>JAPDVU010000007.1:131415556-132744722 GCA_026230045.1 Corynorhinus townsendii | reverse complement strand
TTGACTATTAAAAGGAAATTGAGTGAGAACACCTTGCAGGTATGATCTCTAGTGGCCAATATGTAGAGAAGGGGGAAGGAAGTGCTTAGTGAGAATTCTTCAAAGCTCTCAACAGCCTTTTGATGATGGGACTATCATCCTTGCCTCCATGCGATATTTTTGGGGGAGCAGGGATGATGGGACTTTCATCTTTGATGGAAGGGAATGTATAAATACCTTTTTGTGGGATATTGAATTTCGTTCAAGATTAGTCTAAAGGCACTGTTCTTTGGTAGCAACAGATTTCAAAACCAGGTCACTTTGAGGTTCAATGGACCAACCTTCTCTCCAAACTTTGATTGGGAGGTTTTAAATCCTGTTCTTGGAATCTAGTGGTGCAAATTGATACTCTGTCCTTATGTGCTATTGTCCTTCATCTGCTTATCTTCATACCCTTTAAGCCACATTCATATGTCCAAGTAGGACTTGGGGTGTTAAACCATAGCCCAGAAGAACAGAGCTGAAGAGCTTATAGGGATAATGAGCTATTTCCAAAGTAAAGGCCAAGATGGGTGGTGCTCAAAAGCCTTCTCATGCTCTCTTTCTCTCTCTGTTTCTGGAATGGGTAGTAAGACAGGAAGACTGAATTTTAAAATCTAAGCAACTTTGTAACTTGGTGTGCTAATTATCCTTTGGAACCTCCTGAGATTCAGGCGCCATTGGGTGTCAGGATCCCCACTGTGGCGCTGCACATGACGGAGCTGTTCGACGCAGGCGTAGAGCGGCTGTACAGCGTCTTCACTGTGAAAGAGGTAAGTCACTTCTCCAGCTAGGATCTTAAATGCTGGCACTGAGAGACAATGTCACCCCGAGACCTGGAGCTGGTTCTGTGGTTTCCCGAATGAAGGGTTCTAGAATTGTGGGGATACAAGTCTTTAGGGTAGCTTCTGAAATATTTTTTTTGGGGGGGGGGTATATCAGCAATTAGGGGATACATTAATTTACTTAGTTTTCTCCCTCTGTGAGGAAAAGAAAGCTGTAAATAATTATAAGCTACATATTCAGGACTTAAAAATTCTGTCTCTCCCCCTCCCTTCCACTCTAAAAAAAAATCATCAATGGAAAAAATATCCTCAGGTGAGGACTAACAAATCAAAAAACCCCTCAAACCACAGTAATTATTCTATACTGAACTAATGTCTGTGTTTTTCTTGGTTAGTTGGTGCAAAAGTTTTCTAAATCTCCTGCCATATTAGAAGCTGAAAAGGGAGGGAAATTCCAAATGTTTGATGGGAATGTCACCGGTGAATATATAGAACTGGTAAGAAATCTGTGGTTAAAGAAAAGTAAGCTGGGGACTGACTCTTGTTTCCATTACCATTGCTTTTTTACTTGCTATGGGCTTTTAATTGAGCTCACAGAAACTTGAGAACTTTATGTAGTTGGTTGTAAAGCAAATAAAAAATGTTATATATAATTAGAAAGTTGAAGCCTTAATGTCACAGTATTTGTGCAAATGCTTATAATTTTAGAAGAAGTATAATTCTCCCAGCTCTTGGTGTAGAACATTCAGCTTTCTGCCACCTGACTCAGGGTGTCAGCACCTCTGTTCTGTTACCGTGTTACTACACTTGTCCTGACGTTCACTGATAACTTTTAGTGGTACATAAAGGGTTTAATGAAAGGCTTCGCTGTTTTTCTGTATAGTACTGTAGGAAACTTAAAAAGATGTTTTCAATAGAGCTTCCTCTTTGTTTTCAGGTAACAAATGAAAAGATTGTCATGAAATGGAGACGTAGGAGCTGGCCAGAAGGTATGTTATTAGTACCGTTTGTTTGTTGTAAGAGTCCGAACACTCAAAGCTGTATTCATGTATTTCCTCTTCATAATGGTTCCTGTTTTTCTTCCAGAACACTATGCAACAGTTGTACTGAATTTTGTGCCTACTCCGGGGCAAACGGAATTACAGTTGGACTGTAAAGGAGTTCCTGTCTGTAAAGAAGAGAACATGAAATTCTGTTGGCAGAAGCAGCATTTTGAAGAAATAAAAGGTTTACTGCAGCTGACCACTCCAAATGGTTGAATTAGAAGATTTTACAAGAGCATTAATTCTTGTAAGCAGAAAGTTACTTCTTCCCTATCATTTCTTTTAAAAAAGGAAACCAGAAAACAAAAATCTTAATTTACATTGGATGACATCCATGAACTTTACATAATTTAAAGCATTGTTTGAATCTTGACTACAAGTAAGAAGTAGTAAGCAACCTGAAATTAAGTACTTAACCTTACCTCCCATAGATGCTCCTCTGGTAATACATTGAATTCCTGAGTACTGATGAAGTCTCCTAGCCTAAAGTTGGTCCTTGTAGCAAGCTTACTTTCTGCTGTAGTTTTAATTCAGGAAGACAAGAGTAACTGGCATGTTGATGTCATTCCTTTATTTAATTACTTCAGGGTGCTTAAGGTAGGTAGCTCTTAGGTTAGTGAAACAGTGGCATGTTGCACTCAGAAGCATGTTGAAGTGAGAAGAGTTGGTTGTATTGTCACACTTCTCCCTGCAGCAGTAAGCATTACAGGGTGGAAAGGACTGAAAAGTCTATGGGAATAAGTTATTTTTGGACTGCCACTAACACTTCTGACGAAATAGAATACAACCGGTAAGTGCTTCCCCCATTCACAGTTTTCTCAGTACTTTCATCTGAGAACACTGAAGTAACATATGTAAACAAATGAAAAGTAATCACAATCAGTTTAATTAAGTGCACAGAATAGCAATCAGTCATGTCAATAAAAATAAAACAATTATTTTTACATCAAGTGTGCTTTATTTCCTCCACAGGTATTCTGTTAAATAAAGCACCATTTATATACTGCCAGGCCACAGCTAAAGAGGATTCTTTACAGAATCAAATTTCTTGTGGTTGTTCCGTATACAAGTAAACTTAATTTTGATAATAAGAACCACAGCGATCGGAGGCAATCTGCCTCTATTATAAGGTACAAAACTGGCACAGAAGACACCATATTATACACAGTAAAAATGCTGTAAGTTTAAATTACATTGTACAGGGCCAGGGAACCCTGTTCCTCCCAGACAGCCATATTAAATGAAAGCCACTACAGTGAACTCTTAATTACATAAAACATATCCATTATCTGATTGCCCTTTAGAAAGTATACTGAAGATGCAAATTTTCTTTTCATCTGGAGTTCTGCCTGACCAAGAATTAAGCCTATAAATCTATCTTGCCATTCAAGCAGAAAGCACTGGACAAACTGAAGCACAAAAACAAATAAGCAAAACTTATACAAACAGCATTGGGGAGCAGGGGGACCTTAAAAGTCGACATGCTACATCTAATGTCAAGAAGCAGCTTGGTTTCCTTTGCCAGATATCCTTATGACCACGTGAATTGTAGACTCAATGGTTCTGCACAGGGTATCTAAAATGTCGTGCTGCTGCATGTGACTCAAGAGTCCTCTGGAATGGCCACAACTGAGTGACAAAGCAGCCTCAGGGTCCTGGGAGGGCAAAGGTTGACCATCACAGCTTCTCAAGTCAGCTAAGTCAGACAGAACGGCAGAGATAGAAGTAGAAGGGAACTCTGATTCTTCCTCAGCTAAGTTAGAATCCTTGGGACAGTGGAGGTCTTTAAACTCTTTACACTCTTCAAACCTACCACTGTTGGACTGTTCTTCTGCATGCTGTGACCTGGTGTTTGACATGTCTTCTGAAAACGAAGAGGGAACTTCCATTCGGTATTCTTTAACAGAACTATTTTCAGGGGAAGGAAGATCTTGCTCAGTTCCTGGGTCAATAATTGAGGAGTCTCTTGTTTCATTGTCTGAAGTGCTGGTTGGGGTCAGGACCTCCCTGGTGTCTGTTTTCATGTCGCCGATGCAGCTGTCTGTAGTGTGCTCCTCATCACTGCTGACACGCCTTCTTTTAACAGGCGTCGCCCCTTCATCATCTGTGAAGACATCAAAACCAACTTCTGTGAAAGGCGCCACTAAGATCATACCGAGGGAGGGTGTGTTTATGGGAGATTTCTTTTATAGCCTTCACATATAGGAGGCCCACATGAACAAAGAGCTATTGTGTGGTCAGTTACACCGAGTGTATTCCCTCCTCCCACCCTAAAATTAATTCTGGTCCATAACACTAACCTTTAGTTTTTCTTTCTTTGGCTTCTTGCTCTTGGAGTGAGTTTCTCTGCTGCAGACAAGTCCTGCATTTGCTTAAAAGCTCTTGCAGAGTTGGGATCAGAGCGGGGTTTACCTGTTTGGGAGTGTGCACCGACAGGAGCAAAGCAAGTGCCCGCAGGTCCTGCAACAACCCGGACACACACATTTCAAATTCTACAGCCAACATTTGAAACACTGTTCACAGTTCAATGCACGTATTTACATTCCTGGGAATCTACCCTGGCTTCTCTGGCATTTTTAGAAGAATGCTGCAACTAGAAAGCCAATGTTATGATACTATATCTCATCAGTCCTAAGTAACTAATACCATTATTTTATACATCACATCATTTAAAAAGTCAGACCAGAGTGTTCAAATAGTGTTTTCTGAAAATGGAGGAAGAAAAATAGAACTTACATAGGAATTTAAAAAACAAACCCTGAATGATCTGTGAGAAATTTAGGGATTAATCTAGTAATCAGTTTCTCAAATATGTGGAAAACAGTTAAGGTCTTCTCCCTCATCTCTCTGATCTGCTGGCACCAGCATTATGTTACTTGGGAGGCTCTGCTGCAGGAGACATGCCAGCACGTTTCCAGGAGGTTCCTTTATTCTGTGGCATGGCCATCATGGGAGCCTACACAGGCAATTTACTAATTCCCTAGTTTCAACTGGCTTTATAATAGATTATTAATCTGATTGATGAGCAAGAGAAAAATCACCATTGTTTCAAAAAATGTAAACAAGTAGAGATACAGGGAATGTCTTTTAGGGGTCATACTGCCTTAGCATTTCATGACATTAGCTCATGTCTTTGAAGGCAGTAAAAGTGTGTGCACCCTGGCCAGTGTGGCTCAATGGGTGTCGTCCTGTGCACACTGAAAGGTTGCCGGTTTGATTCCTGCTCAGAACACCTCCCCCGTTGCAGGCTTGATCCCCACTAGGGGACATCTAGGAGGCAATCAGTGTTTCATTCTCAAATTGATATTCCTCTCTCTAAAAATTAAAAAATATATATTTCAAAGTATGTGTTATATACATAAAAGGCATAGTGAACAAATTTTTAAAACTTCTAGAGTTTGAATAATAAAGGCATAATAAAATCACAGTAAGACCAAATTTAGAGTTGATTTAAGGAAGTTCTGAAGGACATGACTGCTCCCTTCCACAGTTCTTACCCCATTTAATGCAGCACTTGCTTTGGACATTTCAATTCGGTTGGTGAAATCAGATTGCAGGTTCTGATACTGATTTATCAAGTTTGTAATAAGGGTGCTGATCAAATTGGCACAATTTGCTTCAGAAAACACTTGACCTTGAACCTAAAAAAAAGGGATTAAAAAATCTCCGAAAAACCAATATAATGAAAACACAACCATTAACGAACGGGAAGGAACATTGAGTTTTCCAAGTACAACATACCTTTAGAAGAAAATGAGTCATGAATGTGTAGACAATGTTGTTGTTTAGGAAAGTTCTTTCGTCCATTAGGATACATTTTATATATTCTGCAAAAACAGGATCTTCACACAAAAGCTTGATGCAATTTTTTGACAGGGCAGACTAAAGTGGGGAGAAGAAGTACTGATGGGTGAGCACTGAAATCACTGTAAACCTTAAACATACTGCTTATGAGGTACATGAGTCTGTGCATCCGGCTGGAAAAACACTTGTAACTCTGTCTAAACTTTCAGTTACAGCAACTGTCCTCCCAATCAGTTAAAATATTACTAACCTGGACTACATGGGTGAGTGCTAACAGAAGAGACTTGTAAAAAGTTTGGCAAAACTGAACAAATATTTCCTTTAAAATAATGCTTTTATTATCTAGTATTAAGAGAATTAAAGGACTGGTCAAATAGAATGTTTTTAGGGGACCAATGACTGGATGATAGGTAACCAGAGCACATGTAGAGATTGTATTCTCTAAAATGAGTTAAAACTTTAGAAGCAGTAGGAAGTGGCAGAGTACAGCCCTCCCCAACACACACACGAAGCAACCATCTAAATCAAGAAGATCAAAATATGTGATACCTTAATAAAGAAATTAATTTTAAAAAATCATGTAAAAAAAAAAAAGATCAGCAACAGAGAAGGAAAAAGGCAGAGATCTGACCTGCTTTGATTTACTGAATAGACCACTCAGCTAAAAAATCAACCAGCAAGTCATTTTCTGAGTGTCTACAAAGTACTAAACCATGTGATCAATGTGTCTAGCCTTTCAAAGATTCCTACTGTAGAAAACAAAATGACATTTCTTCAGGGAACAGAGATGACAGATAAAGTCTCTGCACTTGAGGAGCTCAGAGTTTGGGACAAGGAGACAGAGAAACAACTATTACTGTAGCTGACACAGATCCATTATGAGAATATACAGAGCAGTATGCCTGGGCAGGAGGCTGGACCAAGCTCAGAGTAATTCAGATTCTATAATGTGGATAAAAGGGTTATGCCAAAGGAAAGTTATACTCATCTCTTTCTCTGGAAATGAGCAGATGAAATCAGGCAGGAAAACTACCTTTTTCAGGGTCTAAGAGTGGAGATCCTTTTTGCCTGAACTAAGGAAGGAGCCCAACCTTTGGACCAATCTGGTTTCTCCCCACTCCAGGACATTCTCCCTCCACAATTTAACAAGTGTTACTTAGGTGCCCACTTTAAGAGGTTGGCTCTCAGATACTTAAGGGCACAGTGTTTCCTGTTCTTTATGAGATTATTGATAAGAAAACAAGTGCATCCGATTTGAAAACTACTCAGAGGTAATAGATAAGCAAGAGGTAAAGGGCAGATTGCTGAAGTAGTTTCTGCTAGAGCTTTTGGAATGGTGAAGGGAACAGGAAGGGTGGAGGGGAGCAAGAGACAAATGGGGGCAGGGCAGAGAGCAAGAAATGACATGTCTACTTTCCTAAGGATCTCCCGGTTTTGGATTTTTACCACAACTATTGATATTGACCTACAAATGAGGAATTCAATTATTAACAGCTTATTTGAAATATCTTGTAATACAAATCTACCAAAGTTAAAAATTTCAAAGAGCAACTAAATGCCCAATGCTTAATAGCTTTTATTTCCGTTAATCATATTTTACTTACCAAGATTCTAAAATACCCCCAGTGTCCAGCCAGCTTTCAACACATTGTTCCTAAAGTTACTGACCACCTGGATCATATGAGATTAAAGAACAAAGATCTAAAACTAATTTTCTTTACCTGAGTCTGGCATAGCTCAGTCCAAAGTTTGGGGAACAGTGCAAGATGAAGTGGCAAACCTTCATAGGCAACTAGGATACCTAATATTTGAAAAGAAATCAGAATAGGTTATAAGTTGCACTACTGAGGTACTGAACTGCAATGCAGGTGCATTATAATAGCTATCTCTAGTCATAACTATGCATATTTTCTATGTTTTAGAAATATGTAAAATACTCAAAGGGAAGAATTCATTCCAATGTTTTAACCACATAATTTAGAATGCAGTATACTTTGAATTTTTTAATATCCCACACTTCATTCTCAGGAGGATCTGAGGCAACTTAAACCAATTCTGCTTTTTGAGTACTGGAACTTTATTTGGGACAATTTAATAAAGGTTACTGCCAAGTGGTTCTAAAGCTTTCTTGGATTAAGGTACCACTCTACCTATTAGAGAATTTTTATGCAACAGCTAGACTGCAAGGTAGATGTGTGTGCCCACGCACTCTCGGATTTCCTAAGATCAAAAAGATATTCAGAATTAGATAACATCGTTACTTCCTCTTTTACCTGATTTCTCTAAAGATAGGGAGAATTAGGTAAACACTGCTCTGAGTCTAACAGCTTCTAGCCTTGTTCCCAGGATCTTTGGATAGACCATACCTAGCTGTATGTCAGCATCCTATTTGGAACCTCTGTTGTTCTAACCTTTCCTCTGCTTGCCTGTTCAGATGTCAAATACATCTTTAAGAAATTCGTTCCCCTATCCTCTTGCCCTCTCACCTCTCAAACCACAGAAATTTCGATACCATAGTTTAAAGTCCATTTCCCATCTTCCACTCTTCCACACCTAGGCAAAGTATAATCATTGAGAAGGAGAAATACAATAAAAGCTATCTCCTCCATTAAAAAAAATTATAAATTAGACCTAAAGTGAGCAAAGTTTTCTGTAAAGGGCTAAACAGTAAGTATTTTAGTCTTTGTGGCCATATGATCTGATTTCTTACAACTACTCAACTTGGCAGAGTAGTGTGAAGGAGTCACAGATAACACTAAATGAATGGGTGTGGCTGTCTTTCAATAAAACTTTAAGAACCCTGAAATTTAAATCTCATGTGGTTTTCATGTGTCACAAACTATTCAGAATCTAGTGGGGGTTTTTAAACTACCTAACAAGCAAAAACCTTTCTAAGCTTGAAGGTAGCTCATTGGTTATACAAAACAAACAGCATGCAGGCTGTTTGCCAACCCCTGGATTAGACCAAGGATTTGAGAAAATTTTAGAAAGGGAAGTCAGATCAGTCACCCAAAGATGCCTCAACTCCCTTTTGTGGGTAAACCCATTTACTTTCCTGTCAAGATTAATCCCTTTATAAAGATCCATGGGAACTCCATCTTTTCTTTTATCTAATATACATACACAAACAAGGGCATGTCATCAACTGTTGGAGGAGAGTTTCTATAACCCATATCCCAGCATCATCATTACCCACAAAAGTAGAGCAGGAGCTGGCAAAATGTGGCCCATAGCCTGTTTTTGTATGGCCATGTAAGCTAAAATGAGTTTTCACATATTTAAAGGAGTGTAATTAAACATGCAAACAAAGAATATGTGACAGAGACCACATACGGCCTGCAAATCTAAAATATTTAATATCCAGCCCTTTGCAGAAAGTTTGCCAACCCCTGAACTAAAGGCTGCACTGATATAAACCCTCTTAGGGAAAGCAGACTGTAGAATTCAGTTTATATTTCTCTGGTGTTTATTCTTTTTTCTCCCTCAAAGTAAAGCAATCTTTAATCCTATTTTCCATAACTACCAAAAAGCCAGCACTACCACAACAAACAAACACCCCCCATGGAGACCTATACTCTAGGTCACTTAAAGTGATATTCTGATACAAGTATCTTTATTTTACAAGTGAAGAATAAACACATACTGACATTCTACTGTGCTAGTTATGTCAGATAATCACACTTTTCAATTTGGAGGCATTATTCTCATTTTTGTTCCCTTTTTTGGATGAGGAAATTATGCTCAGAGGGATTATGTAATCTGCTCAGGTTCATCCCAAAAGCCAGTGAACAATACGTTTGTGTCTACCCTGGGTTTATCTGATTCTAGATCATGGGTTTGATGTAGTAGTTATATATATTTGTAATACAGTCAGGTCCACACATATTTAACAAAACATTATTTTCCCTAGGCCATCTTGTAGACTGCACTCTGGAAAACACACCCACGGTACGCTAAGGACCCTCTTTCATAGTCCCACCTACTCCCTTTTCCAAGTGACACCTCCTTTGGAAGGAAGGGCATTCCTTCAGAGCAAGAGTTTCCATTTCTTTCTAGCATTTTCACAGAACACTGAGGATCAGGTGCATCTTGGCTCTGTGACTCAAGGTAGACACCGATACCATCCTACTCCACACACTCCTCCGGGACTCGGGGGGAATCCACTTACTGGGTGGAAAGCTCAGCGTGATGCAATCGCCCAAGTTCTTAGGCACACATCCAAGCTTTGTCTCAGTAAAACAGGATGGGCAGGCCAAAAACCTTCTGGCTTCTGTACACTTATATTTCTTTATCCCCCACTTACGAAGGAACTAATATACAAAAATCAAAAACTGTTGCAACATATCTTTTCTTCATCAATAACACTTATACCATAGCAGCTGCTGGTGTGTTATTAAAAGAAAAATCTTAAAACTGCTTTTGTAGGTAAGATGGTAGTTCAGATGACTGCTGTGAGGATAAAATGTTTCATATGTATATTTACCAGTTAGGGTTACTACTATCTGAATTATAGGATGATTCTTTGTCTAGTTTTTATAGGAGTATTTATCATATCCCAGCATTATCCATGGGAAGTGATAGCTTTAGCCAATGGATGAAAGGCCCACAATTCAGTCTCAATGCTCCACTGTGAAAGTGAATCACCAAGATGTCTTAGCTTAAGGTTATCACACACATGATGCTTCTAATTCCCCTTGTTATGACTTCAAACCACTAAGTAACCTACTGTTGTCTATTCAGCTTCCTTTGTAGGTTACTGGAAAAAATCTGCTCGTCCTACCTGTGCTAGGTTTTTTCTATGTAAATCAACAAATTGGTATAATAAGTAGAATTATAAATATGTCTATTAAATACAATTACCATGTATTAGTCTAGGACCATGGTCGGCAAACTGCGGCTCGCGAGCCACATGCAGCTCTTTGGCCCCTTGAGTGTGGCTCTTCCACAAAATACCACGGCTTGGGTATTTTGAAGTGGAGTTAGAAGAAGTTTAAAAAATTTGGCTCTCAAAAGAAATTTCAATCGTTGTACTGTTGATATTTGACTAATGAGTTTGCCGATCACTGGTCTAGGATAAAGGGATTCATTTGTCTTTGGTGGATTAATAAATGCTGGCTCTGATTTGCACTAAATGATTGGCCCTGTTCTGAAGTACCTTTTCAGAAACAGCTAACAAGTTGCTTCTCTAATCAAATACCACCTTGACATCACAAAAAGGTTAAGCATGAGCCAGTGCTGTGCTTTTTATAATTTGAAATTTTAATATGTTTACTTTTACCAACTATAACAATTTTTTAATTCTAGAGATTTGAAGATTATGAATTTTCTAGTAACATCATAATGTTACTTTTAAGAAAATCTATTTTACTTCTGGTTATTAATGCATTAAGCACACTTTCCAAAACAATCTTACCTAATAAAAGAAAAACATGCAAATTAGCCACCACATGCAGCCAGAGTGAGTATGCAAATTAACCCAACAAAGATGGCGGGGCCTGATGCCTGCTATGAGGGGAAGGAGGGGGGAGGCAGAGGGAGCTGCTGGAGTGGTGCTCCAGACAGAAGTGAGGACTTGCTGGCTCCCGGGCAGGCCAGGAGAGGGGACTTGCCGGCTCCTGGGCAGCTGGGAGCGAAGCCAGGAGAAGGAAGGCCTATTCTTGTACGAATATCGTGCAACAGGCCTCTAGTGTTAAATAATAAAGGTGATAAATTCTTGTTTTGTCTCTGAAGATTATTTAACTAAATATGAAGTCTAGGGATTTGTAATTAAGTTTAATTCTACTTGAGCATCTTGTTAATTCTGCATAAACTGTATCTAAAAAAGGGTATTAGAATTTGTAGTACCAGTTTTCTATATTAAACTTTTTTTGTTTCCCAAGTACAAAACCATTGCATGATCATTACAAATAATTTAAACCTTTACAGATATTCAACCTAGAAAATAAAAACACCCCATAATTTTATCCATATACAATTAGAACATAATCCTCTAAGGTGTTAATTTTTTTTTTTTTTTTTGCATATACTGAGTAATTTTCTCCCTTTTAAAATGAGAATGGAGTCAGCCCAGGCCAGCGTGGCTCAGTTGGTTGACATGCAGGAGGTAACCAATTGATGTTTCTCTCTTTCCTTTTCCCTCTTCCTTTCCCCCTCCCCCTTTCTTTCTTTCTCCCTCTTCCTCCCCTCCCCCCATTATCTCCCCTCCTCTCTGGGGAAAAAACACAACAGTTTAAAAAAAAATTTTTTTTAAATGGGTTAAAAAATGTCACATTCTGTCTGCATAGTTTTCCAATTTACTTTTTTCACATAATCCACGGTCAATTCCCATCTTTTTATTTTAAAGGCTAAACTTTGGTTTACTTAACTAAGTTCCTATTAAGGGACATTGGATTGTTTCCAATTTTCACTTAGTACAAACTAAGTGAAAATAAACATCTTATGTATATTGTTGTACATACTTATAAGTAGATTTCTAGATCTAAGTTGATAATGCCAAATTGCCTCTCCAAACCAACCCCTTTATAAGATCTTTTCCCCCCCAAACATGCGCATTTTTCTAAATTTTAACTCATAGTTGAAAAAAAGAGAAATTGTTATTTGCTTTATTTATTAAGTTTGGACAACTTTTCATATGTACTGCGCATGCATGCGTGTGTACTCTGCCTATTCACAGTCTTTGTTTATTTTACTTTATATTCTTTACCATCATACTGAATCCTAAACACTCTTTGTTATTTGGCAATACTAGCCGTTTATCTGTTACGAATGCAAATATTTTCCCCATTATTTCTTTGTATTTTCATTCAATTTATGGCATTTTTAAATATATAGTATTTTTTATATTTATGTAGACAAAATTTTCAATTTCTTATTATTCCTGGGTTTTGTTTCCGGAGTCTTTCAAATCTCAAGGTGGCATCTATATAATCTCTAACATTTCTATGATTTTACTCTTCACAATTAAATCATTAATCCTCCTGTAATATATTTTGGTCTAAGGCATGAAGCAGGTATTCAAGGCTCCCCACCTCCTACCAGATGACTATCTCAATACCACCCATGCACCATTGATCTGATGTATCCTCGTATATCCTTATATTTGTTTTTTGAGACTTTCCCCCACTGTTCTGCCTGTGTATTTCCATATCTGCATCACATGGTTTTAATCATTATAGCTTACTTTTATGTAAGAAAGGGGGGGGGAAATAAACCCATACTTGCTGTTTTTATGCAAAAAAGGGATAAACAAAAAGTGAATAAAAGTGGTAGGAGGCTGTGATATGATTTGTACCTGATATTGTTTTTAATTGTGAACTACATTTAGTAAATACTAAAAAACAAAATTATTGTATCTTCAGTTAAGTATTTAGAAATCAATAGTGCAGTCCCTTTGTCAGAACTTTTCTAGCTAAAATCTTCTATATTAAAGTATCAAAATACTGTGGTTTCAGACACACTGTATTTCACATGGCAGTCAACAGCTTGTTCACCCTTCCTGAATTCTCTTCCCACTTCTGTCTCTCCTAACCCCATACCTGACTGTCCTCACTTCAAAAGTAGTTCCACCCTCCTCCCTTTACCATTTAGTACTTGGAACTATCCCCTGCAATTCTAATCTACAGTTACTACATAATTCCTTTTATTCCCCTAATAATCTTAAAATCTGCTCAGTTACCCATGTGAAAATTACCACAAAGACTTTAACTGAAAACTGAAAATGACTTGCAATCCAGTATCAGTCTTGAGACAATTCCATTTATGGCTGGTCACAATACTCTAGCCCCTGGACCACCTAATCTCAAGACTCAAATCACTAAGAACACAACCAGTTTAAACTTACCCTTTCCTCTCCTTGTTGTCAAATATAATTTTTTGAAGCAATTAAACAAATAAAAACTCATCAACTCTCTGCTTCCCATTACCGTCATCAATATGGGCCTTGCTTTGTCCAAGCTCCTTCCTAGGTGCCTCTCCCTGGAAATAACTATGTCAGCTGGAAGGAGTTGCCTTCAAACTCTGAGACACCTCTCTCCATTTATAAGAGGCACAAGGAAAGCAATGTTTTTAGGTTTTTGTCTTACTTCATGTCCAATTTTCTGCATTAAATAAAATACAGCCATGAAAAATTTCTATCCTGCTCAATTTGTGAAGGCTTTGGTTTCTATCTAGAGCTGTGCTATTCTTTTTTTTTTAGGCTAGTCAAGTGAAGCGGTGGGAGTGGAGAGGGAACAAAGAAATCAGAACTGGCTGTGACCAATTAGTTGTAAGACACCACTGCACTCAGACCAGCCAATGTGCTATGCTAATACAGTAGCCACCAGCCACATCCGGCTCTTTAAATTTAACTTGGTTAAAATAAAATAAAAAAATCAGTTCCTTAGCCACACTTCAAGTTCCCAACACGCCCATATGACTAGTGGCTATCATATTATGCATGGTGATGCAGTTGGAGAATATTTCCATCCTTGTAAAAAGTTCTATAGAATAGTGCATATGTAGAGAAACATAAGGCAGCATCAACAGTGCTTCATGGTTTTAACAGTGATAAGAGTATCCTAATATATAAAAACCCTGGGTCCATCTCATCCACAATGACCGGAGGCTCGACCAAGCGGAAGTCAGTCCTACAGTCAGCGCTCGGTTGCTGTGGTGACCCAGCACTGACTGCTACAGTTACAGGCATGGTGACCCAGCACTGACTGCTGAGGGGGCTGCGAATCAGGCCCGGAGAGAGACCTTAAGAGAGAAGCAGGGTCTGATCCATAGCCTATGTGGCAGCTGTTGATCAGCACTTGCCTCTCTCTTTTGCTCCGGGCCTGGCCAGCAGCGGCACCTCCGTTTCTCTCCAGGCCTCCACCGGGGCTGTGCTGATCAGCCCCGCCTTTCAGATCAGGCCCCACTGATAGGCCTAGAGACGCTGACTGGCATAGAAACCTACCAATCAGAACCAAATCTGGGTGAAGTGTGAGGAGCCAATGTCTGCCTAGGAGGCGAAGCTTTTGTCGCCGACTGGTGCCCGCACCAATTAACGCCCAGCTCGCAGCCCAACCAATCAATCGCATTCCCCACCACAACCTCTGTGGGTTGCTCCTGAGAGATTGCAGATTGATACCCAATTACCCGGAAGGAATTTGAGGCTGGCCCACCCTTTCAGCCAATAGGATGCATGGAAAGCGGACTTTGTTATTGAAGAGTGCACCGCATAGAAACTGACCAATCAGAACCAAATCTGGGTGAACTGTGAGGAGCCAATGGCTGCCTAGGAGGCAGAGCTTTTGATGCTAACTGGCATAGACACTGACCAATCAGAACCAAATTGGCCGGCAGAGGAGGGCAGTTGGGGGCAAGATCAGGACTGCAGGGAAGGGCAGTTGGAGGTGAGATCAGGCCAGCAAGGGAGGGCAATTTGGGGTGAGATCAGGCTGGCAGGGGAGGGCAGTTGGGGCGATCAGGCCGGCAGGGGAGCAGTTAGGTGTTAATCAGGCCAGCAGGGGAGTGTTTAGGGGGTGATCAGGCTGGCAGGCAGAAGCAGTTAGGGGCAATCAGATAGGCAGGCAGGTGAGCGGTTAGAAGCCAGCAGTCCCAGATTGTGAGAGGGCAGTCAGACATCACCCAAGGGGTCCCAGATTGTAGAGGGTGCAGGCTGGGCTGAGAGACACCCTCCCCCACAATGCACAAATTTCATGCACCGGGCCTCTAGTAAAATATTATGAAAGTTGATTTAGCTAATGTGTCTAAGTGAGTTGTCCTTTTCCTCCCTCCTCCTGCTTCCCTCCATATATAATGTCCTTGAAAATGTATATTTGTGTTAAGAAACAGTTCCAAACAGGAAAGAACATTCATTATTTGGTCAGAGCTGTTGAAGTAGCTAAAATAGCTCCTCCGATTATTTTTGGTATAAATCATATGAACACAATTACCAAGAACTTTTTTTAAGGTCAGTATCTTTATAAGTCCCCTCTTTATCTCGGAACAAGGCTGTGTTACTAGAACTCCTGGATATTCTTTTACATCTGATCACTACTGCTGCTACAATTTAGCTTTTTACCAAGCGCCACAACCCAACTGTGCAATCACAAAATGGCCATCTGAGCATATCCTCACCCCTCCCACCACCATGTTGGCACATCAGCTACATATATATTCAGCTAATGATAACAGGTGGAAGAAACAGTCTTTGAAATCTGAAGATGCTCTAATCACTTACCAATAAGATGGTTTTTCTGAAGAGTAATTATCCCTGACAGCTGTTACCACTTCCTTCTTCTTGGATAATGAAACCTAAAATAGGTTCACATGTTTTGCCCTACCTATAATGGATCAAAACCTTTTCCACAAAAAGGAAGAAGTTGTGTTTGAGAAGGAACACAAGGGGACTTCTAGGGTGTGGTAACATTCTATTTTTTGACCTGCGTGATAATTCCGTGAGTATTTTATTTCCCATGCTCTGAAATAAAACTAGGGATCCTGGACCATCCCTAAAGAAGCAAGACACACAGACCCTAGGAACTCTGGAAGTCCTGAGATAAGGGACATCTGCGGAGGGCTACATGTCTTCCAAAGACTTATCAGCTAAAAACCGTCACCCAAAGCTCTCAGGCACATCCTTGGAAAGACAGTATTACTTATTAATTGGCATTTTCTTCCCCCTAATAATTCACTGATGGTTTTGTTTTCTATTTCTCACATATTCCTTTTCAAATTTCCCTTTCTACTCACCTCTCTATTTTATGAGACTTACCTCCTAATTTACTCATATATGCACCTCTGCTTCACCCTAGCAAGCCCAGTCAGCTTGCTCTTGGTGTTACCAGCTCCAAAGCACAGCTGGCACTATAGATCTCAACTTACCCTCAAGATCAGGGCTGGGGAAATAAGCCTGTCTCCCTAAGCAGAACAGTTTTTGTTTTTAAATTCTGCTGGGCAGATGGAGGAGGACATGGGCTTCTACGTACAAAAGTGAGCAGCCCTACTCCACACTCCTGTATAGGCCAGCTGAAACTCTGGGCAGATCTATTCAATGGAAACCAGTAAGTTGGTGTTTTCTTAATAAAAATAAAAATGTTCCCAAGAATAATTAATATTTTTAAACATTCACTTTAAAAAATAAAAAAAGGATTGTCTCATTTTTTTCCTCCCCTTCCTGAATGGCTAGGGACTTAAAATAATTCAGTGGAATTTACTGCTCATCTTTTATACTTACTCAGCTTAACTAATGTTTCAGTAAATTTTTCACAGTTGATTGCAACTCGGCATAATAGATGGATGAATTGATGATAAGAAAAGAAGTAGTCTAGCAGCATACGATCATAAACGTCATCTTTGCCCTGAAGGTTAAAGATGATAAAATGGTTGCACTTAAATTGTATAATAAATTAAAGAGCATATTTTGTGCAAATGTAATAAATTTAACTAAAAAGCTGATTAAATATTTAATATCTATAAGAATCTAGTTTTAATTTCCAAGTTTCTAGTAAGGTTATTAAGATCTTAATTGTCACAAGTTTATTTTCAGTGTGCAAATGCTGTCAATTAAAATTACCCATTATTTCTATGTACTTTAATAAAGTAAAATTACTATAAGATTTTAAAATGTGACACTTTTAACTCTACAGACATATAATCAAGAAGAATAAATTAAATTTTATTTTTGAAATAGATTCCAAATTATTTTTGTAATGGTTACTATAGGGTTAATTATTTTTTATAGTTTATCTTATAAAAACTCAAATATATTTAAGATACAAAGATAGTGGGCAAGGGAGAGTGTGAATGAAGTGGGGTGAAAAAAGGTAAGTGGGAAATTGTTTAAAAAATGTTGAAACTAAAACAAATTATCCTGTACCTTCTCTCCATAATTTAAAATTAGTATTATTTTTAGAATAAGCGTTAGAGGACAAAGTCAGACTACAAATGAGGATAAATCTATCAATTGTGATACAAAGCTTAGGTCAAAGGATTATAATTAAAGGTCAGTAAGAGAAGTCATTATGTGGTGAATTTAAACAGCAGTAAGTACCTAACTTAACTTTTCAGGTTTAGATATATATGACCCAGTTATAATTTGGCCTAGTAACAAACACTAGTAAGGTTTTCCATTAAGGTATTTTTAAGGGGGGAAAAAAAAAAACTTACTACTTGTGCTTACTGTTGATTTTGCAAATATTAAACCAACATTTCAGAGCACTATAAGGAAAAGTCCAAATGAGTTTAATCTTTTTAGGATCCACAAAATGGTCATTTAAGTCTAATATACTCTTAACTGCCAGAGGGGAAATTTCAAATTATTGTGTACTATAGAAACATGGTTTTCCTGGCATCCCAACATACCTTACTGGTTTCCACCATTGTGGGCAAGAGGCACATATTGAGTTCAGGGCGCGGAGGCCGAATATTGCTTTTCCCTCCTATTAGCTTGATATTTTCTCGACAAGGGAAATAAGGTCCAAGAGACACTAAGACATTAAAAGTGTACAATAAGAATAAATGGAAAAAATAAATCTCCATGTTTCAGTGTGCAGAAAGCTTAAATGCCAACCATATTCAAGGACTGGGCTAGATGAATACATACTTGGTATGTTACTGTGATGGTAAGTACAATGGTTGTGTTGTAGAAATGGAACCAGAGTATGAAGAAAGTCATGGGGACTCAAAAGCACAAGTTCCTTGAGGACATCTGAAAGTAAGAACACAATTTGGGTATTAAAAAACTAGAGTATGTCTACCTGTTACTTTCAAACTCACAAACACTTTTGGAGTGACTAGTTGCAGTGTGGCAGCTGGAAAGTTTTAATGGGTCTAAACTGTTTTAGCTCCTGACACTGGGAGAAATCATGTCTGATGCTCAATCAAATCTGGATCAGCAGAGTTACTAACCACAAAAGGGCCATCATTTAGATACTAAAATTTAAAACTATTTATTTGTATATTATTCATCCAAGAGAAGCATCATGGAGAAGTACACTGAGGGAAATATTTAATGCACATTATGTGTCTTCATAAAATCAACTAAAGAAACATATCAAGAAGTGTAAGTAAGGTTCAAAGTTCTTCAGACATAAGGAATAATCCTTAATCTACTTTTGTTTCATGATGCTAGCTGGACTGATTCTCATCTTTTAATCACATAAGTGTCAAGCTCATGACGACAGGAGACTGGTAGAGATTCTGGCAAGATTACCACCATGCGCCTCTCTCCTCTTGCTGGAGAGGGATAGGCCAGTAATTCCACAGACCGTCAGGCCAATGCCTGCTAAGTCTGACTGCTTACACATGACAGCCAGTTAGTTATTCATGTTATTTTGAGAAACTGATATAAGCAGTTATAGTATCTAAAGATTCAAAGTGGCAAAAAAATTCAATATAAATTTAAAATGAGGTGGTCCTTTAACAGGCACATTTTATTATAAATATGCAATCAATAAAAAGGTAAAATACTTAGGAGTCTATGAACAACTACTAAGAAGTATCTTTAGGCAAAAGAGCTAACAGTGAAATAATTACCACAACCCTTTACAATGTCAATTCTACTTTGTAAACATTTGCATGATTCTATCTTACTTATATAGGACAGAAGATTCACAGCAAGAGATCTAGAGATAACCTAAGGTCAAAGAGCCCAGATATACTAAGTGACCAGCCCATGATCACATAGGTCATTATTGGCAGGTTAAGAAATAAAATTCGATTTTCTTAGGATCTTTTGGCCATTGCAATTTATATATAAAAAGTACAAATGTCTTTCCAAACAATACAGAACATCACATCTTACAGAAAAATAGTCCCACAAAAATGTTCTTTACTAGGATTTCTAAGTTACTTACCGATACAGGCATTTCTAAGTTCTGGAGGGCTATAGGAATTAAGAAGAGTTAACAGTTTATGGGCAAATTCAATTCGCTCTTGCCACTGGATTAATGCTTGTTTCACATCTGCAAATACAAAAATACACATAAATATGCCCTTTGAGATCAAACATCTTCACAATTATTTTCTATGTAAACTGCAGAACACTAACACTAAGAAACTCATATTATTACATGAACATCTTGGGTAAAAGCTATGACTGTTTTCATGAGATAGCTACTACTATTAAACCTGCTAGATTTCTTAAAGCACATATTTTAGTGATGAATATACCCTATATTCTAGAAATTTATATGAAGTTCAGATTATCTTACAGGTACACAAGAGATATTTTTATAGTTATTTCTCTTGAAAGTAAAATGATCTAATCTAAGCCATGAAGTTTCATGCTTAAAGAACCTTCACAAAATACTCATATTGTTACTGTGCTGGAAATGTTCTCCAGTCTCCTATACCTTGACACTTACAACGTGCCTGACTATTTTTGGGGTAGACATAAAGAAAATAAGAGCATTTCAATCTTATATCAAGAGATCATGATAAGCATTTTTTTATGACTAGCACTGCCCCATCTTCTCTAACTGGAGATAAAAACAAATTCTCTGAAGCATGCAGTTTAAATGCCTTATTTTGTTCTTTAACAGTTGAACTAATAACAAACAAACAAATCAAAAAAGAGATAGGAATAGCCAAACCTTTTCTCTGAAGATATGGACGTGTAGACTTCAATACCGAAAGGAATATTGATAGAAGTTCTACTAAGTCTCCAGTCACATGGCAAGCGGTGGCTTCATGATACATCATGTGCAGTGTGTTGAATGACTACAAGTGATTTAAAAAATGGAAAACTTGTTTCATTTTTACTTTATTGAGCCACAAAGTTGTACAGCTCATTCTAGACAGAGCTCATTCTGTCCAGACTCAGACTATGTATATGCATATGAACACAAAGAAAATGTATTTGTTTTTTTACCTAAAAGTCAAATTTTCTCATTTAGCTCTTTTAAAATATAGAACAGTCCTCACACTTCAGAGCCCTGATATTTTGTGTACACATTTTAGTGTGAAGGCATAATTTGTTTAATCAGATTTTTCTTCTTTTTGTTACTGTTTGCTCTAAGATGGCAAGGCTTAGAGAGTATAAGGCAGCAGGCAACAACATGAAGATTAGGGAGAATAGCAAGGCTTCTAAAGAAAGAAAAATGATGACACAGCTGTTAGCTCTCAAAAGGAAGAGGTAAAAGAGCTCAAAAGGATAGGAATTTCTTTCATCACTAGTAGCCCGGTGCATGGATTCATGCACATTGAAAGGAAATTAATTAGAAGAAATATTTTAATATTGCTATTCGCCCTTTCTCTACAATAGAAGTGTCAACCAAATTCATGATCGACAATGATGGAAACACACGCATGCAATTGGCGCCAGCGAGAGCTTTACTTACATTATACATGCGTAAGTCAACTTAGCCTTTTATACTTGCTTAGCTTTTTAGACCTGCTTTCTGATTTAGCTAAACTTTTTCCAGCCCAGTGAAGCACCCCAACTTCTCTTTCAGGTAACTGTCAGCAACACAGCGGTGAATATCAACACAAAGCAGATTATTATTGTAGATCACGCAGGGAGAATAAAGGGTAAAATATTTAACTGCAGCAGTGTTTGACTATATTCTGCACAGTGAGAAAACCTAAAGTCATTTTCAAGGTCCACCATTTCTTACTTCTTTTCAATTGGGTCAAGTTTCTAAGCTTTCTAAATCTCCATGTTCCGGCTAATGAAAATAGGATTCCAGCGAGTCTCCTATCTAACTACTCCAGGACTTCTGTGAGGATCAAATGATACGAGGCACATGAAAATGCTTCACAGACATTTGTTTAAAGTGTAAAATGTTTCCACCTAGCTATAAAGCAAGTCATGTTCCTGGGCTGAAGAAACTCAGAGACAGCTAGTCACGAGGGAGAGGAAGCTGGGTGTTACTACGTGATGTAATTACCCGGATGGGACACTTAGTATATTAGCCTTTTATATATATAAATACTGGCTTGTTAAATCTATTAACTCCTTTGACTATATTAGTTTAATTAAAGCCTTAAGATTTTTTTCCCCACTTTCTTTACACCATCTTTTTCTAATCCTTTCAAATCAGTTCAAAATTCATGGCCTAGAATCTGTGGTAGAACATAATCTGAACAATGTACTTCTCTTTCTGTCTTGCTCACTGCTATATCTCCAGTGCCTAGCACAAAGCCTGGCAGAGTAGACATTCAGACATCTGTTGAATGAAATTCTCACTACTGCTCTTTCACTTACCTTTTGTTTTAGCCAAACAGAAATAGTTGGCATTTCTCAAATACGACCAAAACTTTCTTGCCTCTGTGCCAATTAAGTCATTTATCATTCCAAGTCCAGATTCTTCATAGTAGTTTCAAACATGTTGTATTCCTATTCTGCCATACCATTTTCTGGAAAAAACCACCCTACCTCTTAATCTCATGGTACCCTTGGCATATATTTTTCATCTTATCTCCATTAATACACTAAAGGTTACAATGGACCTCTATGGCCTTAAAATCATCTCAAAGTGTGGATGTTCAAGAATTATGGGAAGAATGAATGGCTGATTTTAACCACCTGTAAGAGTCTCACTAGCTTTCTCTGATGATGCTAACCTCAGTTTCTTAATGCTATCAAATAAGTGAGCCCTTGAGAAACTGTGCCTTTGAATAAAACTAGCCTACTTCAAGTGTTTGTTCTAAACACAAACTGAGCCCTAGCCAGTATTGCTCAGTGGATAGAGTGTCGGCCTGTGGACTGAAGGGTCCCAGGTTCAATTCCGGTCAAGGGCACATGCCCAAGTTGTGGGCTTGATCCCCAGTAGGGGGCGTGCAGGAGGCAGCTGATCAATGATTCTCTCTCATCATTAATGTTTCTATCTCTCACTCTCTCTCCCTCTCTGAAATCAATAAAAATATTTTTACAAATAAATAAAAACAAACAAATTGAGGGGGAAAGTATGGAATTACTATGGAAAAAGTAAATAACACCCTAAAAATTGTGACCTGATTATTCTCTGAATATTAATTAGCATCTACTGATGGGTATAATTAAAATCTAAATGCCTGTAAAACAGTCTACAATAAACTCTAAATATCCACAAAACAAGAAGTCTTGGTGAGAAAATGAAAATGACATAAATCTACAAAATATTTACCTCAGTCATCAGGATCAACCCTCGATTAAATACAACAAGCAGCCTGTCTTCATCAGATTCTAATAGTATTCTGAAGGCACTGGAAGAATACATAAAGTCTAATTTGAGAATTCTGAATCAGAACAGAACACTTTGCTGATTAAAAACACAAAACAAAACCAGAAGTATATTGTCATTTAGGCTCTCTACTTTCCTACTTATAGAAAGAGACTACTATATCTATTTCTTAGTAATTCAATAAAAGGAGATAATATTAAATACGAAACCCTCTAAGTAACTTAAAGAAAAGTAATGTCTAATAGTATCTAGTCTACTCTTAATTATCCACAATGGTAGAAGAGAGATGTAATAAGAATATTTTGAAAGTTTCAGTATAAAAAAATGCTTATTTTTATAATGGGTTTATCTTTGAGATTATGCTAAGTTCTAAACAATAATATATACTTATATTATCAAATCACTCATTAGGTGGTTATTGGGAAAAAGAGAAACATAACGGGAAAAACATTAAAAACATATGGTGGCTCTCTCAGTGGAGAGAGCGTAGACCTGCAGACTGAAGGGTCCCAAGTTCAATTCCAGTTCAGGTGCATGCGGGAGGCAACCAATTGATGTCTCTCTCTCACATCGATGTTTCTCTCTCTCTGTCTCTCCTCCTCCCTCCACTCTCTCTAAAAATCAATGGAAAAATATCCTTGGGTGAGGATTAACAAAAAACAAACAAACCAAAACATATGGTGGCCTTAAAAATAATTTATATAATAATCAAAAGCAGTTATTATTGTTAGCAGACCTAATTTCATTATTAGGTACTGAAAACTGCTGTTATGTAGTTATATAAATGTTTTCTTTCCTTTTTCAAAAGAAAGAATTAAGAAAGCTTCAAATCTTTTATTGAAAATAAAAACTTTTAAGTAGTAAATCTTGGGAAACCAATATATTCAAAATTAATGCCAACATTTAAAAAATTTCCTTTAAAGAGTCCTGGCAAAAGCATTTTGTGTATTAATAAAGATCCAAATTGAAAGTTTTCTGAAGAAGATAATGTGAAATAACTTTATCTTCAGTTGAATAGCTTAAGATACTAGAGTGTTCAACACTATGAACAAACAAAAATAACAAATTCAGATAAAGGCAACAGAATGGTAGCTACTAGACTAAGGGGATTAGGGGGAAAATGAAGAGGGTAATAAAGGTCATATACATGATGACAGAAGGAGACTAGACTTTGGGTAGTGTGCACACAATAGAGTATACAAATGTATTATAAAGCTATACACACAGTCCTAACTGGTTTGGCTCAGTGGATAGAGCGTCAGCCTGCGGACTCAAGGGTCCCAGGTTTGATTCTGGTCAAGGGCATGTACCTTGGTTGCGGGCACATCCCCAGTAGGGTGTGCGGGAGGCAGCTGATCAATGTTTCTCTCTCATCGATGTTTCTAATTCTCTATCCCTCTCCCTTCCTCTCTGTAAAAAATCAATAAAATATATTTTTTAAAAAATAAAGCTATACACATAAAATTTATATGATGTTATTAACCAATGTTACCCCAATAAGTTTAATCTAAAAAATTTAAGAAGTTACTACAGTATTCAAGAATGTACTGCCAAGACATGTGCCTAATAAAGGAGATCTTCTCCAAGTCTTATTGTAATATATAGATGCATTTTAAGAAATTAACCTGGATTTTAATTTGTTCTGGTTAACTGTAAAGATCATGATTTGTTATTTTCCTAATTCCTAGTTAAAAAAGATAGGGCTAAAGAAATGAAAAACTTATGAATGGTGAGACTCATCCAAAGATGAAAAAAGCTATTTCTGGAGGCCTCTAGAACAGAACTGTTCAAGCATAATTTGGATGGCTGCCAGAGAGAAAGCAAGTGTTGAACTTTAAATAGAACACTGTCTATTAAGGTTCCTTTCGACCTTATGATTCTATCATTTTGACAAAACACAAACAATGCCAAACCAAACAAAAACAAAACCTGCTCAAAAGTAGCTCATTAGCTTTCAAAATATAAATTCTTCATGGTGACTGAACACATAAATGCTTTCCCAATAACCTTACAGAATTGGTAAACATTTATAGTTACAACTTAAATTGTCAAAAGTATGGTTCCCATCTTCTCAGTTGGAAAAACAAAAACCCACAAAACAACCTTTTACCTTATTAAAGTAGTCCAGCAGGAGCGGCCATCTAAGCAACGCAAGTAACAACTTATGGTTGTTTTCTTAAACTGTTTAATATCTTCTAATTCTTCATCTCTCATATCTGGCCTCTGAGCTATAAATAGCTGCATCAGATTAAATAATTCTTCCACTGCCTAAAAAGGGCAAATAAACATCACGGTGATTTTTTTAACCTTACAACTTTTTAGTGTTGCTTCTCATTCTAGATGTTATACTCATTAGCCAGATCTTAAAATTACACAAGTAAGTTCAATTACAGTACCACTGAAGAATAGTCATAAAATTAGCAATGAATTCTATTTTTAAAATTTCATATATAATTCATTAAGTGCATATCTCAAAACAGAATTTCAGGAAGATTAAAAACTGCAAGTTAAGATGGTTCATTTTTAGTCTTAATACTGTTTCAAAACCAAGTTTTGTAACTTCAAATGTGCATTCAGAGACATGCTACAACAAACCTTTACCACCTTTTCTTTAATAAGTGAGAAATAATCACTTCGTCACAAGAATTTTACACCCCTCAATTAAGACCATTTCTAAGAAAACCCTTTGGTGCCAACATCTGGAATTATCTTTCTTGACTGATGGATGCTCAGTTCAAGGTACCTGGCAAAATTGATTTAAGTACCATTTTTATTAAAATCTCTAATAGATAAGTTCTACAATAAAAACTGTTACATTTCATTGATATCAAGGTAAAAAAATATTAGGGGATATTCTCATGCAGTACTCTTCAGAGGTATATTTAACTATGGACATATTAAGTAATGAAATCAAGTATTATTTATATGAATGTGATAGAAAAAATGCATTCACTCTTAGTAAATCTTATCCTGACTCCTAAGTCAGGCACGCTCTCATTCTTTTCCTTCTGTATTCTTATAGCCGTGGTTTTGAACTTTTTTTCTTTTTTTGTACTTAATATAATCACTTTATTATAGGTATTCTAACTTTCTTCACTGGAAATTAGGTTCTTTCAAGGTGAGAAATTCTAAACAATTCACTACATTATGTCTAAAGAATTGTTAAGGTCCTTATTTTCAACGTAAAAAAGGAGTATAGTACACAACTCAAGGATACCAACCCTTAAAATACCCTTCATTGTATTGTTTTGATCAAGTCTTAAATGTTGAATGTATTGAAAAATGTCTACTCTCCACTCCCACCATTTCCTCTTTAGCAAACAACTTCTCATATTAGCAATTTGTGGCCTCTGAGTTCACAATAGCCTTAAAAAGGGTTCTGCACTCCCCTTCCAAACTCCTTCCCAGACTTATACCTTCTTGGTATAATTTTCGATTGACAACAGAGAATAAGAGATGACAACGAAAAGAAATATCCAGGAATGACAGCCTTATATGGGGGGGGGGGGGGGGGGGGAAGGGGGATGTAATATCAAACCTACAAAAGTCTGCAGAGGAAAAGAAAATCATATTTAGATTGCATATGTTTGTATTCTGACAAAATCTTTAACCATTTCATTCACTTCAATGTAGTATAAGAATAAATATCTAACTCACAACTTAGCTTAGCATATAGACCTTGATAATAAATATCAAAATAAAAATATTCACTTCATTAAAACTGTACCATAAAGTTAACTTTTTTCATTAGGTACATATGAAAGACACAGTTACAAAACCGTAAATTAAAATAGGTAAGTTCCACTAGAGAAAATTTCAATATCAACCTAAGACAAACTATCCATACACTTATAAATTTTATAACCATATAGCATTTTATGTTTTCAAGAAAACAAACACATGATAAGTCTTTAAGAAAGAATAAAGTTAGACCATACTTCCATATTTTCTCACCATGTCCCAAAAGGGGAAAAACAGGTATTTCCAATCAATTTGAGGATACAGATATGAGTTATCAATTTTACTCACTCCAGGGTATTGGCTGGCATGGGGTGTGAGATTCTTAAAGGCCCACTGGATGTTCTGGTGAGAAGCAAGTTGTCGTGTAAATGTAGGAGACTGCTCACAGCAGAGCCTCAGAATGCCATAGTAGGCAGGCAGCATCCCACGGTTAAAAAGCACCACATCCTGATCATCATGGTCAGCAAGGATGTAATTGAAGGCAATGTTCTTGGTTACCACGGGGTTCTGAACAATAAGGCGGATATTCTCTGGACAGTCAGCACACACATTGTACCAAAATGAAAGCAAAGCCTGTTTATTGTGATTTGTAGCTATTGCTGGCTCAGAAAGTTTAGGCTGGAAAAGGTTCCACAAATCCATGAAATATGTGGAAAACATCAGCTTCTCAGTTTTGGAAATTAAACAGTAAGTCATAAAGCTAAAATAGGGCACAAGCTTTGTAGTGCCATGAACAGCAGCATCAACATAAAGTTTGGCTCTTGACAGCAAACCAAGAAGCACGTTGTAGACCTGATGTAGGACTACTGTTGTATCTGGACTGAGTGGAAGGTCACGGGTTGGGATGTGCAAAGACCTTGTTGACCGGAACATCTGGCGGAATGAATTGCTTGGTATAAGGGACACCAGAAGATAAGCTGCAGCTATAAATGTAAAAAAAAAAACACAGACAAAAATACCCGGTCAGATAGGTCCTTATAAGATAAAAAATAAAATGAAGAGCAGTCATTAAACACAAAGCCACTCTTCCCTTTAAAAATTAAAATGAATAAAATTTAACGGATATGAACATCTCTTTTAATATCTTTCTGCTCTATCATTGAGCCCCAGAGAAAGATCCCAAGGAATGATGTAGACAGACATCTTTCATTCTGTCACTGTTCTTTCTTATCATTTCATTTCTTCTCAGGAAACAATATGGTTTAACAGAAAGAACACAGTATTTGGAAACAGAAGACCTACTTAAGGCTGATGAACATGGTCAAATCATGTTTTAGGGCCTTAGTTTTATTCTTTACAAAATAATGGTAAATTCTTTTATAGTAATTTATAGGTAAAGGTAAAATTTACTTACATTATAAAGACAGAATGAGAACTATTTAAAAGTCCTTTGTAATACATAAGATTATATATATGCCAATTTTCGAACATTAACTTTGGAAATCTTTAAAAGTCTTCTAGGCTATCCTTGCACACAAAGAATCTTTCCAACATACCTGAAAAATCTTAAGCCTATGCTATAATTCTGAGAGGTTAATGACTCATTAGTTGAGTCCATATGTAAAAGCAGTTACTATGCAGGGAAATGAGCTAGGTACTTTATAAATATTATCTCATTTAATCCTCACAACCATCTTGGAGGTAGGTGATATTATATTGGAAATTCTGAATCTTGAAGAAACAAAGACCAAGGCCATAGAGATAAAGAGGTGAAGCCCATAATCAGCCTTGGGAAACGATGATGATGATGATAATGGTAAAACAATAACATTAACAACAACAAGAATTGCTAACATTTATTGAATGTTTACTATTTAACATTATAACTTTATATAGTAGGCACTACTTTTGTTATCCCCACTTTCACTGATACTTAAAATAGTAAGGCTACCCCTTATAACACAATAGGTGGCACAACTGGAATTCAAACCCAGGTGAGTCTCATGAGCTCCTAACATTCACTACAGAGCCTCCTCAAGGCTTCTAATGACTTAGTTTAACTCTATTTTTAATACACCTCCTAAATTCTGTCTCCCACTATTTTAGCAATAATATGATAATTTCCATTTTACTCCCAAAGCAAAAAAGTCAGTATATCTAAAATTAATTGTAATCTAGTTTATAGATTATAAATTAAAATTTATTGCTGCACAATACTCCATTTCTATGTATTTTTTAAAAATATATTTTATTGATTTTTTACAGAGAGGAAGGAAGAGGGATAGTTAGAAACATCGATGAGAGAGAAACATCGATCAGCTGCCTCCTGCACACCCCCTACTGGGGATGTGCCCGCAACCAAGGTACTATGCCCTTGACCAGAATCGAACCTGGGACCCTTCAGTCCACAGGCCGATGCTCCATCCACTGAGCCAAACTGGTCAGGGCTCTATGTATTTCTTCACTGATATATTGCTCTGGTAGTCTATTATCGGTATGGCTTAATTTGATTATGTGCTTCAAATATAAAAAGTTGGCATGTAGGTATCATCCTGATAAATTTTTGTATAAAACTGCAACTAAGAAAAGTCATGATTAAAAAAAAAGAAACTTATTCAGTTGAATTTAGAGCAAATCTACTTCCATTTCTATATGGCAACTCTTCAACTACTTTAAGACACCTATCATGTCTCAATTTTTCTTCTTTACTCGAAACATTCTCAGTCATTCCTTAAAGTTATTTTATAAGATTTAAAAGTAGTTCTCCGTAATCTTTCTTCTATACATGTTACTCTAATTCTTATTCTAAGTTATATTTATTCTATTCAAATACTTGGGCCCTTTTTTCAAGTTATATAAAAAATACTTTTTGATATTACTACAATCTCCACCATAATACTTTAAAAAAAGGTTATTTCCTAACTGAACATCCAGCTTTAATTTTTCACAACTATAAATAATGTGGTTGGATATCCATTTATTGGATGACTTACTTATACTGGAATCCTGAAATGACATTATTGAGTTAAAAAGGCAAAAAGATTTTAAGGATCTCATCACATACTGCTAAGTTGCCTTTTGTAAGGGTAACATTAACTTAGAATGAAACTGCAATCATGAGAATGTGTTTCCTAAGCACTGTCATAAATATTAGGTGTAATGGCTAACCAAAAATCTTTTTTGGGCAGTAT
Organism: Corynorhinus townsendii; assembly: GCA_026230045.1. Lineage (NCBI taxonomy): Eukaryota > Metazoa > Chordata > Mammalia > Chiroptera > Vespertilionidae > Corynorhinus > Corynorhinus townsendii. The sequence continues at coordinate 132,715,068 of JAPDVU010000007.1, read as the reverse complement.
TGGGGTTCAGCATAGGTTTTTATTTATTTTATGTTCAGCAGTCAGGACACAAATGCCAACTGGCATATGTGTCAGCTCTTACAAATATCCCATTCCTGTGGAGTTACCTAAACTGGCAAAAGAAACAAGCCTATAAGCAGAGTACCAATGCCAATCCATGTCTACCCACAATGAAAGGTGTTTTTCCCAAATATTTTATTTTAGAATAGGTAGAACAGACAATCTCCATACGCCGCCTCCCCATTTCCTCTATTGTTAATAGACGCAAGTGGCAGGGACCTTCCCCACACACCATGCGCATCTAACAAAAATGGTTTTCCCTAAGTGGCAGCCCTGACCAACTTTAAAATCATTTTTTTGTGAGAATTTTCAGCTGAAAATATTCAAGAACGCCCGAATTGTGAGTAATATATTTATTTTTATAATATTCATTGCAAATTGATTTTTTAAAATTAAATTCAAAATATCGTGGCATATGGGGATGGTTTCTGTTTTGGATGCGTGGCAGTTAACTGGTTAAAAAACGTTTTTATTGATTTCAGAGAAAGAAGGGAGGGGGGAGGGATAGAAACATCAATGATGATAATCACTGATCGGCTGTCTCCTGCATGCTCCCTACTGGAGACCAAGCCAGTGACCTCCTGGTTCATGGGTTAACGCTCAACCACTGAGCCATGCCGGCTGTGTGAGGTCAGGTATTTTTGTAGGATGATCCTCAAATTAGTTTTATTTGATGTTTATTGTATTTAGATTCTCAGGTTATTGGTTTTGGGAAGAAGACCACACTGTGCCACACACACAGGTACAGTAACCATTGCATTACATTATATCAAGGGTACATGCTATAATATAAATGTTAACTCTTCAGTGATGATAACCTTAATCACCTGGCTGAGTTAATAATATTTGTCAAGTTTCTTTACTTCATTACTTCCTCCATCCCCCAAACTCTACTTTTTGAAAGCAAGGCACTAAGCTCACACAAAAGGGGTGGGGAGTTATACTCCACACCTCCTTGGGGACATAAATTATCTGAAATTCTGTGTGGGAGATCTCTTCTCCATTCAGTATGGACTCATGAATATTTATTTTATACTTTGGGTCACAATATAGTGCTATGTGTCATTTACTTTTTTACTCAAAATTGTTATAGCTTTGGTCATTGGGAGCTCTTTCTGGTTGGTTCTATGTCCCTTAGATATATTCCCATCACTTGGGCTTTTGAGTACTTCTTTACTTCCTGGATTTACAAGATGCTGCAGATTCATTTTGTGTGTTCTCAGCCACAGTCCTAGAATCAGCCATTTCTCCAAGGAACTGTGATTCCTTTCATTGAAGAATGGTGTTTAGAAAAAGAGATCTTGGTATTCAACATGCTTATTGCTACTGGAGTGTCAGGTCCTCTCAGTAGACAGCTTACAAATGATTTTAATGATCGAAAAACTTTAAAATATTAACTACTTTGATTTTTATTTCTTTGAACACTATCATGAGAGAACATAATCTAAGTTTATTTACCAGCAATTTCCTATTCTGTGAAATATCTATATTTTGTATTTGTCGTTTATTCTCCTCCAGAACATGTATAATAAAGATGTTTATCATTTAATGCTCATAATTTCAGTGAATACTTTCCCTCAATTTATGTATTTATTACTACTTTATTTTTAGCATTTTTTTTTTTTTAAGAGAGAGAGTAGGAGAGAGGGAAAAACAGAGAGAAACATCTATGTGAGAGAAACACATCGATTGGTTGCCTCCTGCACGGGCCCTGGTCAGGGACCGGGGTGGAGCCTGCAACCGAGGTATCGAACCTGGGACCCTTCAGTCCACAGGCCAACACTCTGTCCACTGAGCCAAACCGGCTAGGGCTATTTTTAGCCTTCTTAAATTGCTTTTAAGATAGAATTTTATGACCCTTTACTCTATTCACTAACGCTAATAATGCTTTGTCATTCTATCAAGCAAGGAAACAAAAATGGGTTATGGTGATGTCACCTAAGAAAGGACATACTTTTCTATCCTTAAAAAAACCAAAACTACTATAGATATTTGTAAAACACTAGTATAGGTTTCCAAATACTAATATAACTTTGGCTTTTTAAAAAATAATACCTTTAAGAGCATTTGAATTATACAACAATGAACATATTATAGTCACCTTACAAACAAAACAAAGAAATAAAACTTGAACAACAAATGGTTAAATTCTGAATATTTGACTTACAAGTCCTGACTCTAGGGTAATTGTGAGCCAAAAGAAACCTCTCGACCCAGTTTTCCATATTCTGCAGGACCCAGCTGTGTGCCAGTTTATTTCGGGGTGTCTGTACTGCCAACCAATCCAGACACTGAGAAGGATTATATTCAATTACCTAGAAATAAAACAGACAGGAACAGAATATAAAGCCAACTGAATGAGCAGTAACTTTTAAATTTACTTTTGGCATACGCCATTAAACAAATAACCAAAATAGTTTTATGAAAACTAGATCCTAAAAAAAGTTTCAACCATGTGTTTTCCTTTTTAAAAAAAATATATTTTATTGATTTTTTTACAGGGAGGAAGGGAGAGGGATAGTGAGTTAGAAACATCCATGAGAGAGAAACATCAATCAGTTGCCTCCCGCACATCCCCTACTGGGTATGTGCCCACAACCAAGGTACATGCCCTTGACCGGAATCGAAACTGGGACCCTTCAGTCTGCAGGCCAATGCTCTATCCACTGAGCCAAACCAGTTAGGGTTGTTTTCCCATTTTTAAAGCTACTTACTCTTATCAACAGAAAATGTTCAGAAACATGTCACTTGATTACAAAATAAAATTAAAATAACCAAGGACTCTTAAGACCAATAAGAGAAGCCAATGACACGTTAACCAAGGATTTTAACATGAGACCAATAAGAGAAGCCAATTACTTTTAGGTCTTAAGTTTGCAAAGTAACATAAAAGTGCTTTTAATTTTTTAAAGTTTCTCATCTTTACTTTTCCTATTGTTTGCCCAATCTGTTTCTGTAAGTGAGAATGAAAACTAGCTCACTAGCTGCACCACTGGGGAGTTTTTGTGTGTTTTTTCACGGGGAAATAGAATTTTAGGAATCTAGAGTAGGGGTTGGAAAACTATGACTCCTGGGCCAAATTCTGTAGTTTGCCTGTTTGCTAAGTATTTATGGGAACACAGCCATACCACTCATTTATTTTCCATGGCTGTTTTTAAAAAAATATTTATTGATTTCAGAGAGGAAGGCAGATGAAGAGAAACATGGATGCAAGAACTAAACATCAGTTGCCTCCTGCATGCCGCCCCTACCAGGATGGAGCCTACAACGGGAATCAAACTGGCAACCTTCTGGTGTATGGGATGACGCCCAACCAACTGAACCATACCTTGTTTGTTTGAGAGTAGGAAAATGAGAACCGGGGACTGGCTGAAGGCTGTTCTCTTTAAACATCTGGGAGACTAGCCCAAAACTCTTCCCCCAGACTTTCTGACTAAAGTGTTTCTCTTTCCTCAACCTAGGACTTACTAAACCCATTTTGGAATTCTAAGAAAGAAGAAACTAGTACTTAACAAGGTAGTGACTGTATTCAACAAGTAAAATCTTCAGAAAAATAAATACTAAGACATTTGCTCTAAGATTTACCTCCCATATCCTCTGCAGAATGTAAGATGCAAAGGGAGGCATTCCTGGAGGTCCACCAGCAAACTCCATTAGCATAGTCAATAATTTAAAGAAAGGATTGGCTGCCTGTAAGAGACATGCAAGACTGTATTTATGTATTTGAAACCATCTCTATCAGCAAAAAATAAACACATATAATTCTTGTATACATCACATTTAAATATGCTGCATTATGTTTGCAGAGCGGAGTACTCCTGCATATGAACTTGAATTATCATAAAAATTAGCTGGGAATACAAAGTCAGTTGCAGGGGAACCACATGTAACAGAAAACGTACTTTTATGGATGTTAATTTGAAAAAAAGAAATCAAAACTCTTGTTAAATGAGACAACCATGTTTGTAGAATAATTTAGATTAAAAGTTTGTTGCAGCAAATTTTGAACTCAGATATAATTTGTATTAATATTTGACATGTATTATCAAAGTAGCTATAACATTTCCATTTTAAGAAGATAGTTTTGTACAATACTGTAATCCATTTTTTTTATATACTTCCCACCTATCCAGTAATCTGATTAGTCTATTTTTTTTTCTTGGGCCCAATTATATGCTTAAAACCAAACAACATTCAAGCTTAGGCAGGACACTGATATGTTGAACTTTATATGTAAACTAGAGGTCTGTGCATGAAATTTGTGCATGGGAGGGTGGGAGGGTGGTCCCTCAGTCCAGCCTGCACCCTCTCCAATATCGGACATCCCTCTCACAATCCGGGACTGCTGGCTCCTAACCAGTCGCCTGCCTGCCAGCCTGATTGCCCCCAACTGCCCTCCCCTGCTGGCCCGATCGCCCCCAACTGCCCTCCCCTGCCGGCCATCTTGTGGCAGTCATCTTGTGACAACGTGGGGGTGGCCATCTTGTGATGACATGAGGGTGTGAGGGCCATCTAGGCTTTTATTAGTATAGATTTATATTTGAGAAAATTACATTGTGATAAGACACAAAGAACTAACTCCATTTATTCAAATTATATACTTAAAAATAGGTTATATTACGGGAAAATGGATAATTTTTTTTCAAGGACAATTACAAAGGTTCATTTGAAATCACTGTCAATACTGGTAATAGTTTTAAAAACATGATTAATAAATTTCTACATACCTCAGGAGTCAGTTTTGCTATTGATGTGAAAAGCATAGATACAATCTAAAACAGAAAAAGGAAAATTTCAGAATATTCTTTTAAAAATTATCAAAAAACTTTAATACTTTCAAGTTAAAACTTTAAACTTTCTTAGCACTTACATGTTCTGCAAGTCTATTATTGTATCGACACAGGCTGAAAATCAGATTACAAGTTTGTCTTATATTGATGCCATCACGAATATGTTGAAACAAGAAGGGAAATCCCTATTAAAAACAAAAGGTGTTCATTTAAGAACTGTTATGTTATCATTATTTTTGTGATTATCAAATGGTCCAAAATAGAGTAGGTAATACCTTTCCTCCTGTTAATGCTGCCATGTCAGTCTGTGATAATGTCAAATGCCTAAAAGAAAACATTAGCAGAAATAAGTTCTTTTTCTTTCAGTACTCCTTTATAGCTATTTGCATCATGACACACATCAAAATTGTCAACTCAATTATAACCATACTAATGGACCATTATAAAATGATTCTGAACTATCTGTTAGCTAGACATATTTTATTATTATTTATTTATTTAAGTATATTTTTATTCATTTCAGAGAGGAAGGGAGAGGGGGGGAGAGATACAGACATCAATGATGAGAGAGATTCATCGACTGGCTGCCTCATGCATGCCCCTACTGGGGATCGAATACAACCTGGGCATGTGCCCTTCGCTGGAATCAAACCCAGGACCCTTCAGTCCAAAGGCTGATGCTTTATTCACTGAGCCAAACCAGCTAGGGCTGCTAGAGATATTTTAGACAATTTTTCAAGATTCCAAAATTAGTATACTGGAGTTTAACTCTAATTTATTTCTATTTAATTAATATTTTGTGACACTTATATAGCCTTTTCTGAAATGAAAACCTTCAAAACAAAACAAACAAGAAATACTTGCAAGTTTCATTTCGCAGTTTAAAATTAATGCATTTTTTAAAAAAAACTTAGTATAAAATATTCAGTACAAAAACAAATAGAATAGTGTAAGTATCCTATCACTGAGCTTCTAATTATCAACTCATGATCAGTCTGGTTTCATTTGTACCTCCTACTCACTCAATATGGAGTATTTTGAAGCAATTCCAGTATTTTAATTTAATCCATAAATCTCAATACATATTGCTAACAGATAAATTTAAAATACAGAACCACCCACTTACATTATTCACACCCAAAATTCATCAATTCCTTTCTATCATACAATATGCCGTGTACAATTTCCTCAAGTTTCTAACCAAAAAAACTCGTACACTTAATTTGTGTAAATCAGGATCCAAATAAAGCCCTCTGTTGCTATTGGACGATATTATCTTTCAAATCTCTTTTAGACTACTGGTCTCCCCTCTGATTTCGTTTTTATCTTGCAATTTATCTACTAAAGAAAACAGGTGGTTTGTCCTATAGACTTTCCCACATTTCCATTTTGCTGATTGTACCCTGTGGTGGTGTTTTAACATGTTTTCTCTGTGCCCATATTTCCTGTAAACTGGTAGGTAGATCTAGAGATTTGATCAAATCAAATCTTGATCAATTCTTGACTTTTTAACCAAGAATACTTCAGTGATAATATGGATTTCATCAGGAGGTATACAATTAAAAGTTGTCTTTCTTTCTGTAATGTTTTCAATCAATGATGATCACTTCCTAGACCCAATATTTCATTTGGGATGAAAAATGTTGATATTGAAATTCCAGCACTACTTGCTTATTTATTAGCTCAAATACCTCTTTGACGACAGCTTCCTCTCACCATTTTGTTGCCACAAGCTATAATTCTTACAGGTAAAGATAAATGCTTAATATTCCTTTATTAATAAGTTTCCAAAATTATTTGGTTTCCTAACATACTCCAAAGGTTGTCAATGAGTTTTTAAAATTTTTGTTTTTAAGTATCATTATGAACTCATGAATTTAAACATGTGTGATGTATTTTAGCCCACTTGCAATTCTTATTATTGATGCTCAGGTTGTCCAATCTATAACCAGCATAAACATCTTTAAGTTGGCTCTTGAATCCTTTTAACATGACCTGATGTTAGGCTTTGATTGACTCTTTGTTTTCCAAGGTTACAAAACATTCCCATTCATTTCTTGCCCCAAACCTGGAATTGGCTATATTTCCAAGGAACCGTAAGTTTTTCAGTGGGAAATGGTATCTAGTTACTACAACCTAGATGCTAGGGGCACTCATTGATTATGAGCTGGACAGGATTTCTAGGCCTTTTCAGAAAATGGAGGTATATAATACATTTTCTGTTTGCTTAAGACAAAAATACACCATGAATTCTACTGATATTTCCAAACTTAGTTTTAAAGAAGTTATATAAAAACCTATTATATTTGTATTTCTTCTTTTGCTAAGAATCTTGGTTCTAATGACATTAACAATTACTTGCTTTATTCTATAATATAAAAGTTTCAGAATAATAATTTCAAAAACAGTTTAGGATAATTTTACAATTCTTTTTGTCCTCCAGTTACCTCCTGCTGGCAATTTACAGTGATATTGATGTGCTCTAAAGTGACTTTAATTCCTCTCCATTGGCTATGCCACCAGGTCAATACATAGCTAGGTTCATTTATTTCAGTCCGCTTTTGATTTTTAAACATTCACATGATTCCAAAGTTAAAACAAATACAATAAACAAAATAAGGTATATTCGACGACGTTAAGCTTTCATTCCTTTCCCCTCCAGCCTGTTTTCCCCTCCCCAACCATGGGAAATGTCTTTGTTTTTGAGTCAGCCTTCAATTAAAAAAAAATAGTCAATTCTCATTTGTAGTACTATCTATATATATAAAAGCCTAAGTGGCCATTACCACCATATGACTGGCTGATCAGTAGCTATGACATGCACTGACCACCAGGGGGCAGATGCTCAAAGCAGGAGCAGCCCCTTGGTGGTGAGTGTGCTTCCACAGCGGGAGTGGCACTCAGCCAGAATCTGGGCTCATGGCTGGTGAATGCCAACTGTGGTGGCAGGAGCCTCTCCGGCTGTCTGCCACTTTGGCACTGCTACATCCCTCAGGGGATGTCAGACTGCAGGTTTTGGCCTGATCCCAAAACCAGCAGTCCGACATCCCCTGAGGGATCCTGGATTGCGAGAGGGCACAGGCCAGGCTGAGGGACCCATCTGTGCACTGGCCTCTAGTGTTTTATAAAGTGTTACAAACACCAAGTGGTGAATACTCAATCACTGCTGGAAGGGGAAATACAGTGTTAGGTTCCTGTGAGCCTCTGCTCACAATATTTTCATCAACTGATAGATATTACCTTTTTTTTCAAGTGTGTTTCTGTTTAAAGACACCTTATTTAATACATATTGTTGACTCATTAGCATTGAACTAACAGCAAACACCCTAGCTCATACCTGAATGAAGTTTATCTAAGGCATATTACGAACTTGATCTTCTCGAGCTTAGGAACACTAGGCAGCACTTTACGTTATGTTCAAGGACCATTTTAAACAGCCAAGCCACAACAAAAAGCAGAAACGTCAAAAATGTGACATATACCAAGAAAAGGACATTGTTTACAATGTGAAAACTGGGAAAGAGTACAACAGGCAAATCAAAAAAAAATTTTTTGCCACTCTACACATGTACTTTCTACAGTCCATAAATGATTGTAAAAGCTCCTGAAGTACTGATTTGGGGATTAAATTTTTTTTAGCAAGAAGGCAAACTTGAAAATAGGAGAGCTATGGGGATACATGTTCGTGTGCACATATATATACACAGACACTTTCTCACTTTCTCATAGCCTCACTTCTTAAAAAGTAGCATACTATATACACTTTTCTCACCTTGCTTTTTTTCACTTAGTAATACTAATCCTAAAGATTTCTCCAAGGTAGTACTGATATATCCCATGCTTCTTTTTTTCAACTATAAAGTACACTATTGAGTGAATACTCTGTTTTTCAACAAGTCCCCTCTTGGTGGACATTTCGTCTTTTGTTATTACAAACACTGCTGCAATAAATAGCACTGCACATACATCTTTCTATATTTGGGAAACAGATTCTTAAACGTGGGGTTGCTAGGTTAAAAGATGAATGCACATATAATTTTGCTACATATTTTACTGTATAATTTCTTCAATGTGTATTTCTAACATGAGTCAGATAAATACCATACGAGTCTGCTACAAAGGATTGAAATACTTAAGCTACAAGAGTTGGTAAACTGCAGTGTTATTTAAAAGGAGTTAAAAAACAAAAGCTACTGAGTTAAAAGTGGTGAAACGATCATGAAAAAGTCAAAATCAAACATGCTTTAAGCATTCTGAATGTTGAGACATTTCACCTTTCTGAGCGAGACTGTTCAACCAAAAGAGCAACTAAAGCTATCATTTTTTCAAGGGCAGCTGGCCTGTATTTTTCTTCTGCCAGAGAAAGGATATCTTCTTCTTCCTCTTCTTCTTCCCCTTCTTCCTCTGACAACACTTCAACTTGAGGCTAGAACAGAACAAAATCCAATTTTATTACATTAGTTTTAACATTATCTTGAGAGCATATAACTTGATTGTTTTATATAACTAACCAAGGCAGATGGTGGCAGGAGTATGTGTCATGAAAAAAACAACAAACACTCAAAGGGCTAACCCTAACTTTAAAAATCTAAACCACATTCAGGACAACTGTAGACCTAGGCAGAACTGTAAAGAGCAATGATTGATTCTCAAAACTGTGACTATTTACCTTACCTAAAGGGATAAATCCTTTAATAATTTTTTTTTCTTACTGGCAAGCCCCTTGGAAGATAAATCAGATCACAATTTATGAGTATGGTAAAACAGTATTTCCTATTTAATAAAACTGCCAGTTATACAAATTAAGGCATCCTTATTTGCAGTTGTCAAATAATCTAAGTAGTAGGTATTTCGAAGAGATAATCACTTGGGCTTTGAAATGAAAGAGACTGAAAAGGTTTATGATCTAACAAAGCAAGAGAAAAGCAGTCTAAAAAAGCAGCCATATAGGCTAGAATCCTATATAATAAAAGGCTAATATGCAAATTGTCCCCTTGACCAGAGTTTGACCAGGGGGCAGGGCCAGCCGGCCAACCACCTCTCACCCAGCTGGCCCCAACCCCAATCGCCACCTCCCCCATTGAGGGCAGGGCCAGCCCGCCAAGCTCCCTGACCAGGGCAGGCCAGCTGGACCCTACCCATGTATGAATTCGTGCACTAGACCTCTAGTTACATAATAATTGTCCATATTCTGAGAAGCATTTATATATACACTAGAGGCCCGGTGCACAAACCCGTGTACCGGGCCTCTAGTATACATGTAAGATCTTTGGTTAATTTCTTCCCGCCCCCTCCCCCCCTTCCCTCAGAGATTCATCAGTCTGTTCCATGTTTCCATGCCTGTGCGTTGAGCGTCTGCCCCCAGGTGGTCAGTGTTTGTCATAGCTACCGGTCGAACGGGTTGGTTAGGCATATATGCATATATATATATATATATATATATATATATATATATGATTATTACTTTATAGGTAAGGAGTCTGACCAAGGATCAAAGCCCAACTCACTGTGATTAAAAACAAGTTAATGTCTTTATGCCTCAAGTTCCTCATCTGTAAAATGGAGATAACAAAAGTACTTACCTCTTAGGGTTACAAAAGGATTAAACAAAACAGTGTAAATAGAGCATTCAATCCAATGTGGTTATTATAGACAATACAAAATCCACATTAATGCCTTATATATAAACAGACTAGCTAATTAAATTGTTGAGACTCTGATAAGAAATATGGGCAACAAAAATGTTCATCAAAACAATAAGCTAATGATAGAACCCTAAAGTAGGTGGTGGCCATTTTGTCTAAATTATTTGCTTTGTTCCATGGCCTTACCAAATGTATTGCTTGATTGATATTTTTAATGGATATAGCAAGAGAAGAAACAATCAAACTTAGACCCTTAAAACTATCTAATATCACAGCCCAAAGGGACTTTAAAGGGTTCTAATATTTCATGATTTTCCATGATGCAAACTTGTAAATATGGTCTATAAACCCCTGATATGAGACAGGACTGTACTTACATTTTCAGGCCCTTTGGTTCCCATGTAAAAATGTACCATTGTAGATATGGCTTGCAATGAAAGCAAAAACTGGCTCTAAAAATAAAAATATTGGTTTAAAAATATAATATAAAAACCAATTTTAAATATTGAAAATAGGTACATAATACCAGAAATAAACATGATATAGCCTCACCTCTTCTTCACCCATTTTAGCAAATTCATAAAGGAAGGCAAAATATTCTGTAAGATGTTTACTATGAGGTTTTACACCATGTTCCATAATTAGTAACAGAGTTCTCACAAATCGAGTGACACATGAACGACCACCAATATCTTCAACTGAGGCATCCATATCATCTGACCTAAAAACACAATTTAATTATCTTAGAGAAAGTATGAAGTCTGGAGATAGATACTCTGGGAGGAGAACTGTTTTTAAAAACCTGAATTTTGCCCTGGCCAGTGTGACTCAGTTGGTTAGAACACCATCCAATACACCCAAAGGTCATGGGTTTGATTCCCCACCAGGGCACATACTTAGGTTGTGGGTTTAATCCCCAGATGGGGCATATATAGCAGGCAACCGACAGATGTCTCACTCACATTAATGTTTTTCTCTCTCTTTCCTTCTCTTTAAAAATCAATGAGCATGTCCTCAAGTGAGGACTTAAAAAACCAACACCCAAATTTAACTCTTTCATCTTTGTAATAATAAAATACCAATTACAACAATGTAGTAATTGGATTCCAATTATTGTGCCTGGCAAAATCAATATAAGCAAAAGATGAAGTCATAAAGTTATTTGTAGAGCATTTTGAAGATGCACTTAATTAAAAATAAAAAAAGTAAAACAAGTTTTGCCTTCTTGATTTATATAATTACAGATTTTTTTTAAAAACTAAGAAAAAAACACCTAAATATTTCAGTGTGAATATTTACAAATACTTTGTAGGAAGCCCTAGCCAGTTTGGTTCAGTGGATAGAGCAACGGCCTGCAGACTAAAGGGTCCCGGGTTGGGTTCTGGTCAAGGGCCCATACCTCAGTTGCAGGCTTCTCCCCGGCCCGGGCCCTGCAGGAGGCAACCAATGGATGTGTTTCTCTCACATCGATGTTTCTCTCTCTCTTCCACTTTCCCTAAAAATCAATGGAAAAGAATGTCCTCGGATGTGGATTAACAACAAAAAAACTTTGTAGGCAGATCATCAAAAAGTTTAACAACAAAATGTTCAAAAGATAGTTCTTACCCATCTTCCATTCCTGGCTGTAGATAGAGATGAGCATGTACAGGTCTAAGTCTCTGAATCACATGGATGCACAAACGCTGAAACATCTATAAATGAAAAGATAAAACAATCCAGGAGCCAACCTCACATCAGGTAACAAAGATACTGAAAAATTTACATGATTCAAAATTCTCTGCCATCCATTTGTATTTTGCCTGCATATTAAATCTTTTTACATTCTGAAACTTTCTTGGAGTCTCAACTACAGACTGAAGATATAAGGCAAAGTTAGCTTAAAAAACAACATTCAATTTTATAGTAAGGGGTAAACAAAATCAGGTAAGTTTCAGTAATAGAGATAACCAAAAATAAAACTTCACAAAACTCTCTTAACTGTGGAGAGTCTCTAAATAAGATATACAAATGGTCAATAAGCACATGAAAAGATGTTCAATATCATTAATTACTAATTAATGATATTGAAAACCAAAACCACAATGGGATACTACTTCTCATTAGGATGGCTAAAATAAAAGACAGTAAAAAAATGTTGAAGAAGATGTAGTGAAACTGGAAACCTCATAGATTGCTGCTGTGAGTATAAACTGGTATAGAAACTATGAAAAACAGTTTGGTAGTTCCTAAAATTGTTGAAGATAAAGTGACCACATGACCCAGCAATTCCACTCTCCTAAGGACATATTAAAGTATATTGAAAACATATGCTGGGGGAGGATGGATGGGTGGGAGGTAATCAACCAAGGGCTTTGTATGCATATATGCATGGCCCATGGACACAGACAATGGGGCAGGGTGAGGGCCTGGGGCGGGGGATATGGGTGAGCTGAAGGAGATCAACGGGGGGAATAAAGGGGGCGTATATAATACTTTCAACAACAAAGAATTATATTTAAAACTAGAGGACAACATTTGTGCACTGGGAGGGGCGGTCCCTCAGCCCAGCCTGTGCCCTCTCACAGTCCGGGACTCCTCAGGGAATGTCCACCTGCTGGGGAGGCAGGAGAGGCTCCAACCACTGCTGCTGCACTGGCCAGCTGTGAGCCCGGCTTCTGGCTGAGCAGGGCTCCCCCTGTGGGAGAGCACTGACCACCAGGGGGCAGCTCCTGCATTGAGCATCTGCTCCCTGGTGGTCAGTGCACGTCATAGTGACCGGTCATTCCACCGTTTGGTTGATTTGCATATTAGCCTTTTATTATATAGGAAGTGGTGGGATTATGAGAAATTTTCAAAAATAATAATGTAGATATTGCAAAAATCAGAATAGCATTGTTTTGAAAAATATTCTCACTGACTGAATAAAGATTTGAAATATATGTTAAAAAAAGAAAGAAAACATATGTCAACACAAATATATGTATACCAATGTTCATAGCAGCATTATTCAAAATAGCCCAAAAGTGGAAACAGCCCAAATATTCATCAATTGCTGAAAGAATGAAGAAAATCTGGAATATCCATTTAATGGAATATTATTTAGCAATGAAAAGAAATGAAGTACAGATCCATAATCCAGCATAGATAAATCTTGTAAATATTATAAAATCAAAGAATCCAGTCACAAAAGACCACATACTGAATAATTCCATTTATAGAAATGGTCAGAATAGACAAAGCTATAGAAAGAGAAAGTAGATTCGTGTTGCCAGGGGCTGGTAAGAAGAGACAGGATTAAATGGGGAGTGACTGCTAATAGGTATAAGGCTTCTTTTTGGGATGTTATAAAATCAGATAAATGATGGTTGCATAAGTTTAGAAACAGTAAAAACCACTAAATTTTACACTTCGAAAGGTTTCGGCGAGTTTTATAAGAATTACATCTCAATAATAACTGAAAAGTGGCATATTTCAGATCAAATTTTTGGTTTTGTATAATAAATGAATATAGAGTAATATTTATATTTTCCTTGCCTAAATTTTACAACAAATATTCAAGTGATAGCTCAGGACTTGTTACAGAAATGAATTATAAACTATTCATTTAACTTTCAAGGTCATTTCAGTCCCTGTGTTAGAATATCTTCAGGATCTGAAAAAGAACCAGTAGAACTCATAAAGCAGCCAGAATAGGATCTGAGACAATGGTGGTTTATAGCTATCTTCCTATCACCAGGACATGTGAATGATTTAAATTTCTTGATTGAAATAATATTTGATTTGCTTAAAAAGGGCTGGTGAAAACAATACCAAAATGACTTTTATGGTAAGAGGTCCATCGTTCCCAACTATGTAAGAGATGGATTAAGACATAGTCTCGGACAAATTTAGAATTAACCTGACAGCCATTTCTTTTTCAAATATATTTTTTTCTTACCTGTCTCACAATTTGATTAGGGCACTTAATTAATATCTGCATTGGCCACCAGTCATCATCAGCCATGCGGTCCAAAAACCACTGTAAGAAAATAGTGGGATTTTAACATTTTTGATAAAAATCATATAAGGATTTTAATTCTCATCAATATTTCAATTATTTTAAATTCTTACCAAAAGAGATTCTTCATTTGCTAAATAATCCAAAACCTAAAATGCCTAAAGTTGTAATCAGGATAATCTTATTACAGAACTAGAGGCCCGATGGATGACATTTGTGCACTGGCGGTGTGTGTGAGGGGTGTCCTCCTCAGCCGGGCCTGTGCCCTTTAGCAGTCTGGGAGCCCTCAGAGCATGTCTGACAGCTTAGGCCTGCTCCCTCCACTGCCACTGTGCTCCTGCGTTGAGCGTCTGCCCCCGGTGGTCAGTATGCGTCATAGTGACTGGTTGTTCCACTGTTACGTCGATTAGCAAATTACCCTTTTATTATATAGGATTCAATGGATGCCATTTACATCACAGTGCACACCCTGCATGCTGGCAATCTGCAGTTCTTATAATAAAACAGAATATTGTTTTCCTCTTAGTCCTCATGTCATACTGTAGAATCTTTTGTTTCTTTTGTTATGATCTGAGTACGATTCATTTTCTTTATGTTTAAAAACAAATCATGCTCTCTTGATAACAAAAAAACATGCTTCTTTATCTAAGCTAAGAATAACTTCCCACTGATTTCAAGTTATCTATTAATCACATATTTAACTCTTCTACTGAATTGTACTACCTACTTATGCATACACACAATTCATGGCAATTGTAGAAAACACATTTAACTCCTTGACAGACTTCCAGAGGCAAATCCTTAATTAAAATTCTAAAGTAAAAATGTACTAAAAAATAAAAAACAAAACAAATTATGACCTAATCAACCCACCCTCTGGATCTATGAAACAGCTTAAAAATCATGAAGTGGAAGGGGAATAGAGAAACATGTTAAATAACACCATGAGGATGCCATTAGTCAAAGCCAACATGTGGAAAATCCTGTATAACAAATGACAAAGTAGCAAATAAATAGAAAAATAAGTAACTACTACTATGTGGAAGATTTAAGAGACAAAAGCAAAATGTGGACCTTGTTTAAACACTAATGTAAGCAAACCAATTGAAAAGAATACATTTTTAACAAAAGACAATTAGAGAAAACTGAACATGGAATGGGAAATGGATATTAAGGAATCACTTCTAATTTTAAAGCAGTTAATGGAGATACATACTGAGCTTAATTGATATATGATACGGTATCTGGGTTTGCTTTAAAACACTTCAGCTGAGAAAAAGCATGGAGGAGACACAGAAATAAATAAAAAACAAAGAATGTTACCTTTTGTTGAAATGGGGTGATAGGAACATCTTTCTACTTTTGTGCATGTTTTGATATTAAGATAGCAATATGGTTAAGTGATCATTATCTAGGAGCAATTATTCTAAGGGATGTCTTTCTCTTATAATGCAATATTGGAGGAGATAAAAATTGAATATAAACTGATACACTGGGATATATGTATTTTTTCTCAGAGGGGTAGGGGAGATATACATTTTAAGTAGTTTCTGATAACATTCAAAAGTAGTTAAGAAATATCTAGTAGTCTTTGGAATTTTCTATACTTTTCCTTCTAATGTGGGGGGAACCAAAGACTTTTAAAGTAAATTAAGAATTAATTATTTAATGAGTGTAATGGATTTGATAAATAAATTATAACTTTCTTTCAGCTATCAAATCTCTCTATATAAAATAAGTGATTGAATGACTAGTCGACCGATTGCTTTGATGCGCACTGACCACCAGGGGACAGATGCTCAACACACAGGATCAGGTTCCCTCCTGTCTGGATAGGGCCTGCGGGGATCAGGCCGAAACCTGCTATCGGACATCCCCCAAGGGGTCCTGGATTGCAAGAGTGTGCAGGCCAGGCTGAGGGACCCACTGGTGCATGAATCCGTGCATCGGGCCTCTATAGTGATTTTTTTAAAAATATATTTTATTGATTTTTTACAGAGAGGAAAGGAGAGAGATAGTTAGAAACATCGATGAGAGAGAAACATCTATCAGTTGCCTCCTGCACACCCCCTAATGGGGATGTGCCCGCAACCCAGGTACATGCCCTTGACCGGAATCGAACCCAGGACCTTTGAGTCCGCAGGCTGACACTCTATCCACTGAGCCAAACTGGTTTCGGCGATAGTGATTTTATAAAAACTCACACTGGGCTCCCTATGATTTGATAGATAAAATAATTTTGCTGTAGCATCTAAGTTAAGAAAACAAAGAAGTGAATCTTAAGCTATGCATTTCTGGTTGAATTTTTAACCTCACCTCACAAGCTGCTTGACTATTATTAAACTGTTTCGTCAATAATTCAATCCATTGAAGCATTGTGGGCTAAAAAAACAAAAAGAAAGAAAGAAGTCACTGAAGGCATAAGGATTTCTCAGCTAAAGATTGATAATGAAAACCAAAAGATACCAAATCACAAAAATGCACAAAATAAAACATACCTTTTCTTTTGAATGAATAAATGTCTCTAGGACAAAGGAAGTGCTTAACTGTAAAGAAAGATGAAATTAAGCAAAAAAGACTTAATTATTTTAAAGTAGTCATTTTGAAAAAATTATCTAAGGCTTATATATTACCTTTGCAGTCATTAGAGACACAGCTTTAGGATCTGGTAATGTACTGGGAATACAACTACACAACTGCCACATAAACCTAGAATTTAAAAATAGTAAGGTGAAATTCTTACAGGAAAAAAAATTTGAATGTGTAACAAAAAAACTATTACTGGGGAGGCAGAAGAGGGTAAAGGGGGTATAAATGGTGACAGATGGGAGACTTGACTTTGGGTGGTGAACATACAATAAATAAATGATATAAAATTATACACCTGAGTCATATATAATTTTATTCAACCAATGTCAGCCCAATAAATTCAATAAAAAATTTATAAAATCTATTACTAAATTTATCAAACTTACCCAAAATATGTATGTTCAAAAATATTTTTGTCTTGAAGAAACTGCATGTTATCATGCCAAATCCACTGAAGAAAAAAAAAGTTAACATCAGATATTGCTTCATTACATTTTACCAATATTTTAAAAACAACCCCCCCAAAATACATGCTCTTAAAATGCATGCTATTTTTTCCCCAGGAATATGGAACATGAAAGTACTGTAAGTTACTAAACCTGGTCCAATTTATCATTCTATATCTGGCTACCTCAAGTGATTATTGTTGTTTAAAAACATATTTATAAAGCTTGTGCCAGTAAGAACTCAGAAATCTCATCTGCCTGAAGAACAACGATATACATGAATAAAACTGTTATATATATTTTGATAAGAATAGGAAATGAGAGAAAGGTAGTGGAAAATTGGGTCTCTGAATGATTTGCCTCAAAATAAGAAAAGTTCTCTTGGGACAGTATCCACAAATTACCTAAAGATGGGGGAAATGTGTAGCTAGCGATGGACATTACTTTGAATAAAGCACTTTTCATGTTTCTCTTAAAATTATCATGTTTTCCTTGATCACAAAATCCGCATTATTAAATGGTACACCTAGTAAGTGTGAAACTATAGTACTACATTGATCAGAAAGAATTTTCCTAAGTGTTTTTCTATATATCCAATCCAACTTCATCTTGGATCACTCTTCCTTGCATTTATTAATCATCACAGCTACAGAGGTCACCTTTCAGCTTCTAAAACAGGCAATAAGCTCTATCCTTCCTCAGGACTCTATATGTAACATTCTTTTTGCCCGGGGTACTCTTCATATGATTAACTCTTCACTAATTTTCAAATTGGAGTTGAAGGTCACATTTCCTGAATACCTTCTGTAGTACTCCTGATTCAACTACCCCTTTCTGAGCACTCTACTTGTTTTATCCATAATAGTCACACATTTGTGGGTTCTAAAAATTTTCTTTTTACCTCTGGTAAAGTCTGCTACTAGCTATATTTTAACTATACAAATATAAAAAACAGATTCTGGTTTACATCTGAAATCTATGTTAATGTTAAGTAATAGTAGTATTATTATATTTTAACTTAAATTTTTTAGTAAAATGTATGTGCAGGCAAACATTTTAAATTAATAAGCTGAAACAATGATAGAAAAAAATGGTTGGTGTAGGTCTACAATCAAGAATAGTCTAACATAGTTCAGTTTGTTTTTCTTGTTATTATTACAATAAGCAAACGTCTGGGATTCCCTTTTCTCACAACGTAAGTCAGTGCTTCTCAAAGAATGGTTCAGAGAGCTGTGGGTGTCCCTGTGTTACTTTTAGGGTGTCTATAAGGTCCAAAGCATACAATGGAGTTTTCCAGAAGCTAAATGATGAGATTACAATATACCAAAATACAGAAGTTGTTATGAAACACAAGCTGTCTTGTATTAAATCAGATATTAAAGAGATTTGCAAAAATGTAAAAGAGGGCAACTTTTCTCATTGAATGGTATTGTTCTGAAAAAAATAAACATTTTTTTTTTTTTTTTTAAACTCTAAAGTTCTTAGTCCGGCTAGCGTGGCTCAGAGGTTGAGTGTCACCTATGAACCAGCAGATCATGGTTCAATTCCTCGTCAGAGCACATGCCTGGGTTGCAGGCTCAATACCTAGTGTGGGGTGTGCAGGAGGCAATTGATCAATGATTTTCTCTCATTGATGATGTTTCTCTCTCTCTCTGAAATCAATAAATATATTTTTTTAAAAGGACGGGGGCAGGCTAGAAGGGGTCAATGGGGGAAAAGGGGAAACACATGTAATATTTTCTAGGTTTGCCTGACTACCTTGGGGGCATAAAGTCTTGCACATAATGGTGATTCTAATCTATTTAATTTTAATTATGGATGGTGGTTGAAATTATTGTACAAACAGGTTGAGTTTAATGGCCTAAAATGTAGCAAAGCAACTAATTTTTCTGGTAAATCCAATTCAAGGGCTTAATGAAGACAATATTCTTGGCTTTTAATCAGTAATATTATGGGTAGGCAAGATACCAATTTAGAGTATGTGTCTGGGGGAACTCAGTTTTAAGTCTTGACCACACAGTGCAAATATCAGCAAATCAATTAAATAGCAAAAACTGAATTATCTATATGGGCGAGTATTTTTTCAGGAATACCTTTCTGGAGATTTACTTTTTTGTACTTTTGACTGGCTTAGTTTATAACAATGACACAACACAAGTACTGAGTGATGAGTACTTTTATAAATCTTAAAACATTAAAGTAACATTACCACTTACATTATGAAATAAAGCCTCATTACTATAAATCAAACACTTTATAATGTAAAAATTACATATTTCAAATGCATTTCAAATACACATACACTGTATACTTGTGTGTAACGAAGAGTAAGAGAACACTTGCAATTCTATCACCACTAAGAATATTACCAACCATACAAGCTACCTGTGGGCTTTGCTGTAATGCCATCAACCATTTAATCTTTATTATTTTTCTTCAATGTTACTAATAATTTTTTACTCCTTTTAATCTCATTCGCTTTATATTCACCTGTTGTATGTCAGTATTACCAAGAGTATTTGCATATTGTGTTAAGATCTACTACCCTCAATTACAGATACTAATGTTGTCATAGTCTATTCTTGTATCACAGTACTATTATTACTTGAAAAAATACTTAAAACATGCTTTCAAATTGTTGCTAAAGTTAAATTAGCTTATACCTCTAGTAATTCTGATGAAACATCAAATTTGTATTCTTTCCCATTTTCTTCCTCTGGTTCCATGCGTTTATAAAACAGCATATATGCACTGTGTGTCTTTAAGAGGGAAAAAAGTACATTTTCAGTTTTGATAAAATATGACTATTAAAGAAGGCAACATGAAAAAAGAGAACGATGTAAAATTATATATGAAAGAAATGGTTACCTTTTCAAAAGAGAAATCCATAAACTTATCTGTAACAGAATCGTAGGTCTTGGTCTGTTTTAAAAAATAAGTTTCCTTCTTTAGAAAATGGGCACATTTAGTTATATTTACATATAAAATATTTTTTAAAAAGCTGTTTAATACTATGCAATAACTTCATAAATAGTTTCTCAAATAGCACTGGATTCATAAAAATTCTTAACAGTAATTTTTGGCTAAGAGTACTAAAAATTGGAGATGCAAAACGTATTTTAAGGTACTTTACCATAAAATATATAAAGCATAAGGAAATAAAATGAACTTTCAATTTTAAAAAACTCTTAAAAGAGTTTTTTAGAAAGTTTACTTTTTTTTTTAAAGAAATAGTTCTGTGACTAACATTTAGAGATGCAATCAGTTTAGTGACAGCTTCAGTGTTAACTCATTATTTACTCCTTCTTTTACCCATTTCCAAAGTATTAGCAATTTTCTTACTTCTCCTTTTATATTCAGAATAGTATAAGGACACCAAAGAGCAATAAAAAGTCCATTAAAATCCAAAATGTGAATAATTATTTCACAATAAACATGGCTATTAAAGTTAAAAACTGGTTTATCTGTGAAATGGAAATGACTATTAAATATCTGACTTATAAGAATCAACAGGGTATTTTTAAAGTGTTCAGAAAATTGATAGGAGTGAAATTGTTACAATTCTACTCCAACCTAATGATCTTTTTGTATATCTTACTGCTAATTATGTAACAGGTAAGCTATTCTTTTTCTATCCCATCACTTGTAATAACCAGGTTGCTAACTGCTTTATAAAAGCCACTAAATAAACAATTCTTTAAAGCTCAGCTCAATCCAACTTCCTTGTCAAAAAGTGTTCATATTGAGTCAATAAAGAGTAATTTCTTATGGCTTTAATCCCAAAGCATTCAAGAAAACAACTTATTCAATCATAATGTCACAAGGCAAGGTAATTCAAGTCCTATACTATTATTTCATTTTCAATTGTTAAGTCTTAATATTCTTAATCAGTTGAAGGAAAAAATAGTAATTTTAAAAATATTTCCCAAGGTCTATTACATACTCCAAACACACTAAAGTTCCTTTAATACCAGCAGAATAAAATTTAGATCGAGTCATAGTGATTGAAAAGAAAGTTAAGTGATTCTGCTATTGGATTTTATAATATTGCAAAGCACGTAAAGTCATAAACTATTTATAATTTCTGAGTAAAACTTACTGTCATCTCTCCACCAAAACATTCAGAGGCAAGTTGAGCAGAATCAAAAGGTTTTACCTCAGCATCATTAAAAAGATACCTAAAATAGAGCAAGTAGTGTTGATAAAGTATATATGTACTGAATACCTCTCTATTATGCCTATTTTAAAAATATTTAGGTAATATACTGATATATTATAATTATCAAACTATTATTATTAATACAAGGTAAATTCTAACTAAGCTCTTGTTTTGACAACTTGAATCCACTAGAAATTGGGAATATAATTTAACAGCCATAACCACCCTAAAATTTGACAGATTCATTTATAACCTAGAAGTAACAGGAATTTGTAAAAGCAATAAAAAGTTTGCATAAATATAATTTGTAACATGAACAGAAAAACATTAAGAGATGGTAGAACTTCCAAAGATAAAGATGCCATTTTAAAATTTATGATAAAAAATTGATTCAAAGTATATTTATGGAAATACATTCAAATGGACAAAAAAAGTTAAAGATATAACATGATTGACTTAAGAGTGAGAAATAGCTGAACAAAACTATTCTGTTAAGTGTAGATTTATCTAACAACATCTGAAGACATTTGAAAACCAAAAAATAGTTATGAAAGAACTGATTTAATGACTTCCAACCATCTCTCTATATAAAAGCCTAAGCGACCAGCCGACTGGTAGCTATGACTGGTAGCTATGACACGCACTGACAACCAGGGGGCAGATGCTCAATGGAGGAGCTGCTGAACTGTGGTGACTTGGCAGCTGTGGTTCTCAGGTGATGCACCCAGAACCAGAGAGAAGGGAGCCTGATTCTGGGGTGTGTCACCCGAGAACCACCCTCTTGCAATCTGGGACCCCTTGGGGGATGTTGGAGAGCCAGTTTCAGCCCACTCCCCAATGGCCAGGCGGAGGGACCCCACCAGTGTATGAATCCGTGCACCAGGCCTCTAGTTAACTTGATAAAAGATGATAAAAGAGAATCTGTGTGTCAAAGGAGAAAGGAAAGGTAAAGAGAGTGGAGCATGAAGGTTAACTTATTGTGGATTTTTTTTGGGGAAAATATATTGATTTCAGAGAAGGGAGAGAGAAATAGAAACATCAATGATGAGAGAAAAATCATTGATCAGCTGCCTCCTGCACACCCCACACCAGGGATCGAGCCTGCCACCCAGGCATGTGCCTTGAGCAGGAATCGAACTATGGTCAACACTCAACTACTAAGTCATGCTATCCTGGCTAGGTTACCTTCTAACTAGAATATACACTGAGTGGCCAGATTATTATGATCTCTGAATGCATAATAATCTGGCCACTCAGTGTATGTATGTGTATATATTGATACTAGATATACATATTAATATTAGAGGCCTGGTGCATGAATTTGTGCATGAGTGGGGTCCGGCCAGCCTGGCCAGGGGGAGGGGACATGGGCAGTTGGCTGGCCTGCCTGCTGGTCAAACTCCTGGTCAAGGGGGCAATCTGCATGTTAGTCTTTTATTATAAAGGATATACATTGAGTGGCCAGATTATTATGCATTCAGAGATCATAATAATCTGGCTACTCAGTGCATAAGAACTTTGTGGCCACCCTATAGAAAGAATTCAGTAAAAGCTCTTGAATAAGTGAACACAGACAGGTAAATTTGGAAGGTGCAATATGTTCTATGAATATAAAATTGCATCCAAAATTTTGTGTGTTCTTTCTTTCTGAAGAAAGCATTAATAAAATTCCCAAAGGAGTCTAGAGATCCATGAAGTTTAACAATTAAGTCATATTGTCTTTTGAAAGTCACTTTCATTTAAAAATTTTTTCTAACCCCTTTCCTAAATTTAAAGTTTTTAGAAAACTGACATCAGAAAACATATCTGAAGAGAAAACTATCAGCAGCTTATACTTTCAAAAGGTTTTTTTAAATCCTAGTAAAATATTTAAAACTCACCATTTATTGTTTTTATAAGCATGTGGATTGACTATATCTCTAATGAAGCTATAATAGTGCCCACCATCTGCTGTTCCTGTGTGAACCGTCACTCCAATCAAGTCATATTCATAGCTCTCTGTGTCTTTTGAATGATCACTGACTTCTTTAAAACCTGAAATGATTTACATAAAATAATGGCAATAATTTTGAAAACTGCACAGTGACACCTTAGAATCGCTTTATATACTTTACATACATAAATAGGTACAGGTACTTTATATATTAAAATAGGCACAAAACAACTGCATTTGCTATCACCATCCATAACCTAAAATTTTAAGGAACATTTATACAAATTGGAAAAACAACCACATGTTAGTGCAAAACTATAGACAACAAATTCCTTATTCTGACGTAAGTTTCTGCTATGGAAGTGTCATAAAAATAGAATGAAGCACAGTTTCTGTGCAGTTTTGCTTTAATTTTAGGAATGGTTTGAAGAGTTCTAAAAAGTAGGATGTATATATACAATGCTTACTTCTTAACTTCACCTGTATTTTAAAACTTATCATTTCTACTGGCTCATTTCCCACAACTTCTAAATATACCCAAATGCTAACTTTAAAAATTCCCTCCCATAACTCCATATTCTTTCATAGCTATAGTTGCCATCTTCTCTCCTCTCTTCAAATAAAGAACATTTTCTCTTTAAAAAAAAATTTTTTTTATTGATTTTTTACAGAGAGGAAGGGAGAGGGATAGAGTTAGAAACATCATGAGAGAGAAACATCGATCAGCTGCCTCCTGCACACTCCCTGCTGGGTATGTGCCCGCGACCAAGGAACATGCCCTTGACCAGTATCGAACCTGGGACCCTTGAGTCCACAGGCCGATGCTCTATCCACTGAGCCAAACCGGTTAGGGCAAGAACATGTTCTCTTGAAAGAATATCCTACACTAGTCGTTCTTACCTCTCTCATCTCTCATTTAGTGAGAGTAAATTATTGAATGCTCACTAAGTGCCAGGCAATAGAATATCAAGATCGAATCATTGTTCTTTTTCCTAAATCTTATAGTAACATCTTTACACCTTAAAACTTTAAATCAGCATAACTTTTTATACAAAGAAAATATTGCCAGGACCCAAAACATTGCCAGCATAACTTTTTATACAAAGAAAACATTGCAAGTTCCAATATGTAAAATGGAACTTCTCTGGCTAAAGAAGAATGTAAAAGGCAAGTCCTAGATCTGTTCTGCTTTCTTCTCTCATCTATTTCCATTCCTCACCTCTGTGGTCCTTGAGGGGCATATGAAGAATTTTGAAAATCACTGCTTTTATGGAAGTAATAGCAATTTGGAGGTAACTACTTATGAACCAAGGGCCATCTTTGACTCACTACAATCTACCTTCTTATTGCAATACCCAAATAAAATTGCTCCAATAAAGACAACCAAAAATCTTCTCCATCACATTCTTACTGAAACTGTTTTCTTTAGCATCCAATAATTTTGACCCCATTCCTTCTTTCTTGAGATCTTGAAATACTGGCCCCTTATGCACCTAGCTGATCCAACCAGAAACCTGAGTCACTCAACTTTTCCTCCTCATTCTAGTAGCAGACTGACTAAAACAAAATGTAATCTTCAAAGGAGGCAGATACCTTGGTTCTTTATTGTCACTATAGTCCCATTACTACAAGAATAGCAAATTAGACAGTATGTAGATGTTCAATAACTTTGTTGGATTCATTTATTCAATCAAGTCCTGTTAACTGTATCTCCATACACTTCTCCAACCTTACCGGTATGCTTTCTCATCTAAGTTACCACCTCTGTAGTTTATCAGAATGGCCTCCCCACACTCCTCTCATCATCCTTTAATCCATTTTGATTGCTGTAGTCAGATTAACCTTTTCCAGATCCCACCTGGTTCCCATCTCAGTTCCCTGCTTAAAATCTTCCAATGGTTTCACACTGAATAAAGATTAAAATTTTTTAACATGACCTACCAAAAAAATGAATTGGCCCCTGCCCTTTGCCCATTTCATCAGCTCCACTCCTCACCTGCCGAAGAGCTTATCCATTCCTCTCAATCTAGCTCTTACTCAAATTCTGCTTAAATGTCACTTCTCATAAAAGCCCTCCCTGATTCCCTTAGAAGTATGTAATACATTCACTGTCCTATTTGACATTGTATCATATTTGTAATTTCTTTTTCAATATAAGACTTGTAGAACTTAAGTCTAGAGGGCAAGTCTTATATTGAAAACCACTAGATTTAAGTTATACAAGGGCAGGGACATTTATCTTGTTCACTACAGTGTCCACAATGCTTTAGAAGAGTGCCTAGAACACAGTCCTAGTAGATATTAAATATTAACTTGGTAACTGACTGAACGTGCCACATAGTCTTTAAAAACATTCTTCTTTTTAAGAATCAGTTCCATTTTGTTAAATATTTAGTTTATTACAACTTTATAATTATAACTATCTGGTTATGGAGACTCACAATAAAAGAGAAGAGATGGAAAATTACCTTCTTTCCTATCACTCTTTCCCATAAGAAAATCTTCTGTGTAGGGTGTCATATCCAAACGTAATGGGAAGGAAAAGTGTGTGTTCACTTTCTCTTTCATCATCGTTACCATATTAAATGTGTACCTCATAGTATTAAAACTCAGAATGCGAGGCAATTTCTTAAAACATGCCCTGAAACACAGAAAAATGAATGAATAAAACTTTCGTTAAAAATTATCTTTCAAAAGTATTTCAATCATGTAAGAGGGGGAAACATACATATATGACCTCTTACATGACTTCTTTTTCATTCTGAAACAACTTTCTTGTGTCTAGGTAAAAAAAAATTAATAGACTGTGATAAACAACATGATGAAGATATATAAAGGTGCTATGGAAGTATAGAAAAGAGTCACATCATACTTTAAAGGCAAGGAGGTCTTTGGTTGTTTTCTTTTCCACCTTAAATAACAGGGTTTGAAGTATTTATTTTTGTAAACTAGAACTGCAGTCTCTGTATCATTTACTATATGTACGACCCTAAACAAGTTACTTAGCCTCTCTAAGCTTAATTCCTGATTTGTAAAATGGAGACTAAAGTGGCTACTCCCTATAACTTTAAGAACACTGCCTGGCAAATATCATTCAATATGTGTTGCCTGATAGTACAACAATCACAGCAGCAGCAGAAAGTCAACTGGTTACCTAAATCTTATGGTTGACACATTAGTAGTTCAAGTTAAAAAAAAAAACAAAACACCAAATTTTGGTTTAAACAAAACCTATACTAATAAAAGGGTAATATGCTAATTAGACCGGGAGACCTTCCAGATGTTCTTCTGGACAAAGCATGGTGGCAGGGCAGAGGCGGTTAGGGGCGATCAGGCCAGGAGGGGAGGGCAGTTGGAGGAGAGCAGGCCGGCAGGCAGAGAGATTAGGGGCAATCAGGCAGGTGAGCGGTTAGGAGCCAGCGGTCCCGGATTGTGAGAGGGATGTCCCTGTGGGATCGGGCCTAAACTGGCAGTCAGACATCCCCCAAGGGGTCCCAGACTGGAGAGAGTGCAGGCCGGCTGAGGGACATCCAAATTTCGTGCACCGGGCCACTGGTCTATAATAAAAGCATAATATTCTAATTAGACCAGATGTTCTTCCATCCTTCTGGATGACCTTCCAGACAACCTTCTGGACGAAGGAAGACAGAGTCCCAGGTGCCATAAGGAAGCAGATGCCAGCAGCTGGGGGAAGGAAGGCCTATTCTTGCACAAATTTTGTGCACCAGACTTCATATATATATAAAACTGTAGAATTATGAAAAATATTAATTTTAGGAAACAATACTTCACTGTACACAGGAGTCAAAAGAGAATTTGTTTAAACCAAGAGCACAGTATTTTTGTTTTCTAAAGAAATTTAGGGGAATCCAAGATGGCGGCGTAGGTAAACACCTAAACTGCTGCCTCCCACAATTTAAACTGCAACTAAAAGACAAAACGTCTATCACCCAGAACCACGGGAAAGCTGGCTGAGTGGAAGTTCTACAACTAGAAGGAAAGAGAAAAGAGCATTGAGACGTGCACGAGCGCTGAAAAGCTGAGGTACGGAGGCGCGGGATCCGGGCTGGCGGCGGGCGACTGGGTGCGTTGCTTTTTTCAACCTGAACGGAGACAAGCCCCCGATTACTCTGAAATCCAGTCTCTGGGGAGACGCGGGGGACCCAAACTCCTACGGGGAGAAGCTGGACTGTCTGCCAGTGAGAGTGGCTTGCTTGCAGAGCTGCGCGCAGGAATAATTGTTTACAGCACTGGGGCACAGGACTCCAGGACACGGTCGGGGACACAGAGCCGGCTTACTAGCAGCCATTGCTGTTTGCCACGCCCTAACCTAGTGACGCCCTGAGACCCCGCCCCACACAACCTACAAACCCACCCAAGCTCCAAGCAGCTCAATTAGCATAAGAAAGCCTGCCCTATCGCAGCTTAACCTAGAAAACTTGCAGCCCGGGTCAGACAGCTCCAAAACCTCCAAACCCCAAGCAAAGAGGAGAAAACTGCAGCTCTCACTGTAGCTCCTGCTGGATGGCCTCAGACAGTAGCTGACCTGCACCCCATTGGAGATCCAGAAGCCAGTGTACCTAGTGGTCAGTGTGAGACACCAGATTTCAACTCCTCACATCCATAAGTGACACATTCAAGAGGCAGACTCAGTGAGCACCAAAGCCCCACTGAAACAAGTCCTGCCCCATAAGCGTGTCTTCAGCGCAGCACTTCTTCCATTATAGACACAGGGAGTGCTCACAGCTAATTGGTTGGCCTGGAGGACAATTCCTCCCAGTGTACCAACAGCAATTCAGGCTTAACTACACCAAGACTTTGCACTCAGCCCACAAAGGGGTGTACCAAGAGCATCCACATCAGGTGATTGGGGAGGCTGAGCTACTGCCCCCTATAGGTCACCTACCACACAAAGCCACTCCATCAACACAGGGAAGCAGCCAAAATGCAGAAACAAAGAAACATGTCACGAATGAAAGAAACGGAGGAAAGCAAACTACTGGATGACATAGAGTTCAGAATCACACTTATAAGGTTACTCAAGAATCTTCTAAAAACCGCCGAGAAACTTGATGACACTTCTGAGGAGCTTAGTGAGACCTTCAAGGACCTTAATGAGAATGCCAAAAAAAAATGGAAAAGAATCAGTCGGAAATGAAGCATACACTGTCTGAAATAAAGAATATACAGAAACTCAACTGTAGATCAACATACCCCAAGAATCAAACCAAAGATCTGAAATATGTGGAAACAAAAAACATCCAACCAGAAAAACAAAAAGAAAAAAGAATCCAAAAATATGAAGATAATGTAAGGAGCCTCTGGGACAACTTTAAGCAAAACAACATCCGAATTTTTGGGGTGCCAGAAGAAGGGAGAGAGCAAAATATTGAAAACCTATTAGAAGAAATAATGACAGAAAACTTTCCCTACCTGGTGAAAGAAATAGACTTACAAGTTCAGGAAGCGCACAGAACCCCATACAAGAGGAACCCAAGGAGGACCACACCAAGACACATCATAATTAAAATGCCAAGGGCAAAAGACAAAGAGGGAATATTAAAAGCAGCAAGAGAAAAACAGTTAATTACCTACAAGGGAGTACCCATACGACTGTCAGCTGATTTCTCAACAGAAACTATGCAGGCCAGAAGGGAGTGGCAAAAAATATTCAAAGTGATGAACAGCAAGAACCTACAACCAAGATTACTCTACCCAGCAAAGCTATCATTCAGAGTTGAAGGTCAGATAAAGAGCTTCACAGACAAGAAAAAGCTAAAGGAGTTCATCGCCACCAAACCAGGATTACATGAAATGCTGAAGGGTATTCTTTAAGAAGAAGAAGAAGAAGAAAAAGGTAAAGATAAAAACTATGAACAACAAAATGACACCAAATACATACCTACCAACAAGTGAATCTAAAAATCAAGTGAATAAAAAATCTGATTGGACTGGTGAATATAATAGAATCAGCACTGGGGCACAGGACTCCAGGACGCGGTGAATATAATAGAATCAGGGACATAGAAAGGGAGTGGACTGACGATTCTCAGGGGAAGCAGGTGTGAGGGGTGCGGGAAGAGATTGGACAAAAATCTTACTCCTATGGATGAAGACAGTGGCAGGGGGTAAGGGCATGGGGTGGGGTGGGGAATCAGGTGGAGGGGAGCTATGGGGGAAAAAAAAAGTGGAACACCTGTAATAATCTGAACAATAAAGATTTAATTAAGAAAAAAAAAAAAAGAAATTTAGAAAGATGAAGGAGATAGGGAAAAGATGTCATAAGCAAAGGAAGTAGTCCAAAAATTCATCATTACTGATTATTTAGGACTAGCAAATGATAAGGTTACAGAAGTATAAAGGAGTTCAGTGATGAAGGACCTTGTATATCATGTTAAGAGTATGAATTATCCTGAAATATAAAAGTCACTAACAGACTTGTGGTGGGCAATGGAATATGCATTGAGTCAGAGGATAAAATAAACATCTGGAAAGGTAAGAATTTATGTAATAGACCTATTAAATCTATGAGAGTAAGACAGTTGTAAGAGAACAGCACAGCACTCCGAATTAGTTATGATTTATTTGGGAATCATTAGTATGTCAGCAGAGATTAATATTATGGTGGTAAGTAAAATTATTCAGGAAAGAATAAACTGAGAAAACAAAAGGTTTAAAGATAGAGAATATGATCTTCAGTACATTTCTGTTGACCACTTACTATGTTATTACAGACATCTGTAAGTATGTTAAGAATACAACAGTCTGATTAACACTTTGCCTGGGAGAGATGAGACAGTATTTAGAAAAACCAAAACTAGTAGAATCATATTAGCCGCCCCCCCCCAAAGAAATGTCACAAGAAGCATATTAAGAATGACAGATTTATTCCAAGTAAAAAGTGATTCTCCAAAGAACGTGACTCACTCTATCAATTCTTTTGACTGACTCACTATATTCCTCCACAGTAAAAAACTTTTGAATGACATCGTTTTGTGTGAGTCCTTAATTCTTACCCTAATCCAATTCTTACCAGATGAGCTTTTCTCCTTCCTGTAACTGCCTGCACAGTTATACTTTCATTTGAATATGTCCACCCACAACCTTTCTCTTTTGCAACCAACTTGAACTCTGAAGATCAAGAAAAAGAATACCATTCCCTTCAAACATGTATTTACCTGGAAAAAATCTTCTATTAAGCAATTTGAAGCAAGGGCTTTTCTTTCTCTGCTTTCAACATGATTTCATCTAGAAAACTCCTCTGTTTGATCCCAAAGTTCATTTTAAACTCCATCTTCCTTGCTGATTTTTGTCAAACTTCTACAATGAATGATCTGCATTTGGCACCATGTGCCCTGACAACCCTGCTTTTATTACTACAACTTGATAAAACCCAACAAGTACTTATTTGAAACAAAATCCAATGCGGTTTTACTCAGCTCTGCTCCTCTACCCCCAATCTCTGAATACCTTCTTATCTTCCCTAGTTTCTGGGTTACCTCCCCATCCTGATTTTCTTTCTTTGACTGTGTCACTTTTCCCTCTGTATATTTAGGATGGCTTAAGTCTCTGTCCTTTGCAATAGTTATGTTCTTTCTCAGGTAGATGTTCTGATGCCTTCAATTAAGCAGATAATCCAAAATCTAGATATTAATTACTTGATGTTACTATATATTACCAATCTTGCAAATCCTCTATCTGAATGATGTAGGCTGGCCTATTCCTGGACTTCCTGCATATACAAGGTCATTTCTATTTCTCTGCCTTTGTTCCTAGCAACTAACTGAATAAGATGCTCTTTCAAACAAATTTCTACTTGTCATTCAATATTCACCTGTAGAACTGAAACATCTTTACCCAATTACTCTGTCCTAAACTGGCCACCGTATGCCTGAGCTCTGAAGAAAAGAAAAAATCTCTCATTATAGAGATTCAGAAAAGGATGTCTTCAGTTCATAAGTATACTCTTTATCCTGCTTCACTAAATGCAGAGCAGAGAAATAAGCAATTGGACAGACTTTGGTAAATATTTGATTAATTAAAAGAGAAAAATCTGAAATATTTAAGGGTGCTTAAAAGTATACTTCAGTAACTATATAAAAACTACTAATAGAATGAGCTCCAAGCAGATGACCTTAACCTTAATCAGATAATTTTAATTTATATAAGTTTGTGTTTTATTTCCATTTGATTATCAAAATAACATTACATTTAAAAAACATACCTTTTTTCAGCTCGTACTTTCTTCCCACAATGAGAACAAGTATACATGTTGTCACCTTCTAAAGTATCTTTAATAGTAACTTCATCAAGAGACTCCTGTATATAAAGCCAGAGTTAAAGGTTTCATATAATAGTTTACAGCATGCAAAAATACAAAAAATAGCAATTACAATTTGGATAAATACACAGAGGAAAACCAACATTTTTAAAATATTTTTATTGATTTCAGAGAGAAAAGGAGAGGGAGATAGAAACATCAATGATGGAAGAAAAATCATCGATCGGCTATCTCCTACACGCCCCACACGGGGAACAGAGTCTGCAACTTGGGCATGTGCCCTTGACTGGAATCGAACCCGGGATCCTTCAGTCCTCTATCCACTGAGCCAAACCGGCTAGGGCCAAAATATTTTTTTTAAAGTAAATTCTTAATTTCAGTAACAATTGTTTTCCCCTCACATTGACACAAATACTCTCTGAATATTATTAAATTTTTCAAAAGTGAAGCATTTAAATTTTGATTAGGAAAATATCAACTTTGTGGTCTATCTTTAGTTCTTATCTTGAGTAGCATTGCATTAGAAAATAGAAGAAAGTTAACTTTCAAGATGAGAAACATAATCCTGCTATATACAAATAGTTTAAAGCAGGAAAAATTCTATAAATGTATACACTACTTACATAAATGTTCTTCATATCAGCCACTTGGCACCTCACAGTATAAAATTCTTCAGCAGTCTGACTAACATGTTCACAATCCTGGTCAATTAACAGCAAAAAGTTAGTAATTTTTATAATAAGCTAATTAAGATTTCTAAAAAGCAAAGAACAGGTAGAATACTTACCAAGGATACAACATTGTTTGTAATTACACCTCCAAACAAACTTTTGACAGTATTTTTCTTTGGAACAAACAAACAAACAAAAGTCAGTAACTAAAGTTGGGTAAATCTCTACAAATGTCAAGAAATTTCAGTATTCTGGTACTAACCAGTTCTGGAGACATTTCTTCAATTTTGGTAATTAGATCGGTAAAAAACTCTGTCATATCTTTCTGCTCCCCAGTATTCAGAGGCTGCTTATCCATAGTGTATGTTTTACAGAAGGGTCTAGGATTATATGCTTTGCATTCACTCTCCTGTAAATGAATAGTGGGGGTGGGAGTGGGGAAAAGGATTATAAAATAATCAAATAAAGAAACTTAAGTCTCGCTCTGGCTGGTGTTGCTAAATGGTAAGAGCATAGGCACATGCACGGAAAGGTCTTGGGCTCAATTCTGGTTAAGGGCACACACCTGAGTTGCAGGCTCAATCCTTGGCCCCAGCTGGGTGCAAGTGGAAGGCAACCAATCACCGTGTATCTCTCCCCATCGATGTGTTTCTCTCTCTCCCACACCCCTCCCTACCTCCCTTCCATTGTCTCTAAAACTCAATGGAAAAAAATATCTTTGGGTAATAATTAACAAACAAAGGGGGGGAAAAAAAGAAGAAGCAAAATCACACAGGGTATGTGCCATGCTGATGCACCTGGATATTATTCTGTTCATAATAAAGAACCACTGAAGAGTTTTAAGCCTGGGAGTAATATTCTAAGATTTGCAATTAAAAAAAACACACAACACATTGATTTAGTGAACTTTTATAGTTATGGAAGTAAGAAGAGGGGGTGAAAAAGAAATCAGAAAATTCTAAACCTAATGGGGGGGCGGAGGGGCTGTGACAGAAAAAGGGATTCTTCAAAAGACAATAACAGGGTGTAAATAACTGAGATATAGCTATTAAAAGTACCAGTAAGTGACAAATTCAACTCGAAAAGTTAACAGGACAAAGTCAAAACAAATGAGCTCTTAATGTTTTCAGCTTTGGTCAGAGGGTAAAAACCTAATTAGGTTTTTAAAAAAATACTAGAGGCCTGGTGCACAGATTTGTGCACCAGTGGGGTCCGCTGGCCTGGCCTGCAGGGATTGGGCTAAAACCAGCTCTCTGACATCCACCAAGGGGTTCCAGATTGCGAGAGCGTGGAGGCCAGGCCAGGCTAAGGGACCCCACCAGTGCACAATCAGGGCTGGGGAAGGACCGTGGGAGGTTGGCCAGCTGGGGAGGGCTCCAGGGCCTCTGGCCCATCTCATCCAGTCCTGATTGGCCGGACACCAAGAGCAAGCTAACCTACGGGTCGGAGCATCTGCCCCTTGGTGGTCAGTGTGCGTCACAGCAACTGGTTGAATGGTCGAACAAATGGTCGAACGAATGGTTGGACACTTAGCATATTAGGCTTTTATTATATAGGATTTTTATTGTTGGGAGTACAACAGATGTCCCCCTCCCATTTTCCCCCCCTTTGCCACCCCTACTCCCCTTTCCCAGCCAGGCCCAGGGCTTTACCACCCTATTGTCTGTGTTCATGGGCAATGCGTACATGGATATAAGTTCTTTGGTTAATCTCTTCCCAACCCCATCCCATACACAATTCTCAAACATACCATTAAATATGTAAACATTTTTTGAAGCTCCAGAAGAGTGGTCTTATGCTTCATATCTTCTGAATACTGAAATTCAAAAGAAAACATTCCATTAAAAGATACTGACATTAGACATTCTAGCAAAGAAAGTACTATAATATGCTTTACACTATCCATTTTCTTTCTTTTAGATATATGTAGAAAAGGCACAATCTAGCAATTTTAGCATTAAAAATGTAAGTATTTAGTTCATTATATAAAGACAGCCATCACTATTACGTAAGAAAATTGAATAAAGACATCTTTAAAAAGTCACTTTCTTTACCCAGCCTGTGTGCTCTCTTGGATGAACTTCAACTTATGAACCAGGAAATCATGGTTCAATTCCTGGTAAGGGCACATGCTGGGGTTGCGGGCTAGAACCCTAGTAGGGGGCGTGTAGGAAGCAGCCAATCAATGATACTTTCTCATCATTGATGTTTCCATCTCTCTCTCCCTCTCGCTTCCTCTCTGAAATCAATAAAAATATATTAAAAAAATAAAACCCACACATAGAGTTAGCTAGTTATATAGTCAAGTTTTGTCATTTTTTAAAATTCATAAATTGCTTCTCAAACAAAATTTTAGAAATTAAAAAAATCAAGATTTATCCACAGAATTTTAAAATTTTGTTTTATAGTTTTAATTTTTAAAGTGAGAAAATTGTACCTTAGCAGTGAAGACAGCCTGTCTTGCTTCAGGTATCATATAAAGTTGCTGAATAGTTGAAGCCAAGTAACAAGTAGCTCCAAGGTTAGTCAGGCCAACAAATCTACACTCGGCACGGACATCCTCGTGAGGCCAGTAATCCCACTTATAAGGTGCATGGGCTGCTGAAAAAAGAGGGAAGAAAAAATGTCCCCCAAACAAACTATTAGGCATAATGTATTGTTTTTATTAACAACCATTACCCTCCATTACATATTTAGTTAATATGCATAAAACATTATATATGGTAATTTTTAAATTAGTAAAAACACATAGTAAAACTAATTCATTTCCTAAAAATTCAAAGGACTGTCACAACTTCATTCCATTTAACACTAAATTATTTAACAAAAAAATGTTTAAGTACTTCAGCTATCTATAAAACGTCCTTCACACCTTTAAAAAAGCCCACCAAAATGATTTAAAATCTTTAACTTCACTAACATCCAAGCAACAACCATTTATAATTGTTAAAGTGTGTGAACAGTGATTTCTTTCTTTGGAATATGCCCTTCAAAAATCTCATTTCTGCATACAAAATTTAGAAAGACTGAAGAAAAACAAGAATGCTTACACTGCATGTGTTGTGCCATAACCCAGTTGTGTATCAGCCTGTAGTTCTCAACAGACCCCTTTACCATCTCTACTAACAAATCGTAAGCAGCAGCTCTTGAAGAATGTGATTTGCACTTTGGCTGTTGTCTATCTTTTAGACTAGGCAACAAAAACAGGAGATTGAAGATATCTCTTAAAAATTCCTGAAAAACAGAAAAACCAAGCATATTATCTAAACTTAAATATTAATTATATTCCAAATACGAGTAACTTACGTAAACTAAATCCTATGACAATCTACAATTTTCTACAAGATTGTTTGAAAATTTCAAGCAGCATCATATACAATCACTGGAAAGTATTCCCAATGTTCACTTTTTTTAGAGAAAACAGAAGGGTGAGAATCACCTTCCCTCTTACCTCCCTCTTGACACTTAACATAGCTCATTCTTAACCACAATGCTATTATTTTACACTCCATTAAGTGACCAAAAGTTTTTGTTAAGGACTCATTACTCCCTTTCTTGGCTGCTTCTGCACTTAAATTTCTCCTTATTTTACTCTAATAATAATAGTAGTAGCCATCAAAGCAGCAACTTATGTATAATGAGAATTTTAAGTGCCAGAGGCTCCCAAACAAAAAACATTAAAAACCGTGTCTGTTCTGGCCAGGTGGCTCAAAGCATCATCACATTCACCAAAAGGTTGTGGGTTCAATTCCCAGTCAGGGCAAATAAAAAAGTAAGGTTTGATCCCCTGCAACCTAGGGGTGTGTATAGGAGGCAACCAATCAATGTTTTTCCCTCACATCAATGTCTCTCTCAAATGAATAAAAACACATCCTTGGGTGAGGATTTAAAACAAACAAAAAAGAATCTCACCTGGAGTTGACAGGTGCCAGAGCTCTTAACTTCTATACCAGTGAAGTTCAAACTAAGGTACAAGGTTTTACCATGTAAAGTACATTTCAGACGTACTTTTCCCTCAATTTGATAACCTTGAGAAAGAGTTACCTTTCCCACTTGTTCTTTCTTAATTTTCTTTGGTAAAGTAACAAATGACCAATTATGTCCCTCACCCATCTCAAATACTGCTATGGTAGATTGTTCTGGGGCATAAAACCTCCTGGGGTACTGAATAGAAAAGAGGTAATGTTAAGACTGAGATTCTGCTATACTTAGAAAGTATGGATTGTAAGGTTGGCCCTTGGCTAACATCTAGAAACTTGAATGGTAAACAGTATCCTCCTGTGATATAAAACTTTTTTTAAGTGATAAAAGTAGTTCACTGTGCCTGTTTGTTTTGGTTTATGCTGAGTAACTGCTTTCCATCTGGGAGTCAGGAATTTCAGTGACTGTGGTCAATTATTCAAATACTATCCAGGGGTCCTCAAACTTTTTAAACAGGGGGCCAGTTCACTGTCCCTCAGACCACTGGAGGGCCGGACTATAGTTTAAAAAAAAACTATGAACAAATTCCTATGCCACTGCGGGCCTGGGACGAGTCGGCTGCTAAGCAGGACAGGCAGCGGCACCCGGCGGGCTGGATAAATGTCTTCGGCAGGCTGCATGTGGCCCGTGGGCCGTAGTTTGAGGACCCCTGACTACACCATCCATCCCAATAAAAGCCCTGGACTTCTAAACTCAAGACAGCTTCCCTTACACTGCACACATATTGTGACATTCACTGCTGGGTGAGTTAAGCACAATCTGTGAAAAGCCATTGGGAGAGGACTTTTAAAAGCATGTACCTGGTTTCCACCAGGGTTGGCCCCACACTTTCCTTTGCTGCTTTCATTTTGCTGTAATAAAGCTCAGTTATGAGTACAACTACATGCCGAGTCCTCTGATTCCTTCTAGTCAATCAATGACGCTGGGGATGGTCATGGAACCTCTGACACAAATACCCAATATAGCACAATTTTTTTTAAAGTTTTTTTTAAAATATATTTTATTGCTTTTTTTACAGAGAGGAAGGGAGAGGGATAAAGAGTTAGAAACATCGATGAGAAACATCGATCAGCTACCTCCTGCACAACCCCTACTGGGGATGTGCCCGCAACCAAGGTACATGCCCTTGACCGGAATCAAACCTGGGACCCTTGAGTCCATAGGCTGACGCTCTATCCACTGAGCCAAACCGATTAGGGCCAATATAGCACAATTTGAAATATTTTCCCATTAATGACTTCAAAACTCTTCACCCCACTATTATCAAAGAAAGTAAAATACATAGTTCCTAACTTTGGCTAAGAAATATTGAAAGTAAATATGGTCTTACTTCATATAGTTGAAAGATTATACTTGTCTATCTTAGAATTCAGAGGTGAGATGACTATCTTGGACACAAACTAGAAAATAAAACCAGGCTCTCAAAAAGAAAGGGAATTGGCTAGTAACCATTTAACAATGAATTACATTTGCCAATCAGTTCAGATCTAGAAATTGAATAAGCTAAATATCTGTAGCTCCAAAGTATTGAAAACATATATTTAAAGCCTGTGATAAGAAAGCATTTTATCAGAAATATAAGATTGATAAAAGCATGCTAAAATAAACAATACTTTTATTTTCCTTACCCAGAAGCAGGTATCTTTAAGTGAAATAATAACATATGTATATTAATATACCCATTCACTAAATAATGTAAAGCCATTTTAGTATACATTCCAGAAAGAACCTCAGCTACCTGAAAGAATATTAAAAAGTTTCTGAAGATTGGTCACAGTCTATTTTTGATATATAATTCAGAAGAAATTCAAAGAAATGACATTAAAACAAAACTTTAATTCCTACTGCAAACATTATATGAACAAGGTTTACATTTCCACTATGTAAACAAAGTTTCTCAGAATTTATAAATCCATAAAAATATAAACACAGGATCATTCTAGCTTAACAGACCATGGCACTACTGCCTCTCAATCAGTTAGCAGATTTACTTTACCAAAACATATTCCTGAGGTTATTTGACTGATCAAAACTTCAAAAGCCCTTTTTTAAAATTACGAAAGGTTTTTGTTTTATTGTACATATAAAAACAATTTCTTGTGACCACAATAGATGGCCACCTTGCTTCCCAGTTACCTCCTATACTTCCTCAAATTCAAGCCAAACGGAACTAACAAATTTCCTGTACATACCCAGTAGTTTTCTACGACTTTTTACTCGTGTTCTTTTCTAGAATTACATGTTTCCTTTATTTATCTATTCAAGAAAACTTTATCCTGTATTACAAAAACTTTATCTTCTTCAAAGCCTTTCCTAATCTTCTATCTGATCTTAAATATCCCCGATAACATACCTTTAGTAGCTTATTTTTTTAACATAAATTACAAGTATCATAAGCAGCCATTATTTGTGAGGATACATACAAATTTTGCATAAGGCAGGCTTCTCCATAATTACCTGCTGAACAAGTGAACCATTAAATTGTCAGTTTTTAAAAATCAGGACTAAGTCTTAAGCATGCACTTATTCAATATACTAGGTGTACCGGTTAATAATAGCGGATTTTGTAATAAAAATAAACACAAACATGATAATTTCAAGAGAAACATCAAAAGTGCTTTATTCAAAGTAATGTCCATTGCTAGCTACACATTTCCCCCATCTTTCAGGTAATTTGTGGATATCGTCCTAAGAGAACTTTTCTTAAGGCAAACCATTCAGAGACCCAATTTTCCACTTCTTTGTATGTTCTGAAGTGCTGCTCAGAAAGTGCATGTGCCATCCATCAGGACAAGTGGTAATCTGAAGGTCTGGTGAATATGGCAGGTGGGTTCATATTTCCCAGGCAAGATCTTTTAATGTGTCTTTAACTCGTTTTGAAGTGTGTGATGATGCGTCATCATGAATCAAAATTACTTTGCCATGTCTTCTGGCACATTCTGGTCGTTTCAAGATCAAAGCATGGTTCAAACTGATTATTTATTATTGGTAGTGATCAATATT
The DNA here is from genome assembly GCA_026230045.1 of Corynorhinus townsendii. Classification (NCBI taxonomy): domain Eukaryota; kingdom Metazoa; phylum Chordata; class Mammalia; order Chiroptera; family Vespertilionidae; genus Corynorhinus; species Corynorhinus townsendii. The sequence goes on along the minus strand of JAPDVU010000007.1, from coordinate 132,675,534 downwards.
AATGGTTTCACCTGGATTTAGAAGCTCATAATATACCACACCTTCCTGATCCCACCAAACGCAGAGCATTGTCTTCTTTCCGAAGCGATTTGGCCTTGCAGTCTATGTTGATGGTTGACCTGGATCAACCATGATTTTGTGCGTTTGGGATTCTCAAAATAAATCCACTTTTCATCGCAAGTCACAATTTGATGCAAAAAAGACTTTCTTTTGAGCCGTTGAAGCAACATTTTACTGATGACTTTTTGGTTTTCCATTTGTCTTTCATTCAGTTGATGTGGCACCCATTTTCCTTCCCTTAAAATTTTCCCATTGCTTGTAAACGATCGTAATTGTTTGCTGAGCAACGTTTAATCTTTCTGCAAGTTGTTTTTTAGTTTGACACACATCTTCATCCAATAATGCTTGTAATTGTTTGTCTTCAAACTTTTTCGGTTGACCTGGACATTCTTTGTCTTTCCCATAGAAATCATCACTTTTAAAGCATTTAAACCAGAGTTCACATGTATCTCGAGATGGAGCATGTCCACCATAAGCTTCCCGAAGTATTCCACTGCACTTTTCTTCAAAATAAAGTAATGAATTATAACTTCCCGCAAATGTTCTTTTTTTGGTACGAAATTTGACATTTTTAAGTGTAAAAACATCTATGATGTTAATACTTTCAGCAAATTTGATAATATGAAGTTTTGAAGCTTGTCAATACAACAAAATAGCATACATATCAAATCGTATATATATCAACATATGTGTAACTCCATCTATTGAAAAAAATCCGCATTATCCAGTACACCTAGTATATGTGCTAGATACTATGCAAGGTAGTAGAGATAAAAATGGAGTTTATATTTTTAAAGGGGAATGAGAATAGGGAGGAAGAGAGGAGGAAAGGAAAGAGAAGCAGTAACAATAGTGATGATAGTGGTGATGATGGTGACAGAGACCATACCTGGCCTGCAAAACCTAAAATTATAAGGCTGTTTGCAGAAAACGTTTACTGACTTCTGAACTAAAGTAAAATTCTAAATGAAAATTTTAAAAATTCTTAAGTAAAAAAGCAAGATCATTAAAGTAGAAAAGGAACTTTAAATATACTGGAGATAGAGACTATTCTTAAAATTACACCCAAACCAACTGCCTTCAACTGCCACTGGCTAAATTGACATTTCAAATTTAACATGTCCAAAATAAAACTCCTGATTCTGATACACCCACTCCCCCCCCCCCATCCTGTGGAGTCTGAGTTTTCCTCTTCTTTGTAAATGGCATTATCATTCACTTAATTTCTAAGACTTAAAACTGAGTCACTTTTTATTAACTTCTCTTCCACCTCACAATCTTATCTAAATTTAAGTTTTGTAAGCGTTACCTTCTAAAATATTCCAAATCCAACAACTTTTCACCAGAACCACTGCAAAACTTTCTAACTGGACCCCTGATCCATACACACTTGCCTTTCCTAGTTTTCCACCTAGATCTCCATACCTAGAGGATGGTGAAGCTTTTAAAATGTCAACGCAGATCACATCTCTCCTGTACATGTTTCTATAGGTTTCCCATTCTCACCAAAAAATTATGAAAAACTAGTTTTGACTACATAAACATTAAAACTTTCACAACAAACAACTACTGATAAACAATAAAACAACTATTATTTAACATTGTTCTGGAAGTTCCAGACAAAATTAGACAAGTAAAAGAAAGGAAAGCCACAGACAATAGTGCAGTGAAGACCAGAGGTGGGGCGGGAACCAGGTGGAGAGGGGCAAAAGGTATGACCAACATCTGTAATACCCTCAACAAAAATAAATTTAAAAAACTGGGAAGAGATAAAACTTAAAAGTCAAAAAGTAAATCAATTACTTGCAGATGATAAATTTAAAACAAAAGGAAACTCAATGACAATACTGAGGATTAAAGTGAAGACAGCTGAAAAAAGTCTAAAAACAAGTGAATTTAAGATGGCCTACAACAAATTCATACACAAATAAATACTGTACATAAACAACTAGTTAGGAAACATAATTGTAGAAAAGATTCCATTTATGATACCAATTATGAAAATAAAATTCCTAGAAATAATCTTAAGAAATGCTTAAAATTCACAATATTCAAATGAAAACCTCAAAGTGAAAAACACAAAGGCTGGTCTTGTATAAATAAGGAGACAGATCTTGTTCTTATATAGGCAAATTCAATACAATGTCAATTTTTCTATATCAACTTAAATTTAATACGACCCAAATTTTAAAAAGTAACAATTCAAATTTTTGAAAGAACGAGACAAACTGATTCTAAAGTTTACGTGAAAAATAAGTAGCCAGGAAAATTCTGAGGAGTAACAATAGAGATGGGCCATCTCTACAAGATACTAATTATACATCTATGTAATCTATGTAATAAGAATATAAAGTTGATGAGTGAATGGATGGATAAAGTGAAACAGGAAGTCCAGAAATAATTACAAATAAGTAGGTCAGTTTAGAATGATTCTAAAAAGGCATTTGTAATCAGCGATTTAAAAATAAACTAGCCTTGCCCAAGCCGGTTTGGCTCAGTGGAAAGAACATCAGCCTGCTAACCAAAGGGTCCTAGGCTTGATTCCGATCAAGGGCATGTACCTTGGTTGCAGGGTCCTCCCGGGCCTGGGCCCTGGTCAGGGCTTGTGCAGGAGGCAACCAATCAATGTTGTTTCTCTCACATCGATGTTTCTCTCTGTCTCGCTCTCTTCCACTCTCCATAGAAAATCAATGGAATAATATTATCCTCGAGTGAGGATCACGAACAAAAACAAAACAGAACAAAACCTAGCCAGTTATTACAACTGGATAGCTATCTAAAAAAGAAATTAACTCCCCATTTCATTCCTGTCACCTCAATAAATCACTTATAGTACAAAATTAAATGTAAAAACTAAAATAATGAAAGTGTAAGAAAATAGTGTGAGTTTTTAAGTATAATAGAAAATCCAAAAGCTATAAAAGATTAGTAAATCTGATTAAATAAAAGTGAACTCTGCTTAGGAAAACAAGCAAAACAAAAGCACAATACATATAAGCCTAACCAATGGACACAGACACCAGGGTGGTGAGGGCATGAGTGGGGAGGTGGGGGGGCAGTGGGGTGATAAGGACACATATGTAATACCTGAATCAATAAAGAAACTAAAAAACAAATAAACAAAAAAACAAACAAAAAAGTACTTGCAATTCACATTTCAAAGGAATTTCTTTATGTAAAAAATTCTACAAATTAGCCGAAACCGGTTTGGCTCAGTGGATAGAGCGTCGGCCTGTGGACTGAAGGGTCCTGGGTTCGATTCCGGTCAGGGGCATGTACCTAGGTTGCGGGCGCATCCCCAGTAGGGGATGTGCAGGAGGCAGCTGATTGATGTTTCACTCTCATTGATGTTTCTAACTCTCTATCCCTCTTCCTTCCTCTCTGTAAAAAAATCAATAAAATATATTTTTTTAAAAATTCTACAAATTAGTAAAAAAAAAGAATTATATACATAATAGGAAAATGAAAAAAAGATTTCAACAAATCAGAGAAGAGATAACACAGATAAGTGGCTTTCAAACACATGAAAATAAGCTCAACCTTACCCAGAATTACAAAAATATAAAACTACATCTTTTTCTCCTATCACACTGGCATAAGTTAAATATCTGACAATAAACTAGCTTGGTAAAAAGTGGGGAAAGAGGCACTTGCTCACATACATTGCAGTTGGGACCATAAATTGACCCAGCCTCCATAGATGTCAATATGGTTATATCGACAAAAATCTTAAAGATACATACTCTGTGAACCAGCAATTCTATAAATTTTTCCTACAGATTTCCTACATGATAGATGCAAGAGTTTAAGACACTGTTCATCATTTGGAAGGGAGTTAGATATATTACATATATCCAGAAAAAAAAAATTATGCAATTGTTAAAAAGAATGAATGCAATTAATTGTTAAAAAGATTCTCCAGCCCTAACTGGTTTGGCTCAGTGGATAGAGCATCGGTCTGTGGATCGAAAGGTCCCAGGTTCGATTCTGGTCAAGGGCATGCACCTTGGTTGTGGGCACATCCCCAGTAGGAGGTGTGCAGGAGGCAGCTGATGGATGTTTCTCTCTCATCGATGTTTCTAATTCTCTAGCCCTCTACCTTCCTCTCTGTAAAAAAAGCAATAAAATATATTTAAAAAAATAAAGATTCTCCATATCAGTATATATACTGAGATATGGAGAATCTCTAAGATAGGTGAAAAAAAGTGAACTATGAAAGTGTGTTCAAGGTCTTAATATCTGTAGATTTTATTGAATAGTGATTAAAAGCTTGGTCAAGAGTCTGAGTGACCTCAGTGAGGCAAGGTGCTTAACCTGTCAATGCCTTAGTTTCATCCTCTGTCAAAATGGGGTCTAATAAAAATATCTACATTTTATAAGGGCTCAAACACTTTGCCTAAGACAGTTATTTATCTAAATCAATAAACAAAAGAGAGGGGGGAAAAAAACACCTGTTCTTAAAAAAAAAAGTGAATAATGAAGAGTAATAAGATTTTTAGAAATTTTCCTGCACATATGACAGAAGAGCTGGTATTCTCAAAAGAACTTTTAGAAATATGAAGGGACAATCCTATCCTATATAATAAAAGCCTAGGTGGTGTGATGGCTGCGCGCACAGTGGAGCTGGGGCTTGGCAGCCGCTCCATGCTGTGAGGCCTGGGGGTCCTGTGGCTCTGCCCGGTGTCTCCACCGCTTCACACAGAGGAGGCGGGTCACGACAGGGGAGGGAAGTTGTGAGCAATCAGGCCAACGGGGGAGGGCAGGTAGGAGGGACCAGGCCTGCAGGGGAGAGCAGTTAGGCATGACCAAGCCTGCAGAGGAGGGCAGTTAGGGGCAATCAGGGTGGCAGGGGAGCAGTTAGGCATCAATCAGGCTGGCAGGGGAGTGGTTAGGGAGTGATCAGGCTGGCAGGCAGAAGCGGTTAGGGGCAATCAGGAAGGCAGGCAGGCGAGCAATTGGGAGCCAGCAGTCCTGGATTGTGAGAGGGCAGTCAGACATCCTTCGAGGGGTCCCAGATTGGAGAGGGTGCAGGCTGGGCTGAGGGACACACCCCCATACACAAATTTCGTGCACCGGGACTCTAGTATGGAGATGTTTAGAAACTAGCATTATCACATAAGAGCAATTTTCAATCTTTTTCATCTCATGGCACATATTAACTAATTATTAAAATTCTGTGGCATGTCCTAGCCAGTTTGGCTTAGTGGCTAGAGCATTGGCTTACAGACTGAATTCCAGTTAAGGGCACATGCCTGGGTTGTGGGCTTGATCCCGTGTGGGGCGTGCAGGAGGCAGCCAATCAGTGATTCTTATCATTGATGTTTCCATCTCTCTCTTACTCTCCCTTTGTCTCTGAAATCAATAAAAACATATTTCAAAAAAAAAAATTCTGTGGCATACCAAAAATATATATATTTTTTGCTGATCTGACAAAAAATAAGTATAATTTTGATTCATTCACATTGTATTACTATTGTTTTGTTGAAAACTGTCAGTTTTTATTTGACTGTCTAAGGGAAAAGAGGTAATTGCCTCTGACTAAATAGTCAGGTAGGTATTCCATGTTTTAAAAATTATTGTGGAAATCACGTAATATGGCTGGGAATATAAAAATGATATAGTTTTTTGTAAAGTGATGTATTCTGATTAAAATTAATTAAATATACTTTAAGAATTTATGTGAGCCCTAACTGGTTTGGCTCAGTGGGTAGAGTGTTGGCCTGCGGACTCAAGGGTCCAGGTTCGATTCTGGTCAAGGGCATGTTCCTTGGTTGTGGGCTCATACCCAGTAGGGATTGTGGAGGAGGCAGCTGATCAATGTTTCTCTCTCATCGATGTTTCTAAGTCTCTATCCTTCTCCCTTTCTCTCTGTAAACAATTAATAAAATATATTTAAAAAAAAAAGAATTTATGTGAGCCTGACTGATTTGGCTCAATGGTTGAGCACATACTCATGCTGTGCACTTGATTCCCAGTGTGGGGCATGCAGGAGGCAGCTGATCAATGATTCTCTCTCATCATTGACATTTCTCTCTCTCCCTCTCTCCCTTCTTCTCTGAAATCAATAAAAAATATATTTTTTAAAAACACGAAATTATTTCCCTCTTATGTATTTAATTTTTCAAAGGTATGTTTTTAATGTATTCATTTTTTAAATGAAGAAAACAGATCACAGAATGGTGTTTACATAACATAAATTATATACTTGTGTATTTATTATATACACAGAAAGCCCTGGAAGGCCATCATCAAAGCATCATGGGAAAATGAACTATATAAAGGAATCTTCTGCTACTAAAACTTTTTTCTTTATTTATAATGATGATTTTTGTTTTACAATATTATCAGAAAAAATATTATTTCTATTTAAGAATAATAGCTATATATTGGTTTATATATGACTTCAACCAGTAAGATTATGAATCAATCAAATTATTCCCACTGGGTATAATGGAAAAATAATGGAAAGACCCAGAAGAAACAGCACAGGAAGGAGCTTTAAGGAATAGGGGAAGTAACACAGATTTAACATAGGTAAAAATGTCACCCTAAGTTCATCTCAAGAATTCTTAGTCTATGCTCATGGGAACAATCTTCCAGCCTGTGTTTTCTGACACAATCAATAACCAACTCTCCAGATCAGAAGTAACTCACTCACTGCAAGAAATGACAAAAGTGCCAATGGAAGAGTGAATAACTCTCTGAATTCATTACAGAATTCAGTCTGTAGGCCAATCTCTAGCCACTAAGCCAAACTGGCTAGGACATGCCACAGAATTTTAATAATTAGTTAATATGTGCCATGATTAGAGTGATGTCTAATCAATCTAAAGAGTAATTAGACATTTGTTATTAAGTGCATCAAATAGATTTTATTTCAAGTGGGCCTTTCAAATATAAAACCAGTAAGCCAGGTACTCTATAATGACTAGATGTTAACTCCATTGTGTAAGTTACTAGTCAAAATACTCAACCCCACAAAACTATTAAAGTTTAGAGAGAGTGGAAGGGATTAAAGTTTTTAATCCATTAAAGTTTTTCTCTATAGATAGTCATAGAAATTAAAAATTATTTCTGCATTCTAAAAATGAGCCTAAGGTTTATATATCCAGGGTTCATTTTATTCACAGTTCACTTTTCCTCCCAGCAGTAAAGATCTAGCAAACTTTACGTTTGCATGTTTAAGGAAATTTTTCCTTGCAACAAAAAAATTTTCAATCATATTTCACACAGATATTTAGATGTCTTAATACCTACCTGTCCTTCCCTTGAAAATTTAAAGGGTGGTTTGTGTTTAATAACACTTGTTGCAAGCCTGAGAAGTCCTGTAAGCCCATCATCTTCTATGTTACCATCTTGATGATCAAGGATTTCCCTGCTACAGAAAATACAAGCAAAACAAGATAGTTCACATGATTATGTCCTTTTATCTCTCAACAATATAATTGTCAATTTTACAACAAATTTTACCTTCGAATACAGTCAGCCAAATGCCGTGCCAAAGCATCTAAGTCGAGGAGCGTTGTCTTAATACAAAGAGAAAATATAAAATTCAACTATAAATTTTTATATTTAGTAATTCAGATTATTAAAACAACATAAAAAATATTTTCCTTTGAAGTAATACGAATTCGGTTCTCCTAAATTCATTAATATACCTATTAAATAACTCATGTGATGTCAAATTAATAATAATATAGTTGTAAACATATCATTGACAGTCCTTCAAAAAAGATACAATGGGCCCTGGACGGTATGGCTGTTGGTTGCATCATTGTCCCATACACCAAAAGGTAGTGGGTTCAATTCCTGGGCAGGGCACATAGCCAGGTTTGTGGGTTCAATACTCAGGCAAGGTGCATGAGGGAGGCAACATATCAATGTTTCTCTCTCTCTCTCTCTCTCTCTCTCTCTCTCTCTCTCTCTCTCTCTCTCTCTCAAAAAATCTGGCCACTCAGTGTATATCCTATATAATAAAAGGCTAATATGCAAATTGTCCCCTCAACCAGGAGTTCGACCAGCAGACAGGCTGGCCAACCGCCTATGTCCCCTCCCCCTGGCCAGGCTGGGCGCACCCCACCCATGCACAAATTCATGCACCGGGCCTCTAATACACACACACACACACACACACACACACACACACACACACACACACTGAGTGGCCAGATTATTATGCATTCAGAGATCATAATAATCTGGCCACTCTGTGTATGTTTATATATATACATATGTATCAATAAAAATTAAAAAAGAAAAGATACAATGGAATGTCGGCAATGAATTATGATCGTCACATTTATTGAGAAGATACTAAGGTTTAATGTTGTTTTATTTTTTTCTTTAACAATTTTATTAAGATATAATTCACATACTGGACAATTCAGGTTTTTTAACACCACCTTTAAACTAGCCTTTAAAAATTAACTTACATACAGTTAAATAATTTTAAAAAGCTTTAATTATCAATATAACTGAGCAAAACATTTTAACAGATTATATAAAATAGAATTAAATTTTTTAAAAATATGTTATGATTTTAGAAAAAGAGAGACAGACACACAAAAACATTGATGCTGATCAATGGGCTGCCTCCTGCACCCTCCTCTGCTGGGGATAGAGCCCACAACCCAGGCATACCATGCCCAGGAATTGAACCAGAAACCTCTTGGTACACTGGTTGATGCTCAACCACTAAGCCACAAAAGCTGGGCTAGAACTTGGTTTGGCACAGTGGATAGAGTGTCGGCCTGTGGACTAAACAGTCCCAGGTTAGATTCCGGACAAGGGCACGTACCTCCGTTGCAGGCTCCCAGCCCTGGTCAGGGGGGCATGTGGAAGGCAACCAATGGATGTGTCTCTCACACATCGGTATTTCTCTGTCTCCTCCTCTCTCTTCCACTCTCTCTAAAAATCAACGGGAAAAAAATCCTCGAGTGAGGATTAACAAAACAAAAAAAAAAAAAGGAATTCAGATGTAACTGTTTCTTAAAAAGAAGATCAAGCACTATAGGGTATTTTAAATATAAAGTGTATATATTGCACTTTGATCAAAATACATTAAAAAATCAGATAAAATGTTTCCTAAATATTTAAATGTATTTTGTTTAAGTTGTTTCTCATTTTTTTTCTGAGATCATTTAGATGCATTTTAGTTTATTAAATTTATAAGAGAAAAAAATCAAAAAACTTTATGTGGCAAATTTGTTTTTAAAATTCACTTGCTTTAAACATTCGTTTAGATGAAAATATTTTAGTCTACTAAAAGAAAATTACATCAGCAAACTCACGGTGTTTCTTTACCTTAAAACAACTTCTATTTGAATTGCAATTTTATTTTATATTCAGAACTCCAAATCTACATGCTATTATAGAAAGCTGTATTTAAATTTAAAGTCTAAATTTCACATTCTAAGTAAGATTTTGCATCCAGAAATCTTACTCAAAAGAGACAGGAAACTACTTATATGTAGGTACTAGATAAAGCCATTTCAACAAAGATAAAAGTAAAAAGAAGTAAGGAATTAGAGCAGAACAGAAAGGTGCAAATCAAGTAGAAAAATTACAACATTTTCAACTTATTATTAAGATGCTTTAATAAGGGCCTATAAAGTTACGAACACATGTGTACATAATTCATCTCTATTAACATGATAATGAATAGTTTCCGGAACATACCTGACTAGCGTCCTTTATATGTATGTTGTCAACTAATTTGCACAACAACCAAAAATACTCTTTGCATCCAGGTTTTAACATTGGTTCTTCTTCATAATCATCTATCTATTAAAAAAATTTTAACTTTGTGAAATCATTTTTCAAAGGAAAGCAACTTAAAATTACAATATATTTAAGAAACAAGACTATGAAAAGAATTAATCCTAATACAAACTAAACAGTAATAAGAACTTAACAAAAAAATGAAGACAACACTATTTTCTATAAAATTAGAATAACTAAGGACATAGTGAATGAGAAAACTCAGAATAACATTACTCTCAAATTATTTAACAGTACAACTTACTTGAAAAAGATATGAATGTATAATGCTAAATAATGTGATATAAATTAAGAATTCAACGAAAATGTGGGAATACAAGAAACCTACAGAACATGAGTATATATAAAGCTACCCACATGCAATGGTTTATTATAACTTTGAAATCTGAAAAATAAAGAACACATCATATTTCTTACATAGTCGATGATAGGTTAATATGGTGGAGGAAAAGTAAATCCTACAATACAACATATTTCTGGGATTAGTAAAATTTACTTACTAATGGGCTCAGGATTTATTATGTGGTAGAGGCTTTTACAGGGCTAATACATACATTGGAAAGGGAAGGAAACAGGAAATTCAGAATATCCTAATAATAAAACCCTGTGTGACTAAATGAGATGATAGCTACATTTATAATGTTTCTGTCATTCAACTTACTAACACAGGCCCCAAAATATAGTAAGAACAAATGTTATTTCCAAAACAGAATATCCATGAAGGATCCCCTAGAGCTGAAATCAAAACAAACAGATTCTACTCCTAGGTTTAACATGGTCACAATGCTGTCACTTTAAGAACTATGTAACTATTATTACCTTGGTAATAAACTATATATAGTAAACAAGGACTCAAAATTACTGCAACAATATGATAATAAAATTGGGCAAAGGAAACTGCAAAAATAGAAAGTGCTCCTGAACACAGTAAAATCTTACCCTGATAGGTTTGAGAGCTTGAGCATCAGGAAGAAATTTCAACAATGTTGAGGCCGCCAATAACAGAAAAGAGCGATTGATTGAGTCACCTCCATCCAGCCCTGATAGGGATAACTTATAAAGACCATTGCAAGACTCATGACGGACTGCAGTCTAAATGAAAAAACAAGTTCCAAAAACAATCTGAATTAGTATTAAATAGTTAATATTAGGGTTAATATGTTGGGAGAAACAATGTTACATATTTTAAAATGCAATGTTCTGATCAAATATTCATGCATATAAATAATATATGATCAAATAAAGTATCCCAACGTATATAGTAATATGTAAAAACATATCTGAGAAATCCTAAATATGGCCATAAAGTAAAACCAAATAAACACAATACACAAATACAAAGAGACTGAGGAGAAAATATACGTATTAATTTATGTACAAGATTAAGTAACAGGATAAAATATTTTCATAACAGGTAGCAATTTAGAAAACACTTAAACTAGAATATTTTACATATTCTAAGGGACTTGCCCAAATGTCACAATGGTTCTTTGGGACAGAACCAGAACAAAAACACATATTCATCAATTTAGAGTACAGTTTTATACAGTACTGTCTAAAAAAGATGTGATTGTGGTGGCTAAGTGATAGTTGTGTTTCTACTATTTCATTTAGGAATATGGTGTGAGTAATATCAAAGATATAGTTAGTGAAAATTATACTGTCCTCCTCAGTGTCAATAATGGAATCAAAAGAAAACATATTTAACTTATTTTTAGTCTCTACTGCATCTAAGATACACTCTAATTAAATAGAAAAAAAATAAAAACTTCTCTAAAACATAAATGACCACAATAAATGCTAAATGACCACAATAAACTCTCACCTCCCCCTTCCCCAGAAAAGAGCAATTTTTTAAAAAAGCAAAATAACCTGTAATGAAGTATTTCAGAAAAAGACAAATATGAGTGCTATTGAATATGTAACATTCACACTTAAGTATACATAGTTCAAAACATTCTAGATCTTTCAGATAATGTGATATATTTGTGGAATCATGTCCATTTGTTTCCATTATTTTTTTTTTATTATCAACTAGCGGCCCGAATTTGGGCACGGGTGGGGTTCCTCAGCCTGGCCGGCGAACGGGGCTGATGAGGGCCATGTCGCCCAGTCCCCGATCAGCCAGACCCCAGCAGCAAGCTAACCTACCTGTCGTAGCATCTGGCCCCTTGGTGGACATTGCGTGTCACAGCGACTGGTCGAATGGTCAACCGAATGGTCGACTGATCAGTCAGACACTTAGCATATTACACTTTTATTATATAGGCTGTTAACACTATGAAAAAGTAAAGAGTAACTACTAATCTTCATTTTTATCTTACCTCAGGAATAAGGAGGGTCAATTTCTTTAGCCAATCTTGTAAATGATCGCTATCAGCAAGGCTAGATTTCACTAAAGAACAGCAATGAGCCCAACTCACCAAGAGCCACATTGAATAATGTGAAACTAAAGAAAAAGTAGAAAAAAAAAATACAATAATAAGCGCTTGGTACTGTAAAGAAAACAATGTTCATTAAATATATATATAAATTTATCTAGTTATTTAGATTTTTACTTCTTAAAAATTAACTTTCTTGAATCCTTACCTTCATGTCTAGACCTGTGATCAGACTGAGCTTTCAAAACTCTGCAAGTAAAAACACACCACCACCAATTAAACTCAGTAATGAATTAAAAATAACTTAGTTAAAAGTATATACAACTTTCCCCCTAAAAACATTAGATTTTAGAAACCTACTTTTGTTTTTTTCTATGATTCTTATCTTTTACTTTAAAATTCACTAGTAAAATCTTATAGCAAACAAATGGATGTTCAGATTTAATAAAATTTGAGTGAAACCAATATTGATTGAAATAAGTAAACCCTCAACAAATGCTCATGAGTTACTAAAGAGAAAGGTCACAATAGTTTAGTCTAAACTTCAGACTCCTTAAAAGAAAAATCATACATTGACATAAAATGACCTTCCTTTGACAAGGAAAAATTTTGAGAAGTACTAAATTAAATTATAGCAGGCCAGAGAGTGAGACAGAGAGACAGGAGTATTCAACCAGTTAATTAAAGTCTGTGAGCCAACTAACAATAGACTGCTCACATTCCTGAATGCATGAAGGAGCTTTGAAGCAACTCCTAGAGCAACCACCAGAAGCCATCACAATCTGCTTACACATGAACTTTCAGGACAGTGCCTGCAACCAAACAAAAGTAGTAAACATTTCTTCCTCAGGGACTATGCACCTATCCTAGAACTGCCCCTGCTTTACCTTCCCCCTTAACTTAGCCAATGTAAATTCTTTCAAAACAACTTACATCTTTCTCCATAATATACAAAGAGCCCATCAACTCCAGAATGGGGGCATGTAATCTACTCCATCTAGCCACCATCTGCTGCTGGTGGTTTAGACTTCATGCCCCAGGACTTAGTCCTTTTCTGGCTAGCATTCAGCTCAACAAACCTTTTCAGAAAAGCTTTCAGCCATGAAAGGTTCTGTTTGTTAATGCTAGTTTCTAGCATGAATAGTTAAAAGTAAATTATTAAAAAGTAGAGAAAGCTAATTTAATTTAATTTATTTTAATCTTTATTTTCCCTAATACTTTTAAGTAACTTCAATGGAAAATGTATTACTTCACCCGGCTGGTATAGCTCAGTGGTTTAGCATCAACCTATGGGACCTATGAACCAGGAGGTGATCACGGTTCAATTCCCAGTCAGGGAACATGCCCAGGCTGTGGGCTGGATCCCCAGTAGCGGGCATGCAGGAGGCAGCCGATCAATGATTCTCTCTCATAATTGATGTTTCAATCTCTTTCCCTCTCCTTTCTCTAAAATCAATAAAAATATTTAAAAAGAAAATGTATTACTTCAGTTTCAAGAAAACTAAAAATTTTTTTATTTTAACAAGATCAAATATAGATTATTTGCCTTATAAACTTTTAAAAAGTCATGAATCTTGAGCATTCCCACTTTGTTATAAATTCACAGAATACCTTTCAAAATCCCCAAAAGCAAGGTTCACCCGTATTACTGATTTAAAGGAAAAGGTACTAAGAAGTAAAAACTTCATAAATCAAGTATTAATATTAAACATACTATAAATATATTGTTATGTTAACTTTACCAGAGCAGCTTACCCACGTATCTTTTAAATTTGTAGCATTAAATGATGTTTTATAATACAAGCGAAAAGTGTTCCAACTGCTTTAATTGATATAAACCTCCTAGCACCTTATGAATGGAGGGTTAGAGCCTATGAAAAGATAATGGTGCAGAAATAGGGGCTGAGAAATCACAGGAATGAAGTGTGGGAGTGGGGAGTGTGCAAGAGCTCAATTGCCAAGATTTTAATGAGTTTTTTAAGATGAAACTACTGGCCCTGGCTGGGTAGGCTGTTGGTTAGAGCATCCAAATTCACCAAGGTTGTGGGTTTGGTCCCTAGCTAGACAAGGCACATACTAGCAACCAATGAATGCATAAATAAGTAGAAAAACAAATTGATGTCTCTCTCTAAAATAAAATAAAATAAAAAATAAAATAAAAATGGAACTTCTAGAATGAAAACAAGAATTGCCTCAGAGAGAACCAGCAGCAACACCTGCTATCAAGTTTGCATATTTATTTTTCATTGCATGAGGTTAACAGAGTCAAGTGAACAAAAAGTAGACTAAAGCAGTCATTGAATTGCCTTAACTCAATGTATTGTAGTATGTGAATACTGAAGTACAGTGTGTGTTAGAGGACAAGGAGGAAGATTTAAATATTTAGCTGAGAGTAACTGGTGGTTGGGGTATAAAATGTCTTTTATCATATTAATCAAAGACATGTTACAGCATTTTCTTCATTTCCCCATGTTACTCATTCATAAGTTTTATAAACTATGAGGTAAGGTCCCTGCCACTGAAAATATAATGGTGAGCAAAATCAGATTTAGTTTATATAGTACTTACCCCCAGTCTAATGTGGTACAGCAGATATTGGTCAAGGAATGAATGTGAATTAAATTGGGACAGACACTAAAGAAAAGTACATTAAGAAAGAATCTTAGGCCCTGGCCAATGTGGCTCAGTTGGTTGGAGCACTGTCCCGTATACCAAAGGCTGCAGGTTTGATTCTTGGTCAGGGCACATACCTAGGTTGTGGGTTCAATCCCCTGTAGGGGTGTGTACAGGAGGCATAACCAATCAGTCTCTCTCTCTCCCTTTCTCTCCACTCCCCATGTATTTAGTCAGCAAATACAGTATTTTAATTGGGGGTGGCGGGGGGAGAATTTGTACATTAAAAAAAAATTTTTCCAACGTAGCTCCAATACATGGGGGATCATATTACATGTTTTAACTATATTCTTATAAACACATTTCCAGCTCTAGCCAGAGGGCAGAGAAGCAAGGAAACACTGCTAGCAATGAGTAGACCAAACACCCATATTTTTGAGGTTCCCTACCAACTTTAAGCCTTCTTAAAGAAAATGGCTGATTCTAGAACTGAGGCAGGGAAACTACAAGCCTGGAAGATCTTATAGTATCAGGGAGAAAAAAGGATCCCTCCCCTCCACACAAAATAATGTGATATGTCAAAAGACACATCAACAAGCCTGATGAGGCCAACTCAGGTATAATTTTAGTAAAGAGAATAGTAATAGTAATGAATTACAACATGTTGAATGAAAAAAATCAAAACTGGTAATAAATAAATAAAAGGAAAGAAGAGAAAGCACTTCCTCAGAATAAAATATCAATTAATAAACATAAAAAGAATGTTAACAGTTAGAAAAACCATCTGTTTGTAAATATATATATATATTTTTAACTTCTAATCCTCACCCTAGGATAGATATGTTTTTTTATTGATTTTAGAAAGAGGAAGAATGGAGGGAAAAGAAGGTACGGAGAAGAGAGAAAGAGAGAGAGAGTGCACGCGAGAGCACGCGCGCTCGGTTGCCTCTCAAATGTACCCCGACTGGGAATTGAACCCACAATCTAGGTATATACCCTGACGACAAATCAAACCCACAACCTTTTGGTGTATAGGAAAATGTTTCAACCAACTGAACCACCTGGTGAGGGCTATACTAATATTTTTAATTCAGGCAAGAATCATCACTGAATGCAAAAAAAAAAAAAAAATCAATGAATAAAAATTTTATTAGGAGCTGGAAATTTAATCCATTGCAAAATATTTTCCCACAGTATACTTTTAATTACAAAGAAAAAAATCAGAAACATTGTAGAAAAACCTAAAGGAAACCAGATTAACCAATCAAAATTAATACCACTAACAATGGATAAACTGACATCACCAGGATGTACTGGGGAAGATTATTATTTATGGAGTATTCCTGCTAAATTTATACAATCTGAATCTAATCATGAGGAACAATCAGGAAAACCTAGATCAAAAGGTGCATTATAAAAGAATTGGCCTGTACTATTCAGAAGTGTCAATATCATCAAAGAAAGGCTAAGAAAGTATCAGTGATTAAAGGAAATGAAATAAATATGACAACTAAATGCAACAGTAGTACGTGGTTCTAATGAGACAATATGAGTACCAACTGTATACTAGATAGTATTTTCTAAACTTATTTTACACTAGTAGTTAATAAAATGTCCTTGGTCTTAGGAGATAAAAATTAAAGTATTTATGAGTAAACTAGAAGCTCAGCATGCGAAATTGTGCATCCCCGCCCACCCGCCTGCCAGCCTTGCCGTGATCTGAGCCTGAGGGCCATGCCGCATGCGTGGCTCATGGGCCAGGGGGAGGGACCGAAGAGGTGCTCCATGCACCTCCTGGTGACCAGTCTTTGGTTGTTACTGCATTACAGCCACTTGCTTTTTATAATATAAACTAGAGGCCCAGTGCATGAAATTTGTGGACAAGGGGGGCGGCCCTCATCTGGCCTGCACCTTCTCAAATCCGGGACCCCTCAGGGGGTGCCCAACTACCTCTCGCAATCTGGGACCGCTAGCTCCTAACCACTCGCCTGCTTGATCACCCCTAACCACCTCTGCCTGGCCTGCCTGATGGCCCCTAACTGCTCCCCTATGGGCCTGATCGCCTCTAACTGCTCCCCTGCTTATCACCCCTAACCGCCTCTGCCTTGCCCCACACCTGGGACGCAGGATTCCCTTCTCCGGCCAGTCGCAGGCACCCAGGACCCGGGCTTCCTTCCCTCTGGCTGGCTGCAGGCACCCAGGACTGTGGGGCAGGCGGCTTGTCTCTCTCCCAGGCTGCAGCCTGGCTGGTCCCCATTTCTCTCGTGAGCTACTCTCAAAGATTCAGAACAATGTGTAAATGAATGTGTTCACAGACACACACTGATACACATGATTATGTGATAAAATTGGCAAAATGTTGCTAATAATATGCAAATCTAAATAAGCAGTATGGGAGTTCATAAAAACACCCTAAAATTTTTCTAAGTATTAAATGTTTTCAAAATAAAGCTTTAAAACACTATATTCTTACCACAAACACATACATAAATTATGTTAAAAAAATCATACCTAGGAGCCAGATTATCATAGGTATAAGCAACAGACATAAGTCGCTGAATCAAGCTGGTTCCTTGCACAAGAACAAGAAATACCTTTAAAACAAAACAAAAAATTTAAAAAACATCTTTAAATACACTAAAAACACACACACACACAAAAAAAAACCACACAACTGCATTTTTAACCTAAGACTCCAAATTATGTTAAACTTTTTTATGACAAGGAATATCTTAGAATGGCCATTTGAAAACACTGTAAAAAATCAAATATTAGAAAATATTCAAAATTTAGAAATACACAAGTAAAACTATTTTTTATATTTGCTCCACAAATTATCTGCATGTCAGAGAAAAATACTATATATCACACATTGGTGGATTTTTGTGGCATAGGTGAAGAATTAAACATTTTCTACTCTTGAAACAAGGAAAAAGAAGTCAAGCAACAGCAGATTCCTCAACAATCCTGAAATGAATATAGGAAGGCAATATAATACACCAGGTATATATAGCATGGATTTTAGATTAAAAATTCTGAGGTTCAACGTTGAGTTTGCTGACTTCCAAGCTGCCTGGACTCTAATAAATACTTAATTTCTAAATTCTAGCTCTTTGTGCATATAATAGGAAAAAATAATAATTTGCTAACTTAATTAAAAAATTATTCAATCTCTTCTGTAGGTCAGAGCTCATTCTGGGCACTTATTTTATAAGACACTGTTCCCATCCTGGAGATGTTAAACAAGTGCAGCAGATAACATAGAGAGCACTGTAACACAAGTATATATATGTCAAATGTGAAAAACCTGTCCCTGGCAAAATCGGGAAAGCTTCAAGAAAAACTATGTTTAGGTAGGAATATAAAAGTTCAATTTGGAATTTCAACCTTCGTAAAGGCTATTAAAGAGAACAAATACAAAGAATTTCTTACTATCTACAGTGTACCAAAATTGGATGGCTTTGTCTCCAGAATCAGTGTAACAAGAATTTTTATTCCCAAACAGCTTAGATTTACATACTAAGTTCTAATTATTATGATGAATAAATGGTAAAATACATATGGTATGTACCTTTTGTAAACTACGGAAACCTAACCCTGGCATGTGCATAGAAAAAAAAAAAAAACACGCTAAAAAATAATGCTATTAAAGGCTGTCACTTATGACTAAGGAGTTAGTTCACTTGTATATTCAGAACTATTTTCACTAAGAATGTACTTCCATATATTTTTTAAAAAACAAGCCAATTCTGCCGAAGCCGGTTTTGCTCAGTGGATAGAGCGTCGGCCTGCGGACTGAAGGGTCCCGGGTTCTATTCCGGTCAAGGGCATGGACCTGGGTTGTGGGCACATCCCCAGTAGGGGGTGTGCAGGAGGCAGCTGATCGATGTTTCTCTCTCATCGATGTTTCTAACTCTCTATCTCTCTCCTTTCCTCTCTGTAAAAAATCAATAAAATATACTTAAAAAAAAACAAAAAACAAGCCAATTCTTACGGGCTGGGTGGAAGTGGCCAAAGTGGGATAAAGGGAAACATCTATAATAGTGTCAACAATAAAAGGTAAAAAAATAAACAAGCCAATTCTTTTTAAAATTCTGTATGTGTACCTGTATTTATATATTATTAATATCTCAAGAGGAAATCACTACTAAGTGTCAAAAGTATTTAAATTATTTAGTGAGTTGATGGGAAAAAGCACATTCAATCTGGGCTTTTTACATTATAACCTGGAAATATTAGCATAGACCATTTTTCCCATTTAACCCTGGAATACCAACATTGATCATTTTCCCTTTTTAATCCCCCCAAATTCCAGGAAAATATGCTTTATGTTTCCATTTATACCAGCAGTTTCCAACCTATAACCACCACAATATTTTTCTATCAGTAACCAACTCATTACTCTGTTTTTTCTTGGGCAAGTACAAAATGAGGCACCAGTCACCAAAGATTACAAAATGAGAAAGAGATTTCACTAAAAACTCATCTTCATCTCTTCCCCACTTCCCAGACCACTGGTGAAGACATTGGAAAGGCAAATATATGATCACGTGAACAAAAATAATTCTACTTTTACTGCTGGTTACTGTGCCATTTTCTTCAGCTCTATCCATTTTATATACATGCTCTGCAATCCTAGAGTTGGTACATAACAAATCAAATTCTTCCTTGCCAGCCAACTTCCAATTAGGTTGTCAATCTTAGACACTATAAATTATTTCCTTGTGGGTTTTTGTATTTTTATTTTTAGCACTGCTCCAGAGTATTTCACCCAGAAAAGGCAGTTGGTTTTAGAAGCAGTAGCATAACCCCTTTCTTGAGAGGCCTAAACCCCAGTTCAACAGTATTTTTATTCTATAAGCTTATTTCTGAAAACCCCAACATATTCCTCCCATATGTTCTGAAAACCCTATGAGCAATAAATGGTTACTTGTCTAGATTACCTCAACATTTCTCTTTTGTATGTTCAGTCCTCCAACACATACAAATAAAACCAATTCTCTATTTTAAATTTCCTCTGTTGAAAAATCTAATGTGGTTTGCTTTCCTCAGTGAACCCTAATACACTCAGTATATATATTACTGAATACAAATAATAAACTCAATCCTACAGTTAGATAACATTAAAATGCCATATAACTCATTCCTGCATTTTGGATGATGAACTAGGCATCATAATTACTTCTGCATTAAAATAAAGGCATCACTTCAAATGGTAAGTCATACTCTGGTACTGTAGAATAGCATTTCTTATGCATTAGTGTTTTACATCATTTTGTCAAAACAAAAACACATAAGCTCTCTTAAAACATAGACAGAACTCATTACTACAATTTAATGATAATCTCTGAACTTTACCTCTGTTAATCTTGGTATATGAAGACCTTTGGCATGATCACCAGCAGCCTTTCTTGATTTGCCAGGCCAAGTTCTTTTCCTATGGCTTTCTGCTATACCAGACCAGGCAAAGACATCATGATAAGCTAAATCCAAATCAGATGGATCTACTGCAAACTGGCATATTAACTTCAGCAGGCAAGCAAGACAGTCAAGCTGCCACTGTTGGTAAGAAAGAAATGTCATTTCCCTATTTTAATTAACTTAATATGGCTACTATATAAGTTAAAATGAAAGGCTAGAAAATAAAAATAATTATACCTAGTAGTTAATCCATGTGCTATAGAATTTTGCTAAGCATTTATTATGGTCAGTAACAATCCAATCTTATAAAATTGAAGAAAAATTATCAAAACATTTAGAGGGTGCATGTAATGAGATGGAAATGACACACATTTCTATCATGAAAACATCATATAAATATATGTAATAGAGAGATACAGGGTTTAAAAAAAAATACAGTGACAGCATTTTGGAGGCAGCGATATTTGAACAATATATGCTGAACACTGATGCTGACCTGAAAGACACCCCTGGAAGGAGTGCTGAAAGTGATTCCGTTAAGGCTAGTAGGGGATAGCTCCATAAATTTAAGAAAATAAGTGTTTATTTATAGATTAAACAGTACATTATACATGTACTGTATATAAGAAAGGTTAAAACAGGGAATTATTTGGGAGTCTGGAATGGATTAATTCAATTTACATTCTTTATAACGGGAAATTATAACAAATTTTTTAACAAATCGCTTCTTGAAAAGCCTTCAGGCATGAATTAAGTTCGAGCACCAAGGTTCCACTGTACACTACTCAAATTGTACTATGATTTTTAAAACAGTTAAACAACTAACAAGTTGTTTCTCCAACAAGTTCCATATACTCTAATATTTTGGGGGCACAGCAATTCTCAATAGCTCTAGAATATAATTCAACTGAAAATGTTACATTTCTATATGTAAATTTAAAATACAAAATATTTTTGGTAAAATACTGTTTAGTGTAATATTTCTTACTGACTTAAAGCTCTACTTAAAAATATTTTTAAAGTAAAACACTTCCTTGAACTGAATTAATAAGAATATCACTTATGTTCAAGGTGAGAGTTTCAGAGCTTTCGCTTTAATAGTCCTTTTCTTCCTATTTTCCTAACACCAGTGCCAAGTGGTATATCTATCTATACCAATATACTTGAAACATAGCAACCCCATATAACTGGTTTTCAGAAAGGTACCAAGAAATTTCAGTGAGGAAAGAATAGTCTTTTCAACAAATGGTGCCAGAAAAATTGGATAGCCATAAAAAAATTAAACAAAACTTCATCCTCACACCACATATATAAAAGTTTTAAATGCATCACAGACCTAAATCTGAAAGATAACTGTAAAACTTACAGAAAATAAACAAACAAACAAAAAACAGGAGAAAATCTTTGTGATCTTAAAACATGGATTTCTTACAGAGGATACAAAAACTGTTACATTAAAACCTCTGCTTAAAAAACATAAATGTTTATATATATAAGCAACAGACTGAGTGAAAATATTCCTACGACAGTAGTCCCTTCCCTTATTCAGTTTCATTTTCAGAGGTTCCAATTGCCCATGGTCAACAACAGTCTGAAAATATTAAATGGAAAATTCCAGAAATAAACAACTCTAAGTTTTACATTGTGTGCTGTTCTGAGTAATGTGATGAAATCTCCTGCTGTGTAGTTCTGTCCCGCCCAGGACATGAATCACCCCTTTGTCCAGTGGGTCCACACTACATACACTATTCAAGCATTAATCACTAAGTAGAGCTGGCTCAGTAGCACAGTGCTTGTGTTTAAGTAACTCTTATTTTACTTAATAACAGCCCACTGTGCAAGAGAGGTGATGCTGCCAATGTATGTCAAAAAACTGGGTAACTTGGACAAAATTTTTAGAAACACAAAACTCATTCATAAAGGAAATAAAAAATCTGAATAATGTTCTCCACATTGGAAAGACAAGTAACATATGATTTCACTCATATATGGAATCTAATGAATAAAATGAGCTAATATGCAAAACTGAGACAGACTCATACATGGAGTGTAGGCTGATACCTAGGGAGGAGCAGGCGGTGGGGTGTGGAGACATTGGGTGAAGGAGGTGGATGGATTGAGCAAAAAGGAAAAAAAAGAGTGAAAAAACTCAAGGATATGAACAACGGAGTGGTGACTGCTGGGGCGGGAGGGCGTGGAGGAGGGTTTAGAGCAGGGGTCCTCAAACTTTTTAAACAGGGGGCCAGTTCACTGTCCCTCAGACTGTTAGAGGACCAGACTATAGTTAAAAAAAAACACAAAAAACTATGAACAAATTCCTATGCGCACTGCGGTCCCGGGATGAGTCGGCTGCTAAGCAGGATAGGCAGCGGCACCCGGCGGGCCGGATAAATGTCCTCGGCGGGCCCCATGTGGCCCGCGGGTCGTAGTTTGAGGACCCCTGGTTAGAGGGTAAATGGTGATGGATGGAGGGCTTGACTTGGGGTGGTGCACACACAATACAGTGTATAGATGATGTGTTGTAGAATTGTGCAATTGAAACCTGTATACTTTTGTTAACCAGTATCACCCCAATAAATTCAATGAAAAGGACAAAAATTGCAGATCGAAAAATGTCAATGTACATGAAAAATAAAATTATAAAATATTAAAATAAAATTACTTCTAAGACCATTTAATGGGGAAAGGACAGCCTTTTTAAGAAATGCTGGGAAATCTGATGTCCATTTGAAAAAGATTAAAGTTGAAGCCTTACCTAACACATATACAATAATTAATTCAAAATGAATCAAGGACCTAAGAAAATATAGGACAAAAGCTTCAGGACATTGAATTTGGCAACGATTTCTTGAGTAGGTCAACAAAGCCACAATATAATATTACATACTCACTAGAATGGCTGAAATTAAAAGGACTAACTATACCAACTATTGGTGAGAATGTGAAACAAATGCATGGTACAAACTCCTTTGGAAACAGTTTGGCAGCTTGTTATAAAGTATCTTACACTTATCATACACTTCCCAGCAATTTCTTTACTTGGCATTTACCCAAGAGAAACAAAAACATATGTACCCCATAAGACGCATATGAATGCTTAAATCAAGGTTTTTTCGTAATAGCCCAAAACTGGAAACTCAAATGTCCATTAATAGGTGAGTGCATAGTGAAAGTAGTAGTATACATATACAATGGTTCTCTACTCAGCAATAAAAACCAAACTAACAATACATGCAACATTTATCAATCTCCATATATATTTAGTGAAAGAAGTCAGATACAGAAGAGCATATACCATTACTATTCCATTTACATTAAATTCTATAAAACACAAATGTAATCTATAGCAACAGAAAGCAGGTCAGTGGTTGGCTGGGAGAAACTGATTTTAAAAGGGGAGGATGGAACTTCTGAGGTAGTAGAAATATTCTATATCTCAATTGTGTTGGAGGATTATACAAGTATACACATTTTTGAAAACTTAAACAATACTTTGTAAATAAGCACATTATTTACTGCATGTAAAGTATACTCAACTACATGAGACATATAAAACTTAAAGTGGATCAAAGACCTAAATTTAAAAGCTAAAAATGTAAAATACTGAAAACAAACAGACATCAATCTTCATGGCCTTGGATAATACATTACTTTCAAGGATGAACCTTGAATATCATATGCTAAGTGAAAGAAACCAGTCACAAAGGACCATATCTATAATAATAAAAGTGTAATATGCAAATCGACCGAACGGCAGAACGACCGTCTGGACAACCTTCCAGATGAAGCCGGGGTGGCTGTGAGGGCCTACCCTGGCATGAATTTCATGCATTGGGCCTCTAGTATATATAGAAAGATTTGTGTAAAATATTTACAATAGGCAAATCTATAAAGATAGCAGGTAGATTAGATTAGTGGTTGCCTAGGGCTCAAACGTGAGGAAAAAATGAGGAGTGATTGCTAATGAGTATGGAATTTCTTTTGGGGGATGATGAAATTGTTCTGGAATTACACAATGGTAATAGTTGCACCATTTTGTGAACATATGAAAAATCACTGATTTACACATTTTAAAATAGAATTATATCTCAATTAAATTTAACTTAAAAGTATACTTCAGCTAAGTTCATTTTAAAAGTAGAAAAAATTTGGTTAAAAAACAAGAATGATTCTGAATTATAACTATAATATATTAACAGAGTTGCATTATAAATAGGGGATATATCAACTGACTTAAAGCAATCTGTCTCTCAGGCATGCTTGGCATCTCTGACATTGCTAGGCTATATGGCAGCAAATTTTTCTTATCAGTAATATTTCATACAGTATCCAAACTATCAAAGTAAACCAAGAAAACCTTTGGCATACTTCCCTGTAATGCCATTCAATACTAAACTTAAAATATTTTATAAACAAAATTCCTATAAATGGCACATAACTACTCATTAAAGATTTTTAGTTAAATACTCCCACTTTGCCAAAGAACTAAGAGACACCTTATAACACTAAGAGATTAATGGGACAAGAAAGACATGAGAAACAATAAAACAAATATTTAAATTATAAGACATAGATATCAATATTTATAGTACAGGTATCTATTTTAATAAAATATCTGTAGTAAAATGTGTAAAATAAAAATGTATTGTTTTGCATTTCAAAGTATTGAAACCAGTGGTAAGATAGCAATGTTTTCCACCCTAGCTCATTTGACTCAGTGGCTAGAGCGTCGGCCTGCGGACTGAAGGGTCCTGGGCTCGATTCCAGTCAAGGGCACATGCCCGGGTTGCAGGCTCGATCCCCAATAGGGGGCGTGCAGGAGGCAGCCAATCAGTGATTCTCTCTCATCACTGATGTTTCTACCTCTCTTTTTCCGTTCCTATATGATATCAATAAAAATACATATTTTTTAAAAAGACAGGAATGTTTTCTAAATGTACTTTCTTTTATTAAGCTTTTTTTTCTTTCATTAAACTTTTAAAGTTAGTAGCATTTGATATAAAAAACACCTGTCTTCCAGGTTCTAAAATAATTCTAAACAACAAGTACTAAGAAATTATTATTTAAATGTAATGTTTCATAATACTACTCTGCTTTGTTGGAGGTCAGGTCCATTTGGTTTAAAAATTGAAAAAGAATCTCTTCAAAAAATTAAATACATACACCAAGTTTTTAAAAAAGCATGCAAAGTTTAACTATATAAATATTAATATGTAATGTATAAACCTAAAGGAAAAATATTCATGATTAGACATAGTTCAGAGTCAATTTTAACACTTAAAATTTTTAAATAAAGTTGACATGGAAAACTCTTACTGCATAATTTCTTTATCAAACCCTATTTAAGAAAAAATAATTTCTACTATACTCCATACTCTCATGTGTGACAGTGATGTAGCAAAAGTTATACTTGCTAATGGGAAATGGAAATGCTTAAAATGGGATAACTATTGTAACTAGCTAACAGTGAATTTTCACTTACCACAGTCCAGGATTCCTGCTCTTTAGGCTCCAGAATTCCGGAATTAAAAATTTCTAATAACTGTTGAAGCCCTCCAGCAGCAACAAACTGTAAGCAATTGTGAGCGTAATGGTAAGAGAAAAGCAGCTACATAATGTAACAAAGAAATTTCTCTTTGACTTAAATAATCAAAATAATTTTTATACAAGTAACATACAGCCTACTTTCAAGAATTTTTAAGATTCTTGCAAAAATCGACAACATATCTTTATATTCCATTAACCATTTAATCCCAAACACTGGGATGTACTAACACAGTATTACAATGAAGGAACATGTAAGCGCGAAAATTAGGAGCTCCAAGGCATTAATACATATTATCTTATAGTGAATTCAAGTAATCTATATTTTTAAACTACCCTTTGTTTTAATAGTAAATTAGTTGAAAACCTATTAATAATTATGGTATCTACTTTTGGAAAATTAGAAATAAATTATTTTCATCATACTGTAAAACACATGATCCAACCTTGCAACTCCATGAATTTTTACTATTTTCCACTTGATCCTCACTTGAATCATCAGAATCTGGATAAAGATCACTGTAACTTCCCTGTGGGGAAAAAAAGAATGAGAGAGAATGGCAAGAGGAAAAACTATTCTGGAATTAAAAGATAACATGCTCTGGAATTTTGTTCCAGAAAGAATACAAATATCTAATGATAACAATAGAAATACAATTACCGTCGACTCTCTCCTTATCCTTCTATTAGGTTTTCCCAGTGCTTCAATAATTTCCAGGGCATATAATAGCTTATGAGCACTCTTAATTTTGAGAAGTTCTTTCCAATTAAGTCCATCATTACTCTTAAATTAAAAAAAAAACACACGTAAGTTTCCCATGCCAACTTACTAAGGGAACCACCCCAAATTTAAACAATTGACACTATATAAAAACTCAAATATTACATATACATTGAAATACATTCAAACATGTGAAGACCAATTATATAATTGGTACTAATGTTATGCTTAAAACACCAATTACTGAGGAAGGAAGATGGTGGCATAGGTAAAAATGGTACTCACTGCCTACCACAACCACATCAAAAACAGCAACTAAAATACAGAATCACCACCACTCAGAACCAATTGAAATCTGGCTGAACAGAAGTCCTACAACTAGGGAACTACAGAAAAAGCACATTGAGACTAGTAGGAAGGGCAGAGATGTGGGAACTGGCTGGTTCCATACCCAAATGTGGCAGTTTAAAATCAGGAGGGATTGATATCATGGCTGTGGAGATTTCCCTGAGGAGAGAGGAATCCCTGCCCCACACCAGGTCCCCGGCCCAGGGTTCCAATAGCAGGAAGAGAAGACCTCACAACTTTTAGCTGTAAAGCCCAGCAGTTCCTCTTAAAGGGCCTGCATACGAACTTTCTGGGAATCACTGCCTCTGAGCTCCAGTGCACCAGTTTGAAAGGAACCTGGGACATTTGGGGAGGAAATAACTGGCCTGGAATTGGGGTAAGAGCTGGAGGGGCAGCTTTCTCCCAGACAGAAGTGGTGACAGAGGCCATTGTTCCTTTGCTGAGCCCTTCCTGCAACAGAGCTGAAAGGCTGCTGCCATATCTGAATCTCCATCAACCTGGCTCACACTTTTCACCCGGCCTGGGTGATTCCCTGAGACCCCCACCCAACCCTCCTTGCAGGCTCATCCAAGACACTTTCAGTGGCTTTTCCATACAATTGGCCTCTCTTGCCTCATGCTTTGGAATTTCCTAAACTCTCTCAAACAAGCAGCACCTGGAATCAGTGTGCCCAGTACTTCTCAATAAGTGGCCCCAGGCCCAGCACTAGCAGCAGACCACCCTGCTTCACATCTTGGCCTCTCCTAAGCACATCCAAGCTCAACACAAGTAAGAGCCATCTGCAGATTGCTCTGTAGCTCAGGTTGGGTGGCCCCAGGCAAGGCACAGGCAGAGGCTGACTTTGCACCTCTCAGGAGGCCTCAGAGCCAGTGCACCCGGTGGTCAACTTCGAACACACTGGATTACAATCCTACTACCTCCACAAGTGACACACTTAAGGGACAGACTCAGTGAGTACCAAAGCCCCACTGAAGCAAGTCCTGCTCTTGAACAGCAACTCTTAAGCTATAGTCACAGCTGATCCTCACAACCAATTGGCCTGGGGGTCAATCATGCTCATTGAGGCCAATATAAATCAGGCTCAACCATAATAGGACAGTGCACAGAGCTCACACAGGGATGTACCTGGAGCACCCAGATAAGGTGACTGGGAAGGCTCAGCAACTGGGCCCTATAGGACACCTACTACATAAGGTGACTCTACACCAAGTCTGGGAGACATAGCAGATCTACCAAATTCATAAAAATAAACACAGGGAGTAAGCCAAAATGCAGAGACAAAGAAACATGTCACAAATGAAAGAAAAGGAGAAATCTCCAGGAAAATAATTAAATGAAATGGAAGCAAGAAAATTACTAGATACAGAGTTCAAAACAATGGTTATAAAGATGCTCAAAGAACTTAATGAAAACTTCAAGGAATTTAATGAGAATTTCAAGGAACTTAATGAAAACATCAACAACATAAAAAAACAAACAAAAAAAAACAGTAATGAAGGATACACAAACTGAATAAAGAATAGTTTACATGGGCTCAGCAGAAGACACCTAGAATCAAATCAAGAATTCAAAATATGAGGAAGCAAAGAACACCCAATCAGAACAGCAAAAAGAAAAAAGAATCCAAAAATGTGAAAATAGTGTAAGGAGATTCTGGAACAACTTCAAACATACCAACATTCACATCATGGGGGTATCAGAAATAGAAGAGAAGGAGCAAGAAATCAAAAACATGTTTTAAAAAATAAGGACAGAAACCCTCCCTTAGCTGGTGAAAAAAATAGATATACAAGTCCAGGAAGCACAGAGAACTGCAAATACGAAGAACCCAAAGAGGTCCACACCAAGACCCATCATAATTAAAACGCCAAAGGTTAAAGACAAAGAGAGAATCTTAAAAGCAGCAAGAGAAAAGCAGTTAGTTACCTACAAGGGAGCGCCCATAGGATTGTCAGCTGATTTCTCAACAGAAACTATGCAAGCCAGAAGGAAGTGTTAAGAAATATTCAAAGTGATGAAAAGCAAGGACCTGCAACCAAGATCACTCTACCCAGCAAAGCTACCATTTAGAATTAAAGGTCAGATAGAGCTTCCCAGATAAGGAAAAGCTAAAAGAGTTCATCACCACCAAATCAATATTACATGAAATGTTAAAGGTTGTCTTCTTTAAGAAGAAATAAAATATCAACAATATGAATAATAAAATAGCAATAAATGCATATTTAGCAACAACTAAATCTAAAAATTAAAATAAACAAGGAATCTAATGAAAAAATAAACTAATTAATAAAATAAAACCAGAGACATAGAAACCTGGAACAGTCTGACGAATCTCAGAGAGAATGGGAGAGGGGGGCTTGAAAGAGATTAACCAGAGAAATTATATGCATATATGCATTACCTATGGACACATAAAATAAGGTGGTGAATGTGGGGGGAGGAGGGGCTGAAACCAGGGGAAGGGGGGCAATGGTGGGAAAAAGGAAGGGTCATCTATAATACTCTCAACAATAAAGGTTTAAACAAATAACAAATAAACCATCAATTACTGATTAAATTTGTTAAAGTAAAATATACAAACAGAATACGAAAAAATTGTATCTTGTTAACCTTCCCAACAGTTGAATCAATTTATCAACTGACTAATAAACATTGCAGCTTACTTGAATTTGTAAACTTTTAATAAAGAAGTAGTAAAGTCTATGTTTAATACTTTTAAGTTACACCGACCCTTTTAAAAGTCATGCACATACATACATTTGAAAATATTGTTGTTTTCTACTCTCAACTTATGAAATTGTTATTCACACTTAGTGTGCATCTTTGACAATATTATTATTATCAGGGCTACTCTGAGTTATGATCCACCATTTTCCAAATCATTCCAGATATAGGACCTTCTGAAATCACATGAAAACATCCCAAATTTTAGATAACAATTAGCATAACATTAGATATTTTTTCCATTCATTCTATAGGTGTTCCATTGATATCTCCAGAAAGTAACCCCTAAAAAATAATCTCTCATTTTAACAGATATCTTTATAGGGAGATATCTAATATTATATGTGAGGTCATGCTCCTATGGGAAATCAACAAATTATTAGATTTCTTAGCTACATTTTTTTTTACGTAATTCTATCAATTGACTTGTATGAACATCCAAAACAAGCACTGATACATGTCATTAAATCAGTGTATGTTCTCTAAACATTTTTATTGTCGAAAACTAAGCAACATTCAGAATATATAGTATTATGAGAAAACACTAATATAAAGGCAAATCCATATTTTTTTCTAAAGGTAATTTTAATAAACATCCTTGCCTTATATTTACCCTACCTTTTCACTAAACGTTAAAATGAACTGGCACTTTTTACTGAAGATACAGGTCAAAATGCAATCTCAAACACTGCCAGTAGGAATGTAAACTGGTACCATCCTCCAGGAGAATAAAGAGCTTCTGTAGGCCTTGGCTGGATATCTCAGTTGGTTAGACCATCATCCTGATATGCCAAGGTTGAGGGTTTAATCCACAGTCAGGGCACATATAAGAATCAACCAATGAATGCATAAATGAGTGGAATAACAAATGGATGCTTCTCTCTTTCTCTCTAAAATCAACCAATTAAAAAAAAGAGAGATTCTGTGGGCTTACCTGTTCATCTGAGATATTCTGGAATGCCATTAACATATTAGGACATGTAGGAAGAAGCATCAGTAGTTCCCATACACGCCTAGAGAGGTTTTCTGCATGAAGATGAAGTTCTTCACATCTTAAGCTCTACATAAATAAGAACAACTGCTTATCAAGGTGGATCAATTAAAAAAAAAAAAAAAGTCCCTAAACTTAAGTTCAACTTTTTTTGCATAAAATCACTAAATTATTAAGTTTGATAATATTTTATAGTCTTACTTTAACAGTGAGAAATAAACTATTCCTTACATAGTAAATACATTTATCAATAAATTATGTCAAAGTTACAGTCTTTCAACTTGTTATTGAACACTTTTCTGGAAAGAAAAGTGATCTTTAATTCTAGGCCTTTTTCTTAGGAAACTTTCCAAATAGCAGTGAAAATGTCTGTTTTATAAAGACGTACAAGTAAATTTCAATAGGACTATCACCTATGTACCCCCTTTGCAGGTTACTATTCTAAGTACAATGAAGACTTGGTGAATTAAGTCCTTAACCTTATATTTGGGAAAAGAGTACTAGCATACTGGTTCCTCTTATTTTGCCTATCCATACCTATATTTTATTCTCAGACAAGCAGAGATTAAGAGGAAAGAAAAAAAAATGTTTTTAACAATCTACTTTTCTCCACTATCATTTGTTAAATTTGGACTCTATAAGGTGCTGAGATAATATTTAAGTATGTTTCAGGAAATATGCAAGAAATGGGCAAGTTTCCTTATTTTTTCTTTTTAACTAAAGAGTTAAATAAGCAGCAAAAACTCATTTATAGTTTTGGAATTTTCCACAGAGTATAAATTTTTATATTATTATTCTACCACTGCTGATGTCATTAATTTTTTAAAATATAATACATACAGTCTAAATTGCCAAAGGAATCATTTATACATCTATAAAAAGTAATTTAGTTCTTTTTGTATAATGGTAAAAAGCTAGTATAGTCAGAAGACAAGGGAATGTTAGAGATGGAGTTTCAAGGTAAATTTAGCTTTTCATAAGCCTAAGAAAGAAAGAGAAGGGTCCTGGCCGGTTTTGCTCAGTGGGTAGAGCATCAGCCTGCAGACCAAAGGGCCCCGGGTTCGATTCCACTCAAGGGCACATGTCTGGGTTGTGGGCTTGATCCCCAGTGGGGAACTTGCAGGAGGCAGCCGATCAATGATTCTCTCTCATCATGGATGTCTCTCTCTCTCTCTCTCTCTCCCCCCCTCTTCCTTCCTCTCTGAAATCAATAAAAAT
This sequence comes from Corynorhinus townsendii, assembly GCA_026230045.1. Lineage (NCBI taxonomy): Eukaryota > Metazoa > Chordata > Mammalia > Chiroptera > Vespertilionidae > Corynorhinus > Corynorhinus townsendii. Next base: position 132,643,733 of record JAPDVU010000007.1, on the reverse strand, counting down.
ATATTTGAAGAAAAAAAAAAGAGAAGGAACCCAACTAATAATTTTGCTTTAGTTAGGGTGGTTGGCTGGCCGGCGGCCCCGTGTTTGGACTCCAGTCAAACTCCTGGTCAAGGGAACAAATTTCATATTATCCTGTTATTATACAGGATGTTCTGTTATGTTTCAAAGGCCCTACAATATGGGTCACACACAGTGAATGTCCTTTATTTTTATCTTTCAGGCCAATCAGTCTTACAACAAGATACTCCACATAAACAATGATATACTTACCACAAATAAAGTTCAATAAAATACCTGCTAAAAAAATAAATGCTTTCCTATTGTTTAGGTCTCAGGTGAACTATTCCAATGGCCTATTAACTGGTCCTCCACCTCAGGCCTTTGGAATGGCCTATTAATTGGTCCTCCAGCTCTGGTATTTGTTTTCTCTCAGTCATCTTCCACACTAACACTTAAACTTTGTTTCTAAAAGCCCAGACCCAGAAAACGATCTCATGTTGTTGCTAAAAAACATTCCATGACGATGGCAATCCCTTTTACAGAGAATAAAAAACTCATATGATCCATTATGGCAGGGGTCCTCAAACTTTTTAAATAAGAGGCCAGTTCACTGTCCCTCAGACCATTGGAGGGCTGGACTACAGTTTAAAAAAAAAAACTATGAACAAATTCCTATGCACATTGCGGGCCCAGGACGAGTCGGCTGCTAAGCAGGACAGGCAGCAGCACCCGGCGGGCTGGATAAATGTCCTTGGCGGGCTGCATGTGGCCCGCGGGCCATAGTTTGAGGATCCCTGCTTTATGGTATTGGTTACAATCTCCTTTTCTGTCCTTACATTTGTACTAGAGGCCTACAAATTCGTACATGGGTAGGGACCCTCTAAGTGGCCTGCAGGGATCGGGACAAAACCTGCAGTCCAACCTCGCCTGCAGCTCCTACCTGCTGCTCCCACTCATCCCGGCCCCACTACGCCTGCTGCGGGCTCACGCCTAATCAGTCCAGATTGGGAGAGGCTCCCGCTGCAGGGCTCACCAGCCATGAGCCCTGCATCTGGCACCCTCCCAAGGGGAGTGGCCTGTGGAATCTGGCTGAAACTGGCTCTTTGACACACCTCCAGGGGTCCCGGATTGCGAGAGGGCGCAGGCCAGGCTGAGGGACTCCACCAGTGCATGATGGGGCCGGGGAAGGACCATGGGAGGACTCCAGGGCATGTCCAGCCAGGGAGGGACTGACGGAGGGTTCCAGGGCATGTCCGGCCCATCTTGCTCAGTCCCGATCGATCGGCCGGACCCCAGCAAGTTAACCTACCGGTTGGGGGATCTGCCCCCTGGCGGTCAGTGCACGTCACAGCGACTGTCTACCCCCTGGTGGTCAGTGCACATAATAGCGAGCGGTTGAATGGCCTTAGCTAATCATTAGCATATTACGCTTTGATTGGTTGAACAGTTGACTGGTCACCAGACAAACGGACACTTAGCATATTAGGCTTTTATTATATACGATTACACTATACTCACACTCCCAAGTTTTTCAAACATGCTATTTACTTTTCTGTAAACATGTAATGTCTCTCTTTACTTTTATCAGCAACTGGACCCAATACTCAATACTCTCCTTTTGCAAAATCCTCCCCCCAATTTTTTCCTCTCCCTTATGTTCCCATAACATGCTACATAGAAGACTAGCACCCTTCTGGAACACTGGAGAATTCCTGTAATTATCTTTCTCTCTTTTAAAATGCCAATATAGTGCTCAAACGAAGTAAAAAGTCACCAAACCCTGTTTAAGTAGTAGCTCAGTTGGTTGGAGTGTCATCCCATACACCAAAAGGTTGTGTGGTTCAGTCCCTGGTTAGGGTGTGTTCAGAAGGCAACCAATCGATGTTTCTCTCTCTAAAAATCTATAAAACATATCCTCAGGTGAGGATTTAAAAAAAAAAAGTCATTAAGTATTTATGGCATAAATTTAAAAGGCGAGGAAATGGGAGTTCATGGGCATCTATTATTAGTTATTCTGCTTGAACAAAAGGGGGATTTCTTAGGAATTTAATTCATGGTGGACTCCCAGCTGCCTGTGGTGAACTTTGGCTCCCTGCTACCAGTGCTGCCTCCTGCCCCCACTTCTCTGTTACCTGTGGACCCTGCTCTGCAGCCCCCCCCCTTTTGTCTGTGCGGCCCCCACCTGCTCCTCGGGTGCTGCCTTCACCTGCCAGGGCCTTCCCCCTCTAGCTTGGGGCAAGCAGAGCTTCACCCAGTAGAGCTAAAGCTATTAAAGGATTATCAAAAACTGAACAGCAACCTTGGGGGACCCAGGTCATCATGTTCTCCCCCAGCTGGAAAGTCTTTCTCTGGTCTCAGTTCCCATCTCAAAGCCCCACCCTCCACCTAAAGCAGTGTCTTCCGCACCCAGCACATTGACCTTCACCAGCAGGCCTCCCACCTGACGCCCTACACTGGATGCTGAAGCTCTAGGAGCAGACAGAGCCACCTTCCTGAGAAGGGTCTTCCGCACGGGCAGAAGAGCTTGGGTCCCCCGGGGACAAGGAGGCTAGGTTGCCTCCACCCTGAGGGAGTTCCCCTTGCCCCTACCACCCCCCCCCCCCCGCCCAGGCGTTGTATATAGATTATAAATATATAAGGGGAAAAGGGGTGGGTGAGACGGGCTATGGGGCTGGGGCCTCGCTTCCCCTCCTCCCTGCTCCCCTGGTCCCCTATCCCTGGGGCCACTTGTTAAAAATAATACTCATAAAAGAATAAAAATAATAAAAAAAGAATGTACCACCACAAAAGAAACCAAACTATCAGGAATAGAGGACTCGGTGGCTACCACTGCATCCATGATCACATACATTTTAGAAACATAGAAAGAAGTCACTTAACATTCTTGAGAAAGAAAGCAAACCATCGAAGCACCACTATTAATTGCCACTCTACCTCAAAATAATGATTCTCTGGATGAGAAAATCAATGAACCTCTTAGGATAAATCCATTTAAAGGTATTAAAAAAGTCAATGGACTGAAATGATTGATTCCTTTAGGTGATCTTATACACACTACTGACTTTAAATACCATCTTTATAGTGGTAACCCACAAACTTACTTCTCTAGATCAAACCCTTTCTCTGAGCTCCAAATTCATATATCCAAATGCTTACTTAACATCTACACTGCATGTCCCACAGGCATCCATTCTTAATTTCAAATGGAATCTACCTAGTTTCTCAAGCCAGAAACCTGTTTTCCTTCTTCCTAAACCCAAGTCTATCCCTACTCTTAAGCCAATCCACTACCAACTTATGTTGTTTTGACCTACTATCTACTTAATGTCCACTGCCACCATTCTATTTCAGGATACCATCAATGCTCCCTTGGACTAGTGAATTGGGTTCTTTACACCTTTCTCTATCCTTGCCAAGCAAACCTATTACTTTTAAAAATAGAAACCAGAACATGTGTGTTCTGCTTAAGATATTTGAATGTTCTCCACTTTACTTTGAGTAAAATGGAAATAACTTGCAATGGCTCGTATGGCTCTGCTTACCTTTCCAATCTCATTCCTCTCATCACCCTTCACATTCTATTCACTAGCTCTCTAACAATTCCTAGACCTGTAACTCCTTATCATATCAAATTACTCTATCCAAATCATTCCTCATTCTCTTCATTTAGCTGGATCCTTTTTACCCATCATCCCCAGATTACATATAGTTTACCTCAGAGAAACTTTCCTTGACCGAATAATAGCCTATATAATAAAAGGGTAATATGCAAATTGTCCCCTCAACCAGGAGTTACACTGGAGTTCAACCAGGAGGTGGGACTCTCCCACCAACCGCCCAAGGCCCCTCCCCCTCACTGGCCCAGCCCAAACAGCCCCGATCAGGGCAGGCAGACTCCACCCGTGCAAGAATTCGTGCACCGGGCCTCTAGTATAAATGAATCTCTATCACTGTGTCCTAATAATTACGTGCCACGTCTCAGTCTATCTCTGATTTACCTGTTAATTGATCTGAAACTATTTATCTGTTTGGCATATCAATGATCTGTCTTCCCCACCGGATTCAATAAAAATCGAAATTATGCTTAGTTTGATCCTTGCAAAACAACACTTTAAACAGTATGCCTAGGTCATGTTAGACACTTAAATAGCTAATGAATAAATAATTGGTTTCCTAAGTTTTACTGCTCTTAAGAGATTAATGAGAATTATTTTCCGCTCCACAGAAACACAAAACAAAACTTTGTGGAAATGAAATTATAGTCACCTCGCTATCTTCTACTGCCATTTTTCCTGAAGGTGGTTTAAATGATGCAAGCATCTCTAATAAATCAAAAAGAGTAGTTAAATGAGGTTCTTGTAAAAGCAAAAGCATCGGAATGTTGTCCTTCTGAGGGGGTGGTAGGCAAGATGCTGGTAGCTGAACACCTTCCCCTTTCCGTTCTCTCCTCGGTGCACCCAAAGACACAAAAACCATCTGTAAAAATAGAAGCAATAGGGGGAAAATCAAATAAAAAGAGTGTGTGTGTGTGTGTGTGTGTGTGTGTGTGTGTGTGTGTGTGTGTATATATATCAAGTTTTTGGTTTAATAAAGTTCTTAAGTATAAAATAACTTCATTTATGATTTTAATATAACAAAAGCAGTAAGAACTGTTTCTAAACTATACCTTCAAATATTCCACTACTGATTATAACAGGAAATAGATTATTTAACTCAATTCACATTTATATGTACCTGCATATCTTTAAAACCAAGCTCATGAAGTGCTTTTTCATCATAATCTGTTGTTAACTCATGTCCAGATGAAATCATCCTGACGGGTCCCATAAGGCCTCCTTAAAAATAGGAGAAAAGCTAAGTGAACACTTTTATAAGAGTTAACTTATTTGCTGACATGAAAATATAGTTATAGGAATTAATTTCACAGTACATTAAGCTTACTATAATTATTGAGCAAAGTAGAGACAGTATTAAGCATGATTCCTGCAATATTTTGTTGTACAAGTTAACCTTATGCAGTTAAAAATTAAAATAAAATTATCATTTAGCATCAATTTAATGAGATCAATTCCTGTCTGCTTACCATCTTGCTGACCGGTCATGAGATGACTCATGTCTGCACTTACTTTAAGTAATTTTAAAACTCTACATTACTTTCACACCTTACCGGTCAGCAATGTTTGGACATGGAAACATGAGTTATCTTGTGACGGGTCAGCAAGGTGTTAATCATTTGAAACATTTTACAAGTAAAAAACACTATGGAGCTTTATGAGAACCTAAGCATTTTCCCTAGCAAAATATGCAGATGAATCAGATTCGTTAATGCATTAATTACACAAATAACCAGCCAGTATTTTTTAAAATATATTTTTATTGATTTCAGAGAGGAAGTGAGAGAGACAAACATCAATGATGAGACAGAATCATTGATCACCTGCCTCCTGCATGCCCCACACTGGGGATCAAGCCCGCAACCTGGGCATGTGCCCTGACCGGGAATCGAACCCTGACCTCCTGGGCCCAGCAAGTATTTTTAATGATCCAGTTTTCTCTTCCCTGTTCTTATACACCAAAACAAAGTAAAATAAACTATAATACAGAAAAAAAATTTACAAAGCAAAGCTCTGACATGAAAAAAAATGTTACGACATCCCAGATTATGGTAAATTCAAGAAACTCAACAGATAGAGGCATTTTATTTCCAGAAAGCATTATTTTTGCAGCCCACACCTTCAATTCATTTCCCACCATCACCCCTACCTAAATATGCTTTAGCCAATTAACCTCCTTACCCTTTCTTGAAAATACCAAAAATGTTCCCATCTCAAGACCTAAGATGTTCCTCCACCGAAATTTAATAGCTCATTCCCTCACTTGCTTCACGTCTCTAGCAAATGTAAGGCCTTTCGCCTACCCCCTCAATCCACTATTTTATTTTTTTGAAAAGCAAGCAAGAATTTACTGACCACAGCAAAAATATACTTGACAACAAAACAAGGAAGAGCACACCAGAGAACTTATGCTGGGCTGCTCTGGCTCACTGGGAAGTCAAGAAAAAGGAGGCCTTGGAGACAGGTTCAGGGGGTCAGCCTGGGACTAGCTGCCTCTGCCCATTGCTCCCCTAGTTGTAAGTCTCATAAGATCCCTTAGTTAGGGGATACATACGTGCCTTGTGGGGGAAGAAGAGTAGAAAGGGAATGGCATGGGCATGCTCCCTGGAGGGAGAGGGCCTCAATTCACTATCAATCCCTTATTCTGCTTTATCTTTCTTTAAAGCACCTAATAGCACTTGACATTATATATTTATCTGTTTCTCCTTCATTAAAAAAAGTTCCAATTTCACAAAGGCAGAGATTTTATGTTCACAGCTGTCCTCTCCACTACAAGAACATAGCAGGCATTCAAATTAAGTATTGTTAAATCCACTTTTTTTAAAGAAATGCTTGACAGAATAAGAAAATTAAGGGGTTCCAGTTAAGATGGAAGCATAGGTAAATGCAGTACTTGAATTCTCTCACAACCACATCAAAATTACAAATAAACTATAGAACAACCATCATTCACAACAGCCTGAAATCCAGCTGAACGTAAGTCCTACAACTAAAGACATAAAAAAACCACATCAAAACTGGTAGGGGAGGCAGAGATGCCAAACAGGCTGGTCCCACACCCATGTGCAGTGGATAAAAATTGTGAGGGATATTACAGTTGCAGAGGTAACCCCCTGAGGAGGAAAGGTCCCCGCCCCACATTAGATACCCGCCCAGCTTCGGGTTCCAGTGCCAGAAAAAAAAGACCCCATAACTTCTGGCTATAAAACCAGAGGGGATTGTGGCAGAGTATGACAGAGAACTGCTGGAGTCCCAGGCATTCCTCTTAAAGGATCAGCACACAAACTTACTCAAACTCACTCGCTCTGAGCTCCAATACTGGGAAGCAGCTGGAAAGGCACCAGGGACATATGGGAGGAAGTGAATTATCTGGTATCAGGACAAGAGCTGGAGGGGCAGCTTTCTCCCAGACAGAAGTGTTAGTGGAAGTCATTCATTTTTCCTTTATTGAGACCTCCCCTCAAAGAGCTGGCAAACAGGAGCAATATCTGAGTCTCCATCAACCTGGCTAACACAGTTCACCCTGCCCTGTTGATTCCCTGAGACCAACTTTTGGTCCCATCCAAGCCATTCCCAGTGGCTTTTACATATAAACGGCCCTGTGTTGTTGTTTTTTTTTTTTTATTTTGGAGAGGAAGGGAGAGAGAAAAGAGAAACATCAATGATGAGAGAGAATCACTGACTGGTTGCCTCCTGCACACCCCCAACTGGGGATCAAGCCCGCAACCCGGGAATGTGCTGAACTGAGAATTGAACTGTGACTTCCTAGTTCATAGGTCCAATCCTCAATCACTGAGCCACACTAGTTGAGCCAAAGGGCCCCTCTTGATTAATGATTCAAACGTTCCTAAAATCTCTCAAACAAACAGCATCTAGCTAGGCGTGCAGTCTCGCTAAGTGGCCCCAGGCCCGCTATGTCTCGCTAAGTGGCCCCAGGCCCGGCACTAGTAACGTGGCTTCTCCTGGGCACCTCCAAGCCCAGCACAAGTAGCAACCATTCCAGGTGGTCCCAGGCAGAACACAGATGGAGCTGACCTTGGCCTGCACCTTCCAGCAGGCCCTAAAGACAGCATACCTGCTGGACAACTTCAGGCCACATTGAAGTACCACCAAACCTCTTCCACAAAGGACACACAAAAGGGGAAGATCTCAACAGGCACCAGAGCCCTGATGAAATAAGTCCTGCTCTGTGAGGCCATCCCCTGCACAGCTGATCCTCCAAGGTGATCACAGTCCTATGTCCAAATCGTGTGATCCAGGAAGCTTTGCCACTGGACCCTATAGGATACCTACTACATAAGGCCACTACCAAGCCCAGGAAACATAGCAGCTCTACCTAATAACACAGAAACAAACACAGGGAGGCAGACAAAATGAAGAGACAAAGAAATGTGTCCTGAATGAAAGAACAGAAAAAACTCCAGAAAAGGAACTAAACAAAGACAAGCAATCTACTAGATAACACTGTTCAAAACACTGGTTGTAAGTATGAACAAAGGGGAAGAGTAGATTAACTTAGCGAGAACATCAACAAAGAAATAGGAAACATTAAAATGGAGATAAAACAGAAATACAGAATTCATTAACAGAAATGTAGAATACATTATAGGGAACCAACAGTGGAGAAGATGAAACAGAGGATCAAATCGAAATTTGAAAGGAAGCAGAAAACAATCAGAACAGAAAAAAAAAATGAGGATAGTAATAAAGAGCCTTGGGACAACTTCAGCATTCGCATCATGGTGGAATGGAGAAAAGAGAGAGAAAAGAGAGAGCAAAGGATCAAGAAACTCTGTAAAAAAGAAATAAACTATGTGAAAAAATAATAATGAACTTCCCTAACTTGAAGTAAACAGACCAACAAGTCCAGGAAGCAAGAGAGCCTCTAACAAGATGAATCCAAAGAGGCTCACACCAAGAGAGAATCTTAAAAGCAGCAAGAGAAAAACAGTTACCTACAAAGGAGCTCCCATAAGACTGTTAGTTGATTTCTAAACAGAAACTGCATGCCAGAAGGGAGTGTCACGAAATATTCAAAGTGATGAAAAGCAAGGACCTACAACCAAGATTATGCTACCCAGGAAAGCTATCATTTAGAATCCAAGGACTGATAAAGAACTTCCCAGACAAATAAAAACTAGAGTTCCTTACCACCGGTATTACAAGAAATGTTAGGTCTGCTTTAAGAAGAAGAAAAATAAATAAAAAAATACAATTACTTTAAATGCAAATGGATTAAATATAAATACACCAATCAAAAGATACATGGAGGCTGAATGGATAAGAAAACAAGACCCTTTACATATCAAGACACAAAAAGACTAAAAGTAAAGGGATGGAAAAGACATTTCATGATAATGGAAACAAACAAAAATTGGGGGTAGCAATACTCATACCAAATAGGTATAAAAAACAAAATAAACCAGCAGAAGAGAAACAGACTCACAGATACAGAGAAGATTCTGGTTGGAGAGAAGGATAAAAAAGGTGAAGGGTTTAAGAAGTATAATAGCATAGGGAACATAGTAAATAATATTGTAATAAATATGTTTGATTTCAGATTGGTACTAGATTTATCAGGTTGATCACTTAGTAAATTATGTAATGTCTAATCACTGGGCTGTATACCTGCAATTAATATAGTATTGTATGTCAAGTCTAATTTTAAAAAATTTTTAATAAAGAAAAAAATGAGTAGAAAAGTTTAATTAATTGAAACTTAAATATTGTTAATTTTTATTAACTTAGTGTAGATAAACTACACAGGCTGGACACTAAACAGCCATTTTCAGAAATGAGTGAAACAGGACTACTGCTTTGTATATCGACACATAAGAGACCTGAAGAACATTATGCTAAGTGAAATAAGCCAGTCAGAGAAAGACAAGCAAAACAGAAACAGACTCATAGAGAGCAAACAGACAGCACTGTCGGGGGTGAGGGAGAGGGAGATGGTGGAAGGATCAAAGAAAAAAATGGGAGAACTGATGGACATGATGACAGTGTGGTGATTGCAGGGGTGGAGGAGGCTGGGTTAAGGTGGTAAGAGGGCACAAAGGGGATAAAGGGGATAGAAAAATTAAATTAAATTAAAAATAAAATGTGAATGAATGAGGTAACTTTCTAAGGGTACTAATATGGAATGTTCTCTAAGAATGTGAAGCACTATAAGGACAGAAAGCATATATAGAATGCTACATTTGTATTTTAAGTGTGTTTGTATATATATTTACAAATACACACACAGACAGACACACACACACACACACACACACACACACACACACACACACACACACTAGAGGCCCGGTGCACAAAATTTGTGCACGGAGGGGAAGGGGTCCCCTCAGCCCAGCCTGTACCCTCTCCAATCCGGGAACCCTCAGAGGATGTCCCTAGGATCAGGGCTAAACCAGCAGTCAGACATTCCTCTCACAATCTGGGATCATTGGCTCCTAACTGCTCACCTGCCTGCCTGCCCGGTCGCCCCCAACTGCCCCCCCCCCCCCCGCCAGCCTAACTGTCCCCAACTAACCCCCTACCGGTGTGGTTGCCCCTAACTGACCCTCCCCACCGGCCTGATTGGCCCCAACGGCCCCCCTATGCTGGCCAGGTCACCCCTAACTGCCCCCCTGCTCGCCTGGTCACCCCCAACTTCCCCCCATGCCGGCCTGGTCGCCCCTCACGCCCTCCCTTCCCCCCCGCCAGCCTAGTCACCCCATGCAGCCTGCTTGTTCACTCGTCTGGTTGTCTCACACTAAGCCCCCTGCTGGCCTGGTCATAGGCAGCCATCTTGTGAGGGTGTGAGTCAATTTGCATATTACCGTTTTATTATATAGGATTATATGTGTATGTGTATCTACCTATATCTATATGATCATGTCTACATTATATCTTGGTATCTTCTGAAGGAAGTGTAGGACTAATAACATCTATCTTAGCAGAAGAGAAAAATCAGTGTTTTAAAGATCAGTGTAAAAGGGATACTTTTCAACACCTACTGTACCAGGTGTACCAGTTAATGCGGTTTTAATAATCAAAGAAAACACGATAATTTCAAGAGAAACATCAAAAGTGCTTTATTCAAAGTAACTAGTGACCCGGTGCACGAAATTAGTGCACATTAAATGGGGATTAATTAGAAGAAATAATTGAATATTACTATTTGCCCTTTCTCTATAATAGAAGTGTCAGAGATGAAAGAAAATTGGTAAAATGTATATAAAAACCTTCCTCCTGTCAAGAATCTGAGGCTCACCACGGGATCCAGAGTCAAGTCCCCACCCATCCACATGCACCTCAAAATCGCTTGAGACCCAGACCCAGCTACACCCCCCCCCCCATTGGACTAGATCCAGACCCAGCCAGTCCCACCCTTGTCAAGCCCTGCCAGGCAGGACACATAGCCTCAGGTGCCCTGGCCTGGAGCCAGGACGGGGGGCGTGGCCTGAGGTCCCTCAGCCCAGACTGGGGCGGGGGGGTGTGCCTTGAGGTCCTCTGTCAAGCCCCGCCAGGTGGGGGACACGGCCTGAGGTCCCCTGTCAAGCCTCACAGGGGCAGGGGAGGGTGTAGCCTCAGGTCCCTGCTGATTGCTCGTTAAGGCTCCTTATGGGAACTTGGCCTCAGCTGTGGGTGCAGCCATCTTTGTGACTGAGTGATGGTCAATTTGCATATTACCCTTTTATTATATATACATCACTAGCTACACATTTACCCATCTTTCAATAATTTGTGGATACCGTCCCAATAAAACTTTTCTTGTTTTGAGGCAAACCATTCAGAGACCCAATTTTCCACTTCTTCGTATGTTTTGAAGTGCTGCTCAGAAAGTGCATGTGCCGTCGATCGAAACAAATGGTAATCTGAAGGAACAAGGTCTGGTGAATACAGCGGGTGGGTTAATACTTCCCAGGCAAGATCTTTTAATGTGTCTTTAACTGGTTTTGAAGTGTGTGATGGTGCATTATCATGAAGCAAAATAACTTTGCCATGTCTTCTGGCACATTTTGGTCGTTTTACGTTCAAAGCATGGTTCAAATTATTTGTAGGTAGCAATCAGTATTAATGGTTTCACCTGGATTTAGAAGCTCATAATACACCACACCTTCCTGATCCCACCAAACGCAGAGCATTGTCTTCTTTCAGAAGCGATTTGGCCTTGCAGTCTATGTTGATGGTTGACCTGGATCAACACATGATTTTGTGTGTTTGGGATTCTCAAAATAAGTCCACTTTTCATCGCAAGTCACAATTTGATGCAAAAAAGACTTTCTTTTGTGTGGTTGAAGCAACGTTTTACTGATGACTTTTCAGTTTTTCATTTGTCTTTCATTCAGTTGATGTGGCACCCATTTTCCTTCCTTTAATATCTTTCCCATTGCTTGTAAATAATTGGAAATTGTTTGCTGATAAATGTTTAATCTTTCTGCAAGTTGTTTCTCAGTTTGACACGCATCTCCACGCATCTTTATCAAATAATGCTTGTAATTGTTGGTCTTCAAACTTTTTCAGTTGACCTGGACGTTCTTTGCCTTTCACATTGAAATCATCACTTTTAAAGTGTTTAAACCAGTGTTCACAAGTATCTTGAGATGGAGCATGTTCACCAGAAGCTTCCCGAAGAATACAATAAATTTCAGCAGCACTTTTCTCCAAAATAATGAATTATAACTTCCCGCAAATGCTTTTTTTTTGGCACGAAATTCGACACTTTTAAGCGTAAATATCTATGATGTTAACACCTTCAGAAAATTTGACATATGAAATTTTGAAACTTGCTGTCAATACAACAAAATAGCATACATATCAAATCACATATATATATATCAACATATGTGTAACTCCATCTACTGAAAACAATCTGCATTATTAACCGGCACACCTGGTACCAAGAATATTTATTCATTATTCAAGAAAAAATTTAAGATCTGCTACTTTAGAATATATACATGGTTTCACCTTAATTAAGCACACTGTAGTAAAATGGTTAGCCCTTTACTAAAAACTGTCAAATAATTATCATCCTGCACATAGTCATGTTAAAATCTAAAAACAAGCTTTAAAACTGTTAAGATTTCCCCCATAAATATGTATGTTGCCTGTTATAATTTCAGACCCTTAAATTTTAAGAAAAATTAACAGCTTTTATCATCAATCCTCTGATTAGCTCATTTTATATATGAAGACACTAGAAATCACTAGTCGTCGCCCACCCTGTGTGGCTTAGTTGTTGTGCCATGGTCCATAAACCAAGAGGTCATGGTTCAATTCCCAGTCAGGCCACATGCCCAGGTTTCGGGCTCGATCCCCAATGGAGGACATGCAGGAGGCAACCAATCTATGTTTCTCTCTCATCTAAGTCGCTATCCCTCTCTCTTTCTCTAAAAACCAGTAAAATGTATGTTTTTAAAATGTACTAGTCATAACAGTAATGTAGAAATCAAATATACCTTTCAGGCCATTTCTTAATAGGATACTTTTTTGGAGGAAGGGGAGAGATGCACCGGTGGAATTGAAGGGTGCATTATTTTCATATGCTCCGAAAAACAACAAAAACAAAATATATCTAAATGGCAAAACAAATTATAGGTTACCAAGTAGGACATGGAAACAAATTATTATTTCCCACAGTGCTCATCAAATAACCTCAAAAAGTTGAAATTTTTGAAAAAAGGCAGAAAATGTTTACAAGTAACATCTGAAGTAACTATTAACTCCTGCTTAAGAATGAATGGTATTATACCATGAATAGGGGAAGGTGAGTGGGAGCCACAGACATGGTTGGTAGTCTTCAAAGAAGTAAAGGTTCAAAGTTGTTATTATAATGCAACCTAAGAAATATGAAAATTGGAACTATTGAACTTACCAGGAAACTCTCCCTTTCGGCTGCTTTGACCAAACTCCTGAAGCTGAGCTTGTTGATTTATTTGTTCTTTCTGTAAATTTTCATACCAATGAGTTACTTCAGCCCTAAGATCTGCTACCTGGTCACTAGGATACATTTCAATAGTCATCTGAAATATGAGATGCAACCAATTTAAAAATACAAAAAGAACAGATATTTGAACTGGGAAATGTTATCAATTTGGAAACTAAAACTATGCAACTACCTTGTCAGGAAGTCCAGCTGGCTGACATACAACTCTTAGTGGCAGGGATTGTTTGTCACTCAATGCTTTCAAATGACTACTAATTCCAGTGCCTTCAATTTGCCACTGTCTGAGATGATATGCAAACCTAAAACACACAAAAACCACACATAGGAAGGGTATCATTTTAAAACATTATAATATTACTGAAGTTTTTATTATTTCACAAAATGAAAAAGCCCACAAAAGGTTCTAGCAAATTCCAATTAAGTCTATCAACAGCATTAAGTTTAATTTTTTTCCCAAAATAAAAGCACGAAGTTTAGGCTCATCATACTGAATTAAACTTAAATAGCAAGTTGTAATTCCTATATTCAGAAGAGGGGGGAAAAAGGGTACTAGAAATATTTTTTCAGAGACAGAAATTTTTCTAGCAAATATATGTTAACCAGCCTAACAGAATTTTGTGGACTTACTCCATGACTGCTAAAGTGGATTACGAATACTAATATTTCAAAGGACACATTAAGCATCTAACATGACACTCTAAATATTTGTCAATTTTCCAAGTGATATTTAGTTGTTGAAGACAGGATCCAGGGTACCTTAATTTAGATAAGAAAAAAAAATCAATATCTTTAATCTAATCATCAATTCTGGAATAGAAAGAGGGTAAAGTAAGAGAATAAAATGGACTTTATTTCCTAGAAGCAGGCCAATGTCCGGCTTCTATTACTAAGCAAAAAATTAATCTTAGACAACCTTTTTGGGCCCAATAATTCTTTGTTATGGGAGGAGGGGAGCTGTCTCATGCACTGTAGGATGTTTACTAGCATCCTTGGTCTCTACCTACTAATGTACATTAGTAGGTAGAGACCAAGGATGCCAATAGTACCCCCTTCTAACTTAAGCTATGATAATCAAAAATGTTTCCAGAAGTTACCTAATGTCCTCCAGGAAACATAATTGCTTCTGGTTGAGAACCACTGTTTTATTATAACCTTATCTTTAAAAAAAAAAAAAAAGAAGAAGAAGAAGAAAAAAACCTTTAAAAGAGACATTTTTATTTACTCTCTTAATATAAGGAATATATAAACACAATAATTACTTTATATTTTCATTCTATACATGTTAGCAATTTTAAATTAATAGTAGCAATGACCACATTAAGCACTTGAAACTGTACAATGATAATGCACAAAGATTTGCATGAAAATGCCTAGATAAATCATTAAACTACCTCTTAGTTTTTTAAATATTCAATTGTTTCCTAGTTTCTCTACTAGTCACCCATAAAATTAAATAACCTTAGTTTATTTTTAATAAGCATTTATTTTACAACACTGTTAACATCATATAAGGATTAAGTGTTTGAACAAACAGGTTCTTTTTATTTTGTTGTTTGTAGACGTTGCAGCACAGAGAAAATTTTGGAATATATGTACAGGGGCAGGCAAAATTAAGTTTACATTTCTGAGTACATGAAGCACAGCTCCTTTTATTATTTATTAACTATTGCATTATTTTCCATACAAACAACTGTAAACCTAACTTTGTCCACCGGTATATATTTATATCATTAACAGTAACTATCTTATACTATTTTCTACAGTATTATCTTAGTGTAACATATAAATTTTATGAGTATTTATTAATTTGAATACAACATCACCACATTTGCTTATTCTTACTTATTTGTAAAAGTGGTACGAGTTACCTGGCAGTGTCTAGTTTCTGTGCAAAAATCTAGAGTGCACTACACATTCTTTAAAAACAAAAAGAATTATTTGAATAGAATTCCCACAAATTTCAATCATAATCAAAGTAAAAGATGTTATAATACAAAAATGTTTTAATCATAGTCATGTTGTATATAAGGAATGCCTAGAATACCATCCTTCTTCAATATTCCCTGATATTTTAAATAAAAATATCAATGTCAATTTGATATTGAATAAATAAAAATGTCAATGTCAATTGTATGGCATTTTCAGTATCAAACTAAGCTCTGAAGTTGAAAGAAGTCATTAATTTTAATAATTTTTTTCATCACATTTTGTTGTTGTTAATCCTCACACAAGGATATTTTTTCCATTGACTGTTAAAGAGTGGAAGGGATGGAGGGAGAGGGAGAAAGAGATGGGGAAAGGAACATTGATGTGAGAGAGATGTCAATTGGTTGCCTCCCCACACACTTCCACAAGGGGCCAGGATTGAACCTGCAACCCAAGTACATGGCCTTGACTGGGAATCCAACTGGAGATCCTTCAGTGCATTTGGCCGATGTTCTAACCAATCTGAAACACCGGCCAGGGCACAACACGGTTCTTTATACTTTTACATTTACTCATGATTTCTACTACACAGAATTTCTTAATTAAAATTACTCACCTTTCACTTCAGTCGATACATTCATAACTGTTAATTTGCTTTATTTCTGTATTACACAGGGTATGTCTAAATTAATTATACAGACATTCATTAACAGAATTTTTTATCATGTTTCCATGGTAAATGGAAATTCAAAATTAAAATACTTTCTCCTAGTCCAGGAAGAAAAAAAACAAAACAGCAAATGAAACAACCTCAACTTGGTTCAACTATGAGAGATTATTTGATGCTCTTGGTGAGGGTTTTAGTGAAACTGTTTTTGGTAGTGTTCTGCCTTTTCAATATTCGTAATACTTTAGTAGTGATGGAATTCTGACTAGAAATTCTTATTCATGCATACCAACCTAATGATTTTAAAGCTCTGCAATATTTACCAGGAATCTATATTGCCTATTGCACCACTATATGTTACATATTATGAACAAAAATTAATTCTAAAACTAGCACTTCATTTTTGGTAAGTTATGCTTTCTACCTGCCTCCCAAAAAAAAAAAACCCTCTTTTAAGAATACTTTTAGACATGTCAGCCATAAAAAAGCCTGAAATTCATTCAAATGTGGTATAAAAAAATTACCTTCTCCTAAATGCTTCCAGATGTGTCTTCAGCATAAGAAGTCCTCTTTCTATAACAGTGAGACTTGAGTGTGATTCTTGTTCAAGACTGCTAGAAGCTATCATAAGACTCTCCATACACTTACTAATAAATTCTTGTTCCTTTTCCAAACCAGTTTTACCTGAAAATCAGACATTTAGACATGTGAATCTATCTTATATTCTTGTTTTGCTATATAAAGAAAATAAACTGTAGCTAAACTAAAAAGCTCCACATAAAAAATTATCCATTAAGGAATATTTCAAATAACTCACCATTAATATAATAGGAGTTAATATACTGGATAGCTGCTCGACTGACATCACCAGATTGTGCTCTTAAAGCAATGCCCCAAAATTGGTCCATACCACAAAGCTAAAAAAGAAAAATGTGACATCTATTTTATTATTTGTCAAATAATGCAAATGATAAGACTGAAGTAACTAATTTAAGAGTCATACATCAAAAAGTTTTAATGTCCTATAAAATATTTAAAAGGTAATTCCTAATACTTAGTTATTAAATAACTAGAGGCCCGGTGCACAAAATTCATGCACGGGTAGGGTCCCTAGGCCTGGCCAACAATCACGGCTGATCAGGGCCTTCCAGCTGCTGGCCAGGGGCCTTCCTGCATTCCACACCTCAATCGAACTCCCAGTCTCCCAGTCGAACTCCCGAAGGGACACTTTGCATATTAGCCTTTTATATATGTAGAAGATAATGTAAAAGACAAAAGCCTTGGATTTTCCTCAGTTACTGAGATACAGCCGTATTGATTGTAAAAATACTTATTTATAAAGCAGTTGGCTGTGAATGTGTGTGTAATGCTCAGCAACTCAAAAGACTACGTAGTGGTAAAAAGTCCCCAAAACATGCTACAAAGGAATAAAAACACAAAATTATTAGCATAATAATGAGTCAATGCTTTCATACAACTTACTCTGATAAAGTCACTGCTTATAAGTATTCACAGAAAATTTTTTTAAATGTTAACCCAAGTTGTTACTTAAATTTAGGTTAACTATGAGATGACCAAAAAAAAAAAAATGTTTTCCTGAAAACCACAGAAAATGTGGAGAACAGAAGTTCTTAAAAGCTGGGTGGGCTAAAGCAAGATATCCTTCTGTAAGTGACTAAACAGCCATAGTGTTTACAACATCTACATAAAAAGCAGTACTATCTCAAAATTAGAGTATGTCTGGTTGTCTGAAATCACAAATTGAAATTTATCATAGTACTATCAAAGTGAGAGTTAGAGCCAAAAAATTAAATTTTAAAAAGAACACTATTCAAATAAGGAAAGTAGGAAAATACTATGAAAGCACTCTAGATATAATTATTCTTTACCACATAAGTTAACATCAATTTTCTATACCTTTGTCATTATAACACAACTCAAACTTCTGAAGAAAAGTAATGAAAAATGTGAATGGATAATACATAAATCAAAACTATCAATAAGCTGGAATATCCAATGAGGAAGACTCAAATAATAGTCTGTATCAGGAGAGTCTAGAAATAATGCATTCAACAAAACCCAATCAATCAGGCAAATGGAACTCTAAACTAGAGATAAGACTAGCAACTTGTGAGAGTTTCAGCTAATAAACTGATTCTATGACTCATGGTCAAAGATGACTTAGATGGATTCTATTCCAGAATAGAGGTTACCAACAGGAACTCTAACTGCCCAAGAGCAACTAAAAGTTTTGGCCTCAACAAGAGGCATTAAAATCAGATTTTAGACAAATAAACCTTCTATTTGATAAAACTACTTGTTTATATTATCTGGGAGTGTTTAGAGGACTAAAAGAACACTCAGATAGCCTCTTCTCTATTAATCAAAGAATGTGCAACAAGTTCATTAAGCACAACCAAGATTATCATTGGTAATGAAAAGTCATCAAATTTGCTTTATAAAACTTTTATTCTAAAATCTAAGAATAAAAGTCTTCATCAATTCAATGCTTGACAAACTATCCTATCTAATAAAGAGGGAATATGCTAATTGACCACCACACCCTCACAAAGATGGTGGCACCCACAGCCAATAAATAAGGAGGGAATATGCTAATTGACTGTCACACCCTCAAAGATGGCAGCACCCACAGCCACAAGATGGCGGCACCCAGTCAGTCCCCTCAGCCCCGCCGGGGCAGCAGGAGTGCAGCATGGCTGGGCCCACACCCAGGCAGGTCCAGCTGCTCTGTACTCCTGCCTCCAGTGTCCCCATCCCCACACCCCCCAGCCGCCCAGGGCCGGCCCGAGGCGCAGGCAAGCCTCAGATGTCGGTTGCCCAGCCGCGCAGGGCCAGCCCGAGGTACAGGCAAACCTCGGATGGTGGCTGCCCAGCTGCCCAGGGCCGCCCGAGGCTCAAGTAACCAGGTCCGGCCGAGGCTTGCACTGCCAGCAGTGGCAGCAACAGAGGTGTGATGGGGCATCGCCTTCCCCTGATCGCCAGGTAGCCTCCCGCCCCTGAGGGCTCCCAGACTGTGAGAGGGGGCAAGCCAGGCTGAGGGACACCCACTCCAGTGCATGAATTTTCATGCACCGGGCCTCTAGTATAACATAATTCAGTAATCTAATTTGAAGAATAAAACAAAAATTCCACAAGCTGACCTAATAAAATGACAAGTCTAAATCCTTACCTCAGAGTTTGAACCACCATCATAGGCACTGGTAGCCAATCGAGCCAAGTTACATAGATGCTGAAACAGGTTTAAGCCAGTCATACTAATTGTTTCAGGTTTTAGCTGGGGCATCTTAAAAAAAAATTTTAAGCTGGTTTAGTGTGGTGAAATTAACATTTTATTTTACTGGATTTAACTTGAGAGATTTAAATTAAATTTGATTTTACTGAAAACATTATAGAAAGAGATGTAGCAGCTCAGATTTTCAATGATAATTTTAAAAATTAAAATAGATAATTTAATGAAAATTTTATTGAAGTTATAATTAAAACATATCTCAATTGTTTCAAGTTTTACACTGAACACAGACTCAAATCAGAGAAAATGAATAAAAATTTTTATCATTTTTTGTATACATAGACCATGCATATTTATGAGATGTGTAGCTACATGTACAGTTTGTGTTTAAGTCAAGGATTGAAATTAAGATAGTAAGGGTCTATTTGTAGCTTTGCTTTAGAACTATTAAGTGACTTAATTTACATGTACTCATTCACATTTACTCAATTCTACCACAGAGATCATGTGAGAGTTTGCAGAGAACCTTTACAATCTCAAAAATAAGCACACAAATAATTTAAAAAGTCTATTGCTTTGTTATTATCAATGTTCTCAAAATTCAAATGAAAAATTATCACCTGAACCAATTGCTGCATCTGATAAAGGAGAACAAAAACTAGATTGAAGAATGTTATTATTATTATTATTACAGCAATTCCTGCCTTCCCAGGGATCTACAAAAAACTCTGAATATTGGTTTACATCTGCCAGAAGACTGGCTGAAACCACAACCTATTTAACTAAGGAAGAGTCACAGAATACAACTCTACATTTGTGGATGTGGATACACTCCTAAAAATGTAACTACAATGTTATTATTTTAAAAAGAAAAGACTCCCCACATTTCTTACAAGTATTTGCCTGAATTAATACTTAACACTAATTAGCATAAATACTTTTGTTAAGGAACAGAATATTTTTGTAAATAAAACTAAATATTCATTTTGATATAAACACTGTAGAAGACAAAATGAAAGCAAAGTCTAAGTGGCAAAAACTATATAAGGACTGCTGAAAAACAGTACATTTACCTTTTTTTAAAAAAAAACAGCATTAAAAGATAGAAAAATAACATTACAGAGTTTATATTTTAAGGGATAAAAGGAGATATGGAAAAACAATATAAACAATAAAACTGTCAAGAAATAAAATTACCTTCTCCAGGAAAAGATGTTTGTAGGTTTCCATTCCCATAGCATGTTGATCTTTACTTCGAACTTGATTTAAAAACCAATGGAGTGCATCATCATAACATTCAGAATCTTCTACTAAACAATGCCATAAAATGTCAACTTGCTCTAAACTTAACCCTAGATAAAAATTACAAATTTTGAATGATACATACAATGTTTCGATCCTAATTCAATGTATTAGAAGCACCAATATGTCAAAAAATATATCAATATACATTGATATATTGATAGCACCAATATATCAAAGAAGGTTTTATAGCCTTTTATAATTACTTTCTAAGAGATTTCACATAATTATGCTTTCAAATATAATTAAATATAACCTATATATAAATTCGTAAAAGCATACAACTTAAATAATATCCTAAAAGAGTCATTTAGTCTGGAAAATCATTCTTCCTAAAGTATGGGCATATTACTGTATTAAAGTACACATAATTAAAGGAAAGTAACCCCAAAAGTTGAGGAGTCAGTTTTAAGGTTTAAGCATTAAGAACAGAGTGGATACCACGTTCAAAGCTCATTCTATGCACACAGTAGGTAAACAATGCATGCTAATAAACATTATTTTTGTGAACTGTGAAAAAAAGGATCCTTGTAATAAAGCAAAATGGAACTGATTGCCTAAAACAGAACAACACATCAGGGGATACAATCAGCTGGGAAGCTAAAGTAATGAGAGGAAATCTGTATGGTACTTTGACCCAAATATTAAATAATTCCAAAGTGTGACAGAATGAAGTCAAAGAATTATTCAAAAAGAAGGCATTAAAGGCAATCATAAGTCTGAATATGGATAAATGAGACAATCTAAAAGGATAGAAATAAAAGCATCACATGGATTTCTAAAGTATATCATAAGGGGTTCCAAAACCTGGGGTTGCCCCTAGAATCAGAAGGGATATGAAGTTATGACAGAACCATAAGAAACCTCTTTCTTAGAAAAAGTAGATGAGATCCAGAATATGGAGGGGTGGGGGAGAAACCCTAAGAAAATATTTACCAAAAAGCAATACCTGTCTAAAAAGTTTAAGCAGAAAAACAATATCCTAGGGTCACCAGTCCTAGCCAGCCAATCAATCTTGCCACGCCTCCTGCCAAGACCTCACCAAAATGGAACACGCCATGGAAACCATGATGTTCACATTTCATAAATTTGCTGGGAATAAAGGCTACTTAGCAAAGGAGGACCTGAGAGTATTCATGAAAAAGGAGTTCCCTGGACTTTTGGAAAATCAAAAAGAAACTCTGGCCGTAAAGAAAATAATGAAGGATCTGGACGAGTGCCAAGACAGCAAAGTGGGCTTCCAGAGCTGCTTTAAGCGAACTGTCAAGCTCACCATCACATGCAATGACATCACTGGGCAGTTACTTTCACCCTGACAACAGTTCTTCCAATGGGTCGCTTAAGGAATATGTGCCCCACAGCTTCCCCCTGTATGAAATTTCATGAGCAGATTGGGACACTTAAAAATTATACAAATAGCCCTAGCCAGTCTGGCTCAGTGGATAAAGTGCTGGCCCTCAGACTGAAGTGGCCGTGGGTTTGATTCTGGTCAAGGGCACATACCTCGGTTGAAGGCTCTATCCCCAGTCCTGGTTGGGGCATAGGCAGGACAGAACCAATCAGTGTGTTTCTCTCACATCAATGTTTCCTTCTCTCTCTCTCTCCCCCTCCCTTCCACTCTCTCTAAAATCAATAGGAAAATATCATCGGGTGAGGATTAACAGGTGTGTGTGTGTGTGTAAAATCCCAGCCCATTCAATAGGAGAAAGAAAAGCCAATTAAAGCCAGATAAGCTTTTGATTTTTATATTGCTTGTATCCTCTTGCCCTCAATAAACAAACTTCTTTTTTAATAAAGAACAAACAAACAGTATCCTATCAGTTTCTCACAGAAATAGTTAATGTTCAAAGTATTTGTTCTAAGAACAACTTTGTGCCTCTGGGAGTGACCATAAAACTAGAAACAACCTTTAGGGTATATAGTAATTTAAACACATTAATTAAGAAAGAGAGATGAGTGAAGAAAATAGGTTTAACAGTCCTAAAAAATAGTACCCAGGTTAATTATAAATTAAATGATAAAACAGAGGTGTATTTATAAATGGCTGAATCATCAATCCACATTCAATAGGCAATGCTCTGTTATTGCTTTAAGTTTTTAAAAAAGATATTTGTTGATACATTAATAATCAGTATTAACTCATTGAATATAACTTTGGAGTGATCATATTATACCTGATAGGAACTGTACCAGTACAATTATGATCTGGGAGAAGTGAAATTTTCAACTTGATTCTATCTGGACAGTAGCTATAATGTACAAAGAATTTATACTGTGCTTACTGTGGTGGGAGCAGCAAAATAAATAATTCATTATTCAAATAGAAGAGTGGTTAACATTTTCCCATGAGCCAACATGAAATTTAGTGGACACATGAAATTATTTATGCTGATAATACTTGTTTTGGCTTGACTTCTCCATGAATAAGATAGGGTTTTTACATTTTATATTATTTATTTCCTGTATGCTATCTATAATAATGCATGATAAATGACCTAGTAACATGAGACACTAGTTTCCTATAAAAAACAGGAGTCTTCATTTTGAAATCTGTTGGTATAACAATGTCAGTAGGATTTGCTACAAATAACTCGACTTGAAAAAATTATAGACTTAAACAGTAAAATAAACACATGGTGCATCTCGAGCACAGATATGGACTTAAAAGGAGTAATGACACCTCTCAGGCTAGTAAGATACTTATCCGTTTGACTATATTCACACAGTTTAAGAAAGAGAATGTCCTCACAAATGAAGTTTACTGATATGAACACACATAAAGAATGTAGGGAGTGAGACCTAACATGATCAGTCTAGTAAGAGAAAAGCAGCTCTGGCAAGCAATAAATAAATAAATAAATAAATAAATTTTCCTTCTCTATTGTGAGAACATTTAGCATGCAGATTTGGACATGGTTCACACTCTGAATATACCTGACCAATCTCTAATTTTTTAAAGGTTAACTGTTAATGAAACTGAGTTTGAGATTAATCTAAATAAAACTAGGGTCTCTAAATGTTTCTATCACCTATGAAACCAAGCAATTTTGGATAAGATTAGCTCTGATAATAATATGTAGACAGTATCTGTTTCCAACTGGGGTGATAGGAAGATTCTATAACCAAAGGTAATAAAAGATGCAATCACCCTAACATGATATGTTCTTGATATGAGTCATGTATCCATTGAAAAAGTGGCATTTTCAGAGACTACAGTAAAAATGTGTCAGGCTTATGCTCATATTGCCATATATACTGAGAAGACATTCATTATTGAGAATAATGTAATGACTAAAGAAATAAAAATGCATGAGTATATTTCACTGGACTCTTCTCCAAGGATCAATACAGATCTAAAAACTGATTAAAATACTAATTTTAAAACTTACTGAAGTGATCAGGTGATCCCAGGGTTGAAAACACACAAGTCAAGAACTGAAGTCGGACTTGAACTTCAGCACTGTGGCTATACCTACATATAAAAAGTCATTAAAATAATTAACCCTATTTCTTAATTTTAAAGATTTAACGGCCCTAATCTTAAATGATACAAAAGAAATAAAATTCATTTTCATAATTCATAATACTTTTATTATATAACTTTGGTTACACAAAAAGGTCATACAGTCAAATGTTATGTTTGAGATTTATGTTATTTAATAAATTATAAAAAATATCTAAACTATTAGAAAATGTACTTTCAAATTAGATGAGCAGAAAGTACTTAAGAACCCAACAGTGAAACAAATACATTTTGAAATTATGCAACACGCACATAAATTACAAGTTAACCAAAAAAAACCTACTCTATCTAGAAATTGCATATTTCATTATCACTATCCTTCCAGTGATACAACCTTATTCTTTAAACAAGAAACACTAATAAAATATCATTTCCATAAATCAAGTTCTTGAGGAATTCAGCTGATACACAACTGACACTTTTGAATGTTATTTCAAATCTAAGTAACTATAATTCATGTGTACAAAATTCAATGGTTAATTTAAGAGTTGCTTTGGAAGCTTATTAAGTAGGTAATTTTACATGGTTTTCTGGGAATTCCGTTTGTAGGCATTTGAAAAGAAACAGCATTTTAAAAATGCTGGGTGAGAAAACCTAAGAGAGGGGTCTGAAGTGGGCCAGATTATAGCCAGCCTGCATGTCAGACAGAAGAGGTTGGCAATGATCTGGGTGGAAGTCACTGAACGGTATTGGGAGGAGAGGAAGCTATAATGATCAGGTTTTCGTTTTAGGATTCCTTTAGCAACCCTGTGAACTGCACACTGAACGAAGCGATATCACAACATTCTAGTACTACAAGCACCTGATCACTCAACCAATGAAACTAAGTCAATCATGAGTTCTTATCTCTATGTTACAAAACAAAAGGCTGACTGTAGATGAACTGCCCAAATTACTTTGCCAACAAAAGGCAGCAACCAGCCTGAGCCCTGATCCACAATCCAGTTTACAGAGTCAGAGCCTCTTAATTCACAATTTCCAATAATCTTTAAGTACAGATTTTTTTAAGTTTCCCAAAATTAGTTATAAAAATTTCATTAAATTCACTGTTAAAGTTTAAAGTTTTTCTACAGATTGAGTTTGCTGGATATACCTTTACTACTCTTTATTGTCTCACATTAATATTGGCAAAAAAGAGAGAGAGAGGAGAACTCTGCTTCATTATTGTTGCTGTGCCCTTTATAAAGATGAAAGTACATGTGGCAAAGTGGCTGGGATGGGGAAGCTTGGAATATAGTAAACCACTCACAGACTAAAATGCTACCTAAATAGAATTCAAGGACAGCTATTAATAGTTTCTCATCCTTTTCTATTATGACACATTTTGTAGCAGAGGCCTTGGAATACTCTGAGACTGAGTCTGAAGGACCTTGGTCACAGACATAAAAGGTGAATAAAGTCCTGTTCTTTACAAATTGCCTTTATTTCTTGAATACTTTCTTCCCTACAGTCACTCGCAAATTAGAGTAAGAGACCCATAACCCTAGGAAGCCTGGACCAGTCCATCACCCCTTCTTCAGCTTCCACAGAACCATTGGCTCTACACTTCTGTTGCCCAATGAACAAGTAGAAAATAATGTGCCAGGAACTCAGAATGCTTTACCAAAAAGTAGCAAATATAAAATTGTTTTACAGCCTGAAGGAACAAAGGAGTTATACCAAAATAGCACAGACAACAACTCTCTGTTCTAAGGTTTTATTCTCTAAAATGCCAGGCAACAAAGCAGATTGGATTATTGGAAAGATGCTCTGGTGTACCCTACAGAAATATAAAACTCATCTCCAAAGAGCACTACTCCTCTATCTTTTTTTTTTTTTACCACAGAAGCAATGCTTGTATGAGGCACCACCTCTGGTTCTACTAACAAACTAAGTGACAACCCTGTAGATAATGCTGTAAACAACCAAATTCCAGACCTGTGTTTATTGTTTTGTCACTTAATGTTGGGACTTCCACTTTTTGAGGGTAATTCATCTGTTTTCTATTCCCCTCTCTTAAGCACCTCATCCCCTCTCTTTAAGCCCACAGGCTGTGGTGGTGCTAGGAGCTCTTTTATAACTTAGAGGTTTCTTTCTCTTCTGACAGGTAACTTGAATTCTTTGTCTCCTAAAAATGCTGAGGATGTGGGTCACATGTGTTTAATTTCTGCTCCTTTTTTATCTTATAGATTTTATAGAGGATGTATGGAGATGCTCATATTCAGGAGGCCATAATTATCCTTGACCTCTGCTTCAATAAAAAAAATTAAAGGAGAACACCGACTATGAAGAACACTTAGAATTTTAATAGGATTTAAAGAGAATGCATTTTGTGTAGTGGTACCTTTATAATCAAAACTATGGAATAGAGTAAATTTAGGGAAATATCTAAAAAATAATTTGATAGGCTTGTAGAATAGGATACCTTAAGAAATCATTGAACAATAAAACAGGAAAGGCTGGATGAGTTTAGATTTTAGAGGGCCCAGAATAGTAGGCTGTAAAAAAACTGGTATTTATTTTTATGCAGGGAACAATCTACAAGGGCTAAGGTGCAAATTTCTTTTTTCCTTTAGCGAGGTAATCACAATTTATAGATACTCCACTATGTGCCAGATATTACTTACTAAATTATTTTATTCACTCCTTACAAAAATTCATAAGGTAAGTAAATGAAATTTATTAGAGAAGTAAACACCTAAAATAAGGTCAAAACAAGAGATTCATAATCTAAATCCAGGTCTGATGAGTCTTAAAGCCCATGTGCTTTCCAACAATACCATACTGCCTTCCTAATTTAATAAGGATAAGAAATTAACAACCCTAGGGGCAGATTTAGGCAAGAAGACTGATCCAAAGGTTGGTTAAAAGAACTGGAACAGTGTTTGTGGTAATGTCAACTTGTCAAAAGACATGGAATATATTTTAGCATTAGCATAACTAGAGATTGATGACAGTACAAGGGAATACTCAAAAACAGGAATTATAGAAAACAGACAATTTCCTTGTTCATAAAAGGTGTGTTTATAAAATGAATTTCCTATAAAATGTGTGACCTTGGGAAAGTTATTTACCTCAGAGCTTAAATGTTTTTATTTTTAAAATGTGACTACCTACCTCAAAAGGGTTGTTGTATATCTTGAAGTTAATACTTAGTACTTAAATTATATCTAGCACACAATATCAATGAACACTAGCTTTTATCATCATCATTATTCATGTTTGGAAATAAAAGAATCCCAAAAAAATCCATTTGTGGAAAAAAAACTGGTAAATTCATTTTTGAAGGTAAGTATGCATGCCTTAAAGGTCTGTGACTTTTCTGAACACTTCTCCAGTCAACTCAGCTTCCATCTATGTGTATTATCTTCTCAGTAAATACTGTGCTACTTCTCATATTCACTAACATGCTGATACTAACAATGAGCTGGTTTCCTCAATTAGACCATCAGTCCCCATCAATTGACTCACAAGTAGTAACCTTCTGAATTTTACATGTTTACTTCTGGGCAGGCATTTCCCTATAAGCATAGTTTTAAATACAGCTATATGACTGACCAATTTCTACAACATATCCAGAGAACATTTTTACTGATGAAATATTAACCAGTTATGCCACCAGTTTTTAAACTTTCCACACATGTCCTAAACTTTTTAAACTAGTATCCAATTAAACAATAAAGGGAAATGTTTTAAATTATATGTTACATGTATTTGTTTGGAAGTAAATATTTAAAAATTTTAGAGTCAATGCCCCTAATACATTAAGACATGGATATTGATGATTTCTGGGGGAAAATTTATTTTTAGTTCCTGAAAACAACTTTCAACAGAACTCAACAGTGAAGGTTAACCATGTCCAAGTTATAAAAGATTAAGAATTACAAAAATAACTTTATAAAATACAACTTAGAAAAATCCTTTCTCTTAAAATTTTCACAATTAACATTTTTATTTACTATATAAAAGAAGTAGAAACACTGGAAAATTATCTTTCAGAGGACAATCAAGAGTTAAACATAACTAACCTAATTAAGGGATACTTACAGTGCATGTTTTTGCCTTCCTTCTCTTACAGACTGAATATAGTATACCAAATTATCAAAGAAAAGCTTCATCATATTCAGTTCTTTTTCTGCCCACCTGGACCAATTGAAAGAAAAAATAATTTTAAAGCTATAAGAAAATAAATCTATTATAGAATGGAAAATGTATATATGTGTGTATACACATACACACACACACACATATATGTAAAATCTTCAAATACAAAGTATTTTCATTGCCAAAACTTACACCTTAATTTTTATTAACATATCAATGTTGGTTTTTTATTTTATTTTATTGTTTAAAGTATTACAAATAGTAGTACATATGTCTCCTTTTTTTCCCCCAATGACCTGCCCCCAGCCTCCCCTACCCCCCAGCACATGACCTCACCACCCCTGCCCCCCGCCTTGCGTTCATTGGTTATGCTTATATGCATGCATACAAGTCCTTTGGTTGATCTCTTAAACCCCCCAACCCTCCCCCTGCCTGCCTTCCTACTGTAATTTGACAGTCTGTTCAATGCTTCTTTGCCTCTGTATTTATTTTTGTTCATCAGTTTATATTGTTTTTTAATCTCAAAATGCTCAATCCTTGTGAAGGGGGAAAATGTCTGGTACAGTGCTAATTATAAAATGACTATCATGAATATTAAAAATGTCTGACACAGTCCATATAAGAATAGACTGTATGCACTGGTTATTATTTAGCAGAATTTAGTAGAGGTCCTGACATATAAAACACATACAATATAAAATTACTAAACCAGAAAAGTTTACTATCAACATGTAATCTGCTTATTTTTAATAATTTTTTAAAATCAAATAAATATTCAGGTATTAAACTCCAAAGTAGGGGAAAAAAGAAATAGTGATAAATATAATCAGAGATCCCATGGTCTTTAACTTGCATAACGAACAATCTATCTTACACAATATTTACTAGCAATACATCTGCTAAAATGTATAGATGTAAAAAGATTAAAATTCCCACGTTTCTAATGTAGTTTAAATCATGCTTTTGCTATATAGTTCTCTTTTCAAAATAAGTTACTCTCCCTTTGCCAATCTTTTATAAAGATCAAATGGTAGAAAGAAAACCTAAAACTTAGGCTTAAAACTAGTTCTAACAGACTTGCTCCACAGCTTTGGGCAAGTAACCTGACCTCTTGAAATCTGTTTGCTGGTTACCTGAACATTTACTAAGAGAATCAGGGACAACAACTTCAATTTTAAAACATGGCCATAAGAGTTTAACAGATAATATGTACCAATGTTGAGTGCTGCTGCACATAACAGGTTCACAATAAATGGTTTTTGTTATTACTGATACTAAATAATCATAGGGAGCTCAAGGTTCTGGATAAGATTTAGGATACCAGTCTCATGTTAGAGACCCAGTGATGTGTCATTAACTGAGCTTATTTACATTTAAAGAACAAGCTCGAAGAGTTTCAGCTTAATATATTTAAGTTCAGGTACTAGATAAGTAACTATATATTCAGAGTTTGCCTCTTCTACAAGAATCTTACCCTTTCTTCCTCCTCAATAATAACCTCCTCAAATAGCCACAATATGTCACCAATTTGCCCAAGTGAATCCCTTTCATACTTTGGAATTTTGTAATTCAGCCATTTAAACACTATGGGAAGTGTCATGAAGTAAGACTCACGCTATTCTTGTATTTTAAGGATGCTAAAAGTTTCCCTCTGTT
The DNA here is from genome assembly GCA_026230045.1 of Corynorhinus townsendii. Classification (NCBI taxonomy): domain Eukaryota; kingdom Metazoa; phylum Chordata; class Mammalia; order Chiroptera; family Vespertilionidae; genus Corynorhinus; species Corynorhinus townsendii. The sequence continues at coordinate 132,613,775 of JAPDVU010000007.1, read as the reverse complement.
TAGCAGCTCAAGGATCTTCCTTGCATTCACAATCTAGAAGGATCACTAGAGTGATATTGCAATATTAACCTAAGACTTTCTAAGATGCTTTAAAAAAAATAGAGGCTCATGTTAAATAGTTCTCCTTTAAAAGAGCAATAAATAAGCAAGATCTATAACTCAGAAGAACTAACTTCATCCTATATAGAACTACAATGTAGACTTCCAAGAATTTTTTAAATGATATTCATTTTGAAAGCAAGCAAAGTGCAAGTGCTCTTACCATCTAATCTTAGGTTTGAAAAGCTAATTAGGTAAAAAGTCATCCTACTTGACTTAAAAAATGAGTCCTTCAACAGATCTAATTTTTCCTGAAATTTAAACGTCTCTGAAAATCTCTCCAAAAGTCTATTTTGAATAAAGTAACATATCCTTAGAGATTAATGAAGTGCTTGTGATAGCTAACTTTCTCCAGAACGTTACCAAAAACTAGATCAATTTCACAAAGAATTTTTTAACATTAATAGGATGAGGTCAAGATTACCCCAATATGATGTAATGTCTAGAACCAATTCCTAGGAACAGGAAAAATAAAAGACATCCTAGAGTATTTATTTTAGGGGGGGATCTTCTTCAGGAGTTCTTTGGTATGGCCAGGTATACTAAAAATCTTCACCCTAAAATTAGAGCATTAATTGCTACAACATTTTTCTCAAACTACAAAAAATACAAAAGTCAGATTTTCCTACTGATTGGAATATAATTTCCATGGCGCTAAGTGAAAGAGATAACACTTAGAAATCTAAGAAAACATTTGAACCACATGAAAGTCAAAATTTTCTGGTACAGAATAAATCAGTAAGTTATTAAAAACCCTGTTTGATAACTATGATTTGAAAAAAGATCTTTAAAATGAATACATTTATTTACTTACATTGTAATCCAATGTGTATCATAACTACTCCCAAACTGCTGAAAAGTACCAAACAGTTTTGGAAGAAGCCGAAGTGAAATTACAACTGATCTGAAACAGCAAAAACAGGTATTTATAGAATAAACTAATTTTAACTACTATCAGTAATTCTGGCTTTACCTATTTTTAAGATCTTAAATGCAAAAGAATTTAATGAATTTACATATGTATTTCTTACACAAACATTAAATTTTTTTCTTCTGAAGTACAAATTCATACATTGGGGCAAGAAATCAAGTTTTAAAATTCCAATCCAAGACTTTTAAAGTAAAATACACTATAAAATCTGAGTATAAAAGCAAGTGAAAAGCATTTAAAGGTAATTTTTTGGTCTTTTTTTTTTTTTTTCCATGAAAGTACATATTCTTTAACAAGTTAAGGGGGCTCTGAGAATTTAATTAAGGAAAATACAAAGCAGCAGCCAGAGTTGGGATCCTCAAAGTTTAATGTGCACTTGATTCACCTGAGGGAATTTGTTAAAATACAAATTCTGTTTCAGTAGGTCTAAGGTAGGTTCAGAAATTTTGCATTTATAACAAGATTACCAGTGACAAACTGTTGGGTTTATGGACCACATTCTGAGAAACAATAATGTAGAGAACATTTATTTCAAACTATACAAATTATCACTTTCTCCCTAATTCTCATTTACTGTGATCTCTATCCAAGTTGAGATTCACTGCATTAGGAGCCATGTTAATAATGAAAGCACACCATACACCTCAAGTATGAAGGAGCAAAAGAGTAATAGAAAAGCTCATACAAGTAGATCTGAATATGCCTATCTTCTGAAAGGAAGGGGTATAAGGAAGATATTGGCATACAAATCCCAGAAGTCTTAGTAGGTAAGGAGATTAGCTGCATGAGCCTTGAAAGAAGGACAAACTCTAATGAGATACTGATTTTCTTTTTTTAAGCTCGGGAGCCAATATAGCTTCTTGAAAGATTTTTTTAAAAGAGACAAGCTGGCACCCTAACCACAAGTTCGGTGTACAAGTTAGTCCTCCAAAATGCCTACTCTTTGAGAAGGGTACCACAGATAGCAGAGGAACAGCTTTGAGTGGGAGGGAAACAGTGATGGAATACTGAGTAGCAGAAATTAAAAAACTTATTTATGAATGAAATCCAAAGTACTTAAATTGGACTACAAAGCCCTGTGTGATATGTCCTTATTCCTCCTATCAGTCTAACTTTATTTCCTTCCAATCTTTCTCTTTGCTATCCCTTCCACACACACAAGCACATTAATGCTAGGGGACTCTGCTTTTACCTGTACTTGGATATGTTCTTTACCTAAATATCTATCTGCAAGACTACTCCTTCTCTTACTTTATTCATGTTTCCTCAACTGTCATCCGAAAAGATGACCAGGACAATTCTCTATTAAATAACACCTTGAATTGCCCCAGGAACCTCTTTACTCCTCTTGATTCCTTCCCATTTTTCTTCATCATCTAAAAAATATTCCTTTATTCAATGTGTCCATCATTGATATGTGCTCAATGAAAGCAAAGACTATCTTATTAAAATTCTCTGCATATGGTGCACACTGAACATATACTTAAATAATGAACCAGCAAAGAACTTAAAAGCAAGATTCTCAAGGAAGGAGATGGCCAACTTTTTATATATGTATTTAAATCCTCACCAAGGATATGCTTTTCTTGATTTTGAGAGAGAGAGAGATTACATGCCCAAACTGGGGCTCCAACCCCCAACCTAGGTATGTGTCCTGAACAGGAATTGAACCCACAACCTCTCTTTGGTGTACGGGACAACACTCCAACCATCTGAGCCCCACCCAGTCAGGGTGATGACCAACTTTTTAAATGCTATATAACCATCATGAAAAACCAGGACAAAAAAAAAAAAATGCTACCAGATAACAAAAACAGTATGTTAGTAGAACGTTAGAGGATCAAACCTACATTGGTAAAGATTAAGGAGTACATAGTGAAGTAATGAGGACAGTTAGTGTCTTGAGATATCCAGTAAGTGCAATATAAATATTCTTCAAATATTTAAAAACATTAACATTTTAAAGTACATTTTTAAAATATGACTGTCAAAAACTGTCAGTTTCTTAAAACCCCATGAGATTACAATTCCATTTTTAGGTAGTTAATTAAAATTTAAAAATATGTAGCTTTATATATATTTTAAAAAGTACATTTTTAAGTATTAAAATTTTTAAATATTTTTCTGCAAGCTGCACAGTAATGGTGTTTGGAAAAAGAGGCCATGGACAATGAAGGGGAATTTCAGATTCTTTATCTAGAATGCTTTGTCAAATTTCAGAAACACCTGTGGTTTTTCCTAAGAATCTATAATAATAAAAGGGGAAGCCCAGGTCCTGGGTGCCTGCCGGAGGCCGGAGGGAAGCAGCCTGGGTCCTGGGTGCAGGAGGGAAGCCGGTGCCAGCAGCCGGGGTAGGAAGGCCAACTCTTGCACGAAATTTCGTGCATTGAGCCTCTAGTTAATATATAAAACACTAGACCTAAGGCAGTGATTTTAACCTTTTTCATCTCATGGCACACATAAACTAGTTACTAAAATTCTGTGGCACACCTAAAGAGAATACTTTTGCCAATCTGACAAAAAAAATGCACAGTTTTGATTCATTCACACCAGATGGCTACTGTTGTGTTGGCTGTTGTCATTATTTTTTTATTTTTTATTTTTTTACAATCTAAGGGAAATCAGTGCCCCTGACTAGTCAGGTATTGCATGTTTTCAAAATTCTTGTTAAATGGATATTGGTTGAGTGGATAATGGTGTGGTTCATGTAAAAGAACCAAAACCAGAAATTTGGATAGAAATGAGACTCATCTTCCCTCTATTCCTCCCCGAAGAGGAATGTTTTTCTCCACAATTTATTCATAACCACGGAATTATCAAGAAATGATTACATATTAAATTACTTAAACATTTTTAAAGTTTTTCCTAAGATTATCAGAAAAATGTTCTTCTTAAAAATTTTCCAATATAGAAGTCACATATTTTAAGTGCTATACATTTATTTTAATTTTAATATACTTTTATTGATTTGAGAGAGGAAGGAAAAGGAAGAGAGAGATAGAAATATCAATGATAAGAGGGAATCATGGGTCGGCTGTCTCCTGCACGCCCCCCACTGGGGACCGAGCCCGCAACCTGGGCACATGCCCTTGACCAGAATTGAATCCGGGACCCTTGAGTCTGCAGGCCAATGCCAAACCAGCCAGGGTGTAAGTGCTATACATTTAAGAATACTTTATAAGAAAGGACTAAATCCAAATTCAAAGTGGCCACAAAATACTGCATTTTATTAAACTGATAAATTTAAAAGAAAAAAAATGATATAAAGTACCTATTTTATTATAGACTAAAAATTAATCACTTACAAATTAGGGATAATTTATTTGATTGGTGACATAAATTAATATTCCCATGTTGAAGCTTTGATTGCTGAATGCTTATGAAACTCAATATAAAAAGAACTGTATATTCAAACTTATATTTCAAAAATACTTTCAAGAGTGAACCTTTCAAATACCAAAACACAAGCCTAGGCAACAATGTCAAAAAGGTTCAAAAATCCAGAGTAACAAGATACTAATTTTAGACTCAAGAAAAATGCTATTACACTAAACTGTCGTAGTTCTTTGCTTGATTCTAAGAATTTCTGTTATAAACTGAAGAATATTACCAAGCCAGCAATTTTCAACATGTGTGCTGCTGGTGTGCAGCAAGAATTTTTAAAACATTATATACCTATTTAGTCAGGGGCACTGACATCTTTTATTTATTTATAAATAATAAATTATTTATTGATTATTGTATTGTCTTTTTCCATACAAACAACTGTATATAACAAGAGTTGATGCAAAATCCTGTTTACAAAATAGTCATTGTGAAGGTTAAAACATAACAAAAAAGTACACAATATCATCCATTTCTTAAATTATCTGAACCTTTATTTATATAAACAGGATTCCTGACATATGCAATCATTTTACTCAAGAAATCATTTGTACACACAGGCAAAAAAAAAAAAAAAAAAAGGAACACATGGTTTCAAGTACCTATAGGGAATCAATGGCAAAAAATAGCACACTGGATAGGTAGGTTCCCAGAGTCTCAATTCAATTCTTAGGACACAGAATTTCAAGGATGCCTAGGGACCCCTAGGGACCGGATGTGGACCTAGTAAACATAAACAACTAACAGGGCTGACTACCACCCAACCCTTACATTTGTACTCTACTCACTGGACAGCAGTCTTGTCTCACTCATCCTCGGTACAAACATTAAGCTGGTAATGACTTTTCATTGTGGGAGCTACTCTCTGCCTCATGCACTCATATTATGACAACATTCTGCAAACACAGTCTACCACGTGTTTCTGCTGTAACTTTATAGATTTCCTGCACTGCTGGAATGTTATCATGTGCCTTATAAACCAATCTGCCTACAGATAAATGTGCACAACACACATGGTAAATATTACAGAGAAAGATTACGCAGGCATTTTTTAAAATGTTTGCAATGGTTCCATATAAATGATAGAATTATAGGTGAGTATGGAAGACTTAAGTTTCTTCTTCAGATCTGTTTCCTGAGAAGTAATGAGTCCAAATTATTGTTCCAAAAAAGCTACGTTCATTTTATAAAATAAGTTGGAATATGACCACAGAAAAGCAAAAGCAAACAAAAAAAATGCTGACAGGTTTACAAACCGTGGCAAGGGAGGAACTAGAAAAATGAAAAGGTTAGCATAGAGAAATAAAAAGAAACATAAAGCCTCTAAGTACATAAAAAATTAACATCATCAAGAAGTAAACATTTGATTTTTGTTAAATGTATGGAAAATGGTAATTGCGTTAAGGTTACACTGGCCCGTCTGTTTAACATAAGTAAGAACTTTCCTATTAATATGAGCACAGTTGTGCAAGTTTCTTTCTTACTGTGATGATAAACTGTGTTTAAAATAGGATTTCTCAACTCTTGATGAAGTCACTACTGCCATTCTGGACCAGATAATTCTCTGTTGTACAGGGCTGTCCTCTGCCTGAAAGGATGTGCCTTATAAACCAATCTGCCTAGGGATAAATGTGCACAAGGCACATGTTAAATATTACAGAGAAAGATTATGCAGGCATTTTTAGTAGCAGCCCCAGCCTGTAATAACACCTCTGAACGTACTCGTTAGTGTAACAATCCAAAGTATCTCCAGCCCGGCCAGTGTAGGTCAGTGATTGAGCGTCGACCTATGAACCAGGAGGTCACACTTGGATTCCTGGTCAAGGCACATACCCGAGTTGCTGGATCGATCCCCAGTGTGGGGCATACAGGAGGCAGCCAATCAATGATTCTCTCTCATCACTGATGTTTCTCTCTCTCTCTCTCTCTCCCTCTCTGAAACCAATAAAAATATATTAAAAAAAGGAAAAAGGAAAAAAATTATCTCCAGATATAAATACTGGTGACAAAGGGGAGAGAATCACCCCCATTGAAACCACTGGTTTATCAGGAAACCCAAACTAGTGATGATTAAAATATTTTCAAACTTATTTTTTTTCCATTTGCAATGATAACTTCAGTAAGTGCAGATGATATATACTGCATATATCATGGGCTGAAAAATGCCACTATGTTCTATGTATTGTCACATATGACTAATGTTTTCTATAGTAAGAAGTAAGACTAGCATGATATAGCAACCCTCTGAGGAGTAAAGTCTGAGGGCAAAATTAACTTCAACATAATAGTTCTGTTTGAAGCCATTAAAAAATTCATTACGTGAGCCCTGGCCTGTGCGGCTCAGTTGGTTGGGCACTGTCCCCTATACCAAAAGGTTGCCAGCTTGATTCCTGGTCAGGGCACATGCTCAGGTTTCCAGTTCCATCCCCAGTGGGGGATGTGCAGGAGGCAGCAATCATGCTTAGCTCTCACATGGATGTTTCTCTTTCTCTAAATATCAATAAAAATATTTTTTTAAATCATTACATGATTAGTGTACAGGGAATGCCTCAAAATGTAAAATGTCTCATCTTCAACTAATTTGGAAGTGGATAAATTCAAGCTGAATAAGAAATCCAGATTGACAATTTTCATTTTATACAGATATTTTTTCCTTTTGTCCCTTTTATAAGAGAAAAATATGCTAATGGTGAAAAAATGGAAAACAGAAAAGCATAAAGGAAAAAAAAGTCAATCCTATCAGAAGATAACCATTTACAGTCTCACATTGATTGCAATCTTTTTAGCAAACTGGCCTATGAATATATGCCCATGTCATTATATAATCTTTGAAAACAAGACTCTAAAAGACTACATGATATTTTATCTTTCAGTTTTTTCTTTTTATTGAATATAACACACACGCAAAAACATATAAATCTAAGTAATAGTTCAAAATACCAGGTGAACATACCTGTGCAAACAGCACTAACATCAAGAAATAAATCATTACCAGCATACCAGAAGCTTTCATTGTGCCCCTTTCCAGACACTAACAACACAAGAGTAACCATTATCCTGACTACTATATATAATAGTTTCCCTGTTTTTAAACACTTTAAAATTACAGATAGATCATCTGACTTCTTTCAGTCAACATTATTGTATGTGAGATTCACCCACACTATTCTGTGCAGTTGTAGTTCATTCATTATTATTGCTATATATATTACATCACTCAACAGTCCAAAATTTGCTTTTCCTTCCTATTCATTTTTGGCATTTGGACAGTTACACAAAGAATATTTAGTTATTTTGAATAGTGCTGTTATGAGCTTTCTGGAATGTCTTTTGGTAACCATCGGGATGAATTTCTTAGGGCACATACTTAGCAGTGAAATTGTTGGGTCACAGGGTATGCAGATACACATATGAGGAATATAAAATTTATAAAACCACTTCATTTTTTGAATTTTAACTGCTTTTATCACACAGTAGTTGGAAAAGAACAAATATTTAGATTGGAAAACTATTAAATGATAATTTTAAAAAGATTAAAAACAATGTATAGTATGTTATCAAAAAAAGATATAGATACCTTCATATGTGTTTTTATAAAGTCATATAAATGGTTCTTTGAGGTTATGAAATTATGGATAGTTTAAATTTTTCTTTGTGCTTTGTTTTTTCACATATTCTACAACTAACATTTTTAAACAGAAAAAAAGCCACCATTTCATATATATAATTATAAATGTAGAAGCATTAACATCTATTACAACTATTGGCAGTAACTGCCTCACATGTATTTTTTAAATTTAATCCTCATAACAACCTTATAAAATAGGTTCTAATATTATTCTCATTTTTACATAGGAAATACAAGTGTTGCACCAAAAATCACAAAGTGTAGTTGGTTAAGCAGTCTGATTCCAAACCTGTCCTCTTAATTTCTGGTTAAGTATAAAAACTGTTTGGTGGTTTCACAAAGAGTTTTAAAAGACAATTATCATTTTTAAATTAACTATTATAATACCTATGTGAATGATAAAATAGGATCCAGGCATTAACAACATTCCTTTTAAACAATATATGCTAAATGAGGCTACTGATCCATTAAAAGAAGTCTAGTGGTGATTTCTCATACGTACATGAAAAAGCAATTTTCTATTTGAGTGTTCAAATTTTAGCTCTTTAAAGACCAAAAGTAGAAAATATTACACATACATGTCTTAATTCAATTAGGTTAAAAAAAAATCTTTGATGCACTTAAATATTCAATAAAATTAGACATTTATATCAGTCTTGGGAAAGGTTAGCTAAAAACATTATATTAATATCAGTAACATATTAATAATTGAATTTACTATGCCAAAAAAATAAACCATCAATCAAAGCAGTATGAGACAAGAAAAACATGAAATTATACAATAGAACAGAAGTTTAAAAATATTAATAAAGAGCTCTGGACAGTTTGGCTCCATGGTTGGAGCATCAGCCTAAAAGGGTCCAGGTTCAATTCCCGGTGAAGGGCATGTACCTGGGTTCCAGGACTGAATCAGGCCTGGGTCAGGGCGTGTGTGGGAGGGAGCCAATCAACGTGTCTCTCTCACATCGATGTTTCTCTTCTCCGCCCCTTCCACTCTCTCTAAGAATCAATGGCCCCAGCCAGTGTGCCTCAGTGGATAGAGCATTGGCCTGAGGACTGAGGGGTCCTGGGTTCGATTCTGCTCAAAAGCCTTGGGTTTCGGGCTCGATCCCCAGTAGGGGGCATGTAAGAGGCAGCCGATCAATAATCCTCTCTCATCATTGATATTTCTATCTATTTCTCCCTTTCCCTTCTTCTCTAAAATCAATAATATATTTTTTTTTAAAAAGAATCAATGGAAGAATTAACCTCAGGTGAGGATTAACCAAAAATAAAAATAAAATTCAAGAAACTTGTGGTAATCATTTGAGCTCTATCTGATAAGGAGACTATAAATATATGGGAGAATTTAAACTAGAGAAAAAACACTAACCTAAATCTTTATATACAAAAATCAAGACACAAACAATCCACCCAAATAAAAGAAAAATGCCATTATCAAAATGTTTACATTTCAGCTTAAGTTTACTTATCTTACTTAGCTTCCTTTATATGTAATATGACAGTTCAAGAACATTAAATTGCAATGTGAACACACAGTAATCACCAATATGTTCTCAGAATCAAGAAGAGTGTGATTATTATTTCTTTGTCTCCCTTGATGGGAATTTAATCAAGAGTGCCAAATGATGCCCTGACCGGTTTGGCTCAGTGGATAGAGCGTTGGCCTGCGTACTGAAAGGTCCCAGGTTCGATTCCAGTCAAGGGCATGTACTTTGGTTGCAGGCACATCCCCAGTGGGGGGTGTGCAGGAGGCAGCTGATGGATATTTCTCTCTCATCGATGTTTCTAATTCTCTATCCCTCTCCCTTCCTCTCTGAAAAAAAATACATAAAAAGAAAAAGAGTGCCAAATGAAATAAAGTGCTGAAAAAAAGCAAGACTGTGTGACAAAATATGAACCCTGAAAAGGAAGTTTTTAAACATAATATGGAAACCACAATTATTAAAAAATAGGTTGATAATGGCACATAAATGCTATGATTTCACCACACCTAGTCAATAATATACAAAATGAGCTTTACTACATAAAAAAATTTTAAATTCCTATTTACCTGTTGTTTCCTAAATTTTCAAGGCAACCTTCAATGAATCTCATTCGAATCTGTCTATCCGTAAACCAACATACTAAGGAACAGAGAAGTTTCTCTGCTTCATTTATTAATCCTTCAGAAAGATTAACCTACAAAAAATACATAAAGTTACTATTTATTCTTAGGGCATTTTGCAGTAATTTTGCAGTCTTTGGTTCTATTAAATAACTTACTGCATCATCATCTTGGACTATATCCCACAACAAAGTGTTTCCTTTCTTGCAAACGTTATCCAAATTAATGTCTGTCACAGCATTACTGTTGAATTGATGTTTATGAACTGCAGGTCCTGAGGGGGCAAAGTACAACATATTGTAGAGGAAGACAGCTGACTAAAATTGTGATGTGAATTATAGCATTCATAAAGTTAACAAATCAAAAGTATAACAATATCTTTTTACGTAACAAAATAAAAACAATACAAGATTAGCACAATAGTTGCTTTATGAATGGCAAAGAATAGTATTGTTTAAAGTTTGATTAGACTAAAGTAAGAAAAATTTTCTTTCCATAGTCTCTTCACTACTTCTAATTATGATTTAATGTTTTTTCACAGTTCAAGAGAACTATAAATAAATACTTAAATCCCAAATTAAGCATAAAGAAGACAACTTACGTAAAATAATTCTATAACCAAGGGACATTCCTCTAACTGACCTTCTATATTCTTACACTAAAAAAAAATTTTAATTAGATTGGAGATTACTTACCCAAAACCTCACATTAAAAAAACGCTATTAAAATAATTCAGACTTTGAGTACCAGGCTAAATAAATTCTAATTCTATTATATTAAGCAAAAAGCTTCTTTGCTTTTGTTTTTTAAACAGCTTTACGATGAAATTTCTCTATTGGATTATACTCATACATTGATTTCATTAAAGTAATTGTACAACCATCAACACAACACAGTTTTAGAACACTTTCACCACCCTAAAACATTCCCTAATACCTAATTCTAATTAATCCCTGTTCTCATTCTCCAGCCCAGTCTTTATCCAACCCCATAAATTAGCCTTTTCTAAAAATTTCATGTAAATAGAATCATACAGTAGGTATAGTCTTTTTTTTTAAAATATATTTTGATTTTTTACAGAGAGGAAGAGAGAGGGATAGAGTTAGAAACATCGATGAGAGAGAGACATCAGTCAGCTGCCTCCTGCACGCCCCCTACCGGGGATGTGCCTGCAACCCAGGTACATGCCCTTGACCAGAATCGAACCTGGGACCCTTCAGTCCGCGGGCCGACGCTCTATCCACTGAGCCAAACTGGTTAGGGCCAGTAGGTATAGTCTTATGTCTAACTTTGTTCACTTGGCAAAATGTTCATTGAGGTTAATCCATTTTGAAGCACATATCAACAAGTGTGCTCCTTTTAATTACAGAATAATATGTCGTATGTGGAAATAGTGCACTTTGTTTACACATTCGCCAGTTAATGAATATTTGGATAGTTTCCAGTTTGGGGCTAATGTTAATGCTGCCATAAACATCTGTGTAACAAGTCTTTTTATGGATATACTAGAGCCATGGTTGGCAAACTGCGGCTCACAAGCCACATGCGGCTCTTTGGTCCCTTGAGTGTGGCCCTTCCCCAAAATACCACAGCCTGGGCAAGTCTATTTTGAAGAAGTGGCGTTAGAAGAAGTTCAAAAAATTTGGCTCTATAAAGAAATTTCAGTCATTGTACTGTTGATATTTGGCTCTGTTGACTAATGAGTTTGCCAACCACTGTACTGGAGGCCCGGTGCATGAAATTCGTGCACTCGAGAGGGGTCCTTCCGCCTGGCCTGTTCCCTCGCACAGTCCGGGAGCCCTCAGGGGATGTCTCAGCGGGCCTAAACCATCAGTCGAATATCCTTAGCACTGCTGCAGAGGCGGGAGAGGGTCCCACCACCACTGCTGAGCTTGCCAGGCTTCTGGCTGAGCAGCGCTCCCCCTGTGGGAACACACTTGACCACCAGGGGGCAGCTCCTGCGTTGAGCGTCTGCCCCCACCTTGAGCGTCTGCTCCCTAGTGGTCAATGTGCATTATAGTGACCAGTCGTTCCGTCATTCGGTCGATTTGCATATGAGCCCTTTTATTATATAGGATGTTTTCCTTTCTCTTGAGTAAATGCTTAGGAGTGGAGTTAATGGGTCAAAAGGTAAATAAATGTACATTTACTAGAAACAAACTGCCAAACTCTTTTCCAACATGGCTGTGCTATTTTACATTCCCACCAAAAGTATATTAAGAGTACAAGTTCCTGCTCCTCCACATCCTTTCCCAACACTCCTTGATCACTTTTTTTTTAAGAGTCTATTCTGGACTCTTTATTCTGCTCCATTTAAAATAATAATTTGCTTCCCAGTTATATAAATTCCATTTCTAAAAGTGTCTTGAACAACAAATGCATGCATATGTATTTAATAGTCATCCATTAGGTTAATGTTTTTTTAGGTTTTTACAAAATATTTTTTCCCATCACCATTTATCCCCTCATACCCTCTTCCATCTCCATCCATTTCCCTTGTCCCTGCAATCACCACTGTTGTCTGTGTCCATAAGTTTTCTCATTTTTTTTTACTCAATCCCTTCACCTCTGCAGCCTCCCCACAGAACTGTCTGTCTTCTATCTATGAATCTATTTTATTAGTTCAGTTTGTTCATTAGATTCCACATGAGTGAAATTATATGGTACTTGTCTTTTTAATTTTAGCCAATCTGATAGGTGTGCAATCGAATCTCATTGTGGTTTTTATTTGTATTTTTCTAATAACTACTGATGTTGAGTTGCTTATTAACCATTTATATTTATGTACCTTCTTTGGTGACATAAATCATTCCCCACTTTTTAATTACATTGTCTTACTACTGAGGCTTGACTTTTTGGTATTTACTTTTTAAAATTAATTTTAATAAATATAATATAAATACATAAGATACATAACATTATCACCCCAAAAAGTTTCCTTGTGACCTTTTAAAATCAATCTCCACCACCAAATCTCAAGTAACCACTGAGTAGATTTCAACCATAATAAATTTTGAATATTATAGAAATGAATATAAATTATATACAGCATATACTCTTCTTTCTAACTTCATTTGCTTAGAATATTTTTTATATTCATCCACTGTGTTGCACTGTATCGGTAGTTCCTTCCTTTTTATTGATGAGTAGTATTCCACTATATAAATATACAATTTGTTTATCTACCAGTTAATTCCAGTTGAGACTCTTATGAATGAAGCAGATATGAACATTCATGTATATTTTTGTGAATATGTTTTCATTTCTCTTGAATAAATACCTAGAACAGGAATTGCTAGGTCATATGATAGGTACATGTTTAACTTTATAAAACACTGATAATACAGTTCCCAAATTAGCTATACTTTTCTCTACTCCTTGACAGCAATTTATGAGAGTTCTATTTTCTCTATATCCTTAGCATCATTCATTATCGTTAGCCTTAATATTATCCATTCCAGCAGGTGTGTAGCATTCTGGTTTTAACTTGCATTTTCTAGATGACTAGAGATATTGAGAATCTTTTCATGTACTTATTGGCCATTTCAATATCTTCTTTTATGTATTAACTATTCAAATCTTTTGATCATTTCAAATTGGAGGGTCTTAATGTGTTAAAAGAGTTCTTTATAGTATTAAATACATTGTATTGCAAGGTGAATTTGGACAGCATTAATACATTTAATAATTTTGCTCAACTTCTAACTCCATCTAATAAACAATATGTACAGTACTGAATAAAAGGGAAATGAGATAAAAATAGAATGGTCAAAATGTAATAATATATTATCAAAATCAAACGACCTCAATCTTAACCTATTCAATTCTCAGCAACCACAATAGCACAATTTAAAAAAAAAAGTAACATTATCTAGTTTATGTACAAGTAACATTTGAAATCAGTAAGTTGTTGCCAAGGTCCACAAGTTCTATCTCCAAGTTTAATCATGACCTTTTAGAATAAATTTAATTGACCAGGTTTACTTAGTTTGCAATGTACTATCATCCCAAAACCAATTTCCTAGACTAGCAAATGCTGGTGGCACATAACCAAACAAGAGGTAGGATATAGACATTAAAACTGACAATTCTAAAACTGTTTTTCTCTTAACTTTTTTCTTTCCTCCATTTTCTTCTATTATTCTTTAAGCCCCTCTCAACTCCATTCTTCCAAATCTGGTCTGTCCTATTCCTTTTCTTGATTCATTTAGAGTGATTAGAATATGATTTTTGAAGATTTTATCATCCTAGGTGAAAGAAACTCCTTGCCCTTTAGCAGTCACCCCTCCTCTTATTTCCCAACTTTCCCTAGCCCCAGGCTATACATTTTATATAAACGGAATTATACAATATCTGATCCTGTGTAATCTCCTACTTTCTGGTCCTATGACTGCTGAATATAAAATCTAATGAAGTTATTTATGTTCTAAAATACAAAGCTATAATTTTTATACATATTTTTAGTATTTCTTCTAATTAAGTATCTCTTGATGGAACTGCAGCCTTTATATTCTTGATGGAGTATTCATAACAATTTAATTCACTCGGAAAGAAAACTACCACATAAAACTTATTTGGCAAAAACACTTCAATAACATTAACGGTTGATTCATTTTAACAATGTAATATAGATTATTCCTATTTTAAAGAAAGTAATGTAGTTTACTTACTACAGAACCTTACCTTGACTAAGATGTTCATGGTAAATAGAAGCTAAATTGGGAAGATGTTGTTGGAGATGAGATGTTAGCTCTGCATGTGAATTAATCTGAACTAGCTCCTCTTCACACCCAGATTCTTCACCATCAAAATCAGCCATATTTTTTTCCGATTTTGCACTGACCTGGGAGCTACTGCAACTGACATCATCTGCACTTAGCATATCATCAACCATATGTCTATAACACAGAGAAGAGCACAAAGTTACTAATTAGATATTTAAACAGTTTCTGAATAACAAAAATATCTCTCAAAACATTTGGTGTAAGTTATTCACACTCAAGAACAAAGCTACATTTGTTTTTTAGTAAGACAGTATGTTAAGAGATTTACAAAAACTAAAAAGCCCACAATGTCAGAACTATATATTAATTTTACAATATACCTACGTTTTCTGATCCATCAACACACTTCAAAGAGAATAATTGCAGAGTAGGACAGTAAACTTACTTTTACATAATTATTTTATAAACTCAAATCACAATGTGAGGAACTTAAAATTTGTTTACATTTACTTATACAACTATAGAATCAAATCAGATAACTACCAGAAAAAAATATTTCAATTTAAGGCAGCAATTGAAATGTGGTTAATATTAATTGGGGGACTTTTTAACTCAATAAACACCAATTAAGCACTCACTTCTAAAACATACTATACTAGATACTCTGATATAAAGACAAAAGAATGAAAAAATAACATGAAGAAAAAGTGTTCAAGACTGACTTAGAGACTCACAGGTAGTATCGTATGGAGAGCATATGGAAAGTGCCAACAAAGATAAAATCATCAGGTCTTGTGACACAGAGGTTTGACTTTGGCCCCTGGAAGGGACATCTGGCAATGTCTAGAGCCATTTCTAGTGATCAAAACTGGACAGATAATGCTGGCATCTAGAGATAGAGGCTAGGGATGCTACTAATTCTACAATGCACAGAATAGCATTCACATTGGTGCAAATACCAAAGAAAGAATTATCTGGGCCAAAATGTGAAGACTGCCAAGGCTGAGAAACATTACCTTAAACTCATATGGGTTAGTGATAATAAAAAAGCAGAAGAAATAAAGTAGCAATATATATGAATACGTAGATCTCTCCAACAACCATATTAAATTGTGAAGGCCTGGCAAATTTTCAAGTCTAAGAAAACTCATCCTGATAAAACACATGTTTGTATTCCATCAACTCAAACATTACTACTGGTAATAATCTATATACACTGAGTGGCCAGATTATTATGATCTTTGAATGGCCACTCAGTGTATATCCTATATAATAAAAGGCTAATATGCAAATTGTCCCCTCGATCAGAGTTTGACCAGCAGGCAAGCCAGCCAACTGCCCACGTCCCCTCCCCTTGGTCAGGCTGGCAGGACCCCACCCATGCATGAAATCATGCACTGGGCCTCTAATATATATATATATATACACACACACACACACACACACACACACACACACACATATATACATACACATACACACACACACACACACACACACACACACTGAGTGGCCAGATTATTATGCATTCAGAGATCATAATAATCTGGCCACTCAGTGTATATAATAGATGAATATGCAAATTGTCTGTTACAGCGTCACATCACGACCAGTGTCACCACCCTCTGCTCAGGCAGCTGCAAGGCCAGGGGTAGAATAGGATTCGATGAGGGAATAAGAAAGGAAAGGGAGAAGAAGGCAGGCCTGCATGCAGACAGGCTGAGAGGAAAAACAGAAATACAGAAAGGGAACAAGAAAAAGACACAGGAATGGAAAAGGGAAGGAAATGCGGGCTGCACGTGGGTGGGGGTGGCGACCATGGCGGTGTGGAGCAGGTGCACCCAGCGAGGGGTTGGGGGGGGTGCAGGTGGTTTAGAGCGGGAAGCCCCACCCAGATGCGGGAGGAGGGCGGTGGTGGCCATTGGCGGGGAGGCACCCACAGGTCTGCGACGGAGTGGAGGATGGTCCGAGGCCTTCTAGGCAGAGGTGCTCCTGCTTTGCAGCAGCAGCAGCAGCAGCGCCCAGGCCGCACGGGCCTCGGCCACCCTTACGGGGCTGGGTGTCCCAAGCAGGAAATGGGAGCAGGACGGCGGCGGGGAGGCCAGGCAACGAACACCTGGCCGAGGCTGAGCCCTGGGCTGGGCCTGGGCCTCTAATGCTCCTCCTGCCCCCGAACGGAAGCTTTAAGAAGGGAGAGAGGGAGGGAAGAACTTTATAAAGGAGTCAGTAGAGATCAGAGTTAAAGAAGGAAAGAGGATGTATGAGTGAACTGTAGGAGCTATAATGAAAATCAAGTATAGTTGTGTACTGGGGACAGATTTTAAAAGTAGGAGTCAGAAAAGAAAAAAGAGCTCTTTCTGCCGCCATCTTGGTTCCATTTCCCGCACAAAATGCCCGGTGAAGCCACAGAAATCGTCCCTGCTACAGAGCAAGAGTTGCCACAGCCCCAGGCTGAGACAGGGTCTGGAACAGAATCTGACAGTGATGAATCAGTACCAGAGCTTGAAGAACAAGATTCCACTCAGGCAACCACACAACAAGCCCAGCTGGCGGCGGCGGCTGAAATCGATGAAGAACCAGTCAGTAAAGCAAAACAGAGCCGAAAAGAAGGCACGGAAGGCTATGTCCAAACTGGGTCTTCGACAGGTTACAGGGGTTACTAGGGTCACTATATAGAAATCTAAGAATATCCTCTTTGTCATCACAAAACCAGATGTCTACAAGAGCCCTGCTTCAGATACCTACATAGTTTTTGGGGAAGCCAAGATTGAGGATGTATCTCAGCAAGCACAGCTAGCAGCTGCTGCGAAATTCAAAGTTGAAGGTGAAGCTGTTTCCAACATTCACAGACTCCAACTGTACAAGAGGAGAGTGAAGAGGAAGAGGTTGATGAAAGAGATGTGGAAGTTAAGGACGTAGAGTTGGTCATGTCACAAGCAAATGTGTCAAGAGCAAAGGCAGTCCGAGCCCTGAAGAACAACAGTACTGATATTGTAAATGCTATTATAGAATTAACAATGTAACCATCTAAAAAGGAGGACACGTTCTATCACTAATTAATAAAGTTATGGCATCTTGTGGGATGGGAAAAAAAAGAAAAAAGATAAATGAAAGTGAATAATTAGGCAGGTAGATAGATATTAAAACAGTGGAAGTAGAGAAGAATGTATGGGAAAGGTAGGATGAGAGAGAAAGAGGGAGAGAAGAAAAGTTTTAAAGGAAAACCGGTAGAGCTTAAAAGGAGAATGGGAAGCAAGAAATGGGAGAAGGAGCAAAGCAGGTCCGAGATAGGAAGTGAAGAAAAAAATTAAGGTGGGAAGGAAGGAAAAGGGGAGGGAGGGCAGGAGTAAAGACAAAAAAAAGAAGGAATGTAGGGAGGGAGGGAAGAAGGAAGGATAGGAGAAAGATGGGAAGAAGGATGATGGAACAGGAGGAAATAAGGAGGAAAAGAAAAGTTTATAAATGATGAGTCAGTAGGAAAAAGTGTTACATAAAGGAGAGAGAAAAATTGTGTGAGAGGGAGAAGCCAATAAGGAAGTCAAATACAATTGTGTGTGAAGGGGATAAGATATATATATAAAAAAGAAGTCAATAGGGTTGACCAGGCCGGCAGGGGAGGGCAGTTAGGGGTGACCAGGCTGGCAGGGCAGTTGAGGGATCAGACTGATAGGGGAGGGCAGTTAGGGGAATCAGGCAGGCAGGCAGAGTGGTTAGGGCAGGCAGGCGAGCGATTAGGAGCCAAAGATCCTGGATTGCAAGAGGGATGTCCAACTGCTTCCAGATTGGAGAGGGTGCAGGTCAGGCTGAGGGAACCCCCTCCCATGCACAAATTTCGTGCACTGGGCCTCTAGTAGTAATAATAAATAGCAGCTAATATATACTGAGGTCTTATATGCCAATCATATTAGTCTATGAAATGCTCACAATAAATCAATGACATAAGTAGTATTGTCTATTTTATGAAAAAATAAATGAAGGACAGAAAAATTAATATTAGAACACTATTGACTAGAATTACTTACTATTAAATACCATAGGTGTATTTCACAAATAATCAAGAAGCTTTATGCTTATTAATAACCCTAAAATTAGGATGTGTGTAAAGTTTTCCTTTTCACTATCATACTTTCATGTAAATAGCCAAAAGCAATTTTACACCTGCTTTTAAGAAATTATTATAAGGTGTTGAAGATACAGATCTGTGTTGTCCAGTGAGAGCCACTAGCTACATGTGGCCACTGCACATGTAAAAAGTGGCTGAGTTCCCATCATGATGGCGGAGTAGGAAAACGTGGTATTTGGAACCTCACACAAGCACATCAAATATACAACTAAATTACAGAACATCCATCATTCAGATTACCTGAAATCTAGCTGAACAAAAATCCTACAAATAAGGATATAAAGAAGAAAGCATGTCCAGAATAGTAAAAGGGACAGAGACATGGAACAGGCTGATCTCATACCCACATGTGGTCGTTAAAAATCAGGAGGGATATCTTGGCTGTAGAGGTCTCCCCTAAGAAGCAAGGGGTCCCAGCCCCAATCAGAACCGCCAGCCCAGGATTCCTGTGGCTGGAAGAGAAGTCCCCATAACTTCTGGCTGTAAAAACCAGCTGGGATTGTGGCTAAAACAAAGGGTTCCTGGATTCCCAGGATAAAGTTTCTCTTAAAGGCCCTGCACACTGACTGACTTATACTTGCTAGCTCACTCTGAGATCTAGTACTGGGGCTTCATCTCAAAAGGTGTCAGAGACACATGGGGAGGAACTAAATCGTCTGGCATCAGGACCAGGGCTACAGGGGCAGCTTTTTCCAAGACAGAAGTGCTATTTGAGGCTGTTATTCCTTTGCTGAGCCCTACACCCCCGCCCCCCCCCCCCCCGAGCTAGCAGGTGGGCACCATATTTGAGTCTCCCACAACCAGGCTAACATTGTTCATTCCACTTTGGTGATTCCAAGACACCTGACCCACTCAACTTTCGGGCCCATCCAAGTCATTTCCAATGGTTTTTCCATACAAATGGCCTCTCTTAGCTCATGCTTCGAACTTCCATAAAATTTCTCAAGCAGCATCTGGACTTTATGCAACCCATACCTCTTGCTAAGTAACCCCAGGTTTGGCACTAGTGGCAGCCAGCCTTGGTTTGCAGCTTGGTCTCTCCCAGGCTCCCTGAAGCCCAGCACAAGAAACAATCATCTGAAAATTACTCTGTAGTTGATGCTGGGTGGTCCTGAGCAGCATGTGGTGGCTTTCCTTGCACCTCTTGGGAAGCTGCAGAGCCAGTGTACCTGATGAACAGCTTCTGCCCCATAAGCAACACACTCAAGGGGCAGACATAGCTGGCACCAAAGTCCCACTGAAGTGAATCCTTCTCCATGGGGTTG
Organism: Corynorhinus townsendii; assembly: GCA_026230045.1. Taxonomy (NCBI): domain Eukaryota; kingdom Metazoa; phylum Chordata; class Mammalia; order Chiroptera; family Vespertilionidae; genus Corynorhinus; species Corynorhinus townsendii. The sequence goes on along the minus strand of JAPDVU010000007.1, from coordinate 132,593,514 downwards.
GCCCTTGCACAGCAGCTCCACTGCAGTAGCAGCCAGAGCTTGCAGCCGATTGGTCTGGGCTCAATTCCTCCCAGTGGATGGTAACAGCAACCAACTCAACTGCAACAGGACAAGACACACAGCCCACACAAGAGCTCACATGGAATGCCCAGCTCAGGTGACCATGGAGGCTGTGCCACTAGGCCTTACAGAACACGACACCTACCACATAAGGCCATTCTACACCAAGTCAGGAAGATGTAACAGCTTTACTTAATACATAGAAACAAACACAGCTGCCACATTGGACAGGGGTTGGGGAGATGGGTGGAAAAGGTGAAGGAATTTAAACTTAGAGAATAATCACGGAGATGTAAAGCATAGCACAAGGAATACAGTCAATAATAGCTACAAATCTAGGACGGGTTCTAGATTTATCAGGATGATCACTTGGTAAGTTATATAAATGTCTAATCATGGGGCTGTACACCAGAAACTAATATAATATTGCACATCAGCTATAATTTAAAAAGAAAAAAAATTGTTTAAAGTGGATAGTCTAGAACAGAGAATCCAAGATGGCAGCGTAGGTAAACACCTAAACTGCTGCCTCGCGCAACAATTTCAAAAATTCAACTAAAAGACAAAACGTTTATCACCCAGAACCACGGGAAAGCTGGCTGAGTGGAAGTTCTACAACTAGAAGAAAAGAGAAAAGAGCATCGAGACGTGCACGAGCCCTGAAAAGCTGAGGTACGGAGGTGAGGGATCTGGGCTGGCGGCGGGCGTTGCTTTTTTCAACCCAAAGGGAGACAAGCCCCCGATTACTCTGAAATCCAGTTTCTGGGGAGACGCGGGGGACCCAAACTCCTACGGGGAGAAGCTGGACTGTCTGCCAGTGAGGGGGGCTTACTTGCAGAGCTGCGCGCAGGAATAATTGTTTACGGCACTGGGGCACGGGACTCCGGGACGCCCTTGGGGACACAGAGCCGGCTAACTAGCAGCCATTGCTGTTTGCCACGCCCTAGCCTAGTGACACCCTGAGACCCCGCCCTGCACTACCTACAAACCCACCCAAGCTCCAAGCAGCAGCGTTAGCAGAAGAAAGCCCCGCCCTATCGCAGCTTAACCTAGCAAACTTGCAGCCCGGGTCAGACAGCTCCAAAACCTCCAAACCCCAAGCAAAGAGGAGAAAACTGTAGCTCTCACTGTAGCTCCTGCTGGATGGCCTCAGACAGTAGCTGACCTGCACCCCATTGGAGATCCAGAAGCCAGTGTACCTAGTAGTCAGAGTGAGACACCAGATTTCAACTCCTCACATCCATAAGTGACACATTGAAAGGCAGACTCAGTGAGCACCAAAGCCCCACTGAAACAAGTCCTGCCCCATAAGCGTGTCTTCAGTGCAGCAGTTCTTCCATTATAGACACAGCAAGTGCTCACAGCTAATTGGCCTGGAGGTCAATTCCTCCCAGTATACCAATAGCAATTAAGGCTTTAACTGCACCAAGTCTTTGCACTCAGCCCACAAAGGGGTGTACCAAGAGTGTCCACATCAGGTGATTGGGGAGGCTGAGCTACTGCCCCCTATAGGTCACCTACCACACAAAGCTACTCCATCAACACAGGGAAGCAGCCAAAATGAGGAGACAAAGAAACATGTCACGAATGAAAGAAACGGAGGAAAGCAAACTACTGGATGACATAGAGTTCAGAACCACATTTATAAGGTTACTCAAGAATCATCTTAAAACCGCTGAGAAACTTGATGACACCTTCAAGGAGCTTAATGAGAATGCCAAAAAAATGGAAAAGGATCAGTCAGAAATGAAGCATACACTGTCTGAAATAAAGAATATACAGAAACTCAACTGTAGATCAACGTACCCCAAGAATCAAACCAAAGATCTGAAATATGTGGAAACAAAAAACATCCAACCAGAAAAACAAAAAGAAAAAAGAATCCAAAAATATGAAGATAGTGTAAGGAGCCTCTGGGACAACTTTAAGCGAACCAACATCCGAATTTTTGGGGTGCCAGAAGAAGGGAGAGCGCAAAATATTGAAAACCTATTAGAAGAAATAATGACAGAAAACTTTCCCTGCCTGGTGAAAGAAATAGATGTACAAGTCCAGGAAGCGCACAGAACCCCATACAAGAGGAATCCAAAGAGGACCACACCAAGACACATCATAATTAAAATGCCAAGGGCAAAAGACAAAGAGAGAATATTAAAAGCAGCAAGAGAAAAACAGTTAATTACCTACAAGGGAGTACCCATACGACTGTCAGCTGATTTCTCAACAGAAACTATGCAGGCCAGAAGGGAGTGGCAAGAAATATTCAAAGTGATGAACAGCAAGAACCTACAGCCAAGATTACTCTACCCAGCAAAGCTATCATTCAGAGTTGAAGGTCAGATAAAGAGCTTCACAGACAAGAAAAAGCTAAAGGAGTTCATCACCACCAAACCAGGATTACATGAAATGCTGAAGGGTATTCTTTAAGAAGAGGAAGAAGAAGAAAAAGCTAAAGATAAAAATTATGAACAACAAAATGACATCAAATACATACCTACCAACAAGTGAATCTAAAAATCAAGTGAATAAAAAATCTGAAGAACAGAATGGACTGGTGAATATAATAGAATCAGGGACATAGAAAGGGAATGAACTGACGATTCTCAGGGAAAGCAGGTGTGAGGGGTGCAGGAAGAGATTGGACAAAAATCTTACTCCTATGGATGAAGACAGTGGCGGGGGTAAGGGCATGGGGTGGGGTGGGGAATCAGGTGGAGAGGAGCTATGGGGGAAAAAATAGAGGAACACCTGTAATAATCTGAACAATAAAGATTTTAAGAAAAAAATAAAATAAAAAAAATAAAGTGGATAGTCTAAACTGAGATGTGGTTTAAGTATAAAATATACACAAATTATTGAAGACAGTACAAAAAAATTTTAATTATCCTTGTTACATATGAAGATAGCTTATATATATATTACTGTTTTAAATTAGTGATTAAAAGTAACCTCTTCTGTTTCATTTTGCCTTTTTTAATCCTCACCCAAAGATATTTTTATTGATTTTAGAAAGAGGAAGGGAAAAAAGGGGAGAGAAGGAGCTAGAGGAAGAGGGAGAGGGAGAAGGAAAGGGAAAGGGAGAAGGAGGCGAAATGGGAGAAGGAGGGAGAGAAAAGGAGGAAGCAAAAGGGGAGAAGGAATGAAAAGAAAGGGGTGGGGGGGGAGGAGGAGGGGGGGAAAGAGAGAGAGAGAGAAGGATCAATTAGTTGCCTCACATATGCACCCTTACCAGGGATCAAACCAGCGATCTAAACTAGGTATGTGCTCTGACCAGGAATCGAGCCCACAACCTTTTTGGTGAATGGGATGACCCTCAATCAACTGAGCCTTAGGCCAGGCTCATTCTGCTTTTTAAAATGTGCCCAACAGCCCTAACCTGTTTGGCTTGGTGGATAGAGCATCGGCCTGCAGACTGAAGGGTCCCAGGTTCGAATCCGGGGGTCAAGGGCATGTACTTAGGTTGTGGGCACATCCCCAGTAGGGGGTGTGCAGGAGGCAGCTCATCAATATTTCTCTCTCATTGATGTTTCCAACTCTCTGTCCCTCTCCCTTCCTCGCTGTAAAAAATCAATACAATATCTTTAAAAAAAAATAAATCCTATCTAATAAAAGAAACATGCAAATTGGCTGTACCTTTGCTACACCCACAAGCCAATCAGGAGCAAGTATGCAAATTAACCCAACAAATATGGTGGCAGCCACAGAGCTGGAGCAAGCAGGAGGCTTGGGTTGCCCCCAGCGATGGAGGAAGCCAAGCTTCCCGCCCACCCTGGCTGGCCCTGGCCTCCACTCAAGGCTACAAAGTTTCAATTATAGAAGATAAATAAATCCCAGATACCAGGGCCTCGGCTACGGTCACCAGGGGGTCACCAGGGGACGTGGCCGGCCTGCAAACCACCACAGGCCCCTTGCCCAGGCAGCCCCACGCCCCAAGGGAACGCCACCCTGATCCAGGACACCCTTCAGGGCAAACCAGCCAGCCCCCGCCCGTGCACCAGGCCTCTATCCTATCTAATAAAAGAATAATATGCAAATTGACAGTCACTCCAACACACAAGATGGCTGCCCCCATGTGGACACAAGATGGCTAGCAGGGGAGGGCAGGTGTGAGGGATCAGGCTTGCAAGGGAGGTCAGTTAGGGGTGAGGGCAGTTGGGGCGATCAAGCCTGCAGGGGAGGGCAGTTAGGGGTGACCAGACCTGCATGGGAGGGCAATTAGGGGCAAACAGGCTGGCAGGGGAGCAGTTAGGCATCAATCAAGCTGTCAGGGGAGTGGTTACGGGGTGATCAGGCTGGCAGGCAGAAGCAGTTAGGGGCAATCAGGAAGGCAGGCAGGCGAGCAGTTGGGAGCCAGCAGTCCTGGATTGTGAGAGGGGTCCCAGATTGGAGAGGGTGCAGGCTGGGCTGAGGGACACATACCCCCATGCACAAATTTCATGCACCGGGCCTCTAGTAAATAAATAAAATAAAATGTGCCCAACAGAAAATTAAAAATTGCATATTTGTGGCATGCATTTGTAGTTGGTATTATATAGCTATTGAACAACTCTGATCAATAATAATTGTAATTTAATAAATATAAGACATAATTACTTCCCTAAAAGAAACATAGCTGTTTTTTAAAGTAGACTTACCCATCATGGTGGTGGTGATGGTGGTGGTGATGATGGTGATGCTGTGGACCAATGAACTGCCGACAATTAAATAATTCACTCCCAATAGTCTCCCCAAGGAAGTCCCCAGTGCGTGTAATACAAGATTCCTGAGATGCTTGTGCTATATGAGCAGCATTCATTTCCCCTGAAATATCATGTCCTGGGTCTTCAGAGTGTGAACATGCATCCAGCATTCGTATTCTATTATCTACTGATGGCAGTGACTCAGTGTTAAAAACCAGGTCTTTTCCTGTTCCATTGCTTGTCCCACTTCTTTCTGATGGACCTTGGGAATCCCCTAAGCAAATGCCTGCTTGACTTTCTAGCTTTCTGTTCCGAAGATCTGTACCACAACTGCTTTTAGGAGGATTATGACCATGATCATCATCTTCATCTTCTTCTTTAAGGGCTTCAATATCTGCAATGTCTTCTGACTGTACCTCACTGCCAGGGCTCCCAGCTGACTGGCTTGCATGACTGGAATTCACCTCATTGCTAGATCCATCACTATGCCCACTACTGCTACCAGGACCACTGCTTCCATCTTCACCACTGTTGGCAGTTTCATCAGAACTTCCCTGCATGGATTCCTGTATTTAGAAACAGACAGACTTAAATAAATATTTACAATAGTAAGAAAAAGTAACTGACATTAACACAACACTTATTTTTAAAAAGGCTGCCACAGTATTGACTCATTCCTTAGAACAATATAAAATGGAATTAAAAATAAAACAAAAAAAATAAAGGATCTCAATAATACCACTTAAAAGATTAGGGCCCTAGCCAGTTTGGCTCAGTGGATAGAGCATTGGCCTGCAGACTAAAGGGTCCCAGGTTCGATTCCTGCCAAGGGCACATGCCCAGGTTATGGGCTCGATCCCCAGTGCCTCCCCCCCTCCCCCAGTAGGGGGTGTGTAGGAGGCAGCCAATCAATAATTCTCTCTCATCATTGATGTTTCTCTCTCTCTCTCCCCCTTCTTGTTTGAAATCAATAAATATATTTTTTTTAAAAAGAGAGAGAGAAAGATTAGGCCTGAACATAGTTCACCTTTTATATTCCCAGTTCAAAGGATAAACATGGCAGAAACCCAAAAATCACTTGGGAAGAGGGGGGTGGGACTTTTTTCATACCTCTGTGTCCGAAAGTCGCTGTTGCACATGTTTGGTTCTATTAATAAGTTGCTCATCCATTTCAATATCACTGCCTCCACTTTGATGGGTATCACTGTTATCACTGCTTTGAGGACTAGCTGCAGGTGACCCTATATTAAATAGATTTTTTGTTTTACTTCTACTTTATATTAGCATGGATCTATCAGAATGGCAAAGTCCTTTGGTTCTTTGATTTACCAAAGCTTCATGCTAAGTAGCCAAAAATATAATCTGTAAACAATGTTAAGATTTGCCAAGAGAATATACACAATTTCAATTAAGTCAAGATTACCAACAGTTTAACAGTATTTGTCTTTTGCTCAAATGGGCCTTTATGACTGATACAAATACATGAAATCAATTAACTGTGGTATCTCTAGGAAAGGGAAGCCATGGCGCCATGCATATCTAGACTCAACTTACAAGGTGATGGAGCTGCTCTTCTCAGCTCTTCTTCCTCTGAGGGAAAAGGAAAAAACAGGAGGGAATATTCTAAATGACTGGGCTTCTTTGGGACAGCTTATCAGTTGTTCTTATTACAGAGTCAACAAGATACAGGTAGGGAAATCTGCAATAATGTTAAGTCTCCACCACCTGTAGTAGTAGTTGTGGGTGCCTGCACAGAGAAGCCTAAGAAAAGAGTAGTATATGATGTCAGGAGACAAAAATTGGGGTAAAGTTGATGGAAGTTTTAGAAAGTCCTAGAAAGCTATAAACACATAAAAGCACATAAAAAAACGCCTGAAATTATAGCCAGAAAGATGAAGCAACTCCAATTTATTCACCTTTTCACAAATACGTTAGTGTCCATCTCAAACTTATTTTGAAATTAAGGTTGAAATGAACTACTAAGCAGAAAATGTACTTTAAATATAGTTATAAACTTTGCACAACTTATTACAAAAAATACTTTACTAACCTTTCTTAGTTCCCATGGGAAGATTAGTATTTAATAAAGATGCAAAAGAACTCTGTTTAGATAGCTGAGCCTTAGCTGCTAGTGCATTATTCCATAATGCTTTAATTAACATTGATGCCAAGTACAATGTCTTTAAAAAAAAAAAAGAGGTAGAAATTAGAGGTTTTAGGCAACATAACAAATTTATGCCTAATTAAAATGCTAACAGTAATAAGCTACAAGTTAAATTATCTGAATAAGATAAATTGTCATATTTAATGTGTATGAAAAAATAACTATCATTATATTTTTAATAAATTACCTGCTCAGTATGAACACTTGGCTCAAGAGCTGAGACCAGATTAAGAAGATGTCTAAGTGGTACTGGATCCAAATTCTTGATGAGTGAAGGAAATAAGTCATGTATATACCGACTACAATGTTTCAACTACAAAATAAAGGTAGAAACGAGAGTCAAAAATAATTACCCTACATAACTGAATAATTTGGTACCAAAAAAATTATGCAGTTTGTACTTTTTTAAGTTATATAGTCTTAAAAGCCAAGATAACTAGTACACTAATATTTTTTAGTATGTTGGTAAATGCTAATTACCAAATATCATAAATAGCAGTACAAAAAATTGTGAAATTCTACATAAGCAGAATTTTATCTTATCCAAACAAACCATTAGCTTAATTTTCTAGCTATAAGGATTCTAATTAAATTTATGTACATATCATTAATATAAAAGAAATAAATAAAAATGTAGGTCAACACTCAATCATTGAACCATACCAGCTGGGCCATGTCTCAGTTTCTTTATCTATAAAATGGGATAACAGAACTAACCTCCTAGGGGAGTAAGGAACTTAGAACACATAAAGACGAAGCACTCAATAAATGTGAGCTGTTAATATTACCTGTGCTGCAGCCCAAATGCAATCAATATGCTGAGTACTCAGTCGCCCTTCAGCTGCCAAAAAATTCAAAATCACTTGGCACTGTTTGATAATCTGGAAAAGAAAAACTTACTATAGTTAATCTTTGGAAATATTCTTCTGTCTTAATAGAGCAGAAAAGTCATATAATCATCCACAAACCTCAATATGTAAATTTGGTCCAAATATATGTTCTACTACATTGTTGCTTATAAGCCAGTCTGCAAGTTCTTTTGCAATGGACCTAAAATCAAATAATAAAAATAGTTAATACATTAAAAAATATTAGTTATCAAAAACAAACAAAAAAATATGAGTTATCATTCTTTCCCATGTCCAAAAGGCAGACATAGTTAAAAATCTCAATTTGTTCACATACAAATTAGAAAGAAGTGATTACACACAATTAACTGTTTAGGTTACTACACAAAAAATAACAAAAGAAAAGAAATGATAATATTACCTAACTTTATAAACAAATAAAAAAAAAAAGTCCTGGAAAGTTAGGATAACAACTAACACAAAGTACACAGGTGAGAACACCAAGTATAAAACCAAGTAAGTGATGTATTTTCCTACTCAAGGACTTTGCCTTCCCACTTTTTAATTTCCATAGTAAGCACTAAAGTGTGCAGGGAAGGTTTCCAAATGTAGAATACCAAAAGGATGAAAAAAAATTTCGAGCCAAACTGCAAGTTTCCTGCCTGATACTAATAAAGATTCCACTAATGTGGTCCAAAGATATCAACTTGTTCAGAACAACTTACATTTACCAACATCTCATCCATCATTTCAAAACAATAATCTTTTTACTTTAGAATGGTTTTAGGTTATTTACCCTTCTTTTTAAAAATTTATCTTTATTGTTGAAAGTATTAAAGATGTTCCTTTTTTCCCCATCATTGACCCCCTTCACCCTATTCCCTCTCCCACCCCAGGGGTTCACCGAACTATTGTCTGTGTCCATGGGTTATGCATATATGCATATAAATTTTTTAGTTAATCTCTTCCCATTCCTCCCCCCCTCCACCTTCCCCTCTGAGATTCATCAATATATTCCATGCTTCCATGTATCTGGACGTGTTTTGTTCATAAGTTTATTTTATTAAATTCCACAATATTTTGTTTATTAAATTCCACAAATGAGTGAGATCATGTGATAGTTGTCTTTCTCTGACTGGCTTATTTCTCTTAACATAATATTCTCCAGGTTCCTCCATGCTGTCTCAAAGGGTAAGAAATACTTTTCCACAGCTGCATAATATTCCATTGTGTAAATACACCACATCTTTTTCATACAGTCATCTACTGATGGGCACTTGGGCTGTTCCAGATCTTAGCTATTATAAATAGCACTGCTATGAACATAGGGATACATAGACTCTTTCTGATTAACTTTCATTTTTTAAGAACTATCTAAAAGCTATTCTCACCCTAGCTGGTTTGGCTCGGTGGATAGAGCATTGGCCTGCAGACTGAAGGGTCCTGGCTTCTATTCTAGTCAAGGGCACATGCCAAGGTTGCAGGCTCAGTCCCTATTGTGGGGTGTGAAGGAGGCAGCCAGTCAATGATTCTCTCTCATCATTGGTATTTCCATCTCTCTCTCCTTCTCCCTTCCTGTCTGAAATCAATAAAAATATATTTTAAATATAAATAAATAAAAGCTATTCTCACTTAGAGTAATAACTCACTCACTGGCATACAAGTTAACCTATTTATGTTATTTCTCCCAATAGGTAGTGTGGGTTTATCAGTTGTCTTTTACAACTTTAAGATATACCTAACATCTAATAAACTGAACTACAGGGTGGGGCAAAAGTAAGTTTACAGTTATGAGTATGTGAAACAGTTTGTGCTCGTATAATATTGCATTATTTTCCACATGAACCACTGTAAGCCTATTTTTTCCCGACCCTGTATTTGAAATGTGCAGTTTGATGAGTTAAAGCTTGAGTATAGATCTATGTATCTATCACCACCATCAAGATAATGCATAATCGACCCAAAGTTTATCTATGCCCCTTGTTATCCAGTCCCCACAACCCAATTCCCCAACTAGCAACCTGCTTTGTATTATAGATGTTTTCACTTTCTATAATTTTACATTTTAAAAAAGTAATAGAGTATGCACTCTTTTTTTAAACTGACTTCTGTCACTCAACGTAAGATGTATCCATTTGTTGCATTTATCACTGGCCATTGATTCTTTCTAGGTTTTGGCAATTATGTCTAAAGCTGCTATAAATATCTATGTTCAAGTTTTTATATGGGAGTAAGTTTTCCACCTCTTTAGATAAATACCAGAGAGCATGATTGCTGGATCATGTGGTAAGAGGATGCTGATATTTGTATGAAACTGCAAACTTTCTTCCAAAGTAGTTGCATTTTCTTGCATTCCCACCCGCAATGAATGAGACTTCTCTTGCATCACATCCTTGTCTGCATTTGGTGGTTTGAATATTCTGGATTTTAAGCGTTCCTAATAGTTGTGTAATGGAGTCTCACTGTTATTTTCATTTGCATTTCCCAGGAGGAGGAGGATGTGGAGCATCTTTTTTTGAGCTTATGTACTATCTGTATGTCTGTCTTTTTTTTTTTTTTTAGTGCCCTTGACTGGAACTGAACCTAGGACCCTTCAGTCCGCAGGCAATGCTCTATCCATGGAGCCAAACTAGCCAGCACTGTGTACCTTCTTTGATGAGGTGTCTGCTGCCCAGGGTCTGGCTCTGTGGTTGAGTATAGAACTATGAACCAGGAGGTCATGGTTTGATTCCCATCAGGGCACATGCAGGGGTTGTGCAGGAGGGGTTGTGCAGGAGGCAGCTGATCAATGTTTTATCTATCTCTCCATCTCTCCCTTAACTCTCTCTGAAATAAATAAAAACACACTTTTCAAAAAGTCTTTGGCATATTTTCTAATCTGGTTGTTTGTTTTATTACTGGGTTTTCAGTTCTTTCTATATTTTGGATAATAGTCCTTTATCAGATTTGTCTTTTTATTTTTTATGTTTCTCTTCACAGTATTTATTTTATTTTGTTTACTTATTTTTGTTGTCGATAATCCTCACTGAGCATATTTTTTCATAGGTCTTTAGAAAATGGAAGGGAGGGGGAGAGACAGAAAGATCGACGTGAGAGAGATACATTGATTGGGTGCCTCCTGCATGCGCCCCAACCAGGACCAGAGATCCAGCTTGCAACCAAGGTATGTGCCCTTGAGAGGAATTGAACCTGGGACCCTTCAGTCCACAAGCCGACACTCTATCTTCAAAGTAGATTTGCCCAGGCCGTGGTATTCTGTGGAAGAGCCACACTTAAGGGGCCAAAGAGCCGCATGTAGCTCGCAAGCTGCGGTTTGCCGACCACTGAGTTACAGACCATCAGCTTTGTCTTTTGCAAATATTTCCCCCTGTATGTGGCTTATCTTCTGATGCTCTTGACATTGTCCTTAGCAAAACATAAGTTTTTTCATTTTAATGATATCCAGCTTATCAATTCTTTCTTTCATGAATCATGGTATTGTAACCAATAGGTCACCCATCACTATACCCAAGGACACCTAGGTTATCTCCTATATTATTTTCTAAGAGTTTTATAATTTTGCATTTTATGCTTAATGTGTAATCCATTTGCATTAATTTTTGTGAAGGGTGTAAGTTCTGTGTCTAGATTTTTTTTAACATGTGTTTATCCAATTATTTTAACACCATTTGCTGAAAAGACTATCATTGCTCCATTATACTGCCTTTGCTCCTTTGTCAAAGATCAGTGGACTTTATTAATATGGGTCTACTTCTGACCCCTCTATTGATGTCTATTCTTTGACCAAAACTACATTGTCTTGATTACAGTAGCTTTACAGTAAGTCTTGAAGTACAAAGTTTTCAACTTTGTACTTTTCCTTTCAATAACGTATTGGTTATTCTAGATCTTTTACCTCTCATGTAAACTTTAAAATCAGTTTATGAATGTCCTCAAAATAAATTGCTGGGACTGAGATTGTACCGCATTTGTACATATCAAGAAGGGAAGAACTGATGTCTTCAAAATGTTGAGTCTTCCTATTTGATGACATGGAATATCTTTCCATTTATTTAGTTCTTTGGTATCTTTATCCAAGTTTTACTATCTTTCAAAGAGTTTTATTTCTTCCTTCCATTCTGTATACCTTTCATTTCTCTATCTTCCCTTATGTATTAGACAGGACCTTCCAGCAAAATGGAGAAAAGCAGTGGTGAGAGGGACATCTTTTTCTTGCTCCTGATTTTAGTGAAAAAGCTTTGAACCTCTCACCATTCCGTATGATGTTAGCTGTAGGTTTTCTGCATCAAGTGTGCTTTTTAAAAACTATCAGTACCATATTCTTTACCACTATATTATACTCCTATGTAAATAGTATCCTTTTGCATTTTGTGCAAATAAACACTATGTTGGTATATACTTTTAAAAAACATGGAGAAATGTTTCAATATATTATTCTGAAATCTTATTAAGACTGCACAAATGAAACCAAAACGTAAAGAATTTCTAGTAAACACTTCAAATTTAATAGTCACAATTATATTTACCATGTAAATAGTCACACATTAAAATGTTACTATTTATGTATAAGTAATGCTCCTACTTACGTTTCTGTGTCTGATACCAATGATTCATTATTGCACACATCATTGAAGGTGTGAAGTTGATTCTATAATTAGAAAAATAAAGTTTCCCATAATTATTCTTATATGTGTTAGCAAATGTCAAGAAACATGGTTTGATATTTGCAGATCATAATCAATAACCAAAACAAAATTATAAAATTTAAATAGAGAATCAGATGCACACATTTCCCAACTAGTCTGGCTATTTCCTTTATCATATTAAAACATTAAATAAACTAATTACACAAGTATTAATTATGCTTTATTCCACTATGCACTCTACAGAGAAAAAGCTGAATAAGGGAAAAACACAAAAACCTAATGCAAGGCAACAATATGTTCTTAAAAGACATAGAATTTTATAAAGGGCCACTAAATACATTTAAGATTTAATTTGGAGCCTGGAGAGCATTATGCTAAGCAAAATAAGCCATTCAGAGAAAGATAAATATCGAATAATCTCACTCATTTATGGAATATAATAACATAAACTGATTAACAAAAATAGAGCCAGAGACAGATTCATCGAACAGACCGTCCAATAAGAGGGAAGGGGGGGGAAGGTAAGAGATCGACCAAAGAACTTGTATGCATACATATGAGCATAACCAATGGACACAGACAGTAAGGGGGGTGAAGGCTAGGGATGGGAGCGACTGGGGAGAGGTCAGTGGGGGCAAAACACGACATGTAATACTTCAAACAATAAAGAATCTAAATTTTTTTTTAAAGATTTAATTTAGGAAAATGTCAACAAATATTTTCCATGTTCTCCAAGTCCAATACATGAGTAAAATCCAGCTACTTCAGAATAACTACACTATAAAAACAGGCAGAAAATGAAAAGTAAGGTTAAGGGAGGCCTTGGTAAACCATAGAAAGCATATCCATTCTAAAGAGTGCAGCTAATTACTTAGCTCTAGCAAATTGTTAATGCAATACAGACTCAAGGATAACAGTTCTTCCTCCCTACACCAACCCCCTCCCCATCCCACCCAACCCCATCCCAAGAGAGGCCAATAATACAGATATCAACCTAATTACAACAGGATTTGCTACTGTATAAACAAAATATTTTTGTTAGTCAAATTTGGCCTATGGTCCATTAATTTGTGGCTTCTCCCTGGACAATGAATTAAGTACCTAATTTATAATCTCTAATTCTTTTCCTCTCTGCAAACATTGGTTTCTAAATGAAGAGTTTAAAAAAAACCAAACAATAGTGAAGGAGTTGGACCCTGAAATAAAGAAGACCTAAGGTATCCTTCTAAATCTAAGCCTCAGTCTCTTCATATTTAAAATAGGGAAAATACAGCCCTAGCCAGTGTAGTTAAGTGGTCTGAGTGTTGGCCAGAGCACAGAAGGGTCTTGGGTTCAAGAGGTCAAGGGCACTTCTTGGGTTACAGGTTAGATCCAGGTCCTGGTTGGGACACACATGCAGGAGGCAACCAATCAATATGTCTCTCTCAGATCGATTTCTTTCTCTCTTTCTTTCTCTCTCTCTCTCTCTCTCTCTCTCTCTCTCATCCCCATCTCTCTCTCATCCCCTCACTCCCTCCCTCCCTTCCACTTTCAAATAAGCAATGAAAAAAAGAATTCTCAGATGACGATTAACAAAGAATAGTTAAATATAAAAATACAATAGGGAAAATACAAAAATTATTTTTAAGGACCATACAATGTAATGCATGTAAAATACTTAGCACAATGCCTGGCATAAGGTAAGTGTTCTGTAAAAACTTGGCATTGTCATGGTGATGATGATAGTCTTAAACATAAATTAAAAATCAAACAAAAATAAAGCAAGTATAACTTACCGTTATCTGACTTAGTCCAGCCAACCTCATTGTCAAAGTAGGTGACATAAAGTACTTAAATGCAAGATCTAGGCTTTCTTTATCAAAGCATAACGTTGTGTCCAATGGTTCTTTCACTGTGCTCCACATTAAGTCAGCCATGTTGCGAGCTGCACTCTGTCTTAACTCCTGATCAGAGAGCTTGCATAAATACCTGAAATGTTTCAGAAATAAAACATATACAGAAACTTGCAAAATATTTCTAAAGACCACTTAATGATTCAATAATATTTCTTTGTTCCATAACCTTCAAAATGCAAAATGCTTAATACAGCAGAACCTGGCATCCTGGGATTAACATTTTAAACTATCTAAACTATTTCAAAGTGATGGTTCAAAGATTATGACCTGTGGCAATGTGTCCTTTACTGAAAGGCCAACTTAAATCATTAACTGCAAAGAGCAAAGTCATTTAACACAGGATTCTGCACCTCCAGTAAAGTTTTATTATTCTCTAATACCTACAATGTATACATCTTGTTTTATTAAATTTCAGCTGTTATCATATAAACAGTGTATCTACTACCCTACATAGCCAAAATTCTTTTAAATGTGAACATTATAAACTTCAGTCTTTTTTGCCTTCCAAAAATCACAAGGCACTGATTTTCCTCTCAGGCCCTAACTATACTATTTGGTTGGTTTCTCTTCTCTATTTAACCTTTCCACATTAAGGATCCTTTGGGCTTGTAATGGATTGCAAAAAGGCCCATATTCCACTCATCACTTTATATGGAAATCTTTACAACGTTACTGTTCCACTCTTCCCATCAAGAGATGTAATCTAGCCAAAACCAGTCTGGCTCAGTGAACAGAGCGTTGGCCTGCGGACTGAAGGGTCCCGGGTTCGATTCTGGTCAAGGGCATGTACCTTGGTTGCAGGCACATCCCCAGTAGGGGGTGTGCAGGAGGCAGCTGATCAATGTTTCTCTCTCATCGATGTTTCTAACTCTCTATCCCTCTTCCTTCCTCTCTGTAAAAAAATCAATAGAATATATTTTTTTTAAAAAAGAGGTATAATCTAGAGGAGAAACCAAGATGGAGGCATAGGTAAACACCTGAACTTGCTGCCTCACACAACCACTTCAAAACTACAACTAAAAGACAAAATGGATATCATCCAGAACCACAGGAAAGTTGGCCGAGTGGAAATTCTACAACTAGAAGGGAAGAAAAAAGCACACTGAGACTCAGAGGAGGTGCAGAAGTAAAGTGTGGAGGTACAGAGGCGCGCACGCGTGGAAAGGGCTGGCAACTGAGGACTCGATTGTCTTTTTTAATCAGGAGGGAGACACAAGCTCCCGACTGCCCTGAACTCCAGTTCCAAGTGAGACGCTGGGGACCCAGACTCATACAGGGGAAACTGGACTGTCTGGCATAGGGCTGATCTCGAGGGCAGCTTTCTCTCAGAGGTGCTTGCAGCAATTACAGATTACCGAGGGACACTGAGACCCGGGGGCCTCTTAGGGCAGGGCTGAAGGTCAGACATTGCTGTTTGCTCTGCCCTGTTGATTCCCTGAGACACTGGCCCACCCAATTTACAACCCCATCCCAGCTGTATGCAGAGGCTTTTGCATATGAATGGCCTGGCCCTCTGAAATCTAAAATTACCTAACAAACTGCAGCTGGGTCAGAGAGCCCCAGAACTTCCAAGGCTCCACAGCAGCTTGCATTGCTTCACAGCTGGGCCTCATCTGGGCACCTCCAAACCCCAAACAAAGAAGAGGAATCTGCAGACCTCTCTGTAGCTCCTCCTGGGTGGCCTCAGACAGAGCTAAATTTGCACCTCCTTGGAGATCCAAGAGCCAGTGTACCCAGTGGTCAGAGTGGGACCATCCAGATTACAATTCCTCAGATCCAAAAGGGACACACTCAGGGGGCAGACTCAGTGAGCACCAAAGCCCCACTGAAGCAAGTCCTGCCCCATAAGGGTGTCTCCAGCACAGAAGTTCTCCCAGCATAAACACAGCTGATCCTCACAGCCAATTGGCCTGGAGGTCAATTGCTCCCAGTGATACCAACAACAATCAAGGCTTAACTACAACAAGACTGTGCACACAGCCCACAAAGAGGTGCACCAAGAGTGTCCACCTCAGGTAACTGGGGAGGCTGAGCCACTGGGCCCTACAGGACACCTAGCACACAAGCCACTCTATCAACTCAGGGAAGCAGCCAAAATGCAGAGACAAAGAAACAGGTCACTCATGAAAGAAATGGAGGAAAGCCAACAACTGGATATAGAGTTCAAAACCACTGTTATAAGGTTTTTCAAGAATTTTCTAGAAACGGCTGATAAATTGAGACCCTTGAGGATATGAAAAAGGACCAACTAGAAATTAAGCATACACTGACTGAAATGAAAAATAATATACAGAGATCCAACAGCAGACTAGAGGGTTGCAAGAATCAAGTCAAAGATTTGAAATACAAAGAAGCAAAGAACACCCACCCGGAAAAGCAAAATGAAAAAAGAATCCAAAAATATGAAGATAGTGTAAGAAGCCTCTGGGACAACTTCAAGCATACCAACATCAGAATTATGGGGGTGCCAGAAGGAGAGAGCAAAACTGAAAACCTATTTGAAGAAATAATGACAGAAAACTTCCCCCACCTGGTGAAAGAAATAGACTTACAAGTCCAGGAAGCACACAAAACCCCAAACAAAAGGAATCCAAAGAGCACCACACCAAGACACATCATAAATAAAATGCCAAGAGCAAAAGACAAAGAGAGAATATTAAAAGCAGCAAGAGAAAACCAGTTAGTTACCTACAATGGAGCACCCATACGACTGTCAGCTGATTTCTCAACAGAAACTATGCAGGCCAGAAGGGAGTGGCAAGAAATATTCAAAGTGAAGAACAGGAAGAACCTACAACCAAGATTACTCTACCCAGCAAAGCTATCATTCAGAATTGAAGGGCAGATAAAGAGCTTCACAGATAAGAAAAAGCTAAAGGAGTTCATCACTGCCAAACCAGGATTACATGAAATGCTGAAGGGTATTCTGTAAGAAGAGGAAGAAGAAGAAAAAAGGTAAAGATAAAAATTATGAACAACAAATGTATTATCTATCAACAAGTTAATCTAAAAATCAAGTGAATAAAAAATATGATGAACTGAATAAACTGGTGAATATAATAGAACCAGGGGCACAGAAAGGGAATAGACTGACAATTCTCGGGGGGGGGGGGGGGGGGGGTGCGGGAAGAGACTGAACAAAAATCATACACCTATGGATGAGGACAGTGGGGGGGGGGGCTGGTAAGGGCAGAGGGTGGGGTGGGATCCAGGTTGAGGGGAGCTATGGGAGGAAAAAAGAGGAACAACTGTAATAATCTGAACAATAAAGATTTAAAAAAAAAAGAGGTGTAATCTATTTCACTACTCCCTTAAATCTCAGTTTTGCCATAAAACATCCTTTGGCCAATGGGACATTAAGAGATGTGACGTAAGCAGAAGTTTCAAATGCCTCTGAGCTTGCCATGTCTCCCTGGGAACTCTTCCACCACCAAGAACAGTGACTCAGGTTAGCTTGCTTGATGAAAGAGATACGGTCAATGCCCCAAATGACATCTAATCAACTGTAAGACAGATATGAAACTCTCTTCCCCACCATGACCAATCACCCAGACAAGCACAGGATATATGAGTGAGGCTATCCTAAAGCACCCAGTGTCCAGACAAGTCAGCCCGGATCAGGAGAACTAGCCAAACAGAGAGCTGTTAAAAAGCTGCTATTTCAAGCCACCAAGTTTTAGGAGCCGTTTTCTCATACAGCAAAAGCAAACTGATACAGGGCTCCACTTTATGATGGCTTCTATTCTTTTTCTACATTCTGTCCTGATAACCCCATTCACTCCCATGGTTTTTAAGTGTTATCTTTATGTTGACAACTTCTAAATTAAGGTTGTTGTTCTGAATAAGACTTATACTCCCAATTTGCCGGTGCCTCTTAAACGTCCTAAAGGTATATTAAAAGTAAGTCTTTTAAGCTCTCCCATTCTTTCACATCTCAGTTAATGATATAGCATAAAAGAGAAACTGTGGGGGGGGGGGGGGTAAGTGTAATCCATGATACTACCCTTTTCTTAAATTCCACAATCACCAATCTTGTAGATTTCATTTTCATTTATATCCACTCAATTTTCAAAATCACCACAAATAATCCTTGCACAGATAAGCATGGTTTCTTTCCAAGACTACTACATTAACCTTTCAATTGGTCTTCCATTCCAACCCCCCTATAATGTATGATCCAATTAAAGGCCAAAGTGATCTCTTTTTTTAAAAATGAAATTTATTGGGGTGACATTTTTAATAAGATTATATAGATTTCAAGTATACACATCTATGATACATGATCTTTATACTGGATTGTGTGCCTACCACCCAAAGTCAAAACATCTTTCGTTGCCATATATTTGTCCCCCTTTACCTTTTTAGTACTCCCCCACTCTCCCTTTCCTCTGGTAACCATCATCCTGTTGTTTGTGTCTGAGTTTCAGTTTTATATCTCACATATGAGTGAAATCATATGGTTCTTAGATTTTTCTGACTTATTTTGCTTAGCATAACATTCTCAAGATCTATCCATGTTTGTCGCAAATGGCCGTATTTCATCTTTTCTTATGGCTTAGTATTCCATTGTAAATAAGTACATCTTTTTTGTTGTTGTTAATCCTCACCCAAGGATATTTTTCCCATTTAATTTTTGAATGAAATTAAAGGGAGGGAGAAAGGGAGAAAGCGAAACATCGATGTGGGAGAAGAGACATCAAGTGGTTGCCTCTCACTCACACCTCAACTGGCCTGGAGATTGACCCTGTAACCCAGATACATGTCCTTCACCGGGAATGTAACCCCAAACCCTTTGGTTTGAGAGTCAATGCTTTAACCACTGAGCAATATGAACCAGGGCATGTACCACATCTTCTTTAACCAATCATCTACTGAAGGACAGTGTGGTTATCTCCATATGTTTGGCCACCATGAATAATGCTGCAATGAACACAGGTTGTGCATATGTCTTTCCGAATAAATGTTATCAAATTTTTCGGGTAGATACCCAGAAGTGGAAATTCTAAGTCATACAGCAACCCTATTCTGAATTTTTCTTAGTAACCTTCAGACTGTTTTCCACAGTGGCTGTTTTACATTCTCACCAGCGGTGCATGAGAGTTCCTTTTTCTCCATATCCTCTCCAACACTTGTCTCAGTGATTATAGCCATTCTAACAGGTGTGAGGTGGTATCTCATTGTAGTTTTGGTTTGCATTTCCCTAAAAGCTAGTGAAATTGAGCATCTTTTCATGTACCTGTTGGCCATTTGCATGTCTTCTTGGGAGAAGTGTCTGTTCAGATCCTCTGACCATTTTTCAAATGGATTCTTTGTTTGGTGGTGAGTTGTGTGATTTCTTTATATACTTTGTATATTAACCCCTTGTTAGAGCTGTTGTTTGCAAATATCTCCTCCATTTGGTTGGTTGCCTTTTTGTTTTGTTGGTGTTTTCTTTTGCTGTGCAGCTTTTTAGTCTGACATAGTCCATTCAATTATTATTGCCCTTTATGTCCTTGCTTTGCGGTCAAATTCACAAAATTTTCTCTAAGACCAAGGTCCATATGTTTAATACTTATGTTTTCTTCTATGTTATTTACTGTTTCAGATCTTATATTTTGGTCTTTGACCCATTTTGAATTAACTTTTGTATATAGGGACGAACTGTAGCCTAGTTTCATTCTTTTGCATGTAGCTTTCCAATTTTCCCAGTACCATTAACTAAAGAGACTTTTTCTCCATTGTATGTTTTTGGCTACTTTGTCAAAAATTATCTGCCCATATACATGTGATTTTACTTCTGGGTTGTCAATTCTGTTCTATTGATTTTTGTGTCTATTTTTCTGCCAAGGCCATGCTGTTTTGATTACTATAGCTCTGTAATATAATTTCAAGTCAGGTAGTGTGATAGCTTCAGCTTTGTTCTTTTTATAGGGTGCTCTGGCTATTTGGGATCTTTTGTGGTTCCATACAAATCTGATTATTTTTTTGTTCTATTTCTTTAAAAAGGTCACTGGGGCAGGGGCTCGGTGGAGGGGGCAAATGGGGGACATCTGTAACAGTGTCAATAATAAAATAATAAAAATAATAAACTTAAAATGTCACTGGGATTTTGATGGGGATTGCATTAAATCTGCATATTCTTTTGGGTATTATAGATATTTTAAACCATGTTGATTCTTCCAATCCATGAGCACTGAATATCTTTCAATTTCATAGTGTCTTTTTCAATATTTTTTTAAATTAAAAAAATGTTTTAAATATTTTATTGAGTTCGGAGAGGGAGAGGGAGAAATAGAAACATCAATGATGAGAAAGAATCACTGATCGGCTGCCTCCTGCACACCCCCTACTGGGAATCTAGCTCTACAACCCAGGTATGTGCCCTTGACCAGAATTGAACTCAGGACCCTTCAGTCCACAGGCCAACGGTCTAACCACTAAGCCAAACCAACTATGGCTCAATGGCTTTTAATAAGGTTTTGTAGTTATCAGTATATAGGTCTTTCACATCTCTAAGTTTATTTCTGAGCATTTTATTCTTTTTGTTGCAAATGCAAAAGGAATTATGTGTTTTTTCCATTTCTTTTCCTGAAATTTCATTGTTAGTAATAGGATTGCAGTGGATTTTTGTACACTGGTTTTATATTCTGCAAATTTATTACGTTGTTTATTGTTTCTAATGGTTTGTTTGTTATTTTGGTGGAATCCTTAGGGTTTTCTATAAAAAGAACCACTTCATCTGCAAAAAGTGACACTTCTACTTCTTCATTCCCAATTTGGATGCCTTTTATTTCTTGCTCTTGCCCGATTGCTCTGGCTAGGACTTCCAGCGCTGTGTTGAATATAAGTGGTAAGAGTGGACATCTCTGTCTTGTTCAAAGAAATCTTTTAAAAACCATTCTAACTCATCTACTTAAAACCCTTCAATAGATTCCCATTGCTAAAATTAAATCCAAACTCCAACAATGGCTTGACGGTCCTGAATAATCTGTCCCTGCTTATCCAACCTCAAGTCATAATTATACTCCCATATACACTATGCTCCATAGCAGTCTGCTTCTAGTTTCTTTAATATGTCATATTCTTTCCAACTTTAAAGCCCTTACATTCCTTCTACCTGGAATATGTCCTAAGTATCATCTGATTAGATGATTCATGTTCTTCAGATGTCAACTTTAAGAAAGGCCTCATATTCCCTATCACGTTACCTCACTAGCGTAGCATTCATCACTATCTGTTTATTTTTCTGACACTTGCTCCAACAACTCAAACAACAATGAGAAATTATTATACACCCAATTATTTGCGAAGGAATGAAAAAAACTATAAAGAACTTGAAATTATTATCAAGAAATACAATCTTAGAATTCTTAACAGTTCATACTCTAAGGCTAATCAATACAATTCTTCTTTATCCTCTTCATATGTTTCCATCCTAGGCTGAGACTTACAAAACTCAACTGTCACCTCCTCCTCCATGAGACTTTCTCTATTCCCATACCTAAAATTGTGACCTACCCTCTAGAACTCTCAATCCACCTTTGCTGCTATTTTTCTCTAATACTAATCATTGTCTGATGAACTATGTCATTTATTTATTCATTTTGTGCTTAGCTGCACACACAAAAAATATTTTCTTCTGTTATATTCCCAGTGCTTAGAACATAACACTTAGCATATATTTGTTGATTGAATATAGTGGAATCCCATGTAACCATTAGTAATCGCTTTAATTCTTTTTACATACCATGTTTAAAAAGTTTGACACAAATAGCTTTAAAAGCAAACATTAATTATAAACCTACATATGCATAAAAAATACTACACACTGAAATGAGAATAAAAATTTTCTCTAAAGAATGTGAAAACAGCCCTGACCAGTTTGGCTCAGTGGACAGAGCGTCGTTCTGCGGACTTAAAGGCCCCAGGTTCAATTCCGATCAAGGGCATGTACCTTGGTTGCGAGTACATCCCCAGTGAGGGGTGTGCAGGAGGCAGCTGATTAATGTTTCTTTCTCATCGATGTTTCTAACTCTCTATCCCTCTCCCTTCCTCTCTGTAAAAAAATCTATAAAATGTTAAAATATGTTTTAAAAAAAAAAGAACGTGTAAACAAAGTACCTTAAAACAATATGATTCTGTACTATGTCATAAATTGTTTAAATGTACTACACTGATAATCAGGCAGAAAATATTTTATAAACGTACCTGATAACATAGGTCCTAAAAGGAATAATGTGCTGCATGACAGCAGGAATATGTAGCCATATTCTAATCTATAAAGAAACATAAAGATGGCATTAATGTATAATGAATATATGAATACATGTATATTTCACTTTAATTAAAAACAAGATCATTTAGAATTTTGTTGCATCTAAACTACATTTTATCTATTTTCAATAGAATAAACTAAGAAACAATATAATACACATTATCAAGTAATTAATTTAACCTATATACATTTTATATATGTTAAGGAGTTTGAATTTAATTTTATTTATATATATAAGTATACACAAACATAAAATCAATCTGAAAAATTATTAGCTTCTTGCTGAAAAGGAACAACCACTTATCCAAGTAATATAATAGCAACCCAAATACTACAGAACTAAGTTAGTTTTCTAATAAATCATCTCACCATTCCTTCTAAAAAATATCAAATCACCTCTGATTTCTAGTCATTTCCATATACATTTAAAAATATATATACTTAGCCCTGGCCAGTGAGTTGGCTGGAGTATCATCCCATACACCCAAAGGCGGCAGGTTCAATTCACAGTCAGGGCACATACCCAGGTTGAAGGTTTGATCCCCAATCTCGGGGTGCATGGGGGAGGCAACTGATCATTGTTTCTCTGTTACATCGATGTTTTTGCCCCAATGAAGCAAAAATAATACAATATAAACAATCATTTATGAATTAAGCTTTTACTGTTACTATAGTCTAAGATATAAAATGTTTCCTTTTTTCTGCACGATATTCCAATCCATTTCTAAATCTAATATGCTTATGTTATAGTAGTTTTATTCTCATAATGGTTTAAATATAAGAATAAAAATCCTAAGCAAAGCATCTAACAAGAAACTGATACTAAGCCTAGTTAAGGGATACAAATGAAAAACAAATTTGCAAATGCAGAATGTATGACTTCACTCTAATCTAATCAGATACCTACATAAGTCCTATAGCAAATACTATACTAATGTTGAAATGTAAAAACTTTTCCTCCTAAGTCCAAGAACAAAACAAGAATGCCTTCAATTCAACTTGAATTGATGGGCCTACACAGTGCAGTTGGCAAGAGACTAAATAAAATGAAAAATTAAAATCAAGATTACTTTAGAGATGATATCATTACATAAGTAGAAAATCCCAAGTAATTGTCAGATAAATGTTTTTTGGAATTAACTATTTTAGTAAGATTGCTGCTTAAGAAGTTAATACAAATAAATAAATATACATACATATGTACACATACATACACACAAAATATGTGTGTGTGTGTATCTATTCTATACCAGGAACAAAGAGTTTTCAAAAATATTCTCTTTAAGAACCAAGATGATGACATAGGTAAATGCCTGTACTCACCGCCTCCCACAACCACATCAAAATTACAACTAAAATACAGAATAACCATCATCCAGAACCACCTGAAAGCTGGCTAAATGAAGCCCTACAACTAGAGAAGTAAAGGAGAAAGCACAATGAAACTGGTAGAAGGGGAGGAGGCGCTAAAACGGTGCCTCTTTTTTGATCAGAGGGAGATCGTCTCTGCAAAGCAGAGGATCGTGGATTGGGGATCAGTTACAAGGAGGCTGCTGGTGACCCAGCTGTTCCTCTTAAAAGGCCGCTACACAAACTGAATTTACAAGGTTCCACTTCCTCTTAGCTCCAGTGCCAGGGCGAGGCTCTGGGGAACCCAGATACATAAGAGGAGGAAATGGATTGTCTAGCATCAGGACAGGAACCTAGGGGCCGTATTCTCCCAGACCAAGGTGCTTCCAGGGGTCTTGGTTCCTGTGCAGGGACCTCCCAGGTTAGCAGGGCTGACTGGCAGTCATTTCTATTTGTTCCACCCTGGTGATTCCCCGAGACCCCACCCTATCCAATTTGCAGCCCCATCCCAAACGGTGTGCAGCTGCTTTTGCATACAAATGAACTGTCCTTGCTCAGGCTTCAGACTTCGCTAAAATTTCTCAAATCTCTCAAGGTGCCCCAAACCTATCAATAAAAGGCCCAAGACCCAGCACCAGCACCAGCCTGCCTTCTTCACAGCTGGTCCTTACCTAGGCACTTCCAAACCCGATACAAATAGGAGGAATCTGCCTATCTCCATGTAGCTCCTGCCAGGTGGCCTCAGGCAGTGGCTGACTTTGCACCTCCCCTGGAGACCCAAAAGCCAGTGCGCCCAGTGGTCATCATCAGACCATACCAAATTACAGCTCTATACATCCATAAGCAACACACTCAAGGGGCAGACTCAGTGAGCACCAAAGCCCCAATGAAGCAAGTCCTGCTCCATAGGGGTGTCTCCTGCACAGCAGCTTTCCCACTGTAGTCACAGCTGGTCCTCACAGCCAATTGGCCTGGAGGTCAATTCCTCCCAGTGACACCAACAGCAATGAAGTCTCAACTACAAGACTATACACACAGCCCACAAAGGGGTGCAGAGTGCCCAGCTCAGGTAACTGGGGAGGCTAAGCCACTGGGCCCTATAGGACACCTACTACACAAGGCCACTCTACTACAGAAGACATAGCAGCTCTCCCCAATACATATAAACAAACACAGGGAAGCAGCAAAAATTCAGAGAGAAAAAACATGTCACAAATGAAAGAAATGGGAGAGAGCAAACTGCTACATACAGAGTTCAAAACCATGGTTATAAAGTTACTCAGAAATCTTCATCAGACCTTCAAGGGATTTAGTGAGACTCTCCAGGATCTTAGTTAGAATGCCAAAGACATGGAAAAGGATGTCAGAAATTAATCATATATTGACTGGAATAAAGAATAATATACAGGGATTCAACAGTAGAGGATTCTGAGAAACTAATCAATGATTTGAAATATGAAGAAGCAAAAAAACATCCAATCAAAAGAGAAGAAAAAAAAGAATCCAAAAATATGAAAATAGTGACTTACAAGTCCAGGAAGCACAGATTCCCAAACACGAGGAACTCAAAGAGGGCCACACCCAGACACATCATAATTAAAATGCTAAGGGCTAAAAGACAAAGAGAATCTTAAAAGCAGCAAGAGAAAAGCAATTAGTTACCTACAAGGGAACACTAATTTCACAACAGAAACTATGCATGCCAGAAGGGAGTGGCAAGAAATATGCAAAGTGATGAATAGCAAGGACCTACAACCAAGATTACTCTACCCTGCAAAGCTATCATTTAGATGTGAAGGTCAGATAAAAAGCTATACACACAAGAAAAGCTAAAGGAATTCATCACCACTAAACCAGTACTACATGAAATGTTGAAGGGTATTCTTTATGAAGATTAAGAAGAAAAAGATAAAGATAAAAAATTTAAACAACAGAATGGCAATAAATACATACCTATCAACAACTGAATCTAAAAATCAAAATAAATGGGTAAGAAATCTAATGAACAAAATAGAATCAGAGGCATGGAAATGGAACAGACTGACAATTCTCAGAGGGAAGAGGGGGGGGAGGGCAGGAAGAGATTAAACAAAGATCTTACATGCATTACGTATGGACACAGACAATAGGGTGGCAAAGGCCTGGGGCGGAGCAGGAACCAGGTGGAGAAGTAAGGTGGCAGGGGAAGGACAGCTATAAAACTCTCAACAAATAAAGATTTAAAAACGTATATGCAGCCCTGACTGGTTTGGCTCAGTGGATAGAGCGTCAGCCTGGGGACTGAAAGGTCCCAGGTTCGATTCCAGTCAAGGGCATGTACCTTGGTTGCAGGCACATCCCCAGTGGGGAGTGTGCAGGAGGCAGCTGATCGATGTTTCTCTCTCATCGATGTTTCTAACTCTCTATCCCTCTCCCTTCCTCTCTGTAAAATATCAATAAAATATACTTTAAAAAAAAGTATATACATCCTATCTAATAAAAGAGTAATATGCAAATTTACCATTGCGTTGCTACACCCACAAGCCACGCCCACCAGCCAATCAGGAGCAGGTATGCAAATTAACCCAACCAAGATGGCTGCAGCCACAGAGAGAGCAGGAGGGAGGCTTGGGTTTCCCCAGCGATGGAGGAAGCCAAGCTTTCCCCACACCCTGGCCTGCTTTGGCCTCTGCTTAAGGATACAAAGTTTCAATTATAGAAGATACATAAATCCCAACAGAAATGGCTGCCACCACGGAGCAAGCAGAAGGCTTGGCTCTGCTCCAGACTACAAAGTTTCAATTGCAAAAGATAAATAAATCCCAGATACCAGGGCTTCCACTTGGGTCATAAGGGGGGCGTGGCCAGCCTGCAAACCACCACAGGCCACTCGCCCAGGCTGCCCCACACCCCAAGGGAACCCCCACCCTGATCCGGGACACCCTTCAGGGCAAACCAGCCAGCCCCCACCCATGCACCAGGCCTCTATCCTATCTAATAAAAGAGTAATATGCAGATTGACCATCACTCCAACACACAAGATGGCTGCCCCCATGTGGTCAAAGTTCCTGCCCCCATGTGGATACAAGATGGCCACCACAAGATGGCCAGCAGGGAAGGGCAGTTGGGAGGGACCCCAGGCCTGCAAGGGAGGACAGTTGAGGGCAATCAAGCCTGCAGGGGAGGGCAGTTAGGGGTGACCACCTCTACACAGAAAACAGAAATTATGAGAAATATTAAAGAACATGTTAATAGCCCTAGCCAGTTTGGCTCAGTGGATAGAGCATCAGCCTGCAGACTGAAGGGTCCCAGGTTCGATTCTGGCCAAGGGCACATGCCTGGGTGTGGGCTCGATCCCCAAAAGGGGGCATGCAGGAGGCAGCAAATTAATGATCCTCTCTTATCATTGATGTTTCTCTCTCTCTACCTCTTCCTTCCTCTCTGAAATCAATAAAGAAATATAATTTTTTTTAAAAAGAACATGTTAATAAAAACACATTTGTCACAGTTACAGATTAGAAGACTCATATTACAAAAATGACAGTTCTCCCCAAATTGATCTATAAATTCAATGCAAACAAAAAAGTTTATGTATGAACTTTAGGCTCTGTTTCCAAATGCAAAGGTCCAAGAATAGATAAAACATTCTTTAATAATGACAGAGAATGGGGATGTAATGTACAGCACAGTGACTATAGTTAATAATGTTGTATTTTGTATCTGAAAGTAGCCAGGAGAATAGTTCTTAAAAGTTTTCATCACAAGAAAAATGAACTTGTTAACTATGAATGATATCACATGTTAACTAGACTTTCTATGGTTATCATTTTGCAATATATACAAATATCAAATCATTATGTAGTACACCTAAATTAATACAATGTTATGTCAATTATACCTCAATTTTTAAAAAATGACAGAAATAGAACCTGCTTTACAAGATAGCAACCCTGCTCATAAAGCTCCAGAAATTAAGGTGGTATACAAATAAAACAAGATTAAGCAATGGACTAATGGAATAAACTAGAAATCCCAGAGCCATGCACATATAGGTTCCTAACTTATGGTAAAAACGATACTGTAGAAAAAAAGGAGAAACACTGCCTTGGCTATAATGTTAGACCAGTGGTTGTCTATATCAAAAAGAAAATGAATTTTGACCCCTTACCCATGCCATACACATAAAATAATTCCAGCTGACCTATAGATTAAAATGTGAAAGTAAAACAATCAAACTTCTAGAACACAGAAAAATATCTCATGATCTTAAGACTTTTCCAACCATAAATAAAACATTAACCATAAAACTTTTTTTTATAAATTACACAGTTT
Organism: Corynorhinus townsendii; assembly: GCA_026230045.1. Classification (NCBI taxonomy): domain Eukaryota; kingdom Metazoa; phylum Chordata; class Mammalia; order Chiroptera; family Vespertilionidae; genus Corynorhinus; species Corynorhinus townsendii. The sequence continues at coordinate 132,565,307 of JAPDVU010000007.1, read as the reverse complement.
GATGGATAACTCTTGAGACAAGAGAATAAAAATCAGACTTCAGAGTGGAAGATATTAGCAATAAATAGATGTCACACAAAAGACTAATATCCAAAACATATAAAGAAATCTCCACCTATCAATAAGAAACAGACGGACAATTTTATTTTTAAAACAGGTAAAAGATTGCCTGGCCGGCGTGGCTCAGTGGTTGAGATTTGACCTATGAACCAGGAGGTCACAGTTCAATTCCCAGTCAGGGCATATGCCTGGGTTGCTGGCTGGATCCCTGGGGGGGAGGGGGGGGTGTAAAAGGGCGTGCAGGAGGCAACCAGTCAATGATTCTCTCTCAATTGATGTTTCTTTCCCTCTCCCTCCTCCCTTCCTCTCTGAAATCAATAAAAATATATTTAAAAGAAAAGCAGATAAAAGACTTACACAGTACTACTCAAAAAATATCCAAGTGGCTAATATGCCTCTGAAATGGTTGTCAATCTCATTAGTCATTAAAATCACAAGGTATCTGCCCTAGCTGGTTTTGCTCAGTGGATAGAGTGTCATTCCTCAGACTGAAGGGTCCCAGGTTCAATTCCAGTCAAGGGCGTATGCCCGGGTTGCGGAAAGATTCCCAGTAGGGGACATGCAGGAGGCAGCCGATCAATAATTCTCTCTCATCATTGATGTTTCTATTTCTCTCTCCCTCTCCCTTCCTCTCTGAAATCAATAAAAAGATATTAAAAACAAAACAAACAAAAAAAAATACACACACAAGATATCTCCAACTGCATGCAAGAGCAACCTGCAGAGACTTTGACAGTTCAGGTCAGCATAATACCTGCAGCTGCCACTCGCCTTCCCTATATCCCAGGACCTGAGCTTGGGAGCCTTCCACCTGGGTCCATGCAGGTGGATGAACTGAAACAACATTTTGTTTAGAGCTTTCACACTTTTTTCTGTAGGTTGCTTCCATATTTCCTGGCAGCATCTGATAATGACATAGCTGAGGATACCAGCTTGTTGCTGCCCCTGTGTTTTAGAATGAGGTAAAGTTATGTTGATTAACAACCTGAACCTCTGGTTCTCTTTCCCATCAGATCTGAACAGATCTTGGTGGTCATAAAAGGAGGAAAAGTAATAGTGAAGCTGGCCTCACAGTGCTTGTAGTCTGTGGGCTAGTTTCAAACGAAGTTGAAAAAAAACACACAAGTAACTACAAGATAGTACTATACCTTCCATCAGAAATCTTGTTCTTTCCCCCTCTTGGTGGTAAATCTAGTAGCTCTACTAAGTATATGTTTTAAATTTCAGTAAATAGAAAAATTGTTCCTTGCTCCCCTATAATAGCAGAAAAGCAGGCAGTATTCTGCTAGTTTTGACAAAAAATGGAGAAATGGCCCTAGCCAGTTTGGCTCACTGGATAGAGCGTCGGCCCGGGGACTGAAGGGTCCTAGGTTTGATTCTGATCAGGGGCATGTGCCTTGGTTGCGGGCACATCCCCACTGGGGATGATCGATGCTTCTCTCTCATGGATGTTTCTAACTCCCTATCCTTCCCCCTTCCTCTCTGTAAAAAATCAATAAAAATATATTTTTTTTTTTAAAAATGGAGAAATGAAAACTTGACAGAACTGTCAACCCACTCTCCTTGTCTAGTGTGGAGATACATGAAAATGTATCCTAGCTTAAGTTCTGATGTTTAATAGTCCTTTTTAGTATTTTTGTAAAAGTAGTCTTAAGACTCAGAGTTCAGAAATTGTTACTATATCTATTGGATGTGTTGATATAACCCCTACACAAGTTTGCATCTCTGATTACATCTCTTAATTTCTTGTATTTGTTTTATAAAGTATATATTCATGAGGTTTCTTTATTAAGCCTCATTTATACTTCTTAGTGAAATAAATCCCATGGCTCTATTGGATTCTTTAATAAAAGGTAGTTTAGTATGTCTGAGATGACTAACTCAAGCAAAGAGCTAGTGCTGAGGTAAGATACTGTAAGTTAAAATCAAACACAACTCACCCTGGATGTCAGTGGGGAAACACCTATGAGGACTCTACATTCTACTTCTCTAACCTGTGCTGCTTTTGCTGAAAACCTAAATGCCAACAAAAAGTAAGAAAACAACATACCCAAAGAAATTTGTTTTTCTCCTGTGACTGCAGCCATTATTACTAAGAATGGATCCATACAGTAGTGTAGTAATATTTGTGCAAAACTGAGAAATCTGCTAAACAGTCAGTGTTAGTTAGGAACTGCTGAAGCAAGTTTTTGAGATTAAAATAAATGCATAGGCTGAGAATATTATCAGATTTGAACCTTAACTTGATAAAATAACAGTTTTGTTTCTATACTAATAATTTTCCAACTAAAAAAAATCCCAGGCAAGAAAAGTTAAAATCAATTTTTTTGCATAGCTGCCGATCTTGTATTTCAGAAATTCATGCACTGGAGGGGGGGGTGGTTCCCTCAGCCTGGCCTGCGCCCTCTCACAATCCAGGAGCCCTTGGGGATGTCCGACTGATGGCTTAGGCACACTCCCCCTGGGAGCTGCTGCAGATTCAGGAGGCTCCAGCAGTGTCAGCTGTGCTGCCAGCCATAAGCCCGGCTTCTGGCTGAGTGGCACTCGCCCTGTCGGAGCACACTGACCACCAGGGGGCAGCTCCTGCACTGAGCATCTGCCCCCTGGTTGTCAGTGTGCATCATTGCAACCAGTTGTTCTGCCATTCGGTCGATTTGCACATTAGCCTTTTATTATTTCAGATAAGAGGTAAATGGCTAAATTTACCTATTCAAATTAAATTCACTAATTTATACAAATTTAATTTTATTATAATAAAGATTTTAAGAAGGCTTTAAAGATATAATCAAGTAAGGTGGAGGTCACACGAGATTAGGTAGACCTTAGTTCAATGACTGGTGTCCTTACAAGAAGAGGAAAATTTAGATACAGACACACAGAGGAGAAAGCCATGTAAAGATGGAGGCAGAGATTGGAGTGATACATCTCTATTAAACTAAGGACCATCAAGGATTGCAAGCAACTACCAGATGCTGGGAGACAAGAACAGACACTTTTTAAGAACCTCCAAAAAAAAGGAACTAACTGCTGACACCTGATTTATGACTTCTAGTTTCCAGAATCATGAAAGAATAAATGTCTATTGTTTTACGTCACAGTTTGTGGTACCTTTGTCATGGCTGCCCTAAGAAACTGAAACAGTAGTATTCACCACAGAAGTGCTTTTTGGATTTTAATGAATTCTTTTTTAATTCTGGCTATTTGTTAGTATAAGAAGGCAGTATACACATTAAATAAGAGATATCTTGACCCTTTCTAAAAAAAAAAAAAAAAAAAAATACTGTAAGGAGGTTTCTGTACTCAATTTTTTTAAAATATAGCGAAAAAAAAGTTATTCTACATGCAAATCACTAAAAATCTGCATTTTCTGAACATAAAATTCATTATTAAAATCTAGACATTGTACTCGAGTAAAACCAATTCCAAAGAACACTTACGTTAGATACAACTGTAATAAATGCATGTGCTATAAGAAATGGCAAAGTTTCAGGAGTTCCATATTCAAAGCAATCCTTCATGAGAGAAAGGCCGTTTTTCCCACAAAACAAACATACATAACGAAGCAAATGCAATGGTACTTCTACATCCTGAGGGAAAAAAGAAAACACTGATCAGACATAAAAATAAACTCAAAAGACATAAATGGGGGGAGAGGGAACGGCGCACAACCACAAAATTTTCCATAAAACCAAGAACGAAAATAGGCAAAAACTTACATTCATATCACAGAATGCCCCTAATATGTTGCTTTCTTGGGTCGATATATCCTGAGCAAAAAAAAAAGTAAATACAATTAGGTCACCCACTACTTAATGGCAATCCTTACAAAATACAATTTTTTAAAGACTGATTTTATAAAAACTCAGATTTTGTGATTGTTTCTCATCATGAACAGTGGTATTCCTAATTGAAGCTAATATGATTGAGTTCTAAAGTATACGTTAACTCTTCTCCAAATAAATCTTTCTATACTATGTACTACAAGTTATTTGCCTTGTTAAACAAAAATCTTTCCTTAAAGAATTGGAGTAATTCTTTTATATATATACACACACACAACACACACACAAACACACACACACACGTTATTATTGATTTCAGAGAGGAAGGGAGGAGAGATAGAAACATCAATGATGAGAATACTTGATGAACTGCCTCCCACACGCCCTCTACTTGGGATGGAGCCCACAACCCAGGCACGTGACCTGGACCAGAATCAAACTCAGGGCTCTTCAGTCCACAGGCTGATGCTCTATCCACTGAGTGAACTGGCTAGGGCTAGAGTAATTCTTATAAAAACACTTAAAATGGGCCCTGACTAGTTTGGCTCAGTGGATAGAGCGTCGGTCTGTGGACTGAAGGGTCCCAGGTTCGATTCCAGTCAAGGATATGTACCTTGGTTGCAGGCACATCCCCAGTAGGGGGTGTGCAGGAGGCGGTTAATTGATGTTTCTCTCTCATCGATGTTTCTGACTCTATCCCTCTCCTTTCCTCTCTGTAAAAAAATCAATATATTTTAAAAAAACACTTAAAATGGTTTTGAAACTGTGCTTTGAAATTCTCTAAGTTTCATAATTTGCTTTCCAAACATAAAATTTAAACTACCCTGAAGCACACTCATCCATTGTTGGTGAGAGCATAAGCTGGTAAGGCCTTGTTGGAGGGGCAATTTGGCAATATATATCAGCATTTAAAATGCACATTCCCTTTGATCCAGTTGGGGCGGGGTGTATATGAGAGGCAACCAATCAATGTTTAGCTCTCACATCGATGTTTCTCCCTCACTGTCTCTAAAATCAATTTTTTAAAAGTCCTCAGGTGAGGATTAAAAAAATTATCTATACATATAAAAGGCTAATATATGCAAATTGTCCGCTAGGAGTTCAATCTCTCACTATGACATGTGCTGACCACCAAGGGTCAGTGCGAAACATGGTGGGCGACCGGAGGCAGTGGCAGGGCACTGAGGGTGCAAGGGAAGGAGGAAGTGGGGAGGCCAGGCCTAGGGACCTACCCTGCAGGAATTTTGTGCACCTGGCCTCTAGTAATAATAATGTGAAACGGCATTAGGGATCTTTTTTGGGATGATGGAAATGTTCTAAAATAGTAATACAGTGCCCTAGCTGGTTTGGCTCAGTGGATAGAGCGTCAGCAGCCGGTGGACTAATGAGTCCCGGGTTTGATTCCGGTCAAGGGCCCATGCCGGAGTTGTGGGCTCCATCTCAAGTAGGGGGTGTGCAGGAGGCAGCCGATCAATGATTCTCTCTCATCATTAATGTTTGTCTCCCTCTCTCTTCCTCTCTAAAATCAATAAAAATATTTTTAAAAAATAAATAAAATTGTAATGTGTAATGGTTGCACAACTCTTTAAATTCCCTAAAATGATTAAATTGTACATTTTAAGCAAGTAGTATTTATGGAAAGTTATTGTCTTAAAAAAAAAAAAAAAAAGCTTTGTTAAAGGCCTGGCTGGTGTGGTTCAGTGGTTTAGCATGAACCAGGAGGTCATGGTTTGATTCCCAGTCAGGGCATATGCCCAGTAAGGGGTGTGCAAGAGGCAGCCAATCAATGATTCTCTCTCATCATTGATGTTGCTCTCTCTCTCTCTCCCTCCCTCTTCCTCTGAAAAAACATTTTTAAAAACCTATTAAAAAAATAAGACTAATCCAAATATACAAACATAAAGATAACATCTAGTATTACATTTTTTAAAAACAAATTTATGCATATGGTCTTATAGTTATCTAAAAATATCTGAACTAATTTCATAACTGATTTTCTTTTTTTTTTGGACAGAATGAAGAAAGAGGAGAGATTCAGGCTTTTTATTATTTTTTTAAACTATATGTTTGTATTGATTTTTTAGAGGGAAAGAGAGAGAGGAAGGGAGGGAGGAAGGGAGGGGGGAGGGAGAGAGAAAAACATCAATTTAACATCAATTGAACCCACAATCTGGGCATGTGCCCTGATCAGGAATCAAACTGGCTACGTTTTGGTGCACAGGACAACACTCAATCAATGAGCCACACCAGCCAAGGCTAGGTTCAGGCTTTTTTTCAAGTATGTATTTTGTACATTCTATATTTCATGGTCACATGGAAATGTTACCTTTATAAGAGAAAGCAATGTGTTTTCATCTAAAAAAAATCTAGCTGCCAAAGGAATCCATTCATTGCTGTTACCTATTTTATATATTTACTAGAGGCCCGGTGCATGAAATTCGTGCATTGCGGGGGGCGGGGGGGGGGTGTCCCTCAGCCCAGCCTACACTCTCTCCAATCTGGGACCCCTTGAAGGATGTCCGACCGCCTGTTTAGGCCCGATCCTGGCGTGGGATCGGGCCTAAACGGACAGCTGGGCATCCCTCTCACAATCTAGGACTACTGGCTCCCAACTGCTCACCTGCCTCTGCTTGATTGCCCCTAACCGCTTCTGCCTGCCAGCCTGATCACCCCCTAACCACTCCCCTGCCAGCCTGATCAACGCCTAACTGCTCCCCTACCAGTTTGGTCGCCTCTAACTGTCCTCCCCTGAAGGCCTGGTTGCCTCCAACTGCCCTCCCCTGCAGGCCTGGTTCCCCCCAACTGCCTTCCCTTGCAGGCCTTGTCCCTCCCAACTGCCCTCCCCTGCAGGCCTGGGTCTCCCCCACCCCAACTACCCTCCCCTGCCAGCCATCTTGTGGTGGCCATCTTGTGTCCACATGGGGACAGCCATCTTTGACCACATGGGGGTGGCCATCTTGTGTCTTGGAGTGATGGGTCAATTTGCATATTACTCTTTTATTAGATAGTATGTTCCCCTAATGAAATAGTTTCAAAACAACTCAAAGCGTCATATCAAATTCAGAAAATTTCAAAATAACCAAAATCTGCCCTAAGAGAGGTCAAAATACTTGTCAAAGTAAGTGTACTAAAACCTCCTAACTCTACTCCCAGCCCTCTACTATGAGGACCACAGTTAGGAGTCAAGATTTCTAGTGCCTAACATGGACACAAGTAGAAAGTCTCCTTGATATGCAAAATGTTAACTCACATCTATTTTGGCTCCTCAGAAGAACTGTTATACGATTTTATATTTCTACTCTGGATACATGAAGAAAAAACCCTAAGATGTTATTATAATCATATTCTTAATAATATATAGTTAGCATACATCTTTAAGTAACAAAACTAGGAAGTCTTGCTTAAAGCAGTCAATATAACTTTTAGATGATTCCTGAAAAGGTCTTAAGAAACCTATCAGGAATTTAAGTTTTTGTTCTATACCAAAATCTCACATTAAATGAGTAAGATGATGCCATTCTACTTCAATAAATAAACAGAAATTTGCCCATTTAATACAATGAGAAATAAATAACCAGAAAGTAATTCTACATATAATTGAAGCAAGTGCTATGCCATTCATGATCCAACCATGAAGAAATGAAGGGCTATAGATTTAGAAATAAAATCTTTGCTTAAAGAGAAGTTAGATAGTAGTGATTATTGTTTCTCTTTTCCCCCTCCCTCTCTAAAATCAATAAAAACATGTCAACTGAGGATTTTTTTAATTACGTTTTTAAAAAAAAGTTTAGATCACTGATACACAGTTCAATTTTTATGAGTTGCAATGATTAGTTTGAAATGACTGAGAAACACTATACTTAAGACCTGAATTCTAGAACTCTCTCAGCAGTATAGCATACAAACTAATCAAAACTAAAAGTCCTTTGAAACTAGTCCCTATTATATAAAACAAGAATATTGGCTGTTTCTAAAGTCAGAGTTATTAAAATACTAACACATGAGTACTGACTCTTCTAAATAGTTTTAGCCAATTTGTGCCTCTTTTAGAAATCAAAGGCTTTACCAGGAAAGAATGGCACAACAGTATGAAAGGAGAATGCGAGAATTACCTCCTCATAAAAAGGAGATTAAAAATCTCTATAAAAACGCCCTAGCTGGGTAGCTCAGTTGGTTGGAGTGTCATCCCAACATGCCAAAGTTTCGTGTTCAATACCTAGGCAGGGCATGTACAGAAATCAACCAATAAATGTATAAATAAGTGGATCAATAAATCAATGTCTCTGTGTGTGTCTCTCAAGTCAATAAACTCTTAAAATGTCTATAAAAAATCTCTACAGTAAACTACTGCATTGTAAAACAAATACTGGTTTTCTTCTTAAGATATCTATTTATGTATTTAGAGACACACACACATCACAATTTTATACACACATGCTACCAAGGTTTTGATATAAAATGCTTTGAAACAGCTGACCCTTAACATACAGAAACTAGACATTTTTAAGAATATTTGTAACAGATCTTTACTAACCTACTAGAAACTTGGGAAACAACTATTATAAGCAAAATATTAAAGAAGCAAATATAAATTCTGTGTGAGATGAATACAGAATTCTATATAAGAAGATTCTTGTTATATTATTATTTTACCACAAAAACCTCATGAAAACCATTGCTTTCAACCAGTCACATGGAACAACCCTTAAGAAGACTAATGAGGCACTTTATTCCAAAAGGAAAAATATAGGGGAATGTTACTATGCCTACATTTGGAGATTACCATTTTTGAAAATCATTGTTTTAACAAAACTGATGAGCAAACTGATTTTAGGAACAAAATAGCAGATTCAGTATTGCTACAGTTTTATTGTTAAGGTATTTTTAACTGGAGGAAAAGTTCTAGGAAACATTGCGTAAATTTCACATGTCTTATCTATAAGTCTCTAACCAAACTATTCTCAGCATCCTTCAATTACTGATTTAAGGCATTAAAACACTATTCATATGGTGTTAAGATTAAATTTAGCAGATTTGCACAAATGGATCCCCTTTCTGTTGAAAAATGACTCTGAGATGACTTTTTAGAATGATAGATATCTTATGCCATGTAAATAATTTATTAAAAGATTTCTACATGGGAAGATAATAGACTTAAGTATTTTCGAAGATTGAGCAGAGTATGATTTACAATATTCTTATAAAGATTTCATTCTAAAAAAAAAAAAAAGAATTCATTCTAATAAGGGAAATATCCACCTCCTGGGATATATTTTAAAAAATAACCTCAATTCAATGTGAAAATATTTTCAGTAAAGGAGAAAGAGGTTTAAAGAAATCAGTATTAAAAAAAAAATAAAGAGCCCTAACCGGACTGACTCAGTGGCTAAAGCATTGGCCTGCAGACTGAAAGGTCCAGGTTCAATTCCAGTCAAGAACATGTACCTTGGTTGCAGGCACATCCCCAGTAAGAGGCGTGCAGGAGGCAGCTGATCTATGTTTCCCTCTCATCGATGTTTCTAACTCTCTATCCCTCTTTCCCTTCCTCTCTGTAAAAATCCAAAAAAATGTATTTTAAAATTAAAAAATAAAGAAGTCAGTATGAAGGTTATAGAACAAATAATCTTGAGAAAGTAGGCAGAAATTTTTTTTAAAGCATGTAGTAGATTTGTTAATGGCCACAATTCTTCCCATGCCAGAATGCATGGGAAAAGGAATGTACCTTAAAGTTTAAAATGAAACTTTATCTCTCCTCTCATCCAGAGATGAAGTCTATTTCACACCCCTTTTTATTTGGGCTGCCCTTGTGAATTGCTGCAACCAATATAATGTGGCAAAACTGATGCTGTGTGGTTTCAGAGGCTGGATGTAAAAAGGCCTTATAGCTTCTATTTTTTCCCCTCCTGGATCAATGCTAACACTATAAGGAAGCTTGTCTATCCTAGTAGAGAATGAGAGGCGATGTACAGAATATTTATGGTAAGGTGCCCTAGAACAGGGTCACCAACCTTTCAGACCTCGTGGACCACCGGTTGGCGACCACTGCCCAGCTGAGACAACAGCCAGCACCAACTGTCAGACATGAAGTTGGACCATGAAGTTGGACCATCAAAAACATTCAAAAGTAAATGCAGCTGCATAAATCAGACCACACAAAACCAGCAAAGAAATTGCCAGGCCAACCCAAAGAATCATGAATAATAATAAATCACTATTCTTTTAAGCCACTAATATTATACAATGCCACATAACTATCTCTATTTTCACTACATTTAGAAAGAAATGCCATTACAATAGAAACCTAATGTGGGTTACTAAACTCTTAGAAGGGCTTGTAAAAGTATTACTAATAGAATGAGTCAAGCACCTTGAGTTACAAAAGAAAATATTATTTAAAACTAAGTTACTTTTGTAACTAAGGCAATTTCAAATTCTGTTACCCATGCCTCTAAGAATGAAATTTAAAATTCGTCTTTTTCCCCAATCATTACCTTTCGAAAGACTAACAAAAGAGCATAGAAATATATCAGCAAAATGTTTAGATCACCGATGAACAGTTCAATTTTTATGAGTTCAATGTATACATCCTTCCTTAATAGGAATATGCTGAACAAATGTTCAATGTAAGTTATTACAAGAATAGTCTAAAGAAAACTGGAATTATTTTTATAATAGTAATTTTTCATAATTTTTTCCATCAATAACTATCTTTATATTTATTCATAACTTAGAAACTGACTGCTAGTATGTATTAACAAAGTATTAGTTAAAATTCACAATACCTATTTTTACATACCTCTATAGTAGGATGAGTATTATGCTTATAAGCAGTATATAAGGGAAATTGAATTTGAAAAATTTTTGCCACACATAGCAAGAGTTTTTCCTTCTCATCTGTACTCCATAAACTAAAAGGATCAGAACTCTCTTCAGTCACATTACAAATTTTTGTAGAGTTTGATTTTTTTTCTATTGATTTTTGTCTTTCTGTACTTCCTTCATTACACTCTCTTTCTATATTCAGTGGTTCTTCTGCTTGATTACTCTCATCTTGCCACGTGGAATCTATGTTAATAGTAGTACAATGTTTACAAAGCTGGTCCCGGAGCACTTGAACTTGGGCAATCACTAAGTTAATAAGTGCACACACTACTTGGTTAAAAATCTCCAAATGCTTATATTCCTTGAAGCAGCATAAACATTGCCTGTAAGAGAAAAAAAAAATTAATTAATACTTCCTAGAGAATCAACAATTATATATAATATAAAAAATTAAACAAATACTTTTTTCTAAACGGTTTTTATTTCCTCCTTCCTGATTAAGTAGCACCATAATAACTTTTTTAGATAGCATCACACCAAAAACTGGTACTTTAGTTGATAAAAAGTCACATTAAATTGACAACTGTGATCTCGATTTTATGTAGGCCACTTACCTGTCCTTCTACACAAAGAACTATTTAAGCATAAGAATTGTGGCATATATCTTTGCTTCTCTAAGAACAAAGTACTCATTTTATGCTTAGTAAATATCAGGAAACAGGCTATAATAACATGCCTTATTAGTAAAGCTGCTTATTTTATGTAAGTGGTTTTGTTGTCAATTTTAAAACCCACATTTTAAAATTAATAATTTGCAACCAAAGGACTTGTATGCATGCATATAAGCCTCACAAACAACAGGAGAGTGGGGGCATAAGGGGGAGGGGTTTAGGAAGGTAATGGGGGGATGAGGACAAATATGTAATACCTTAATCAATAAAGAAATTTTTAAAAATAAATAATTTGCTTTAAATCTACTTGGGAGGAGCGTTCCTACCCTATTTGGTAGAGCAAGAGTTTAGGCACATACACATACACACAAAACAACATCAATAATAATAATAGAGAAATATGCAAATTATCTGTTACAGCGTCACGTCACGAATGGATCAGCAGGCTGCGTCCCCACTCTCGGCTCAGGCAGCTGCAAGGCCCAGAGTAGAATAGGATACGATGGGAGGGGATAAGAAAGGAGAGAGAGAGGAAGGCAGGCCTGCATGCAGACAGGCCGAGAGGAGAAACAAAAATACAGAAAAGGAAAAAGAAAAAGACACAGGAATGGAAAAGGGAAATGCTGGGTTGCATGCAGGAGGGGGTGGCGACCTCGGTAGAGCAGGTGCGCCCGGCCCGCCTGGCAAGGGGCAGGGCGCAGGCTGCGCATAGCAGGGAGCCCCGCCCAGATGTGGGAGGAGGGTGGTGGCAGTCATTGGCAGGGAGGCATCCACAGGTCCGGGACGGAGTGGAGGACGGTCCGAGGCCTTCTGGAAGGAGGTGCTCCTGCTTCGCAGCAGGAGCAGCAGTGCCCAGGCCACATGGGCCTCGGCCACACTCGCCTGGCCAGGTGTCTCGGGCAGGGAATCAGAGGACGGCGGCGGGGAGGCCAGGTAAAGGGGGGCGGCAAACACCTGGTCGGGGCTGAGCCCAGGGCTGAGGGTTAATGCCAGCCCCCCCCCCCCAACGGAAGCTTTAAGAAGGGAGAGAGGGAGGGAAGAACTTTATAAAGGAGTCAGTAGAGAGCAGAGTTAAAGAAGGAAAGAGGATGTATGAGTGAACTGTAGGAGCTATAATGAAAATCAAGTATAGTTGTGTACTGGGGACAGATTTTAAAAGTAGGAGTCAGAAAAGAAAAAAGATAAATGAAAGTGAATAATTAGGCAGGCAGATAGATTATTAAAACAGTGGAAGTAAGTAGAGAAGAATGTATGGGAAAGGTAGGATGAGAGAGAAAGAGGAAGGGAAGAAAAGTTTTAATGGGGAGCTGGTAGAACTTAAAAGGAGAATGGGAAGCAAGAAATGGGGGAGAAGCAAAGCAGGTCTGAGGGAGGAAGTGAAGAAAAAATTAAGGTGGGAAGGAAGGAAAAGGGGAGGGAGGGCAGGGGTAAAGATAAAGAAAAGAAGGAATGTGGGAAGAAAGGATAGGAGAAAGATGGGAAGAAGGATGATGGAACCAAAGTAGGAAATAAGGAGGAAAGAAAAGTTTATAAATGATGAGTCAGTAGGGAAAAGTGTTACATAAGGAAGTGATAAAAACTGTGTGAGAGGGAGAAGCCATTAAGGAAGTCAAATACAATTGTTGAAGGGGATAAGATTTGAAAAAAAAAAAAAAGTTAATAGGGGAGACCAGGCCAGCAAGGGAGGGCAGTTAGGTAGGGGTGACCAGGCTGGCAGGGGAGGGCGGTTAGAGGGATCAGGCAGGCAGGTAGGCAGAGTGGTTAGGGCAGGCAGACAGGTGAGCAGTTAGGAGCCAGAGGTCTCAGATTGCGAGAGGGATGTCCAACTGCCAGTTTAGGACAGTGCAGGATTGGGCCTAAACTGGCAGTTGGACATCCCCCGAGGGCTCCCGGATTGGAGAGGTTGCAGGTCAGGCTGAGGGACCCCCCCACCCTGCATGAATTTTGTGCACCAGGCCTCCAGTATAAAATAAAAATAAATGTAAACAATGAGTCAGTAATTAATATACACAAATCTAATTTTCTTAGACAAGTTTAGTTAGTAGTACAATGCCTAGCATATTGTAAATAATCAAAGGGGTCTGTTGAATCAACAAGTGATACACAAGTAACAGGTTATAATAATTGCATCCAATAATGAATGACAGTTAAGTAACTATTACAATTTTCACCTAGTTATATTATCAAAACATCTATATTATAGTCCAAATAGATGACCAACTCCTTGTATGACCATGTAGAAATAATCGCATTTCTCCAGTTGTGGCAGATTTAAAGTATGGCCACATACTCTTCTCTTTAAAAAGTGAAGGCCAATTTCCTACCCTTGATCATGGACCAGATTTAATAACTGCCTTCTTCTAATGAATGGAATGTGGCAGAAATGACATTGTATGACATCTGAGAGTAGGTCATAAAGACATTGACACTTCTGCCTTGCTCTCTTTTGGATCACTCACCTGGGGGAAGCCAGCTATCATGTTTTAAGACACTCAAGGAGCGAAGAGGTCCACATAAGAAAAAAACTGAAGTCTCACACTAACAACAGGTAACAACTTGCCAATAATGGAAGTGAGCCCATTTAGAATATGCTCCAGCCCCACACAAGGTTGAGATGACTAACCTGACCAACATCTTGAGTGTAACTTTATGAGAAATCCAAGCCAGATCTGACTAGCTAAAACCACTCCCAAACTCCTATCCATAGAAACTGAGGATAATAAATGTTTATGATTGCCTTAAAACACTACTTTTGAGTAATCTATTACACAGAAAAAGCTAAATGATACATCATGCCTATTTTATCAGTAGCAAATGAAAGGGATTTTACTTCTAAGGCCTCCTCTAGTTTTAAAATTCTATAATATTGCAATTTATATAAGGAGAAAAATAAAGTTCTTTCCTGTCAAATAGCTTCTTCCTTTAGGTTCAGGAAAACCAAGTTCAAAGAGAAGGATCACACCTCTGAATACCCTTCTTTTGTGAAAATACTCTAAACTGCCCTCCCCGCAAAAAAACCTTGAAGTCAGATTTGCATTAAGAAAGCCAAAAAGCCAGTCAATTTTACTTTAAAAATTCATTGTCAGGAAATAAGCATTAAACTGCTTGACTAGGGAATCAATCTTAAAAAACAAAAATGAGCCCGGCCAGCGTGCCTCAGTGGCTGAGGACAAACCCATGAAGCAGGAGGTCACAGTTCAATTGCCAGTCAGGGCACATGCCCAGGTTGCAAGCTCGATCCCCAGTGGAGGATGTGCAGGAGGCAGCCAATCAATGATTCTTTCTCATCACTGGTGTTTCTCTCTCTCTCTTCCCGCCCCCCCCCCCGCCCCTCCTCTCTAAAATCAACAAATATATACATATACTAGAGGCCGGCTGCACGAAAATTCGTGCACTCAGTAGGGGGAGTCCCTCAGCCCAGCCTGTGCCCTCTCACAGAGGGATCCCTCTCGCAGTCTGGGAGCCCTTGCTCCTTACCACCCGCCTGGCTCGCTGCCCCTTAGCGCTGCCTCAGAGGTGGGAGAAGATCCTGCCACCACAGCTGCCTGGTTTCTGGCTGAGCGTTGCTCCCCCTATGGGAGCACACTGACCACCAGAGGGCAGTTCCTGCATTGAGCATCTGCCCCCTGGTGGTCAGTGCACATCATAGTGACTGGTCATTCCGCTGTTCAGTTTGCATATTACCCTTCTATTACATAGGATGTATGTTTAAATGATATATGAACAAAGTAATGGGAAGCTGAATCAAGGTCCTTACAGACCTAAAATATACAAGTTCCAGGAGAGCCGAGTCTAAGATACATACATACACACACACACACACACACAACACACACACCTCTCTAAAATTATCATATATTACATAAATTATACGTTTTACTCTATTATACTCAATTCTGAGTAGTCTAGGTATTTGGCTTCTCAATACAGCATTGCATTTCTCTATATATCCATACCCACAGCAAAAAGGGAAACGGTGTTTTTAAATAAAAATATCACTTTCAGTTAAGCCCAGCTTGATTTTGATTTTACACACTAGATACAGTAAAAATACATATATACATATATATATGATGGAAAAGAGGACAGATAGCAACAAATTCTGGATGTGTACAAAAGATGATACAGTAAATAACTTAAGAGTGGAAGAAATAAACTTGAAAGGGGCTAAATAAGAATGTACCAGTAAAAAGAAAGATCTATCCCACAGAAGACTGGAAAAGTCCAAGACTGAAGAGTACCAGGTACCTCTGAAGACAGAGATGAAACATTAATCAGAAAAGACAGTGAAAACTGAATGAAAGGGACAATTAAACCTCCAGGTTCCCATCCCAGCCAGGATATTGGTCCAACTTGCCCCAGAGAAACTAATTTTTCCTGCACATAAAAGTGAACAAGATAAACTCAGGAACACCAGATACTGAAGAAGGCAGGTATGATACAAGAAATTGAAAGCAAGAAAATTAAATGAAATAAATGACTGAGTGGTGAACCTCTTCAAGTACGGTCCCTGCTCAACAACCAGACTAACACATCTCAAGACCAAAGACTTCAAGATATTTCTCTTAGAAAATGTGAACAATCTAAGAGAAAAGTCCATTTATCCGTACTAATAAAGTCTGCTCACCATTTTACCATCATACAATATAGGCCAACATCTGAGATGTCCCATTCACACAGAACTTCCAAACCATCTCTCAATGCCCTCTCACATTTTAATCTTTTTATTGTTGTTGTTTTTTTAAGGGAGAGGAAGAGATAGAAACATCAATGATGAGAATCACTCATTGGCTGCATCCTGCACACCCGCTACTGGGGATCAAGCCCACAACCTGGACATGTGTCCTGCCCAGGAATCGAGCCAGTGACTTCTTGGCTCAAGCAAGGGTCAGTGTTCAACCAATGAAGCACACCAGCCAGGCTTTCAGTGCACTCTCTTAACCATGAAAGGGCAGAAAAGGACAATAACGTTTTCCAGGAAAAGCTTCATCACCAAAGGTAGATCAAAACAAACAGTAAAAAGAAATTCTGCCCAGCTGCTGTGGCTCCGTGGCTGAGCGTTGACCTATGAACCAGGAGGTCATGATTTGATTCCCAGTCAGGGCACATGCCCAGATTGCGGGCTTGATCCCCAGTGCAGGCGGCAGCAGATCAATGATTTCCTCTAATCAGTGATATTTCTCTCTCTCTCTCCCTCTCCCTTACTCTCTGAAATCAATAAAAATATATATTTTTTAAATTTCAAAGGAAGTTAAAATGCAGAAAGAAAGAGAAAAGGTTTTAATTAATTTATATCCTCAGAGACATAAAAGATAATGGGTTGCTGAAACAAAAGATTAATAAATGCATTCAAATTACAAAATAGAGCCCTTTAATGTGTACAAATATATTACATACTAGAGAGTCGATGCACAAATTCGTGCAAGAGTAGGCCTTCCTTCCCCCAGCTGCCAGCACCGGCTTTCCTCACAGCCCCAACTTCATCCAGAAGGTCATCTGGTCTAATTAGCATATTATGCTTTTATTATTATGGATAGCTTTTGCACATACAACATCCACAATTTAAAAACAAATTAAAATTACAGCAACCTGTAAAATTCAACACAAAGTTCAGAAGGTAAAACTAAAGAAATCTCTCTGAAAGTTGACAAAGATAGATAATGGGAAGAATAGGAAGGAAAAGAGGTATAATCAGCTAATTCCAAGAAGACACAGTAAAAAATCAGGTGAGAAATTATGAGATTCTTTTAATTTCAGAACTTAAAAGCCCACCAAAACACATATCATGAAATTTCTGAAATCAAAAAGGGGCAAAGATCCTAAAAACTTTCAGGGAGAGTGAAGACTGACAAGGGAAAGCTCAGGAATAAAAATAGCTAGTACTTCTCCAAAGCAATATTGGAAGCTAGAATACAATGCAGCAATATTTTCAAAGTCCTGACAGAAAACAATTTTCCATCTAGAATTCTGTATTCAACAAGTTATCAATAAAAATAAGGGTAAAACAGACATTTTTAGGCCTTGAAAGCTCTTCAAAAAATATTTGTTTCCCAGGCACTCTTTCTCAGAAAAAAATAAAACAAAGAAGTAAACCAATAGAGATGACAACATGGAATCCCAGAAACTGGAGATCCAGTACAACAGAAAAGCAAAGCAAATGAAATTTCAAAGGTGATGTTAAAAGAAGAAAGCTGTTTAGCAACACTAGTAAGAAATCAATACAGACTGGAATAGGAAGGGCCAAAGAAGAGTAGGGAGAGCAGAGAAAAGAAAATAGATCATTTAGTGATTTGTAAAAATTAGTACTAAGAAAAGTTAGTGTGGAAGAATTAGTGATCCACACCTAAAAAATTAATCAAATGAAAAAACCAGTAAACTCTAGGAAACCAAAAAAATGACAATGACAGATAAATAAGAATTTATATCATGTTAAGATATAAAATGAACCTAAGAACCATTACTGGGTCCTCAATGAGCAGTATTTTTATTTTTTTAACTACCCTAAGAACTAGTATAACTTTATTGAAAGGATAAGGAAGAAAAAGAGTAACCTCTTTATATATCAGAAAAGGAATATCATATATTATACCTAAAACTGATAAAGTCATACCACAAAATATTTTAGAATATATAGGTTAATATCAAAACCAACATCTGAAAGAGTTGAAAATAGAAATGCGGCTGAGGAAATTGGAAAACATTGACTTTTTTTAAATGACAGGCTTTTCCGATCAATTTAAACTCTATACATTTATACAGGAATTACTTTGCATTTATATACCATATCCTTCATATCCTTCCACTATCTGAGCTTATGTTATTTCTTCCCAATCCTAGCCCTATTTTTACCAGCCTAAGACTATTTACCTAAGAGTTATATTCTGCCCACCTAGGTGGAGTATGCTTAAATTTAAAAATGTGTAATGAGCCCTAGCTGGTTTGACTCAGTGGACAGAGTGTCAGCTTGTAGGTTGAAGGGTCTGGGGTTTGATTCCCACCAAGGGCACATGTCCAGGTTGCAGGCTTGATCCCCACGGGGGGTGAGCAGGAGGCAGCCAATCAATGATTCCCTCTTTTCATTGATGTTTGTACCTCTCTCTTCCTCCCCCTTTCTCTCTGAAAACAATAAAAGATACATTTTTAATGTGCAATAAAAATTTCTAAATGCCTACCATAAAATACGTAGCTTCAATAAAATAATAGTAATTAAATACTCATAAGAAACCTACATATCAAAATTAAATTATTTTTAACCTGCATTCTATAATTTCATCTAACAACAAATATTCTAATGGATACCCCTGGCCAGCGGCTCAGTTTATTGGAGTACTGTCCCATGCACCGAAAGTTTGCAGGTTCAAATCCTGGTCAGGGCACATGCCTAGGTTGTATGTTCAATCCCCAGTCAGGCACATGAGGGAGGTAGCCAATCAATGTTTCTCTCACACAGACGTTTCTTTCTTTCTTTCCCTCCCTCTTTTCCTCCCTCCCTCCCTCCCTCCCTCCCTCCCTCCCTTTCTCTTTCTCTCCCCCTTCTTCCCCCTTCCTCTCTAAAATTCAATAAAAACATCTCCTTGGATGAGGATTAAAAAATTTAGTTTGATTTAATCTATATTATATATATAAAAGGCCAATCTGCAAAGTGTCCCCTCAGGAGTTCAACTGCTTGCTATAATGTGCACCGACTACCAGGGGGAAGTGCGGAACGAAGGAAGGCCCCAACCAGCAGCCAGAAGGCCCCAATCAGCCCCGATTGCCAGCCAGGCCTAGGGACCCTGCCCGTGCACGATTTTCATGCACCAGGCCCCGGCTTCATCCAGAAGGTTGTCTGGAAGGTCATCAGGAAGGTTATCCAGGCGGCAGTTCCGCTGGTCAGCCGTTAGGTTGATTTGCATATTATGCTTACATTATTATAGATACTGAAAATATAAAGATCTGACAGAATCTCGTCTTAGCTAGGACCCAGAATTCTTTTTAACTATTTCAAAATTTCTCTTCTAAAAGTAGGTAAGTAGGAAACAAAGAGTTTTGACTGCCTGCTAAGGAAAATAAAATTTACAAGATATAAACCTAAGCCTATTTTATAATAAGCGTTGAATAAGTAAAAAAAAAACCAGCAACACTTCCAACATGAAGGATTATGCCTTATGTTATCAATGCATTTGTCAACCATGATATTCCTTTCAGACCCTGGCATGCTCTTTTGTATATTCAATTTATTCCCATAATCTGCTCTTCCCATTCTCTGAATTAGTTTTCCTTTCATACCATTCCCAATTACAGTATTAATAAAATAAAATGATAATCTGTTAAACCAACATACATAACTTTCCTGATCTTACAGACAAGACAAAGGAGTGGCAGTTATGTGACTGCTATACAGTAATTAACTTTAATATGTTTTTATTAGTTTCACAGAGAGAAACATCAACATTGATCAGCTGCCTCCTGCACGACCCACAACCTAAGCATGTGTCGCCACGGGGAATCACACCAGAGAACTCCTGGTGCAAAGGTCAATGGTGAATCGAACCAGCGACCTCCTGGTGCATGGTTCAACCACTGAGCCACATCGGCTGGGTTGCTATACAGCAATGTAAAATGATAACATAAATATTTGATGACATGGAGAGACTGATCACAGTAGACTATATGTGAAAAACCAGATATCCAACAGATACGTAGTAAAATCACATTTTGTAAAATTTTAAACTGTACTGTTCAAAATCTTGTATCTAGGTTAGACAAAACAAAAGAGTAGTTTTTACTATGGATAGCGGCATGCTTTTATAAACTCTGATTCCCTGTATTTTTTCAGATTTCTATAAGTGTATCTTTTAAACAGGAGTAAAAAGAATATAAAATATTAAAATGTTTGTGATGCTTACAAATTCTTATCAACATACTGTTTTCAAGCAAAATTCTTTTACCTATATTCTAGTCAATACACTAAAAAGAATTATTCTTGACCACTGATAATCTTATGAAAGCCGTTATCACTTTCTCCCAGAAAACCTATAAAAAACATTTTATATCAAATGCCATGGGTTCATTAATGCACTAAGGTATATTTATGGATTTCCATCGTCATGGGCCCCCAAATTCAAAATCTCTTTTGCAGAATAACTGTGCTTTATGAGTAGCCATTTATTCACAATCCTATCCTATATAATAAAAGCATAATATGCAAATTGTCCCCTCAACCGCGAGTTTGATCACTCACTATGATGTGCACTGACAACAAGGGGGCGGCACGGAACATGGTGGGCATCAGTGACGTGGCGCTGGCAGCAGGCGGCAGTGGAGGTGCTGCCAGCCCCAATGGGCCCCCGAGGTGAGCGGGACCATGACAGGATGGTGGAGCAGGTGAGCAGACAGTGCCAGGACAAGGTGGGTGCAAGCAGGGCCCCATCACCACACTGATTGGCCCGCAGATGGCAACCAACAGCAGTGACGGCAGGGGATGGGGCCGCTGCCCAGCTCCCAAACACCGAGGGAGCCAGGCCAGAGCCCAATCACCCCGCTGATCACCCCACCAAACAGCGACCAGTGCTTCCATTGCCCGCCAGGCCTGGGGACCGCACCCATGCCTGAATTTCATGCACCAAGCCTCTAGTCTTAATATAGGCAACAATATTTTTCTGATGCCCAAAAAAGAAACTGGGAGATATGGGTAGAAGTAAGGGTAGGAGAATAGGCAAAAAATTTTACCACAGAGCACTGTGATCGGACTATTTTATTATCTCTCTTCTATCAGCATGATAGAATGTAACCATCTATCTACTTTTTGGTACTGTTTACTACCAGCTAAAAAAACTTTTCATAACTTATCATGTGAGTAGAATTATAAACATTACAAACTGTGTTTTCAGTTCAACTTCTCACGCTTTAGCTTATGTACTCTTCAATATATACTTCATTTCCTAAAATAAACATTAATAGTTTTAAATAAAATAGCTGGTTTATTAAGTTCGTCAGATACTATGCTGAGCACTTTCTTTCTTAACAACCTAAGGTAGTATTTGCTTTATTATTCCCATTTCACTAATGGGGAGGAGCTTACAGCTTACAGAAGTTATTTAATTTGTCATAATCATCCAGTACACATGTGATAAAACAGGACTAGAATCCACACCTATGTCGCTCCCAAACCATACTCTTAACCACTACACACTGGAGCAGAATGAGGTAAAGGCAGAGAGCATCTCTAACAGTTAAGGGCAAACACTTTGATATTCTGATGAAACGTACAAATTAATGTCTAAAATTGTGCATATCAAAATTTCCTTTATAATCTTATTCCTATCCACAGACGTCAGGCTAAAAATTCCTGATACAGAAATTAAGAGTAAACATCTCAAAAGTGGACTACAAATGCAAACATGTAACTCCTACCCAGCTCCACCAATAATCAGTGGTGAGATGCTAGTAAAATATCATTTCTCTGAATTTCATTTTTATTTAGTGGCACACTATAAATCCTGAAATTAAAAGTCTGGTTTTATCCTAGTATCACATGTTCCCACCTAGTTACAAAAAATTCAAAATTCTGACTCAAATATGACATTTCAAATCCTTTTGCTATTAATGTGAATTTCAAATCATTAATATATTAGTATTATAAAATATCCAATCATCTATTTTACCCATAATGAAAGAAAGAACCACCATTGCTAAACTTAAGTAAAAAAAATTCAGGTTGAGACTCGGAAGAGATGCCAATAATGACAGCACATAAATTTTAAATAACTAAAATCTACAATGTTTTTAAACAAATATGTGTACCAATTTTATTGACAAAGGGAAAAAAAGATGGGAAAGATTTTTTTTTTTTTGCACAGGAAATGCTTTTTTGGAATTAAACTATTCTGATAAACTACCATCAGCTACCTTGTGTGCCTCAGGATGTTCATTTATGTTATCACTGCATTTAACATGTTCATTAATCACTGCACACACAATACCTCAAATATTCTCCACCCATAAAAATTTTAGAAGAACCAAGAAGTTTAAACAGGCTAGGCACACAAGAGAAAAAAATATTTAGCCATAACCAACTAAAATCATGTTGAACAAAAATTTGCAAATACTTGAAACAAAGTTTGGTTATATTAATTATTGTGTTCCCTAAAGTTTTATTATCTGTATTCTCATTATATACATAATGAAAAGGAACAAATAGCAAGTGGCTTCCAGAAGGGTCAAAGTGTCATCTATCACATTAGTGATTTTTTTTTTAAAGGTTAAGTTTGTTATAAATCTTTAGCTATGCCATAACAATTATTTAATCTCTCAAAATAATAATCTTTAAAATTTTGACCACATCCGTATGTGTTAATAATGAAGGAGAGGGGCCCTAACTGGTTTGGCTCAGTGGATAGAGTGTCGGCCTGTGGACTGAATGGTCCCAGGTTCGATTCCGGTCAAGGGCATGTGCCTTGGTTGCGGGCACATCCCCCGTAGGAGGTGTGCAGGAGGCAGCTGATCGATGTTTCTCTCTAATTGATGTTTCTGACTCTCTATCCCTCTCTCCCTTCCTCTCTGTGAAAAATCAATATATTTTTTAAAAAATTAAATAATGGAGGGGGTTAAAGAAAAATGATTTTTTACTTTTATGTTTTAAAAACAAAACCATAAATAAGAAAATTTAATAAATATTGATAAATTGTCATTTAATGACTAAAGGTATACAACCCAACATCCTAAAAGGAGAACTTGATGACAAAGCAAATTTAAAATACAAATCACAAAGTAGTCTTCAACATACTTAAGAATACATACCTCTGTGTCCAGGAATTGATATAAGCAAATATTCTGAGAGTATGTTCCTTTCTGAGCTGCAGTCCATCACCACCTTCTATATCAGATACTAAAATAAAGTAGAAAAGATAATTTTTAATTATGAATAAACATTGCTAAAGCAATGTCAAAGCCAATACTTCATTTAAAAAAAAAAAGCCTAGATTTTAGAAATGTAAATATTTCAGGTGACTTTCTATTTTTTGCTTTCATCGAAGATAATAAATCTTGGTTTAATTAATGACTAATTTGAGCTTAAGAAGAGACTTTTAATAAATGTAATTCTGAGCGGGGGCGGGGGGGCATTTTGCAATTATTCTGGTATTGTCTCTCAAAACTGCAAATCCACCCTTCTGTTCTCTGTTTTGTGATGCTGGGGCTGGGACTTTTACAAGTTACATCTTTCATTTACAGCTGGCTTCCTGTTAAGATCGTCCTCCAGTGCCTACACAGCACTAGAAAAAGACTGGAAGGTAGAAAGAGACCAAGGACTCTTTAGCTTGCTATGTATGAAAGCAACACTCAGTAGCAGCATTGATTCCAGCCAGGCTCCAGCTTCTAAGAACCTAGCTCATAGTACCACTCTCAGAAGTACCAGGGTTAGGCAGGCAGCATCCCTTCCCTGAAATCCTAGACAACCAACCCTCTTCCCTTTGTTTCTCCAGCCTCAGGAGAGAAAGGATGTTTCCTGCACTTATCATCATCGTCATCATCATTTTCTGGGTGTCCTCTGGGTTTCTTTGCTCTTTAAACCTTCAACATCTTTTTGATTACTTCTCTTTGTTAAATATTAATTTCAGGCACCAGGCCTCTAGTGTTTGTATAAAATCAGAGATCAGCCCAGCTGGCATGGCTCAGCGGTTGAACCAGGAGGTCATGGGTTCAATTCCCAGTCAGGGCACATTCCCAGGTTGTGGCCTCAATCCCCAATGTGGGGACATGCAGGAGGCAGCCGATCAATGACTCTCATCATTGACAGTTCTCTCTCTCCCTCTCCCTTTCTTTCTGAAATGAATAAAAAAATATTTTTTTTAAAAAAGACAGGAGAAAGAGAATAAAAGGGCTCTAAGTAAGATGGTTCTGCAGTGGGGGAACTAAACATAATTTACATTTGATTTATCTAAAAACAAGTTTTACTCTTTTAGAGGAAATATAATAAATGCTGACAGAAACTCAACACACATGCATACAAACTTGGCAACTACTAACTATAGGAATGAAAGAAATGGTGTAAATCAAAAAATGTAACTACAATATACTACCTGGCTTAACAGTGAATAATATTTACATAGTCCTAGTAACAAATACACAGTATTAATTCAAAAACAATTGGAAAATGCATGGCAAGAGTAAAAAAACAAAAAACAGCTAATCCTTTTCTTTCCATTGAAGTCAATAGACCAATAGACCTTCCATAGGAGGAAGTCACCAGTTGAAAATATGTAGCAGAAATAACAATATGATTGATCATTTAAACCAGTGATTTTCAGCCTTCTTCATCTCATGGAACACATAAACTACTAAAATTCTGTGGCATACCAAAAAACATACAATTTTTTTGCCAATCTGACAAAAACTAGTTGTAATTTTGATTCATTCACACCGGAAGGCTATTGTGTCGTCTGTTCTCATTTTATATTTGACAATCTAAGAGAAAAGAGGTCAGTGCCCCTGACTACATAGTCAGGTTTTAAAAATTCTTGCAGCACACCGGTTGAAAATCACTGATGTAGACACAGTCCCATCCCATGGCTAGCACCATGAGCGCACTCCTAAGAGCAACATGAACAAGCCTTTGCAGACAGCTACTGGGTAGGTACAGAAAGGGTCCTAACTCTAGGGAAGTGGGAAAAAGCACACAAACTTGAGAATTCAGCACCACCTAGGGAAAGCAAATCAGAGGCTGTCAGCACTGAACCCAGCTTTGCGTGATCTAGACAAGGCATACAATCTTAAGAATTCCCTCCAAGGGTGTATAAGAAATGAGGAGGAGTTATATCCATAGAAAAGCATGAAAAAGCCTCAATCCCTAACAAAGCTGACACAAGGTATATCGTTCTCGAAGTCAGTCAGTAAGGTGACTGCTTATTCAGATGTTAAAAACAGCAACTCAAGACTTCAAGGAATATGGGGAAAAAAAAATCAAAGAACCTAAACCACTAAAAAAACTCAGTAATTTTTCAGTAACTAACCCCAAAGAGATGGAGATCTGCGATTTGTCTGATAAAGATTTCAAAATAGTCCCTTTAAGGAAGCTCAGTGACCTATAACAAAAATCAGAAAAATACATAACAAAATGAGTTTTTGAAAAGACAAATATCATTTTTAAAAAAAGAACTTAAGTCTGGAGCTAAAGAATACAATGAATGAAGTAAAAATGTAATAGACAATAGCAACAGCAGATTTGATCATACATAAAAATTGTGAAGTACAAGACATCTGAAGTGATAAAGTCAGAGAATTTGGGTTTTTTATGCTATTGTAATTGGAACTGTTTAAGTTTCACACTTTTGCATTGTTCATTACCAGGGTATGGAAATTGCATTGATTGTGTGCAAAACTTATACTCTGAAAACATTGTTAAAGAAGTTAAAGAACCTTGCCTCACGTTGGGACCCGGGTCCAGTGCAGAGAGCCCCTCGTCCTGGAAAACACAATGCCCTTCACGCAACACACGTTCTTAGGGAACCTGGTGCACTAAACCATTCATAGACTACCGACTACCTGCTTCTAAGTCAGAATTTTGTACGTAGCAGAGCAGCTCCCTTGCTGCAATCTATTGAAAGTCAGCCCTCGACACAATGGTTTGTGTAAAAAAAAAAAAAAAGTGAAAAAAGAAATTTAAAAAGATCTAAATAAATGGAAAGACATCCCATGTTCATAGATCAGAAGACTTACTGTTAAAATGGCAATGCTTTTCAGCTTTATCTACAGATTTTCCATACCCTCTCAGAATTCCATTTCGTTTCTTTGTAAAAATTGACAAGCTGATGCCAAAATTCATATGGAAACTCAAGGGATCCAGAGTAGCCAAAATAATTTTGAAAAAGAACAAAGATGATTCACAGTCTCAAATTACAAATCTTACTAACAAAACTACAATAATCAAGACAGTATAGTGCTGGCAGAGGAGTAGACATATAAATCAATGGAAAAGAACTGAGAATCCAGAAATAAACCCATGTACCTATGGTCAACTGATTTTCAACAAAAATGCCAAGACTACTCAACAGGGACTGTCTTTTCTACAAATGGTGCTAAAACAAATGGATAGCTTTATGCAAGTTGGACCCTTACCTCATACCATGTACAAAATATTCACTCAAAATAGAATAAAGGCCCAAATATTAAGAACCAAAACTATAAAACTTTTACAAGAAAGCAGAGGGATAAGTCTAAACCTGGCAATCTATATATCTTCTATATATATAAAAGCGTAAACGACCAGAATGACCAGTGACCGGTCACTATGACGTGCACTGACCACCAGGGGGCAAGGCGCTCAAAGCAGGAGCTGCCCCCTGGTGGTTAGAACGTTCCCACACAGCAGGAGCGTCAGTAGTCCTGCAGGTCCAATCTCTGGGGAATGGGCCAGGCACCAATGGACCAGCACCACTGGCCTCTTAGAAGTTGGCCTTGGCACTGCGACCACTTCCCCTCCCCTAGACACTTGGCAAGGAAGAAACAATATAAAAGCAGCTGCCAGGTGGCTACCGACAACCAGCGAGAATGTAAGCGGGACGGATCCAGATCCCGGGCTAGCAAGGGCATCCCACTGCCTGCCCAGAGGTCCAATTGCGTCTGGCCCCACCCCACCCCCAGGAACCCACCTGTGCACGAATTCGTGCACTGGGCCTCTAATAAAAACATAAGCAACAAAATGTAAATTGAACTTCATCAATATGAAAAACTTTTGTGCTTCAAAGCACACTATTGCAAAGTGAAAAGACAGCCCACAGCATGGAAGAAAATATTTGCAAATCCTATATCTGATAAGGTATGTGTCTAGAATAAAGAATTCTTACAACTCAATAAAAAGACAAATAACTCAATTAAAAAGTGAGCAAAGGATCTAAATGGACATTTCTCTAAAGAAGATATACAAATGACAAGTACGAACGTACATAAAAGATGGTCATCATTATTCATCGGGGAAATACCAAAACCACAAAGATATAACACTTTACAACCGCTAGGATGATTAGAATAATACAGGTGTACCTTGTTTTGCAATGAGCTTGCAATTATTATGTTTTAATCAACATCAAAGCAAGAACCTCCACCAGCAAAAAAGATAATTGACTCACTAAAAGCTCAGATGATGGTTAGCATTTTTTTTTTAGCAATAAAGTATTTTAATTTTTTTGTTGTTGTTAATCCTCAATCAAAGATTTTTTTTTCCCCATTGCTTTTCAGAGTGGAAGGGAGGGAGGGAAGAAGGGGGGGGGGGGGAGAGAGACACATGGATTGGTTGCATCCTGCACACCACCAATCAGGGTTGGGGAGTGAACCTGCAACCCAAGTACACACCCTTGATCGGGAATCAAACCAAATACCTCTTGGTTTGATTCATGGTTCATGGATCGACACTCAATGACTGAGCAACACCAGCCAGGGTATATTGGTTTTTAAGACACCATGCTATTACATACTTAACAGACTACAGTATAGTGTAGACAAAACTTATAGGCACTGGGGGGAAAAATTGTGACTTCCTTTATTGTGATATTTGTTTTATTATAGTGATCTGGAACCAAACCAACAAAATATCCAAGGTATGCATGTAGTCAAAATAACAAGTGTTAGTAAAGATGTAGAGAAGATGGAACCCTCATACACTGCTAAAGGAAATATAAAATGGTATAGCATTTTGGGAGGAAGTCTGGCAGTTTTTGAAAAACAGGAGTTACCCTTTGGCCTAGTAATTCAACTCCTAGCAATATACCCAAGAGAAATGAAAACGTTAAGTTCACGGAAAAACTTTTACACAAATGTTCACAGAAGCATTATTCACAACAGCTAAAAGGTGAAAACAAGCAAAATGTCCATCAACTGATGAATAAACAAAATGTGGCATATATATATACATACAATGGAATATTAAGCCATGAAAAGAAATGAAGTATTGATACATGCTCCACCATGGATGAATCCTGAAAACATGTTAAACAAAAGTAGTCACAAAAGACAGTGTATTATGATCCTATTTACATGAAAGGTTCAAAATAAACAAACATGTAAAGAAAGTAGATTATTGCTTTGGGTTGGGAGGATGGGGAGGGTTTAAATTACATTTGTTTATTTTTGAGGTAATGAAAGTGTTCTAATTGATTGTGGTGATGGTTACATAATTCTGTGAATATACTGAAAGCCATGGAGTTGTAGAGTTTTAATGGGTGAGGTAATAGGTGTTTTTAAATAGTTTATTTATTTTTAGAGAGGGAGAGAAACATCAATGTGAGAGAGAAACAACAATCAGCTGCCTCTTGCACACCCCCCACTGGAGAATGAGTCCGAGACCCAGGCATGTGCCCTGACCAGGAATCAAATTGGCAACCTTTCAGTGCACGGGATGACGCTCAACCAACTGAGCAACACCAGCCAGGGCGTAAAGGGTGAGTTTTAATGTAAAGCTGTTAACAATACAGTAAAATAATAAAAAGGTCTGTGGATATCCCAATTAAAATAGAAACAATAAACAAAAAATACCTAGGAATAAATGTAAAGGAAACATGAAGAACTTGCATAAAGGGGAAAAAAACCACAGAAGTTCACAAAGAAAACATAGAAGATCATATAAATTTAAAAACACATTAGGCTTGTTAAACAGGCAAAATTAAGATGTTAGCTCTATATATAATATGCAATTTCAATTAAAATTCCAATGGGGAGGAGAGGCAATGCAATAAACAAAATGATTCTTAAGTGTTTTTGTTTGTTTTTTTAATTTTTTGTTTTATTGATTTCAGAGAGGAAAGGAGAGGGAGAGAGGTAGAAACATCAATGATGAAAGGGAATCATTGATTGGCTGCCTCCTACACTCTCCCTACTGAGGACCCAGCCCGCAACCCGGCATGTGCCCTTGACCAGAATGGAACCTGGGATCCTTGAGTCCGCAGTCCAGCACTCTATCCACTGAGCCAAACCAGCTAAGGCAGGATTCTTAAGTTTTACCTCAAGAAATAAATAACTTTACAGTAGCTATTTGGTCTAATGCTATCAGGTACAAAAATGTACCATAAAGCAACTAAATTAAAGCCAGATAATTAATTGCCAAGCTTAAACATAGACCTCTAGGACTACACTCAAGAATTTTTAATAAAATAAAGGTGGCATTTCAAATCAGTGGAAAAAAGATGGGTGATAAGAACACTGAGTAATACTTTGAAAAAATTGTTAGAACTCACTTCAAAAATCATTTGCCAAAATAAATTTCAGGTGGATTTAAAATTTTTTTAGCCCTGACCGGTTTGGCTCAGTGGATAGAGCATCGGCCTGCAGACTGAAGGGTCCCAGATTCGGTTCCGGTCAAGGGCGTGTGCCTTGGTTACGGGCACGTCCCTGGTGGGAGGTGTGCAGGAGGCAGCTGATCGATGTTTCTCTCTCATCGATGTTTCTAACTCTCTATCCCTCTCCCTTCCTCACTGTAGAAAATCAGTAAAATATATTTTTTAAAAAATTTTTAATCCATAAAAGCTTAAAAAGTAAATATCTGATCTCAGAGTGGGCAAAGCCTTTCTAAATAATAAATTACTTACTACTAAAACTTAGGAATCAAATATGTTGATACAAATAATGAAAAAAATCCTCAATATTTGAACTCTTGCCTTGGCTGGTTTGGCTCAGTGGATAGAGCGTTGGCCGGCAGACTGAAGAATCCCGGATTCAATTCCAATCAAGAGCACATGCCCAGATTGAGGGCTCAATCCCCAGTAGGGGGTGTGCAGGAGGCAGCCAATCAATGATTCTCTCATCATTGGTATTTCTATCTTTCCCTCTCCTTTCCTCTCTGAAATCAGTAAAAACATATTTTAAAATATCTATGTCGAAACTTTTGTAGGAACCAAAAAGTTTAGGGGAGTGACTATATCTTTTTTCTCTCTACTACATAGATTTCTAAAAATGGAGTATCTAATGCAAACAGGCACTCTCAAGCACTGCTATTGGGGTATAAATTAGTAGAACCTCTCTAGAATGCAATCAAGCAATCAGAAGCTTTAAATACTTTTATCTTTGGCCCAGGACATGTCCCAGGTTTCTATTCGCAAAAATATTTTCATAACTTTTTTTACAGGAAAACACTAGTGTTATATTCAAAATATGAATAGACTGCCTTTAAATTCTATTTTCAGATACACATAAGGATATGAGAAAATGCTCATTTAAAAAAGCAAATACTATGTATGAGCTCAATTTTATATGTATTCATTGAAAATTATCTGGGCCGCTCAGTGGATAGAGCATCAGCCTAAGGACTGAAGGGTCCCAGATTCGATTCCAATCAAGGACACATGACGCCCTCAGAAAACAACTCCAAGACCATGTGGATTCCTGCAACAGAGAGGAATTGCTCCAGCCATGAAGACAGAAGAGAAACAGTCCAGAGATGGAAGATGCTGACAACGCCTTGCCATACTAGCAGTCAGCAGCTGTGCGTCGCTGTCGCTGCAGGTTGCTCAGGACCAAACACCAGAGAGGGTCGGACCTGCATTACCACCATTTGTCCACCATTCAGAACTGAAATATCATTGCTGACATGTACATATAAGGAACTGTTTGACATTGAAATTGGGACTCAAAAGAACTGTTGGCCCAGAAAGAAACTCACTACAGACTGATTCATTTGCCTCCCAGCATAACCATTATTGTTTGTCTCATTTTCGGCTTTATAAGTGTATTTCTAGTATCACGTGATCTCACGCATCTAGGAGAAATAACGAACAACATAAATGGATGAACAAAAACAGACCCGGAGACAGGGAAGCATCGATCAGACTGTCAAACCTCAGAGGGAAGGTAGGAGAGGGTGAGGGTAAGGGGGAGAAATCAACCAAAGGACTTGTATGCATGCATATAAGCCTAACCAGTGGTCACAGACAACAGGGGGTTAGGGGCATGCATGGGGAAGGATTCGGGAGGGGAATGGGGGGATGAGCACAAATACGTGATACCTTAATCAATAAAGAAATTAAATTAAAAAAAAGGACACATGACACCCTGATTGTGGGCTTGATCCCCACAGGAACATGCAGAAGGCAGCCAATCAATGATTCTCTCTCATTATTTATGTTTCTAGCTCGCTTTCTCTCCCCCTTCCTCTCTAAAATCAATGAAAATATATTTTTAAAAATAATTTTAAAATTAGCTGGAATGATATACAGTAGTCTCCTCTTATCCATGGGTGATACATTACAAGATCCCCAATGGATGCATAACACTGGATAGTACTGAATCTTTTTTTAAAATATATTTTATTGATTTTTTACAGAGAGGAAGGGAGAGGGATAGAGAGTTAGAAACATCCATGAGAGAGAAACATAGATCAGCTGCCTCCTGCACACCTCCTACTGGGGTTGTGCCCGCAACCAAGGTACATGCCCTTGCCTGGAATCGAACCTGGGACCTTTCAGTCCACAGGCCGATGCTCTATCCACTGAGCCAAACCAGTCAGGGCAGTACTGAATCTTATATACTAATATACTATGTTTTTTCCTGTACATACATATGCTTTACAGCTTCTCTTTTGCATTCCAAATTACCAGCCTCACTACTCTAGTGCTTTGGGGAAGATGAACATCCTGAGCAGGACAGAGGGGGAAGATGTAAGATTGTATCACACTATTCAGAAAAGCGCAATTTAAAAGTTACAATTTTATTTTTTTTTAATTCTCCACTCAATGTTTTCGGACCATGGTTGATGACTGCTAGTATCTCAAATAGCAGAAAGCAAAACTGCAGATGAAGGGGACTACTGTAAAATTTTAACAATGTAATTACAAATGTTTTATGTCAGTATTTTCTAAGCTTTCTACACTGATCATATATATTACATGCATTAGTAAAAGAAAAAATTGTTTTAATAAAACAGGAAGGGAAAGCATTGGTTAATGTTAAAAGTTAGAGAGAAAATCTCCCCATTTTTGCTTTGGTAAACAGGAGGCCACTGGTAACCTGTGACAATATAGTTTTTAATCAACAGCAGAAGCCAGATTTCAGACACTTAAGGAGAATTTAAGATGCTGGAGGTAAATCAAAGAGAGATAGATGCCCGGCTGGTGTAGATCAGTGGTTGACCATCAACCCATGAACCAAGAGGTCCCAGTTCAATTTCTGGTTGTGGGCTCAATACCCAGTGGGGGATGTGGAGGAGGCAGCTGATTGATGTTTCTCATCAATGTTTCATCTCTCTATTCCTCTACCTCTCTAAAATCAATAGAAACGTATTTTAAAAAGAGAGAAAGAGAGCTGAAGAGCAAGGTTCTAGAGGAAATGAAAGGAAATAAATACAACCAGAGACAATCCTTTGTGAAGTTTCAAGAAAGGCAAACTATGTTTACTTTTCCTACACATTTTTTTTACTACATAACCATTTCTCCAATGACAATCTTTTTTAAATTGCTCCAAGGTCAACTTCAATTCTATCCATTCCATGAACACTTCTCCAATCTTACCAAAAACTAAATTCCTCCCACTGTGCTTCAACTACATATATTTTATGAGATTTCTCATACTGTTCTGTGTTTTTGTTTATTACTTATTTAATCCTCATAAAATCCCTATCAGGTACGTATTTAGGCTATTATCCTCATTTCCACATAAGGAAAAAAACCCTAAGGTTAGGGAACTTAACCACAGCCAAGCATCTAATAAATGACAGGGGCACAATTTCAACTCAGGTCAAATTCCAGAAATCACTCCCTCAACTACCATCCTACTACCTCATCTGTACTGAACTCTAACCTTCCTTAAGGGAAGATATCCATGTAAATGTATTTCTACATCTATCATAGTGTACTATACAATGTTTTACACATGTTAAACATTCAATATACTTGTTATATACTAAAAAAAAGTATCCTATATAATAAAAGGCTAAAATGCAAATTGTCCCTTCAACCAGGATTTCGATCAGGGGGCAGGGTCGGACAGCCAACACCCATGGCCCCTCCCACCGGCCAGCCTGGACCCTATCCGTGCACCAGGCCTCTAGTTTAAATATAAAGACTTAAGGAAAACACACAAAATAATCAATTCAGTAAATGTAACATCAAAAATGGTTTTCAGGCTCTGGCCTAGTAGCTCAGTTGGTTAGAGCATCATCCCAATATGCAAAGGTTGTGGGCTTGATCTCCAGTCAGGACATAGAAAAAGCAAACAATAAATGCATAAATAAATTCTGCCTAGAAACAATTTCACCTTCTTCATGGCCACAACATGCCAAATTTCTTTTTGAGAAACATCTATTATTTTAGCTAGGAGGTTTCAGTGGGATCAGCTTCGGGAATGGGTCATAATCAGTTTAAGACAAGTAAACCTATCCTCTTTGAACTCTTCCAAGGAATAAGGCCAATGATATATGAAGTGCCATTTGCTATTGAAGTTTTAGAAAAAAATGCTTCCTTATTCTTGTACAGTATGTTTCCAAAGAGATTCTCTTTTCCTATGTGTAGTACAAATATGTGATTCTCCAAACAGCGTGGTATAAAAATGGCAAAATAGCTATTTCTACTTCCATTAAGAGGGCCAAACTGAAGTCAAAACAAAGAAAACACAGCAGAATAAGCCATAAAGTAATAAAATCCTGATACTGTTATGAATGCATAGATTAATAGTACATAACCAAAGATAGTACACACCAGGAATGCTTAGTCATAGTTTTTAAAAAAATGTTCTTGTTTCTGCCATATGGACTGTTTTTTCTTTCTGATTCTTGTGACAGACTACTAACCAGTTCAAAAGTAAGTCCCAATCTTAGATTTTTTAACCCTAAGGGGAGTGGTGAGGAGGACATCACAAAGACAAGAAACGACAGTATTTGAAGTATCCAAGAAAACTGAGAAAACAGGACAAACCACCACATCAAGCCTTCCCTTGTCCTCTCTATCATTAACCATCTACAGTGATCTTAACATTTTTCCAACTATTTTAACAAGTAAGTATTAATCCTAGTATTTATGAGTTTTGTGAAAGTTAATATAACAGATAGTTGGAATCAAAGAACTTCATAGTCTTGGCCCTGGATAATTTGGCTCAGTGGTTAAGATCATTGGGCTGTGAAGTATAGGGTCCCAGGTTATTTTTTGGTTTTTTAAAAAATATATTTTATTGATTTTTTACAGAGAGGAAGGGAGAGGGACAGAGAGTTAGAAACATAAATGAGAGAGAAACACCAATCAGTTGCCTCCTGCACACCCCCAATGGGGATATGCCTGCAACCAAGGTACATGCCCTTGACTGGAATCAAACCCAGGACCCTTGAGTAGGCAGGCCAACACTCTATCCACTGAGCCAAACCGGCTAGGGCAGGTCCCAGGTTTGATTCCTAATCAGGGCACATGCCTGGGTTGCGGGCTAAATCCCCAGGAGGGGGTGTGCAGAAGGCAGCCAATAGATGATTCCCATCATTGATGTTTCTCTCTCTCGCCCACTCCCTTCCTCTCTGAAGTCAATAAAATTAAAAAATAAATTTTAAAAGAAAGAACTTATAGTCTTGTAAAATAAACATTAAACAAGTAAAATAAGTGCATAATTCTAAACTGTGCTGCTATGAAGGTTAAGAACCAGAACTACTTTAGACTGGATGTTCAAAAAAGGCCTCTCTGAAAAAATAACATGTAAGTAAAGACTTGAAAGGCATAAGAAGGTGGTAAGTTCCAGGCATAAATAAAAGTGTCAGTGGCAGCAAAGAATATGAATTAAAAAAAGGCAGGAGAGAAACCAAGATGGCAGCATAGTTAAATACCTGAACTGCTGCCTCTCAAAACAACTTCAAAACTATAACTAAAAGACAAAACGGACATAATCCAGAACCACAGAAGGCTGGCTAAGTGGAAATTCTACAACTAGAAGAGAAAAGCACACTGAGACTCAGAAGAGGTATAGAGGCACACACGGAGAGGGCTGGCAACTGAGTATGGAGGGATACTGAGACCCTAGGGCCTCTTAGGGCAGGGATGACCGGAAGCCATTGCTGTTTGCTCCGCCCTGAGATTCTGCCGCATTCAAGCTGTGCGCAGAGGCTTTTGCATATGAATGGCCTGCTCCTTTGAAATCTAAACTTACCTAACAAACTGCAGCTGGGTCAGAGAGACCCAGAACATCCAAAAGAAGGCCCAAGGCCCCACAGCACCTTGTATTGCTTCACAGCTGGGCCTCATCTGAGCACCTCCAAAACTCAAACAAAGAAGAGGAATCTGCAGATCTCTCTCTCCTTAGGTCCTGCTGGGTGGCCTCAGGCAGAGGCTAAATTAGCACCTCCTTGGAGATACAAGAGTCAGTGTACCCAGGGGTCAGAGTAGGACCATCCAGATTACATCTCCTCAGATCCATAAGGGACACACTCAGGGGACAGACTCAGTGAGCACCAAAGCCCCACTGAAGCAAGTCTTGCCTCATAAGGGTGTCTCCAGCACAGAAGTTCTCCCATCCTAGACACAGCTGATCCCAATTGGCCTGGAGGTCAAATCCTCCCAGTGATACCAACAACAATCAAGGCTTAACTACAACAAGACTGTGCACACACCCCACAAAGGGGTGCACCAAGAGTGTCCACCTCGCCCTGGCCGATTTGGCTCAGTGGATACAGCGTCAGCCTGCGGACTGAAGGGTCCCCGGTTTGATTCCGGTCAGGGGCATGTGCCTTGGTTGCGTGCATATCCCCAGGTGGGGGCTGTGCAGGAGTCAGCTGGCCGGTATTTCTCTCTCATGGATGTTTCTGGCTCTCTAACCCCCTTCCCTTCCTCTCTGTAAAAAAATCAATAAAATATTTTTTTTTAAAAAGTGTCCACCTCAGGTAACTTGGGAGGCTGAGCCACTGGGCCCTATAGGCATCTAGCACACAAAGCCACTCTATCAACTCAAGGAAGCAGCCAAAATGCAGAGACAAAGAAACAGGTCACTAATGAAAGAAATGGAGGAAAGCAAACTACTGGATATAAAGTTCAAAACCACAGTTATAAGGTTTTTCAAGAATTTCCTAGAAAAGGCCGATAAATTTAGTGAGTCTCTCGAGGATATGAAAAAGGACCAACTAGAAATTAAACATACAATGACTGAAATAAAAAATAATATACAGAGATCCAACAGCAGACTAGAGGATCGCAAGAATCAAGTCAAAGATTTGAAATACAAAGAAGCAAAAAACACCCAACTGGAAAAGCAAAATGAAAAAAGAATCCAAAAATATGAAGATGGTGTAAGAAGCCTCTGGGACAGCTTCAAGCGTACCAACATCCAAATTATGGGGGTGCCAGAAGAAGAGAGAGAGCAAGATACTGAAAACCTGTTTGAAGAAATAATGACAGAAAACTTCCCCCAGCTGGTGAAAGAAATAGACTTACAAATCCAGGAAGTGCACAGAACCGCAAACAAAGGAATCCAAAGAGGACCACACCAAGACACATCATAATTAAAATGCCAAGGGCAAAAGGCAAAGAGAGAATATTAAAAGCAGCAAGAGCCCTGACTGGTTTGGCTCAGTGGATAGAGCATCGGCCTGCAGACTGAAGGGTCCCGGGTTCGACTCCGGTCAAGGGCATGTACCTTGATTGCGGGCACATCCCCAGTGGGAGGTGTGCAGGAGGCAGCTGATTGATGTTTCTCTCCCATCAATGTTTCTAGCTCTCTATGCCTCTCTCTTCCTCTCTGTAAAAAATCAATAAAAATTATAAATAAATAAAAGCAGCAAGAGAAAACCAGTTAGTTACCTACAAGGGAGCACCCATACAAATGTCAGCTGATTTCTCAACAGAAACTATGCAAGCCAGAAGGGAGTGGCAAGAAATATTCAAAGTGATGAATAGCAAGAACCTAAACTAAGATTACTCTACCCAGCAAAGCTATCATTCAGAATTGAAGGGCAGATAAAGAGCTTCACAGGTAAGAAAAGGCTAAAGGAGTTCATCACTGCCAAACCAATATTATATGAAATGCTGAAGGGTATTCTTTAAGAAGAGGAAGAAGAAGAAAAAGGTAAAGATAAAAATTATGAACAATGAAGTGACAACAAATGTATCTATCAACAAGTGAATCTAAAAAGCAAGTGAATAAAAAATCTGATGAACAGAATAAACTGGTGAATATAATAGAATCAGGGGCATAGAAAGGGAGTGGACTGACAATCTTCAGGGGCAAAGGGGTGTGGGAGGTGCGGGAAGAGACTGGACAAAAATCATACACCTATGAATGAGGACAGTGGGGGAGGGGGAGTAATGGCAGAGGCTGGGGTAGGAACCGGGTGGAGGGGAGCTATTGGGGGGAAAAAGAGGAACAACTGTAATAATCTGAACAATAAAGATTTATAAAACAAAACAAAAAGAATCAACCAGTGAAATACTAAAATCCTCAACAAAATATTAGCAAATCGGATCCATAAATATATTAAAAAGATCATACACCATGACTAAGTGGGATTTATTTCAAGGATGCAAGGCTGGTACAATATTGACAAATCAATAAATGTGATACATCACATAAACAAATTGAAAGACAAAAATCACATGATCCTATCAATAGACACAGAAAAAGCATTCAACAAATTCCAATACCCATTTTTGATAAAAACTCTCGGCAAAGTGAGAATAGAGGGAGTATATCGCAACATGATAAAAGCCATACATGACAAATCTATAGCCAACATCATACTCAATGGGCAAAAACTAAAACCATTTCCCCTAAGAACACTCTTATTCAACACTAGAGGCCCAGTGCACGAAATTCTTTCACGGTGGAGGGTGGGGGGTCCCTCAGCCCTGCACCCTCTCCAATCGGGGACCACTGGCTCCTAACTGCTAACCTGCCTACCTGCCTGATGCCCCTAACTTCTCCCCT
Organism: Corynorhinus townsendii; assembly: GCA_026230045.1. Taxonomy (NCBI): domain Eukaryota; kingdom Metazoa; phylum Chordata; class Mammalia; order Chiroptera; family Vespertilionidae; genus Corynorhinus; species Corynorhinus townsendii. Next base: position 132,527,125 of record JAPDVU010000007.1, on the reverse strand, counting down.
GCCTGTCTGATTGCCCCTAATCTCTCTGCCTGCCTGCCTGATTGCCCCCCTAACCACTTCTGCCTGCCAGCCTGATAACCCTAACTGCTCCCCTGCCTGCCTGCCCACCCCTACCTCTGCCTGCTGGCCTGGTCTCCCCCAACCGCCCTTCCCTGCCAGCCTGGTCATCCCCAATCACCCTCCCCTGCCAGCCTGTCGCCCCTAACTGCCTCTGCCTCAGCCTCTGCCACCGTGGCTTTGTCTAGAAGAATGTCTGGATGGATGTCCAGAAGACATCTGGTCTAATTAGCATATTACCCTTTTATTAGTATTGATCAGTGGTCGGCAAACTGCGGCTCGCGAGCCACATGCAGCTCTTTGTCCCCTTGAATGTGGCTCTTCCACAAAATACCACATGCAGGTGCGCACGTACAGTGCGATTGAAACTTCGTGGCCCATGCGCAGAATTCAGTTTTCGGCTCTCAAAAGGAATTTCAATCATTGTACTGTTGATATTTGGCTCTGTTGACTAATGAGTTTGCTGAGCACTGTTATAGATTAATAGTAAAGATAGTACTGGAAGTCCTAGCCACAGCTATCAGACAGACTCCACCAAAAACTACTAGATTTAATGAATTAATTTGGCAATGTAGCAGGATACCAAATCAACACCGAAAAATCAATGGATTTTTTATACACCAATAGTGAATTCTCAGCAAGAGAAACTAAACAAGCAATCCCATTTACCATTGCAACAAAAAAGATACTTAGGAATAAACTTAACCAAGGAGGCAAAAGACCTGTACTTGGAAAATTACAGGATGTTGAGAAAAGAGATTGAAGAAGATATAAACAAAAGTGGAAGAATATACCGTGTGCATGGATTGGTGGAATCAACATTAAAATGTCCATACTAGGCAAAGGGAACCCAAGATGGCGGCATAGGTAAACACCTAAACTGCTGCCTCACACAAACATTTCAAAACTACAACTAAAAGACAAAACGTCTATCATCCAGAACCACAGGAAAGCTGGCTCAGTGGAAGTTCTAAAACTAGAAGGAAAGAGAAAAGAACATTGAGACATGCACAAGCGCTGAAAAGCTGAGGTATGGAGGCTCGCGATCTGGGCTGGCAGCAGGCGTTGCTTTTTTCAACCCCAAGGGAGACAAGCCCCTTATTACGCTGAAATCCAGTTTCTGGGGAGATGCGGGGGACCCAAACGCCTACGGGGAGAAGCTGGACTGTCTGCCATCGAGTCGGAAAGTGAGGGTGGCTTGCTTGTAGAGCTGCGCGCAGGAATAATTGTTTACTGCGCTGGGGCGCGGGACGTGGGGACATGGTCTGAGACGCAGAGCCAGCTAACTGGCAGCCATTGCTGTTTGCCAAGCCTTAGCCTAGTGACTCCAAGACCATGCCCCGCACAACCTACAAACCCACCCACCTCCAAGCAGTGGCTTTTGCATATAAATGGCCTGCCCTATTGCAGCTTAACCTAGCAAACTTGCAGCCCGGGTCAGACAGCTCCAAAACCTCCAAACCCTAAGCAAAGAGGAGAACACTGTAGCTCTCGCTGTAGCTCCTGCTGGGTGGACTCAGACAATAGCTGACCTGCAACCCACTGGAGATCCACAAGCTAGTGCACCTAGTGGTCAGTGTGAGAAACCAGATTTCAACTCCCCACATCCATAAGTGATACATTCAAGAGGCAGACTCAGTGAGCACCAAAGCCTCACTGAAGCAAGTCCTGCCTCATAAGTGTGTCTCCAGCGCAGCAGTTCTTCCATTATAGACACAGCAGGTCCTCACAACCAATTGGCCTGGAGGTCAATTCCTCCCAGTGTACCAACAGCAATCAAGGCTTAACTACACCAAGACTTTGCACTCAACCCACAAAGGGGTGTACCAAGAGTGCCACCTCAGGTGACTGGGGAGGCTGAGCTACTGCCCCTATAGGTCACCTACCACACAAAGCCACTCCATCAACACAGGGAAGCAGCCAAAATGCGGAGACAAAGAAACATGTCACGAATGAAAGAAACGGAGGAAAGCAAACTACTGGATGACATAGAGTTCAGAACCACATTTATAAGGTTACTCAAGAATCTTCTAAAAACTGCTGAGAAACTTGATGAGACCTTTAAGGACCTTAATGAGAATGCCAAAAAAAATGGAAAAGGACCAGTCAGAAATGAAGCATACACTGTCTAAAATAAAGAATATACAGAAACTCAACTGTAGATCAACGTACCCCAAGAATCAAACCAAAGATCTGAAATATGAGGAAACAAAGAACACCCAACCAGAAAAACAAAAAGAAAGAAGAATCCAAAAATATGAAGATAGTGTAAGGAGCCTCTGGGACAACTTTAAGCATACCAACATCTGAATTTTTGAGGTGCCAGAAGAAGAGAGCGAGCAAAATATTGAAAACCTATTTGAAGAAATAATGACAGAAAACTTTCCCTACCTGGTGAAAGAAATAGACTTACAAGTTCAAGAAGCGCACAGAACCCCATACAAGAGGAATCCAAAGAGGACCACACCAAGACATATCATAATTAAAATGCCAAGGGCAAAAGACAAAGAGAGAATCTTGAAAGCAGCAAGAGAAAACCGGTTAGTTACCTACAAGGGAGTACCCATACGACTGTCAGCTGATTTCTCAGCAGAAACTATGCAGGCCAGAAGGGAGTGGCAAGAAATATTCAAAATGATGAACAGCAAGAAACTACAACCAAGATTACTCTACCCAGCAAAGCTATCATTCAGAGTTGAAGGGCAGATAAAGAGCTTCACAGATAAGAAAAAGCTAAAGGAGTTCATCACCACCAAACCAGGATTACATGAAATGCTGAAGGGTATTCTTTAAGAAGAGGAAGAAGAAGAAAAAGGTATAGATAAAAATTATGAACAACAAAATGACATCAATTACATACCTACCAACAAGTGAATCTAAAAATCAAGTGAATAAAAAATCTGAAGAACAGAATGGACTGGTGAATAGAATAGAATCAGGGACATAATAAGGGAGTGGACTGACAATTCTCAGGGGGAAGCAGGTGTGAGGGGTGCAGGAAGTGATTGGACAAAAATCTTACACCTATGGATGAAGACAGTGGTGGGGGGTAAGGGCATGGGGTCGGGTGGGGAATCAGGTAGAGGGAAGCTATGGAGGGGAAAAAAAGAGGAACACCTGTAATAATCTGAACAATAAAGATTTATTAAAAAAATAAAAATAAAATGTCCATACTACCCAAGGCAATCTACAGATTCTATGCAATCCATATTAAAATAACAACAGCATATTTCACAGAGCTAGAAAAAATACTCCAAAAATTTATATGGAATCAAGGAAGACCCCAAATAGCTGCAGCAATCTTGAGGAAAAAAACAAACCAAGTTGGAGGAATCAAAATACCAGATTTCAAGTTATACTACAAAGTCACTGTAATCAAAACAACCTGTACTGGCAAAAGAATAGGCATATAGATCAATGGAACAGAACAGAGACCCCAAAAATTCACCCAAGCCATTATGCTCAATTAATATTTGACAAAGGAGCAAGAGCATACAATAGAGTCAAGACAGTCTCTTCAATAAATTGTGTTAGGAAATGGGACAGACACATGCAAAAAAATGAAACTTGACCACCAACTTACACCACACAAAAAAAGAAACTCAACATGAATAAAAGACTTAAACGTAACTCATGAAACCATAAAAATCCTAGAAGAAACCATAGGCAGCAAAATCTCAAGACATCTCTTAGAGCAGTATGTGTACAGATGCATCTCCTAGGACCGTGGTCAGCAAACTGTGGCTCACGAGCCACATGCGGCTGTTTGGCCCCTTGAGTGGGGCTCTTCCACAAAACACCACGGCCTGCGTGAGTCTATTTTGAAGAAGTAGCGTTAGAAGAAGTTTAAAAATTTTGGCTCTCGAAAGAAATTTCAATCGTTGTACTGTTGATATTTGGCTCTGTTGACTAATGAGTTTGCCGACCACTGTCTTAGGACAAAGGAAACTAAGGAGAAAATAAACAAATGGGACTACATCAAAATAAAAAGCTTCTGCACAGCGAAAGAAACCATCAACAAAACAAAAAGGGAGCCCAATGTAGGGGAGAACATATTTGGCAATGGTACATCTCATAAAGGGTTAATATCCAAAATATGTAAGGAACTCATACAACTTAACAAAAGGAAGACAAACAATCCAATTAATAAATGGGCAGCCCTAGATGGTTTGGCTCAGAGGATAGAGCATTGGCCTGCGAACTGAGGAGTCCTGGGTTCAATTCCAGTCAAGGGCATATGCCTGGGTTGTGGGCTTGATTCCCAGTATGGGGTATGCAGGAGGCAGCCGATCAATGGTTCTCTCACATCAATGATGTTTCTATCTCTCTCCCTCTCCCTTCCTCTCTGAAATCAATAAATATATATATATATATATTTTTTTTTTAAATGAGCAAAGGACCTAAATAGATACTTCTCCAAAGTGGACAGATGGCCAAGAGACATATGAAAAAAATGCTCAGTCATTGATCATCAGAAAGATGCAAATTAAAATAATGAGGTATCACCTCACACCTGCCCAAATGGCTACCATCAACAAATGGTTAAGTGCTGGTGAGGATGTCAAGAAAAGGGAACCCTAGTACACTGCTGGTGGGAATGCAGACTGGTACAGCCATTATGAAAAACAGTATGGAGTTTCCTCAAAAAATTAAATATGGAACTGCCATTTGACCCAGTGATCCCACCAATCAGAAAGAATGTATGCACCCCTATGTTCACAGCAGCACAATTTATTTACAATAGCTAACATCTGGAAACAGCCCAAGTACCCATCAGTAGATGAGTGGATAAAAAAGCTGTGGTACATTTTTACCATGGAATACTATGCAGCAGTAAAAAAAGAAGATTATCTTATCCTTTGAGACAGCATACCGGGACCTGGAGAGTTACCATGCTAAGTTAAATAAGTCAGTCAGAGAAAGACAAGTATCAAATGATCACACTCATATGTGGAATCTAAGTAACAAAATAAACTGATAAACTGAGTGGATCCAGAAACATGAATGCACAGAACAGAGTACGGAATCTCTGAGGGAAAGATGGGCGGGTGGGAAGTAATCATCCAAGAACCTTGTATGCATATATGCATGGCCCATGGCACAGACAATGGGGGGGGGCAGGGGGGACTGGAGGAGTTCAATGGTGGGAAAAGGGGGACATATGTAATACTTTCAACAATAAAGAATTTTTTTAAAAAAAGGGAAAAAAATAAAAAGAATCAACTAATGTCCTAGCCAGTTTGGTTCAGTGGATAGAGCATCGGCCTAAGAAACGAAGGGTCCCAGGTTGTGTTTCTATCTCTCTCTTCCTTCCTCTCTGAAATCAATAAAAATATTTTTTCAAAAAAGGAATCAACTAATGTATGCATAAATAAGTGGAACAAATCTGTCTCCCCCCTCCTCCCCCTTCCCTCTCTAAAAAAACAATTTGGAAAGACTGTAAGCTTTCAGAAATTTAAAAAATAAATGAAATAAATCACTACTGATTATAGGTCCATGAATATTGATTTGCTTATCTATGCAATCTTATACCACAGCTTTTCATTAACTAAAATGTTTACAAACACTACTCTCTACAAAGCACTGTATCAGGACTGGGAAAAGAATAAAACATGGCTTCTGACTTTAAGGAGTTCACCATTCAGCAAGGGAGGCTGATTTTTTTTTTTTTTTATAAAAAGATGAGCTATTACACAGTATGTATTCTAACTAAAGAGTATAAGTCATTTTAAGAGCGGTCCAAAAAGATTTAAGAAGGCCTCACAAAAAAAGTGAGATGACTTTGGGCCAAATTGTGCTACAATATATATGCCAGGCTAAGAAGTTAGGACTTTAATCTCCAGGCAGTAAAGAGCTATGGTGGTTTAAGCAAGCAATATGATAACCATATATTATATTTTAGACAGGCAACAATGGAGAAGCCGCACAATATAAAACATTTTTTTAAACCAGTAATTAAAAATGCCAAAATGAAAAAGCAAACAAAAAGCAGGAAAAAACGACACATGCTGAATATGACCAAGGATTGATATCCTATATAACAAAGAGGGAATATGCAATTTGACCATCACTCCGTCACAAAGATGGCTGCATCCACAGCTGAGGCCAAGTTCCCATAAGGAGCCTTAATGAGCAATCAGCAGGGACCTGAGGCTACGCCCTCCCCGACCCAGCCGGGCTTAACAAGATACCTCAAGGTGCGCTTCCAGTCCTGGTGCTGGGCTAGGGAACCTCAGGCTGCTCCCCCCACCAGGTGGGGCTTGACAGGGGACCTCAGGCCGTGCCCCCCACCCAGTGAGGCTTGACAGGGGACCTCAAGGTGCACCCACAGTGCTGGGTTAGGGGAACTCAGGCCATGCCCCCCTGCCCAGCAGGGCTTGATGGGGGACCTGAGGCTGCGCCCACCCTGGCAGGGCTTGATAGGGGACCTCAGACCATGTATCCCACCCAGCTTGACAGGGGATCTCAGGCCGTATCCCCCAGGGGACCTCAAGACATGCCCCCCGCCCCGCCCAAGTCTGGGCTGGGGGACCTCAAGTCACGCTCCCCGTCCTGGCGCCAGGCCAGGGGACCTGAGGGTATGCCCCCTGCCCAGTGGGGCTTGACAATGGTGGGACTGGCCGGGTCTGGATCTAGCCCAATGTGGTGGGCCGGCTGGGTCTGGGTCTCACGCAATTTTGAGGCGCATGTGGGTGGGCGGGGACTCTGGGTCCCATGCTGTGCCCCAGACCCTGACAGGAGGAAGGTTTTCATATACATTTTACTAATTTTCTTTCATCTCTGACACTTCCATTACAGAGAAAGGGCAAATAGCAATATTAAATTATTTCCTCTAATTAATCCCCTTTTAATGTGCATGAATTTCGTGCACCGGGCCACTATTACTTAGTAAGTGAACAGCGCTTGTAAGTTAATACAGAACATTAAAAGCCAAAAAGGTACATTTATACCATTAAATAAATGCAAATAGGCAATAAAAATGTGTTTAAATTTACTAGCCAAAACAACACTTTTTTAAGGATAATATTCTGTACAAGTGAGAGTACCCAAGTTGCAAAGACACTGCTGAAAGAATAGAAATCAGTATATCCTTTCTGGAAATTGGATAATATAAACAAAATGTTTATATTTCTGGCACAGTAATCACTTCTAGGAATTTATCTTAAAGAACCAGTGATTAAAATACTTACATGCAAGGACGATCGTTTGCTGGATTGTGTGTGTGTGTGTGTGTTATTAATCCATACCGGAGGACATTTTTTCCATTAAGTTTTAAAAAGGGTGGAAGGAAGGGAGAGAGGGAGAGGACGGTGGAGGGGAAGAGGCGGGGAGAGAGGGAGAAACATCAATGTGAAAGAGACACATTGATTGGCTGACTACCGCATCACCCTGACAGGGCCAGGGATCGAACCTGCAACCCAGGTATGTGCCCTTGACCAGGAATTGAATCCAAGACCCTTCAATTCGAGGTCTGACACTAGCCATTGAGCACCACCAGTCAGGGCTGCAGCATCATTTATAATATGGGAGAATTGGAAACAAACATACAATAATAGGTAAATACTAAATTGTATACAAAATGGAAATATTATACAAAAATGTTTTCAAAAGGAGATGATCAAACACGTTAGGTTAAACTAGATACTAAATTCATATGGTATACCTCATTATCAATTTTTAAAATGGAAATGTGTACCATAAAGATGGGAAAATATTTCAAAGCATTTAAATGAAGCTTTGATGATTCTGGTCAAAGCTTTAACAGGAGTCATCAATGGGTGGTAAGATTATCCCAGATTTAAATTTGAATTGTTTTCAGAATGTCTACAATAAGAATATGCAACCTTTATAATTAAGAAGAAAAGAAAAATAGCCCAGCCCATTTGGCTACAGTCTGTCTACCTTCATCAAGTCATTATTGAAAAGTTTCTGACCTTCTCTAAAAATTTAAAACTTCTCAATAAACATAGGAAATACTAGATATATACTCTCATTATTAAACATATAACATTAACATTTCATGAATACAATGCTAAAGCTAGTCATCAATAGTTGTCAATGACTATGCAGAAAGCCTTCATAACTACGTTTGTAGTTCTATGGTTTATAAATTACTTTATACAAATATTTTAATTAAAATCGTGAATACTATTATCTTTGAAAAATTATTTCACGTTTTAACTGCTTTAAGAGAATATATATGTAGCAAGATTAATTTGCCAAATATAAATCCATAATTTGGGACTTCATTTTGTCGTGAAATAAAATTTCCATTTTTAGAAATCAGTTCAAATAATAGAAAAATCTACCAAAAAATGTTGTTACTAATGATTTGACTATGTAGCAACTGTGTACTTATCTAAAAAACCGGAAAGAAATATGTAGATTTTTTTGTTTTTCTCACTTGAGGACGTGTGTGTGTTTTTTATTGATTTTAGAGAGAGGAAGAGGAAGAGAGAAAGAAAAACATCGATTTGAGAGAGAAACATTGATTGTCTGCCTCGGGACTCAAACTGCAATTTGGGTATGGGCCCCAACTGGGAATGGAACCTGCAACCCTTTGGTGAGAGGGAGGAAACTCCAAACAAGCCACACCAGCCAGGGTGAAATGTATAGTTCTTTATTTTTTTTTTAAATATATTTTATTGATTTTTTTTTTACAAAGAGGAAGGGAGAGGAATAGAGAGTTAGAAACATCCATGAGAGAGAAACATCAATCAGCTGCCTCGTGCACACCCCCTACTGGGGATGTCCTGCAACCAGGGTACATGCCCTTGACCGGAATCGAACCTGGGACCCTTGAGTCCGCAGGCCGACGCTCTATCCACTGAGCCAAACCGATTAGGGGTGTATAGTTTTTTAAAGGGATCATTGCTGACAAACTATATTAAGATAGAGATAGATTCCCATTCGGCTACATTTATCACCATAAATTTCTACTACAATTACCATGGATTTACACCTGAATTTGTTAGAATACATAAAAATATAGTAATTATTTATTTTGCCAAACAGTGTACTCATAATAATGTCCTCCACTTGAATAGATTATCAAGGTTATACAGTATAGCATAATGTTACCAGGTGTACCGGTTTGTAATGCAGATTTTGTAATCAAAGAATACATGATAATTTCGAGAGAAACATCAAAGGTGCTTTATTCAGCCCTAACTGGTTTGGCTCAGTGGATAGAGCATTGGCCTGTGGACTCAAGGGTCCCAGGTTCGATTCTGGTCAAGGGCATGTACACCTTGATTGCAGGCACATCCCCAGTAGGGGGTGTGCAGGAGGCAGATGACTGATGTTTCTCTCTCATCGATGTTTCTGACTCTCCCTCTCCCTTCGTCTCTGTAAAAAAAAAAAAATCAATAAATCTTTTTTAAGTGCTTTATTCAAAGTAATGTCCATCGCTAGCTACACATTTCCCCCATCTTTCAGGTAATTTGTGGATACCGTCCCAGTAGAACTTTTTTTTGTTTTGAGGAAAACCATTCAGAGACCCAATTTTCCACTTCTTTGTACGTTCTGAAGTGCTGTTCAGAAAGTGCGTGTGCCATCGATCGAAACAAGTGGTAATCTGAAGGAACAAGGTCTGGTGAATACGGCAGGTGGGTTAATACTTCCCAGGCAAGATCTTTTAACGTGTCTTTAACTGGTTTTGAAGTGTGTGATGGTGCATCATCATGAAGCAAAATTACTTTGCCATGTCTTCTGGCACATTCTGGTCGTTTCACGATCAAAGCATGGTTCAAGTTGATTGTTGTCAGTAGCAATCAGAATTAACCGTTTCACCTTGTTTTAGAAGCTCATAATACACCACACCTTCCTGATCCCACCAAACACAGAGCATTGTCTTCTTTCCGAAGCGATTTGGCCTTGCAGTCGATGTTGATGGTTGACCTGGACCAACACATGATTTTGTGCTTTTGGAATTCTCAAAATAAATCCAATTTTCATTGCCAGTCACAATTTGATGCAAAAAAGGCTTTCTTTCCTGCCACTGAAGCAACATTTTATTGATAACTTTTCGGTTTTCCATTTGTCTTTCGTTCAGTTGATGTGGCACCCATTTTCCTTCCTTTAAAATCTTTCCCATTGCTTGTAAATGACTGGAAAATGTTTGCTGATCAAAGTTTAATCTTTCTGCAAGTTTTTGAGTTTGACATGCATCTTCATCCAATAATGCTTGTAATTGTTGGTCTTCAAACTTTTTCGGTTGACCTGGACGTCCTTTGTCTTTCATATCGAAATCATCACTTTTAGAGCATTTAAATCAGCGTTCACAAGTATTTTGAGATGGAGTATGTTCACCAGAAGCTTCCTGAAGTATACGATAACTTGCAGCAGCACTTTTCTTCAAAATAAAGTAATGAATTAAAACTTCCCGCAAATGCTCTTTTTTTAGCATGAAATTCGACATTTTTAAGCATAAAAATATCTGTGATGTTAACAGCTTCACAAAATTTGACATATGAAGCTTTGAAGCTTGCTGTCAATACAAAATAGCATACATATCGAGTTGCATATATCAACATATGTGTAACTCCATCTATTGAAAAAAACCCACATGTTAACTGGTACACCTGGTAAGAGCATGGGCTTTTGGCCTGACCTGGGATTAAATCTTGTTCAAATCCTGCCTCCACTGAATAGTCCCGTGACTCTATACAAGTTGCATAAGCCTTAGTTCTCTTATCTGAAAAGAGTGATAAGAGTACCCACCTCAAAGAATTGATAAAGTATCCATTACAAACTGTTCAAAAGTATTCTGCAAACAGAATTATTCTGCAAATACTAGTATCAGAGTATCTTGAGTTCTAGCTTAGATATGACTACTAACTAAGCAGATGACAGATGATCTTTAAGCAAACCACTTAGCCTTTCTGAGATTTAATTTCTTCACCTTTCAAATGATACCAATACATGGTTCCTGCCTATCTCAAAGGATGGTTAGGATGGACAAATGAATTGTCTATTTTAAACAACTGGTAAAATGTAATTCACCCAACATAGCACACAGAATAAAATCCACAACATACAAATAGTTTAAAAGACTGATGTACATTTAAAGTAATTTTCACTCTGCTCTCAGCATAAGTATATGGATATATGTACCTTTCCAAGGCAAATAATGACCTCAATTAACTAGTGACCTGGCTATGGTGATGATGCAAAGCATAACTTCAGGCCTCCAAATTCTCAAACATCGAAAAATACCTCTGACTTAGTGAACTGTTCATAAAAATAGCTATAAAAGCAGCAAACATACAAATTCAACAAAAGCAGCATAGGAATATAAACTTAAAATTATCTCCTAAACTAAATGCAACCCCATAAACGGATACAGCAAAATTTACCCAATATATTCCAAGCTTTTAAAAATGTCTTCTTGCCCTAGCCGGTCTGGTTCAGTGGATAGAGCATCAGCATACGAACTGAAGGGTCCCAGACTCAATTCCGGTCAAGGGCACATGCCGCCCTGGTTGTGGGCTCCATTCCCACAGGAAGGAGCAGGAGGCAGCTGATCAATGATTCTCTCTCATCATTGATGTTTCTCTCTCTCTCTCTCTGTCCCCCTCTCCCTTCCTCTCTGAAATCAATAAAAATACATTTTTAAATGTCTTCTTTATTAAAAACAAAGCATGAAAGTAAAATGGAAATTCAAATGTTAGCACTGTTGAGATTTTTTTCTAACACTAAAGCCAAATGCTATTTGGAAATGTAATTTCAAGTTTTAGGGTATCTGTCAAGACCACATTAAAAAGAGTCCTCATTATGAGATCCTTAGCCTGGTTCTACAGACAAACTTCAATGGACCTTAATCTGCTGGCAAAATTATGTCTGTATACGGATATATGTTCCACAGTTAAAGAGTTTACAGCTTCAGACTCTCAGCAGGAACAGAGGTATAACTGGTATTAATACTCTCATCAAAAACTTCTCACATTCTGTTACTACCAATTTTTATTTTAACTACATTACATTCTATAAGATTTTAAAGTAAATAATTCATCTGAAGTCCTTACCTTGTCAAAACTATGTGTATATCAGATATAACACCATATACTATCCACATGTTTACCCTTTTATTTAAAACACAAATTTTTAGATTGCACATTTACTGATGTGTCCAGGCAGACTTCAAGTTTGGTCAGAGGTTGTAAACTTTAAAAGAAATTAAGTTTTTGGTACTTTTTAAAATAATTATTTTTCAACATCAACTTGAAATGTAACACCCAAAAATAATAGTTTTATTTCTTCTCTTGGTTAAACTGTTATGGGGAGTTATACTGAGAAATGAATTCTGAGCACAATTATTTTGGTACTTTAACTCTGAATTTCTAATCAAGAATGAATTGATGCTCATTTTTGCACAACCATGAAGGAGAAAAGTAGTCTTAATAATTATTGTGAACCAGATTAGCACAAAGACATATACCCTACACTTCAATTCAACAAGTTTCAAGTTCCAACAGAACACTTCTATCCAGTCATAGACAAGTGTTAGTATGAAATACAGGAACTACACAAAGAAAAAATAATAATGGAGGGGATATGTGAGGAGGGGGAAGGAAGCAACTTATAATAGCTGGGTATAACCTACAAAAAAAATTGCTTAAGTAACTTTTTTTTTTAAAGGAAGTTATCACTGTGAGATTGTGTTTAGGAGGCAAATTTTTAAACTGAGCCTTAAAGAAAATACTAACTGTCTCAATATTTTCAGAAATCATTGGCTCATACACAAATAGGAAATCCTTCTATTTTTGCTCATTAAAACAGGTTTATAAAAAATAACAGGCTTTTTAGAAGGTCTGCCTGGACAAATTTTGTGAACCTTGTTCAACTAACTGTATTTACTTAAAGGTAATAAAAACTAAATTCTACTTCAATTCTCCATACTATTTCTAACTCTCCATAAATCCATTACATGTTTGAGTGCTCCTAAACAGAGTTCTAGGGGGTTCACAAATAATCCTCAATAAGACCTTTCATTATATCTCTTTTCAAAAAATAATAAAGATTAATTTCAGTTTATTTAGAAACTATGTTTAAAATTAACTTTACTGGTTAAGTTTAATTTTTAAAACACCAACAAAATTATTAAAAGCAATTTTTCCTAATATATTACACAGCAAGGCTATTCATTTTCCAATTTCAGAACCAAGCCATAATCACACAACTTGTATCTAAGATACATAATACAGTTTACTGAAATAAGTACTTAAAAGGACTTAGGCTTATCAGTATATCAAACCACCTGCACCAACAATAAAAGTATCTCAAAAATACAAATAACTTTAAAAATGTAGGAAATTTCAGAATGGCACAATTATTGGAAAGTATAGTTTGAATATGGGCAAAACCCTGCTTCCACCTTTCAGGAAGTAAACACTCAGTTGAAAGTAAACTGAACACCTTTCCACGTTTATTATTGCCTTTGGTCACTAAAGTGAAATTCAAACACAAGATGACACATTTTATTAATCAATTGTCTTAAAGAATCATAATTAGGAAATAGGTAGTTTGGAAGTCTTTCAAATATCACATACACAACACAAACCCAAAACCTACATAAGCTGTTGGTAAATGAGCATTTCCTTAACCATCAAGTTTCTGTGTTAACCTTTTATCTAATTCACCTGGTCCAACTAGGCCTTTGGGCCCCGAGGTAGTTAACTTGCAATATAGCTTGTTTCTTTAAGCTAAAATACCATCTTGCAAGGGTCGGGAATAAAAATTTTAAATCTGGCTAGAAAAGATCAATGTACATGCATTAACAGTCTTTAATAATCAAAAGTATAAGGAATAAGGCCTTTTATTCCAGGAGACAGGCCATAACTATGTCGGGATGGTGTCTGAGGTACAATACTCTCCTTCGTATGACAGAATTCACCATTAAAACGACGAATGGCACACTAACAGCATTAATTTTTTAGAATAGTATGAAGTTTCCAATCACCACTACCACAGTTCATTTCCAGGTATTTAAGGTCTGGCAGAAGGTTTTAACACACCCACACACACCCCAAGGGAGGGAGAAACCACCATCCTCCTCCCAGGGAGTTCAAAGAAAACCAGCAGGTACGCGAGGCCTGCGCAGCACCCCGAAAATCAGAGGGCGGCCGGAGGGTCGCAGGGTCCGGACCGCGGAGGGAAGCCGGCTCTCGGCCGCACCTCCCCTTCCCTCCCCTCCCCGTGGGGAAAGGAGAAGGCTCATTAGTGCTTCGTTAATTGACACCTGTAATGAGGAAACTTTCCCGGCACCGAGGCCGCCAGGCCCGGCCTGGCTGCAGCTCCGCGGCGGCCCCCTCCCGGGCGCCCAGGTAAGCCGGCCGAGCTGGGCCTGAGGCGGCGCGGCGGCCGCGCCACCGCGCACCTTCCCGCGGCGCTAGGCCCGCACGCCGCCGGCTCGGCCGTCCCTCCCGCAGGCCGCAGCGGCCGACAAGGCAGCGCGGGGACCCCAAGCCGTGCACCCCGACAGGCGCCGCCGCGGCTACTTACTTTCATTTAACACCTCCACCAGGTCTGCGCAGTTCTCGCACATCGTTCGGCCGCCGCCCCCCCCTCCCCCGCTTCGGATCGCGCTGACTGATCCCGACCGGCGGGGGGGAGGGGAGAGAGGCGGAGGAGGGGGCCGGCCGGCCGGCGGGGCGGGGAGGCGACAAGGGCGGGCGGCGGCGGGGACGGGGCGGGAGCAGAATGGGGGAGGGGGCCGGCGATCCCTGGAGCGGGCGGGGGAGAGGAGGGGGGCGAGGGGAGGTGCGCAGGCCGGAGGGGCGCGGAGGCGCCAGCGGCGGGGAAGGGGGGGAAGGACGGGGGGAGGGGAGAGGGAGGGAGGGGGCGGGTGGGGAAAGAAGCAGCAGAGTCACTTCACCGACCAGACGCCGCGGCCACCGCCGACGCCGCCGCCATTTTAATAGAGCGTTCGGGCTGCGCTCGGCTCTTTCCGTCCGGGCCAAGGAGCCCACGAGAAGCGCCGCGCGCTCTCATTCCTCCGCCTCCCGCCCTCGCCTCGCCTCGCCTCCCGCCCTCCCACTCGGCCTCCGCACACACGCCGCACGCTCCGCTCCCCGCCGCGGCCCGCTCGCTGCCCTCCCTTTCCTCTTCCGTCCGGCCTCCCCGCCCTCGGCCCACCCCCTCGGCGCGTCCGCCCCCCGCCCCGCCCGGATCTCTGTCGGCGGCCGGAAGGGAGACGGCAGCCAGCGCGGCCGCGGGGGGGGGCCGAGCGAGTAGAAGATGGCGGAGGCGCCGAGCGGGTCGCGATTGCGCGGCGTCGCCCACGACGGCCCCCTCCGCGGGCGCCGAGGCCCAGCGAGCGCCGCTCTGACCCCCGCCCTTGAGCTTCGCCATTTTCCCTCCGGGCTCGCGAAGGGAAGTGGGCGCCGCTTTCTCCCACATCTCCCTTCCCCGCGCTGCGTATGAGGGGGGAGGCGGGGAGGAGGGGCGGGCATGGGGATCCGGGCCGACGCCGCAGCCCACGTTGGGGCACGCGGCCCTCTCCCCGCCCGGCTTTGTGAGGATGGAACGGCCCAGGTCGGCTTAACCTGCGTCCGTGTCCCTCGCTACCTTCAATCCTGCGGGCTCATCCTTCCTCGAGCAGTGAGACGCCTGATGAGGCGAGAAATGGCGGAGTGAGGCGTCCACATTGGCATCTCCTCCTTTTCACGCGAGAGGGCCCCTCAGGACTTGCCCATCGAAAGCCCTTCACCTGAGACAGCAGTGATGCTTCTCGGGGGAGAGCAGCCGTAAAAGGGAATTAAGCTGGGAGACGGAGCAGGAAGAGCCGGGAGGGAAGGGGACGCAGCTGAAGTTAGGGTTCGTTAACTAGTCACAGTTAGCCGTGGGAAATTTTCCTCACGCCCGCACTTCCTTACACCTTCCTCGCTGGTTTCTGTAACCAGCATGGTCCTGAGATGTGACTGAAAAGGCCCAAAGGGAGGGTGCATACTGTGGTTAGACCTGTGCCCCGACAGACCGTCCAGCACGCAGAAATTCTTTGCTGGGGCCCGTGGAAGCCGGCACTCCGCCCCTCGCCGCGCCGGGGCCGGTCCCGCAGCCGCTGCTTTGCTGCTGCCCGAAGCTGGTGCTGGCCGGCGGCGGCCCGCCCGGTTCTGAGTGGCTCCCTGCGGGCAGGTGCTCCTCAGGCCTGTGGAGCTGTCCTGACATCGCCTTCCCTTCCATCTTTCCCACAAGATCGGGGTTTCGCAGAGTTTAGGCCCTGTGGGCAGACATGGTCCATCCAACATCCACCCCCCACCCCTCCTCCCTGCCAACAGGAAGACCTGCCAAACCCAAGTGGCTTTTGTTTGTTTTTGCAGGTGCCATTTCCTGAGACCTCTGTCTCAGGAAAGCCCCTCGGAATATTTGTTACTGATTTAAAGCCAATCGTGGTGAGAAGGCTAACCCCTGTTTTGTAAAACTACTGTTTGGAGTTCTCTGTTTTTCTTAGACGGCCTCTTATTCTAAAAAAAAGTAACTTTGCTTCCTAGCCTGCTTTAGCCTGCTTGAATGATAAGGAAGATAAACTCAGCTGTCTGACCTTGTAGGCCAGAGACTAGCTACGTCCATATGCTCAATGCCATGCCAGGTGCATTTCTTAATTGGATAGAAATGTGTTGTTTTCAAGGCCAGCAGCAAGATAACCACTAAGTGCAGAGGGCTGGCTCTTTTAATAAAAAGGGGAGTTCTGCTTGTAGCCTTGCTTAGAATTTGAATTCATTTTCTCTAAGCCCACCGGTGAATAAAGTGTGACTCCAAACTCTGAGCATTGCTTGATTTATTCCAGTTCTCTGTAACATTATTGGTTCCCTGAGGTTCCGGGAAACGAACCCTTGCTTGGCTTTTTAGCCTCTGGTGGGTGGCCCGGGTTTGAGGCAGGGGGCATTGGACAGGCCTCTGGGAGGTGCCACTCTGCTGAATTAGCAGAATTAAACCAGGGGACTCTGGGCACTCCCGGACCTCAGCCCAGGACCCGGCTGGCATCTGGAGAGAGCGGACGGACACTTCTGGACGTGTGGACAAAATCGGTAAGGTAGGGGCCTCGTCAGTTCAGCCCACTCCAAGTGAGTGGAAGGGGGAGCTTGATCACACCCCCAGAAGCTATATGGCTTCCTCAGGCAAATTAATCAGGAATCCGCTGGATTGTTGTTTAAACTCTGAGTGAATGTCTGGTGAAAGTGTGTGAATATGTAGGGAGAGGGCCTGCCCTCTCCTCTCCTTTGTGTGGCTCCACGACTTCAGTTACGGAGTCCGAGTGGGCCCCAACCTGCGGTTCAGTGATTCGTCATATGGCATATCGGTGACTCACCCCCACGTGGAGGTGACCAGGCCTGGGGTTTATACGGTTGCACCTTAGCTAAGACGAATCTAAGCTCCCAAGGGACACGGCCAGGTGGGCATCTGAGTGAGGATCGGTGAAAACAGGTCACCCCCTCCCTTGTCTGCCTCGCACAACCGATCATCATGGGGTCGGGACAGAGTAAACCCACTGTTCTCAAGTGCATGTTGAAAAATTTTAAAAAGGGATTTGATGGGGATTATGGAATTAAAATGAATTCTAAAACCTTGAGGAAATTCTGTGAAGTGGAATGGCCAGCCTTCGGGGTTGGCTGGCCCTCGGAAGGCTCTTTAGATGAAGGATTGGTCAGGGCGGTCTGGAATGTAGTCCCAGGAGACCCAGGACACCCAAGTCAGTTTCCCTACATAGACAGCTGGTTAGAGACGGTTCAAACCTTGCTGCCTTGGGTCCGGTTCTGCGTTTGTAAGAATCAGAGTAAGGTTTTTTGGTTTTGTTTTTGTTTTTTGTTTTAAATATATTTCATTGATTTTTTTTACAGAGAGGAAGGGAGAGGGATAGAGAGTTAGAAACATCGATGGGAGAGAAACATCGATCAGCTGCCTCCTGCACACCCCCCACTGGAGATGTGCCCGCAACCAAGGTACCTGCCCTTGATTGGAATCAAACCTGGGACCTTTCAGTCCACAGGCTGACGCTCTATCCACTGAGCCAAACCGGCAGAGTAAGGTTTTAGTGGCAGGAGTGAAGAGGCAGGCAGGGCAGGAGCAGGCTAAGAAGAAGCAGGTCCCTCAGAAGGAAGTTCAACCCCCTATTCTACAGGACCTCCCCCCCCCCCAACCCAGGAAGTCCCACCAGTGTTACCACCTCCATATGAGCCACAGGCAGCACCAAGTGCCCCCCCCCTGCTAGCCTGGAAGGTCCAGAAAGTCTGGAAACACTGCCTCCCTCCGTCATCCCTCCACCAGGCTCTCCTGAGCCGGTTGGGTGGCACTTGTATTCAGCCGATCAAGGGCCCAAACAACAGCCTGCACGTCAGATGCCTCTCAGGGAGATTCGGGGTGCCCAAGTGCTTGGTGAAGATGGGACCTTACAAGAAGGAAGTCCAGTCTATTATCAGCCCTTTACCACAAGCGATATTCTGAATTGGAAGCAACACACCCCAGCTTATTCTGAAAAACCTCAGGCCCTGGTAGATGTAGAAATGATCTTCCAGACCCAGAAGCCCACCTGGGTGGACTGCAAGCAGCTCCTTTTTGCATTCTTTAACACTGAGGAGCTCATGAGAGTAATGACAGAGGCTCAGAAGTGGCTCCAGACCCAGGCCCCAGCAGGAATATTAGATACAGACAGATGGGCAAGGCAGGTCCTCCCAGATGAGGAACCTAATTGGTCCCCGAACTCAGAAGACGGAAAGACCAGGCTAGAAAGATATTGGCTGGCTTTCCTCCAGGGGGTCAGGGCTGGAGCCAAGAAGCCCACCAATATGGCTAAAATCTGAGGTTTTCCAGAAGCCTGATGAAAGTCCAGCAGCTTTCTAAGAGAGACTGTGTGAGGCATACCGGATCTACCCTCCCTTTAACCCTGAGGCCCCGGACACTCAAACCATGGTAAATGCTGCCTTTGTAGGCCAAGCCCAGCCTGATATCAGGAGAAAATTACAGAAGCTCGAAGGGTTTACAGGAAAAATTGCTAGTGAACTGCTAGGGGTAGCCAACAAGGTTTTATCAACTGAGACAGGGCAGCAAAAAAGGAGAAAGAAAAGAGAATACAAAGAAGGGCCAGTGTGATAGCAGTGGCTTTCAGAGGTTCAGGCCCCCGACAGCCCAAAAAGGGAAGCAAGAAGACAGATCAGGAGGGAAAGGAAGAGCAAGCCTGAGATGGGACCAGTGTGCCTATTGTAAGGAAACAGGGCACTGGAAAAATGAATGTCCCAAACAGCAAAGCAAGAAAACAGGGCCCCCTTTTCCACCCAGTCACTATCAATCAGAACCACCTGAAGCAGACCTTATTGGGTTGGCAGCAGCTGACTCTGACTAGGACAGACCAGGCTCTTTTCAGCTGGGGCCCCATGAGCCCATGGTCAGAATGAAAAATGGGGGCCAGACTGGACTTTATGGTTGATATGGGAGCGGAGCACTCAGTAGTCACACAGAAAGTAGTGCCTCTCTCAGGAAAGGAGGTCACCATTATTGGAGCTACAGGAGATTGTTCACAGATGGCAGTAGCTTCTTAGATGAAGGGAAAAGACGAGCTGGGTATACAGTAGTATCAGACTTTGAGACAATTGAAGCACAGGCCCTGCCTGAAGGATGGTCAGCGCAGAGGGCAGAACTTTGGGCCCTCGTCAGAGCCTTAGAACTCAGTAAGGATAAGCGCGCCAACACCTACAATGATTCACGCTATGCCTTCGCTACCCTGCATATTCATGGGGCTATGTACAAGGAAGGGGGGCTTCTGACGGCGGGAGGAAAAGGAATCAAAAATCAAAATGAGATTTTAAAGTTACTAGAAGCAGTCTGGGAGCCTAAAGAAATCGCTGTCATTCATTGCAAACATCACCAGAAAGGGAAAGACTCAGTGTCAGAAGGAAACCAGCGTGCTGACCGCGCAGCAAAGCAGGCTGCCAAAGAACAAGCAGCGCCAGCACGGATCATATTGGCCCCCGAATTACCTGAACCTCCAAAGTACACTGCGCAGGAGGAGGAATGGGCTCAGTGAGAAGGGGGCAAAAGAACAAAAGGAGGTTGGTGGCTACTCCCAGATCATAGGGTCTATGTCCCAGAACAGTTAGCCCATAAGGTAGTCCTCCAGCAGCATGAATTTACTCATTTAGGGAAGACTGCTCTAGAAGCTTTGTTAGGCAGATACTACTTAATTGCCTGTCTTCCCTCCTTGTGTGCCTCAGTTTCTCAGTGTTGCCTCCTCTGTGCACAGAACAATGCCAAATGGTCCTGTGGGACCGACAAGAGTTCAGCGCTGCGGGCAAACTCCCTTTGAGGACTTGGAAGTAGATTTTACAGAAGTAAGGCCTAGCAGAGGAAATAAATACCTACTAGTCTTTGTTTGTACCTTTTCAGGCTGGGTAGAGGCATATCCCACTCGCACAGAAAAGGTGAGAGAAGTCACTAAGGCATTGTTAAAAGACATAATTCCGCGGTATGGAATGCCTCTGACCATAGGGTCTGATAATGGCCCAGCCTTTGCAGCAGAAATAGTACAACAGGTAGCTAAGGCTTTAGAAATTAGATGGAACCTACATGCAGCTTACAGGCCTCAGTTCAGGGAAAGTAGAGCGCATGAACCGGACTCTAAAGCAGGCTATGGCTAAGCTATGCCAAGAGACAACCCTACCCTGGACAGATATCTTGCCTCTTGTACTCCTGCAGGTACGCTGTGCCCAGAGGGCCAGGGTAGGTTTCTCTCCCTTTGAAATTCTATATGGTAGACCCCTCCCTTAATTCGGCCAAAGGGAGATTTGGGGGAAATAGGAAACCTAGAAATCCAGAAGCAAGTACAAGGATTTGGAAAAACTGTCTTTGAGGCCCACAGATGGGTTACTGACCGACTACCCATCTCTCTAGGAACAGGTGTACATCCTTATAAACCTGGAGACCAGGTTTGGGTAAAAGACTGGAAAAAAGAGCCCCTTACGCCAATTTGGAAGGGACCCTATCCAGTCATACTAACCACTCCCACAGCTCTCAAGGTTGCAGGACTGAACAACTAGATTCACCACTCTTGGGTGAAGGCAGCCCACAAGCCGAGCAACACCCAGCCTGAGTGGAAGGTGACCTCTGACCAGAAACACCCCCTGCAGAACACCCCCAAGAAGACAAGGGACCTGGTTGATCAACCTGCTCCAAGGAATTCAGAAATGCCCTGTTGAATTCTTCCTTATACTAATTTTCTTATCTTCTCTTAAAGGCAAAATGCTCTGGTATTCTGGGTAATCATTGTTCTTTTTGTTTTTAAATATATTTTATTGATTTTTTTACAGAGAGGAAGGGAGAGCGATAGAAACATCAATGAGAGAGAAACATGGATCAGCTGCCTCCTGCACGCCCCCTACTGGGGATGTGCCCGCAACCCAGGTACATGCCCTTGACCCGAATCGAACCTGGGACCCTTCAGTCCGCAGGCTGACGCTCTATCCACTGAGCCAAACCGGTTTTGGTGATAATCATTGTTTTTATCTTACTAATCTCATTTTGTCTTTTTCTGAGTGCCGCCGGAACCCAAGGCTAGTCCCAGGAGGAGTCCTCTTCTGCCCTTACTGGAACACAGAAGCACCATAAAATTACTGCTTCCTATACAGCAAAAGGAACAAGATGAAGCTAAGGCTAATTCTTTTACTGTTACTGACCTCTCTCAATGTGGACCACTCTCAGGTCTACACTCTGCCTCTTGAGAGCCTCCTGAGTCCTCACTATCTCTATCGAATGCTTAATCTCACGCTCTCCCTCTTAAAAGAGCAGCCCAGCTAATCCCTCTCCTTATAACACTTGGCATTTCAATAGGGGTTAGCACTGGAATAGGGGGACTGGCAACTTCCCTCTCCTACTATCAGAACCTATCCAAAGACCTTGCTGACAGTTTAGAAGAAATAGCTCAAAGTATTGTTGCAGTACAGGATCAGATTGACTCACTGGCAGCCATTACTCTCCAGAATCAAAGAGGACTAGACCTTCTCACAGCAGAGAAAGGGGGCCTGTGCCAGTTCCTTGAGGAAGAATGCTGTTTTTATGCTAACCAGTCTGGTTTTGTAAGGGATGGGGCCAAGAAACTAGCTGATCAAGCTTCAAAAATAAGACAGGAGTTATCCGAGACCTGGGCTGCATGGGGGGGAGTCTGGAAATGGTTCCTTCCATTGACAGGACCACTGTTAATGCTACTCATAGCCATAACCCTAGGACCATGTCTTCTAAATTTGTTAACTTGCTTTATCTCATACCATCTAGATGCCTTTAAACTTCAAATGTCCTACAAGCCAGAAGAATTCCCTACAAACCTCTCCAAGAGGAAGAAACGGGATGTTAACCCCTTGGACATCGTCCCTTTTCAGCAGTAAGTAGTAAAAGAGTTTCGTCACCCCTGTTCACTGTAACATACCACAAGGCTGAAAAGCTTGTGGGACAAGGGGGCAGGGAATGAGAAGGCTAACCCCTATTTTGTAAAACTACTGTTTGGAATTCTCTGCTGTTTTTCTTAGACTGCCTCTTATTCTAAAAAAAATAACTTTGCTCTCTAGCCTTGAATAATGAGGAAGATAAACTTAGCTGTCTGACCTTGTAGGCCAGAGACTAGATATGCCCATAATTTCAATGCCATGCCAGGTGCATTTTTTAATTAGATAGAAATGTGTTGTTTTCAAGGCCAGCCATGAGATAACCACTAAGTGCACAGAGGACTGGCTCTTTAATAAAAAGGGAAGTTCTGCTTGTAGCCTTGCTTAGAATTTGAATTCATTTTCTCTAAGCCCACCGGTGAATAAAGTGTGACTCCAAACCTCTGAGCATTGCTTGATTTATTCCAGTTCTCTGTAACAATGGTATGATTCCCCTCAAGCTGGCCATATGTTTGAGTTCTTGCCAACGAAATGGAAGCAGAAAATCTGCAGAGCTGGTGGTGAACACGTCATACAGATGATATGTTGTGGAACTGGGCGCCTGAAACCTGTGTAATTTTGTTAACCAGTATCACCCCCAATAAATTCAAGAAAAAGGATGGAAAGAAATTGAAGAAGATACAAATAAGTGGAAACATATAAAAATAATTTCTACAAATTTGTAAAAAAATATTTTTGGAAAGAATTGCCCATTCCTAATAAAAGGGCAAATTCAGCACACATGCCCCTTAACCCTTAGTTCTTTCTGCCTGAAACATGCTCCTGATGCATAGAGTAATACAGCATCCATTTTGATTTTTTTTTTAACAATGAAACCACAAACAAGATAAATGCCACCATAAAGTTGATAGTACATTAGTATAAGATGTAGGTGGATCACTGATACATCCTTGAGCAGCTTCTTTCCCCTGCTTATGTAAGAAAAATTCCTTTTTCCTTAATCCACGCGTAAATTTCCATTATTTGTAGCCACATTCCTAACTGATACAGCTTTTCTTTTGATAATTACTTGTAAGTTATCTGTCAACTATGCTTTTAAGACCACAGAGGACACATAACAGTTCTTGAAAATAGGAAAACTACCACATATTCTGACCTTTAAATATTTTTTTAATCAGTTGCTTTCTAGTTTTTCTTCTTTAAAAAAATTATGTAAAATAGCCCTGGCCGGTTTGGCTCAGTGGATAGAGCGTAGGCCTGCAGACTCAAGGGTCCCAAGTTCGATTCCAGTCAGGGGCATGTACCTTGGTTGCGGGCACGGCCCCAGTGGGGGGTGTGCAGGAGGCAGCTGATCAATGTTTCTCTCTCATCGATGTTTCTAACTCTCTATCCCTCTCCCTTCCTCTCTGTAAAAAATCAATAAAATATATTTTTTTAAAAATTATGTGAAATAATTTGAGAATCTGGCCCCAGCCAGAGTGGCTCATTTGGTTGGATGTCCGACTGAAAGGTTGCCAATTTGACTCCCGATCAGGACACGTACCCTGGTTGCAGTCAGGGTGCACACAGAAGGCAACCAATAGATGTTTTTCTCTCTCTAAAGATGCGAGGATTGATTAGAGAATTATTCCCATGTATGATCACTTAATCATCACTTCAGAGTTCAACAAACTTCTGTAAAGGGCCAGATACAGTAAATATTTTACTCTCTATTTCTTATTCCAACTACTCCACTCTAAGCAGAAAAGGAGCCATAGAGAATATATACTGAATAAGTGTGGCTGTATTCCAATAAAACTTTATTAATGGACTTTGAAATTTTTTTTAACCATTTAAAATTTTTTCTTAGCCCACAGGCCACACAAAAACGTAACCAGCCATATTTGGCCTATGGGTTGTAGTTTACCAACACTTTATCCACTTCAGCTGCTTATAAATAGATAAGGGCATAGAAGCTAATAAGAAGGTTGCCTGCCTGGCTCCTGACTCTATAGTCTTCACTCTTTTTTTAAAAATATATTTTATTGATTTTTTACAGAGAGGAAGGGAGAGGAATAGAGAGTTAGAAACATCGATGAGAGAGAAACATCAATCAGCTGCCTCCTGCACACCTCCTACTGGGGATGTGCCCACAACCAAAGTACATGCCCTTGACCGGAATCGAACCTGGGACCCTTGAGTCCGCAGGCTGATGCTCTATCCACTGAGCCAAACCGGTTAGGGCTAGTCTTCACTCTTCAGTGCTATTTGGTATATGTCAACAAAGACTTTTTAATATACTTGAGAGATGTGAATTCTAAAAGAATATTGGAACAGAATCTGACAAAATATCTCCTAAATTCTTGTACATTGATTTTAAAACTAATCAGCAACCACCATACATCTTTGATAGCTAGTATATTGCTGATGACTTCTCAATAATTTGTATACATGTCATCATCTAGTGGTAGAATTATGTTTTGAATAAAATTATACAATCAATGAAATTTCTAATTCTCAAGTTTGTATATTTCAAATAGTATATTCTTAGGGACTTCCCTGGAAACCAGCCCAACATAACTTTGGAAAATCATTATTGCTGTGGAAATTATTTGTCCTCCTTAGCATTCTGGTTGCTGTTACTGAAATAAGATTTTTGTCTCTGGATTTGGAGGTTAAAGTCATTCTCTATAACAAAAAGGTAATATGCAAATTGACCCTAACAATGGAATGGCTGGTCACTATGATGTGCACTGACCACTAGGGGCAGACACTCAACATAGGAGCTGCCCCCTGCACACACACACACACACACATATATATATACTAGAGGCCCGGTGCACGAAAATTTGTGCACTGGGCAGGGGGTCCCTCAGCCAGGCCTGCACCCTCTCACAGTCTGGGAACCCTCAGGGGATGTCCACCTGCCAGCTTAGGCCCGCTCCCAGGGGGAACAGGCCTAAGCTAGCAATCAGACATCCCTCTGGCAGCCTGTGAGCCCTTGGGGGATTTCCAACTGTGGCTTAGGCCCGCTCCCTCCAGGAGCTGCAGCCAGTCATCCTTAGCACTGCCGCAGTGGCAGGATCCCCACTGTGCTCGAAGCTGTCAGCCTGGCCTGTGGCTGAGCAGAGCTCCCCCTGTGGAAGCACACTGACCACCAGGGGCAGCTCCTGCATTGAGTGTCTGCTCCCTGGTGGTCAGTGTGTGTCATAGCGACCAGTCATTCCCGGTTGGTCATTCTGTTAGGGTCAATTTGCATATTACCCTTTTATTATATAGGATATATGTGTGTGTGTGTGTACTTATATATACACAATACATATGTATCTATATTGTATATATATATATACAATTCATGCATGGGTGGGGTCCCTCTGGGTGGCCTACAGGGATTAGGCCAAAACCCAATGCCACCTGCAGCTCCTACGTGCCGCCCCTGCTCATCCCAGCCCCACTGTGCCTGCTGCGGGCTTGCACCCAATCAGTCCTGATCAGGAGAGACTCACACTGCCACAGCAGCACTCGCCAGCCATGACCCCTGCGTCTGGCACCCAGGCCTGCGGGATCGGGCTGAAACCAGCTCTCTGACTTCCCCCAAGGGGTCCCAGATTGTGAGAGGGTGCAGGCCAGGCTGAGGGACCCCACCAGTGCACAATCAGGCCAGGGAGGGACTGTGGGAAGGCTCCAGGGTGTGTCCAGCCCATCTAGCTCAGTCCCAATCAGCCGGACCCCAGCAGCAAGCTAACCTACCAGTCAGAGCATCTGCCCCCTGGTGGTCAGTGCACGTCATAGGGACTGGTTGACCAGTTGACTGTCTGCCCCCCTGGTGGTCAGTGCACGTCATAATAAGCGGTTGAGCAACTTAGCATATCATTAGCATATTATGCTTTGATTGGTTGTTCTGCTATTTGGTCTATTTGCATATTATCCTTTTATTATATAGGATTTTTTTTTTTCATTTCAGAGAGGAAGGGAAAGGGAGAGAGATGGAAACATCAGTGATGACAGAGTATCATTGATTACTGCCTCCTGCACACTCCCTATGGGCTCAAGCCCACAACACAGGCATGTGCCCCAAGTGGGAATTGAACCATGACCTCCTGGTTCATAGGTTGGCACTCAACCACTGAGCCACACTGGCCAGGCCTAACCCTTTTTTCTTGAGAGTAACTGGAACCTAATCCTACTGGGAAACTACAAGTAATTATAAAATGTGCCTTAAAATCATCCTACCCAAGGGACAAAGAAGCTGGGTATTTACTCTCTTTAGTCACTGATTGCATGTTAGGAGGATTTATAGGCAGCAAAGCAGGCTTCTCAAGCAGCCAAAGAAAACCCTCAGGCATAGAAAAAAACATGCTAACAGCTGGAAGTCTGGCCACTGTGCACTGAAGTGATAAGAACTAGGAGCACTGATGGTATCTGGTACACCATCCTTCCTTCTTCTATCTGCCTTGGATACAAATGTGATATGTGGAGAGGCAGGAGCCATCATGACACAAGAAGCCTATAAGCAAAAGCCAAGGCATTAAAGATGACAAAATGGAAAGAGAGGCTTTGGTACCTGGTGGTGTTGAGCAGCTGAATCAGCGCTAGCAACTAACTGCCTACTTGTTGCTATGTAAGACATTTGGTTACCTAACAAAAACCCTAAAGTCACTATTGGAGTTTTACACTTACTAAAACTAGTGTGGTAGGCACAGTAATACCTGCCCCCCACCCCCCGCCACACACACACACACACACACACACACACACACACACACTACACTCTCAAAGATGTCCATGTCCTAATCCCCAGAATCTGAATATGGTACCTTAACAGGGCAAAAGGAAGATTATTTTAGATTATTCATGTGTGCTCAATTAATTGTATGCAGCTTTCAAATTAGAGAACCTTTCCCAACTTTATTCAGGGGGAGCTATGACTATACAAGAGTGATCAGAGAGATACAATTTCCTAGCTTTGAAAGCAGAAAGGGGGCCATAAGCCAAAAAATGTGTTGGCCTCGAGAAGCTGTAAAAGATAAAGAAATTCTCCCCTTCAGCCTCCAGAAGAAAGAAACACAGCTGACACCAATGAGACCATGTTAGACTACTGATTTAAAGAATTATAAAATAATGTTTGTTAAAAGAAACCAATTTAGTTGAACCCTGGCTGATGTGGCTCAGTGTGGCTCAGTTGGGCCCCATCCCATGCAGCGAAATGTTGCTGATTCAATTCCCGGTCAGGACACATGCCCAGGTTACAGGCTTGATCCCCAGTGTGGAGTGTGCAAGAGGCAGTCGATGTTTCTCTTTCTCCCTCTCCCTTTCTCTAAAATATATATAAAAGAAATTTAGTTTTAAGCCACTAAATGTGTGGTAATTTGTTACAGCAAAAAATAGAAAACTAATATAAGTAGCATGCAGATATAGAGAACAGCAAAATCCCTGAAACACAAAAATAAAGCCAATATAACTAGAACATGATTGTGGGAGAAGGTCCAAGTCAGATTTTGCAGAGCACCACAGATCTTGCTAAGATACTGTCTTAGATCCCAAAAGCAATGGAAGTATGGAAGCTATACAATCATATTTGTATTTTACAATAGTTTGACTAATCTATAGAGAATGGATTGGAGGTAGAGACAACAGAGGGTTACCACCAGTAATAGTAATCCAGAAAGATGATGATGATGATAGCTTGAACTAAGGCTATAGGAAGGAAATACATAAAAATACTCACTTTTTATGTATTTCCTTCCTATAGAAGAATATCTAAGAATCCTTTTTACCCCTAAAATATCTAAGAATATTTTAGGGGTAAAAAGAACAAGACTTGGTTTATGGGTATGGGGAGATGATAGTATCAGGGATGTATCCAGATTTCTGATATGCACAACTGTATATAGTGGTGCCATTTACCAAGATAGGGATCACTTGAAGGACCAGAGGAGGATGGGATCAATAAAGAGATGTACTATTTTAGAACTGCTCAACTTGAGATGCCTGTGAGACAACCAGAAAGAGTTGTTGAGCTGGCAGTTATGTTGATCTAAAGATCAGAAGAAAGTCCCAGCCTGGAAATGTAAACATGAAAACAAACCTTAGTATACTAGCTCTTTGTTATATGGGGGAGGGGAGATAACTGCTACACATTCAGCATTACAGGTTCCACACATGAAGGGGGAGGAAAGAACCCTTCCCTTAACTGTCCTCATCAGGAAAGCAAAAACTTTCAAGAAAGTCCTACAGCTAACTTTACTTTTGGTCTCACTTCCCAGAATTGTCACATGGCCACATTTAAGCCTTAAGGAAAAGCTAGCTGGCAGTGGGTATTAAGTCAGTTTACTTACAGTGTCTGCCACAAATGGTACATGCAGTCATGAAATAATATAGGGAGAGGTAATACTATACAGTGAAAGAAAAGAACCTAAAACAGAGGCTTGAGGAAGTTGAATTGGATTAGAGGAAGAGAAGATATCCCAAAGAGTAATGAATCCGGTAAGGGAGTGGGGAGGGAATTTTGATACCAATTAAGCCAAGGGAAAAGATGACAATTATGGAATGCTGGGAAGTCAAGTAAAATGAGATCTACAAAATTATTCATAAGATTATTCATGGAGGTCATGGGAGATGGAATTATGGACACGGAAGCCTCATTACAGTAGACTGAAGACCATTTATAGAAGAAACTATTAAAGTAGAAAACTATTTTAAGACTTTGAACTCGCCCTAGCTGGTTTGGCTCAGTGGATAGAGCGTCGACCTGGGGACTCAAGGGTCCAGGGTTTGATTCCAGTCAAGGGCACATGCCCAAGTTGCAGGCTCAATCCCCAGTGGGGGGCATGCAGGAGGCAGCCAATCAATGATTCTCTTTCATCATTGATGTTTCTATCTCTCCCTTCCTCTCTGAAATCAATAAAAATATATTTAAAAAAAACGACTTTGGACTCAAAGAGAAAGTGGGGTAAATGCTAGTAGAAAGATGAAATTAATCATAGGTAACTTACTGTGCAACAGACACTGTTCTAAGCACTCATTTAATTCTCTCAAGCACCTTGTATGCTGTGTGCTATTGTTTCCCTATTTTCCAGAAGAGAATAATAAGGTATAGAGAGGTTAAATAATTTGTGCCAGAAACAGAGGGTGATAATAACAGGACAGAAAAGTCAGAGTGGTTGCTGTAATTTTTCTAAGAAGGTGAGAGAGGATGGAATTCATTGCAAGGGTAGAAGGATTGGACTTTGATAATGGGTACCCATGTGCATAAATTTGATGATCAGAAATTGAGGGAGTTCCCATCAGATGATTTGAGGTCTTTTCCTGAAATAAGAGGCAAAGGTCATCTGGAGTCAAGGAGAAGTTAGGATTATGCCAGACTGAAAGAACTGTAGTTTTGAAATAAAAGTTCTGGACGGAGATGAACTGATTAATCAGAAAAGTGTGATAGTGATGCTAGGTGGAGATGAAGATATGGTAGAGCTTGTTTTTTGGTATTTATGAACTTCATGATTCCTGTCTTACTGGAGCCTTTGATGTTCAGTTAGCTCTGTGCAGTGAGCAACTTAAGAGAATGCCTTCTACATCTTAGACATAAATTTGTATCTGGCTTCTTTAACAAACAATGTTTTTGAAATGCATCCATTTTGTTGCATGTGTTAAGTACTGTTTTTCTTTTTTTTATTGCTGAATAGTATCACGATATTCTTTTAATTTTAAAAATTTCCCCATGATAATTGCAATTTTTAAATATCATGAGCTATAACAGAACCTAATTGCCACTTAGAAGAAATATGTTGTTAGCACTTCCAACTTTGAATAAGACATTTAACCACCATTTGTATTCGCATGTATGCAACCTGCAATAAGCCATCATATATATTGTTGGAACAATAATGCTGTTTTTCCATTTCAGAAATATAATCAATTGCTTTATTATTGTACCAGTCATACCATGTTGTAAGCAGGGAGGTAACACAATCAGGTTTGTATTGGGAAAAGAATCTTCATTGTGCATAGGAGTAATGTAGAGATTAGTTAAAATACAGGTTCTGATTCAATAGTCTGAGCTGAGGCCTAAGATTCCCAGGTGATGTGCATATTGTAAACCTATTAGAAGGCTATTTCAGTAATTCAGGAAAGATGAGACCTAGGTTAATGGCAATGGAAGAATAGAGAAGTAGGTGAATTTAAGATCTATTCTTATGTTGTAGACTTGAATAAAACTTAGTAAGTGGATATGGGAGAATACGGGAGATGTCAAAGGTGATTCCCAGATTTCTTGCATGAGAATTTAAAGGGATATTGGTGCTATTGAGAAAAGGAACATTGAAGGAGAACTAAATTGTTTTGAATTTTATAGGGATAGGATGGGCAAAATCCAATTTGTCTTATTGAGCCTAAGATCCAAAGATATATGGGCAGAAAAGAAGTCTAAGCAGGAATTTTAAATTGGAAGACATTTAGATTATGTCTGAAACCAGAATGGTGACACCTCCTGGGTAGATTGAGAGGTGCAATGAGAAGGCTCAGGACTGCACTGTGAGGAACTTTTCAAACTTGTCGCATGACTTTCAGCTTCTATTTCAGAAGTTTCATAAAAAGCAATATGCTTTAATAGAACTACAGCTGGACTATTCTATTTGAGGGCATATTTTTCAAGATTATTCTGAAATTCTTATTTCCAATATTCCAAGGATTTTCTGAAACGAGTCAGCTTGACTAAGCAGATGACTGAAAATCCAGGCACATTCTCAAACTTATTTAGCAGAGGCAGCCTGAGAAATTTTAAATAGTTCAGACTTACCAAAATCTATGACTTTTGCTTGAGGTTGTGACTTTACATTTATTAAGTAACTCTGGAGCTATTCAAGAGTTGTGATTCCATTAAATTCATGAAATTCATTATCAACTTACCTTGTGATGACTGAATTCAGAAAGATTCTGGAAATTCCTTTAAATATAAAATCATGGGGAAAATAGATATATAAATTCATGGAAACAAAATTATACTGCATCAGAGATCACCCTTAATATATTAGCTTTGAAGAACTAAGAAAGGAAAGAAGCAAACACAATAGACTAGTTAACTTACAAGTTAGATGAATACTAACAGATACAATTTTTGAGTTAAGACCATTTCCTACCCTGAATATGTATTATAATTTCATGCAATTATATAAACAGAAATTGTATTTTAAATTAATACAAGTTTTAGGGTTAGAGTTTGCATTGCTAAGAGTTAAAAACGAATCCTCTAGTTTGTAAAAAGTTTCTAAAACCGGTCTTTTTTCTTTACTCTGGATATCAGGAAGCACAGAGATTTTTAACTGAAAGACAAAGCAGAGCCTAGTCCAGCATACAAGCAATGTAACTAGTTAGCTAAGGCTCTATGGGGTATAAAATGTGTAAATATTATGGAGAAGGGCAATTTACTGCACAGCACCTCAATGAACAAAGATGACTGACCCAAAAGGAGTATCCTGCAGAACATTTTAGCTCCTAAAATTTATCAGGGCCACCCTACCCAGTGTGTTCAGTGGTTAGAGCGGTGACCAGTGCACCAAGGGTCTAGGGTATTTACCTGGGTTGCAGGTTCAATCCCCAGCCCCAGGCGGGGAACATGTGGAAGGCAACTAATCCATGTGTCTTTTTCACACTGATGCCTCTCTAGAAAATCAATGGAAAAAATATCATTGGGTGAGGATTACCAACAACAAAATTTATCAGGGCCATTTTTTGGTGTTATGCATGGATGAATCAAAGAAGTTACATGGTCTCTTCTAATTTTTAAAAATACATTTTTGTTGATTTCAGAGAGGAAGGGAGAGGGAGAGAGAGAGAAACATCAATGAGGAGAGGGAATCATTGATAGGCTGCCTCCACACTGGAGATGGAACCCGCAACCTGGGCACGTGCCCCGACTGGGAATCGAACCCTGACCTCCTGGTTCATAGACTGATGCTCAACCACTGAGCCACGCTGGCGGGCATCTTTTCTATTTTAACCTTGTAGACTTGACAGCTCTCAGTATTTGCAAACATTGTCAAAAGCAGCAAAGTTTTTTCCTATAGGCTAATAACGGCTTATTATTCTATTATTTCCATTCTGTGAGGCTTTTTTTTTTTAAGCAAACACTATTTGTGATGCTTAAGGAAACCTAAAGGGTAGGTAGTCCCTGTAGATGAAGACTCAGACTTCAAGTGAACGCAGGAGCAGAAGAATTTCTTGTAGACTAGCCGTCGGCAAACTGCGGCTCGGGAGCTACATGCGGCTTGCAAGCCGCGGTTTGCCGCTCCGTTGACTGAGTTTGCCGACTACTGCCTTAGGGAAAAACACTTAAAAAACATTTTAATAATGTACTAATGTCTTTAACCTGAAGCCAAAACTTCTGTGCAAGAGTAATGCCTTTTAGACCATTACCAACAGTAAAGAAATCAAGTGGGAGAAGTACATCACTTCTTTCTATAGCTAAGAAATAGGCAAATCATAAAAAGGTAAAATGTATTTAAGAAGTTTGCTCTTAGAATTGATTGGGCATGTTGAGTAAGTCTGACTTCATTTAGTATACTTAGACCAAAGTGGGGCGGGGTGCCCAGAATTTCTTTTCCTGTTTTAGTTGTAGGGAAAGGACATTCAGGGTCAGGGACCTAGTTAGATAGCAGTGGATTTCTTATGTCCTATTGCAGCATAAAAAATAGTGTATTATTTGTACAACCAAAGACTATTTTATGGTTTAAGGAAAATAAAATTGACTACATGCCCTGACCACTGTGGCTCAGTTGGTTGAAGTGCTGTCCCATACACCAGTGGTTGGCAAACTGTGACTCACGAGCCACAGCTTGCCGACCGCTGCCATACACCAAAGGTGGCAGATTCCATTCTTTGTCAGGGCACACATACTTGGGTTGTGGGTTCGATCCCTGGTTGGGGTGCATATTGGAGGCAACACATCTATGTTTCTCTCTCTAAAAAAACTTGACTACATTAAAAAAAAATAGTGTGACTTAGTTTGCAAAATTCTGGTCTTTTTGATAGACTAACCAAAGAGAGATTTAATTAATTAAGTGCATGCTGTCTTCTTCTTAGGCTCCAAAGAAATACTGAGTGGGACAAGAAAAAAAAAAAGCTGTGGAATACTATGCAGCAGTAAAAAATGATTTCTTACCCTTTGAGACAGCATGGAGGGACCTGGAGAGTATTATGCTAAGTGAAATAAACCAGAGAAAGAAAAGTATCACATGACATCACTCATCTGTGGAATCTAATCAACAAAATAGCCCTAACCAGGTTGGTTCAGTGGATAGAGCGTCGGCCTGCAGACTCAAGGGTCCCAGGTTCGATTTTGCTCAAGGGCATGTACCTTGGTTGCGGGTACGCCCCCAGTAGGGGGTGTGCAGGAGGCAGTTTCTAACTCACTATCCCTCTCCCTTCCTCTCTGTAGAAAATCAATAAATATATATAAAAAAAAACAACTAAAAACAAAATAAATTGCTGTACAAAATAGATCGAGACATAGAAGCACAGAATAGACTGCGGAATCTCAGAGGGAAGGCAAAGGAGTGTGGGTAGGTGGGAAGTGACCAAGCAAGAACTTGTATGCATAAATGCATAACCTGCCCTTGCTGGTTTGGCTCAGTGGATAGAGCGCCGGCCTGTGGACCAAAGAGCTTGATTCCGGTCAAGAACATGTACTTTGGTTTCAGACTTCTCCCCAGCCTGGGCCCTGGGAACCAATCGATGTGCTTCTCTCACATCAATATTTCGGTCTTTCCCTCTCTCTAAAAAGCAATGGAAAAATATCCTTGGGTGAGGATAAAATAAATAAATAATATATATGCATAACTCATGGACACAGATAATAGGGTGGTGAAGGCCTGGGACAAGGGGTGGGAGCAGGCTTAAAGGGGTCAATTGGGATAAGAGGGGGACATATGTAGTATTTTCAATAATAAAGATTAAAAAAATAGATTCAGAGACATAGAAACATGGACTAGACTATCAAATATCAGATGGAAGGCAGGGGTGGGTGGGTAGAAGGTAAGAGATCAATCAACCAAAGCACTTGTATTCATATATATACATAACCCAGGACACAGACAATAGAGTGGTGAAGGCCTTGGCAGGAGGGTGGGAGGTTTGGGGGGCTGAGAAAGGGTCAAGGGAGAAAAAGGGGGATATATGTAATACTTTCAACAGTAAAGATTTTTAAGAAAGAAGAAATACTCAGAGGGTATTTTGAAAAAAGTTGAAAGTGGAATAAACATTTCTGTTAAAGAAAAGGCCTAGTTTAGTCAGCAAACGTTGGGGAAACGATATCATTTCTTTGGCTGTCTGAACAGAGAAGTGAGAGCAATGGTATTGTTTGGGCATTAGGTCAATTTGAAGTGGATGAGGGAAAGTACTTGAATTTTAGATTCTACATTTTTCCAAGATATTTTCCACAATGGAAGTAACAGGTTTCAACTTTCCCAACCATCAGACTTGGCCCTTTCCCTCAACCTCTGCAATTTTCCCCTAAGTCAGGTTGTTAGTTTCAGTAGTTTTACTTATTTTAGCTATCAAAAAGACACAGCAATTAGTAACGGACAGGAGTAAATTGCTAAAAGAACTATTTATAAATGGGAATTAAACATGTTTTATACAATTCTTTTCTTTAATCCTTATCTGAGGATATATTTTTAATGATTTTTTTGAGAGAAAGATAAGCATTAATGTGAGAAACAATGATTAGAGGAATTATCAGTTGCCTCCTTTTTGTACCCCAACCAGAAACCTAGATATGTGCCCTGACTGGGAATCAAACCTGCAAACTTTTGGTGTTTGGGACAATGCTGCAACCAATGGAGCCACCTGGCCAGGGCTTGTATTTCTTTATAATCCAGACCTTTATCCATGAACTTTAAAAAATATATATTTTCATTGATTTCAGAGAGGAAGGGAGAGGGAGAGAGATATAGAAGCATCAATGATCAGAATCATTGATAGGCTGTCTCCTGTATGTGCCCTTGACCGGAATCAAACCAGGGACCCTTCAGTCCACAGGCTGACGCTCTATCCACTGAGCCAAACCAGTTAGGGTCATCCATGAACTTAATCACAGAACCAAAACCAGTTCATTGTTTTATGTGACCATATTTGATGAAACTTTTTCTTAAAGACTTGTTACACAATGAATTCTGTTGGCAACATTTCTGGAGGAAAATCCAATACATATGAGTAAGTTGGACTAATTAGTTCTCAACATTCTATATTGTATTTTTCTTTCAAACTCCATCCATACCTATCTGTTGCTATCATAAAATGCCTGCATTCCAGGTAGTCCTACCAAAGTAGATTAGACTCAAATGGGGTAAGAATAGCCTATGAAGACAAACTCATACTTGGTTTACTTATTGCTTTATTTAAAATCAAAGATGAGCCCGGCCAGCTTTGCTCATGGTTGAGCATTGACTTATGAACCAGGAGATCAGTGTTTGATTCCTGGTCAGGGCACATGCCTGGATTGTGGGCTTGAACCCCAGTAGTACAGGGGTGTGCAGGAGGCAGCTGATCAATGATTCTCATCATTGATGTTTCTTTCTCTCTCCCTCTCTGAAATCAATAAAAATAAAAATATGAAGACAACCAACTGAATGGGAGAACATATTCACCAATGACACATCAGATAAGGGGTTATCCAAAACCTATGAAACTTATGCAACTCAACACCAAAAACAACTTAATTATAAAATGGGCAAAGGATCTGAATAGACACTTCTCCAAAGAGGACATGCAGATAGCCAACAGACATATGAAAAAATACTCAATGTCACTAATCATCAGAGAAAGGTAAATTAAACCTATAATGAAATGACTCAACACCTGAAAGAATAGCTATCATCAATAAATCAACATATAAGTTGTTGGCAAAGATGTGGAGAAAAAGGAACTCTTGTGCACTGTTGGTGGTAATGCAAATTGGTGCAGCCATTGTGGATATGGAGTTACCTTAAAAAATTAAAAATGGAACTGCCATGCCTTGGCTGGTCTGGCACAGTGGATGGAGCATCAGCCTGTGAACTGAAGGGTCATGGGTTCGATTCCAGTTAAGGGCACATGCCCAGGTTGTGGGCTTGGTCCCCAGTGGGGGGCATGCAGAAGGCAGCAATCAATGATTCTCTCATCATTTATGTTCCTCTCTCCCTTCCTCTCTGAAATCAATAAAAAATATATTTAAAAAAAAAGGAACTGCCTGATGACCCAGTAATTACACTCTGGAAATACATGCAAAAACCCCAACCACTAATTCAAAAGAATGTACTAGTATGTACCCCTATGTTCATTGCAGCGTTAACAGCCAAGACTTGGAAGCAGCCCAAAGGCCCATTAGATGAGTGGATAAAAAAGTTGTGGGTGCATTTACATAATGGAATACTATTACTTTTTCTGACAGCATGAAGATTATTTGAAGTGAAATAAGCCAGTCAGAGCACCATATGTGTAATCTAATGAACAAAATAAACAGACTCAGAACAGAGTGACAGCTGTTAAGAGGATTGTGGGGCGAGGTGAAAAGGGGGAAGTGATTAAGCAAAGAAAGAACAAAGCGCTGAGACAACAGTATGGTGACTACCAGAGGGAAAGCAGGGATGATGTAGAAGAAAGGGGAGATAAATGGTGACAGGAGACTTGAGACTGAACACCCAAAACATACAGGTGATGTATTATAGAATTGCACACCTGAAGCTTATATAATTTTATTGTCACCACAATAAATTCAATATTTTTATTTTTATTGATTTCAAAGAGGGAGAGGGAGAGATAGAAACATCAATGATGAGAATCATTGATCAGCTGCCTCCTGCACGCCCCTACTGGGGATCGAGCCAGCAACCCAGGCATGTGCCATGACCGGAATTAACTCGGGACCCTTCAGTCGGCAGGCCTATCTATGTTCCATTCAAACCAGCGAGGGCTCAATAACATTTTTTAAAATGAGAACACTTTTAACTGAATATATATTTATGATACTCGTGTGAAATGTATAAACTGGTTACCTCTTTTAAAAATGTAATTAATCTGTTCCACTTATAAAATTGCATTGCTTGGCATTTGGTAGATAATTCTTTGCAGAGCTTATGAGGAATGCCCTTACTTGGTTGCCACTTTGGGGGAAAAAAAAGAGAATTGTGGTTATCCCTCCAACAATGAGGATTTCCTTCTTAATATTGTTTATGTCCGCTACTTCTTTTTACATAAAGAGTAGGAACTTAATTTGATGTTGAACTACCCTTTGGAAGATAATTTTAAGTAGCAATACTATCAAATATATTATAGCCAACAGTTATAGGTAAGGTCAAACCCAGGAAGTGCCTAGACTAGGGATCCACACCCTCTTACTATTTACTAGTAAGACAATCCCAATTATACTTTGTAATTTTTAACAATTGAAACATAACCTTAACATGAGTTAAATAGCAGTATGCCAAACAGCTAAGATGGCGTTTGCTGTCAAATACCTTGAGGCTGATCCAAATGATTAACATTTAATTAAGCAAGAAACTGCCCACCTAGGATTTAAGTTGCTACCACTATTCGTTTCTATAGTTTTGGTAAGTATTTTTGCTCAATTAAATACTCCCACAAAATAATCTTCATTTAGGACTGAATTGTGGAATAGAATCATGGACCTCTGATGAGATCCACTTTATAACATTAATTCAAAATGGACTATCCCTGGTTCCCAAGCCAAAGCTTGGTTTCTTGCAACATCCCCAACCTATCAAGTCCTGTGGAGCTATAAGAAGAACAGAACATTATAAATGCCCACTGTTGAAAAGTTACAGATACTATAAACTAACAATATGTACCTTATTGAAATAGGGCAAACAATCAAGGCCTAAACTCTTACCCAATTCAAGAAAACCCCTTAAGCCCTAGCCAATGTGGCTCACTGAATAGAGCATTGGCTTGTGAATAAGGTCCCAGGTTCAAGTGTGATCAAGGGCACGAACCTCGGTTGCAGGTCCCTCCCCAGCCTGGGGCCCTGGTTGGAGGCAACCAATCGATGGGTTTCTTTCACATAGATATTTCTCTCTCTCTCTAAAAATCAATGGAAAAATATCCTCAGATGGGGATTAAAAACAAAAACAAAACAACATAGTACTTAAACACACACACACACACACAAACCTTTAAAGGAATTTTTGTTAATCCCCTCCTGAGGATATTCTCCCTCATTGCTTTTAATAGAATGGGCGGGAGAAGAAACACCAATGTGAGACACATTGAGTGGTTGCCTCCCCACATGTACTCCACCAGGGGTGGGGAGTGAACCCACAAGCCAAGTACATGTCTTTGATCCAGAATCGAACCCAAGACATTCTGGTCCACTAAGAAACACTGGCCAGGGCCCCTTAAAACATATTTTAGTCATATGCCAATAATTAATAACACAGCCAAAGAGTTGAACAAAGTTTAAACTTTAAGTTTTCCAGTATTTCTCTTTGAATACATTTAAATCCTTACCATTTGCTATTTTAGAAACAAATTGCTTTAATTAGGATTATATTCTATTGAAATGATGGCAATGTTGCCACACACTTGTTAGGAAGATGGCAATTATATAAAATTGCTGATTCTCCAACTAACATGAGGTCCTTTGAGTGCTTAAGCTTTAATCTAGTTTACAGAAGACTAGTTCATCCTCTGGAAACAAGTTTACCCCAGCTGGTTTCCTTTTTGTATTCCCTTCACTCTACCCTTTTGTGTTTTATAGGCCCTGTATACATTTTTCCCTTTCTGTCCACTTCCTTCTAAGGGTTACATTTCAGAAGAACACAAACCAAGAATATCTGGCCCTGGCCCAGTGTGGCTGTTATTCTGTGCACAGGAGGTTGCTGGTTCAATTCCTGGTGAGGCTTGATCCAACAGGGGCCCTGAGGAGGCAGATGACTGAAAATATGCTCTCACATCAATATTTTTCCCTCTGTCTCTCTCAAAAAATCGATTTTAAAAATATTTTTAAAAAAACAATTATTTGTAGTAGTAGTTTGTATACCCGGGTTAGGACACAAGACACTCATTCTCTTTAATCACAAATAAAGGTAAAATGTATCAAATAAGAAATTTGTTTCTTGGGAACAGAAGGTATCTGAGCATATTAACTTTATATAACTTTTACTCCCAGGCACTTTAGGAATATTTGCATGTCAACAGGTTGCACACATCATTTTAAAATGAAATACCTAAACACAAATAACCCCTTTTAATATAGGAATAATTTTGAGCCAATAAAGGGAAAATAAATGTAAACCAAGTTTATTTTGCTTTTTAAAGTAGTGTTCTTAAAGCACTACAGCTTGGTAAACAATGTAAATTAGTATAAGTCATCTCAAAAGCCAGTTTTGTTGTTTGTTTTTTAATGAGTTGTTAAAAAGATGCAGCCTATTCTACCAGGATAAATATTTTTAACCATTTCACTTCGAGTTAATGAAGGCTCACAAATGAGCAACACTCCTCATTGAGGAAAACAAAAAGCTGTTGTCGACAAGCGACAGCACACACACACAAAAACAAAAAGAACTGTGTAAAAATAACTAACTGTGTTCACATATTTTTTGAAGTTGCTTTACAATGGGATGATATGCACATGATCTTGCTGCAAACTTGCCATACAGACTTGTAATACGTGTAGTCTAGACAAACGATTCAGTCCAAGAGGTGCTTAACTTCAGACAATGCAGCACTATAACCCTTTTAACAATGCAATTTGTTTTACTCATTATTTTTCTTCTAGACTGAAATACAGGCTAGAAAGAAAATTCTCCCTAATTAAAAATTGGTAGTTTACAGAAAAAAAAAATGTATAATTTTGCATTAGAATTTACAAGTATATGTTCAAATCGAATTTGCCTCCTCCCCCATCCTAGCCACAAGATGGGCATGAAGTAGAATTTTAAAAAATACCTTAATTTTCAACTTCATGCAGACTAAATAAAGATGACCAAAACAAAAGCTTAAACAATGGAAGGTATTTCACAGAAAATTTCTTATACAAAAAACACATAAGAAAAAGGGCCACTAGGTGACATTTTAATTTACAAATTGGCATCATTTTGGTCGACAAATATCCAGATGCTGTTTTCTTCTGCTAACAAAAGTTGCAGAGAAAAATCAAACCCCAGCATGACTTCTGATTTTAATCACACATTTCTTCTGGAATTTCATGTGGATTAAGGATGCCAGGGACAGACATTTGAAGTTTATGTTTCTCTTCCTGAGCCTGCCGCAGGGCTGTTTCTCTTTCTTCCAAAAACAGGTCAGATGTATCTTCACCTGCAAACTCCTGTGAAAACAGATAGT
Organism: Corynorhinus townsendii; assembly: GCA_026230045.1. Lineage (NCBI taxonomy): Eukaryota > Metazoa > Chordata > Mammalia > Chiroptera > Vespertilionidae > Corynorhinus > Corynorhinus townsendii. Next base: position 132,486,395 of record JAPDVU010000007.1, on the reverse strand, counting down.
TGAAAGGTCAACATAAGTGTGTTATGAAAAAACAAATAGTTTTTATTTGGGGGGGGAGGGGGAAAGGTGGCGATAAGCCTATCCCTGTTTACACAAGGGATACAATTTTTTCATCAATTGGTTGGGTTTAAATTTCATTATTATGTGGCTGAATTAAAAACCAAAGGTGTTGCACAGAATTTGAGCATCAACCTATGAACCAGGAGGTCATGGTTCAATTCCCAGTCAGAGCACATGCCCGGATTGGATTACGGGATTGATCCCAAGTAGGGGTCCTGCAGGAGGCAGATGATCAATGATTTTCATTATTGATATTTCTCTCTTCAAAATCAATTAAAAAAAAAAAAAAAAAAAAACACCTGAAACAAACAATAACCAAAGGTGCTAGTGGAGAAAAGGTTGTAAAAGGCCATAGAATGATGCCATATATACACTGAATGGCCAGATTATTATGATCTCTGAACGCATAATAATCTGGCCACTCAGTGCGTGTGTGCATCTCCTATAAATAAAAGGCTAATATGCAAATTGCCCTCTCAACGGGGAGTTCAACCAGGAGTTAGACCAGGGATGGAGCTGGCAGCCTGCCCCGCCCCCCCCGCCCGGCACCACCCCTGATCATCCGCCCCGAATGGGGACAGAGCCAGCCTACCAACTGCCCACGGCCCATCTCCCTGGCTGGATGCCACCCATGCATGAATTTGTGCACCGGGCCTCTAATTATATATATATAATTAGAGGCCCGGTGCACGAATCCATGCACAGGTGGGGTCCGGCCAGTCTGGCCAGTCTGAGGGGACAATTTGCATATTAGCCTTTTATTATATAGGATACACACTGAGTGGCCAGATTATTATGCGTTCAGAGATCATCATAATCTGGCCACTCAGTGTGTGTGTGTGTATAAAAAAATTGTTAGCAAAGATATAAAAAAGCTGTTTCTCTTAAAACTGATATCAAGTTAGTCTTATATTTTTGCAAATGCAAATAAATCCCATACCTTTATTTGAACTAGGAAATCCCTAAGATGTTCCTTGAAAGCAGGAATATCCTGGTTTAAACTGAAAAGCCCTGTCACAAAGAGCTTTACTTGAGCACTGCAAATCAAAACACAGTAATTAAATAATTGCTTTTTTATAAAATAAGAAATTTGTTTATTAAAAGTGTATATATATATATATTTACTCTTGCAGATGAGGGAATGCAGACTTAAGGAGATTAGCCACATATTCCTGAATAAACATTTGGTTGTTAACTGGATTCCCAGGATTTAACGGTGTACTTATTTTTCCTTCTTCAACCAAATTGAACATATATGCAAGTATTGACGCATGCATTGTCAAACCTGTTGATGAAAAGAGTAGTCTTAGCTCTTAAGATTTAACAACTGGAACACATAACATTTTTATAGCTTTAAATCCTTACCAGCAGTATGTGAGGTGTCTGTCACAACAGAAAAGATATGCTGAAGAATATCACAAAAATAAGTTTGATAAAAACTTTGAGCTGCAGCTTCTTCTTGTGCAACGTTTTGCAAGAGTGTAAAAAGGATCTGTAAGCCTAAAATACATAGAACAGCAGCAAATTACAGACTGACATCACTCACATCATAGTATTTTACCAATATACTATTCTGATTCAAAGCCCATTCTCCCTCTTTTTAGCCAATTATTTGCCTAAATTATCCTGAATCAGTAATAGAGGTCTCTTAGAATCAATGTCTGCTTTCTGACAAAGTGTAAATAATAACCATAACCACCTTACCACTATATCTGAAAGGTCAATTGATTTTCTCCACATCCACACCAAAAACAGCAGAAATAGATGTTTCTGCTATATAAACCAATTACTATTTAAATATACAACAAATAAAATATCCTCCTGCTAGGGATGTTCTTTAGGTTTATCCTCAGTAAATTCTTAGTGCCACAGTGGACAAGCATATGGAGAAAAAGCAGCAGTAATAAAGATACGGAACGCAGCCTGCATGGAAAAGTGGTAGAATATCAACCTATGAATCAGGAGGTTTCGGTTGGATTCCCAGTTAGGGCACATACTCAGGTTGCAGGCTCAATCCCCTGTATGTGGAGGCAGCTGACCAATTATACTCTCTCATCATTGATGTTTCTCTTTCTCCCTCCCTTGCCCTCCCCTCCCTTTCTTAAGTCAATTGGAAAAAAAAAGATATCAATAAAGTGATCTCCCTAACTTTTTAATTTTATACCGATCTCCCCATAACTAATTCTCCCTATGTACTACATGTAAAACAGACAACTAAGTTGCTTTTAGGGCTTACACAGACAAAACTTGACAAGTGAAGTGATACCTACCTGTTTACAACTATATATCTATCTCTGTAGGGTTTGTAAATTGGCAGGCAAATAAATCTCTATGCATTTACCTGTATCTGCAACATTCCTCATAGTATGTTTGAAAGCCCAAATAATGGAATCTAAAACAAGTTTAAACTGTGCAGGTGGAATAGCCAGAAATGCTGGGAAACAATGAGAATTGACAGCCTGAAGTAGTAAGAAAAAGTTCGTTCTGTGCTCAGGGTATTCTTCAAAGTCCTAAAAATAAATGGTAAGAACAAAATAAAAAGCAAGCCCTAATTCAATATACTTGTTAGGGGAACTCCTAAGTTGTATGGTATATTGAAAGGCCAATTCAAAGACAATATAATTCACCTCTCATGGATCATAAAATTACCATTTGTTAAACAAATGAATTATGAAAATAAGGAGACCTTAGGTCACATTTTAAAGCAACTTATCAAAATGCACATCAAAGACCATCATGTTTAACATGCTATATAATCATTAGAAACTTCGAGACTCACAAATCAATATATTTAAATTCTTAATGTCTATGAATGCAGCTTTCAATAAATTCAAGCTACTATTTGAACGAATGCAATCTATCAAATGTACTCCATGCTGTTATTTTATAGTAAACTAGAGGCCTGGTGCACGAAATTTGTGCACGGATGTGTGTGCGTGCATGCGCGTGCCCCTCAGCCCAGCCTATACCCTCTCCAATCTGGAGCCCCTCGAGGGATATCCAACTGCCCATTTAGGCCCGATCCCACCAGGACTGCTGGCTCCCAACTGCTCGCCTGCCCGATAGCCCCTAACTTCTTCTGCCTGCCAGCCTGATCACCCCCTGACCTCTCCCCTGCCAGCCATCTTGTGTGTTAGAGTGATGGTCAATTTGCATATTACCTCTTTATTATATAGGATTAAAAAAACAAAACAAGCATTTCCCTGATCTAGAAGTTCAAGCATTTAACTCCAGAAACTATGCTGCAACCAAAAATATCATTTATGCTTTCAAGAGTTTAGGATATCCTGTAGAACTTCCCATTTTATAACTGAAATGTAAATCACATTACCTTATTTATCATATTCAATGTGCATTCAAAAACAGCATCAAATATTTGAGGTATTTCAGCTGTTATATGTCCTCCCAACTTGTTGACAATAATAGCCATGGTACTAAGCACTTCTGGTTCTCTAGCAGCTGGGACGTTTCTCTGATAATCAATGAGAACTGCATCCAACAAAGGAGGAACAAAATTTTCAGCTACCTGTTTAAAAAAACAACAACCACACTTTTAAGTTTAGAAACACACACACACACACACACACACGTACACACGTATATATTTTAGAGAGAAGGGAGTGGAGAATAGAAACATAGATGAGAAACATCAATCAACTGCCTTCTGCAGACTGCCCAATGGGGAGAGCAAGGCTGAAACACCGGCATGTGCCCTGAACAGGAAATCGAACTGGTAACCCCCAGGTGCAATGGGATGACACTTAACCAACTACGCCACACTAGCTGGGCAAAACTTTTAATCTATGTATTTGGTCACTATTATAAAAAGCTAGGTCACTCTTCTCTCTCAGGATGCTTTATTATAAACTGGAAATGCACTTTGACTAGGTTTTTTGTACATTAAAGCATTTAACCAAAAGAAACCAAAACATCACAATAGGCTGGGAAGGGCCAGAACATAGTGTAGTTCAAATTTATAATTATGAAAGAAACTAAGGCCCAAAACCAAGCAACTGGCTCCAAGTTGCTGTGGCACAACCAGGATTCTAGGAATCTTACCTAATAATAGACAAACATGTAAATTGACCACACCTCCGCTATGCCACCAGCCAATTAGGAGTGATATGCAAATTAACCCAACAAAGATGGTGGTTAATTTGCATATACAGGCTCCAAGTGATGGGGGCATTCTGCCCTACCCTGGTCTCTCAGGGCCCCTGAAAGGGTGGGAAGGTGGGACCTGAGTGGAAAGGAGCTGGGCCAGAGTGGAAAGGCGGTGCCAGCAGTCAGGGAAAGGAAAGCCCATTCTAACACCAATCTTCGTGCATCGGGCTTCTAGTACTGTATATGAAGGATGAGGACTCTAGCAGGAAAGAAAAATCATCCTAACCAAGATTATATCAGTTTCTTCAGTGGATAATATCTATAAAAACCAAAGTACTCATATCTAACCAAAATACACCCACTCAATGTACTTTAATAAACAAAGAATAGCCATCACTTTCACTTCTTATATAAAACAGAACTGCACCAGAGAGATTGTGAAATTTCTAGAATTCTCAATAAACAGTCATATTAAGGTGTGACATCTATGCTTTTCCTAAGTTCTGTATTAAGACGTGTACAATCATTATAACCAACTTTTCCTTCATTGAAGGTAACCAGTGGCAGTGGTGTAGTAATATACAAAACAGGTTTTATAAGATTGAAGAATAAGCACAAAATTATCTTTCCAATTACCCACTTGGCATCTTAAGGAGAGATAGAATCATTGATCGGCTGCCTCCTGCATACCCCTCAATGCGGATCGAGCCCGCAACCCAGGCATGCATGTGCCCTTGGAAGGAATCTAACCTAGAACCTTCAGTCCACAGGCCGACGCTCTATCCACTGAACCAAACAGGCTAGGGCTCATTTCTACTCTTGACACTGACTAAAAGAACTCTTCCTAGAAACTGAATCTGAAGTGCTTAGTATCTTTGTATTTAATGCCCTAAACCATGACATAAGTCTTAATTGTAAAATATAATGGTGCCATCTTTATTATCACCACTGATATGCCTAAAATTTGCCCAACTTACTTTAAATTACGAACTTCATAATTCCTTCAGTTCTTCCTATTTTTACTTTACAATTTTAAATACAGTTGTACTTTCATAATGCACATGTTCATAACTTTTCAGTATTTGAATCTGATACCTTGAGAACTCCACAATTATTTTCTGAACATAATAATAATAAGTTTCCTGGGAATTATTTCCTTATCAATTGGAACAGCATTAAAAATTTAAAATTATACAAATAGCTCATTTGTCAACCAGTATTTCCACACGGCAGTGTTAATAAGACAGAAATTTTTGTAATGTTCCAAGGATCAAGAAAATGAAAAGGTGTAACAAAAACGAAAAATTATTCATATTTTTCCAAGTTGAGGCATATGGAGATCATTTAGTTTCTGAAAACCATACTCCTTTCTGGAAATGATTTAGACTAAAAGCAGTAAGAGTAAATGAGATTTTCAAACCTTCAACTGGTAAAGCACTTTTTCTGAGGAGGCAAACTAATGACAGCTTTGTAAATTGCTTTGAAAATCATTACGAACACAAAGGTTTCACCTGAACTCTTTATATATCTATCCATGGAAAAATTAAAATTACCAAATCTATTCCTTTCAGCTATCTTGTTACATATCACCACCATCTAAACGTCTTTGCAAGATTGTTTAAAACTGTTAGTATTTTTAAGTAGTCAAGGAATGTAATAAATAGAATGCTATACAGTAACCCCAAATGTAGATATCTAAATCATCTTTAAATTAGGCAAATACATAGAGATAAAGCTTACACCAGAGAATGCAGCATCAACTTAAAAAACAAAAAAACACATCTCACTTACCATCTGTGGATCATTGGACCGGCTCACCCAACCAGATATTAACTTTAAAGTTTCCCTTTTTACTGTTCGCATACTTCTAATCAACGGTTGCTTTGTAACCATTTCACCTAAAAAATACAACCAAGTGGAATCCAACTTGACAAGTAAAATTCTATATTGGTAATTACATGTGCTTCCAATACTATTTACCTCTAAAGATAAATTTAATGGGGAAAAAAAGAGACTAATTTTATAAGGGAAGGGGCATGCAACTAGTTAAAAAATTATCTAGGGTTTTCTAGAGGGAGGCTTATTTAAAATCTATAAGAACTACTGAATGCCTACACTAAGGCAGAGAATGTAGAACTGATGTTGTACAACATTCCATAAGAATTCAAAATCACTCACCATTAGCTTGGATAGCTGCAGAGATATTTTCACTGAGGCACTTGTATACATTAAGCATATCTAAGTAAATTCTCCCAAGCTGAATTACAAAGGGGTGTCCAACAGCTTTGCACGCTCTCACATTTGTTTTCAATATGCTACCAAGCTGCTTAACTGTTTCAGGATCTTTAAGTATATCCACATTCTGTGAAAGACAAAAACATCTATTTATCACATGAGAATTATCCCTGTAATTATGAAAGCAAAAATGACTACCCACGTCATTCCAAATTTATAATCACATTTATAATCCAAAATGGTATAAAAACACAGAAGTCTATTACTAATACCTACAACTAACATTATAGTGAAATCTTACCAATGTACCAGCAAAACAAAATAAAAATGTACTTGTTTTTTTAATGCACAAAACACACAACAAAAGTAGTTATGAATCAGGTATACATGTCAAAGGTACCAAGCTCACTGCTCTTAAAAATAAACACTCTTCTTAAATCCCACCATAACTTTTGTGAAAAGTAATATAACTTACTTTGGTTGCCTGCTGGATGATGCTATCCCAAACTTGATTAGGAAGCAGCATGTATTTTTCTATCAAATGTTCTTGTACTGTTTGGTCTGTTTGTGCACCAATCATGTACCCCACAGCTTCATAAAATGTATGGACCTATGTTGAAAGGCAGACATTTTACTTTTATGTATCATAATAAGGAAAACCATACACAAACAATTCATGTACATACTGAAACTAATTTTATTAAAGTGTCAGAAATAAATTATATTAGACAAGAAAACAACCAGACAAACTTCTGGTTCAATTTTTCCTTCACTATGAAAACTTATCCAGAGATACTAGGAACTAAATCTAATAGTGACATTCTTTGTATTCCCATCTGACTAAAACAGTAGTTAATAGGCTAAGATCTCCCATACCTGCTGAGGTTGAAGATCACAAATTATAGTGTTAATGTTGTTCAAAATCTCATCAATAAACGGCATTACTTCTCCAACCTGAACCTGAACAAAATGTCTGCGGCACTTCTGAGCTATTTTAATGAAAGTATCACAAGCCATGTCTTGGACTCCATCATGGGTCTCTAATGAAACAAAAACATTTATTAAAAAAATTTCAAAACTAATTTTTAAACAAAAACGAACAACTAAATATATTAAATAAAAAGGATTTACCATGCATGAATTCAAACAGCTTGTTAACTACAGTCTTTAAAAATTTCCAGTGAGCTCTTAAAAATCTTGGATATTGACCTACTATGTACATGATATTTGATGCAATTATAGCTTTATTATCTTTGCCTCTTTTCTGTTCACATAATCCTAATAGATCCTGTAAAATAAGACAAATTTCAGTAATTTATAATAAAACATAATTATTTAATGATTCCATTCTATACATACCACGTGCATACCTTTATAACAGTAACAAGAAATCGTTTTTCATCCTCTTCATGCATTGCTCCACTAATGGAGCCTATTGCCCAACACAATGTGTTTAAATTTTTCCATGACCATTCTGTACCATTCACTTGATTGTGAAGCTTTTCAGTCATTATTCTTTCTGTATCTACATAATCCAGATGAGTAAGATAAACTACAAAGGAAAAAAGTTCCAGATGTTTCAGATGCAAAATTTAATGAGCAAAAACTTTTACTAAGGGAAGAGCAGCACATTAATAAAATGGCTATTAACAGATTCAGAAACTAAGTGGATCACATTTCCTGCAGTATTTTCATTCCAGAATAGAATCACAAAGATTTAAATTAATAGTACTTATTAACTTACCTAATGTTTCTCTCATATTCTTATACAAATTTATGGAATCTGTATCCTTCATGAATTCTCTTACAACTTCTCCTTGATCATTTTCTACAACCAATACTTCCTCTGGTTTAGCCATACGACTAACCATCAATAAACGAACCTATTCAAGAACAAGAAAAATCTGTTAGATGTTAGAAATCAGCCACATCAAATAAAGATTAAAAAATTAGGTTATTATGTACCTTAAGGTACCAAATTGCCCTGACAATATAAAAGAATGAACATATTTAAAATGTAATTCTGTAACAGTGGTTCTCAAACTTTATCATGAATAAAAACCAACTGTCAAATATCCAGTGTTTCATCCAATGAAAGGGGGTAGCCTCTTAACTTGCATTTCTAATAAACTCACAGGTGTGCTTATAAAAATCTCTTGCATGTTCTAGTTTTCAACATGCATGGGGAAGTTGGACTCTTTTTGTAGCTCATTTATTTGGATAGATTATTAAAAAAACAAAAGCCAGTGCTTGCATTTAGCTCTCAAAAATCACAGTAAGCAACAAGAGCATCAACCACCCACTTTACGGTTACCTTGGATAACACGGGCAAATACAGCTGCCTCCTGGGAGGAACATCAAAATGTTGACTTCCAGATAGTAACGGAGAGGCCAATGTAGAGAATGGGCTCTCTCTATAGAGTTCAGCTGCCAAATGATTCCAGTACTCAAGACAAATCTTAAAGATTTCTGTTTCCTCCACTTCTGATACCAACAACATATAATGAAGGGCCTACAAAGAAGACCAAAACTTATTCAAATAATTCATTATTAATTGCTTTGCACTCATTGTGTTATTTAGAAATAAAAGTTCCTGTTTTAAGTTTCACAACTCTGATATTTCATTATTCATGCGCCATGCTAAAAATTCTCTAGGAGCAAATTCTGTTTTCTTCTTACATGCCCTGGAACACTTATATAGTAATTAATTGGTATCAACAGCAAAAAGAAAGAAACAATCCAAATATACATCAATTGATGAACACACAAAATTTGATATAGCCATATAAGAAACTATTACTCAGTCATAAAAAGGATGAAGTATTGGTACATGATGTAAGAAGGATGAACCTTGAAAACCCAACTACAAAAGACCATATGATTCCATTTGCATGAAAGGTTTAGAGTAGGTAATTACAGAAACGGAGAGCAAATCAGTGGCTGTGAGGGAATGGGGGAGAGAAAAAAGAATGAAGTAACTTTCAATGGGTATATCACTGGTTTGTGGGTAAAAATCTTTTGGAAAAGATAGATGGTTGAAAACACTGCAAATGTACTAAATTATACACTTTAAACTGGATAGTTTTATTTTATGTGGATTACAAATCATTTTTTAAAAAAAACTTGATTTAAAACATATATACTTTTTATTTCAGAGAGGAAGGGAGCAGTAGAGATGGATACAACGATGAGAGAGAATCATTGATCGGCTGCCTTCTGCATGCCCCCAACTGTGGATTAAGCCCACAACCTAGGTAGTACATGTCTTTGACCAGAATTGAACCTAGGACCCTTCAGTCCGGAGGCTGATACTCTTCCACTGAGCCAAACCAGCAAGGGCTTTAAATTGATTTTAGAGAGAGGAAGGTAGGAGAGAGAGATAGAAACATCAATGATGAGAATTACTGAAAAGCTGCCTCCGGCATGTGCCCCCCTTGCACCTGGGGGAGGGAGCCCATAACCCAGACATGTCCAACTGACCAGTAATAGAACTGCAACTTCCCAGTTCATGGGTCGACACTCAACCACTGAACCACACAAGCCAGGCTACACATCAATTTTTAAGTAAGGTAATTAGACTTCATCTTAGAAATAACACATCTGACCCGACTGGCGTGGCTCAGTGGTTGACCGTGGACCTAGGAACCTGGAGGTCACGGTTCCATTCTCAGTCAGGGCACATGCACGGGTTGCAGGCTCGATCCCCAGTGTGGGATGTGGAGGAGGCAGCGGGTCAATGATTCTCATCATTGATGTTTCTATGCCTCTCTCCTCCAATCCTCTGAAATAAATAAAAAAAATATCTATTTCGACATGTCTGTACACCCTTTAGGTATTTAGGAGTTATTATTATGTAAAAAAAGAATTTCAGAAGCCACAGGCTCTACAAAGCCTACCTCCATGAGTGTTTCCCTGAGATTTAGTCTTTTTTCTATAAGTTGACCATGTTCCTTAAGAAATGTGCAGAGAAACAAACTGAGATTTTGAATGAAGTTCTGTTCATCATCTTTTCCATTTGAGTATGCAAGTCGAATATTGGTATTTAAAGGAAGCATCTGCAGGTTTAAATAGAGACAATTAGTCTGCATTTTAAAACCAATGAAAAAAAAAAAACACTACATTTAAGCCCAAAGATTCCATTGCCCTTTTACAAATACTAAAATAGTCAAACAGCTTATTCTTCACGAGAATTCCTTGGTCAGTTGTAACTGTTTTTGTATCTTTGTGTCCTAGCTTTGGACACATAAAAAAAAAAAAGTCCTTTATTGTTTGAAGTATTACATATGTCCCCTTTTACCCCCTCCAGCCTGCCCCCGGCCACTATCGTAGACCTTGACCACCTTATTGTGTGTGTCCATGGGTTATGTATATATACATATGGGTTCTTTGATTGATTACCTCCCACCCACCCACTGTCCTCCACCTTCCCTCTGAGATTCTGCACTCTATTCCATGCTTCCATTATTTCTGGATACACTCTGTTCATCATTTTATTTTGTTACCTAGATTCTACATGTGAGATTATGATACTTGTCTCTTTCTCTGACTTATTTCACTTAGCATGATACTCTCCAGGTCCCTCCACGCTATCTCAAAGGCTAAGATATTCTTTTTTTTTACTGCTGCATAGAGTATTCCATGGTATAAATATACCACAGCCTTTTTATCCATTCATCTACTGATGGGCACTTGGGCTGTTTCCAGATCTTAGCTATTGCAATTTATGCAAGTAGTAAGATTTACTCAGACTATACTCTGAATTCTTTCCTGGACCAAACTCTTCCCTGTTATCAGAAATGTAAAAACATTCAATTAATTTATTCATATAACATACAGTAATATAATATTATCATCAATCTTCTAGATAACTTATATAAACCAGAACTGCACAATCCTTCATTTCAGACATAAGGTCAAAAGCAGCTGACATTAATCCCCAGATTTGTAAGCATTTAATGAACTTTCAAAATGGCTCATTAAAATGGCTAGTTTACTCATCATTTTATAGAATTAGATATGCAACCATATTATACTCGTCTATTATAAACTGCTCTGAAATGATTAAACTCTAATCCACCGTTTTCTAAGGAACATAAATTTACTCAGTTTTTGAGTGTTGTTTTACCTGTTTTAGCTGCATCATTGTCAGTGTAAATAGTGTTACAAATTGTTCCTCGTATTGGCTTACACTCACACCAGCAATCTCAGTGAGGCACTTCAGAGAGACATTTCGAAACATTGGGACATTCAGGAACTATTTTAATACAAAAAAGAAAACATAAAATTAAAGGGCTTGAAACATTTTACTTAAAATTAACAATGGGGGGGGGGGGGGGACAAATTATTTTACTAGTACATCAAATATAGACCCCCACCAAGCAGATATGCAGGTGACAGGTAATTTTGTTTTGCACATGTATTTTGAGAAAATTTCATTAACTACCCTATTGACAATAATTATTTTTAAGAGCAAACTGTGCTTTCTTTTGATGTGTCTGGGACATCTAAAAAACACAAATTTGCTTAGTAACTTATCCAGGATCTATTACGTGACTTTTAAGAATATCGTATTTTCTGTGTAGTCTAAAAAGAATCCAAGATTTTTAACTGTTCAGATTTTAGAATACGGGCCACACACCAATGATTAATGAAGGTATGGGAAAAGTAGCTCTTTCATAGTATCTTGCTGAGAAGATATAAAGATGGCATGTCATTTGTGGATGGCAATTTGGAAAGCAACAAAAGCCTTAGCAATGGACATTACTATTTTCCTGATATTTAACACAAACTCACACAAAATCAATATTCTGACAAGGTCATAAATGTCTTATGTACAAGAATGTAACCTTTAGTACTATTGACAATAGCAAACAATCTTATACAAATTGTCTATTAATAAAGTATCTCCAGCCTTAGCTGGTTTGGCCCAGTGGATAGCGTCAACCTGTGGACTGAAAGGTCCCAGGTTCAATTCAGGTCAAGGGCACATGCCTGGGTTGCAGGGTCAATCCCCAGTAGGGGGTGTGCAGGAGGCAGCCAATCAATGATTCTTTCTCATCATGGATGTTTCTATCTCCCTCCCCCACTCCCTTCCTCTCTGAAACAAATAAAAATATATTAAAAAAAAATTATCTCCAACATTATAAATTCATTTATCAGAATAAGACCTTCTCAAACCCTGTACTACAAAGCCCAAAGTGTAAATTACAATTGCCTGCTTTTATAAAGCCACAATTAGGTACATTACATCTGTTCAAAAAAGATTTGAAAATATAATAAAACCACTTGGAAAATGGTTATGTCTGGGTAAACAATCGTAAGACTTCATCTAGGCATTACATGTTGCTTTTATTTTTTAAATATATTTTTATCAATTTCAGAGAGGAAGGGAGGAGAGAGAGGGAAACATCAATGATGGGAAAGAATCATTTATCGGCTGCCTCATGCACTCCCAACACTGGGGATTGAGCCCACAACCCACGCATATGCCCTAACAGAATGAACCCGTGACCTCCTGGTTCATTGGTCGATGCTCAACCACTGAGCCATGGCAGCCAGGGTGCTGCTTTTAAATTATCAGGAAAAAAATATAGATGTTCCATTTTTTAGAAACATTCCTTACATTACCTCCCTATAGTCTATATAATCACCTAAAACAGAATAGGATCCTTTCCCAGTTGTTCACAAGGGATTTATGAAATTACATGGTATAAGTGGAACAATCATTTCAAAGAACTACTAGCTGAAACTATGGAGAAGTTCTGAGCAGGTTCCTTATCTCAGAAGCAAGGTTGGTTACGGCTATAAATGCAGAATAATTTTCTATATGAAAGAGCATTATAAAATAAGAATAAATGCAACTATTCAGTGATAAATGAAATGTATTCAGTCTACCTTATAAATTAATGTGCTGATTAACTTGGTCTCAAAAATATATCCCAGTGGAATCCAGTTAAGAAATCTGAGCAATGTTTCCAATGTTGCATGCACAAGTGGAGCATTTTGGGAATTTTCCTGCAATGAAAACAAACCTATATAATAATTATCTTATTATATAATTGTTATTTTAAAAAGTTAAAATGAAAGCACTTACCATTACAAACTGACACAGCTGAAAGATTTGTGAGAACTCATTGCACATGCTAAAAATAAAAAGTGATTGTTTTAGAAGACAAATAAAAACAAATACTGTAATTAGTTACATACTAACAAATATTACATATTCCAATCTGCCCATTAAAAACTTGAGTTACTCTCATTTAAACACATACACCAACTTCATCAAAAGCTACAAAGTTATTAAACTGTTTCCTGATTTTTTTAATCATTCTTACTCTATTTAATATTAATCAATCTAGTCTTTGATATCAAATTAGTTAAAAACTAACTAACCAACCAACCAACCAACCCACCCAACAAAACTCTCCAAATTATCCCATCTGGTGTAGCTCATGCACTAAGGTCAGCTGTTCGATTCCAGGTCAGGGTACATGCCCAGGTTGCTGTCTTGATGCCCAGGAGGGGGAATACAGGAGGCAGCTGATCAATGTTGATATTTCTCTCTCTCCCTTTCTCTTTAAAAAAAATCTATAAAAACATTAAAGCAAAAAAAAAAGCTCAAAACTCTTCAAAATATGTGAAGAGGCATTATAAACAGGGTTGGACAAAAGTAGCTTTACATATGTGAGTACGTGAAACATACTTTATTCTTGCATGATTTATTAGCTAATGTATTTTGTTCCATAGGAACAAATTGTAAATCTACTTTTGTCATATCCTGTATATGCCAAACACACCAAATCAGAGGAAATATTCTAAATTCTGAAGCTAGTTTGACTACATAATGGTATATAGAAGTAATATATACTGCTGTGTCCTAATGACTTCAACAAATTTTTAATAACTAAGAAGAAAGAAAATAAAGTCTAGCATGATCCTAATGTTAACAGTAGGAAACCAACAAGATGCAGGACTAGTAAAAATTCAACTGGCATTTGGACACAAGTAATTTTCCTTCGAAGCCATAATTAAGTAGTCACCATATAAAACATATCCCAAAGGGAACTCTCAACCTATAATCCTTTCCCATATGATGTTCTTTTGCTGTGACAATGAAGTGTAACATCTTATCTTTAACACCACATGTACTTTTTAAGCCTCCAGATTTAGAATATTAGGCTCACTATAGGACTATTTAAATTTGCACTGAAAACAATTAAAAGTAATTTATCATATTAACAATCACAATTCTTTAAAAACTTACAGGCTGCCTCCCAATTCCTTTAAATAGTTTGAGAAATTACTTAAGCTTCTAAAACAGGATACTCACCTGTCTTTTAAATGCTTAGCTTTTACTTGGGTTATCTGTCCACTAGAGAAATCAAATACTTCTTCACTCAAGAGTTTAAGAATCACCATATTATTCTGACAGAGACTCTCACTGGTCCTACTTGCTCCAACAATGTCACTGATAAAAGTTGGCCAGTGTTTTGGCCATTCCTGTTTCAGTATCTAAAATAAGAAAATGTTAATTTCATTTCACTTGTCAATGGCAAAACTTCAAAGAAATTACGTCATATTAAAAGGAGCAAATATCAAACCACTTTCCATTTTCTACTGCTTTATTAAGAGGAAACGTGCCACCATCCACAAATACACTGGATAGAAAGTACAACACAGTCAAAGCCCTTTCTCTCAAATGCCCTAAAACTACTCTGTTATCCCAACTGGTCTAATCTGGCTATAATGTGTATGCATGTAATATCTGCCAGATAGGCATATGCAAAGTATCCTAGGAGATTCTTAAGCAATTAAAAAGGTGATGGGCAGGAAAACACTTTTTGGCTGAAATCTGGCCCTTGAAATATAGTAGAGTTTGAAATTCAGAAATAGGTTACCAACAAAGGCTTTAGTAGAAAAGCCAGTATAACAGTGAAAATGCAAATGTTTTAAAAATCGTTTAAAGTTCCCAAAACTTACAGAGAAAATTCTTTTTTCCTTACACACCAATTAATCTCAGAAAAAAATTTTTTGACATAGTAAAAACAGGTAAGTTAAAATTTCTAAAGTTAGACTATACAGAAAGTTTGAAAAACCATCTTAGAGATTAATTAAAGGAATGCTATAACATGGACAGATAACATGGAAACACACACAGTACCAAGCATAACGGACAGATAACATGGAAACACACACAGTACCAAGCATAAATGATAAAATTTTAATAGAGTCCAATCCATATTGGAGCAATAAAGTGATGGGTTTTCAGTTTTACAATTTCAAATGCTACATAGTAGGTTAACTATTGGAGTTATTATAAAGACTACTCTCACCCTAGCCAGTTTGGCTGAAGGGTCCCAGGTTCAATTCTGGTCAAGGGCACATGCCCGGGTTGCCAGGCTTGGTCCCGGTAGGGGACGAGCAGGCAGGAAGCAGCTCATCCATGATTCTCTCTCAACATTGATGTTTCTATCTAGAGAGATACAATCTAGGCTCTCCCTTTCTCTCAGAAATCAATCTATCTATCTATCTATCTATCTATCTATCTATCTATCTATCTATCTATCTATCTATCTCTATCTATCTCCCTACTATCACTACTTCTGTAAGATGTTAGTTATTCAATAGAGTGGGTTCAAATATTTTGTTCAAGTAATCAGCCTAACTGAAACATTGAATTCTTTGAGGAAAACAGTGAAAGCTTACCTGAACAAGAATCATATTCAATTTCCCGATATATACTTTTTCCTTCTATGAAAAGAGAAATGTTTAGATTAAATGAGAGCCTAAAATAGGTATAGTTAAGAACAAAAGCATAAGAAACCTCAAGAGAAAAATAACTGCATATTTATCGAAAATGACTGTGTATATGTGTTTATAGCTCTGTGATAGTGATAGTAAGGTTTAAGTTGAAGATCCAATATTTAAATGCTTTTACATTTTCATAATAATCTTCAAAAAATCTCTTACCTCTACACAAGTTGGATCAGATGAGGTCTTGATAATAAGGCCAACAACGTATTTTTTTATTCCTATGGGGGAAAAAATCAGTATTTTTATAGCATATTAATAAATCTTCAGGAACAAAAAATTTGGGGGATGAAGAGGGCAGAGTACAGTCAGATAATATGCCTAATCCCATCACCAATGTTGGCTTTTTGGGAAAAATTTAATATAAATTTTTAAATTGACTTTAGACAGAATACAAGAGAGAGGGAGAGAAACACTGATTGGAAACCTGGGCATGTGCCCTGACAGGGAATTGTGGGCGACCCTTTAGTGCATAGAACAATACTCAACCAACTGAGCCACATTAGCCAGGGCTTTAGTGCACTACTTTAAATTTTTAGGTTTTGTTCTTCACCTTTACAAAATCTAGATTGAACAATTACAAATTAATATCTTCTAAGATAGTGGTCGCCAACCGGTGGTCTGTGGACTACTTATGGTCCTCAAGGTCTGAAAGGTTGGCAACCACTGTTCTAAGATAATCTTTAAATGCTATACCAATTAAATACACCAATATAGTAATTTTGAGAAAAACAAAAACAAAAAAATACCGCAAGGGACTAATATGTTCTTCACGTAAATAAACACACACAACTTATTTTTATGGGTCAAAACTGCAAAAACCCTAAAGATGTTACCTTGTAATCAGCATTATAAAGTTTTATGTAAAATACTTAAAAATCAAGGTCAGATATATTTACCCTTTCCCAATTTATTTTAATTATAACATTAAGCTAATCCTGGAAAAGTATTTTTTTTTAATTTTATTGATTGCTTTTAGAAATAGAGAATCATCAATTTGTTACACTTATTTATGCATTCATTCGTTGATTCTTATATGTGTCCTGACCAGGGACTGAACTTGGTGTATCTAGTTGATGCTCTAACCCAGTGGTCGGCAAACTCATTAGTCAACAGAGTAGCAAACCGCGGCTCGCTGACCACTGCTTTAACCAACTGAGCTCTACCTGGTCACAACGTGGAAATTTATTTTAAAGACTTCCCCACTATACTACAGGAAAAAAAGAGGGAAATAAATATTTTTTGTTTGCAATGTTCTTTACCTAAGAACCCCTTAATAATACAGCTTATTCTTAAGACAGACTCCATATCTTTGCTTTTAATTTACATCATTCAGAATTTACAGAGCATGTACTCTAGATCCCCTTAAAGTTTAAAGTAAGTCCAGCTGGTGTGGTTCAGTGGTTGAGTGTCAATCTATGAACCAGGAGGTCAGTTTGATACTGGTCCGGGCACATATACACAGGGGTTGCAGGCTCAATCCCTAGCAGGAAACACACAGGAAGCGGCTGATCAATGATTCATTCTCATCATTGAGTTTCTATCGCTCTCCTCCCTCCCTCTCTAAAATCAATAAAAAAATATGATAAAGGTTAATAAAGTGAACAATTAAACATATTGACATTATGGAGTCCCTGGTTAGGTAGTAGTCTTGCTTAAAAAAAATATATACCACAGTCTAATCATATTAAGAACAAACCTAAACTAAAATATACTATACAAAATAATGGACCAGAAGTCAAGTGTCAAAAGCATAGAATCATGAATTAAGAACTGTCACAGGTTGCAAGACTGAAGAGACACACCTGAATGAATTGTAGAACAGAGAAAGGATATTAGAGAAAAAGCTTATGAAATGGGAATCAAGGTCCACAGTTCAGTTAATAATACTGAACTACATGTTTAATTTCTGGTTTGTTCATTTTATTATTATTGTGTAAGTTGTTAGTATCAGGACAATCTGTACTTTTCTGGGCAACAATTCTATAGTCTAAAATTACTATCATTAAGGCCCACCCAAAATAAGGAAATGGGCAGTTTAAAAAAAATAAAGAGTAAGCATTCCTCTGAAACCTCTTAATCCATGTTTACAAGTCTAAAAATAGAAACAAAAATACAGCCTGCTTTTGTTGTCATTCCTTACCCGAGGAGATATTCCCATTGATTTTTAAGAGTGGGAGGGAGGGAAAGATTGATGTGAGAGAGACATTGATTGGTTGCTTCCCGTACTATCACCAGGCTGCTTTTCAAAAAAATTTGAAGGGGGCTAGAGACTAAACTTACAATTGAGGTATGTGTCCTTGACTGGGAATTGAACCCAAGTCCATTTGGTGCACAGGCCAACCCTCTTACCCATTGAGAATCACTGGCCAGGGCAGCTTGCTCTTTGTTTAAATGACTGACAATATAATAAGAAATTCAGGAACCTGCCAGGTAGTTCAGTTGGTTAGGCCATGGTCGGCAAATTGTGGCTCGCAAGCCACATGCGGCTCTTTGGCCCCTTGCGTGTGTCTCTTACACAAAATACCATGGCCTGGGCAAGTCTATTTTGAAGAAGTGGTGTTAGAAGAAGTTTAAGTTTAAAAAATTTGGCTCTCAAAAGAAATTCCAATTGTTGTACTGTTGATATTTGGCTCTGCCGACTAATGAGTTTGCCGACCACTGGGTTAGAGCATCAACCTGATATTCAAGGTTGGGAATTTGATACCTGGGCAGGGCACATAAAAAAAAAATCTACCAATTAATGCATAAATAAGTGGAACAATAAATTGATGTTTCTCTTCCTCTCTAACTAAAAAAGAAAAAAGATTCACTTGCTTTTTCTTCTAATTCTGTCACAAGGAACAAGACAATGTCCAAAACTGCTACTGTTGCCTCTAGTTGGAATATTTAAGATTTGGAGGCTTTTCTCAGCCTCTGAGAATATAAAACAGGATTAGACAGCCTTCCACTTCTCTGTTACCGATTCATTAATTATCTTGACCCTCTTTTCAGAGGCTTCTAAAACACTGTAGATGGCACAAAGGGTGAAAGATGAAAATAGGAAAAAAGCAATATAAGTAGTCAATAACTGCAAGATTCTCGTAGACAATAGTCTCAATTTAATGTCACTTTACCATAGTCAATACTTCTTTCCCTTCAAAAGACTAACTTTTAAATATAAACAATCACCTTTCTGACCAAGTACTACTGATTTTTTTTTAAGTCTGCCCAAAATATCCAATTGCTAGATACCAGAGCTTATTTGATCAAGTACCTTAACTCCTTCCCCTAATTCCTTCCTAGAGTTTACTCAAAAATTTTTGAAAAGCAACCCTAGCCGGTTTGGCTCAGTGAATACAGCATTGGCCTGTGGATTAAAGGGTCCCGGGTTGGATTCCGGTCAAGGGCACATGCCTGGGTTGCAGGCTCAATCCCCAATAAGGGATGTGCAGGAGGCAGCCTATCAATGATTCTCTCTCACCATTTATGTTTCTCTCTCTTTCTCAAATCAATAAAAATAGGTTCAAAAAATTTTTTTTGGAAAAGCAGCTCAGCCCTAGCCGTTTTGGTTCAGTGGATAGAGTGTCAGCCTGCAAACCATTAGGGTCCCAGGTTCGATTCTGGTCAAGGTCACATACCTCGGCTACAGGCTCCTTCCTTCCCTGGGCCCCAGCCATGGTAGGGTGCTTTAGAGAGGCAACCAATCAGTGTGTTTCTCTCCCATCGATACTTCTCTGCCTTTCCCTCTCTCTAAAAATCGATGGAAAAATATCCTCGGGTGAGGATTTAAAATAAATAAATAAACAAATAAATAAGAGCTATCAATACTCTGAACTGCACCTTTTAAAAACAAGCATAGCAAATTGAGTTCAATTTGGTTCAACCATTGTGCAATACATAGAATATCCAATCATTCATCGTAATTATTTTACTCTATAAAAGCTATAGAAGTGTAAACTTAGTAACCTTAACAAGTTTGGGTCAGGTGGACTGAAGGGTCCCAGGCTTGATTTCAGGTCAAGAGCACATGTCCAGATTGCAGGCTTGATACCCAGGAGGAGGGGTGCAGGAGGCAGCCGATCAATGATTCTCTCTCACCATTGATGTTTCTCTCTCTCTCTTTCTCCCCCCCCTCCTCTCTGAAATCAATGAAAAAAATATTTTTAAAGTGTAAACTAAGTAAATCCCTCCATCAAAATATGACGGCTCTTTCCCTGTGCCTTCGATTACAAGCATTTGTCCATTTAAGTTAACCTAGACCAGTGGTTGGCAAACTCATTAGCAACAAAGCGGCAAACTGCGACTCACGAGCCGTATGTGGCTCGCGAGCCCGTTTGCCGACCACTGACCTAGACCAATCATCGGAAAGAGAGTCTCTGAAATAGAGGCTGAGGGTAGGCTTTAACTCAAGTGGTTACTTCCTCATGGTGAACACTAAAATGCAAAGTGGGGGAAAAGTAGGTTTATAGCTGTGAGCACATGAAAGAGAATTTATTATTGTATTATTAATCATTGTAATACTTTCCATATGAACAACTATAAACTTTTTCCCAACCCTGTATAGTGCTCTAAAATAGCTGTCCTCTTTGCCTTATTTTCAGGAATCCATAATATTATCCTGGTCACTCAATGGAATGAACCTGTGAGAACAGCAATATAAAGAGACAAACAGCTAAAAACAATTCTTAACCTAGGATTCCCACTGATAGGTTAGAATTAGACTAACTTGTTCATTTGCCTACATGTTTAGCAATTTGAAGAGAAATTGATCTATAAGACTATATTTCTTAAAAAGATTTATGGCCTAAAACAGATACTTAATAAGAACTTTATAAGATAATACAGAAATCAAAATTTTATTAAGCTTATAGCATCATTATTTATAATAGCCAAAATATAAAAACAACCCAAATGTCCATACACAAATAAATGAATAAGTAAAATGTGTGTATACAACATACAATGGAATATTATTTGGCCATAAAAATGAACAAAATTTTGATGCATGTTAAAACATGGGACAAACCTTGGAAATATGCTAAGTGAAATAATGAGACACCCCCCCCCCCAAAAAAAAAATATGGCATGATTGCACATATATGTGATGACTAGAATAGGCAAATTCATAGAGAAAGAAAAGTGTAATAGTGGTTAACAGGTACTGGGAAGACTGGGGAGGGAGTGTAAAACATTAATGTTTAATGGGTAGTTTCAATTTGGGATGATGAAAAATTACGGAGATGTACAGTGATGATGGTTGTGCATGTACTTACCAACACTAAATCATACACTTGAAATGACAAATACTGTTGTGTATATTTTACAAGACAATTTTATTTTATTAAAGATTTAACAATTTTTCCTCTAACAACAAAAAAAGCAAATTTATTAAAATCCACCTTCCTGTAATGAAGTCTTTCTATAAGTGGTTCCCATCTCCTATTGCTATGTGGATACAAGCTAAGTATTAGGTATTGTTAGGTCTCAAGTAAACATCTCTTATGCAAATTCCACACAAATAGGAAATTTTGTAAGGAAAAAAGTGCTACCTTACCAGAAGTGGTAGGAAATTACTGTCAAATACGTAGAACACTAAAATATAATAGGACATTTTGAAAACATTGACTTGTTTTTTAAGATATAAAATGTATATTTAATCGATATAATTTTTTTATAATCCCACCACGGTATAAAACTGGCAAGAACATACAAATAGGGGCACCTGTCAAATCTAAGATCAGACTGATAATACTTCTAATATTATGTTCTATTGCGGGGGAAGAATTTCTGATGAATTTGCTTTCATCACAAGGGCTTAAGAACCCCAAAACTTAAATTTTCTTTTCAAAATTATCAACAAAGGAAACAACCACCATCTGTGTTCAATAGAGAGCAATAGTATCAACTTACAATAATATAGAGAGAGATGATGTGAAAGAATGCTCACAGCATTAGTCATTAGGGAAATGCAAATTAAAACCAGAAGCCATTCTATAATGGCTAGAATTAAAAAAACACTCACCATACCAAGCTTCAGTGAGGATGTAAAGCATATTCATATACTGCTAGTAAGAATGTAAAATGATACAACCATTTTGGAAAATGGTTAAACATACACCTACTATGTGGGTGATAGAAAACAGGTTGAAGGGTAGGGAGGTAATTACAAGATAAACATCTTTTCTTTTTTAATTCATTTTTACTAGAGGCCCGGGTTCCTTGGCCTGGCCTGCAGGGATCTGGCCAAAACTGCCAATCGACATCCCCTGAGGGGTCCTGCAGTGCGAAAGGGCACTCTGCAAAGTTGCTGTTGCTCAGCAGCTCCTGCATTGAGCGTCTGTCCCCTGGTGGTCGGTGTGCATCATAGCTACAAGTCGGCCGGTCGAATGGTCGGCCAGTCACTTAGGCTTTTACATACATATATAGAATAGATTGATTTCAGAGAAGAATGAGAGGGAGAGAGGGATAAATACATCAATGATGAGAATCACTGATCGGCTGCCTCCTGCACACCACATACTGGGGTAGAGCCCACAACCTGGGCATGTGCCCTTATCAAGAATGGAACCAGGACCTCCTTGATCACAGGTTGATACTCAAACAATGAGCCACACCAGCCAGGCCAAGATGAACATCTTGATTATAGTGGTGGTTTCATGGATACATGCATAAATCAAAACTTATCAAACTGGGTGGGGCTATTTGGCGCAAGGGCGTGTGAAGTGAGGAGGGGGCTGCTGGAGGGGTGTACACAAGTGGACTGCGGCACGCACAGGCAGACTGGGGTGTGGGGGCGGCCGGGGACCCGAAAAATAAAAAATGACTTATCAAATTATACACTTTAGAAATGCTATCCATTGTGTATGTCAAATTATACCTTAATAAACAAAAGAGCAAATACAAATAATTTTAAAAGCCAGTATCCCTTACAATCAACATATTGAACATATGATCTTTAGTACAATGGGAGGTCTTAATTAAGCATGGGAGTGACCCAATTAGTTCTGTCTTTCAAATATCATGGTAAATCCTTTGTGGGAACTTTAACACACAAAAGTGGGTATTAAGAAGTCCAGTTAGGCCCTAACCGGTTTGGCTCAGTGGACAGAGCGTCGGCCTGTGGACTGAAGGGTCCCAGGTTTGATTCCAGTCAAGGGCATGTACCTTGGTTGCGTATACATCCCCAGTAGGGGGTGCTGCAGGAGGCAGCTGTTTGATGTTTCCCTCTCATCAATGTTTCTAACTCTCTATCCCTCTCCCTTCCTCTCTGTAAAAAAAAAAAAAAAAATCAATAAAATATATTTAAAAAAAACACACAAAAAACTCCAGTTAGGAAGCTATTGCATAAATTTTTTCAAGATAGCTTGAGACTAGTAGATGTATACTAGAGTCCCAGTTCACAAAAATCATTGACTAGATGTGTGTATCCCTCAGCCCAGTCTGTACCCTCGCAGTCCGGGACCCCTTGTTCCTTACCGCCCACCTGCAGCAGAGGCAGGAAGCTCTCGCCACTGTGCTCACCAGCTGTGAGTCCGGCTTCTGGCTGAGTGGTGCTCCCCCTGTGGGAGCATACTGAGCACCAGGGGGCAGCTCCTACGCGGAGCACCTGCCCCCTGGTGGTCAGGGTGCATCATAGCGACTGGTTGTTCAGCCATTTGGCCGATTTGCATATTAGGGATCTATTGTAAAGGAGGATGGTAAAATGAAAATGGATATATTTTTGTGGAAAAAAAGACTTCAACACATGCTGTGTTTATTCATATCCAGCACCTAGAAGCACAAAGAGCTTTACACACATTCCACCTCTTATATCCAACAACCTTGGCAAGACACTCAAAATTCAAAGAGGTACAGAAATTCATGTAAAATCATATAGTAAATTACCATGTGCCTCATTCCAAAGGAAAGCATTGTATAAACCTTATGGGTAACCTAGCCAGTTTGCTCAGTGATTAAGGCCTAGGCATGCGGACTGAAGGGTTGCAGGTTCAATTTTGGTCAAGAGCACATACGTCTGTTGCAGGCTTGAGCTGGGCCTGGTTGGGGCATGTGTGGGAGGCAACTAATTGATGTCTCTCCCTCTTACATTGATGTCTCTCTCTCTGTCTCTCCCCCTCACTTCCACTCTCTCTTAAAAATCAATGGAATAATAACGAGGGGAAAAACAATGAAAAAATATCTTAGGATAAGGATTAACAAAAA
The DNA here is from genome assembly GCA_026230045.1 of Corynorhinus townsendii. Classification (NCBI taxonomy): domain Eukaryota; kingdom Metazoa; phylum Chordata; class Mammalia; order Chiroptera; family Vespertilionidae; genus Corynorhinus; species Corynorhinus townsendii. The sequence goes on along the minus strand of JAPDVU010000007.1, from coordinate 132,462,002 downwards.
CAAACAAAAGCCTTATGGGTAATCAGCTTTGGTCTGTCAACTTCATAAATTATAACACAGAAATGCACAACTCAGAAGCTTTGTCCAACTACTTTAAGTGACCAAACTGTTAAATGTTCAGTTATGATTATATCACTTTGGACTATTCATTAATTCATCACTCCTCTTTTCAATATCAGCAAATTCATATCTATCTCATAAAATGATTTATAAATCATATACCTTAACGGAGTAAAACACAAGCCTTTGTTTTACATTTTTAAAAATACAGAGAGAACTTTATACAGATAATTATTTCAGGAGGAAAAAAAAGAGTTTTAGTATCTGCCCCCACTCCATTACGGTTTGAAAGCATGTACCAGTTGCAGCTTGATTCCAGGTCCAGTTCAATGTTTCTCTCCCCCCACCCTTCCCACTCTCTCTAAAAATCAATGGAAAAATATCCTCGAGTGAGGACTAACAATAAAATTCTCTAAAATTATTTAAAAGGGAAGGGAGCTTACCTGAATAATGAAAGTTGTTGTACAACTAAGACATAGATTCAATATCACTGACAATGCTAGTATACCTTTAATTACTCCAGTGACTAGCACACACTCCCCATCTGAAAACTATTCTACTTCACATATTAAAATTACCCTTCATCTTTAAGTAAAAAATATTTAGTATTTGATTTATAACTCATCTATGCAAATATTCACTTCAAAACTTAACCTCAAATATATCAATTGTATAACACATAATTTATAAGAATAAAAACACAGGGAATGTCATTATTTCCTCAAAGTAGAATACAGTAAATTGGAGAACATTAACTCAATAATATGCAATTCATTAATTGAATAATTATATATTGACAAATACACTAAAAAATAAGAACACAATAGATATTCTCTGATCCTTAACACCATTAAGCTAACATTTTGAGGTATTAAGAGAAAGAGAAAAAACAATGACAGCCATGTATGAGAAATGTTATGGTGGTGGTAGTGGAGGGAAAGACTCCAAACAGTTAACGTTTTTTTCTGGCCTAAAAAAACAAAAACAGAGCAATGTTTTGTATCATATAGATCTAAATTTAATAAAATGTTTTCTTATGGCCCTAGCCAGTTTGGGTCAGTGGGTGGAGGATCAGGGTGTGGACTGAAGGGTTCTGGGTTCAATTCCAGTCAAGGGCACATGCCCAGGTTTGCAGGCTCCATCCTCAATAGGGGGCATGCAGGAGGCAGTTGATCAATAATTTTCTCTCATCATTGATGTTTCTCTCTCTCTCCCTTCCTCTCTGAGGTCAATATAAATGTATTTTTAAAAAATGTTTTATTATGATATTGTATCTTCCTTGATCATTTTTAAATTAAAATGACACTTAATTGTATGTGGTGTGTTTTTTTTAAATGTCTTTACTTGGCTTATTATTACCTGTGTGTTTTTTGCTCAGTGAAATTGTATTCATCTGTGATCCACTGGTACAGAATCTACTAAGGGAACATGCAGCAAGAGACATCTAAACACAGTCTAGAATTGTCAGAGATTTTCCTGGCAAAGTGCTTTGGACAAGAGGTCTGAATTAAAAGTACCATTACCCTAAAAGAACATGTGAAAATTAACCTGTTAATGAACAAGCACCTGAAATCAGATTCTAAAAATTGCTAGATTGGGGAAAAAAATGTACAAAATTGATTTTGGTTTGTTGTGTAGCTAAACCTACACTTCCTTTAAAATACAAGCATTGCAATTTGTATGAAGGAACTTGTCTGAAGGGCCTGACCTAATCATCATTCCCTTCTTTCAGCACATTCTGACACTTAGCATGCACTCTGATGTCAGGATATATTTATGTAGTCTTAATACCTAACAGCGCTTTGTATGAAGCAGATATACAATATGTGCCCCAGGTAAATCTGTAATAATAAAAGTGTACTATGCTAATTAGTCCGGATGTTCTTTCGGACGAACTTGTGGCGGCGGGGGCCAAGGCAGAGGCGGCTGCCGCGGCGACTGGGGGCCGAGTCCCTCACATGAATTTCGTGCATTGGGCCTCTAGTAAATATATATTCTAAGATAGAGTAAGAAGTGGCGCTGACAGCTTTAAATGACATGGCAAAGAAATGTACAGTATTTGGGGGGTTATACTAATTCATTTCCAATACCAAAGTTACTTAAAGATGAAGGAAAATAACTTTCAGAAATACTAGCATATTTTGTGAAACACAAAATCATAAGCATGGAGAAGCCTCCACAGGACTGACAATGTTAAAAAGAATTATAAAATTCATACAGTATTGAATTTATTTTCCAATGCTTTACAGATGAGAGCAATTACCTTAAAAAAGAACATGAATCATTAAATCCACCATGCAAAGTTGCTGTTGGTATCAAAATCTAGGGTCCACTAACATTCTCTGGAAGCCATTTTGCCTGGTCTTCCAACAATAAAATAAGCCTCTCCATGACCTAAAAGTTACACCACACTTTTTCTTCCATATAATGTCTTCACCAATAATAGCAATGATACATGGGTGAAAGAGTAACTTCAGGTAATTTTATGAAGTTTACACCATATTTAATCTTAACACTAGAGATGAAGGGAAATGCAGGGAGAAAGGTGATTCTGATACTTTTTAAAAAATAAATTAGTTTGGAGAGAAACAAAGAAGTTATCTCAATAGAGAATAAGAACACATGAATAAAACAGAATTCTCTTAAGCTAGGCAGAATAATTACCACTGCTTCCCCTCCAGTCTTTTCAAACATGACAATAGACTCTCAAAAGTAAACAGTCTTAAGCCCTCTGAAATATTACATATTGGATACTTGCATATTAACCCATGGGAGCTCTTATCCTGTCCAATGAGGGAATATGCTAATTGACTGCCCCACCTTCAAAGATGACAGTGCCCAAGCCCCTCGGCCGCTCCCCACACCTGCCTCCGGAGCCCCCCAGTCTCCTCAGACCCCCAGGGCCAGCCCGAGGTGCAGGCAAGCCTCATATGGCAGCTGTTCAGTAGCCCAGGGCTGCCTGAGGCTTGCACTGCCGGCAGTGGCAGCAGCAGAGGTGTGATGGGGTGTCACATTCCCCTGATCGCCAGTTTGCCTCCCACCCCTGAGGGCTCCTGGACTGTGAGAGGGGACAGGCTGGGTTGAGAGACCCCCCCCCTCCAATGCATGAATTTTCATGCACCGGGCCTCTAGTGTCATAATAAAAAAACAAATATACATGCATATGAGCATAATCAATGGACACAGACAGTAGGGGGAGTGAGGGCATGTGCTGGGGGATGGGACCGACCAGGGAGAGGTCAATGGGGGGAAAAAGGAGACTTATGTAATACTTTAAACAATAAAGAATTTAAACAAACAAACAAACAAACAAACAAATATACCACATTCCCCTTCATGTAGAAAGCAAACAATGTTGAATCCTTAGGTAGACCCTTAGCCTCTCTAATTTTGTAACACATATAACCATGACTTTGATAGACTAGTATAATTTTAAATCACTTAAATTTAAAGCTGGAAAAGGTCATGGAAGAGCATCTAGTACAATCCTTATGTGATCACAAGCAGAGGTCTAGGTGTTTAAAAACAAAAGAGGGACTTATACTACAGTAAAATGGTACTGAAGTGAAAAACTAAACACCTTTCTTAGGTATGGTAAGTCATGGCCAAAGTTAAATTTGAGGCTCAGAACATGTGTATCAAACAAAAGGAGTGAAGGAAAACAGCATCTAATGTCCCTAAAGAGCAAACGGGGAAGTATGAAGAATCTATTTGGGCCAAGAGTCTAACAGCTCTTATTCGTTTCTGAGAAGATCACAGAACGTGATCTAAAATGGTTGCAATAAAAAAGAAATAGGAACTTCTTTTGGAGATACTATTTCCTCCTGCACTATCATGCTTAATCTTTATTTAAAATACATTAAAAATATTTGTCATTCAAATGTTGGTGACGATGTGGAGAAAAAGGAACCATGATTCACTGCTGGTGGGAATGCAGACTGGTGCAGCCACTGTGGAGAACAGTATGGAGTTTCCTCAAAAACTAAAAATGGAACTCCCGTTTGACCCATTAATCCCACTTCTAGGAATATATCCCAAGAAGCTAGAAACATCAATCAGAAAGGATATATGCACCCCTATGTTCATAGCAGCACAATTTACCATAGCTAAGATTTGGAAACGGCCTAAGTGCCCATCAGCAGATGAGTGGATTAAAAACCTGTGGTACATCTACACAATGGAATACTACACTGCGCTAAAAAAAAGGAATTCCTACCCTTTGCAACAATATGGATGGAACTGGAGAGCATTATGCTAGGTGAAATAAGCCAGTCAGAGAAAGATAAGCATCACATGATCTCACTCATTTGTGGAATATAATGAACAACATAAACTGATGAACAAAAACAGTACCAGAGACAGAGACATCGATCAGACCATCAAACCTCGGAGGGAAGGTAGGGGAGGGTGGGGATAAGGGGGAGAGATCAACCAAAGGACTTGTATGCATGCGTATGGGCCTAACCAATGGACACAGACAACAGCAGGGTGAGGACATGAGGGGAGGGGTGGGGGGTAATGAGGGAATAAGGATACATATGTAACACCTTAATCAATAAAGAAATTTAAAAAAATATTTGTCATTAAAACTTGTCTTATTTACCTCTAAGCATGCTAAATAGATATGAAGATTTAAGTCAGACTAGCTGAGTTAATCCAGGTCCCTATCCCACCATAAAGATGACATGAGAGCCTGCCCCGTGTGGCTCAATGGTTAAGCACAAACCCATGAACTAGGAAGTCACAGTTCAATTCCCAGCCAGGGCACATGCCTGGCTGCGGGCTCGATCCCCAGTATGGGGTGTGCAGGAGGCAGCCAGTGATCAATAATTATCTCTCATCACTGCTGTTTCTATCTCTCTCTTCCTCGCTGAGATCAATAAAAACTATATTTATTTTTTTTTTTTAAAAAGAGATGACATGAGAAATCAAGTGAAAGACAGTATCTTAAAGATCCATAGTCAAAGAAAGGGGCATCTATATAACCTACATAATAAAAGCCTAAGCGACCATTATGGCGAACGACCAGAACGACTGGTCACTATGACATGCAGTGACCACCAGGAGGCAGATGCTCAATGCAGGAGCTACCCCCTGGTGGTTAGTGCGCCGGGCTCATGGCTGGCGAGTGCAAGGAGCAGTGAGCAGGCGGGCAGTAAGGAGCAAGGGGTCCCAGACTGGGAGAGGGCACAGGGATCTCACCCCCCCCCCCAGTGCATGAATTTCGTGCACCAGGCATCTAGTATTTTAATAGAAGAAAATACCACCAAAAGTAGTAGAGTATACTCCCTCTTATAAAGTATACTCTATTTGTGTTTTTCAGAGATGAAAATAAGTGATATAAAGTAGGCAATAAAGGCAGTACGTGAAAAATTAAAGTAAATGCAAAGAATTCCAAGAGACTACCTTGTCCCATGTTTCTTAAACTATGACTACTTTTACCAAAATAATACAAAGGGAAAAGTTAAATGCCAGGTAGGGCAAAAGTGGGCTTACAACTGTTCATATGGAAAATATTACAATAATATAAGAATAAACTTTTACATATAACTGTAAACCTATTTTTGCTCACCACATCTTCATTTTCTTAAGATATCAACTCTTATAATTCAAAAGGTAAAGGCTTGTGATTTTTAAAAATGTTTTTTTCCTTTTCTCTTTTAAGTTAGTGTACTTTTCATGTGTTACAATATTCATTGTCAGTTACTGTCCTATATTTTTAAACAAATCACATGTTCAAATTTTATTCACTTCAGACATGGTTCCAGAGTAACTGAATTCATACATATTTTTCATCACAATATCACAATATTTATTATAAAAAGTTTGAATAGTCTGGTATCCTATGTCCCCAAAAAGATAACCTTATAAACAACTTGCTTTGCCAAGTAACATCCATAATCTCCATCCATCCATCTATCATAATAAAAAAAGGGTGATATGCTAATTCAGTGGTCAGCAAATTCATTAGTCAACAGAGGGGCAAACCGCAGCTTGCGAGTGACCACTGTGCTAGTTAGACTGGACGTCTTCCAGACGTCCATCCTGACAAAGCTGGGGCTGGAGGAAAGCCAGCCTGGGTCCTGGGTGCCTGCTGGCAGCCAGGGAAAGGAGGGCCTACTCTTGCACAAATTTTCGTGCAACGTGCCTCTAGAATATACAAAAGCCTAAGTGACTGGCCGACTGGTTGATATGACGCACACTGACCATCAGGGGACAGACGCTCAATGCAGGAGCTGCCAAGCTGCGGTGACTTGGTAGCTGCATTTCTTGGGTGACGCACCCAGAACCAGAAAGAAGGGAGCCCAATTCTGAGGGGCATCACCCAAGAACTGCCCTCTTGCAATCCGGGACCCCTCAGGGGATGTCAGAGAGCTGGTTTTGGCCTGATCCCCAAAGGCCAGGCCGAGGGACCCCACCAGTGCCGAATCTGTGCACCAGGCCTCTAATTAAAGCATAATAAACTAGATTCAATACACCCACTACCCAAATACTTAACTATGATAAAAAAAAAAGTCAGGATTAATAAAATTTCTCTGAATTTATAATTTCATAAAGTATTCCCTACCTTCACACTGGTTCCTTGGAAGAATCTTCCATCTTGTTTTTATCACATTTTCCAAAATTTGTAGTCCATAATACTGAAAATTGGATAACAGAGATATGTGAATATATTACTGTAAGACTAGCAACTTTCAGGATTCACAAATGGACAGACATTCACACATTTACATCTAAAGTTTCAAAAACATTATGCTACCAAGTTTAATTACATATATTAAACAAGGATCTATTCACCCATATACTGAGTTTTCATGCATTTTCCTCATTTTATAGTTTACTACTCTATTTAATGTCCTGCTGTTTACACATGCTCACACCAGGAAGAACCAAATAAAAAGCCTTTTTGCAGCCAATTGGGCTTATCTGTAGAAGGAAGTAGCAGCCAGATATGAATTCACAGCATAAATGACTGCTTATAGGCTCACGTACTTTAACACGACCAGGTTCCTTAAGAATTTAGCAGCTTGGATACTCTCAAGCTTCCTACCATCTTCTAGGAGTTGTAAGCTCTTGGCCAAGCATTAAAATATTGCCAAAGATACTTTCTGTAGAAAGTCTTTACAAACATCACTGGTGTGTTATTTAAGGAGCAGCAAGACAGCCCATGGGTTTAATTTTAAATTTTAACCCCACCCTTATATTTGCTATTTCTACTAACTTAAAGATAAACTTTTGTGCACAGTCAAAAATAATACAAGTGCATGTTGCAATCTGTATCTACCTTTCAGGTATTCCTTCCTAAATATAAAAGTTATAAATAAAAATGTAAAAAAATGAATAAACAGATACCACTTTCAAGCCATTTTGTCCCTCCTGCTGATTACTCACTCTAAATAGTCAAGAATGTTTATAACAATTTATAATGCTTGGGTTTATAATTTAAAACCCAAAATTATTATCATGACCAATTAGTGTGGATAGACAGGAGGAAGAAAAAAGACAAAATTATTGTGGTATGTTTTAACTGATTAAATTAGGGGAAGAATCAGCTATAATACCTGAAAGGTAAACTCACTCATATATAGACATATAACCTCAGATTGCAAGTTTTGGCTGAGAATAAGAGTTCATCTTTAAAATGGTTAGTCATCACACAATAAAATAGGAGCATTAGTATTTCAACCAAAGGGATCATATGAATGCTCATTTTATCCAAAGCACAATATAGACTGTCCCAAACTACATTGTGCTCAAACAGTAAACGTTTTTTGCTGTTTCTTTCATTTAACATTTCACACTTTTCAGTAAAATTTTCAAATGAAATCCTACATTTGCAAAACATTCCTTAAAAAGCCTTCCAGATAAAAACAAGGCCAAAGCAAAATTCTGAAAATATAAATTTGATGCAAATGTTTCATAACCAGCAGTAAACAGTGAAGCTTTCTATCTAAAGTTTTCAGAAAAATGTAAATAAAGCAAAAAGGGAAAGTTTCTGGTTGAAATTCTGAATTAACTTTAAAAAAACTACTCTAAAAACTTTAATTTTATAGGCATGAAATCAGACTATCAAGTTGTCAAAGCTATGTATTTTTTTACTACATGGACTATTATCCTCTTGCTAATACTAAACTAATTAAAAAGATCTTTTAAAATTATGAAGCAAAACAACCATAAATATACCAGTAAAAAGTAATAATTTAAATAACCATACCATATTTAGTCATAGTTTTTCGGCTTAATTTTTAATTGAAGGATAGTCTCCCCTTCCTTTATTATTTATTTACATCTTCCTTTATATTTGATACTTTGTTATTTCAATTATCTGTATACTAACCTCTAGTCCTTTCTCCAACTGTAAAAAGGTAGCATAAACTTGCAGAAGATACAACACATATTTGGGTCTTTCTGCCAAGGGGGCTGAAGCAAGAAGCCCAATATAAGCTTTTCACAAGTTAGGTCAAAGAAATAGATAGATCACCATCATAATATCCTAAAACCCAATCTGTCCTAAACATTTAGGCTCTACAGTTGAATTCATATTTATTTGAACAATAATATTTTGATTCAAAAATCTAAAGTGGCCCACGTGGCGTGGCTCAGTGGTTGAGCATTGACCTGTGAGCTAGGAGGCCACAGTTCAATTCCTGGTCAGGACACATGCCCGGGTTGTGGGCTTGATACTCAGTGTGGGGCATGCAGGAGGCAGTCAATCAATGATTCTCTCTCATCATTGATGTTTCTCTCTCTTCCTCTCCCTTCCTCTCTGAAAACAATAAAAATAAATTTAAAAAACAACAAAAACACACCAAAAAATCTAAAGTGACAGCCAAATTCGAAGGCCAATGAAAAATGACTACTTTAGAAATATCCACAAGTAATTCAATCATTCTAAAGAATTACATTTCTGCTTTACATCTCAGGATTTGAGAAATCCACTGCTGAGTTATGAAGATGAGGGACAGAAAACAGCAAAGACTAAATGAAAAAAAAAAAAAAATGCATGAAATGATCCCTATGGTAGAAATTTCTACTGAGCCCCCAGAAATACTTATTTTATGCATTGAATTCCCCTTTCCCCTCCCACCGCCCATGAAACAAAAACAATTGATGAACAGAATTCAGTTAAAGGGAATCAAAAGGGTAGACCTTGTGGAGGCCTGCCGTCAAAGCCTAGCTGTGTCAGTTGCACAGGAAGACACCCCTTTTCTTCCTATTACAAGCAATCAACATAATGGAACATTATGATTAATATCAGGTAGTGTTAACATCTTTAAAGAAAAAAAAATGATTGCATAAAAGCCAAATGTCATAGTGCATAACTTTAGCACCAAATCATTTGTAATTTATGTAAATCGAAGAATTCTTTACCTGTTGCTTTCTTTCTGTTCCTCTAATCATCTCATTTTTCACAAGACAAATTTGAGTTTTTAAAAATACTGTTGATAAATCAACTTAAACATTAGTAATGTCTGTCAGTATAAAAAGCAAAATTTACCAGGCAAGCAAACAGGCAAACACTGTTATGTTACTTAAGGTTAGCACTTTGAGGAAGTTCTGAACTGTATTTTTGCCCGAAAATTTACAAGATGTCAAAACTAATTAATATTTTAAAACTGTTACTTAATACAGTCTGATTTCAGAAACAGATGTGAACATGGCTATTTTCTGTTTTAACACAATGTGTAGCAAGTGGAAACCTTGTGCATATTAAACAGAATGCCATGCACAGTATTTTAAGTTAATGCAGCTAAAGAGAAGTGTGAATCACCAAGCCTAAAACAGTCAAAACACATTTTGATCAACCCTTCTGTCCAAACTTAAGAAAAAAAGGACCTGGATTATAACATTTTCAATTGCAAATAAAAACTGAGAGCTGTCCCATTAAAAGCACTGGTACCACAGAGTAGGGTTTTATGCTGCCCATACAACTTGGTGTTGGAGGTGCTTAGAGCCTGTATTATATTGATTACTTGCCCCCCCAAATTCCTCTGATGTTATGTTTCATCTCTGAGTAACATTCAGAATTTTTATGCTACTTAGATCTGTACACATATTCTAAAAAGGAAACAAAGCAAAACAAAAAACCCAAACGAACCAACAAAAAGCCACCTTGCATACTAGTCCCAATTACAAAGCTTCATAATTCTTAGGACTATTTGCAAGAATTAATTCTATGTTTAAGACTCAATTTTGAATAAGTTAACAATATTAAATGATTTGATAACAAATGCTCATACTAAAAATGAGATACCTTCCTCAAAGTTTATGACTGGAAGAAAAGAAGAAATAAATGGATTTTAAAACCACTACTTGCTTACTTTCGTGTTCATATTCTGTGAAAATTCCAAAATTGTATCGACTCTTGTCCATGCATCAGGATGCTCCTTTAAATGTGTCAGTACTTCTTGAGCCATTCTTTGCTAAAATATTATACAAGAAAAATTTTAAACTCACTTGTTCTTTTGAATCATTTATTAAAATGGTATTGAACAAGGCACAAATCCTAACAGGACAATGATTCTACCAACTTTCAGAAAAACTCAAATAAAAAGTCTATAGAAATAAAGATGTGTTAACACTCAAACTTCAATTAAAAATTGGGATATTTATTCTGTTGAAACAAAATAGCCTTTTTGGGGTACTTAAATTCAACCAATGCTAACAAAGATCTTCTCTGACATAAAACAAGTTCTCAGTACTTACAATCAACTAAAAGCAACATAGATCTACTTCATCTACTTAGATAAATAATGGTATACTCTGTTTTACAAGAGTCACCAACCGACCTCTTAACAAAATTTATCTATAAAAATGTATTGTGTGTGAAGGCATATAAACAAGGTTTAATACTTTAAATCTCAATACATACATACATATACATATGACATTAAGACCCTTAGACTAATTTTTTAAACAAATATATTGTAAACTTACTTTTCTAAATGTCTCAAATTTCATATATTAAATCCTAGCTTATTTTGAAAGCTTTAAATTTTAAAAAATGCATGCCCTAGCTGGTTTGGCTCATTGGATAGAACATCAGCCTGCGGACTGAAGGGTTCCAGTTTTGATTCCAGTCAAGGGCACATGCCTGGTTTGCAGGCTTGATCCCAGGTGGGGAGAAGGGGGCGTGTAGGAGGCAGCCAATCAATGATTCTCTCTCATCATTGATTTTTAAAATAAATATATTTTATTGATTTTTTCACAGAGAGGAAGGGAGAGGGATAGAGAGTCAGAAACATCGACAAGAGAGAAACATCCATCAGCTGCTTCCTGCACACCTCCTACTGGGGATGTGCCCGCAACCAAGGTACATGCCCTTGACTGGAATCGAACCCGGGACCTTTCAGTCCGCAGGCCTACGCTCTATCCACCACTGAGCCAAACCGGTCAGGGCTCATCATTGATATTTCTGTCTCTTCCTCTCCCTTTCTCTCTGAAATCAATAAAAATCGATTTAAAAAAAATTTTTAATGCAAACCAAGAAAATATTAAATCAATGTAGCCATTATCTAGAGTGTGTTTTTGTTTTAAGCATAAAAGATCTAAAACTTATGGAACTCATCTTTTATAAGTTTCTCCAGTGCCATTTCCTTCCTTTGTTCCTTCTTTAAAGATAGTCACTATCATGAATTTGGTCTTTTTCTGTCCATATTTTCAGAGCATGTGTATGAATTTCATAGAAACTACAGTTGTGTAGCCCCAGCCAGTCTCAGTGGACAGAGCATTCGATTGGCCTGCAGCCCAAAGGATCCTAGGTTCGACCTCTGTTGCAGGCCCTTCCCGGGTCCCTGCCCTGGTCGGAGCTCGTGCAGGAGGCAACCAACCGATGTGCTTCTCACATCGATATTGCTCTCTGTCTTTCCCTCTTGTCCACTCTCTCTAAAAGTCAATGGAAAAATATCCTTGGATGAGGATTAAAAAAAAAATAATAATAGTGTAGTCACTAAATTTTATATTGTGTATTTTACAGAAATCCTTCTGTAATTTGCTCTTTCCATTGGACAGTTTTTAGCTTCCTCACATTTACTGAAATATGATTGAAATGAACAGTTTTAAAGATCTAGCCAGGTTGACATTATTTATCTAGTTTTTTAAATCATTAGTTTTCTATCTATACATGAACAAAGACTGTTAATTCTATTATTAATATGTGTGTTGTCCTTTAAAAGCAATAGCTTAATCTTTTTTTTATCTTTAAAGGCTGTTTTGTAGCTCAACTGGATTCTCCCTAATGATCTTTTACCCATTTCTATCACATATTGTAGGCAAAAATCTAGCTTGATGGTTTTTAAATTTGTCTGATTACCCTCCTGTTAGACTAATTTACTTCATCAAGGGTTTAAATCTACACTATAAAACAAGAAAAATAAAAAAGGGGGGATGGGAGGAGAAGCATTCTTCCTTCAATCTCTGACAGAGACATCTCATAATCTTTGACTTGGCTTTTATTCCAACTTATGGAAATAACCCTTACTCCTACTTTGGCTTTGATGTTGAGAATTATTTTCCTCAGGTAACAGTTAACATCACATTCATCATTTTGCCATTAGTAAACAAGCAACATATACTCTTTATTGTTTTTAAAACATTTGAGTTAAACTAAAGCTAGGTGGTGGCTCTAACACCACCACCAGAAGCCTCATGCAACTTAAAAATCAGCTGCCTGGGTTTCACCTGAGGGTCTGGGGCTAAGGCTAGAGTGTAAGCTCGAAAATGTAATTACACACACACACACGCACACACTAGAGGCCCAGTGGGGTCCCTCGGGGGATGTCAGAGAATGGGTGTTGGCCTGATCCCTGCAGGCCAGGCCGCTAGGCCAAGGGACCCACCAGTGCCTCTAGTATGCATATAAGATCTTCGGTTAATCGCTTCCTGTCCTCCTCTCTCCCCTCTGAGATTCATCAGTCAGTCCCATGTTTCCATGACTGTGGTTTCAGCTTCTGTGTTGAGCGTTTGCCCGTGGTGGTCAGTACGTGTTATAGCTACTGGCTGGTCGCTTAGGCTTTTATATATACTAGAGGCCTGATGCACAAAGATTTGTGCAAGAATGGGCCTTCCTTCTCCTGGCTGCCAACACCACCTTCACTCAGGCCCGGAGCTACCTTTCCACCTTCCCATGCTGCCCAGAGTGGCTGGGGTGGTGAGGAATGCCTGCGTCATCGCCTGACAACACAAGCGTCCCACCCCTGGCCATTTGGCACCTGTGCATGCAAATTAATCCGCCACCTTTACTGGGTTAATTTGCATACTCACTCCTGATTGGCTGGTGGGCACCATGAAAGTATGGTCAAATTGCATCTTACTCTTTTATTAGTGTAGATACTGGAGGCCCAATGCATAAAATTCATGCAAGGGGGTTGGCCCTCGCAGCCCTGGCTTTGTCTGGAGGGTCACCAGGCTGTCCAGTATAATTAGCATATTACACTTTTATTATTATAGCTTTTATTTCATTTCATTAAGGACTGATAACTTAAGGGACTATAATACTAGATGCCCAGGGCATGGATTTGTGCACCAGTGGGGTCCCTTAACCTGGCCTGCGCCCTCTCACAAATCCGGGACCCTTCGGGGGATGGACTGCCGGTTTTGGCCCATTCCCCGCCAGGCCAGGCCGAGGGACCCCACCGGTGCACAAATTGGTGCACCAGGCCTCTGGTATGCATATAAGATCTTTGATTAATCTCTTCTTGCCCTCGCGCCTCTCTCCTTCCCTCTGAGATTCATCAGTCTGCCCCATGTTTCCAATGCCCCCTGGTGGTCAGTGTGCATCAAAGCTACCAGTTGACCGGTCACTTAGGCTTCTATATATATAATATAAAAGGCAGACAAAAGGCAGAAAGAGTACTTGATGTGAGTTATCTAAGGCTAAAGCACATTTTAGCAGTTTTGATTCTGAGAATCTCTAAATATTAATTTCTTACTAGACATAGAGCTGCATTTTAAAATAGTTAAGAAATAGCCCTAGCTGGCTTTGTTCAGTGGTTAGAGCATCAGCCCTCAGACTGAAGGCCCTCGGGTTCAATTCTGGGCAAGGGCGAGTGTGGGAGGCAACAAATCAATGTTTCTCTCTTTTGCCTCTCCCCCTCCCTTCCACTGTCTGAAAATCAATGGGGAAAAAATATCTTTGGAAGAGGATTAACAAAAAACAAATAAAATATAAAATAGTAACAAATATTAAGAGATATAAAAAAAAATCCATGCCTCTTAAAATCGTTTCCTTTTAGTTTCCTGTGATTTTACTCTTCAAAGTTAATTCTAGTATTTGCATTCTAGTGTCTTTATTTTGCCCTAACACCACTAGCCTATGTTATAAAAGGCCAGAGGCCATAAGCGTCACGATCAGAACGACCGGTCACCATGAGGAGGCATTGATCACCTCTCCGTCCCTTCGCCCTGCCCTCAGGGCCTGTGAGCGGGGGTGGGAGGGGGGGACGGACTGGGGACTGGCAACTAGCAGGCTTCAATGGATCAGCAGTGGTGAACAGGGGGATGAGGGTGGGTGGCAGGAGGACCAGGCTGGCTGTCAGGCCGTTGGGATCACCAGCTCATCCCCGGATGCTTGGGCCTCAGGCCTGTGGGAAAGTGGGCACCGGCGACTTCACCTCCATGCGTGTGCATCGTGCTGGCCGCTGATGGAACACTCTGCCCACTCAGGGCCACATATGTTTCGGGTGCGTGCGCCCCACAGCTTCCATCAGCGCCTCAAGCAGCAGCAGCAGCGACCCTGAGTGGGCAGCATGTTCCATCAGGGCAGGAGGCTAGGCCTAGGGACCCTACGTGCGCTGGGCCTCTAGTCCTTTTATAATATTCTTTTACTAACTTAACACTTCAAGGAGGTTAAAAAGAGGGAGAATATCTTGCATCTCTCTGTACTACTAACTGAATGGTGAAAGTATTCTAGTTGCTAAGCAATAGATTAAGAGTTAAAGACAACACAATAGTGGAGAGAAAACACCCAACTCTTACATATCTTTTCCCCCTGGCTACCTACTTGCCTAAAAATAGAAAAATGCTTGTAAAGGAAGGTAGTCCTAATGATTCAGTGCTAAATATCCTACTCTAGTCCCCCCATTTAAGTAAAAGTTCTGTTTATAGATTTAAAAAGGCACCCTTGGGGTGTGGGGTGAAGGAGGTCCTAATATATGGTGATAGAGAAGATTTGACTTTGGGTGGTGGGTACAAGTTACAGATCTTAAAACACAGAAACCTACACCTGAACCCTTTATGATCATATTAACCAATTTCACCCCAATAAATTAAATAAAGCCACCCTTCTAATAATTTCTTCCCCTCCAGTTATGTAGTCCTTTTTAAAAAGTTAAGACTAACTACAGTTTAATTTAAAAGTTTAATCAGTATAATTTCTAGTTGCCATTTTTAGCACATATTTTGAGATTAGGAAAAACTATATACTGTATTTTAAAAACAATGAATTTGACATCACATATACTAAATATTTATACTTCCAAAAATACTCTTTAAACAGAATTCCTGTTAAGTATCAGGTACTATAACAGGTACTTTACAAATCTCATCATTAATCCTCCAATAGCTTGCAAAGTAGGTAATAGTTTATAGAGGAGACTCCAGAGCAGTAACTAGAAAACTTACTAGAATAAAATTAAGACAACTAACACATGCTTCCTACTACATCTTTTTCTTCTTTTCATTCAAAATAAGACCCTCAAAAAGGTGGTTACAAAAAAAACAGAACTAGAAGTTTAAAGACATGATTTTTAGAAAAGGAGTTCTTAATCTTTAAGCTCTAAACCTGTTTCTTTATCCTCTATATATAATAAAAGCATAATATGCAAACCAACCAAATAGTGGAACAACCATCCGGGACCACGCTATGACACCCACTGGGCCAGGCCAGCCAAGGCAGGCGCCTGGCCATTGCCCCATGATCGCCCCGCAGAGAGAGGCCCAGGCCACCATCCAGCGGGCTGCAGCAGGTGGGTGGGGCCTTCCTCTGCGAAGGAAGCCTGAGTCCAGAGGGAAGCAGGTACTGGCAGCCAGGGGAAGCAAGGCAGGTCTACTCTTGCACGAATTTCGTGCATTAGGCCTTTAGTCTAAAATACAACAAATACTAGTTTACTGATCATCTTTATGCAACTGATTTGTCATGAGATCTAAACTTAAAATCCTTACATTTGAGATAGTTTTGCTTTTAAATATAGAAAATACTTACTTTTCTAAACCTGTTTATTAAAAATTCAAATTTAAAACAAATCATTAAATTTCAATGCTATGAAACATTACTGAAGGCAGTATTACGACATATTTTTCTTGATAAAAATTACTGCTAATTCTCATTTATAACCTAGAACACTGGTCTCTCTTCATTTATTCCTATTATTTTTAGATGTTGTAAATCAGGTTAAAAAAAGACAAAGATTAAAGAGCAGCAATAACTGAATGATGTGAAAAAATGAAATGCTCATCTTCCTAATGGCTATAGATTTGTATTTCGAATATATTCAAAGCTGAGCCCAACTTTACGTCATGCATTTTTAACCTTACTTTTTATACTTTCTTCCAAAAGCAGCTGCTTTCCATATATACGTTAAAATGAAATCAAGCTTAAAGCTCCATGTCGAATGTACAGTATGAGGAAACAACATGATATGTGTGATACAGATGGAGTAACTTTTTCAGGAATGCTTTTGGAGAAAAGAACTCTGATCAACTGCCCTTAGAAATATAAAACTGGACTAACAAGCTTATAACAACCATTGCAAGAATAATTTTTCCACTCACACAATTTTCATGGCCCTTTCCTTTAAAATTCTCTTAAGATTTTCTTATCCAACTGAAAAGAAACTTACTCGTTTAAAACTTTGACATTAGCCCTGACAGGTTTGGCTCAGCGGATAGAGCATTGGCCTGCGGACTGAAGGGTCCCAGGTTCGATTCCGGTCAAGGGCATGTACCTTGGTTGTGGGCACATCTCCAGTAGGGGGTGGTGTGCAGGAGGCAGCTGATCAATGTTTCTAACTCTCTATCCCTCTCCCTTCCTCTTTGAAAAAAATCAATTATAAAATATATATATATATATAAAAATAATAAAAATTTGACATTAGTTCCACAGGGTAAAGTCTCAAGACTGTCCAGTTTCTTGTTAAAATTACATTTTAGAAAGATTCCTGCCTCATCTCTCTTTAAATGGGGTATTAAAAACAAACAAAAACCCCACACTTTACAATGATCAAAAATAGATTATGTGGTAAGATAATTTCCTACATTAACAGTACCACTTTTACAAATGTTAAAATTCAAATAACAGCCCAGCCAATCTATGAACCAGAAGATTACAGTTCAATTCCCAGTCAGGACATATGGAGCCTGGGTTGCAGGCTCAATCCCCGCAGTGGGAGGAGGAGGCAACCGATCAATGATTATTTCTCATAATAGATGTTTCCATCGCTCTTCTCCATTACTTTCTGAAATCAATAAAAAAATATATTTTAAAAAATTCAAATAACATAAAGATGTTTGTTATTAAGATTCTTAAAACAAGTTAAGTTTATAGCCCAGCTGGTGTCGCTCAGTGCTTGAGTGTCAACGCTGCATCAAGCGGTTCGATTCCTGGTCAGGAGATATGCCAGGATTGTGGGCTCCATCCCCAGTAGGGGGGGTATGCAGGAGGCAACCGATTGATGTTTCTCTCATCAATGTTTCTATCTCACCCTCCTCTCTTAAAAAAAAAAAAAATCAAAACAAGTTTATATCTGTAAAGTAGTTTTGTAATTTTATTTAAATATTTTACAGATTAAAAGAATCATATTAACTACAAATACATGATATACATATAAGGTACATACTATCTTTATTATCTCTACAAAACATTTAATACATTGTGCTATTTTTTTAAACCCTCACTAGAGGATATTTTAAAAATCCTTTTTTAGAGTGTGGAAGGGAGGAAGTGGGGGGGGAGGCGGAGAGAGAAAAACATTGATTTGTTGCCTCCCACATGCAGATTGCATGCAATCTATCCTGCAACAAAGGTATGTGCCCTTGTTCTTGACAGCAATCAAACCAGGGACTCTTCAGCAGGCTGACACTCTATCCCCTGTGCCAAACTGGCCAGAACTCTATTTTTTATTAAATGGAGTAAATGTTTAAGAATAATAGAACAAGTATAAGGAAATATTTCACTCTGTGTCAAAATATAATGCAGCCCTAGCCGGTTTGGCTCAGTGGATAGAGCGTCGGCCCGCAGACTGAAGGATGCCTGGGTTGCAGGCTTGCTCCCCAACTGGAGATCGTGAAGGAAGCAGGAGAGCAATGATTCTCTCTCATCATTGATGTGTCTCTCTCTCCCTTCCTTTCTGAAATCAATAAAAAATATATATAAAATCCAACTTCCCTCTTCAGACACTTATCATTTCTATTTAATTCTGAATTAACACAAATTATGAAATACTTTTTTAAAAGGCAATTATTTAAACCTGTATTCAAAATCCAACAACTTTGTTACACTATGCTCTCAAGTTTTGAACAGCTACTTTACCTGGGCTCCTTCTCCATGGTATAAGCAATTCACCACATTGTCTAAAAGGTTGATATCCAGTTTTTGGCTGAAATCAAGCAGCTGACGAGCTGCATGGTCTGCTAACATTGTCATAATTGCTGGCATAGATTACTGAAAATAAAGAAAAAATATTTAAAATATCTATGAAGTTTTGATAATATCAGTCAAAAGTTTCTGTTATTTTACTTCAACCATGTTCACACAAATATTTTGAGTATTTCCAAGATTTAACAAAAGCAAATAAAAGCTGAAATTACTTAGCTACTCCACAACCATACCAGTTATCAGCATCTATTCAACTCTAGATGCCAGAAAAATTGTATTGTTCTCTACTAACATTTATATAAAGTTACCCTAACTAGTTTTTAAGATGAATCTATTAAGAATTTATGGCCCTAAATACTGACCGTTCAAAGTCTTGATCTTGAATTTTTAAGTACAGATGAACTTCAAGTGGACATGTTTATTTTCCCCCTTCATAAGTAGGTCTAGTTCAGTAAACACTTCACTTCCCCTCATTTCATGTTACCTTAATTTTTAAATTAAGATATACTAAAAAGGCAGGAAGATGCTAAAAATTAAATGTGGTACACAAGTTTTGCTATTGTATGTGTCAATGATTAGCAGGAATCACCAGCCTAACAAATTGGGTACTCTTAACATCTATAAAGAACTTAAGTTTCTACATACAGTTAAACCATCTACATTTGCTTCTTTCAACCTTCAATGAATTTGGGACTAAGGTTACAAGCATACAAATTCCCCGAAAAATGGTCTAGAAAAACAACACACATTTTTATGATAATATGTCAAACAAGATTTTTTTCCTTCAAATTCCCAGGTCTTCATTGGCAAGGTAAAAACTGTAAAGTTTGCCAAGTATTTTCCAAATAAAAACAAATTCCATCACAACAGAAAATGAGCTTCTTCACCTCAAAAAATGTACTGGCTAAAACCTACTGGTTCATATGCGATGTTATCCTTTTAAGAGGATTCCACTCCAAGATGCTGGCACACATCCACATTTTTGTTGCCCAGCAGTATAAAAATCTTTCCTTTGCTTTTACTTCAAAGCTAATGCCTCTCAAGTCTGACTGGCTAGTAAATCAGTACTCCTTAACATTTTGGGGTCAAGATGCCTTATAATCAGAGGAGATGATAGTTCTTGCCAAATTAAAAGCTCACAGTTTTGTATACAATTACAGAAGATGCCGGACTCTTTGAAAGCCAGGCATGAAACCTCAGGTTAAGAACTCTTAGTTTATTGTATCTAGACCCAACAAGGTTAGATGGTCATCTCCACTTGTTCCCCATTTTAAAAAACCTTCCAGGATCAGGAAATGGGTGGCTAATTTGATTATGTTTGGACAAACTAGCTTGACCAAATGTTTTATTTAATGATAATGACAGTTACAACAAATTAGAAGTGGGTAAAGTTAGACATAATGTAAAAAATTGAGGTATTAAGAGACGAAGGGCCCGACCTGGTTTGGCTCAGTGGATAGAGCGTAAGGCCTGTGGACTGAAGGGTCCCAGGTTCAATTCCGGTCAAGGGCACAGGCCTGGGTGGCAGGCTCCTCCCCCAGTGGGGGGCATGCAGGAGACAGCCGATCAATGATTCTCTCTCATCCTCGATGTTTCTATCTCTCTCTCTCACCCTTCTTCTCTGAAATCAATAAAAAGATATATTTTAAAGAGGCCTGAGAATCTGCATTAAAAAGAGTTGAAAGATTTTTAGTAACCTTAAGTCTGTTGACAGTAAAACTGATGAGATTTCAAAAACTTTTAAATAAGTTATTAAACATGTTTTTTAGTACAGAGTACCTGGCATACACAACAAAAATCTTTGCTCTAAATACTAACAATAAAAAAGGAAATGTGATTCAAATAAAGATGTTTCAATTTCCTCCCTTCAAGAGCCAGACAATTTTAAAAGATCAGAGCAATTTTAAAAATTGAAGCTGAAAACAATGACCACAAAGCATCAAGATCTACATATCACGTTTTTGTGTGTGTTTTTTTTTTGGTTAAACATTGAACGAACTTTCCTATTTGGCCTACCTATCATAATTGAATAACCAAAACAAAAAATAAAGTGACTCTAAAAAGTTTCATTTTCAATAAATTGTTCTCAAGAGTTCTCTGAGCTAAATTCTTTTGAAAAAAATAAGGTTTAAAATAGAAGCTTGTGTTAAATACTGACGAGTTTGCCATCTTTAGAACTAGCGGCTATCTTTGATATGACCTGCCTATTCTTGAACTGTACGAAGTACAGAAATGGCGGCTTTCTGGTCAATGCCAAGCACATTTAGTCCCCCCAAATCAAGTAACTTCCAAAGCATTCTTTCCACTAACTGCAGTGTCCCATACACTTACGATATACAACCAGGCAGATAAACAGCCATAGCGAGAAGGGTGAAACCACAAAGGCTGTTTTCCCTTGGAACGCTCAACCCTAAAACCACTCACTGGGTAGATACACAATGTGGTGACTCTACAAGTGACTACCAACTTCCAACTCAAGAGGCAGGCAGCTACCTACTGCCACTCCCATCCAAAACCAAGAAAAGCATAACCGTTGGTTAATGATAACTGCACAGTAGGCAAAATAATAATAACAATTAAGAAAAAAAAAAAAAACACCAAGTCGCTA
Organism: Corynorhinus townsendii; assembly: GCA_026230045.1. Taxonomy (NCBI): domain Eukaryota; kingdom Metazoa; phylum Chordata; class Mammalia; order Chiroptera; family Vespertilionidae; genus Corynorhinus; species Corynorhinus townsendii. Next base: position 132,440,742 of record JAPDVU010000007.1, on the reverse strand, counting down.
CAGCAGAGAGACGGCTCCCTTAGGTGTGTGGGCCAGGGCTGGCTTCATTCACTAGAAACACACCTCGCTAGGCCCGCCCTCGCTCACTCCCCGAGCCCATTCGCGGCACTTCTGACTAGAGCACACGGAGCACGCACTCACCCCGCCCAGACTCGCAGGAGGCACCGCCAGGCGCCCGAAGTTCACCGCCCCATTCTCTATGCAGCATGGCCTCTGCGTGATCAGGAGGTCCGGGCTGGGCAAATCTTTAATGCTTCCTCTACTACACCACTTCTCCCACCCACACCAAACTCAAGAAGGAGATCAGGAATGAAGGAGAATTAGGACATCATCCACTATAAAATATCAGCAGTAAAAATCCATCACCACGAGCTCAAGCCGCCGAAAACAAACTATGGCACGAAATCCCATTTGCAGATCCTTGAAAAATCAACTCATCTTCCCTACTTCTAATCTCACTCTGCAAAAAACACAAAGATTTTGAGTTGCCTCGCAGGAGGTGCAGGGACTCGGCAGCCCCTCCCTCCCCCCGATCTCCAAGCTCTCCACCGAGCGGCCACGTGATGCAGGCGGACGTTTCAATGCTGCTGCACTAAATATTTCTGGAAACTTCCACTCCTAATAATTTACAGAGATGTTCCTGAAGTCACCCCAACTCCTGCCCAGCCCTTTGGGCTGGGGAAGCCCTTCCACCCCCGCGCTGGGGCCCTGCTTCACTACCACGCTCCTCGCTTTCCTCCACCGTCACCCGCACACGCGAATGACCCAGCAAGCGCTTCCCCTCCCGCGGCCACCTCCCCGCCTCCATCTCCCAGTGGCAGAAGCGGCTCCATTCAATCGCAGGCTGCGCTGGGCCCGCCGCCGCCTCCTCGGCTCGCTTCCCGCGGCCGCCGCCGCGCCCCACGCCGGCCTCCTCCCGCCCGGCCGCGCCGCCGCCCGGCCCCCGGCCCCGAAGACACAGTCGACTTACCCAGAGATTGAACCAACTGCTTCTTCCTTCCTGGTCGGGGGATTAGGGAGAGGGAAGGTGGGGAGAGGGGAAAGGGGAGGAAATCAAGGTGGGTTTCAGTTTTCCCACCTTAAAAAAAGGAAATTTTAAAAAAAGGAGATAAGGGCAAAAAAAAAGGCTCAACAGTATTTACTATCCAGGGACACTTCACCCCGACACACACACACACACCCCCACACACACCCAAAAAAGGAGGGGAATTAATCTGAGAAATAAATGCTCCCGCCTGGCTGGGGAGTAAGGGGAGGGGGAGGGGAACGGGGTCAAGTCCCAAAGATTCAGCCCCAGGGGGACCCTCCAGCTACAGGCGGCGGCGGGAGCGGCAGGAGTAGGGGTGTAGAGTCCACACGGCCGGGGAACGCTCTGCTGCCAGTTGCAGTCCGACTTCCCCTACCAAAATACGGCTCCCTCTCTCACGCGGCTCCGGCGCTGGCCCCCCCACCCCGGCTCGCCTAAACTTTCCCCCCTTCTCCTGCTTCTCAGCGACTGGTGGTTCCCCCTCCCCCTCCGGGTGGTTGCACGGACTGCAGCAGCAAAGACTAGAAGAGGCAGCGCCGCCCGGGCTGTAGCTACTGTTGCTCTTGCTGATGCTGTAGCTCCCGCTGGTCCTGCCGCGGCCGCTGCAGCCGCTTCTCCCCCTCCTCCTAGTGCCTCAAACTCGGAACCGGTTGAAACCGGTTCAGACTGGGAGATTCCATCTCGGTTGAGTTTTCAGCCCATGGCGCCGCGGAGCGTTTGGAACCTGGGCCTCCGCCCCCAGCCCGCCCGTCTATTGGCCTGTTCCAGCCACAACCGCGCCATCAGTCCACCTCTTATTGGTCAGGTCGCCCGTCAATCCCACCTCAAGTCTCCACACGAGCCCGCCGCTTCTGTCCCCGCCTCTTTCCAGCAGCGATTTGCCCGCAGAGTGGGGGAAGGGAATTGGGGCGGGTCGAAAAAGAGCGAGAAGGGGGGGGTGGAGGAGGAGGAGGTGGGACAAGAGTTGAGCGCAGCAGAGGAGAGAGCGAAGAGAAGCCGCGAGGAGGACTGGTTCGATCATCCGTCAATCAAATGCAGCCCTCCCTCGACTTCCCGTTCCCCTCCCGCCGCTCCCCCTCCCAGGGCTTATTCCGCAGGCCCGGCCTTTCCGACCCGCTCATTGGCTGGCGCCTTTAGTGACGCAGAGGGTGGGGAGTAGCTCGTGAGCTGGTGGTGGCGCGAGTTTGAGCGTGGCGCGCGGCATCCTTCTTTCGGCTTCCCGGGACCCGCGGCGGCCCGCCCCCGCCAGCTCCCGCCAACCTGCGTGGCCTGAGCCCGCCGGGATGAGGACCCGCCCCTCGAATGGGGGCCGCGCTGTGAAAAGGGAATGCGCACCCAGTGTTTTTCTTTAATCGGGGCGGGGGTGGAGAACAAGCGAAAACCACACGCCTTGCCAAAGTGTAGGCCCCAGACCTCTCTATTTTAAAGCCCTCGGCTTGGGGCCTGGAGTTGATGGGGAGAATAACCCCGAAAGAGGTTGAGATGAAGTGTGGGGGTCTTTAGCTCTTGCCGTTTTGTGATCTCAGAGCCCTGAAAAAGATACTTACAATAGTTCTTGGGCAAGTTTCCTTTAAATTTTAACTCTTCCCCAGACTGAAATTTGGCTACTTCAAAAACCAACCCTGTCTTGGAGAATTGTGCACCCGAAACCTATATAGTTTTGTTAACCACTGTCACACCAATAAGTTTAATAAAAAGGCAAAATAAATAAAACCAACCCGTCCTAAAAACTAAGACTATAATCCCGGTAACTGATTGAACATGGCGCATGGGTAAACTTGCATGTCAAGTGCCTCCCAGCAAGTGCCCTTGCTCTGTCTCTACCCTCGGTTTTTCTTTTCAGCATAGCTGTCCTTCACACACTGCACCATCAGCAGATGGTATTTTCTTTGAAAGTCACATGCACGTGGCCCTTCACATGGTTGCCTCTGGGTTGTCCCCAGGTGCCCTCCAAATCAGCTTTACTCTTTATTTGATTAAGAAACAGCAAGCAACCCACCCAAATTTTATGGGGCCTATTGTGCCTCCAAGAGGTTGGTAAATGGTTTATTAAATCAACACAATTTTCTTCAGCATATCTTCACTCACAGTAGCCATAGCTAACACCAAAGCACCCTTAAGAATAACTCCCTCCACATGATCTCACTCATATGTGGAATCTAATGAACAAAATAAAATAAGGAACGAAATATATCCTGAGACACAGAAGCATGGAACAGACTGGAATCAGAGGGAAGGCGTGGGTGGGTGGGAAGAGATCAACCAAAGAACTTGTATGCAAATATGCATAACCCATGGACACACACAATGGGGTGGTGAAGGTCTGGAGGAGCTGGGGGGCGGGGGTGGGGGGGGGAGCTACAAAGAATCAATGGGGGGGAAAAGGAGGGACATATGTAATACTTTCAACAAAGATTTTTAAATTCTGGGGGAGCGGGGGTGGGGGGGTGGGGTGGAGAGTAACTCCCTCAGCCTCCAATAAGAAAACCCCAATGAGCCCTGGCTGGTTTGGCTCAGTGGATAGAGCGTTGGCCTGTGGACTGAAGGGTCCCGGGATTCGATTCCAGTCAAGGGCACATGCCCGGGTTGTGGGCTCGATCCCCAGTTGGGGCGTGCAGGAGGCAGCCGATCAATGATTCTCTCTCATCATTGATGTTTCTATCTCTCCTTCTCTCTTCCTCTCTGAAATCAATAAAAATATATTAAAAAAAACAAACAACCCAATGACTTAACGCCTAGATTTACCAAAGTGATATTGAGTGACTTTCAGACCTAATATTAAACCATAATGTATAATATATATGATGTACACGGATCACTTGGAATACTTATATTCTGTTACTAGAAAAACTGGGGCTGTCTTGTCCTTTAAAAATTTTTTCCCTCCACATTTTTAGCTCTTTTGACCGGAACACTGATTTTTTTAGATGGCAGGACAATAGGAATAAAAACTGGGATATTTGTGTTCTTTCTACTAGTTCACATTGCCTCACAAAACAATAACATTCATCAGATATAAGAGCAACAGAAACTCATAAATTTCTCTCTACCACTTGTTATGTATTTCTATGTTTTAAATGTCTTTATTGATTCAGAGACAGACAGAAACATCCATATGAGAAAAACATCAATCAGTTGCCCCTTCCCCTACTACCTACAACCTGGACATGTACCCTGACCCAGAATCAAACCAGCTACCTTTCGGTGCAGGAACAATGCTCAACCAACTGAGCCACACCGGCCAGGGCTCTTATTTCTATTTTTGTAAATTATTTTTAGTGCTCGCTTCAGCAGCACATACAGGGTGTCTCCTAAAAAATGTATGCACACTTTAACAGCTGATAGCTCAATTTTGAAAATGAAATGTACTTTAATAAACACTGTCTTTATAATTATTCAGTGTGTGTATACTTTTTTTGGACACCCTATATACTAAAATTGGAACGATATAGATAAGATGAGCATGAGTGCTGGGTAAGGATGGCATGCAAGTTTGGGAACTGTTCCAAATTTTTTAAAAATTATTTTTAAATTAAAAAGCAATACATGATCACTGTTAATAATTCAAACAATAGAGAAAGAATTATCTGCAGCTAAAAATAAAAATCCCTTTCTTATGCCTTCCCCATTTCTTTTCCCTGTCTAGAGATAATCATCTTTTAGGGTGAGGTTTGTATGTTTTGAGGTATTTTCTATCCATTTACAAATATGTTTGCTTTGTGTTTTGTTCATTATACTAGTATATGACATCATACTATACATATTGTTCAGTGACTTACTTTTTACTTAACAGATCAGAATGTATAAATCCACTTCATCCTTATAACAGTACCATAGCTCTCCCCATCTTCTCAGTACCATAAAATTTATGGTATAAATCATTCAACCATTTCCCGACTGAGGATAATTGGGCTATTTCTTATTTCTGGTTTTCTCTCATGAATAATACTGCAGTGAATGCCCCATATATTTATCTTTAGACACATATGTGAATATATCTTTAGGTTAACAACCTAAAAGTGGAATTACTTTGTCAAAGGCCATCTAGAGTTACTAGAAGCCTGGTGCATGAAATTTATGCACAGGTAAGGTTCCTAGGCCTGGCCAGCAATCAGGGCTGATCAAGTTCCTGCCCCCTCCGCCTCCCCCTTTCCTCGCAGCCTGTGCACCACCGCTGCTGCTGGTCACCCGCCATGTTCCACACCACCCCCTGGTGGTCAGCGCATGTCATAGGGGAGTGATCAAACTCCCAGTCTCCTGGTTGAACTCCCGAGGGGACACTTTGTATATTAGCCTTTTATATACACTGAGTGGCCAGATTATTATGATCTCTGAATGCATAATAATCTGGCCACTCAGTGTATATCTTATATAATAAAAGGCTAATATGCAAATTGTCCCCTCAACCAGGAGTTCGACCAGAAGGCAGGCCAGCCAATCGCCCATGTCCCCTCCTCCTGGCCAGGCTGGCTGGACCCCACCCATGCACGAATTCACGCACCAAACCTCTAACACACACACACACACACACACACACACACACACACATATACATACACACTGTGTGGCCAGATCATTAAGCATTCAGAGATTATAATAATCTGGCCACTCAGTATATATATAGATTATTGTGGTAGGTACTACCAAGGTGTCCCCTAAAATGATTGTATCAATTTACATACTACAATAATGAACAGTACCTGTTTGTTCCCTATTAAAGATATAAATATTTGCTATTAAGATCACACCCTAGCTGGTTTGGCTCAGTGATTGGAGCGTCAACCCAAGGACTGAAGAGCCATGGGTTCTACTCTGGCCAAGGGCATGTACCTCAGTTGCAGGCTTGATCCCCAGCCCTGGTCAAGATGCGTTCAGGAGGCAACCAATTGATGTCTCACGTCGATGTTTCCCTCTCTCTGTCTCTCCCCGTCTCTTCCACTCTCTCTAAAAATTAATGGGAAAAATATCCTCTGATGTGGATTAACAACAACAACAAAAAAGATAACAACACAGTCAAATGAGAAATCTTTGCATTTTTATTTGTGCTTTTGGCTCTGAAGACCATTTTTCTTGCCTATGAGCTCTTCAAAAAATATACAAATAATAAGATTTAGTGCCTATATAATGTAGTCTCTGCCTTTAGAGACTAGAACTGCAGACAGGGGCAGGTGTTACTTCTCCCTTCTGCTTTTTCTCACAAATGAACTGTGTGGGGTGTGGAGAGTGGTTTCAAGCATTTGCACTTTAGTGGGAATGAGAACTCTGCAAGTATATTTCTTACGAAATCAGGGTGGCTAAGGGAAGAAAACAAGACCACTAACGGGACCTGAAGAGACAGAAAGAGGACCAGTGAGGGAAGACAGACTAAATGGGGCTTCAGAGGCAAACTTTGCCTGTCGTGGAAACTAGAGAGGGAAGTAGAAACTCATGCAGATCTGAGAAGGCATCTGTCAGAATGTCATAATGAGGTTCTTGGTAGGAGGGCATAAGAGGATTTGCTTTTGTTGGCCCCAGCGAACATGAAATCCCCAAGGTCTCGTGTACAACATAAACTTCATTGGCTGTTGAAGACTGTAGCCAAACAACTTACACTGTGGAAATAACTGGCACACAGAAAAGCATACAAAGTTTACTTGAGAGACAAAAACGCCTTCATTTATGAATTCCACATCTATGTTCCAAATTCTGCTGCTACAGGAGATATATGGCTCTGTAGTAACTTTGCAGTGGAGAGAGATACATTTGAGCTGTACAAACAAAGTGGGTTTCACAGGATCAAATAATATTTTTATGAATGTTGCCACTTTTTTTAAAAGTTGAAGTTGCAAAATGGGACAGTGAAAAATGCCTGAAAGCAGGAGATCGGGATTCTCCTACTCCTTCTGCCCTTAATAAGGCAGCAGAGCTCTTCACCATCCGTGAAGTGATCGAACTGTTAGAAGGTTTCTAAGGTGCTTTCTGTGTGTTCCTTTCTTTTGAAGATTAGAGCAGATAAATAGAAATACAGAAACTTTTTTATTAGGGAATTTGTCAATGTGTTTGCCTTAAGGAAGCATTCTCTATACTTATTCAGATATTCATTTATTTAATTAATATTTTGAGGCCCATCATGTGACATGTACTGTGTTGGGACTGGGGACACAATTATAAGAAAAACCTTTTATTTCTCTTGACAGAAAAAGACCAAATGATAAAAAATATTTTCTTGAGATGTGATTTTTCCTATAATTGGATCTATAATATTTTCTGAGTAATCACACAGTTTCATAAATTTGAACATGTTATCTTTAATAAATGGGTGTTAATTTAGTTGCATTGTTGGCTTTTTTTAAATACCAGGGAGTTATTTTCATTGAACAATATTGGAAGAGGTATTTGAAGACATTTCAGAGTCACTTGGTCAAAAATATTTATTGATAATCTACTGCATACTAGATTCTGTTATGAGTGGTGAGGATATGGTAGGCAACAAGTCAGGCAGAAGTCCTGCTCTCAAAGACTCATACTCGAGTTTATTAAAATAGGAGAAATTTAAACTAGCATGTATTTATGCAATTTAAACTTTGTTAGCATGCTAGTAAATGGCCTCAGCTTCATAAGGCAGACCTGAAATTTTTTGGGTGATTCCCCACCCCCCCCATCCAGGACTGTGTGTGCTTATTTAAGCAATTTGTCACAAATTGCCACTTTTACTAGCAATGCTACTAGTGTTGATTTTTAAAACAAATGTGATCATGCTACTCTTCCTTCTCCTCTCCAGCTCCCTATCTTTCCCTTCCACTTTTAAAAAATCTTTCAGTGGCTCCCCATTCACAAGAAAAGGAACCCTAACTCCCTAGCACATCATGTAAAAGACCCTTGGTGACTGGGCCCTGCCTCCCGGTCTTGCGCATGCTCTGGGGTTTACACATGGTGCGCTCAGGCCACACTAATTGCCAATCCTTTACACATGCTGCTTCCTCAATCCAGACTACTCTTCACTCTCTTCCTCCCTCCAGCACCTTCACTGATTTCTAGGTTGGGTTTTTCTATGGCCCCCACAGTTCCTATGTCTTTACCCGTCTGGGGACTTGACCATTGCAGTGTAATGGGCCGCTTACACTCCAGCTCCTAACAACAATGGGAAATTGCAGGATGGTGTACTGGGCTGGACACATAGACACCTTTAATAAAAGATGCTTTGAGTGAATAAAGAAATTAATGAGTACACATTTACAGATGACATTCCAAGCAGGGAGAACAACATGAGGAAAGTCAAGCATGTTAAATTAGGGACTCTGAAAGGAACTCAGAATGGCTGAAAAACATGTCTGAAGAAAGCAAATGGCTAAAGATAGAACAAAGGAGAGAAGTGAGGTCCGATTCAGTCACTTTGACAATTTAGACTTTATCCTAAGAACAATAGTGAGTCATGCCCCTAGCCCATTTGGCTCAGTGGATAGAGTGTCAGCCTGCAGAATGAAGGGTCCCGGATTCAAGTCCAGATAAGGGCACATACTTGGTTGCAGGCTTGATCCCTGGCTCTGGTCAGGGTGCGTGTGGGAAGCAACCAATCGATGTGTCTCTCTCACATTGATGTTTCTTTCTCTGTCTCTCCCCGTCCCTTCCACTCTCTAAAAATCAATGAAAAAATATCCTCAGGTGAGAATTAACAAAAAATAAATATAAATAAATAAATAAATAATAAATAAATAAATGTTTAAAAACCAGTGAGTCGTTAAAAGATGTTAGGAAAGGAAGTGATTATATTAGCATTTTAGAAAGCACTGAAGATGCACAGGTTTGGGGACAAGATTTGTTAGAGAAAACCAAGGAAAAGCTGGTGGTAGCTTGAACTAATATAGCAGCTTTGAAAATGGCAGGAAGTGGAAGGATTCAAGAAATGTTAAAAAGGTAGAATTGTCAGAACTTGGTGTTTCGTCAGCTGTACATTTTCCCTTCCCAATCAAGTGATAAACTTCTGAAGAGCAGGAATTCTGCAGTTTACGTCTTTGTATTCCATTAAGTTATCTATGGTGCTTACCTATATATTAGGTGTTCAATAAATATTTGTTGAATTATTAGATGAATGAAACTTGAGTTCTACACACAAGGTAGAGCTGATAAATCCTTACCCTTTGTAAAAAACAATATTTTTTTATTGATTTCAGAGAAGAAGGAATAGATAAAGATACTGGGGGTAGAGCTTGCAACCTGGGCATGTGCCCTGATGGTGAATTGAATTGTGACTTCCTGGTTCATCGGATGATGCTCAACCACTGAGCAACATCAGCATGCCTAAATCTTTACTATTTTTAAAAATATATATTTTATTGCTTTTTTACAGAGAGGAAGGGAGAGGGATAGAGAGTTAGAAACATCAATGAGAGAGAAACATTGATCAGCTGTCTCCTGCACACCCCCTACTGGGGATGCGCCTGCAACCAAGGTACATGCCCTTGACCGGAATCAAACCTGGGACCTTTCAGTCCACAGGCCGACACTCTATCCACTGAGCCAAACCAGTTAGGGATAAGGACTTACTTTTAAAAACAAAGCAAAACAGCCCTGACTGGGTAGCTTAATTGGTTGGTGCATTGTCCTGATGCGCCAAGGTAGCGGTTCAACCCAGTCAAGGTACATGCAGGACGTTCAGGGTACATGCAGGAGACGACCAATGAGTGCTAGATGGGTGCAACAACAAATAGATGTTTCTCTCTCCCTCCCTCTGTCTCTAAAAAGCATAAACAAATAAAGACAAAAACAAATCAAAAGTGATTCAGGTAGTCACTTTAGACCTGAAAGAGATCAGAAAAGGCTAACTTGGTAGAGTGTTCCTATTGTCAAAAAAAGGCAAATATAATCCTGGCTGGTGTGGCTCAGTTGGTTGGAGCGTAGTCCCATACACTGATAGGTCACAGGTTCAAATTTAGGTCAGAACCACATGCCCGGGTTTTGGGAACCCCATGGGGGAGGCCACCGATCAATGCTTCTCTCTCTCTTCCTCTCCCTTCCACTTTCTCAAAATCAAAAGTCTGTCCTCCAGTGAGGAGTAAGAAAAAGAAAAGAATTTCCTGTTGGAAGAAAGGAGACTCTTATTTTAAAGCATATGCTTAAAAGGACCTCATTTTATACAATCTGTACAATGAGAAAAATCTGTGCAACCAGCCACTTAGAATCATATCACATAGAGAACTCTTGTCCAAATCAATGTAAAAGTATACTGTATACTATCATATGTTAAATCTGTTTGGAGAAATCTTGTCACTTAGAATGTCAGAAATGTCAGACAATGTTCTCTATTCTTTCCACAGAGAAAAATCCTGTATACATTTCAGATTCCCTCTGGAAATCTTCTTGTAACTCATAAGATATTGAACTATAATTCATGAACTTACAGGTCAAACCAACCCACAAAAAGATGTCGGAACCCGGCCGGTGGTGCTCAGTGGTTGAGCGTGGACCTATGAACCAGGAGGTCACGGTTCAATTCCTGGTCAGGGCACATACCCAGGTTGCTGGCTCCATCCCCATTGTGGGTCATGTGGGAAGCAGTCAATCAATGATTCTCTCTCATCATTGATGTTTCTATCTCTCTCTGCCTCTCTGAAATTGATAAAAATATGTAAATAATCTATATCTTATTATTATTTTAAAACATATCTATATCCACCATATTTTAGGATAGTAGGCTGCAAAGATTTTTTTTACCTCAACCCACAGTAAAAATACATTTTACATTGTGACCCAGTCCACATGTACTTGTCTACACATAAATGACTAATTTGCTGACCCACATAAACTGTGAGATAAATGTGTGGTCTTCTGAGCTGGAAAAATAATAAGTTGAACTGATGCATTTTTAGGTTTAATTTTGCAGGACAAATAAGATAGCTGTGATATCTTCCCTTTTTGGAAAACTGATTCTGTTAGTTTCACATCTGTGAATCAGGCTTTGTAATGTACTTTTTCATTTGCTGCTGTGCAGTAGATTGTTTATGTGTCTACACATAAATGACAGTCATTTTATGAAACATTATTTACCTTTGCTACCGTGCAGTCTGGATATTTTCTGTTCCATTCTATTCTATTTAATTTTTAAAAGAGACATTAAAGTGATGGGTTATGGCCTGCCACTTGAAAACCTCAACTTTCATCATCCCATATTTAAGAAACAGCAGTGATTAAAGACTCTAGGGGCAGATGTCTGATTTTGAATCCCAATTCCATCACCTCCTAGCTCTGTGAATTTGTTCAAGTTTCCCATAATCTTTGTGATCCAGCCTCGCCATCTGTAAAATGAGGATAACAACAGAACCTACTTCCTAGGGTCATTGTGAGACTTGGTAGTTATACATGTAATACTTGTAAATCTTGCTTCAAAGTCCCTACCACATGATAAGCACTCCATACATATTATTATCATCATCACTATTATTATTAATCACTCACCAGGTGTTTCCTAGATCTTTGTACAATCCTTGGTACTAGGCACTCTCAGGTATTCCAAAGACACACTCCTCTCTTGACTCATCTTTTATTTGATTGACTAGAGGCCCGGTGCATGAAATTTGTGCACGGGGCCAGGGGGGGGGGTGTCCCTCAGCCCAGACTGCACCCTCTTCAATCCAGGACTGTTGACTCCCAACTGCTCACCTGCCTGCCTGCCTGATTGCCCCTAACTGCTTCTGCCTGTCAGCCTGATCACCCCCTAACCACTCCCCTGCCAGCCTGATCGACATCTAACTGCTCCCCTGCCGGCCTGGTCCCCCCCCAACTGCCCTCCCCTGCAAGCCTGGTCACCCCCAACTGCCCTCCTTTGCAGGCCTGATCACCCCTAACTGCTGTCCCTTGCAGGCCTGATCGCCCACAACTGCCGTCCCCTGCTGGCCATCTTGTGGTGGCCATCTTGTGTCCACATGGGGGCAGCCATCTTGTGTGTTGGAGTGATGGTCAATTTGCATATTACCTCTTACTATATAGGATAAATTGTAACCATGACAAATTGGCTTTTACAAATTAGTGAGATATATTGTTTGTCACTTGGTCAAAATTAAGTGTTTCCCTAGGTTTAAAAAAGTTGACTTCTAGCCCTATCTGGTTTGGCTCAGTGGATAGAGTGTTGGCCTGTGGACTGAAGAGTCCCGAGTTCAATTCCAGTCAAGGGCACATGCCCAGGTTGTGGGCTCAATCCCAGTGGGGGGCGTGCAGGAGGCAGCCAATCAATGATTCTCTCCCATCATTGATGTTTCTATCTCTCTCTTTCTCTCTCTCTCTCTTCCTTCCTCTCTGAAATAAATAAAAAATATGTTAAAAATTGACTTCTATATAATTATCAGATAGTTACCCCTCAGAGTAAAGAGTAATTTTATCACAAAGGGAGCTTATCAAAATCATCAAGTCACCCCTCTCACTGCAACAAGACTTGTTTGAGTTGTCTTGTACCCGTGGTGTGGGGAAGTGGATTTTTGATATCTAAATCCAGCCTAGCACCAGGAATGCTCAGGGCCTACTCAAGAAGGCAAATAATCCTTCCCACTAATATTTACAGGGTAAAATAAGATTGTTGATAGAGTATTAAATTTGACAGTAAAATAGTAGTCAAGTTCTCAGACTAATTTAAATTGGCTAATTGAAATAAACAAAAATTCTAGAAAAATTAATGGTACTGGACAAAAAGCTGTTCCTAAAGTATTAACTAAAATTTTTATTGGTAGTTCATCTCATGGCAAAATTGTGTAACATGTAATAAACCTAAAGCAGTTATATTTTAGTGCAAAAAATTAAAATTTAAAAGCTATCAAGACTACATTATAAAATTTCCAAAAGTCTCCTAATATTTAAATCAAAAAAGGGGGGACAGTGGAAGAATATCATGTAAGGAAAAATATCCTGTAAGTAAATTACATCTAGAAAATTATTACTTTAAAAAATTAACTTCTATTTGCAATGCTAACAGCAAGACACCCATGAAAAACACACATGGTGTCAAAACAAGCCAAAGGAAAATTGTTTGGGCAAAAAAATGAAAAAGGATCCCAAGTCAAATTTATAGAAAAGATTCTTTTATTAACTTTTGGTTGAGAATATGTTTGTATATTTTCAGAAAACAACTCCAAGACCATGTGGATTCCTGCAACAGAGAGGAATTGCTCCAGCCATGAAGACAGAAGAGAAACAGTCCAGAGATGGAAGATGCTGACAACGCCTTGCCATACTAGCAGTCAGCAGCTGTGCGTCGCTGCAGGTTGCCCAGGACCAAACCAAAGAAGGTCGGACTTGCATTACCACCATTTGTCCACCATCCAGAACTGAAATTATCATTGCTGACATGTACACATAAGGAACTGTTTGACATTGAAATTGGGACTCAAAAGAACTGTTGGCCCAGAAAGAAACTCACTACAGACTGATTCATTTGCCTCCCAGCATAACCATTATTGCTTGTCTCATTTTCGGTTCTTATAAGTATATTTCTAGTATCACATGATCTCACTCATCTAGGGGAAATAATGAACAACATAAACTGATGAACAAAAACAGACCTGGAGACAGGGAAGCATCGATCAGATTGTCAAACCTCAGAGGGAAGGTAGGGGAGGGTGGGGGTAAGGGGGAGAAATCAACCAAAGGACTTGTATGCATGCATATAAGCCTAGCCAGTGGTCATGGACAACAGGGGGGTGGGGGCATGCGTGGGGAAGGGTTCGGGAGGGGAATGGGTGGATGAGCACAAATATGTGATACCTTAATCAATAAAGAAATTTTAAAAAATCATCAAGTCACTCTGAAAGGAGATTCCAGGTTTGAGATTAATTCTCAGATGGTGTTTACAGTCTCTCCCTCTGGTGAGGAAATGTGTTTTAATAAGACATTTAAAATCTTATTTGTTGCCTTTAGAATTTTTACTCATTCAGATTCACACAGCTTGCAGTGCCTCATTTGATATCTACAGCATTAATTATATTATCAAACAATGCCTTTTCCTCTTTTTTAGAATGCCACAGGAAGGAAAAAAACAAAGATACTTTTCCCCTAAAGTCACAATCTTCTAAACAGGCATTAAGAATTTTATTACTTAGCACCTATATCAGCAAAAATGTCAAATTATTTACAAAATTAAGACAGAATAAAAGTAATTACAGATTTTAAACTGTGTATTAGTTTTGTTATTTTTATTTTGGTAAGCAAAATGGAATCTGTTGTTATATCATTTGAATTCTATTAACTTTGGCCAAGTATACAAGATAGCTCTTATTAGAATAGAAACTCCCTAATGATGTTATAATTCCAAGATTATCACTTTCAGAACTGTTACCCAAACTGATTTCTAGATGATTAAGGCAGCCAAAGAGTTACTGTAAAAATCACAAAAATTAGATAGATATTCCTCAGTTCTCATCTTGTTTTCGATATTCCTTAGATCCTATATTTGTTTTTGTTCCTCTGCCAGAGCTATGCACTCGGTTATTTTTCTTATAAAGTTCTCTGAGGCTTTTCCTAGTAGAATAATTTCGTGCGGTGGTAGCATGGAGTGGTATTGGGCAGTTGGGTAGGGTAGAATGAAGACTATGAGGCCTACTACATGTGGGAGCAAATATGATCTCCCCAGAGTTCCAAGATTTGATTACTCTCTACAGTAAAATTACATCAACAGGTAATAGGATTTATTTATAGGGATAACCTTCCTAAAAGTGGTTAATAATCTGTAGCTTGAAGAGATCTGTGAATTCCTAGATAAGGTAAAGTAAAAGAGGATACAACCCGGCTGGCATGGTGCAATGGTTGAGCATGGACCTATGAACCAGAAGGTCAGGGCTCATGCCCAGGTTGCAGGCTCGATCCCCAGTATGGGGCGTGCAGGAGGAAACTGATCAATGATTCTCTCTCATCATTGATGTTTCTCTCTCTCTCTCCCTCTCCCTTCTCTGAAATCAATAAAAACATGTTACAAAAATAAATAAATGAAGAGGATACAGTTTCAGTGAAGTATAAAAGGATGTGCAAACCAAGTAAATTTGTAATACAAATTTGAATATAATTCGTGATGAATTGTTGTTTGGGTTATCTATGCAATCATGTAATACTTCGTCATTATCATTATCCTCAACAGTTGCAAAAGCTTCTTAATCTTTCCATAGCAGCCAGAAAGATTTTAAGAAATGAAAATCTAATCAATTCTTTCTTCTGCCTAAAATCCTTCAATGGAAACTCATTGTTCTTCTTTTTAAAAATTTTTTTTATTGATTTCATAGAGGAAGGGAGAGGAGAGAAACAGATACATCAATGATGAGAAAGAATCATTTATTGGCTGACATCCAGGTTCATAGGTCAATGCTCAACCACTGAGCCATGCCACCTGTGCCTCATTGTTCTATTATAATTTTCTTTTATTTTTCAATTACAGTTGAAAAATATAATATTACATTAGTTTCAGGTGTACAGCATTGTGATTAGACAAGTATATAACTTATAAAGTTATAACCCGGATAAGTGTACTATCCATCTGACATTATATATAATTATAATATTACTAGAGGCCCAGTGCACGACCTGATTGTTCATCAGTTTATGTTGTTCATTAGATTCCACATATGAGTGAGGTAATGTGATACTTATCTTTTTCTGACTGGCTTATTTTGCTTAGCATAATGCTCTCTAGGTCCATCCAGGCTGTTGCAAATGGTAAGAATTCTTTCTTTTTTATAGCTGTGTAGTATTCCATTGTATAGATGTACCGAAGTTTTTTAATCCACTCACCTGCTGATGGGCAGTTAGGTTGTTTCCTGTGACTATTTTTATAACTGCCAGTTTGTACTTCTTAATCCCTTCACCTTTTTCAACCATTCTCCCGCTCCCTGCTCCCCCCGCCCCCGCCCACACACACACAAGTATCAAGCATACAAGTGTTAAGTTTTATTAAGTTTACCTCCAGGGCCACTGCAGAGGTTTCTCTCCTCCTTTCTCCTTAAGGGTCTGCTGGCCTTTTGGCTCCCCAAAGACATAAAACACTTTCCTTTGGGGAGGCAGTTCCCTCTGCCTGCAATGTTTCCTGCAACTAAATTAGATTTGTTTTCAATTCCCTAAAAGTCAGTTCCTAAGGGAGACTCCCAGGTTAGCCTCTCCCTGTAGGGTCTCATTGTACTATTTTTTAAAATAAATATATTTTTATTGATTTCAGAGAGGAAGGAAGAGGGAGAGAGAGATAGAAACATCCATGATGAGAGAGAATCATGGTGGATTGACTGCTTGCTGCAAGTCCCCCACTGGAGATCGAGCCGACAACCCGGGCATGTGCTCTTGACCAGATCAAACCTGGGACCTTTCAGTTTGCAGGCTGACGCTCTATCCACTGAGCCAAACTGGCTAGGGCTCATTGTACTTTAGATAGAATTCCTTCTTCTCACTCATCCCACTGCAATCAAGTATCTTTTAATGTCTTTATCTTTTGCTAAATTAACAGGACCACATGTCTCTTTAACGCTCAGCAGCAAGAACAGTACTTTCCCAAATAGTAGGTGCTTCACACATCTTTGTAGGATGAAGGAACACACATTTATTGTGTGCCCATTACAGTCTACTACATGCCAGACAATGTGTTGGGCACTATGGGGACTCAGTTTGCTAAGATGGGGTGTCTGTCTTCAAGGGATCAGACTTGCAAACAAACTGCTAGCACAGAGCATGAGAGCTTTGACAGGAAGTGGGTAACAGGTGCTTTGGGAGAAGAGAGAAGCAAGTACCAACTCTCAGAAAACATGGAAACAACGCTTTTCCACTTGGCACATGCCAGGCTCTGAACTAAAATCTGTACATTACCTCCCTCATTTAATCCTCAGGACAACCCTAGGTGGTGGGTAAGGATCTTGCCTAAGGCCACATGCAGCATTTAATCCAGCTGATCCAGGTATTCCAGCTCCAAAGCAGAAAGCTACAGATACATGTACACAACAGCTGACATGAGTCCCTGTGACTATGTCCAGCCACTTCACCATGCCCTGCTAACAATTGAAAAGGGACCTAAAATAGCCAATTAAAAATTGACTCACATTTTTAAATGCTGAGTATGTAACTCATTTACATGTTTTCCCCACCTTTTTTTCAATAGATAATAAATTATCACAGTTCAAACATTTATTTTGTTTTAACATATTTTATTTTTCATTTAAAGTTTACTTTCAATGTTACTTTGTTTTAGTTTTAGGTGTACAGTATAGTGGTTAGACATTCATATACTTTGCAAAGTGGTCCCCCAATATTTCAAGTACATACCCACCTGGCATCTTACATAGCTATTACAATATTATTGACTATATTTCCTATGCTGTACTTTACATCTTCATGAGTATTTTGTAACTACCAATTTGTAGTTCTTAACCCCTTCACCTTTTTCACCCAGCCACCCCCCTAACGCCTCTCCCCTCTGGCAACCATCAGGCTGTTCTCTCACAGTTCAAACATTTTTTTTTTTTAAATAAGCAGGTTCAGTTAAATTTTCCCATTGGCTCACACCCAGACTATCAAAGGTAATCCGTTACAAGTACTTTTGTATTATTTCAGAATTTCTTTATGAATATACAAATAAAAATATACGCTCTTATTTTGCCCCTATCTCCCACAAAAGGTAGCATACCCATACCATACACACTGCTTTGCACCTTTTTTTTCTAGTTAGTATATATGTCATAAAGATATTTCTGTATCATTAGTTCATCATTCTTTCTTGGCAGCATAGTATTCCATTTTGTGGATATATTACAATTTATTTAACCAGTTCCTTATTGATAGACATTTGGATTGTTTCCTTTTTGTTTTCTATTACAAACAATGCTGCAATGAATAATCTTGTACATAGGTCAATTAACACATGTGCAAGTATGTCCCAAGGGTAAATTCCTAAGATTGTTATTGCTGGGTCAAAGGGTATATGCATTTGTTGTTTTGATAGATACTGCCAGATTGCCCTCTATAGGGATTAAATCAATTTACATTCCTGTCAGCAGTAAAATGAGAGCACCTGTTTTCCCACAGCCTTGAAACACACAGTGTTAACAAACTGTGATTTGACCATCTAAGCATTTTTTCTCACTTTAAGTAAGGTTGAAGACTTTTTTTTTTTTTAATGTTGAACAGTTTGTATTTTCTTCTCTCTGAACTGTCTATTCACATTCTTTGTTCATTTTTCTCTTGTTGGTCTTTTTCTCTGTGTTTGGTAGGAGCTTTTTCTATACAAGGAAGATTAACTTTGGCTTATGATGTAAATTGCAGCCACTTTCCTATCATAGTGTGCTAGAAGTTCTAGCCAGTGCAACAAAACATGAAAATATTCTAAAAGATAAGGCAAATTATCATTATTTGAATATGGTTATATAACTAGATAAATTAAAAATGAATTCAAATGAATGAAGTTAATTGAATACCCCCAGATAAAGAAAATTAAGGCTGTTCTGCATTGGACTGGTTAGAACAGCAATTTTCAACCTTTTTCATCTCATGGCACATATAATTACTAAATTTCTGCAGCACACCAAGAAATACATTATGTTTTTGTTTTTTTTCTGTTCTGACCAAAAAAAAAAAAAGGTATAATTTTTATTTATTCACACTGGACATTTATTATTGTGTTGGCTGTTATCAATTTGTATTTGTTTCCTTGTTTGCTTGTTTTTCATGGTCATTTTTCAATTTGAAATTCTAAGGGAAAAGAGGTCAGTGCCCCTAACTAAATAGTCAGGTATTGCATGTTTTAAAATTCTTGGGAGAAAAAAGTAAATTCTTGTGATAGAATTTTACCTCTGACACATTTTATTAAACAATGTCATCCACATAAAGCCTATCTAATAAAAGAGTAATATGCAAATTGACCATCACTCCAACACACAAGATGGCCACCCCCATGTGGTCAAAGATGGCTGCCCCCTGTGGACACAAGATGGCCACTACAAGATAGCCAATAGGAGAGGGCAGTTGTGGGTGATCAGGCCAGCAGAGGAGGGCAGTTAGGGGTGATCAGGCCTGCAGGGGAGGGCAGTTGGGGGGACCCAGGCCTGCAGGGGAGAGAAATTAGGGGTGACCAGGCCTGCAGGTGGGGAAAGTTAGGGGCGACCAGGCCTGCAGAGGAGGACAGATAGGAGCAATTGGGCTGGCAGGGGAGCAGTTAGGTGTCTATCAGGCTGGCAGGGGAGTGGTTAGGAGGTGATCAGGCTGGCAGGCAGAAGCGGTTAGGGGCAATCAGGCAGAGGCAGGCGAGTGGTTGGGAGCCAGCAGTCCTGGATTGTGAGAGAGATGTCCGACTGCCCGTTTAGGCCCTATCCTACTGGGACATCCCTTGAGGGGTCCCAGATTGGAGAGGGTACAGGCTGGGCTGAGGGACACCCCTCCCCCTCGGTGCACGAATTTCGTGCACCGGGCCTCTAGTTCAATGATAAATAAATAAATATTCTTTTGGCTATCAGTGTGCCTGCTGTGGCACACTGGTTAAAAATTGCTGGCTTAGAGGGACAACTGAGCTGGTGTGTGTGAAAGTAATTTTAAGATGATAAAGTGCTCTACATTTGCCTCGCTTTATGTTTAAGACCTCCATGTCAATATTGTTAAGTTATATGGCTGAAAAAGTTGCTTGTGACCACTTTCTCCTGCCATCACTCTACCTGGAATCTGCTCATGCTCCCTGAGTAATATTATATATTTTGGCACAGTAAATAGCTTCTTTATTTAAAACATGTACTCACTAGACTTCCAGAACATCATTTATGCCTGGTTTTGCTCCTATTTTACTTTCCTTTTCTGTATCTTTATCTTTTTCCAGACCTCTAAGTATTGGTATTTCCAGACCTCTAAATATTGCTCACTTCTAAGACTTCTAACTCTACCCTTATTTCCTTGGTGACCTCAGAAAAGTCACCAGTTGTTGAGGGCTATGCTCTATGTGGTCTCCCACTGCATCTCTCTGATTTTATTTCCGGTTGCATTGCTCTCCCACTCACTCAGTTCTAGCTTCACTGGTCACTTCAGAGCCTTCATATATATATATATATATATGTGTGTGTGTGTGTGTGTGTGTACATTTATTGTATATAGTATGTCGTATATAATATCATATATATATATTGATTTCAGAGAGGAAAGGAGAGGGAGCGAGAGATAGAAACATCAATGATGAGAGAGAAACACTGACTGGCTGCCTCCTTGCATGCCCCCCACTAGGGATTGAACCCACAACTAGGGCATGTGCCCTCACCAGGAATCAAACTGATCTCACTCAACCACTGAGCCATAGGCCGGGCCCTTTGCACTTATTGCTCTTCCTTCACAGTCCCTCCCTTACTTCACACAGGCCTTTGCTCAAATGTTATCTCCTTTGTTAGTCCTTCCCTTACTCATCTTATCTAAGATGCACATACCACCCCAGGCCCTCTCTCATCCCTTATCCTTCTTGTCAGTCATTTATACATTTTTTTGTTTACTTGTTTATTTATCTCTTCCCACAAGATGGCATAGACTTTTCTGTCTTGTTCATTGCTACATCTACAGAACCTATGGACTGGCTCACAGTAAGCACTGTAAATGTTGGAATAAACATATAAATGAATGAATGCTGCTTCCTCTGACTAGAATGCTATTCATCTGCCTAATTCCTACTCATCCTTAAAGAGCAATGTAAATATTGCTTCCCTTAAGTAGCCTTTCCTGATTGACCAAGCTTGTTTAGAACCTAGAACAATTTTTTAAAAATATGGAATGCTTCATGAATTATGTGTCATCCTTGCACTAGGGCCATGCTAATCTTCTCTGTATCATTCCAATTTTAGTATATGTGCTGCCAAAGTGAGCACAACAATTATTATTTTTGATAAGCATAAATTACCATGCAGGAATCCATAGTTTTTACGTCAGAACATATTTATAAATGAAATTCTATTCAGCTAAGATAGAGACACCTGTTAGATATTCAACTAAATTGAAAACAGACAAAAATGCAAATAATTTCATATTTACGCACTCATTCAGGAAATATTTACTAAGAACTGTCCATATACCAGGCAGTGTTCCAGGCACTGGAGATATAGTTATGCATAAGGCAAACTCCCTGTCCTAATAGGGTTTTGTTGCCATTGCCCAAATAGAACCATGTGTCTTAATGGGTTTATTTTATGCAGCACATAGAGCTTGATTCCATTAATTTTTTTTTTTTTTTTTTAGCAAAAGCAGTTTTATTACAGAAAAGCTTCCTGCTGCAGGGAGAGTACCCTAGCTGGTTACCCTCCATTTAATTTTTTTCTTATATTTTATTGATTTGTTACAGAGAGGAAGGAAGAGGGATAGAGAGTCAGAAACATTGATGAGAGAGAAAAATCAATCAGCTGCCTCCTGCACACCCCCTACTGGAGATGTGCCTGCAACCAAGGTACATGCCCTTGACCAGAATCGAACCTGGGGCCCTTCAGTCTGCAGACTGATGCTCTATCCACTGAGCCAAACCAGTTAGGGCTCCATTTAATTTTTTATTTGACACTGACACACCTAGATCTCAAGTTTAAAATACTTTTATTGAAACATTTTTAATTCTTGAAAATAAAAAGTATTTACATATTAAATATAGAGAGAGATAGAGAAAGAGGAAGTAAATATAATAAAATGTCAACAATTGGTGACTGTAGGTGACTGGATGCTCATTGTACTATTTTTGCAACTTTTTTATAGATTTGAACAATTTTAAACATAAAATTAGAAGATAAAGTGTATGTTTACTTGCATTTTCATTTTATTAGTATTTAAAATTCTATAGACGTTGCTAGATTATTATTCAAAAAGGCTATAATAGCGCACACACACACACACTCACACACACACTACGGTAAATTTGAGAGTGTCCATATCTACAGTTTCTTCCCAGCTCAGGATGCTGTTTGATAGTTACTTTCATTTTTATTTTCCTGGCTACTATTTTCATATATATGTTGACTACTTGGATTCCTTCCTGTGGGTTGCCTGTTCTTTGTCTGCCTTGCTCTTGGTTGGCTTGTCTTTTTCTTATCTGTTTGTAATGTTATTAACTCTGTGCTTGTCATATGTGTTGCAGATATTTTTAGCAGTTCTGATTTTGATTATGTCTTTTGCATCTTTTCCCTTGTTATTGTTTGTCCTTTTGTGTAGTCAGATAGGTTTGTCTTTTTTAATTTGGGCTTCTGACTTTCCTGAGTTGCTTTGCCTTTCTGATATCTATATAATAAAATCCTAAGCGACTGTTATGGCGGAATGACTGGAACAACCGGTTGCTATGATGCGCACTGACCACCAGGGGGCAGACACTCAATGCAGGAGCTTCCCCCTGATGGTCAGTGCACTCCTACAGGGGGAGTGCCGCTTAGCCAGAAGCCAGGCTCATAGCTGTCGAGCGCAGCTGCCACTCTGTGGCAGCACTACCATGCTGCAGCAGCAGGCGCAGTGGGCCAGGATGAGTGTGAGTGGCATGGCACCTGGTCCCAATTCGGGCTCCTCCCTGGCCACCTGCCACTTGGCGCACTGCTACATCCCCTGAGAGGTCCCAGACTGCGAGAGGGCATAGACTGGGCTGAGGGACCCCCCCACTCCCCTCTAGTGTACAAATTTCATGCACTGGACCTTTAGTAAGTTTATAATCTGTCTTTCTTATACAAGTTTATATAATTTTTTTCTTATATTTTCTTTTATTACATATTGTAAATTTTTATATCTAAAGCTTTACTCTATAGGGAATATATTTTGGAATATAAGTGGTAGAGATCTAGTGTTATTTTCTAACAAATGTTAAATAAGCAAACAGGACAGACTGAAAACTACGCTAGCCCTAAAAAATACAGAAAATTAGCTCTACCTGCTTCTTTTCCACAGCTGGGAGACCTATCCTTGGGATTTCTCAAGTGTTAGCTCCTTTGGATAGATTATTGAACTGAATCCAGGATCAACTGCATTTCTGACTCCAGTCAGAACACATTATAAATGTAATACATATCCACTATGGGAAATATAGGAATGTACTCTTGAGATGATGTTATGACTTTGACAGTAAGTATGTGACCCCACATCTTATCAAACAAGGCCAGAATTGTGTTCACTTGATATAAAATTGTTTTCAGTCTCAAAACTTTAGTGGCTATTTAAATTGTGTTCTGTGGAGTCCTGGGGTAAAAGTGCCTCAGAGGTTGCTGTGGGGGTGTAAAGCTGGCAGAGAGTCCATAGGGCTCTAGATCACCCTCTCAGAATTCAACTAGGTAGGTCTATTTAAAATTTCATTTTAAAAGTCTGGAAAACACAATCTACAAATAAAACCAATGTTCAAATGCAAGATTACAAAATTGCAGTATATTTAATTTTGTTTCAAACTCATACTCTTTCTTACACTTAAAATGACAACCCACTTACACTGTCTGACCAAGCTTTCCCCACCCTCCCCCTGTCCTTTCCTCCTTTGCTCCTCAGACACAGGTTCTTTGACCTCTTCTCTCTCTCTGTCTTTAGGCTGAGTTCCTCCTGCCTTCATTTCTTACTTCTCTAGCCTGTAGGTCTTGGTTCTTTACGTTGAACCCACATTTCCTTACCTTTCTGTGGTTCACCTGCAAAAGGGCTCACAGGGCTGCTAGACTACAAGGAGTGTTTCCTATTACCCACAACAGCCCTTTTAAACCTCCACAAATCTCTGACCTTCCCATCTCACCCTCTAAGAATGACCTCACCTCCTCCTTTAAGAAAAACAGAGGGCTTTAAAAGGAACTCCCCCGACTTCCTGCCTCCAAAATAACACCCCTCCTTTCCACCTATTAAGGCTATTTTTTCCACCTATGCTGCGGAACACACACACACACACACACACACACACACACACACACACACACACACACCACCCCCATACTCTAGAGCTCTGCACTACTAATCACCTTCTCTCTGAATTTTGAATCTCTCTGGCTCACTAGTCTTTAACCGGTTCAGTTATAACTCAGCAATTTGATAGAATCAGCATGAAGGCTCCCCCTGTCTATTTATAGGCACTTCTGTGATGCTCCTGTGCCCATGGACCCAAACATTCTTCTTGTTATCCTATTTTGCCAAGCAGCTCAAGTTTACCAAAGAAGCAGTGGCAAATAGCTAAAAAACATCTTTATGCATATACACTGGACCATTGAACAACATGGGTTTGAACTGAGCAGGTCCACTTATATGCAGATTTTTTCCCCAATAAATACTGTAAATGCATTTTCTCTTCCTTATGATTTTCTTAATAACATTTTCTTTTCTCTAGCTTACTTTGCTTATTCAACTGATGTTTTTGGTTACACAGAAAAATGTAGGGAGGGAAATGGTGGAAAGACTTAACCACAATACTGAAAATAATACTATATAATAAAAGCCTAATATGCAAATTGTCCCCTTAGGCAGTTATTCAACTGGGAGTTCTGGGACTTGTTATGATGTGCGTTAACCACCAGGGGGTGGCGCAGAACATGGTGGGTGCCAGCGGCGCGGTGCTGGCAGTGGATGGCAGTGGAGGTGCTGGTGGCCCCGATAGGCCCCGATGATAGGGACCGAGGCGAGATGGTGGAGCAGGTGAGAGGGTGGCACCAGGCCAAGGAGGGTGTGAGCAGGGGCCCAGGTGCTGCCCAGGGCCCAAAGGTCAGCTGGGACCTGCCCTTCCATGCTAGATGTTCATGGTTGGATCACCAGCCAGGCCTAGGGACCACACCTGTGCATGAATTTTGTGCACTGGTCCTCTAGTATTGGAATAATTGTCGAGTATTATACCAGGATAACAATGAAGAGGATGGCCAAACTTCTGAATCTGTCAATGAGTCAGCTTTTTAAGCTGGTAGTTAGTGAGACTGGTTGGCAGGAATTAACAATTTTCAGAGATCCAAGGATCCAAATGACTGGTCTCAGAAACTAAACTTGCTGTTATCTACATCTCATAGACAAAGAGATGACACATAATCCACAATAAGGGACCTGAAGTCTTTAATGTTTATGACAAGGCATTTGAACTAAAAGTCATAAAAATAGACTTAGTACAGTGTGCCTGGTAAGTTTTTTTCTATTTCTCTATTCCCAACTTCCCTATCTAAACTTTAAAAGATAAATGAATATATTTGAAGTTTTTTTGGTTTTTAATTTCTCTAGTTTTCATTTCCCAGACGGCTAGTACCAGCAAACCATTCATATTTATTTGCTTAGCCTCTTCCATTTAAGTGCACTTAGGATTTGTTTTAGTAACTAACTATTCCTTGATACCCTTGTATTCAATAGTTTCAGAAAGCAGATGCCTTATTGATATTGAAATAGTTTCCTGCCAAGAGCCTTTGCTAAATTAAGATTTAATCTTATCCCTTAGCTTCTGTAGAAAGGTTATAAGATATGTCCTTTCAAAGAAATATTTCCTATATCTTTTGCAAAGTCAAATTAAAGATATCCATTTAGTCATTCACTTAACAAATATTTATTGAATCCTGATTACATGCCAGGATACAAACATGAATAAAACCCAGTCCTGCCCTGAAGGAGAACACAACCTAGGGAAATGCATAAATAAACTATAATATAGTGTTAGAGTGTCTGTAATTAAAGGCATGGATAAAATGCTTTGGGAGCAAAAGGGGAGGGAAGGAGTAATTCAGCCTCAGGGTGAAGAAGAGTTTCTCAGACCCAGTTATATGAAAGTTGAGAAGAGCTGAGGATACTGAAGGCTGAGAAGAGCTACCCTGACCAAGACTGGAGTAGAGAAAGACATTTCCAGAGCCAAGAGCCTAACTAAAGATGGGCAAGTATGAATTAGCTTCGTAAATGCAGAGAACAATCACTAGGGTGGGAAAAAGGCACTAGGAAGTATCCAGAGATAAGGCCAGAAAAGTAAGGTAGGGCCCACTTAAAAAAAATATCCTCATCAGAGGATTTTTTTCCCCATTGATTTTTAGACAGAGTGGAAGGCAGGGAGGAAGGAGGAAGGGAGAGAAGAAAGAGGAAGAGAGGGAGGAAGGGAAGAGAAGAGGGAGGGAAGAGGGAGGGAGAGAGAAACATCAATTTTTTGCCTCTAGCATAGGAACCTGCAACTGAGGCATGTGCCCTTGATTGGGAATGGAACCCAAGACCCTTCTGTCCTTGGGCCAACACTCTATCCACTGAGCAAATCTGGTCAGGACTAAGGTCCACTTTTAAAGAGACTTGAGATATAATGGATCAAACTTATAGGCCCTGGAGTCAGACTGCCCTTTGTATACAATTTACCACTGACTAGCTTTGAAAACCTTGGGTGACTTAATATGCTAAGCCTCATTTCTCCATCTGTAAAAGAGAAATGCATTCATTCAACAGCATGTATTGATCACTCACTGTGGGCCAAATGCATAATAATAATGCTAGCCTAGTAGAGTTGTTATGAGGACAAATAATAAATGTAAAGCATTTTGAATGGTGCCTAACCCATAGTAAGTGCTGACTAAATGTCAGTTAAAAGTATTAATTTTATAATGTTAAAATGGCTTCTTCCATGACAAAGGGTGTGCTTTTTATCCTGAAAACAACAGGAAGCTGTTTAAGATTTCTAGGGGAGGATCAACATTGGATTTCTTTTTAGAAAGATTATTGGCAGCAGAAGAGGATAGAGGGGAAGATTGGAGAGAGATAAGGGAAGAAATGTTAGGTAATTCCAATAGTCGAAGATTTACAAGTATTTAACACATATTAGTGGGGATGGGGTTGAAAATGAAGGCTGAGATCTGAGAAATGTTTAGATGAGGAATCAAAGATGACCTTCACATTTCTGGTATGGGTGAGAGGATTAATGATGTCCTTAAATGAGAGAGGTCATGTAAAAAGCTGATATGGCTCGGCCAGTGTATCTAAGTGGTTGAGCATCCACTTATGGACCAGTAAGTCATGGTTTGGTTCCCAGTCAGGCCACATGCCTGGTTTCGGACTCAAAACCCAATAGGGGGCGTGCAGGAGGCGGCTGATCAATAATTCTCTCTCATCATTGATGTTTCTATCTCTCTCTCCCTCTCCCTTCTTCTCTGAAATAAAAAAATATATATCTATAATAATAAAAGCATAATATGCTAATTAGACCAGATGTCCTTCCGGATGAAGCCGGGGCTGTGAGGGAAGCAGGTGCCAGCACCTGGGGGAAGGAAGGCCTACTCTTGCTTGAATTTCACCTGTATCGGGCCTCTAGTATATATATATTTAAAAACTGATATGATGTGGACAGAAATTGGAGTAAAATATGACAAAGTGTAAAACTTGATACAATAGGAAAGGGATAAAAATTTTAATATTTTATATGTTCTCATTGTCAATACATTTGAAATTCCTCATGGTGCCCAATCAGTTATGTCTCCCTCCTCCTTATCCTATCTAATAAAGAGGGAATATGCTAATTGACTGACTATGACTCCATCACAAAGATGGCTGCACCTACAGCTGAAGCCAAGTTCCCATAGGAGCCTTAACTAGCAATCAGCAGGGACCGGAGGCTACGCCCTCCCCTGCCCCCTTAGGACTTGACAGGGGACCTCAGGCCACGACCCCCACCAGGTGGGGCTTGAGGGGGACCTCATGGTGCACTTCCCATCCTGGTGCTGGGGTAGGGGACCTCAGGCTGCTCCCCCTGCCCCAGTGCCAGGCCAGGGGACCTCAGGCTGTGCCCCCCACCAGGAGGGGCTTGAGAGAGGACTTCAGGCCATGCCCCCTTCCCCGGCACCAGACAGGGGGACCTCAGACCGCACCCCCTACCTAGCGGGGCTTGATGGGGGATCTCAGGCCATGCCCCTGCCCCAGCATCAGGCCAGGGGACCTGAGGCTGCACCCCCCTGCCTGGTGGGGCTTGACAAGGGTGGGACTGGCCGGGTCTGAATCTAGCCCAATGGGGGCGGGGGCCAACCGGGTCTGGGTCTCCCAAGATTTTGAGGTGCATGTGGGTGGGCGGGGACTTGACTCTGGGTCCCATGGTGCGCCCCAGACTCTGACAGGAGGAAGGCTTTCATATACATTTTACTAATTTTCTTTCATCTCTGACACTTCTATTATAGAAAAAGGGCAAATAGCAATATTAAATTATTTCCTCTAATTAATCCCCTTTTAATGTGCACGAATTTTGTGCACCGTGCCACTAGTCCCAATATAATCTTTACCCTGATTTTTGTACTTATTATTCTCTTATTTTCCTTCCATTTTATGATGAATATATATGTTCTTCAATACACTGTGTTTTCATATTACATGTATTCTTCTCTGCCTTTTCTTTCCCCCAACATTAAGTTTGTGAGATTTATCCATGATGTTTGTGACTATAGTACTTTCATTTTCACTGTTATATAATATTCCATCACATGAATATAAAACTACCTATCCATTCTACTATGCATAGTCACTTGGGTTGTTTTTCACTTTTTTGTACTTAGGAACAGTGATATCATGAGCTTCTTTGTGCATGTCTACTGGTATATAGTGCAAGAGGTTCTCTAGGATTTATAGCTAATATTTGAATTACTAGGTAGTAGAATATTCACATTCTTCAACTTTCCAGAATAATGCCTAATTGTTTTCCAAAGTAATTGCACCAATCATACATGCTACTGTATGTTTTTTTTTTACTTTTTGCTATTCTGGAGGTTAAAGTGTTATCTTACTGTGGTTTGAATTTTCAGTTCTTTGTTTATTAATGAGGTTGTGCATCTTTTCAAATGTTTATTGACCATTCAAGATTCCCCTTCTATGAAATGCCCCTTTGGATCTTTTGCCTTACTTGGTAATATATCTTTTGGTTATGTATTTTGTAAATACAAGGCACGAGGCGAAGGGTTTTCACATAGCTTACCTCATTAATCCTCACAACCTACTGAGACAGGCCTGTAAACCAGAACAAGCAAAATAGGGAAACTGAGACATAGTTAAACAGCAGTTTGCAGCCACCTAGTAAATCCTATCTTCTCCAAACCAGGGACACTTAAGAGTAAAAGATTTGCACTTCTTCTCCCCAACCAGATTTAAACAGTTTAAATCACCCTATTCAGGGAGACAGATAGCAGAAATCCAATTAGTGCCATTTTCCAACCACACCCAAGGACAGATGAAGTTTAGAGAATAAACCTCATTTTGGTATGTCAGCATAAACCTGATGAATATTCTATTGAGATTCTCCCTTAAGACCTCTCCTGGGGGGGCGGGGGAGAGGTTGTGTGCGGCAGGTAAGAGATCAACTGAAGGACTTGTACTAGTATGCATGCATATAAGCATAACCAATGGATGAACGACACTGGGGGAGGGGTGAGGGCATGTGCGGTGGAGGAAGGTGGGGGGGGGCGGGGGGAGGTCAATGGGGAAAAAAAGGAGACATATGTACTACTATTTGTGATGCTTTAAACAATAAAATAACATTTTTAAAAAAAGACCTCCCCTAAATGCCCAGCCTTTAAAACCTCTCAAAGCAAAAGTCTAATGAAAGCTCTCCTTCCCAGGAGTTCTCCCCTGCCTGTCCCACAGTTCTTCCCCCACAGGCAAGTGTCTCCAAAACTCTAAAGAACCCCATGAGGCTTGTAACCAGGGCAGCAATGAGCAGTGGCAGCTCATCCCAGGCAAACCCCCTGAACCTGTCCCCAAGGCCCCCTTTTCTCTGACTTAGTGAGCCAGAGCAGCCCCTCCTAGGCTCATTTCCCCAGTCCTTCTTTGTTTCATTGTCCCCAGCTTTAATAAACGTCCTCTAAAATTCACCTGGATTTGTATTGTAAAACTTTTCCTGCACGAGTTGAGAATCCACACTATTGCTGGCCCTTAGGCAGACCTGTTCAGGGCCAGGTCCCCTTTCCGGGAACACTACTTACAGCCTTGAATCTTTTTTGGAGCAAAAGATTTATGTACGTTAATAAGTCTTCTCTGCTGTATAAGATATCTATAGATGGAAAGACAAAGAAACATACTTGTAAGTTTCCTAACCTATTAGCAGTGTCACGCATCCAGACCCAACACATTTATTTTAGGAATGACCTTAATTTTGGCTTTATTTCACAACTACTATCTGAAAGCAGCATTCTTTTTATCAGTTAAATTAGAGTTAGTTATTTTTCATCAAAAATAATTTGCATTTGAAAAAGAGAATAACAAAAGACAGTGAGAAGCTCCCAGTTTAGCCCCTTGCTCATTCAGGCGAAGAACACAAACAGACCTCACCAGGATCACCTGGGAGCTTGTTAGAAATGCAGATTCATATGCTTCACTCAGCCCTGCTGAATCAAGATCTACATTTTAAAAGATCCCCAGGTGACTATGCACTTTAGAAAGTTTGAGAAGGTCTGGCTAACTAAATGATGATAGACAGTATGTGTGAAATCTGTTTAACACTGAGGTTGAAAGGACATTTCTGTTTTTCTAGCACATACAGAGCAAAACTATGCCTAGCAGTTTTAGGTGTAAGTATTTGAATTTCTGTGGGGTGCACCTAATAAAATGGAGCAGAGAACAAGTGAGGTGCATTGATCCATCAAATAGGAAGGATTCTGGTTTCAGAGCCTCAGAAAAAGAAAACAGAACAAAATAGGCCTTCAATTGAGGTCCAATTTGCTTGCTTTTTTCCCCCCCAGAATGACCTATACAGTTGATCCAACTCTCCACTTCATTTTGAGTGTATGATAAGTCTGACAGTCTTATATTAACTAGACAAGTTCAACTAATAGATTTTTGAGCCAGAGGACCATAGAAATCATTTGTACCAAGTCTTATTTTACAGATGAAACAAGTGAAGCACCAAGCAATTAAATGAGAGATTACACAATAAGGACTCAAGGACTCCATTTAGTAAGGACTGGAGGGAGTCCCAGGACCGGGATTTTCCCATTAAATCAGATTAGGAATTTCCCTGCACTCTAGAAGCATCTTCTGGACCAAACGGGCTAAAATTCAGTGTTGTTGTTTTTAATGATCAGGAAAATAAATTACTATTTGTGGAAAACAGCCTGTTAATCCAAAAACGACACAGAAAGCAACTACATTAGTGAAAAAAATTCTATAACACCCATGTGTTTTTAACCCCTGTAACAATTATAAAGCAGCAAAATAACCATCTTCCGCGTCTTTCTAACTCCAGTGAAGTGTTTGGACCCAAGGGAGTAATTGACAGACTTTTCCACTCTTCTCACCATATTCTATCTTAGAATTCAAAGTAATGATTTGAAACTTTAACTCTGTGGTGAGCTTCTACTCCCTAAATTGCATTGATCAGGCCAACCCCACACTGAATACAGCGGCCCCACCTCCAGAAAGGCAGAGGTGGAGTGACTCTATTGTTCTGGCCTTCCTTTCTTTGTCCACTCCCAGCCTCCGGCCAGTCATCTTAAGCCATCCTTCAGAGATCTAAAAAAGGCCTGGGGTTTTCCCTGCTGCCTGGTTGGTTTATGACAAATACTGTTGCTCCCTATTTTAAAACTTCCCTTTCCCCATAAGGAGTATTTCTGTGGTCTCTGGGGAATTTTACAACTAATAATAAACAGAGATTTAAGCAGTTCGAAAGGAGTTACTTATACTTTTAAAATCATAAAACAAGGATACAAATAAACTGCCAGCAGGGTTCTGTCCTGGGAGGGGTGTGGGACCGTATATGGAGTGAAGTCAAGAACACTTTTACTGTATCTGAATTGTTAGACTATTTTGTAAAAAAAAGACACATCCACTTGTTACATAAATAAAGGAAGTAATCATAAAAAATAAGAACATGCTCATATTAACATTTTAATCTATATACTGAAAGAAATAAGTTTCCCATTCCCGATTCCCCAAACCATTCCCCAAAATAAACCCGTTAGCAAGTTTCATGCTCTTCCATTAATGCTTTGAGCATATTTAAACATATCCATTTCTCTCTATTTTTTCTACACAAAATAGGATCATAAAATATGTTTCTGAACTTCCCTTATTCATCTAACACTATGTATACCTTAAGTAAATTGGCTCTTAGAAGTATGCCACACTCAATTTTTAAAAAAATATGTTCTTATTGATTTCAGAGAGAGGGAGAGAGGTAGAAATATCAATGACAAGAATCATTAATCAGCTGCCTCCTGCAAACCCCACACTGGGGATCAAGCTTGCAACTGGGGCATGTGCCCTGACTGGAATCAAACCCGGGACCCTTCACTAAGGCAACCAATTAATGATTCTCTCTTATCACTGATGTTTCTGTCTCTCTCCCTTCCTCTCTGAAATCAATAAAAATATATTTTAAAACAATTTTGGCCATTCTGATAGGTGTATAGTGATATCTCTTTGTTTTAGTTACAATTCCCTAATGATATGATATTGAATATCTTTATTTATTTATTTGGTTAATCCTCACTGGCATAAGATGGACTGTCCCAAACAAAACAGGAATTATGGTAATCCTACATATTAGCTGCTACAATAACTTTATAAAGATATATATTTAAAAATTTTTTAATTTATTGATTTTATTTTTAAAAAGTATTTTTATTGATTTCAGAGAAGAAGGGAGGAGAGAGAGATAGAAACATCAATGATGAGAGAGAATCATTGATCTGCTGCCTCCTGCAGGCCCCCTACTGGGGACCCAGCCTGCAACCCAGGCATGTACCCTTGACCGGAATCAAACCTGGGACTCTTCAGTCTGCAGGCTGATGCTCTGTTCACTGAGCCAAACTGGCTAGGGCTTATTTTACTTTTTAAATATATTTTTATTGGTTTTAGAAAGGAAGGGAGAGTGAGAGAGATAGAAACATCAATGATGAGAAAGAATCATTGATCAGCTGCCTCCTGCACACCCCACACAGGATCAAGCCCACAACTGGGAATTGAACGGGTGACCTCCTGGTTCATCGGTCGATGCTCAACTACTGAGCAACACCACCCAGGAAGGAAAGAGGTTTTTATCTTCACATTTTCTATATTGCTTATGTATTTTATATTTTTTATGAAAAAATTAATATAAATCTATACAAATAAAGGATTGGGGAAGAAAAAGTGACCGGTTAATGATGTGGAGGAAAAAAATGGGGATCTATGAAAATTAACCTCACAGTGTGATCTGATAAATTCCTAACTGGATTGGTCATGATGGGTAGTCATGCCCAGGCCTATAACTTCTTTAGTGAAAGGTTTTAAGCGAGTTTATTTATTACTAGAGGCCTGGTGCAAGAATTCGTGCACGGGTGGGTCTCTCGGCCTGGCTGGCGATCGAAGCCTATCGGGGGGCCAGCTGGTGGGGGTGGAGGGACCACAGGAGGTTGGCTGTGGGAGTGCACTGACCACCAGGGGGTAGCTCCTGTGTTGAGTGTCTGCCCCCAGGTGGTCAGTGCAGGTTATAGTGACTGGTTGACCAGTCGTTCTGGTTGTTCCATCATAACGGTCGCTTAGGCTTTTATATATATAGATTCTTATACAAGGTTAATAAACCTTTGAGAAGTCAGAAGTAATACCCTTGAAGGTATGACCACTCTTAAGAAAGCACATAATCTTGTTAAATATCTGGTAATCTAATCCCCACCTTGCTTTCTCCCACCTCCATGTAATCTTCCTTACCCTTCCTCCTTCATTTCAAATGCATAAAAAGAGCTGCAAAACTGTTATTCTTGGGAACATCTGAGGTCTTGCTCCTTGGCGTATGTCATCAGTTGGGCTCAAATAAACTATTCCTTCCAGGGACAATGAGTATAGGATTTTCATTTGGGATGATAGAAAAGTTCTAGAAATAGATAGCCACATTGTACTCAGTGCCACTGATTGGTACACTTTAAAATTGTTCAAATGGGTGACTCTCCTTCTTGGGAGCATGCCCATGACTTTCCTGTCCCCCTTTTCTCTCTCCTCTCCCCCCAGGTGCATCCCTTCTTTTGCTTCTGTAACTTGTTTTCTGAGCCTATGTAACTCAGCTGCCTCACTTCTACTACCTGTGTAACTTTCTAAATAAACTTTCTCTTAAAAAAAAATTGTTAAGCACAGCTGGCGTGGCTCAGTGGTTGAATGTCAACCTATGAATCAGGAAGTCACGGTTCAATTTCCAATCAGGACACATGCCCTGGTTTTGGGCTCGATCCCCAGTAGGGGGTGGTGTGCAGGAGGCACACTGATGTTTCTAGTTCTCTCTCTCTCTGAAATTAATAAAAACATATGTTAAGAAAAAGATCCTTAAAAAAAAAGACCATGAAAAACAATCAGAATTTACCAGTGCCTCTCCAGAACTAGCTGTAAAGAAGTTGAAATGAAAGAAATTATCTAAATAGAAATAGGTCCTGGTGGGAAAGATAAAATAGTAGGCTATATTTATGCAACAGAATTGTTTTTTGAGATGTTAATTTATTAATTCTACCAATGTGATTTTTTAAAATACATTTTTATTTATTTCAGA
The DNA here is from genome assembly GCA_026230045.1 of Corynorhinus townsendii. Classification (NCBI taxonomy): domain Eukaryota; kingdom Metazoa; phylum Chordata; class Mammalia; order Chiroptera; family Vespertilionidae; genus Corynorhinus; species Corynorhinus townsendii. The sequence continues at coordinate 132,406,363 of JAPDVU010000007.1, read as the reverse complement.
GAGTAAGGAAGAGGGAGAGATTGAAACATCAATGATGAGAATCATTGATTGGCTGCCTCCTGCATGCCCCCTACTGGGGACCAAGCCTGCAACCCAGGCATGTGCTGTTGGTCAGAATCGAACCCGGGACCCTTCAGTCTGCAGGCCAACGCTCTATCTGCAGAGCCAAACTGGATAGGGTTGTACCAATCTGGGGTTTTGTTTTGTTTTGTACCAATGTGTTTTGGTCACCATATCATTTCTCAGCCTCCACACAAGCCTGCCCCATCCTACTCTACACCGGTCCTTCATATATAGGTCTATTGTAATTCCTTTCTTGGGATTTTTGCAAGAGGGAAAGCCAAAAGCAGTTTAAAGCCAAATGCTCTTCTGTTTTTTGTAAAAGTGTAAATCCAGTCAAGAGGAGGGAAGAAAGAGAGAGGCCTCTGCTTGAGAGAGTAATGGAGTGAGGGTGGAGAAAAGGGGAGATTCTCCTAAACAGGGAAAGGGCCTGGATTACCAGGAACTTCACTAGTAATTTGGGGGCCCAAGGAGTGGGTCAAGACCTCAGAGTACACTGGGGTATCTAGAATGACTGGACCCCAAGGTGACCTGCTTGGGCAGAAATGTCAATGACATTCTGACCAAACGGAATATCATTGTACAGTAGAGAACCACATGGCCTGAGACCAAGATTTTGGTGCGGTTTTTTTTTTGAGACCAAGATTTTTATGGCATTATGCATATCACATAAGGTGCCCTAACCAATGATTAATTGGTTTCTCATCACCTTAATCTGATAGGAGCCAAAATGTGGGATTAAAAGTAATATTTCCTTATTTTACATGTGTGTTAAAATTTATACCTAATATATGTTTCACATGGTATAGTTTTTAAAAATATATTTATTTCAAAGGGAGGAAGGGAGAGGGAGAGAAACAATGATGAGAATCATTGATCGGCCACCTCCTGCATGCCCTCTAATGGGGATGGAGCCTGCAACCTGGGCATGTGCCCTGACTGGGAATTGACCATGACCTCCTGGTTCATAGGTAGACACCCAACCACTGAGCCATGCTGGCAGGGCTAGTTTTGAAATTTGATTGTGAGAAGCAGAATAATGGCCTCCCAAAGATGTTCATGTCCTAAAAGATATGCAGATATGTTCATTTATATTGTAAAGAGACTTTGCAGATGTGTTTAAACAACCTCCAGATGTGGAGATTATCCTGAATTATCTGGATGAGTACAACCTATTCACAAAGATTTTTAAAAGTGGGAGAGGGGAGATCAGCAACCTGATATTTCTGACTTTGAAGATGGAGGAAAATCATGAGCCCAGAAATTGCCACCTCTAGAAGCTAGGAAAATCAAAGAAATAGATTTTCCCCTAGAGTCTCAAAAAAAGAAAGAGAGCCCTACCAGCACCTTGATTTTAGTCCTGTGAGTCCAGTGTCAGACTTCTAACCTACAGAACTGTTAGACAGTAAATTTGTGTCACTATGTTTGTGGTCATCTGTTACAGTAGTAATGGAATACTAATACATGGTAAAGGAGCCTACCCACCCCTCACTCTTTTTTCCCCTTTGTCTCTCCTTACTAGGGGGGGAAAAGGGTTCCATGGAAAGTAACCTCACAGGCTGAAAAAATGGGTTCTAGGAATATAATCTCAAAAGGTGATCTGATCATAAATTCCTAGTCAAGCAGGTCATGGTAGGTAGTCACACCCCAGACATATAACTTCTTTAGTAAAAGGTTTCTCTTTGCTTTAAATAAGCCTTGTTCATTGTTTCTGTGCATGTAGGTTAACAAATTTTTTAAATAAGCCACCATCAAGAGAGCAAATACTCTTGTTAACTATCCTGTGATCCCATCCCTGCATTGCTTTCTCCCACCTCCATGTAATCTTTTTTGTGCAGGATGAACCCCATTTTTCCAGGGACATCTACCATGGCTCAGTCCTTTCTTGAGGAACTATACTAGTACATTCCCCACCTCACTGACATGGAGCCACACCCAGGGCAAGGTGAGAGGACTTGAGAGGACTCGTGAGAAAGAAGTGCTGAATCAGACAAAGGCTGCTTTTGACACATCCAAAGGGTAACCATGGGTGACAGGTGTTAGGTATCCTTTGACCACGCGTCTCCTAGTGTACTGACACTACCACAACTTGGGGGGAAGCTGAAATTTGGCTAGAATAGTGGACAGGCTCTGAGTTCAGAAGTGGAGGCTGTAGCAATCTCCCAGGACAGTCTCCAATCTGCTATGTGTTTAAACAAAACAGGCAAGGGCAACAGGAAATGTGGTTTTGTTGTTACAGTTTTCCTTGGGAGAAGGCACGGGAATGGTAGACGTGATAGGCATCTTTGGGCTAGATCAGTGGTCGGCAAACCGCGGCTCGCGAGCCACATGCAGCTCTTTGGCCCCTAGAGTGTGGCTCTTCCACAAAATACCACATGCGGGAGCGCACATACAGTGTGATTGAAACTTCGTGGCCCATGCGCAGAAGTCGGTTTTCAGCCTGGACGAGTCTATTTTGAAGAAGTGGCGTTAGAACACTCAAGGGGCCAAAGAGCCGCATGTGGCTCGAGAGCCGTGGTTTGCCGACCACTGGGCTAGAAGATTGGTTGTGGGAGAGGGATAAGAAAGTAAGATTGTTTTGGTATGTTCCCTTAGTATGAAAGACAGCTGAGAATCTTCTCTAGGTAGGGTTGCCCAAAACAGATATTTGAATTTCAGATAAATAATAACTTTTTTAGTAGAAGTATATCCCAAATATTGCAATCATATGAGGTTTCTCCCTCTGAGAGAGAATGGATAAGTCAGGAAAGGATGCAGGAAGCTGAAGGGGTTCCCCTTTTCTCTGAAATTAGGTCAGTTGTTAAAAGTGCCTTTTGAAGCCCACCCGTCGTGGTTCAGTGGTTGAGTGTTGACCTATATACCAAGAGGTCAATTCCTGATCAAGGCACATGCTCAATTGCGGGCTCCATCCCCAGTAGGGGGCGTGCAGGAGGCAATGATTCTCTCTCATTGATGTTTCTCTCTCCCTCTCCTTCTCTTTCTTCCTTCCTTTCTGAAATCAATTAAAAAATATCCTATATAATAAAGAGCTAATATGCTAATTAGACTGAACAGCAGAACAACAGTCTGGACAACCTTCTGGACTAAGCCGTCGCTGTGAGGGCCGAGCCCCTTGCATGAATATCGTGCATCGGACCTGTAATATATATATACTGAGTGACCAGATTATTATGACCACCTGATGTTTGTAGGCAAATTAGCCGTACACTGCATCTTATGGGATATGGAAGCCGAAGACCTGTTCGAACACCTTTGCTGTCTGCAGTTACCAAGATAAAACATCTCTAATTCGCACAGGAACACAAGAATTGGACAGTCAAGCATTGGAAAAAAGTCATGTAGTCCGATGAATCACGTTTCCAGTTGCATCGTGCAGATGACAGAGTGAGAATTTAGCGGAAACAGCATGAAAGCATACACCCCACATTCATGAGTACAACCCTTCAAGCTGGTGGGGACAGTGTTATGGTTTGGGGCATGTTTTCCTGGCATGATTTGGGCCCTTTAATTCTTGTGGAACAACGTCTGAATAGCACAACATACCTAAGTATCGTTTCTGATCAAGTTCATTCTATCATGTTGATGGAGTATCCCAATGGAGATGGCTTCTTCCAACGAGACAATGCGCCATGCCACGGTGCTCGTATTGTGCAGGAGTGGTTTCAAGAACATGAGGGAGACTTTATCTTGCTTAAGTGGCCCCCACAATCACCAGATCTCAATCCAAGTGAGCATTTGTGGGACAAAGTTAAAAGATAAAAGAGCCATCAGGCAGCTGGTTCTACAACCATCAATTCGTACAGAACTGGACAGTGCTATTCATCAGGCATGGTGTCAGATTCCTTGCATCACCTTTCAACATCTTGTGGAGTCAATGCCAAGAAGAATCGCTGCAGTATTGGAGGCAAAAGGTGGCCCAACGAAGTACTGATTGGGTGGTCATAATAATCTGGCATTATAAATCTGGCTATATATCTATCTCTATCTCTATCTATCTATCTATCTATCTATCTATCTATCTATCTATAGAGAGAGAGTTTTGAGGATAGAGCTAGAACTTGCCAGATGAGGTGATTAGGGCTGCATGGATATAGAGACTAGTAGTGGTGAGGACTCAGGCTTTGGAACCCTGAGTCCTCACCCTGGTCTATGCCTCTTCCTAACTTTGTCATCTTGGATAATTTACTTATCCTCTCTGCTCTTTGGTTTTCTCATCTCTAAAATGGGCTCCCTACTGGGGATTTCCTCATGGGGTTGTGCAGATTAGGTGAGGTGATGCAGGCAAAGTCCTGTTCACTATTATTAAATTGCAGTGACACAAATCTTTATGGCTATGTGCTTATTTCAAGCTGTTTTCTGAAGGAGAGAAAGTAGATAGCTGAATTGCTTTATTTGTGTTCCTAGTTGGAAACTTAATTTGATTTTTAGAAATATTAGGCAGCTGAATTTTAATTAACACAAAATTGAAATAATTCTTATTATATGTTCAGCTGGTGTGCCTCAGTGGATTGAGCATCATCCCATGATCCAAGAGGTCCTGGGTTCGATTCTTGGTCAGGGCATGTGCCCAGGTTGTGGGCTCGATCCCCGATAGGGGATGTATAGGAGGCAGCTCATCGATGTTTCTATCTCTCCCTCTCCCTTCCTCTCTATCTAAAAATCAATAAAACTTATTTTTTTCTTTTCTTTTTTTGTTTATTTTAAAATATATATTTTTATTGATTTCATAGAAGAAGGGAGAGGGAGATAGAAACATCAATGATGAGAGAGAATCATTGATCAACTGCCTCCTGCACGCCCCACACTGGGGATCAAGCCCACAACCCAGGCATGTGCCCTAATTGGGAATCGAACTGTGACCTCCTGGTTCATAGGTTAATGCTCAACCACTGAGCCATGCCGGCTGGGCCTCATATGCATTTAAAAAATTTTTCAAAAGTGATATTTAAAACAATAGGATAAAATAATCTTATTGCTCTAACACAACTAATTTTAGTTCATCTTCTGTCAGTATAGCTGTGTGTGTGTGTGTGTTTAGGGTTTAGGTTAGTTCCAGTTGCTGATGTAGTTGAATTATGTTACCTGGATACCTCTTGGAGAAGCTTACGTCACCTTGACCTGAGGCATTAATATTTAACAGACGTGAGATCAATGGATTGATGATAGCAAAATTAATCCAATCCACCTGCGTTTCTATTTGTTGATAGAACAGCAAGGCTTTTCTACAAGCCAGAAAGCAAGGGCTTCTGGAGGAGGCAACTGAAAGCAGTAGGATCTGGATTTGGGAACAGGCTTCTCCATTGGTTTTCTTTCACCTTTGTTCTCAGACAGGCTTCTGAAAGGTCAGGTTGCCTCTATCCTTCTTCTTTAAAATATTGAGGTATCAGCCCTAACCGGTTTGGCTCAGTGGATGGAGCGTCAGCCTGTGGACTGAAGGGTCCCAGGTTCGATTCCGGGTCAAGGGCATGTGCCTTGGTCATGGGCACATCCCCCATGGGAGGTGTGCAGGAGGCAGCTGGTCGATGTTTCTCTCCCATTGATGTTTCTGACTATCTCTCTTCCTTCCTCTCTGTAACAAATCAATAAAACACATTTTTTAAAAATTAAAAAAATATAAAATATTGAGCTATCAGTAAATAAATAGAAATATTGGCAAAGAAAAACCCATTTTGGCTAGGCAATACTATAGTTTGGAAACTCTGATCTTAGATGAGGTGTCTAGCCTGTGTTGCAGAGAATTCAACTATCAGATATTGGCATTGACTAAATGTTCTGCTGAATCAACTTAATCAGTCTGTGTCATGCCCCAGTGACCTTGGGATGCTGTTCCTCTCCCCTCTTCACCTTTGGCTTCTGTTAAAGGAGGGTGTTCTGGCAGCATTCTCTCTGACACAGATGAGTAAGTTTATTATCTGTAGATATCTTTTAGATATAAAAAAAAATCACTTCTGGGATATGGCCCAACATCTTAATTGACATTATCCACATGTGTGGGTTTTTTTGTGTTTTTTTTTTTGTCTTTGTGAAAATGGTTCAGAACACAGAGATCTCTCTAATCATAGGGAATAAATCATTAGGTAAAAACAACTCCCAACCTGAAAAACAGCCACAGAAATCTGCAGACAATTAAACTTCCTTCCAGCCCTAGCCGGTCCTGGAGTCGATTCTAATCAAGGGCACAGGATTGTCTCTCATCATTGATGTTTCTATCTCTCTCCCTTTCCCTTCCTCTCTAAAACCAATAAAAATATATTTTAAAAAATAAACCTACTTCCATCTGCTCAGGTCAGACTTTTTGGCAGGCACTTTTCATGTATATTACATTATTTAATATACATGAAAATGAAGTCTTGTTATAATTGTTCAGAAATTAATTCATTCAGTCACAGGTCACTGTCCAGCTGCTTACAGTCTCCTCTCTGGCTGAACTCCTCCCCTCTCTGAACTCTCTGCTCTGCTCCCCTATTTACTCCCATCCAGCCACACTAGTTCCTTGCTGTTCATCAAGGTCACTTACCACCTCAGAGCATTTGCACTTGCTATTCCCTCTACCCCAGAAATCCATGTAACTCACTCCCTCACATCCTTAGAGTCTTGTCTCAATTGTCACTGCTACAATGTGGCCTTATCAAAAAAGATGTTCTTGACTCTTATTTAAAATTGTACTCCCCTGGTTAGGGCACATACAAGAATCAAACAATGAATGCATAAATTAAGTGGAACAACAAATTGATGTTTCTCTCTCTCTCTCTCTCTCTCTCTCTCTCTCTGTCCTCCATCTCATCTCTTTCTCTCTCTAAAATAAATGAATGAAAAAATTTTTTTTAAATTGTACCTCCTGCTCCCATGCTTCCTGTCCTCTTCTTCTTTATCACCATCTAAAATGACATATACATTACTTATTCATTTTGCTTATTGGTGGTCTCTCCCCATTAAAATATAAATTCCAATGAGAGTGGGAACTTTGTTTTGCTCACTAGTCTATCCCCAGTGCCTAAACAGTGCCTGGCACAGAGTAGGCTCAACAAATATTTTTTGAATAAATGAATTATGAAAGGCCACTCAGGCAGTAAATGCTGGAGGTGGAAAATCAAAAGTTAGGTCTTGTGGTTTGAAACTGGTTCTTTTTTCTGAACTCCATGCTCTCTCTGGGAAGAAAAAAAAGATTTTCTTTCAAAAGTGAACATAGGAAAGTGTTAATGGAAGGTAATGTGAAACCTGCTCAGTCATCCTCCCACAATATCTGATAGGTGTGATCCTTACTAAATTACCATAAGCCAATTGGAAATCTGCATTTAAAGAAAGACTTGCAGAAGAGAATCCAAGATGGCGGCGTAGGTAAACACCTAAACTGCTGCCTCGCGCAACAATTTCAAAAATTCAACTAAAAGACAAAACGTCTATCACCCAGAACCACGGGAAAGCTGGCTGAGTGGAAGTTCTACAACTAAAAGGAAAGAGAAAGGAGCATCGAGACGTGCACGAGCGCTGAAAAGCTGAGGTACGGAGGCGCGTGATCCGGGCTGGCTGCGGGCGTTGCTTTTTTCAACCCAAAGGGAGACAAGCCCCCGATTACTCTGAAATCCAGTTTCTGGGGAGACACGGGGGACCCAAACTCCTACGGGGAGAAGCTGGACTGTCTGCCAGTGAGGGGGGCTTACTTGCAGAGCTGCGCGCAGGAATAATTGTTTACTGCACTGGGGCACAGGACTCCGGGACGCCCTTGGGGACACAGAGCCGGCTAACTAGCAGCCATTGCTGTTTGCCACGCCCTAGCCTAGTGACATCCTGAGGCCCCGCCCTGCACAACCTACAAACCCACCCAAGCTCCAAGCAGCAGCGTTAGCAGAAGAAAGCCCCGCCCTATTGCAGCTTAACCTAGCAAACTTGCAGCCTGGGTCAGACAGCTCCAAAACCTCCAAACCCCAAGCAAAGAGGAGAAAACTGTAGCTCTCACTGTAGCTCCTGCTGGATGGCCTCAGACAGTAGCTGACCTGCACCCCATTGGAGATCCAGAAGCCAGTATACCTAGTGGTCAGAGTGAGACACCAGATTTCAACTCCTCACATCCATAAGTGACACATTCAAAGGCAGACTCAGTGAGCACCAAAGCCCCACTGAAACAAGTCCTGCCCCTAAGTGTGTCTTCAGCGCAGCAGTTCTTCCATTATAGACACAGTGAGTGCTCACAGCTAATTGGCCTGGAGGTCAATTCCTCCCAGTATACCAATAGCAATTAAGGCTTTAACTGCACCAAGTCTTTGCACTCAGTCCACAAAGGGGTGTACCAAGAGTGTCCACATCAGGTGATTGGGGAGGCTGAGCTACTGCCCCCTATAGGTCACCTACCACACAAAGCCACTGCATCAACACAGGGAAGCAGCCAAAATGAGGAGACAAAGAAACATGTCACGAATGAAAGAAATGGAGGAAAGCAAACTACTGGATGACATAGAGTTCAGAACCACATTTATAAGGTTACTCAAGAATCTTCTTAAAACCGCTGAGAAACTTGATGAGACCTTCAAGGAGCTTAATGAGAATGCCAAAAAAATGGAAAAGGATCAGTCAGAAATGAAGCATACACTGTCTGAAATAAAGAATATACAGAAACTCAACAGTAGATCAACGTACCCCAAGAATCAAACCAAAGATCTGAAATATGTGGAAACAAAAAACATCCAACCAGAAAAACAAAAAGAAAAAAGAATCCAAAAATATGAAGATAGTGTAAGGAGCCTCTGGGACAACTTTAAGCGAACCAACATCCGAATTTTTGGGGTGCCAGAAGAAGGGAGAGAGCAAAATATTGAAAACGTATTAGAAGAAATAATGACAGAAAACTTTCCCTGCCTGGTGAAAGAAATAGATGTACAAGTCCAGGAAGCGCACAGAACCCCATACAAGAGGAATCCAAAGAGGACCACACCAAGACACATCATCATTAAAATGCCAAGGGCAAAAGACAAAGAAAGAATATTAAAAGCAGCAAGAGAAAAACAGTTAATTACCTACAAGGGAGTACCCATACGACTGTCAGCTGATTTCTCAACAGAAACTATGCAGGCCAGAAGGGAGTGGCAAGAAATATTCAAAGTGATGAACAGCAAGAACCTACAACCAAGATTACTCTACCCAGCAAAGCTATCATTCAGAGTTGAAGGTCAGATAAAGAGCTTCACAGACAAGAAAAAGCTAAAGGAGTTCATCACCACCAAACCAGGATTACATGAAATGCTGAAGGGTATTCTTTAAGGAGAGGAAGAAGAAGAAAAAGGTAAAGATAAAAATTATGAACAACAAAATGACATCAAATACATACCTACCAACAAGTGAATCTAAAAATCAAGTGAATAAAAAATCTGAAGAACAGAATGGACTGGTGAATATAACAGAATCAGGGACATAGAAAGGGAGTGAACTGATGATTCTCAAGGGAAGCAGGTGTGAGGGGTGCGGGAAGAGCTTGGACAAAAATCTTACTCCTATGGAAGAAGACAGTGGCGGGGGTAAGGGCATGGGGTGGGGTGGGGAATCAGGTGGAGGGGAGCTATGGGGGAAAAAATAGAGGAACACCTGTAATAATCTGAACAATAAAGATTTATTAAAAAAAAAAAAAAAAAGAAAGACTTGCAGAGCTCAAAGAAGCCAGAATGATTGAATAGTTGCTATATTGATATTTGAGTAGAGGTTAAGGGTTAGGGTCATTGAATTGGTAAAAAGGAAGGCTAAGGGGTCACAAATGACTTCAAGTATTTGGAAGGTTAAAATAAGATTCCCTAACCAATTGTTGGTCATTTCTAACAAGGATGCAACAAGATGAAATGGGTCTTTTGTTAGTTTCCCTCTGATGGACACTTGCATCTAATCTTTTGCTAATAGAAAGAATATTGAAATGACTATTCTTTTTAAAAAGTAATTAATTTAAAAAATATGTTTTGTTGATTTCAGATAGGAAGGGAGAGGGAGAGAGAGAATCATTGATTAGCTGCCTCCTGCACACCCCCTACTGGGGATCGAGCCCACAACCTAGGCATGTGCCCTTGACCAGAATCAAACCTGGGACCCTTCAGTCTGCAGGCCAACGCTCTATCCATTGAGCCAAACCAGCTAGGGCTGAATCTTAAAGACACATCATTTTCCACATATGTGTATATCAATAGGATAATTTTCTAGTTACGTTGTTGGGTTAAATGGTATGTACACAAGTCAAACTTTTTATTGTGGTAAAAGACAAAATTTACTATCTTAATTATTTTTAAGTGTACAATTCAGTAGTGTTAAGTATATTGATATTTTTGTCAATGTACATATGTCATTTTAAAATATATATATTTTATTGATTTTTTAGAGAGAGGAAGAGAGAGGGATAGAGTTAGAAACATCGATGAGAGAGAAACATCGATCAGCTGCCTCCTGCACACCTCCTACTGGAGATGTGCCCGCAACCAAGGTACATGTCCTTGACCGGAATCGAACCTGGGACCCCTCAGTCCGCAGGCTGATGCTCTATCCACTGAGCCAAACCGGTCAGGGCACATATGTCATTTTGATATATACTTTCACAAGCATTAAATGAGAGAGGGCCCTTTGTGTAGAAGTTACTGAAAAGCAGAGTGCTGCCCTAGCTGGTTTGGCTCAATGGACAGAACACTGGTCTGGCCACTGAAGGGTCCCGGGTTCGGTTCCAGTCAAGGGCATGTACCTTGGTTGCAGGTTCAATCTTGACCCTGGTCAGGGCAAATTCAGGAAGCAACCAATCAATGTGTCTCTCTCACATCAATGTTTCTCTCTCTGTCTCTCCCCCTCCCTTCGACTCTCTCTAAAAATCAATGGAAAAATATCCTTGAATGAGGATTAACACACACACACACACACACACACACACACACACACACACACACACACAGAATGGCCAGGAAAATTCTCAATAGGAAGACTGTCTTACTAGATATTAAACCATATTACTGTACTGCAGTAATTAAAACTATAGCACTGATACCTGTAAAGACATACAGATTAAAGGATAAAAATAGAAAGTAGAGAAATAGGCTCAAATACATATACACATTTATTTATGATAAAGTAACCTTTTTAAATTGGAAAAGTTTTGTATTGTTCAATAATGGTTCTAAAACCACTGGCATGAACTTATGGCAGCCACCTTAGGATTTTCTTAGCATTTTGGGACTCTGTTTGATTCTGTGCTTATTTGCACTACACCAGGTAATTAGAGGAATCAAAGAAATTCTCTAGGAATTGCCTTACCTGACACTTTAGTAGAATCTTAATGCAAATAACAAATCTCTAGAGAGACTTGGAGAAATGTGAAAGTGGTTTAGGGAGAAAACTCCTGAGGAAGGCTTAAACAGTATTGGCTCCAACTGTCAAATAAGTTTTTTAAAAAAATTATTGATTGGTTGATTTGAGAAAGAGATTTGTGGTTTCATTTATTTATTCATTCATTGGCCAAGTCTTGTATGTACCCTGACCGGGGATCAAACTGCAATGTTGGTGCATCTTGACGATGCTCTAACCAACTGAACTACCTGGCCAAGGGTCTCAAATCAGTTAAAGAAAACACAAACATTTTTATTTCTTTTGCCTACTTCCCCATGTAATATTTGTCCTTCTACCCAATATAAGCAGCTGGCTTATGGGGTGGGGGAAGGGGATGGTTGCCGAGCAGATTTTCTTGGATGACCTGCTGCTCTCCCACTGCTGGCATTATTGGAATAAACATTCATACATGATTCAACCCTGTCTTTGCTTAATTGGCTCAAGTAGAGACAGGTACCTGGATCCATTGGTTGTCCGGTTTCAGCTATATGAAACTATTAGCCTACACCACTGTGGAAAACAGTATGGAGTTTCTTCAAAAACTAAAAATGGAACTCTCATTTGATCCAATAATCCCACTTCTAAGAACATATCCCAAGAAATCAGAAATACCAATCAGAAAGGATAAACTGTATGTACCCTTAAGTTCATAGCAGCACAATTTACAATAGCTAAGATTTGGAAACAGCCTAAATGTCCATTAGCAGATGAGTGGATTAGAAAACTGTGGTACATCTACACAGTGGAATATTATGCTGCTGTAAAAAGGAAGGAACTCTTACCATTTGCAACAGCATAGATGGACCTGGAGAACATTATGCTAAGCGAAATAAACCAGTTGGAGAAAGATAAATATAGCATGATCTCACTCATTTATGGAATATAATGAACAGCACAAACTGATGAACAAAAATAGATCCAATAAAAAATATTTTAGAATATAATAGAAGTAATCCTGTTATTTGCAGATTTTTAATATTTCCTACAACTTTTGTGATATTATACTATGTTAGTACAGTTTTGGTAATATTATTATATTTAAAATAGTTTTCTTGAAATATTAATGTTTATTGTATGTTACATTATATTTTAAATTGTTTTTCTTAAAATACTGTTTATTGCATGTACCATCGTTATATTTAAAATCATTTTTTTGAAATATTAAAAAAATTTTGTGTGTAAACAAACAAACAAATCCCAAAACTATTAGCCTAAAAGGATCAGAAAACATCAAATCAGTTTTAACTGATCCTATTTCACAGGTTGGGATCCTTTTTATTTTGAATGAACTACCAAATTAACAGAGTTGACTAACATCTGTCTCCATTGTCCCCAAAGCTGGATCTGTGAGACCTTACAGTTTCTATAAGGCAAAATCAGGCAGTTCAGCTTTTCTTTTCTTTCTTTTTTTTTTTTTTTTTTTAAAAAGCTAGATGCTATGTAACATTTTAGCATTATTTCTTTTGTTTTGAAGTCCTTTTGTTTGGGAAAATTGAGGGTTGAAACTTTTTATGATTGAAGAAACCAAGATGGTGGCATAGGTAAACACCTGAACTTGCTGCCTTGCACAACCACTTCAAAACTACAACTAAAAGACAAAACGGATATCATCCAGAACCACAGGAAGGTTGGCTGAGTGGAAATTCTACAACTAGAAGGGAAGAGAAAAGCACACTGAGACTCAGAGGAGCTGTGGAAGTAAAGTGCAGAGGTACGGAGGCGCGCACGCCAAAAGGGCTGGCAACTGAATATGCGGCTGGCTTTTTCAATCTGCAGGGAGACACAGCCCCCAACTGCTCTGGACTCCAGTTCCGGGCAAGACTCTGGGGACCCAGACTCAAATGGGGAGAAACTGGACTGTCTGGCAGCATGCGGAACTCAAGGGCTTTTTTCTCTCAGAGGTGCTTGCAGCGATTATCAAGGGACACTGAGACCTGGGGGCCTCTTAGGGCAGGGCTGACAGGAAGCCATTGCTGTTTGCTCTGCCCTGAGACTCCGCCCCATCCAAGCTGAGCACAGAGGCTTTTGCATATGAATGGCCTGGTCCTTTGAAATCTAAACTTACCTAACAAACTGCAGCTGAGTGAGAAAGACCCAGAACATCCAAAAGAAAGCCCAAGGCCCCACAGCAGCTTGCATTGCTTCACAGCTGGGCCTCATCTGGGCACCTCCAAAACCCAAACAAAGAGGAGGAATCTGCAGATCTCTCCATAGCTCCTGCTGGGTGGCCTCAGGCCGAGACTAAATTAGCACCTCCTTGGAGATCCAAGAGCCAGTGTACCCAGTGGTCAGAGTAGGACCATCCAGAGGACAACTCCTGAGATCCCTAAAGGACACACTCAGGGGGCAGACTCAGTGAGCACCAAAACCCATTGAAGCAAGTCTTGCCCCATAATGGTGTCTCCAGCACAGAAGTTCTCCCATCCTAGACACAGCTGATCCTCACAGCCAATTGGCCTGGAGGTCACTTCCTCCCAGTGATACCAACAACAGTTAAGGCTTAACTACAACAAGACTGTGCACACAGTCCACAAAGGGGTGCACCAAGAGTGTCCACCTCAGGTAACTGGGGAGGCTGAACCACTGGGCCCTACAGGACACCTAGCACACAAAGCCACTCTATCAACTCAGGAAAGCAGCCAAAATGCAGAGACAGAGAAACAGGTCACAAATAAAAGAAATGGAGGAAAGCAAACTACAGGATATAGAGTTCAAAACCACGGTTATAAGGTTTTTAAAGAATTTTATAGAAAAGGCTGATAAATTTAGTGAGACCCTCAAGGATATGAAATAGGACCAACTAGAAATTAAGCATACACTGACTGAAATAAAAAATAATATACAGAGATCCAACAGCAGACTAGAGGATCGCAAGAATCAAGTAAAAGATTTGAAATACAAAGAAGCAAAAAACACTCAACTGGAAAAGCAAAAAGAAAAAAAGAATCCAAAAATATGAAGATAGTATAAGGAGTCTTTGGGACAACTTTAAGCGTACCATCATCCGAATTATGGGGGTTCATCTGAAGAAGAGAAAGAGCAAGATACTGAAAACCTATTTGAAGAAATAATGACAGAAAACTTCCCCAACCTGGTGAAAGAAATAGACTTACAAGTCCAGGAAGTGCAGAGAACCCCAAACAAAAGGAATCTAAAAAGGACCACACCAAGACACATCATAATTAAAAGGCCAAGGGCAAAAGACAAAGAGAGAATAATAAAAGCAGCAAGAGAAAAACAGTTACCTACAAGGGAGCACCCATACGACTGTCAGCTGATTTCTCAACAGAAACTATGCAGGCCAGACGGGAGTGGCAAGAAATATTCAAAGTGATGAATAGCAAGAAGCTACAACCAAGATTACTCTACCCAGCAAAGCTATCATTTAGAATTGAAGGTCAGATAAAGAGCTTCACAGATAAGGAAAAGCTAAAGGAGTTCATCACCGCCAAACCAGTATTATATGAAATGCTGAAGGGAATTCTTTAAGAAGAGGAAGAAGAAGAAAAAGGTAAAGATAAAAATTATGAACAACAAATACATATCTATCAACAAGTGAATCTAAAAAGCAAGTGAATAAAAAATCTGACAAACAGAATTAACTGGTGAATATAATAGAATCAGGGGTGTAGAAAGGGAGCGGACTGACAAACCTTGGGGGTGGGGAAAGGGATGTGGGGGGTGCGGGAAGAGACTGGACAAAAATCATACACCTATGGATGAGGACAGTGGGGGATGGGGTAAGGGCAAAGGGTGGGGTGGGAACCGGGTGGAAAGGAGCCATGGGGGTAAAAAAGAGGAACAACTGTAATAATCTGAAAAATAAAGATTTAAGTTTACTAAAAAAATTAAAAAAAAATACAGCTGAGAGCCCTAATTGCTTTGGTTCAGTGGATAGAGCATTGGCCTGCGGACTGAAGGGTCCTGGGTTCGATTCCAGTCAAGGGCACATGCCCAGGTTGCCGGTTCGATCCCCAGTGGGGGGCATGCAGGAGGCAGCCAATCGATGATTCTCTCTCATCATTGATGTTTCTATCTATCTCTCTCCCCCTCCCTTCCCCTCTGAAATCAATAAAAATAAAAGTGTTTATGATTAAACATTTCCCTCTTCCAAGGCATATACACCTAGTAAAACACTGTCCAAATAGTTAACAGATTAATTGCTATATTATTTACAATTTTAAATTTATTGTGTGGCTGTGGTTTAGACAACAGAAAGGAGCTGGTAATTACTCTCCAATTGCATGATGGTTGCCATGTGCTTTCTTGGCGCACGGTTCCTATGTAATTAGAGCTATGTGTGCCTGCAAAACAAAGTGATGCCCTTATACATTTGGAAGCATGAAATTAAATTTCCCAGACGGAGAGTAACAATTTCAGTTTTGAGGAATTGATTCCTTCCAACCACTTCTTTGGGAAATCCAAGATGTACAAGTAACTTAGGTTTCTGTTTACAGTTCAGTATGAATGGAGATTTTTCTGTCAAACTTGGAAAGCAAATTCTTCTTTCTGGCCCTAGCTGGTTTGGCTCGGTGGATAGAGTGTCGGCCTGAGTACTGAAGGGTCCCGGGTTTGATTCCAGTCAAGGGCACATGCCAGGGTTGCGGGCTTGGTCCCTGGTGGGGGGCATGTGGGAGGAAGCTGATCAGTGATTCTCTCTCATCATTGATGTTTCTCTTTCTCCCTCTCCCTTCCTCTCTGAAATCAATAAAAATATATGTATTTGTTTTTTCCTGATTAGAGATCTGTGCTGGGGATACATATAGTTTTGAGGGTAACCAGGATGGATCCTACCTCTGAGTACCCTGAAAGGGGCTATTTTCTAGAGAGGGTCTCGAATTTGAGGGGTTAGGGTCTCACATAGGCCCAGGCAGAAAATGATCCCAAATGAATTGTGTTGTTTCTCTAAGTCCCCATAAATAGGCTAGTTGAAGTCTGATTTTGCTCATATGAATCTTTAGACAACAAACCCTATATTTTTTCTTATGTATAATCTCTTGGCTAAGTATGTGAACAGTCTTCTAGGTTTAGAACACTTAACTTCATTTTCAGACTTTAGCGAAGTAATTTAAGAATAGTTTATTGATTTTAAGAGGAAGAGGGAAAGAGAGACAGAAACATCCATCGGCTACCTCCAGCATGCCCCCTGCCAGGTATCGAGTCTGTCACCCAGGCATGTGCCCTTGACCAGGAATTGAACTGGCAACATCCTGATGCATGGATGACACCCAACCAACTGAGCCACACCAGCAAGGGCTAGCAACGTAATTTAGGAAGATGTGTTTAATTAAACTAAAGTTTAGAGAAGATGATCTGGCTGGTCAATTGAATTCAGCGTTTGTATCAAGAGTAACCAAGAGTGCGTTCGTCTTTGATTTCAATTTTAAAGGTTAAAAACTGAGTTTCCTTTCCTTACATCAGGGAGCATCCCAGGGTTCCCATGATCACTGTATGTATATTTCTTGATTCAACCAATTCCTAAATTCTCAGAATTTCACAAGTTGTTCAAATCTGAATCCTCTATATCCCTTTATGAGAGTCTACTGGGCTGGACCTCAGCTTCCCAAGTGGCATCTCCTGAACTCCCTAAGCCCCAATGCGGAGCAGCCAGAGCTCTCTCTATTTGGGAAAAGACATGAGAGCAATCAGGGATCCCACTGTTATGACAAAATCCCCATTGACTTTTTCTGTAAGTTTGGTTTGTACCTATAAACAAATAATTTGTTTATTGGAAAAAATTTACAAGACACATATGATCAAGAGGAAGAAAATAAAAATTGTCCACAATCTTACCACTTGTAGAGCACCAGAAGCAACACCTTGGTGTGAATTCTTTCAGTCTTGCAATTATGAACATGCTTTTTAAAAAATGTGATATGACTATTTTATAACCCATTTTTTCTGTTCAGTGGGAAATACTTTTCCTATCCTAGAGTTATTCTTCCTTTATGTCATTTCTAATGGCTGCATAGTACTCCATGCTATCCATATACCTTGGTTTAATTAGCCAATTGTAAAAATATAGGCTGCTTCAATTTTTTTTCTTTTTATAAGTATGCCTGTGGCAAAATCTTTTGGGATTATTTCCTTATGATAAACTCCTAGAAGTAGAATATCTGTGTAAAAAAGCATGTGTATTTTTAAGTCTTCCTAAATAGGTTGCTAAATTATACTCCAAAAAACATTAATTTATGCTCTTTCTTGATATATATAATAACTGTATACATCCTTTTGTCCCACATTTACTAACACTGTGTATTAAATTTTGCCAATTTGATAAAAATAATATTTCATCATTGCATAAATATATACTTCTTTTTATTATTAGGCAGGTGTTTTTTTAAAAGAATCTTTTTTGGCATTTTGCATTCCTTTTAGTAAATTGCCTGTATTTTTTATTTGTTTTTGTACACTTTCCCCCGGGGTGCTGGTCATTTTCTGATAGATTGGTAAGTATTGTTTAATACAATTTTTGAGCCTCACTCTCAGATATTACATCTTGATTTTGGAGAAAACTTCTGAATAATGTTCTCATTAATCTACAGCAGACAAAGTTTTTTGCTTCTCTATGAAGTTCACATATGCTGAATACTAGTTTAATTCCAGATGGTTTTTCAGGAAATTTAGTTTACAATATGCTGATGCCTCTTTGGATTTATGAAGATTAGTCCTAGACTTTTAAGCATCATCCCACCTTTTTATATAGTTACTGGATTATTTAAGGTTTATTTCCCCCCCTCTATTTCCCAAGTGCATCCTATTTTCATCTCCTTACTTTTACAAATGTCCTATTTTTTTTTTTTTAAGTTCTCCTGGTTTACTGTTTTTCATTTTAAGATGATCACTAGGGAGAAGAGCTAAAAGTATTGGAATGCTCTGTAAATCCTGCAAGTCTGTTGCTTTCTGTCTTCACCTTCCAGAGGTTTGTGGGTAGAGAATTGAAGATGTCAGCAGCTGCAGGAATGTCCCCAGCCATCAGCTGCATGTTATAGACACCATGTGGTTTGCCAGAGATGGAAAGGAACTAGGCTGGCCCACTTTCAGATTTCGCCAAAATTTGTCTTTCTTCTTTTACTTCCTTAACTAGTTTATTATCATTCCCTCTCAACCCTCCACCCCCACTCTATTACATGTCATTTAAGCAAAAATGTTTTTATTTATTTTTAACTTATTTTGAAATAATTCGACTTACATAAACATTGCGAAAATAGCACAAAGAATTCCCTTTACCCAGATTCCCAAAATGTTAATATTTACCACATTTGCTTTATCATTTTCCCCTCTTTCTTCATATATTCATACTTTTCCCCATTTGACACACATGATGAACAAAAGATGATGCCCCTTTACCCCTAAATATATACTTTAATATATGCTTCCTAAAAAACATAGCACTATTATAAAAATCAGTAAGTTAACATTTACATAATATTATTATTCTAATCAAGAGTTTATTAAAATTTCATCAAGTATCTTAATATTGCCATTTATGGCCAATGGGAAAAAAATAATTTTTAGGGTAAATTTCCCCCCCCAATTGAATATTTTTTCTTAGAAAGGAAGGGAGAGAGGAAACATCAGTGTGAGAGACAGACATCAATTGGTTGCCTCCAATATGTGCCCTAATAGGGGATGGAACCCACAACCTAGGTGTGTGCCCCGACCAGGAATCCAACCCACAACCTTTTGGTGTAGGGGACAATGCCCAACCAACTGAGCCACCTGGCCAGGGCTAGGGTAAAAGTGTTTTGATTGATCACCTGTATTAGTGGTTTCCCCAGTCTAGGATTTTATTTTAAACTAGAGGCCCATTGCACGATATTGGTGCAAGAATAGGCCCCTGGCTTCACTCCCAGCCGCCCGGGAGCCGGCACATCCCCGCTCCTACCAGGAGCTGGCAAGTCCCCACTCCCCTGCTGCCAGGGAGCTGACACGTCCCCACTCCCAGGCAGCCCGGAGCCGGCAAGTCCTCCCTTCTGTCTGGAGTACCACTCCAGTAGCTCCCTCTGCCACCTCCCTTCCCCTCATAGCAGGCTTCACACTGCTCTGTGCCTGCGTATGCAAATTAACCTCCATCTTTGTTGGGTTAATTTGCATACTCACTCTGATTGGCTGTGGGCATAGCGGAGTGATGGTTAATTTGCATGTTTCTCTTTTATTAGGTAAGAAGATTAAAAAGTAAAAACTATATACACATTCAAATAAGACATTAAATCTTTAAAAATATTTTTTATTGATTTCAGAAAGGAAGGGAGAGGGGGAGGGAGGGGAGAGAGAGGGAGAGAGAGAGAAACATTACAACCCAGGCATGTGCCCTGACCAGTAATTGAACTGTGACCTCCTGGTTCATAGGTCAATGCTCAAATACTTAGCCATGCTGGCAGAGCATGACATTAAATTTCAACACACTGGAGACTACCAACATATTAATGTTTTCTTATCAATTGTACAAAAAATAAAATGCTTTACATTTAACCTTATAAAATAATGCTTTTATCTGTTTTCTTTTTTGTTGTGTGCTGGTCATTTTCCAGATTTGCTTTATCATTTTCTCTCTATATATCTATATATATACATACATATATAAACACATAAATATATAATTACATATATAAATTATGTACATATAATTTTGCTCTCAGATTCATTCCTTACCCTTCTCCTACTGTTTCATAGGGAACTCCACTTATTTCCCAGGCTGTTAGCTGTCTTTCATGGAGATTTGGCCAATAGGATGCACTGGTAAAAGACTGTAGGCAAGAGAAAGAAACCAAGGAAAAAGGAAGGTGTTTCTTCTTCTCTATCTCTGACTCAGGTGGCTTCTCTCTCATGGCTCTGGCCCAACAACCTTTCTCCTGTGGTCTCATTATGAATGGCCCCAATTTCTGGACTCTGGCAATACTATCTCTTCGCATTGTCCCTCTAGCTCTAGGAATAATAGCTGCTTCCTGCTCTGGCTAATCTCTGGTTGTCTTACTGTTTCCTGTTTGGCTTCTCAGCTCTTCCATCACCTATGTAACCAATTCCTAAAATTAAATTCCCTCTGTTTGAAATGTCTAAAGTAATTTCTGTTTTCTTGACTCAACCGTGGCTGATAACACAGGGTAAGATTTTGTTTGAAAATGTCCTTGCTCAAATAACTTCAGCCACTGCCATGGATGAGTGTCTCAAGCCTTCATTTTACTTATATCTATTTATTTATCCATTCAGTCACATGCTATATAGTGAGCTCTAACGAGATAGCATGTTAGTATGTTAGGTGATAAGGATTCAAAGGAGAACATAAGTTACAACAATAACTAACATTTACTGAGTACTTACTATATATTTAAGTGCTTTAACATTATATTCTTATATTAGAGGCGCGATGCACAAAATTAGAGCAAGAGTAGGCCTTCCTTCCCCCCCTGCCCCTGCTGCTGGCACTGGCTTCCCTCTAGCACTGGGGACCCTGGCTTCCCTCGCAGTGCCAGCTTCATCTGGAAGGTTGTCCAGAAGGATGTCCAGTCTAATTAGTATATTACAGCCTTTATTATTATAGAGTAGTTCTCTACTGCTACATAAAAAATGGCCTAAAAACACAATGGTTTAAACAATAAGCATTTATTATCTCAGTTTCTGTGGGTAAGGGATTTTGAAGTGCTTTAGCAGGTTGGTTCTGGCTTAGGGTCTCTCAAGAGTTTTCTGTTGGGATGTCAGCAGGGATTGCAGTCTTCTGAAGACTTAACTGGGGCTGGAGGATTCACTTCCAGGATGACTTCCTCATGGGGCTGTTGGCAGGAAGTCTCAGTTCCTCACCATGTGAACCTCTGTATCCCTGATTGAGTGTCCTCACAAGAAGGTAGTTGACTTCCTCTAGAGCAAGTGATCCAAAGCCATGCTGCCTTTTTTTGTCCTAATCTCAAACACTATCACTTCTATCACAGTCTATTTGTTTGTCACTAAATCCACCTGTATCCAAGGGGAGAAAATTTCAGCTCCATATTTTGGAGAGAAGTGTGCTAAATAATTTGCAAACATATTTTAAAACCACCGCACATCTTATAATTCTTACTAGTACAACCACCCAAATTTTGCAATAGTCCCATTTTGTAGCTGAGGAAACTGAGATACAGATGGTTAAGAAATTTATCCTAAGTCTCACAGCTAGCAAGTAATAGAATTGTGATTCTAAAGCAGATTTATTCTAGAACTTATGTTTTTTTAAAAATATATTTTATTGATTTTTTTACAGAGAGGAAGGGAGAGAGATAGAGAGTTAGAAACATTGATGAGAGAGAAACATCCATCAGCTGCCTCCTGCACGCCCCGGCCCCCCCGCCCCCAACCCGGGATGTGCCCGCAACCCAGGTACATGCCCTTGACCGGAATCAAACCTGGGACCCCTCAGTCCACAGGCTGACGCTCTATCCACTGAGCCAAACCGGTTTTGGCTAGAACTGATGTTTTTAACCAAAGTGCTATATTGTCTGGTCCTCATGAAGCTTATAATCCAATGGGGAGGCTGATATTAGTCTAGCAATCTCTCTCTCTCATTTAGTCCCTGGTCCCAAGTGCAATTCCTTTTTTTTTTTTTTTTTTTTTAAGAGGCTAGCAGACTAGTTCCCAATCCTGGCTGAACATTAGAATCACTTGGAAAGAGGTTTCAAGAAATATTGATACCTAGGACATAACTTATAAATAAGAATCTTTGGGACCCTGGCCCAGTGGCTCAGTTGGTTGGAGTGTTGTTCCATACACCAAAAGGTTGTGGGTTTGATTCCCCATCAGAGTAAATACCTAGGTTGTGGGTTCAATCCCCAGTCGAGGCCTGTGTGAGAAGCAACCAATCAATGTTTCTTTTTCACATCGATGTTTCTCTCTCAAAAAAAAAAAAAAATCAATAAGTATATCCTTGGATGAGTATTAAGGAAAAAGAAGAATCTTTGGGGTTGAGATGCAGGCATCGTTTATTATTTTTTTAAAGCTCCTTGAGTGATTCCAATGTGGCCAGGGTTGAGAACTATTGCAGTGATCAATTTTGCCTTACGATTTTGTACATGGAAGTACAAAGAGCTCAGTTTCTAGCTGCTGTTGTGTTGGGGCAAGGTCTTCTTTCTAAAGGAGCTATTTTTAAAAATAAATCTTTATTGTTCAGATTATTACAGGTGTTCCTCTTTTATTTTTCCCCATAGCTCCCCTCCACCTGATTCCCCACCCCCCCCATGCCCTTACCCCCCGCCACTGTCTTCATCCATAGGAGTAAGATTTTTGTCCAATCTCTTTCCGCACCCCTCACACCTGCTTCCCCTGAGAATCGTCAGTCCACTCCCTTTCTATGTCCCTGATTCTATTATATTCACCAGTCCATTCTGTTCTTTAGATTTTTCATTCACTTGATTTTTAGATTCACTTGTTGGTAGGTATGTATTTGATGTCATTTTGTTGTTCATAATTTTTATCTTTACCTTTTTCTTCTTCTTCCTCTTCTTAAAGGATACCCTTCAGCATTTCGTGTAATCCTGGTTTGGTGGTGATGAACTCCTTTAGCTTTCTCTTGTCTGTGAAACTCTTTATCTGACTTTCAACTCTGAATGATAGCTTTGCTGGGTAGAGTAATCTTGGTTGTAGGTTCTTGCTGTTCATCACTTTGAATATTTCTTCCCACTCCTTTCTGGCCTGCATAGTTTCTGTTGAGAAATCAGCTGACAGTCGTATGGGTACTCCCTTGTAGGTAATTAACTGTTTTTCTCTTGCTGCTTTTAATATTCTCTCTTTGTCTTTTGTCCTTGGCATTTTAATTATGATGTGTCTTGGTGTGGTCCTCTTTGGGTTCCTCTTGTATGGGGTTCTGTGTGCTTCCTGAACTTGTAAGTCTATTTCTTTCACCAGGTAGGGAAAGTTTTCTGTCATTTCTTCTAATAGGTTTTCAATATTTTGCTCTCTCCCTTCTTCTGGCACCCTAAAAATTCAGATGTTGGTTTACTTAAAGTTGTCCCAGAGGCTCCTTACACTATCTTCATATTTTTGGATTCTTTTTTCTTTTTGTTTTTGTGGTTGAATGTTTTTTGTTTCCACATATTTCAGATCTTTGGTTTGATTCTTGGGGTACGTTGATCTACAATTGAGTTTCTGTATATTCTTTATTTTAGACAGTGTATGCTTCATTTCTGACTGGTCCTTTTCCATTTTTTTGGCATTCTCATTAAGGTCCTTGAAGGTCTCACTAAGCTCCTCAGAAGTGTCATCAAGTTTCTCAGCTGTTTTTAGAAGATTCTTGAGTAACCTTATACATGTGGTTCTGAACTCTATGTCATCCAGTAGTTTGCTTTCCTCCGTTTCTTTCATTCATGACATGTTTCTTTGTTTCTGCATTTTGGCTGCTTCCCTGTGTTGATGGAGTGGCTTTGTGTGGTAGGTGACCTATAGGGGGCAGTAGCTCAGCCTCCCCAATCACCTGATGTGGACACTCTTGGTACACCCCTTTGTGGGCTGAGTGCAAAGTCTTGGTGTAGTTAAGCCTGAATTGCTGTTGGTATGCTGGGAGGAATTGACCTCCAGGCCAATTAGCTGTGAGCACTTGCTGTGTCTATAATGGAAGAACTGCTGCACTGAAGACACGCTTATGGGGCAGGACTTGTTTCAGTGGGGATTTGGTGCTCACTGAATCTGCCTCTTGAATGTGTCACTTATGGATGTGAGGAGTTGAAATCTGGTGTCTCACACTGACCACTAGGTACACTAGCTTCTGGATCTCCAATGGGGTGCAGGTCAGCTACTGAGGCCACTCAGCAGGAGCTACAGTGAGAACTGCAGTTTTCTCCTCTGTGCTTGGGGTTTGGAGGTTTTGGAGCTGTCTGACCCAGGCTGCAAGTTTGCTAGGTTAAGCTGCGATAGGGCAAGCCTTTCTTATGCTAACTCCGCTGCTTGGAGCTTGGGTGGGTTTGTAGGTTGTGCAGGGCGGGGCCTCAGGGTGTCACTAGGTTAGGGCGTGGCAAACAGCAATGGCTGCTAGTTAGCTGGCTCTGCGTCCCCAACGGCATCTGCGAGTCCCGTGCCCCAGTGCAGTAAACAATTATTCCTGCGCGCAGCTCTGCAAGCAAGCCACCCTCACTGGCAGACAGTCCAGCTTCTCCCCGTAGGAGTTTGGGTCCCCCATGTCTCCCCAGAGACTGGATTTCAGAGTAATCGGGGGCTTGTCTCTGTTCGGGTTGAAAAAAGCAACGCACCCAGTCGCCCGCAGCCAGCCCAGATCATGCGCCTCCGTACCTCAGCTTTTCAGCGCTTGTGCACATCTCAATGCTCTTTTCTCTTTCCTTCTAGTTGTAGAACTTCCACTCAGCCAGCTTTCCCGTGGTTCTGGGTGACAGACGTTTTGTCTTTTAGTTGCAGTTTAAATTGTTGTGGGAGGCAGCAGTTTAGGTGTTTACCTATGCCACCATCTTGGATTCTCCTACACATTTTTTAATTTAAAATAATTTTTAAATGTCATGGTTTGTGGAAGTTTTTTTGTTTTGTTTTAATCCTCACACAAGGATATTTTTCCATTGATTTTTAGAGAGAGGGAAAGAGAGCAGAAAGACAGAGAGAAACATCGATGTGAGAGAAACACATCAATTGGTTGCCTCCTGCACTCACCCGGACCAGTGCCCTGGGATGGGGGGGAGCCTGCAACCCAAAAGAGGTACATGCCCTTTACTAGATTTGAACCCAGAACCCTTTGGTCCACAGGCCAACCCTCTATACACTGAGCCAAACTGGCTAGGGCTGGAAGTTTTTTTTTAAAAAGTTTTTATGGAGTTTAGAGAGAGAGAAGAAGGGAGAGGGATAGAGAGACAGACACATCTATCAGATGCCTCCTGCACGCTCCCTACTGGGGATCAAGCTCCCCCAGGAATTGAACTGGTGACCTCTTGGTTCATGGGTCAATGCTCAACCACTGTGCCACACCAATCCAGCATGGAAGTTAGTTTTTTAATGTGTTTAAAAAAATATTTTCAGAGAGGAAGGGAGAAGGAGAGAGAGATAGAAACATCAATGATGAGACAGAATCATTGATTGGCTGCCTCCTGTATGCCCCACACTGGGGATAGAGCCTGCAATCCGGGAATGTGCCATTGATGAGAATTGAACTCAGGACCCCAGGCCGAAGCTCTATCCACTGAGCCAAACTAACTTGAGTGGAAGTTTTTTGTTGTTGTTGTTTTTAATTTGGCAAGGGAAAAACATGGTGGGACATATTTTGTTTGATTGAAGATATCACTTTATGAATGAGCTGAGTCTGACCTTCTTGAAAGCCAGAAGACCTCTTTTTCACTGGCTTCTACCACTTCAGATATCAAGAAGTAAAAAGAAAATCACACCAGCAAATCAGTTGTAAAGGCTTCACTCCAGGGAGGGTGGCATAAATGAAATGAAGTTGAGGATACAAATTACCTTTTCATTTCTGACATTAGCTAAGTCTTTCTGATTCTCCTTCTCTCCCAGTCCATCCAGAGGTCTGTAGAATCATTCTGCTCCCAGGGCTATGAGGGGATTTATTCTACTTCCACAAGAAAGCAAAGCCCCATCTTGTTATTGATTTTCTTACCTCTCATAAGGTAGGTTGTCTGCTTGTTCTCATTTGTAGTCTCCTAGAGAGCTGGGACCAAGTGTCATTTATTTTTCAATATCCAAATCTTAACAGTGTCTTATACATACCAAGTGCTCAAAACATTTGCAGCATTGAATTAATGTACTTATTTCATTTTCAGAGGTTGAAGATGGTGATTTGTTTAGCTGGTAGGTCACAAAACCAAAGATGTCAAGAGAAGGGACACAGCATTTATTTATTTATTTATGTATATTTTAAAATTTATTGATATGCAAAACAGAGAAAGAAGGGAGGGAGGGAGGAGGAGAGAGAGAAAGAGGGAGAGGAAGGGGGGAAGAGAGAGATAGAAACATCAATTTTTGTTTCACTTATTTTTGCATTCATTTGTTGATTCTTGTATGTGCCCTGACCAAGGATGGAACCTGCAATCTTGGTATATTGGGACAATGCTCTAACCCAGTGGTCGGCAAACTCATTAGCCAACAGAGCCAAATATCAACAGTACAACGATTGAAATTTCTTTTGAGAGCCGAAAACCGACTTCTGCTCATGAGCCATGAAGTTTCAATCGCACTGTACGTGCGTGCCCGCACGTGGTATTTTGTAGAAGAGCCACACTCAAGGGGCCAAAGAGCCGCAAGTGGCTCGCGAGTCGTAGTTCACCAACCACTGCTCTAACCAATTGAGCTATCCAGACAAGGCCAAAGCTATGATACTTTAAAAAGAAATCTGATCATGTTGCTGCCTTGGCAAAAATCACCTCTATGGGGAAGCTCGTAAAGTCTTGTATGACCTGGCCATTGCTTAGCTCTCTCGCTCCATTCTGACTTCTTCCAAGCTCTTTCAACCCACAGGCTTATGCACTTGCTGTTCCCTCTGCCTGCGGCTCTTTCCCCAGGCTCTTTGCATGAATGGTTCCTTCATAGGTTCTACGTTTCTGAGAGGCATTCCAAGACCACTGTACCTAAAGTAATCTCAATGTGAAATTACTTTATCTTTTTATTTACTTGTTGAATGTCTGTATCCCTGAATCCAAATATAGGTGCCACTTTGTCCATCTTTTCTTTCTTTTTTTACACTTTGTCCATCTTGATCACTCTTGTATCCCCAATATCTGACTCACAGTAGGCACTCAATCAATGTTTATTAAATGGCCCTAGCCATTTTGGCTCAGTGGATAGAGCATTGGCCTGTGGACTGAAGGATGGTGGATTTGATTCCAGTCAAGGGCATGTACCTCATTTGCAGGTTCAATCCCAGGCCCTAGTTGGAGTGCATGCAGGAAGCAACCAATCAATGTGTCTCTTTCACATCAATGTTTCTGTCTCTGTGTCTCTCCCCTTCCCTTCCACTCTCTAAAAATCCATGGAAAAATATCCTTGGGTGAGGGTTAACAAAATATAAATATATATAAGTATATATATATCCATATATATTAAATGACTAACTACATACATAGAAAAATGAGTACTGTTATTCAGTTAAGTAGGTATAAGACACTATAGGCAGAATAGTGGTCACGGATTATAGAATACAATATTTTTTAATAGCCTTGATATTTAAAAAAGCCTCACATGTTAATAACATTTCCCCCAAAGCTTAGAATGTTATTTTCCAAATTCATGTATTTTCTTTTTAAACTAGTTCTATGGGGTGGAGGTGGGGGGCAAACAATGATATTTACTTTGGAAACACAAACATAAAAATCACTTTTATTTTACATGCTGAGAGTAGAAATTTGACCCCTATGCTATGCAAGATTTGCAATATAGCTGAAAATGGACAAGCATTCTAATCTATTATAACTGGACCAGAACTTCAATCACCAGCTGAAAAAATAAACATGGGTTCGGCAGGCATTTGCTCTGCACCCTGAGTGCATTCCAAAGTGAAAGACATGTGCAAATGACCTAAAGATCTAATGCTTCCTGATTCAGAATTCACGCAAAGCCACATAAGATAGGGTAGAATGAGCCATGGCAGGGTGTGCTTGCCTTGTAGAAGAATGGCTCAGGGCATAGGGATGTCATATCTGGGCCAAAGAAACTGTGAAATTTCTTGCCTTTTCTTTTCCAGTGATCAAACAACTACAGCCACTAACAGAGAGCTAATTTGTTGGACAGGGGATAAAACAGCCCCAATCCCAGGGTTTGCAGCAGTTGCCTGGTGCTAGCAAGGAGCAGAACAGGGAGGTGTGGAGAGCCAGGTGAGACATCTGCTGGGTTGTTGCTCCCAGTGGGTTGAGACACACTAGTTGGGACCTGTTATGTAAGAATGCCTGATGCAAAGCGAACCTGGATAGGACCAGAGGCCTCTGTATTTATCCTATCTAATAAAAGAGTAATATGCAAATTGACCATCATTCCAAGACACAAGATGGCCACCCCCATGTGGTCAAAGATGGCCACCCCCATAAGGACACAAGATGGCCATAATGCAAGGCTGGCTTCAGTGGGACTACTGACTGGACCACCTGCTATGGCTTCTCCATGTGTGGCTTGGGCTCCTCAGCATGGTGGCTGGCTTTCAAGAAGGAGCATCCTGAGAGGAAACATTTCAAGAGAACTAGGTGGAAGCTGCAAGATCTATTTTGTTTTGTTTTGTTTTGTTTTTTTTAAATAAATCTTTATTGTTCAGATTATTACAGGCGTTCCTCTATTTTTCCCCCCATAGCTCCCCTCCACCTGATTCCCCACCCCACCCCATGCCCTTACCCCCCGCCACTGTCTTCATCCATAGGAGTAAGATTTTTGTCCAATCTCTTCCCGCACCCCTCACACCTGCTTCCCCTGAGAATCGTCAGTCCACTCCCTTTCTATGTCCCTGATTCAATTATATTCACCAGTCCATTCTGTTCTTCAGATTTTTTTTTCTTAATTAAATCTTTATTGTTCAGATTATTACAGGTGTTCCACTTTTTTTTCCCCCATAGCTCCCCTCCACCTGATTCCCCACCCCACCCCATGCCCTTACCCCCCGCCACTGTCTTCATCCATAGGAGTAAGATTTTTGTCCAATCTCTTCCCGCACCCCTCACACTTGCTTCCCCTGAGAATCGTCAGTCCACTCCCTTCCTATGTCCCTGATTCTATTATATTCACCAGTCCATTCTGTTCTTCAGATTTTTTATTCACTTGATTTTTAGATTCACTTGTTGGTAGGTATGTATTTGATGTCATTTTGTTGTTCATAATTTTTATCTTTACCTTTTTCTTCTTCTTCTTCTTCTTAAAGAATACCCTTCAGCATTTCATGTAATCCTGGTTTGGTGGCGATGAACTCCTTTAGCTTTTTCTTGTCTGTGAAGCTCTTTATCTGACCTTCAACTCTGAATGATAGTTTTGCTGGGTAGAGTAATCTTGGTTGTAGGTTCTTGCTGTTCATCACTTTGAATATTTCTTCCCACTCCTTTCTGGCCTGCATAGTTTCTGTTGAGCAATCAGCTGACAGTCGTATGGGTACTCCCTTGTAGGTAATTAACTGTTTTTCTCTTGCTGTTTTTAATATTCTCTCTTTGTCTTTTGCCCTTGGCATTTTAATTATGATGTGTCTTGGTGTGGTCCTCTTTGGGTTCCTCTTGTATGGGGTTCTGTGCGCTTCCTGAACTTGTAAGTCTATTTCTTTCACCAGGTAGGGAAAGTTTTCTGTCATTATTTCTTCTAATAGATTTTCAATATTTTGCTCTCTCCCTTCTTCTGGCACCCCAAAAATTCGGATGTTGTTTTGCTTAAAGTTGTCCCAGAGGCTCCTTACATTATCTTCATATTTTTGGATTCTTTTTTCTTTTTGTTTTTCTGGTTGGATGTTTTTTGTTTCCACATATTTCAGATCTTTGGTTTGATTCTTGGGGTATGTTGATCTACAGTTGAGTTTCTGTATATTCTTTATTTCAGACAGTGTATGCTTCATTTCTGACTGATCCTTTTCCATTTTTTTGGCATTCTCATTAAGCTCCTTGAAGGTCTCATCAAGTTTCTCAGCGGTTTTAAGAAGATTCTTGAGTAACCTTATAAATGTGGTTCTGAATTCTATGTCATCCAGTAGTTTGCTTTCCTCCGTTTCTTTCATTCGTGACATGTTTTTTTGTCTCCACATTTTGGCTGCTT
This sequence comes from Corynorhinus townsendii, assembly GCA_026230045.1. Classification (NCBI taxonomy): domain Eukaryota; kingdom Metazoa; phylum Chordata; class Mammalia; order Chiroptera; family Vespertilionidae; genus Corynorhinus; species Corynorhinus townsendii. The sequence continues at coordinate 132,376,285 of JAPDVU010000007.1, read as the reverse complement.
CCCTGTGTTGATGGAGTAGCTTTGTGTGGTAGGTGACCTATAGGGGGCAGTAGCTCAGCCTCCCCAATCACCTGATGTGGACACTCTTGGTACACCCCTTTGTGGGCTGAGTGCAAAGACTTGGTGCAGTTAAGCCTTAATTGCTGTTGGTATTCTGGGAGGAATGGACCTCCAGGCCAATTAGCTGTGAGCACTCACTGTGTCTATAATGGAAGAACTGCTGCGCTGAAGACACACTTATGGGGCAGGACTTGTTTCAGTGGGGCTTTGGTGCTCACTGAGTCTGCCTCTTGAATGTGTCACTTATGGATGTGAGGAGTTGAAATCTGGTGTCTCACACTGACCACTAGGTACACTGGCTTCTGGATCTCCAATGGGGTGCAGGTCAGCTACTGTCTGAGGCCATCCAGCAGGAGCTACAGTGAGAGCTACAGTTTTCTCCTCTTTGCTTGAGGTTTGGAGATTTTGGAGCTGTCTGACCCGGGCTGCAAGTTTGCTAGGTTAAGCTGCGATAGGGCAGGGCTTTCTTATGCAAAAGCGGCTGCTTAGAGCTTGGGTGGGTTTGTAGGTGGTGCAGGGCGGGGTCTCAGGGTGTCACTAGGCTAGGGCGTGGCAAACAGCAATGGCTGCTAGTTAGCCGGCTCTGTGTCCCAGATGGCGTCCCGGAGTCCCGAGCCCCAGTGCCGTAAACAATTATTCCTGCGCGCAGCTCTGCAAGCAAGCCACCCTCACTGGCAGACAGTCCAGCTTCTCCCCGTAGGAGTTTGGGTCCCCCGCGTCTCCCCAGAAACTGGATTTCAGAGTAATCGGGGGCTTGTCTCCCTTTGGGTTGAAAAAAGCAATGCCCACCGCCAGCCCGGATCACGCGCCTCCGTACCTCAGCTTTTCAGCGCTCGTGCACGTCTCAATGCTCTTTTCTCTTTCCTTCTAGTTGTAGAACTTCCACTCAGCCAGCTTTCCTGTGGTTCTGGGTGATAGACGTTTTGTCTTTTAGTTGAATTTTTGAAATTGTTGCACGAGGCAGCAGTTTAGGTGTTTACCTATGCCGCCATCTTGGATCTCCCCAGCTGCAAGATCTATTTTGTCCCTGACTCAGAAGTCAGGCAATGCCACATTCTACTGGTGACAAGAGAGATATAGGCCATTCTAGATTCAGAGGGAGGGGAATTAGATTGCATCTCTTGATGGAGTGGTGGCAGAGTTATACTGCAGAAGGTCATTATGTTGGGCCCTTGTGTGCCTGCTGAAGACAATGACTATATTATTCGTAGAAGTCTTGTTTTTAGCAGACAGGGTATATAAGGCACACCTTTGAGATCCCTACTAGCCTATGTTTAGCTGAAAGGTTTTATGAGTCACCACCTTGGATGTTTTAAGTAGGGGTCCTACAGGCCCACTCTGGCTTTGATCTTTGCCCTGAAAAGTTTTAAATTTGAGAATTGTTTGCCTTCTGGAACAGCTGGGAACAAGAAATAGTTTTATTTTCCAAATTTGACAAGTCCTAGCTCTTTCAAATTTTTTAGTTTTTTAAAACTCATTTCTGTCCAAATCTTATTATCACAGCTACAAGAAACCAGTTTCAACAGCCTGCCCAGAAATCTCCTTAACTACATCACTGAGTTCATTAGGTACAGCTCCTGTTTTCCATGTTATGGCAGGAAACATAGCTACTAAACTCTCCATCACTGTAAAAATACTCTCTCTTCCTCCAGCTTCCAAGAATTTTCTCATTTCCCTGTAAGCTCTCGCTGACAGTCTCTAGAGCACTGGGCAGGCTTCTGCTAGCAATCTCAAAGCCTCTTCCAGCTTCTGCTTGCCACTGGTCCCAAATGCTTTAGACTTTTCTTATGGCAGCATCCATTCCCATGTAATAAAATGCGTTCTGATTATCATCACTATATTACAAACTACCTCAAACTTAGTGGTCTAAAATAATAACCATTTTATTGGACTTATTACATGGATAAGGTAGAATAGGGAAGGCTTGTCTCTGCTCCACAATGTCTGGATCTTCAGTGAGAAAGACTTCAACACCAAGAGTGACTGATTTGACACTAAATAATCTAGAGAGTTCTCCATTCACATACCTGATGCATGGACCAGAATGTCTCAAAGGCTGGGAATACCTGGTGGAATCTATGTATGGTTTGGGCTTCTCATAGCAAGGCAGCTGAATTCTGAGGGGGCATCTCCTAAAAGTGAACTTTTCCAAAGGACCTGGTGGAAGCTGTATGGCCTTTTCTGACCTAGTCTCAGAAATCATGCAACATCACTTTACTACCATCTATCAGTACTGGATCACTTTAAACTTAATGCATAGCTTGAGGTTTGTAGACCCAAAACTGTAAATTGGGGCTACAAATCTACACTAGAAATGTTGCTAGTCTGTGGTTATAACTTTTGGGGACAGCCCCCCCTCCCACTCTTCCACCCCCACTCTGCTCAGCACCAAGGCAATATTCCTTCGCTGCCCACGGGGGGTAGGAGTAGGGATGGGTTTATTTCTGGTCCAAACTTTATGACACAGGGTTTCCTATCTGCCCCCATCTAGGATAGATCCTGATCTTGGTCCTTTATGCAAACTGAAGTTCAAGTTTGACAAGTTTGGTCATTTTCCTCAAAAGTAGCTTCAATGCTCCACTTACTTATTTTGGTTCATGCCTTCACTTATGTTTTAACATGATATTTTCCTTACTATATTGCAAGCTTTTAAGAAGATGGTTTTGCCTTGGCCAGGCAGTTCAGTTGGATAGAACATTGTCCCAATACACCAAGATTTCAGATTTGATCCCTAGTCAGGGCACATTCAGGAGTCAACCAATGAATACATAAATAAGGAACAACAAATCTGTTTCTCTCTCTCTCTTCCTCTCTCTCTAAAATCAATTTTAAAAAAGAAGATATTTTTGATATTTAAGCCAGCAAATTTAGTTGTTTTCAATAAGACGGTGAGTCTGAATTCAGTCTGCTATATTACTGAAAATGGAAGCCCAAATCTCAATAAATTGTACCTTTATCCACTTGGTTGTTTATTTCATAAGCTTGGGAGTCCATTTAAAAACAATTTATTGCCATATAAGTAGCATACTACACGATTCATGCACTAAATGCACAATTCAATGCCTTTTACTATATTCACAGAGTTGTGTACCCATCAGCACAGTCAGTTTTAGAACATTTCATTATCCCTAAAAGAAACCCTGCACCCATTAGCCACCACCTGCCAATCTACCCATCATTTCCCCAGCCCTAGATAATCATGATCTTTCTGTCTCTATGGAATTGTCTATTATGGACATTTCATATAAATAGAATCACACAATATATGGTCCTGTGTGATTGCCTTCTTTTATTTAGCACTAGAGGCTGGGTGCACAAAATTCATGCACTTGGGGGAGAGTCCCCCAGCCTGGCCTGTGCCCTCTCAGAGTGCAGGAGCCCCACGATTGATCACCCCAAAGAGGTAAGCCACGCCCACCCATCCGGGGCTCCTCAATGGATTGCCCCAAAGAGGTAGGGCGGAGCCGGGGGTCCTGCCTCTGCACTGCGTGGAGCCGCAGGACCCCCAGGTCTCGCTGCACATTCATGTTTATTCCTGATACCTTCATTTCCCTACTAAGTTGGCATATTCCAGCCTCATTGGATGTGCCAAGCTTTTTTTCTAACATTGGCATTGTTGCAAATATTCTCCCCACCCTTATAGTAGGTACTGTGGATAAGCTCAGTCAATATCCATTGCAACTTCCTTCTACTGTGTCTTGCTCTATTGCAAAAGTTAGAACACTAAAAACTGCATTTCTCAGACTCCCCTTTTTAAAAAAAATATATTTTTATTGATTTCAGAGAAGAAGGGAAAGGGAGCAAGAAATAGAAACATCAATGATGAGAGAGAATCATTGACCAGCTGTCTCCTGCACGACCCCCATTGGGGACCGAGCCCGCAACCTGGGCATGTGCCCTTGGCCAGAATCAAACCCGGGACCCTTCAGTCCACAGGCCACCGCTCTAACCACTGAGCCAACCCAGCCAGGGCCTAGACTCCCTTTTAGCTAAACACTGAGTGCAATTTATGTTCTGCCAATCAGAGGCTCCCACGTGAGACTTGAATTCAGAATTAAATAAAATCAGGAGACAATTATCTGTATTTCTGATATGGATATGGCAAAGGAGGCAATGTGCTCAATGGTCAGCAGCTTGCTGTGGTGACAGAAGCAGTTTCCCCTCCACAGAGTAGTGTGATTTGGGGGCTCCGGGTTGTTTCTAGGAGCTCTATCTAGAACTTGCTCCTCCAGCCCTTTCAACAATCTCATGCGCCTACTAATACCTGATAATAAGTGGATTCTGTTGTTCTTGGAAGGAACTGTAAGAGCCTTGATGGTTTATTCTCTTCCCTGCCTCCAGGAAAATGATACTCTGAGGTCATTCAAGATAGGTAAGTGGCTACCTGCCCCATTTTTAAAGATTTCCTGAGCCCAAATCTTTAAATTGCCCTTTCTAAATTATCCAATCTCCCTCATAGTCAAATAGTTTTCCTTCACATCTAAGTAAATATTGTAGAGCGATGTTATCCAACACTAATATAGTGCAGGTAGTCATATTAAAAAAGAGGCTCTGGCTGAGTAGGTCACTTGGTTAGAGCATTGTCCCGATAGGACAAGCTTGCAGGTTCGATTCCTGGTCAGGGCACGTACGAGAAGCAACCAAAGAATGCATGAATAAGTGGAACAACAAATAAATGCCTCTATTATGCTAAGTGATATAATCCAATCAGAGAAAGATAATTATCACATGATCTCACTCATGTGGAATTTAATGAACAAAATAAATTCAAAATCAACAACAACAAAAAACACATGGACGAGCAAATTAGATCCAGAGACATAGAAGCATAAAATGAACTGCAGAACCTCAGAGGGAAGGTGGGGGAGGGCGGGGTGGGGGGGTTCGAATGGATCAACCAAAGAACTTGTATACATTTGTGCACTCAGGGGGGTGGTGCCCCTCAGCCCAACCTGCACCCTTTTGCAGTCCGGGGGCCCTCAGGGGATGTCCGACTGACATCCTTAGCGCTGCCATGGAAGCAGGAGAGGCTCCTGCCACCACCAGTGTGCTGGCCAGCTGTCAGCCTGGCTTCTGGCTGAGCGGTGCTCCCCCTGTGGGAGCGTACTGACCACCAGGGGGCAGCTCCTGCATTAGCTGGGTTCACGGCTGGCGAGTGCAATGGTAGTGGCAGGAGCCTCTCCCCCTTCCGTTGCAGGCCGGCGGTAATGAGTGAGAGGTCCCAGACTGGGAGAGTCCTGGACTGCAAGAGGGATGTCTGACTGCCAGCTTAGGTCAGATCCCTAGGGGGGCCCAAGACTGTGAGAGGGCACAGGCCGGGCTGAAGGACCCCCACCCCCAGTGCACGAATCCATGCACCAGGTCTCTAGTGTGTGTGTGTGTGTGTGTGTGTGTGTGTGTGTGTGTGTAGTGTATAACCCATGGACATATACAATAGGGTGGTAAAGTTCTGGGGTAGGGGGTGGGGGCAGGCTAGAAGGGTTCAATGGGGGGTAAAATGGAGGCATATGTAATACTTTCAACAATAAAGATTTAAAGTTTTAAAAACAAAACAAATCAATGTCTCTCAAAACAAATTTTTAAAAAAGTAAAAGGAAAACAAATGAAATTAATTTTAATGATATATTTTATTTAACTTAATATATTAAAAATATTAGTTTCAACATGTAGTCAATAAAGAAATTATTGGAGAAACCAAGACGGCAGCGTAGGTAAATACCTGAATTTGCTGCCTTGTACAACCACTTCAAAACTACAACTAAAAGACAAAATGGATATCATCCAGAACCACGGGAAGGCTGGCTGAGTGGAAATTATACAACTAGAAGGAAAGAGAAAAGCACACTGAGACTCGAAGGAGGTGCGGAGGTGTGGAGGTGCGGAGTTGCGGAAGTGAAGAGTAGAAGTACAGAGGTGCACGCAGAAAGGGGCTGGCAGCTGAGTAAGCTGTTGTCTTTTTCAATTGAGAGGGAAACACAAGCTCCCAACTGCTCTGAACTCCAGTTCTGGGCAAGACTCTGGGGACCCAGACTCATACAGGGAGAAACTGGACTGTCTGGCATCAGGCCAGAACACGAGGGCGGCTTTCTCTCAGAGGTGCTTGCAGTGATCATTGTTCCTGCATGGTGCCACGGGACAGAGAGACCCGGGGAGCTCTTTGGGGCAGGGCTGACGGTCAGCCATTGCTGTTTGCTACCCCTGGTGATTCCCTAAGACTCCCACCCCACCCATTTACAACCCCACCAAGCTGTGTGCAGAGGCTTTTGCATATGAATGACCTGGTCCTTTGCAATATAAAACCTAACATACTGCAGCTGGGTCAGAGAGCCCCAGAGCTTCCAAAAGAAGGCCCAAGGCCCCACAACAGCTTGCATTGCTTCACAGCTGGGCCTCATCTGGGCACCTCCAAACCCCAAACAAAGAGGAGGAATCTGCAGATCTCTCCATAGCTCCTGCTTGGTGGTCTCAGGCAGTGGCTGACTTTGCACCTTCTTGGAGATCCAAGAGCCAGTGTACCCAGGGGTCAGAGTGAGAACATCCAGATTACAACTCTTCACATCCATAAGAGACACATTTAGGGGGGCAGACTCAGTGAGTGCCAAAGTCCCAATGAAGCAAGTCTTGCCCTATAAGGGTGTCTCCAGCACAGAAGTTCTCCCATCCTAGACACAACTAATCCTCACAGCCAATTGACTGGAGGTCAATTCCTCCCAGTGATACCAACAACAATCAAGGCTTAACTACAACAAGACTGTGTATGCAGCCCACAAAGGGGTGCACCAAGAGTGTCCACCTCAGGTAACTGGGGAGGCTGAGCCACTGGGCCCTATAGGACACCTAGCACACAAAGCCACTCTATCATCACAGGGAAGCAGCCAAAATGCGGAGACAAAGAAACAGGTCACAAATGACAGAAATGAAGGAAAGCAAACTAAGGATATAGAGTTCAAAACCATGGTTATAAGGTTACTCAAGAATCTTCTAGAAACCTCTGAGAAATTTAGTGAGACCCTCAAGGATATGAAAAAGGACCAACTAGAAATTAAGCATACAATGACTGAAATAAAGAATAATATACAGCCCTAACCAGTTTGGCTCAGTGGATAGAGTGTCGACCTGCAGACTGAAGGGTCTCAGGTTCGATTCTGCTCAAGGGCATGTACCTTGGTTGCAGGCATATTCCCAGTAGGGGGTGTGCAGGAGGCAGCTGATCAATGTTTCTCTCTCATCGATGTTTCTAATTCTCTATCCCTTTCCCTTCCTCCCTGTAAAAAGCCAATGAAATATATTCTTTAAAAAAATAAAAAAGAATAATATACAGAGGTTCAACAGCAGACTAGAGGATCGCAAGAATCAAGTCAAAGATTTGAAATACAAAGAAGCAAAAAACACCCAACTGGAAAAGCAAAAAGAAAAAAGAATCCAAAAATATTAAGATAATGTAAGGAGCCTCTGGGACAACATCAAGCGTACCAACATACAAATTTTGGGGGGTGCCAGAAGAAGAGAGAGAGCAAGATACTGAAAACCTATTTGAAGAAATAATACAAAAAACTTCCCCCACCTGGTGAAAGAAATAGACTTACAAGTCCAGGAAGCGCAGAGAACCCCAAACAAAAGGAATCCAAAGAGGACCACACCAAGACACATCATAATTAAAAGGCCAAGAGCAAAAGACAAAGAGAGAATATTAAAAGCAGCAAGAGAAAAACAGTTAATTACCTACAAGGGAGTACCCATACAACTGTCAGCTGATTTCTCAACAGAAACTATGCAGGCCATATGGGAGTGGCAAGCAATATTCAAAGTGATGAATAGCAAGAACCTACAACCAAGATTATTCTACCTAGCAAAGCTATCATTTAGAATTGAAGGTCAGATAAAGAGCTTCACAGATAATAAAAAGCTAAAGGAGTTCATCACTGCCAAACCAGTATTATATGAAATGCTGAAGGGTATTCTTTAAGAAGAGGAAGAAGAAGAAAAAGGTAAAGATAAAAATTATGAAGAAGAAAATGACAACAAATGCATATCTATCAACAAGTGAATCTAAAAAGCAAGTGTATAAAAAATCTGATGAACAGAATAAACTGGTGAATATAATAGAATCAGGGGCATAGAAAGGAAGTGGACTGACAATTCTCGGGGGGAAAGGGATGTGAGGGGTGTGGGAAGAGACTGGACAAAAATCGTACATCTATGGATGAGGACAGTGGGGGTGGGTAAGGGCAAAGGGTGGGGTGGGAACTGGGTGGCGAGGAGCTATGGGAGAAAAAAAGAGAAACAACTGTAATAATCTGAACAATAAAATTTATTTAAAGAAAAGAAATTATTAATGCCAAGTCACCAAAATCCAGTGTATATTTTACACTTGCCGCTCATTTCAACTGGGATCAGCCATATTGCAAGTGTTTAATAGCCATATGTGGCTGGTTGGTGGTTACCTATATTGGACAGCATAGAGTTAGAGCCATCTAACATGCTCCTGCTTTTTTCCCATGGAAAGCAAAGGATTAGATTCCTAACAATAAATTTTCAGATAAAAGACAAGAAATGAATAGCTGCCTTATCCTGAACCACTCTTGCTCTTGCTCACTACACATGGTCTTTCAATTCCCTGACTATGTCTAGCTCTCCCCACCTCGCCACCCCACTCTGGGTTGCAACACCTGGCATGGTGCCTGGCCATAGCAGCCATTCCAAGACTTTTGCTAAATGAATGAATAAAAGGGCAATATGACATTTTAAACTTGTCTTGTACATGGGACCCAATTGGCTGTTTGTCTTCTGACAACCTACTCTATCACTGGTGAGAGATTCACCCATTTTTAGGGACTTAAAGAGGGCAGCTTGGGACCAGGGCAAGAGCTCTACTTCCACTTTAGGATCCAATAGTCACAGATAAAAAAGTCAAAATTATGAGTTTTAAAACTGCTGATAACACTCAGATAAGTCAAAGCATGTCCATTTAATGCACATAGGGCCCTTTATGTTAATAAGAATAGTTTAAAGCACTCAGGCAAGGCAAGGATTGTTGAATGGAGGGGGACAGAGGGGCCAGTCTTCCCAGGAATTGATAGTGTAGTATGACTTATAGGTTGATAGGAAGCTCCCTCCCACCTTCTCTCTACCTCCTGCCTCCCTCCCCGTTCCCAAGCTTGTCATTTTAAGTGCTTTACATTCTTAGAATTCTACTTGGTCATGTTGCCTGAAATTTCATTATGGCTATCCTTTTAAAAATATATATATATTTTTATTTATTTCAGAGAGGAAGGGAGAGAGATAGAGAGATAGAAACATCAATGATGAGAGAGAATCATTGATCAGCTGCCTTCTGCATGCCCCACACTGGGGACTGAGCCTGCAACCCAGGCATGTGCCCTGACCGGGAATTGAACCGTGACTTCCTGGTTCATAAGTTGACACTCAACCACTGAGCCACACCAGCTGGGCTATGGCTATCCTTTTAATATATATATATATATATATATATTTTTTTTTTAATTGTTTTTTTACAGAGAGGAAAAGCAAGGGATAGACAGAACTGAACCTCACACCACCCTGCTTGGCCCCAGAGGATGGCTGGTTAGCCAGAGACGGGTAAGATTCCTCAAGGAAGGAACAACCTAAGACAGGCACAGTCGCAGAGGGGCCATCAGGAGAGAACTTGGAGGGACAACAGAAGTGGGGCACAGACCCTCAACCCCCCAACATTGCAGGGGCTTGAACCCTCACCCCTTCTGAAGGAGGTCTCCTGCCCCCATGGCTGCCTCGCGCTTCCCACACCCAGCTCAGAACGGGACTCAGGCAACAGAAAGAGACCTGGCCCAGCTCACATCAAGATACAGGTGACAGACAGAGACTTGGCCCAGCTCAGATCAGGACCCAGGTAACAGACAAGAGACTTGGCCTACAGCAGTTGCCCTATATCTAAATTCAGCCGAGCATCTGGAATGCTCAGGGCCCACTCAAGAATGCAAATAATCCTTCCTACTAATATTTACAGGGTAAACTAAGATTGTTGGTAGAGTATTAAATTTGACAGTAAAATAGTAATCGAGTTTTCAGATTAATTTAAATAGGCTAATTGAAATAAGTGAATATTCAAGTAAAGTTAATTGTACTGGACAAAAAGCTGTTCTTAAAGTAATAACTAAAATTTCTATTGGTAGTTCATCTCATGGTAAAATTCCTGAATATGCAATGAACCTAAAGCAGTCATATGTGTGGGGGAAAAAATTTTTTTAAATTTAAAGTTATCAAGACTGCATTATAAAATTTACAAAAACCTCCATTAATAAAAAAAAGGGGGGGGGGATAGTAGGGCAATATCATGTAAGGAAAAATATCCTATAAGTAAATTACATCTAGAAAATTTTTACTTTACCAAATTAAGTTTCATTTGCAATGCTAACAGCAAGACGGCCATTAAAAACACACATGGTGTCTAAATAAGACAAAGGAAAATCGTTTGAACAAAAATAAAAAGGATCCCAAATCAATTATATAGAAAAGATTCCTTTATTAACTTGTGGTCGAGAATATATTTGTATATTTTCAGAAAACAACCCCTGGTTGTTTTCTGAAAATCCATCTGAAAAGACCAGATGGATTCCTGCAACAGAGAGGAATTGACAGGAGTGCTCCAACCATGAAGACAAGAGGGAAAAACAGTCCAGAGATGGAAGATGCTGACAACGCCTTGCCATGGGAGCAGTCAGCAGCTGTGCACCGCTGCAGGTTACCTTGGACCAAACCAGAGAGGGTCGGACCTGCATTGCCACCATGTGCCCACCATCCAGATATCACTGCTGACATGTACACATAAGGAACTGTTGGATATTGAAATTGGGACTCAAACATTTCTTTGTTTTGTCTTGTTTTGTTATTATATGTTTATTTCCAGTCTGCAAAGGCAAAACTTTTTAAAGGAAAGAAATGGTGGGAAAAAGATACAGAGGCAAAGAAGCATTGAACAGACTGTCAGACTACATTGGGAAGACAGGGGAGGTTGAGCGAGGGTGGCTGTAAGAGACCAACCAAAGGACTTGTATGCATGCATATAAGCACAACCAATGGATATAACACACTGGGGCAGGGGGGAGGGTGGGCAGGTGAAGGCATGTCCTGGGGGGTAGGGGAGGTCAGGGGGAGATCAATGGGGAAAAAAAAAGGAGACATATGTACTACTATTTGTAATACTTAAAACAATAAAAAATAAAATAAAATAAAATAATGATTAAAAAAAAGAAAGAAAAGAAAAGCAAGGGATAGAGTTAGAAACATCGATCAGCTGCCTCTTGCACACCCCCCACTGGGGATGTGCCTGCAACCAAGGTACATGCCCTTGACCAGAATCGAACCCGGGACCCTTCAGTCCGCAGGCCAAAACCGGTTAGGGCGGCTATTCTTTTTTTAAGGTCATGATAACATAATTTGTATCCTGAGCACTTTGAAACAGGGGAAGGCCTGAGTGGGACTCTAGAGTTAAGGTCTTAGGGCAACATTAACACATCAGGCACTGTATTTTGCCTTTAGATATTCAGGGCTAATCCTGAGTCTGCAGTAGCCTGAAATAGCACCCAGATTTATTAAACTAAACACCCAAATATACTAAACATAGTTTAGGGGCCCTCCACAGTCCTCTTTGCTAGACAGCTATGATCTCTTCCTCGTGACGCTGTACCCTGTCCTTCTGGGCCACAGCTTATTCACCAGAGTAGGTTGTCAATCTGCAGGCTTGTCAATGACTTTTGCCCCGTTGCCCAGTGCAATCGGTTCTGCCAGTTTAGGGGGAGGAAGATAATATAACACAGATGTGTATCCACATCATATTAACTGAGGAATATCAGCAGGAAATCCACAGGACCCTGTAGCTGATGGCCTCTGATCAGGTGTGAGCCCAGAATTATCCTCTATCCTAGCCACAGGAAGCCTGATGATGACTCCTTTTGGATTAATGTTTGCTATTGCTCCCTATAATAAATATCCTTTATTTTAGCTAACTTCAGTGAAGCCCAGTTCCTTATTACCAAATGAGTCTAAACTAAAATGGCCTAAAGGTCTAAAACACCAAATATAGTAGATATTCTTATGTTTCCAGTCCACAACCTTCCTTCTCTGAGAACTGCACCCACCCAAAGGTGTGAGTACCAACACTTGGTACCCTTATAGTATGTCCTCTCAAGTTACTTTCAACCAGAAGATCTTTGTCTAAGACACCAATACAGGGATCTCCCAAGTTACCAATACCTAACCTGTAAGTGCCTGCAGGTATCAATAACTGCCATGTGCTAAGAACAGAAAATGTGTCTCCCTGGGCAGGTGGAGAGTGAGATTGGGTCTTAGTCTATAAATTGCTCTTGCTAAGAAGTACTATCAATATTCATTCATTAAACAAATACATAATGAGTGCTTATCTATACCAAAATTTGAATGGTTTCAACCATATTTATGGGTGAATCCAACATCTGAGGGGTGGCCTTGGACCATCCTATCTAATAAAAGAGTAATCTGCAAATTAACCACCACTCCACTACACCCACAAGCCACGCCCACCAGCCAATCAGGAGGGAATATGCAAATAAACCCAACCAAGATGGCTGCAGCCACAGAGAGCAGGAGGGAGGCTTGAGTTTCCCTGGCGATGGAGGAAGCCAAGCTTTCCGCCTGCCCTTGCTGGCCCAGGCCTCCACTCAATGCTACAAAGTTTCAATTATAGAAGATAAGTAAAGCCCAACAGAAATGGCGGCAGCCACAGAGCTGGAGAGAGCAGGAAGCTAGGGTTGCCTGCGGTGATGGAGGAAGCCAAGCTTCTGTAGCCCTGGCTTGCTTTGGCCTCCGCTTAAGACTACAAAGTTTCAATTATAGAAGATACATAAATCCCAACAGAAATGGCTGCCATCACAAAGCGAGCAGAAGTCTTGGCTCTGCTCCAGGCTACAAAGTTTCAATTGTAGAAGATAAATAAATCCCAGATCCCAGGGCCTCTGCTTGGGTCACTGGGGGGCGTGGCCGGCCTGCAAACCACTACAGGCCACTCGCCCAGGCCACCCCACACCCCAAGGGAACCCCCACCCTGATCCGGGACACACTTCAGGGCAAACCAGCTGGCCCCCACCCATGCACCAGGCCTCTAGCCTAATAAAAGAGTAATATGCAGATTGACCATCACTCCAACACACAAGATGGCTGCCCCCATGTGGTCAAAGATCCTGAGCCCATGTGGACACAAGATGGCCACCACAACATGGCCAGGAGGGGAGGGCAGTTGGGAGGAACCGGGCCTGCAAGGGAGGGCAGTTGGGGGCGATCAAGCCTGCTGGGGAGGGAGTTAGGGGTGACCCGGCCGGCAGAGGAGGGAAGTTGGGGGCGACTGGGTCTGCAGGGAAGGGCAGTTGGGGGGGACCCAGGCCTGTAGGGGAGAGCAGTTGGGGGGGGTACCAAGCCTGCAGGGGAGGGCAGTTAGGGGTGACCAGGCCTGCAGGGGAAGGCAGTTAGGGGCAAACAGGCTGGCAGGGGAGCAGTTAGGGGGTGATCAGGTTGGCAGGCAGAAGCAGTTAGGGGCAATCAGGAAGGCAAGCAGGCGAGCAGTTGGGAACCAGCAGTTCTGGATTGTGAGAGGGATGTCCGACTGTCTGTTTAGTGGGATCGGGCCTAAACGGGCAGTCGGACATCCCTCGAGGGGTCCCAGATTGAAGAGGGTGCAGGCTGGGCTGAGGGACAACCCCCCCGTTACCCCCGCCGTGCACAAATTTCGTGCACTGGGCCTCGAGTTATTTATAACATGGTTTTAAATAAAATTTTGTTTTACCTAACTTCATCTCAATTGCCTCCTAATTAATATTTGGCCTTACTGGGATTCAAGCTGAGGTTGCTTGTAAGAAACACAGAGCTGCACAATAGGTGTCTTATTTGAGAAAAAGCTGCTTTCAGTATTTCTTCCAGGCTAACATGGAGAAGTAACCAAGACTGAGAGAGGTGATGCTTCAAAATGTGTGTTAGGGGAAGCATTTTCTCAATCCGTTGAGATTTCCTTCCTGGCAATTGTTGTCAGTTTCACTCAAATAAACTCATAAGAATTTTTTAAAAAAGTTTGTAAGACAGTCACAAGAAAGCAAAAGTGTAGCAATAGTGGAGCATTTTTATTGAAACAGGTAAAGTCTGGAAAGTCTCTAAAATGAGTCATTGGTGATTTAAATAATTGAATCTGTTACCTGATATAGACACTCTGAGTTAGGTGGGTTTTGCCAAGTTTATATATATTCAATAATATTTACAATCAAAAATTAAATTCATTCAAATAAAGACTTTGAAAGAAAAAATAATTAGGTTTTTAATCTAGGGAAAAATTCTCTAGAAGAGTGATTCTTTACGTTTTTGAGTAGGAGAATGGCAGAAAACCTCTTTTCTTTATGGTTTCAAAAGTAGCATACTCATTTCAAAGTTTAAAAATAACAAAGACAACAAGGAAAAAAATATTAAAACAGTACAGAAAAGCATTTATTTAAACTGTATTTATCTAGCACCTATTATGTATGAGACCCTAGACTAGTCATAAAATAGACCATCTCCAACAAACTCACCTTCCAGAGAAAGCATTACTAAGAGTTCGTTATAGATTTTACATATCTGGATTATAACCCATGGTGGTTAAGTCTTGGTTCCGGCCCTCACCCTGAGGGTAGGTCAGGAAGCAGTGCTCTCTAGAGATCTTAGGTGACCCTGAACTTCATAGACTTCTACACTACATAGTTAAGAACCTGCAGGACTACCTTTGGCAAAAGCCTCCCCTTCCAATGGAATTCAAGATCAATCCCACTACAAAGACTCTTTCTTGGCACATATCAACCTGACAGGAGCTTTGTGCTTGGGAGCAGGTACAAAAGCAAGTGAAGACAAATGTCCTGGTGGCCATTTTATCAGATGCTGGTGAATGGAGAAAATATCCTATTTCAGATCCAAGGCAGCTAACAAGTATTTGATAGAATGCTGTTTGGACCTTACCAGTACCCAGTAAAAACTCTGTGTTAAAATTAATATTCCAGTTGAATTTGAAGGGAGGAGACGCTCATGTTGCTCTTGCAGAGGAACTTACTGGGGCAGGTATACACCCACAAAGCTTTTGAAGACATTGTTTTCCAAAGTCTCTGACGTCAGTACGTGCCTCCCACTTCAGAGCCTGAAATGTACTGGTTGGAGCATCTAGATTACATGCTCTCATTATATGTTATCTTTTATGTTTCAGTTTAATGATAGGGTCGGGCACATGGTTTATAATCTAGCTTCAGGTTGATATCTATGAGCTCCATCTCTCCTGCAGTTTTAATTTTTGTATTTATAACTAAGTTAAGTTTTTTGTAGTGATGCTTTAACTGAGAATTTGGGTTTAAATAGTCAAGAGGGTTTTTTTTTCCCCCATGGGGGAAAGGTCAGGGGAGGTATTTTTTACAATATAGGTCTTGGCAATTTTGATTACATAAATTATTTATGCCACCTGCTGGTCCTTTTAGGATTCACTCTTTCATTATTATATTTATTTTTTATTTATCCTATACACAACTGTGTCTAAAATAATCCTTCAATCAAATCCATAAATGTTTTATAAGAAATGTACTATGTTATGCACTTGACTCTGACCCATAGCTTCTATTTTTAAAAATTTCCCTTGCCTAGGTTAATTTAGAAAGATACTTACATATTATTTAGGGGAGAGCTATTATTCTTTAGTCTAGACTAACACACCTAAACAGCATATAATAGACTTCAAAGCCTTTGTGGACATCAAAAAAGCATATAGTCCTGGTGAGTAGTGAAATTTGTCATCCCTACAAATGCAAACTAGCTCATTTAGCTAGAAAATCATTAAGTGATTCTTCCTGGAAGGAAAACTTGTAACAAAGGTAACAAAGCCATTTAAGTTGTTTTATCCCCCCTTACCATCTGCCACCCCTCTGCTCTTCCCTCTTCCTTGTAGTACATAATCAAATTGGAAGAATTCTCTACATGAACTGGAATTGATGTTTCTCATTTAAAATTCACATATTTGCTTCAGAGTACTATGGGAGATTAATGAGGAGCAAATCGAAGTGCTCATAGAATCCCCAAATTGATTTTGGGTGGGTGGTAACATTCTTTTTAATTATAAAAGAAAACATACTTGTAGTAACTTTGGAAAGTTCAGGCAAATACAAACAAAGAAATAAAAGTAATCTATAATAGCCCTAACCGGTTTGGCTCAGTGGATAGAGTATCAGCCTGCGGAGTGAAGGGTCCCAGGTTCAATTCCGGTCAAGGGCATGTACCTTGGTTAAGGGCACATCCCCAGTAGGGAGTG
This sequence comes from Corynorhinus townsendii, assembly GCA_026230045.1. Classification (NCBI taxonomy): domain Eukaryota; kingdom Metazoa; phylum Chordata; class Mammalia; order Chiroptera; family Vespertilionidae; genus Corynorhinus; species Corynorhinus townsendii. The sequence continues at coordinate 132,359,889 of JAPDVU010000007.1, read as the reverse complement.
TGCAAGAAGCAGTTGAATTGATGTTTCTCTCTCATCGATGTTTCTAACTCTCTATACCTCTCCTTTCCTCTCTGTAAAAAAATCAATAAAATATATATATTTTTAAAAAAGTAATCTATAATAAGCCCAAATCCCAAAGAAAAGCAGAATTAACATATTAGTGAATATCTTTTCCAGGTACAGTTGTACACTTTCCTTAAAAAACACACAAATTGGGATAGTGTACAGTTAATATCTTACCTACTGTTTTGTAACTTGCTTTTTTCACTTATCAACACAATGTAGTCATTTCTTGATTTCTTTATTCTTCTAACCTCTGTAACTCCATTACCTTGATGAACTGGACTAGATTTAACTAGTTCTATGTTTATGGCTCTTTGGTGACCATGGTTTTGGATAAGAGAAAAAAGCCACAATGAGCATTCTGGTACATACATACACATTGGTGGGTATCTCTGGCACTTTCCTTAGGATAACGTGGGAAATTCATAGCAGTAGAATTTGCAGGGTCAAAAGTTAAGAACACTTTCAATCCATATTGAATTGATAATTGACAGCTTCCAAAAGAAGGACAATTGTCAATTATCAATTGACAGCTTTCAGAAGAGGCCAGTACATTCATTTCAGCCTCTGAAGTGGGAGGCACGTGTTGACGTCAGAGACTTTGGAAAAACAATGTCTTCAAAAGCTTTGTGGGTTAACCCTTTAGGCAGGTTTTAGTGTTGCCACTTCCCCAGTCTCACCTTGGAGTACTTCAGAGGAAAAAGCTGGCTGGTCACTTTTCATGCTGAAGGAAGTTCCTGAAAAGAGTTGAAAATCTTTTAAAATGATAGCAAAAGTTCATTTAAAATTGATGGCTGGTAACAGTGATGTAAACCCAGACAGCTATTATGAAATCCTAGAATATTTTAACTGAGACGGTTTCAGACAATAGCTGTTTTGTCCAAACTACAGAACAAAAAGTTTATTTTCTTAAAAAAAATGTGTGTGTGTGTGTGTGTGTGTGTGTGTGTGTGTGTGTAAAACATGCACAACAGGACTGATGTGAACAGCTGACCAGGCCACACAGCACAACTTCAGGGGTTTCATTTACTCCCTTGGGTTGTACAGTCTAGCAGCTCTTTGCATATAGTACACAATTCACAGGTTCAAACAAGTATATGTGGGAAGTTAGTTCTCTGCTACCTTATCCCCTAACTGTCCTATCTAAGCATTAACTCAGACTTTGGGTATCCTTCCCAAGATAGTCTACATAAATATTTACATAGGTATATAGTCTTTTTCTCTAACACAAATAGTGGTATATTATAAACCCTGTACTGTTCCTTGCTTTCTTCACTAACAATAGATCTTAGTGATTGTTCTTGGTATATTTAGGGCTATCTCCTCCTTCTTTTAACAGCTCAACGGTATTCCACTGTGAGCATGTTTCAGAGCTCCTTCTTCAGAAGTAAGAGATTGTGGTGTTAGAAACAAGGAACTAAGTTCAAGAAGCATTAGGGTAAATTATGGTGTGGGCAGGCTGAATCTGAAAACTGGAAATACGAAACAGGAGCTGTGTGTGAAAGGAGTCAGGTTTAGAGAAATGGATTTTTAAAATATATTTTTTTTATTGATTTCAGAGAGGAAGTGAGAAGGAGAGAGAGAGAGAAACATCAATGATATCAATGATAAGAATCACTGATTGGCTGCCTCTTGCACGCCTCACACTGGGGATCCAGCCTGGAACTGGACATGTGCCCTGACCAAGAGTCAAACTGTGACTTCCTGGCTCATAGGTCAACACTCAACCACTGAGCCACGCCAGCAGGGCGAGAAATGGATTTCTGAGTCATCCAATATATTAGGACCATTAGGATACCTCAAATTCAGTGGCTTGAGCAATATACTAGTGTAAGTTTATTTCTTTTAAAAAAAAATTAATTTCAGAGAGAAAGAGAGAGGGAGAGAGAGATAGAAACATCAATGATGAGAGAGAATAATCAATTAGCAGCCTCTTACACACTCCTTACTGGGGATCAAGCCCGCAGCCCAGGTATGTGGCCCTTGACTACAATCAAACCTGGGGCCCTTCAGTACGCAAGCCTACACCCTATCCACCAAGTACAACCAGCTAAGGCCATAAGTTTATTTCTATTTCATATAATGGCTAGAGATATTTGGCATGGGGGCTCTTATGCTCTGACTATGGCTTCCATCTCTGGCTCTAGCTCCTACCATCACATCCACATCCCAGACAGCAGAAAGGAGCAGAGACAAGTAGAGGGCATGCCCAGGAAGTGGCCCATATCACTTCTCACATCCAACTGGCAAACTTAGTCACATGTCACATCCCATAGTCAGCTGTAATAAGTTTTAAAATATATATCTCCACAAAGTGACACTATTCAATGTGAAGGGAGTTACTATCCACTCTATGGGTTATTTTTTTAAAAGAGCTATTGAGGAACTTCAGAGCACATTGGCTGCCTATCTTGTAAGTCTGTGGTACAAGCAAGGGATGCTTCTTTCATTTCTTTGCTTTAAATATAAGGCCTAACTTAGTAATACTTTCTTTTTCTCTTTTTCCTAAAACTTATCATGGTGTGCCAAGAACGTTTAGTTGGAAAACACTCCCCAGATGAGAGGGGCTGAGTTATCATTGAAATGCTATAAATTGGAACAGTTAATTTAGTCTGTGCACCCAGACTTGTGATTATTTCACAAAAGTTCCCTGAAAGAAAAATTGATGATTGTTTCTGAGATATGGTACTGTAACACTTAGTTTTTTATATAACTTTAGAGTTTGTAATTAAAAGGCCCCATGCTACATGTAGGCCATGAGGGTCTACATGTAGCTTACATACATCAAGAAGACGTTGAAAATTAGTGCTTGAAATTCCCAGATGGTGAGAGAAAACCATTTTCACAGGGGCCTGCTGACACTGTGCCCTTTTTGTCACATGCTATGTCCAGTCACAGATGGACAGAGGGCTCAAGGCACACTAAAGAGACTAAATATTGGTTGTGGGGAGAGCATAGGAAGCATAGGGATTTTCTTCCCTCAGCTTCTCCCCTCTCCTTTGTGTGGGGAGTAGAGCTCACTTTTTTCATTTTTGTTTTGTTTTGCTTTTTGACACCAGTGACAACTTCTTTTAATAGGCCAATCATTTTTATTCAGATACTAGAGGCCTGGTGCACGAATTCATCCTAATGGGGGCTGATTGGGGCCGGGCCGGACAGGGGGAGGGGCTGAGGGAGGTTGGCTGGCCCCACCCCTGATCCAGCTGAGGCCGGCCGGGGGAGGGGCTGCCCCCTGATCCGGCAGGTTGGCCAGCCGCAGTGTGCGTCATAGCGACTAGTTGTTCCGGTCGTTCTGGCATTCCGGGTGCTTGGCTTTTTATTATATAGATTACAATTATGATCCTTAGCAATATATTAAAAATATCCCGAGTCAACAATGTATTTGCACACCATCTAATGGCTCTAAAAATATTTAATTTCAATATATTCATAAATAGAACTTCGGAGCTGATTCCAAGGAGGCTCAAATTCTACACATTTACTGGCCAAATTCAGTGATATTGAGCAATATAGATCACATTTCTTCTCAAAATACATTTGTGTATAAACACAGTGAATTAATACTTGAGTTAATTTTTAATTCTCAGATGAGAAACAAAGTAATACAAGAAAGGACAATTTATTCAGATACCTAAGATCTTTGTTTATGTTCTAAATCTAAAACAAATATATGAATATTGCTTGACGGGTGTGGCTTAGTGGTTGAGCATTGACCTAGGAACCAGTAGGACACAGTTTGATTCCTGGGTTGCAGGCTTGATTCCCAGTAGGGGCCTGCAGGAGGCATCTAATCAATGGTGTTTTTCTTTTATTGATGTTTCTATCTCTCTATTCTTTTCCCTTCCTCTCTCTCTCTCTCAAAATTAACAAAAACATATTTAAAAAACAGAACAAATATATGAATACTAACATATAGATACTTGAAAATACCTGGAAGATTGAAATGTTCCATTTTCAATCAAGATTGTTGTCATTGAAAAAAGAAAAAGATCATTGCCATTGTGTATGGAGAACATTAAGAGGCAGCTTATTCTCTCAGGAGGGAACTCACATTTACTGAGCTCATCAAATGATGCATAAAATGTGAACTCCAATATACTGATAAGAAACATATTGTTGTCTAGACCTTAGTTCTTGTATTAGCATAATAATGACTGCATTTTTCTCCCAATAGGTGGACCTTATTTCTACCCATCTCCTAGGACTGTGGTCGGCAAACTGTGGCTCGCAAGTCACATGCGGCTCTTTGGACCCTTGAATGTGGCTCTTCCACAAAATACCACGGCCTGGGCGAGTCTATTTTGAAGAAGTGGCGTTAGAAGAAGTTTAAGTTTAAAAAATTTGGCTCTCAAAAGAAATTTCAATTGTTGTACTGTTGATATTTGGCTCTGTTGACTAATGAGTTTGCCGACCACTGTCCTAGGACATAAAAATGTTTCGGTAAATTTAAAAGGAATCAAGTCATAGAAATTTTTTTCTTGGGCACTCTCCCTCTTGGGAACAAGCCAGTGCCTTTCCTGTTTCCCTCTTCTTTCCCCAGGTGAGTCATCTTTACCTTTCTCTCTTTCTCCTAAGCTCCAAATGACTGTCTTTTGCCTCTGTAACTTGTTTTTTCTACCTCTGTAACTTTCTCTTCTAAGGAAAAGAAAAAGAAAAAAGGAAGAAATTGGGTTTGTTTGTTGTTGTTTTTTGGACCAAAATAGAATTAAATTAGAAATAAATAACAACAAGATCTCTGGAAAATTCCCAAATACTTAGAAACTAAATAATATGCTGTGTATAACTTGTAGGTCAAAAAATAAAGCAAAAGGGAAATTAGAAAGTATTTTGAATTGCATGAAAATGAAAACAATATATCAACCTTTATGATGTAACTAAGGCAATATTTAAAGGAAATTTATTTATTTAAAATAATTTTTGTTTATTGATCTTAGTGGGAGAGAGAGAAACATCAATTTTTTTGTTCCACTTATTTATGTATTCACTGGTTGCTTCTTGTATGTGCTCTGACCAGGGACCAAACTTGCAACCTTGGTGTATTGGTATGATGCTATAACCAAGCTACCCAGCCAAGGCAAAATAATTTTGAAAAAGAACAAAGCAGGAGGACTCACGCTTCCCAATTTCAAACTTATTACAAGGCTACAATAATCAAAACAGAGTGGTACTAACATAAGAATAGACATTCAGGTCAATGGAATAGAATTGAGCAACCAGAAATAAACCCATACATTTATGATCAATTGATTTTTAACAAGAATAATGTACCATTCAATGAGCAAAAAACAGTCTCTTCAACAAATGATGCTGGGACAACTGGATGTCCAAATGCAAAAGAAGAAAGTTGAATCATTACCTTAAACCATAGATAAAAAATGAACTCAAAATGGATTAAAGACCTAAATATAGGAACTAAACTATAAAACTCTTATAAGAAAACCTAGGGCTAAATCTTCAAAACCCTGGATTTGACAATAGTTTTTAGATATAACACCCAAAGCACAAGTAACAAAAGAAAAAAAATAGATAAATTAGTTTCATCAAAATTAAAAGTTTTTGTGCATTAAAGGACACTAGTAAGAGAGTAGAAAAAGACAACTCATAGAATAGAGAAAAATATTTGAAATCATATATCTGATAAAGGACCAGTAGCTAGAGTATACAAACACCTCTTACACTCAACAACAGAAAGACAAATAACCCAGTTAAAAATGGAGCCCAAAAGAAAAAAGAAAAAATAATAAATAAACCATCTAAAAAATGCTCATAATAGGTTCAGTTTTAAAAAGTTATCAAATAGTGTATACTGCATGATTTCATGTGTTTGTAGCTATAGATGCTGAGATAGATTAATAGATCCATCTATTAATAAACTGATGTATAGAGTAGATGTAGATATATTTGGAGATGTATAGAAATATATGTAGCTCTAAATGTTTATATGTATATATGTATAGTATATCTATATGTTTATATATAGGTAAAATGTTAATAAAGATGGAATTTAGGGTGATTTTAAAAAAATGGGGCCCTAGCTAGTTTGGCTCAGTGGGAAGAGTGTCAGCCTATGGACTGAAGGATTCCGGGTCCTGGGTTCAATTCTGGTCAAGAGCATGTGCCTCAGCCTCAGGCTTGATCCCCAGCCCTGGTCGGGGCAGGTGGGAAGGCAAGCAATCCATGTATCTTTCTCACATTGATGTTTCTCTCTTTCTCCCTTCCACTCTCTCTAAAAATCAATGGAAAATTCCTCAGGTGAGGTTTAAAAACAAAGTTTTTTTTTTTTAAATGGGCAAAGGGCTTCACTGAATATTTCTCCAAAAAGACATATATATGTCAAATAAGCATATGAAAAGATGTTCAACATTATAGTCATTTGGCAAATGCAATTCAAAATCCCAATGAGATTCCACTTCATACCTACTAGGATGCAACAATGTAAAAAAATAATAATAAAAGGAAAATAACAAGGGTTCGCAAGGTTGTGGAGAAAATGGACTCTTTGTACATTGCTTGTGGGAATGTAAAATGGTGCTGTCGCTATGGAAAACAGTTTGTAGTTTCTCAAAGTTTAGCATAAAGTTACCAGATGTGCCCTAGCAGGTGTGGCTCAGTTGGTTGGGCGCCATCCTGTGCACCAAAAGTCACTGGCTCCATTCCCTCCTGTAAGGGCACATGCCCGGGTTGTGGACTCCATCTCCAGTGAGGGGCATGCAGGAGGTAGCTTATCGATGTCTTGCTCTCACATCCATGTTTCTTTCTCTCTCTCTTAAAATAAATAAATAAATTAATTAATTAATCTTTAAAAAAAGAAAAGAAAAATAATTATCAGATGACCCAGAAATTCCTCTCCTAAGTATAATATACCCAAAAGAATTGCAAACAGGTCTTCAAACAAAAAACTTATACATGAAGATTAACCAAAGAACTTAGATGCATATAAGCAAAACCCAAGGACAAAGACAATAGTGTGGGGAAGGCCTGGGAGCCTGTGTGTGGGAGTGGACTATAAATCTACTTTTGTCCTGACTTATATATACTGGAATATTATTCAGCCATAAAAGGAATAAAATATTGATACATGGTACAATATGAATGAACTTTAAAAACATTATGTTAAGTAAAAGAGGCCAGACATAAAAGGCCACATATTGAATATTTCCATTTATATGAAATATCCAGAAGAGGCAAATTCATAGAGACAGAAAGCAGATTAGTGGCTTCCAGAGGCAAGCAGGAAGGAGGGATGCGGAGTGACTGTTTAATGGGTACAGCTTTGGGATAATGAAAATGTCCTGGAACTAGACAGTGGTGATAGTTGATAGTGGTAAGTTTAAGATAAAATGTGTTATGACATGTACACCAAAAACTACAAAATACTGCTAAGAGAAATTAAAGACCTAAGTAAGTGGAGAGAAATACTGAGCTTGTATATCAAAACATTCCATATCTTTAAGATATCATTTCTCTCCCAGCCAGCGTGGCTCAATAGTTGAACATTGACCTGGAGGTCACGGTTCAATTCCAGGTCAGAGCATATGCCTGGGTTGTGGGCTTGATCCCCAGTGTGGGGCATGCAGGAGGCAGCCAATCAATGATTCTCTCTCATCATTGATATTTCTCTCTCTCTCTTCCTCTCTGAAATCAACAAAAAAATATTTTTAAAAAAAGATGTCATTTTTTTTCTAAAAATGATCTACATATTCAATACAAGTTTTCTTAGCAGCAGAACTACTGACGTTTTGGGCCAGGTAATTCTTTGTTATGAGAGGCTATCCTGTGCATTGCAGAATATTTAGCAGAATCCCTGACCTCTGCCTACTAGATTCAAGTAGCACTCCCAGCTGAGACAACAAAAAATGCCTCTAGACATTGCTTAATATTTCTTTCATTGGTTAAGAACCACTGATTTGTCTAAATAAATAAATAAATAAATAAATAATTGGAGCTACTTTAAAATGAAGCCAGAGCTGCCATGCCAGAAGAACCGACTCACACATCTTATTCCTCAAACCTCTGTAATGTTAAAACAGGACAAAAGAACCTTTGGGCTGGGACTGAAACAATCTGTGCCCCAAAGAACGGTTTGCAAAAATAGCAAGAAAGCAGGTATTAGGACTACCAGACTGAAAACTAAAAACATTGTTCAAAATTGACATCACTATGTTATATTATTGCACCAATAGAAATGCTTTCCTTCTATTGACATAATTGTTCCTTTCCTTTCTCTTAAATACCCATTGTCTTTATCTCCTAATCAGAACACAGCTTCTGCCTAAATCAGTGCATCCGAATAGCTATTTTTATTAATCTCAAATAAATGCTTGTTGACTCTCATTTTGAAAAGCCTTTTTATTTTTAGGTTAACATATCCAATGCAATTCCAATTAAAATCCCACTTGTAGAAATTGGCAAGGTGATTCTAAAATTTAGATGGAAATGCAAAAGACCTAGAAAAGTCAAAACAATTTTGAAAAAGAACATAGTTGGAGGACTATATTTATAAGCCTTTTCCAAGACTTATATAAGCTATAGAAATCAAGACATTGTGATACTGGTAAAAGATGATCGATAGAACAGAATAGAGTACAAAAATAGGCCCACAGAATTAGGATTAATTAATTTTGACCAAGTTTCCTAGGTTATTCAATGGGGAATAAATAAATTTTTTCAACAAATGATATTAGAATAATTGGATATCAACATGCAAAGAACAAAATTAACCCCAATTTTTACTTCTCAGCATATAAAATATTACTGTAAAATGGATCATAGACCTAAATGTAGGAGTTATTATAAAGCTGCTAGAGGGGAAAAAAGAGAATCTTAGTGACCTTGTAGAAGGCAAAAATTTCTTAAATAGAACACAAAAAGGAAGAACTATAAAAGAAAAAAGTTGATAAATTAAACTGTTTTAGTTTTCTAAGGCTGCCATTACATTACCCCAATGTATTTTCTCACATTGCTGGAGGTTAGAAGTCCAAAATCAAGGTGTCACACTCCCTTTGAAGGATCCAAGGGAGAATCCATGCTTTTTCTAGCTTCTGGTGGCTCTTGGTGTTCCTTGGCAGTATGTAATATTGTGCTTTATAATAAGAAATATAGGCCCTGGACAGATAGCTCAGTTGGTTAGAGTGTCATCCTGATAAGCTAAGGCTACAGGTTCCATTTCCTGTCAAGGCACATATAAGAAGCAACTAATTAATGCATAATAAGTGGAACAACAAATAGATGTTTCTCTACCTTTTCTTTCTTTCTCTCATCCGCCTTCCTTTCTCGCTAAAAATAGGAAAAAAGTTATATGTGGTCTTAGTCCATTTCTGACACAGAGCTCCCAAAACTCTTGGAATGTCCTAAGTGCTGATAGCAACGAACCTGTCCTTTGTTATGTTCATGAGGTGCACCTAGGAATGAGGGCTGGTTGCCAAGAGAACCAACCTGTGATTAGAGGATTGGAAATTTCAACCCCAGCCCCACTTCAGGAGAGGGGAGAGAGGGGGAAGGTTGAACTAATTGACAATAGCTGATGATTTAATCACTCATGCCTACGTAATGAAACCTCCCTAAAAACCCAAAGGGGGAGGAATCCAAGATGGCGGCGTAGGTAAACACCTAAACTGCTGCCTCCCACAACAATTTAAACTACAACTAAAAGACAAAACGTCTATCACCCAGAATCACGGGAAAGCTGGCTGAGTGGAAGTTCTACAACTAGAAGGAAAGAGAAAAGAGCATTGAGACGTGCAGGAGCACTGAAAAGCTGAGGTACTGAGGCGCGTGATCCGGGCTGGCGGCGGGTGACTGGGTGCGTTGCTTTTTTCAACCTGAATGGAGACAAGCCCCCGATTACTCTGAAATCCAGTCTCTGGGGAGACGCGGGGGACCCAAACTCCTACGGGGAGAAGCTGGACTGTCTGCCACGGAGAGTGGCTTGCTTGCAGAGCTGCGCGCAGGAATAATTGTTTATGGCACTGGGGCACAGGACTCCAGGACGCGGTCGGGGACACAGAGCGGGCTTACTAGCAGCCATTGCTGTTTGCCACGCCCTAGCCTAGTGACGCCCTGAGACCCCACCCCACACAACCTACAAACCCACCCAAACTCCAAGCAGCTCAATTAGCATAAGAAAGCCTGCCCTATCGCAGCTTAACCTAGAAAACTTGCAGCCCGGGTCAGACAGCTCCAAAACCTCCAAACCCCAAGCAAAGAGGAGAAAACTGCAGCTCTCACTGTAGCTCCTGCTGAGTGGCCTCAGACAGTAGCTGACCTGCACCCCATTGGAGATCCAGAAGCCAGTGTACCTAGTGGTCAGTGTGAGACACCAGATTTCAACTCCTCACATCCATAAGTGACACATTCAAGAGGCAGACTCAGTGAGCACCAAAGCCCCACTGAAACAAGTCCTGCCCCATAAGCGTGTCTTCAGCGCAGCACTTCTTCCATTATAGACACAGGGAGTGCTCACAGCTAATTGGCCTGGAGGTCAATTCCTCCCAGCGTACCAACAGTAATTCAGGCTTAACTACACCAAGACTTTGCACTCAGCCCACAAAGGGGTGTACCAAGAGCATCCACATCAGGTGATTGGGGTGGCTGAGCTACTGCCCCCTATAGGTCACCTACCACACAAAGCCACTCCATCAACACAGGGAAGCAGCCAAAATGCAGAAACAAAGAAACATGTCACGAATGAAAGAAACGGAGGAAAGCAAACTACTGGATGACATAGAGTTCAGAATCACATTTATAAGGTTACTCAAGAATCTTCTAAAAACCGCTGAGAAACTTGATGACACTTCTGAGGAGCTTAGTGAGACCTTCAAGGACCTTAATGAGAATGCCAAAAAAAATGGAAAAGGATCAGTCAGAAATGAAGCATACACTGTCTGAAATAAAGAATATACAGAAACTCAACTGTAGATCAACATACCCCAAGAATCAAACCAAAGATCTGAAATATGTGGAAACAAAAAACATCCAACCAGAAAAACAAAAAGAAAAAAGAATCCAAAAATATGAAGATAATGTAAGGAGCCTCTGGGACAACTTTAAGCAAAACAACATCCGAATTTTTGGGGTGCCAGAAGAAGGGAGAGAGCAAAATATTGAAAACCTATTAGAAGAAATAATGACAGAAAACTTTCCCTACCTGGTGAAAGAAATAGACTTACAAGTTCAGGAAGCGCACAGAACCCCATACAAGAGGAACCCAAAGAGGACCACACCAAGACACATCATAATTAAAATGCCAAGGGCAAAAGACAAAGAGAGAATATTAAAAGCAGCAAGAGAAAAACAGTTAATTACCTACAAGGGAGTACCCATACGACTGTCAGCTGATTTCTCGGCAGAAACTATGCAGGCCAGAAGGGAGTGGCAAGAAATATTCAAAGTGATGAACAGCAAGAACCTACAACCAAGATTACTCTACCCAGCAAAACTATCATTCAGAGTTGAAGGTCAGATAAAGAGCTTCACAGACAAGAAAAAGCCAAAGGAGTTCATCGCCACCAAACCAGGATTACATGAAATGCTGAAGGGTATTCTTTAAGAAGAGGAAGAAGAAGAAAAAGGTAAAGATAAAAATTATGAACAACAAAATGACATCAAATACATACCTACCAACAAGTGAATCTAAAAATCAAGTGAATGAAAAATCTGAAGAACAGAATGGACTGGTGAATATAATAGAATCAGGGACATAGAAAGGGAGTGGACTGACGATTCTCAGGGGAAGCAGGTGTGAGGGGTGCGGGAAGAGATTGGACAAAAATCTTACTCCTATGGATGAAGACAGTGGCGGGGGGTAAGGGCATGGGGTGGGGTGGGGAATCAGGTGGAGGGGAGCTATGGGGGGAAAAAAAAGTGGAACACCTGTAATAATCTGAACAATAAAGATTTAATTAAGAAAAAAAAAACAAACAAAACAAAAAGTAAAAACCCAAAGGGAAGTGTTGGGGAACCAGAATGTTTCCACATGCCACTGTGCCAGGCCCCAAGATCCATGAGGACAGAAGCTCATTTGTTCAGGACCTCATCCTGTGTGTTTCTTCATCTGGCTATTGATTTGTATCCTTTGATCCTTTTCAGTAAACCAGTAATCCAGTGTGAAGGTGTTTCCTGAGATCTGTGAGATATTCTGGCAAATTAACTGAATCCAAAGAGGGAGTTGTGGAACCTCCAATTTATAGCCAGTTAGTCAGAAGCAAAGGTAACAACCTGGACTTGCAATTGGCATCTGAAGTTGAGGGCAGTCTTGTGGGACTGTGAAATTTGATGTTATCTCTGTGTAGATAGTGCCAGAATCTAGTTGAATTGTAGGTCATCCAGTTTGTGTGAGAGAATTGCTTAGTGGTATGGGGAAAAATCCCACATTCTAGAATTGATACCAGAACCTATTTACTGCATGATTGCAATCTCTGCCTCCACTTCACATGCCTTCTTCTCTGTGACTCTGTTCATCTTTCTCTGCTTCATAAGGTTAGTAGTGAAGTATGGTAGCAATCATCTCAGGTAGAAACTGCTGTTTGGGTTCTGTACTTATTTGTTTGCTAAAACAATAGAAAGTTATTTTGATTTTCTGAACTTATGTATGCTATCCCAAAACTCCATTGATGATGGTTTGAATATCCCATTGATTGTGATCTCACTGGTTACTGAAGCACATTCTTCTGGGAACCAGGACAGCTCAATTATCCCAAATTGTCTCAGTAGCTACAGATAACTGAGTTTCGGTTGACTCAGTGGTCCCGGAATCAGAACAGACCCTAAATTGCCTCAGTAGCTACAGATAATGCATTCCTGTTGACTCAGTGATCCCAGAATCTGGACAGCACAATTATTCTAAATTGCCCAGGTGGTCCCAGATAATGTGTTTCTGTTGATTCAGTGATTCGTAGATACTTTAGATAACTAACTTGCTCAATTTCGCTTCTGTAAAAGCTGCACGAAAAAGGTTCCTCATTCCAGACCCAAACATGTAACTGATACCTTTGTGATATTCTGCCAGTATAAGCCAGATGTGGCAAGCTGTTCAGGGCTGCGAGGTCTGGAGCGCTTTAGCCCCTCGTATGCCGCTGGCCTTCAATAAATGACTCCATAATTCGACTTCTTGAGGCGTCCTTTGTAAGATGGGGGTACACTACAACAGTATTACTGGATTTAGGGTATACCCTAATCCAATAGGATCTCATCTCAATCCTTACCTTAAATTACATCTACAAAGATCCTATTTCCAAATGAGATCAGTTTCTGAGGTTCTGGGTGAACCTGAATGTTGGAGGAATAATATTCAATCCACTACATGGAGGTCATCAAAATTAAAAATGTTTGCTCTTCAAAAGAAAAAGCAATCCAGAGACTGGGAGAAAATATTTATGAAGCATATATCCAACAAAGGGCTTGTACTCAGAATATATAAAGAATTCTTACAACCCTATAATAACAAGACAAACAATCCAATTTAAAAAATGGGTAGCCCTAGCTGGTTTGGCTCAGTGGATAGAGCATTGGCCTGCAGACTGAAAGGCCCCAGGTTCGATTCTGGTCAAGGGCACATGCCTGGGTTGCGGGTTCAATTCCCCATGAAGGGGTGTGCAGACGGCAGCCAATCAATGATTCTCTCTCATTGCTGTTTCTATCTCTCTCTCCCTTTCTCTCTGAAATCAATAAAAATGTATTTAAAAAATAATAAATAAAATAAATAAAACATGGCTCAGTTGGTTCGATTCCCAGTCAGGGCACATGCCTGGGTTGCGGGCTTGATCCCTAGTGTGGGATGTACAGGAGGCAGCTGATCAATGATTCTTTTTCATCATTGATGTTTCTCTCTATCTTTTCTTCTCTGAAATCTATAAAAATATATTTAAAAAAATAAAAAATGAGTAAAAGATTTAAACAGACACTTTACCAAAGGAGATATACAGATGGCAAATATTCTCATGAAAACATACTCAACAATGTTAGTCATTAGGAAAATGAAAATTAAAACCACAAAGAGATACCATTACACACCCACTAGAATGATTGAACTTAAAGGACTGTAATATAAAATATTGATGGGAATGCATAGCATCTGGAACACTCATATATTGCTGCTGAGAATGCACAATGGTATAACTATTTTGGAAAAGAGTTTGGTAGTTTCTTATAAAAATTTTAAATATAGCCTAGCCAGTGTTGCTCAGTGGTGAGCATCGACCTATGAACCAGGAGGTTAGGATTCGATTCCTGGGTCAGGGTACATGCCTGGGTTGCAGGCTTGATCCCTAGTAGGAGCTGTGCAGGAGGCAGCCTTTTGGTGTTTCTCTCTCTCTCTAAAAATCAATAAAACATATTAAAAATAATATATAATTGGGGACAGTGAAATAAGGAAGGACTTAGGATAGAAGAAGCAACAGGAGAGAGCCTAGGTGGGGCTGCTTTGGCTCTCTAGAAAGTCAGAGACAAGGGGCCTTGGAGACAGGTTAGGGCAGTGGTCGGCAAACCGCGGCTTATGAGCCACATGCGGCTCTTTGGCCCCTTGAGTGTGGCTCTTCCACAAAATACCACGGCCTGGGCGAGTCTAAGTTTAAGTTTAAAAAATTTGGCTCTCAAAAGCAATGTCAATAGTTGTACTGTTGATATTTGGCTCTGTTGACTAATGAGTTTGCCAACTACTGGGTTAGGGGTTTAGCCCTGGATGAGTGAGCTGCTGCTGCCCATTGGTCCCCTGATTGCAAGTCATCTAGTGGAGTCTCTTAGAGCTTAGGAGATGCAGGCCAGAGAGGGAAGAAGAGGGAAAAGGGAAAGGCACTGGTATGCTTCCGGGAGGGAGAGTGTGCTGTGCTGTAACTATCTTATTGAATGACACACTGAGTTTGAAAGAGATCATGTAAAACGTTGGTTTGTTTTAGCTAGTTCGTCATGAAAAATTTAGTCATCCTAGAAAATATTTTAGTTACATCTAAAATAATAACGTGCTTTGGTCATTGCAACATATTTGTTTGCTACTAATGACATGACTTTGGGATGAGTACTGAGAATAGGTAAAAATAATTGTATTTAAGTATTATTTCCTTAAGATAAATGCTTTCTTTGATAATTCTTAGAGGATGTAAGAAGCCTTATTTTCACCATCCTACTGGAATGTATATTTTATTCAGACCATAATAATATGAGCCAAAATATTCCACTTTTTAAAAAAATTTTTTTACTCTGAAGTCCATAACATGACCTGTTTTCCTGAATCTTGTTTTGTTTTTTAATTTATTGATTTTAGAGACAGAGAGGAAGGAAGAGAGAGAGAAACATGCATCCATTCGTTGCTTCCTGTATGTGCCCTGACCTGGGATCAAACCCGCAACCTTGGCATATCAGATAATGCTCTAATCAACTGAACTACCTGGCCAGGGCTAAACATATCCCATGTCTAAAGCAAAGTTTCACTCTTCACAGAAGTATGTAAAAGATAAGACTGGTTCTTTGTTAATTGTTGAAGGAGATTTCCCCTTTGTTTGATGCCCTGGTGTATATGATTCACCTGGTGGTGCCATAAAATCAAATTTGGGATGAATAATGGGTGTGCTTTTCTTTTTTGAAAAATTGGAGGACTATTGTACTTTTCCCAAGCAAGTTAATTTAGGAAAGAGGACTCAGAGAAGTTGAGGATAGGAAAACTGATTTCCTCAAAGCTATCCATAACTGAGCACATCTTGGAAAGCATTCTGTACTCCCAGAGGATGAGAACCCCCAATATGAAGACCACAGGGTGGACTAAAAAATGGCTTAATTTGGCTTAAGAAAACATTGCCATCTAGTGGCAACTACTTCAACTTGTAGACACAAGGACCTAAAGGTTTCCTTGACCCTTTGAAGGACACCTCTAAATCAGTCTCAAGTAACAAAATATCTTACATTTAGCTTACATTTTGCTTTCCAAGCAAAATGACTCACTGAATTAAAAGGTCGACTAGACAGAGGGACCGCCTCTTCCAATCTGATGCTTGTAATCTATTATGATTTTGCAAATCAGATTAAGAAATTTACTAAAAGGATATTTAACATGAAATTAAATGACCTGAATAACAATTCCCTGAGGAGTGTTATGAATGTAAGAAACATTCAAACCTGTGAGGAATTTTTGTGAGTTTATTTGAACCAAACTGTTGACAGGAAACAAAAATCTCAACAGATTGAGACAATGTTCTGGAGAATGGCAGTTTTGCACCTTATTTTATACATTACAATGAAAAGAGATGATGCAATAAGTCCATTGTAGATAGATTAGGAAAGTGGAAGAAAGCAAAGGGTGGGAGGGACCTCTGGGATTGGATGAAAAGTAAAATGATAAACATATACATCTTTTACATAGGTTGGTACAGGATAGTTAACAGTCAACAATTAACATGTTCAAACAATGAGAGAATTTATGGTTGCCACCCTGATGCATTGATTGAATCCTGAGGGGTCTGGAAAAGGGGGAGTTTACCCTGACATTTCAAAGAAATGTTATCATAGATGCAAAAGATAGTAAGACAGGCTTAATATAAAGACTGACCTTTGTCAGGGGAGACTCTAGCCTAGGACATGACTACCTACCATAAATTGCTTTTAGTTAAAAAGTTTTAATTTCAGACCATTCTTGGTGGTTATTTTAGATCTCTGAGTTTGCAAGGCCTTCCCTGAACTTGTCAGGTTTAGTAAGTGGCCCCTTTTTGTCCACAATATTTTGTCTGTTATCTTTATTGTCTATCTCCTCCCACTGAAATGTAAGCTTTATGAGGACAAGTGTTTTGTCTCCTTGGCTCATTTCTGTATACCTACCACCTAGAACAGGACTTGGCACATGGTAGATGCTCAATAAATAACTGTGAATGAATTGAATGAAAACTCTTTTCCTCTTTGTCTCATATGGCTATTCTCAATAAACATAAGCCAGACTGTTTGCTTTCTTGTTGTTGTTGTTAATCCTCATCCTAGGATATTTTTCCCATTGATTTTTAGAGAGAGAAAAAAACATTGATGTGAAAGAGACACATCGATTGGTTGCCTCCAGAATGTACCCCGACTGGGACAGGGATTGAACCTGCAACCCAGGTACATGCGCTTGACCAGGAATTGAACCACAGACTCTTTGGTTTATGGACTGATGCTCTAGCCACTGAACAATACTGGCCAGGACATGGTTTTCTTAGAGTCTGACAGTTTTACTTGGCAGTTCATGAAGCGGGACTGCTATGTGCCTTTGTTCTAGGAAACAGACTTCAAGTCACCTTCTTAGGGCCAAAGTTTCTCTGCAATGGGAAATCGGGCATTTGCTAGGTATGTTAAATTACATTTCTTAGGTCTACACTGCAATGCCATTTGTTAACTCTCTTGGGTAAGATACTGGGTAATGAGTTCAGGGTCTTGTTCAAATATCAGATTATCTTTTCTCCATTCCTAACCACAAACTCCACCCTGTGATAAGCTGGCTCTCTGGCAGCAGATTTCACCATGGGAGGGTGGGGCTGGAGGGACTAAAGGTTCTCAAACTCATCTCATTCCTGGCTAAACAATGCCAAATTCATTCTCTGCTGGTATTAAGTCAAGGGTGGCAATGCCTTATGAAAAGAACAGTGTATAACTGTGAAGAGCTGGAAAAGTGCTGCTAAGTCACCAACTTCCGGTAAGAGCATGGGAACTAGGAAGGAGCAAGGTCCCTCAGCCCTGTAATCTCAGGAGGCATTCATGAAGGTCTAGTCTGTATACAGCATTACCCTGAAAGGAGCAATGAAGAATCCCTATGCTGCCCTTTAGAGGGAGGCAGGGGTGGGGAATGGTAGCTAACACCCTCTCCCCGCTCCCTGAGCAGCCAGCCTTCCTGCAGCATTGCCTGCATCCTTGGTCGCCACTGCCTCACTTTCTAGTCACTACTTTTGGACTCATTATCTTTCTAGCTTCTTCTCATACCCTTTGTTTATCACCACAGGCCACCTGATGCACATCTTTCAGTCCATGAATGGGACAAGTATTTCTCACCCTCAGACCTTTGCACATACTGTTCTGTCTCTACTCCCATGAAAAAGACACTTAGCTAACATCTATTTAGCCTTTGCATTTTAACCTCTCCCTATCTCAGAGCTTCTGTTTTCGCCTATTAAGTGATCCAAACTACTTTTGTCAATGTAATCAAAGCTGTGTCTGTTTCTAAATGTATAACTTAATGTAGAGAGAATTGCTATTTTGTGACTGAGTCTTCTGTCTTCCTATCCAAGACCCTGATTGACCTTTCTATTTGTGCATGTTTTCTTTTTAAAAAAATATATTTTTTATTGATTTCAGAGAGGAAGGGAGAGGGAGAGTTAGAAACATCAGTGATGAGAGAGAATCATGGATCGGCTGCCTCCTGCACCCCCCGCCCACTAGGGATCGAGCCCGCAATCCCTAGTATGTGCCATTGACCGGAATCAAATCCAGGACCCTTCAGTCCGCAAGCCGATGCTCTATCCACTGAGCCAAAACAGCTAGGGCATGTTTTCTTTTTTATTCCTAAGGAACATTTTAAAGTTTTCATCATATGGATTTATTGGTAAGTTTAGTCTTGGGAATTTATAATTTTTGTTCTCATTGTAAATAGTGTCTTTTCCACATTATACCTAACAGGTTACTATTTGTGTACATAGGAGCTATTGGTTTATATACATCAATTGAATTCTTTTTTTAATATATATGTATTTTTAAATTGATTTCAGAGAGAGGAAAGGAGAAGGGGAAGAGAGAAATCATCATTGATGAGTGAATCATCAGATTGAGCCCACAACCCTGGGCATATGCCCTGACTGGGAATCGTATCCTGACCTCCTGGTTCATGGATGGATACTCAACCACTGAGCCACACTGGCCAGGCACATTCTTATTTTGTTTATCATGAATTTTCCATTTTATTCTTGTGAGATTTCCAGATATATAATCATATCATTTATAAATAGTGAAACTTTAGAATTCCTCCTTTCCAGTTTTAACACCACTAATTATTTTTTCTTGTCCAATTGCATTGACTAACATATCTAGAACAACATTAAGTAACCATGATGCTAGTGGACATCTTGTTTTATTCCTGAGTTTAGTAAGAATGCTTCCATTGTTTCTGCAGTAAGCATAAAGCTAGCTTTTTGGTTGTCCATAAATCCCATGAATCTGTCCACTTCTATTTTCACTGCTGTTACCTTAGTTCAAGACACTTTGATTTTTTTCACCTGTAATATCCTTTCATTTTCATTTTTACCCCTACCAATTTATTTTCCATTCCACAGCTAGAGTGGGCTCATTAAAATAGAAACCCGATCATGTTGTTTCTCTCTTAGAACACTCCAGTGACTTCCCATCCCTTTTAGGATGAAGTCTAACATCCTTAACATGACCCACAAGGCCCTGCATGATTTGATCTCCAAATACTTCATCATGAACTCTCTCTCTCACCACAGTCCAGCTCATGCAGGCCCTTCAGTTCCCTGAATGTGATAAGTATTTCCCACCTCAGACTTTGCACATGTTCTCCTGTCTCTACTTTGCTTTTTACCCTTTGCATTTTGGCTTCTCACTAACTTCCTCAGGAAAGCCTTCCCTATACTTCAGACCACGTATTACATGTTTGTTCTCATTGCACCCTCTTCTACAGTCCGGTCACTATAGCACACTTACATATAACGATTTATGCAATTTTTTTTTGTTTTTTTTTTTTGTTTTGTTAATTCTCATCCGAGGATACTTTTCCTTTTTTTTTTTTTTTTTTTTTTTTTAATAGAGAGTGGAAGGGAGAGGGGGTGACAGAGGGACAGAAACTTGGATGAGAGAGACACATCAATTGGTTGCCTCCCACATGTGCCCCAACCAGGGCCGGGGATGGAGCCTGCAACCAAAGTATCTGCCTGTGACCAACCAGAATCGAACCTGGGACCCATTAGTCCTTGGGTTAATGATCTATCCACTGAGCCGAACAGGCTAGGGCCATTTATGTAATCTTTTATTGTCTGTCTTTCCTACTGAGTTGAGAATTGTACTAGTGCCAGATACATTGCCAATTTTCAATAACTATTTTTTAAATAAATAAATGAAAATGTATTGAAGATACAGGATTGCATTTCTCTGTTATATAAGAAACATCTCTGGTTCTGAGGCTGCACAATCAGTGACTGGAGTATTTGCAGGAAAACATGGGATGATAGCAAAGAAAACAGATTAGAAAATGGGTATGTAGCATATATATATATATTTTTTGAAATTTCTTTTCTTTTTTTTTTTGAGAGAGGAAGAGAGAGAGGAGACATCAATTTGTTTTTCCACTTATTCATTGGTTAAATCTTGTATGTTCCCTGCCTGGGGATTGAACTGACAACCTTGGCATTCTAGGGTGATGTTTTAACTAACTGAACTACCTGGCCAGGGTGAAAATGGGTACGTATTGTTATACCAGATAGTAAAGAAATTACCAAAGACAATTGAGGTCATGTCAAAAGGACTCCAGAGTCAACTTGATGCTCCCAATGGCCAAAGATGGGATAATGTGTGTAAGAAAGACAACTACAATAGATTGAAACACATCAAATATGTTTATCTCTTATAATTATACTAAGAAAATAAAAACTCACAGTTATTCTTCTGGAAGATGGGAAGGAATCGGATCTTTTGAAAACTAGTAATAAAGAGAAAAAAATCAAGGATTTATTCTACCTTTCCTACATTAACTTTACCTCTGGATAACTGAATAAGTAATGAGAGGAAGTATCATTCATTTATGGATATATTCTAACTAATAAATGAAGAAAATGATAGAATTAGAATGTCACAGTTTTGCTTTGTAATTTTAAATCCTTACCCAAGGACATGTTTACAGAGAGGAAGGGAGGGAGAGAGGGGGGGGAGGGAGGGAAGGAGGGGAGGGGAGAGAGAGAGAGAGAGAGAGAGAGAGAGAGAGAGAGAGATTGGTTGCCTCCTGTATGCACTCCGACTAGGAATCAAATCTGCAAAGGTATGTGCCCTGGCTGGGAATCCAACTGGCAACCTTTTGGTGCACTGAATGACGCTCAAGCAACTGAGCCGTTCTGGCCAGGCTGTCACAGTTTGCAGCTTAAATTTAATTAATGAATCTAGGTAACGATTAGCAATGACTAGTCACATAATTATCTGATACTTCAACCAAATAGAAGGACACGACACAATATACATGTAAAAAGGTCAAACCTAAATCTAATTAAGCTTCTAGGTCCAACTACCCATTTACAACTACCCATTTACAACTACCCAAGAAATAAAGAGAACTGAGAATGATGTTAAATTGTACCATGGGAATGCAATGAACAAAGTTCAGGCTCTGGGTAACTTCACAGGACGGAAGACTTGGTTTCCTCTACAAAAGTTATAAGGGAGGACCTTTGAACTCACAAGCACTTTCCTTTTCCTCTTCCGGGGACAGTGACTTCAGGCATTCACCATACTGTGGGAGGCTGTCCTATAATACAGCCTCTAACACAACTAGGCTGTCCTGAACCCCTGATAATAGAATTGTTTACCTTTATACCAAGAAGGTTGGGAAAACACCAAAATCTGCATGTTGGTGTGTGCCCAGGCCAACTTCTCAGAGTTCGTGCTGTGAGACCTAAAGCTCTAATGAGGTTGTCTAAAACGAAAAAGCACGTCAGCAAGGGCCTAAGGTGGAACCATGTGTGCTAACTGTGTCTGTGACAGGATCAAGCTTGCTTTCCTTATTGAGGAGCAGAAAGTCATTGTGGAAGTGTTGCAGGCACAAGCACAGAGTCAGAAAACTAAATAAATTAAAAAATGAAGTTTTTTGAGTAATAAAAACAATTGAAAGGCTCAAAAATGTTATAAGGGATAAAAAGAGAGATGGAAGACTTCTAAAAGACTTAAAAGATACGTCAGCTATTGGCACTATATGTACCTTGTTTGGATGACTTGATATTTGAAGATATTAAGGAATTGTTAAGGTGTTTTTTTAAATTATTAGGATATATTCAAAGTTTTCAATAATATAACAGATCAAAATAATTAATGGAAAAAGGAGAGACAACATTTCTTCTGGGTTTCAATATATCAGACTCGGAGCTAATACCTAGATTCTAGGAGGCATTTTGAAAAGGACACAAAGCTGGTTGTCCAGTGTCTAAATCTTGACAGTTTGAGGCCTGACGTCTTGCTTCACTGACTGTGGAAAGCAGGAACCGAGCACATTTCAGAATCCTGGGCCTTTTGTCTTGGTTACCCAGATGATCCAGATGGCAGAAACAGGATGAAGTAACAACAAATATTTGTTCCGTTTTAGTATTGTTCTGTACTACTTGGATTTCTAAGAAGAAACTTGGATACAAGACAATGGTTTTTAACCAAGCCTTTTAAGTTTTGGCTCCAGTTCCAGCACTCTCACTATAATGAACAGCAGAATTCATAAGAGTAAATTAGATTTTTATTGAATGGAGGTAAAACCCCACAACTATTTAGCATATTCAGTTTTGTTTAATAGAATTTTCTGTGATGATGGAAAAGTTTTGTATATCTACACTGTTTCATTGTGGTAGCCAATAGCCACATAATGCTACTGAGCACTTGAAATGTGAATCGTGTGATTAAGGGAATACATTTTAAATTTTATTTAATTTTAATTAGTTTAAATAGCCTCCTGTGGCTAGCAGCTACTGTATTAGACAACAGTTGATTCTATATAATATCTATGGTAATTGCTTCCCTATGCTTTCTACTATTAACTCAATCACAAAGAATGCTTTATTTTTTTTTCTAGCCAAACAGTTCAGTCAACATTAATTTTAGTACACATTTATCTCCTATTCCTATTCCTACTTCTTTATTTTAAAACAACAACAAAAACTGTGAAGATTTTAATTCACAACTTTTCCACATATTCTCCAGGACACAGATAGATGTATGCAATATTGCCAAAAGAGATTATCTAATCCACACATTCCCATTTATAATTTATTCATTTAACAAATATTTAATGAGCACCCGTCCTTTTTAAAATGCTTCCTACAATCTAGGCATTACCTCTGAGTCCGATATATTGAAACCCAGAAGAAATGTTGTCCTTCCTTTTTCTATTAATTAAATGAGTACAGTGCTATGTACTGTACTGATTGGTACTAAGAACATATTGATTGTAGTGGATGCTGTAGTGTGCTACCCAGATAACCTCCTTCAAGACCAAGACACTCACTCTCCCAGTAACTGGGTGTATTGGCTGCCATCAATTTTTAAGTGAACCTCTCTCCAGAAATTGCCAGAGGCTGAGGAAACTGCCTTGCCCAAGTTTATGGTCCCTCCCTAGGGATAAACCACATCCAGTTTAAACAGGCATATAGAGTAGGCCCACTTGCTGAAATCTGTGACAACTCTGAAAGGTGATTCTAAGACCAGAGCATTCCACAGGATCAGCTGAGGCCTTTGTTACAACCATATCATATTTCAACTTCTTCCTCTGCCTAACCCAGGCCCCCACAGTTGTTCCCAAATGCAAATCTCCATTTCATACAGACTTAGTTCCTGCCCTCATGGAGGTGACTCTATTTTGGCAGATGGAGAAACTGAAATCTGGAGAGGTTTAAGGATATGGACAAAAAGGGGTTCCACAAGTCTAGTGATAAAAAATGATCTGATCATAAATTCCTAACCCAGCAAGTCATTGTGAGTAGTCACACCCCAAGCATATAACTTTTTTTTTAAAGGATGACTAGTTTTTTGTTGTTGTTTTTTTTTTTTTTTTAATTTTAGAGAGGGAGGAAAAGAGAGACAAACATCAATGTGAGAGAGATACATCAATTGATTGCCTTCCACACGTGCTCCCACTGGGGACTGAACCTGCAGTTTAGGTATGCATCCTGATCAGGAATCGAACCTATAATCTTTGGTGCACAGGAAACACTCCAACCAAATGAGCCACACTAAACAAGATGGCATGTAACTTTAAAAAACAACAACTCTATGCCAATATGTTTTCTCTTATTTGTCATATAACTTTTTTAGTAAAAACTTTATCTTTGTCTTAAGCAAGCCCTGTCCATTTTCTTGTGCATCTAGGTTAACACATCTTTGAAATGTCAAAGTAATCTTCTTTTCCAGGACCTTCAAAGGCTAATCCACCTTAAAAGCACATAATCGTCCTAGCTGGTTTTGCTCACTGGATAGAGCCTCGGCCTGAGGACTGAAGAGTCCTGGGTTTGGTTCCCCTCAAGGGCACATGCCTGGGTTTCGGCCGGATCCCCAGTAGGGGGTGTGCAGGAAGAAGCCGATCAATGATTTTCTCTCATCATTGATGTTTCCATCTCTCTCTCCCTCTCCCTTCCTCTCTGAAAAAAAAAAAATTTTTTTTAAGTGAGCACATAATCTTGTTAACTAGCCTGTAATCCAATTGCTGTCTTTTTTTTTTTTTTTTAATATATTTTATTGATTTTTTACAGAGAGGAAGGGAGAGAGATAGAGAGTTAGAAACATCGATGAGAGAGAAACACCGATCAGCTGCCTCCTGCACGCCCCCCACTGGGGATGTGCCCGCAACCCATGTACATGCCCTTGACCAGAATCGAACCTGGGACCCTTCAGTCCGCAGGCCAACTCTCTATCCATTGAGCCAAACCGGTTTCGGCCCAATTTCTGTCTTGCTTTCTCCTACCTTCAGGTAATCTTCCTTACTTTCCCTCCTTAATTCCAAATTCATAAAAGAAACTGCAAACTGTCATTCTCTGGTGCATTTGAGATGTTGCTTCCTGGTGTATGTCTTAAGTTTTGCTCAAATAAACTTGTAAAAAATTCTCTACTGATATGGACATTTCTTACATTGACAAAGACTAGCCCAAGGACACACAGCTGATTTATGGTAGAGCTATGAGAATCCATTTTTCTAGCATTTAGTGCTCTTTCCACTATACCATGTGACCTTATAATAAAGTATGCTGCATCAGGAAATCACAATCTGCTATTGGGAGCAGCACTAAGAGAAGGAGATGTCTTTCTAAAATGTCAAATGGAAGAATAGGCAGATTTATTTCCACTGGGAGCAGCACCTCTCTCCTTTTAGAGAAATGCTTACCTCTTCCTCTAGAAACAGGATCCAAATATTAGTTACTATCTTCTTAACCCAGATTTTTGGACCACATGGTTGGTTTAGAGGTGGGTACCCATCGTGGTAGAATGACCATTGTTGACCCAGGGAGGGCCCATGATTGAAGCCAGGCCAATCACAACCATTTCCCAGAACTGTTCTTTTATTTTTTTAAAGGTTTTTATTGATTTCAGAGAGGAAAGGAGAGGGAGAGAGAGCTATAAACATCAATGATGAAAGAGAATCACTGACCAGTTGTCTCCTGCACGCCCCACACGGGATCCAGCCCGAAAACCAGCATGTACCCTGACCAGGAATCGAACCGTGATCTTCTAGTTCATAGGTTGACTCTCAACCACTGAGCCACTGCAGCCAGGCAAATCAACTCTTTTTAAACTTATTTCGAGAGTAGGTTTATTAAAGCAAGGAACAGTGAAACAACTGAAAGGCTTAGGGTAGAAGCAACAGGAGAGACCTTAAGTGGTGCTCTGCTTTGACTCTCTAGAAATGTTATAGGAAAGAAGTGAGCCACGTTGAGCTGCCTGGACTTGCTGAGAAGTAAAAGTCACAGTAAAGGAGTCAAGATGGGGCCGCTGTTAGTTCACTGAAAAATCAGAGAAAACAGGACCTTGAGATAGGTTCAGGTGATAAGCCTGGGATGAGCTGCCACTGCCAAGTGCTACCCTGGTTGCAAGTCTTGTGGGGACCCTTACAGTTTAGGAGAAAATTAAAGATACATGCCTCAGAGGGAAGAAAGGCGTGGGCATGCTCCAGAAACAGCCTGCCTGCTGAATTAATTATCTTAAAAAATTTTTTAAATTAATTGATTGTTTTTTAGAGAGAGAAAAAGAGAAGGGGAGGAGAGAGAAGCATTGATTTGTTGTTTCACTTATTTATGCATCCATTGGTTGATTCTTGTATGTGCTCTGACCTGGGATCAAACCTGCAACCTTGGCATATTGGAATAACTAACCAACTGAGCTATCCAGCCAGGGCAGTTGAATTCTTAAGTTAAATTCCTAGCAGTGGGAAAACTGAATCAAAGGGTATGAACACCTGTGTGGTTTCTAACACTAAGTGAATATTTTTTATATTTCAGAAAAAGTTTGCTTAAATGTCATGTTTAAAGAAAATGTCATTCTTTAATGGTGAGAGACTTGCACCATCTCCTAAGTTCCTGTCACTTGGCCCTGCTTTCAGAGCCAATTGCTGCTTGTTGCTTATCTAGGACACCTGGCATTAGGAAGAATGTGCTGTGTTTTTGCTCTGCCCAGGAATGGAGCTCCAGGATATGGTGTAGGGTTCTCATAAAGGAAAGGGAAGGCTGTAGAAGGAACTGGAAACATCAGGAGGGGCTTTCAAAATACTAAGTTCTCCCTACCCACTGCTAGATTCAGAATTGCATTAAGTTCAGCAACTCCCCACCAAGAGATTCCATTAGCAAGTCCCTAATGATTCATCTTATTATATCTTCCCATAGCACTTTGGATATTTTCTTCAAAGCATTTAATAGTATTGCAAATTATCTCTATATAAAAGGCTAATATGAAAATTGTTCCCTCGGGAGTTCAACTGGGAGTTCGCTCACTCGCTATGATGTGTACTGACCACCAGGGGGTGGTGTGGAACGAAGGCAAAGGAAGGCCCTGGCTGACAGTTGGGTGGCCCCAATTGGCCCTGATCACTGGCCAGGCCTAGGGACCCTACCTGTGCATGAATTTCTTGCACTGGGCCTCTAGTTAATTATGTAATTCATTGTCCCATTTCTGGGAACTTAATAATGAATTCTTGTCCTAGCTGGTTTGGCTCAGTGGATAGAGCATCAGCCTGCAGACTGAAGGGTCCTGGGTTTGATTCCGGTCAAGGACACATGCCTGGGTTGTGGGCTTGATCCTCAGTAGGGGGCATGCATGAGGCAGCTGATCAGTGATTCTCATCACTGATGTTTTTATCTCTCTATCTCCCTTCCTCTCTGAAATAAATAAAAATATATATATTTTTTAAATGTCATAAGATTTGAAAAAAAAAAAAAGAATGTCATAAGATTTGGAAAAAAAAATAATGAATTCTTAAGAGGGCATTAACTTATGAATTCATTCAACAAAAGGAAAAAGCTACTTAAATCATACTATCTAGAACAGTGGTTGGCAAAGTCATTAGTCAACAGAGCGGCAAACCACGGCTCGCGAGCCACAGTTTGCTGACCACTGATCTAGAAGGCCCATGAGAGAACAGAGATGAGTATTCTTTTACTTTACTGTTGTATTCTAAGCATCTAAAACAGTGCCCGACTCATAGTAGGCATTCACCAAATATTTTTGAATGAATAAATAATTAAAACACCTAAATTATACTCAACCACTGAACCCTGCTGGCGGGCTTAATGTTCTCTTAAAAATTCACAATTTGTGGCCCAGCCAGTATGGCTCAGTGGTTTAGCATTGACCTATGTACCAGGAGGTCATGGGTTTCAGGCTCAATCTGCAGTGTGGGGCATGCAGGAGGCAGTCCATCAATGATTTACTCTCATCATTGATATTTCTACCTCTCCCTCTCCCTTCCTCTCTGAAATCAATAATTTATTTTAAATTAATAATTGTGGATCATTGAGTAATTTTATAGGCCAGTCCCAACAAACTGTTTTTTTTTGTTGTTTTATTTATTTATTTAATAAATCTTTATTGTTCAAATTATTACATTATTCCTCTTTTTTCCCCCATAGCTCCCCTCCACCCGGTTCCCACCCCACCTTCTGCCCTTACCCTCCCCCACTGTCCTCATCCACAGGTGTATGATTTTTGTCTAGTCTCTTTCCGCAGCCCTGAAACCCCTTCCCCCCTGAGAATTGTCAGTCCACTCCCTTTCTATGCCCCTGATTCTATTATATTCACCAGTTTATTCTGTTCATCAGATTTTTTTATTCACTTGATTTTTAGATTCACTTGTTGATAGATATGCATTTGTTGTTCATAATTTTTATCTTTACCTTTTCCTTCTTCTTCCCCTTCTTAAAGAATACCTTTCAGCATTTCATATAATACTGGTTTGGTGGTGATGAACTCCTTTAGCTTTTTCTTATCTGTGAAGCTCTTTATCTGACCTTCAATTCTGAATGATAGCTTTGCTGGGTAGAGTAATCTTGGTTGTAGGTTCTTGCTATTCATCACTTTGAATATTTCTTGCCACTCCCATGTGGCCTGCATAGTTTCTGTTGAGAAATCAGCTGACAGTCATATGGGTGCTCCCTTGTAGGTAACTAACTGTTTTTCTCTTGTTGCTTTTAATATTCTCTCTTTGTCTTTTGCTCTTGGCATTTTATTTATTTATTTTTCATTCATTCAAATATTTATTGAGCAGCTAGGGAGATACAAAGGTGTTTAAAACATGGTCAAAGAGGCGAGATAAATGAATAAGTCAAGAAAAGTTCACTGAATCACAGCAAAAGAAAGGTGCATTAGGAGACTAAGTGAGATTGCTTCCAGGCTGGAAGGGGGCATGGGTGAGTGATAAACCAGGAAAGGGCATTGAGATTAAAATAGAAGACTTCAGTCTGGATTGTTGATGATACTCAGTATGGACTATATTTGTCTCTCCTTTTCCTCTTTCCCCATCTTTGGGCTTAATTTACCAGTAGTGCCCAGGATTGTTCAATGCGCCTTTTCTATACTTGCTTACATTTTTGCTTTAATGTCTTCTACAGAACTAGGTCCTTTCGGTGTTTTAGGAGTTTTTTTCTGTTTTTTGAAGGATTCTTGACCTTCTGATCTTGGTGTTGATGGTTTTGAGTCTTTTCCATTTTGATTTGATTTTTGTGCATTTTTGGCTGGAGTATCTCGTATGGATTTCTTTACTGGAGCTTTTTTTCTGCTTCCTCATCATCAAAATCATCATCATCATCATCTTCATCCTCCTCCTCCTCCTCATTATCATCCTCATCATCTTCATCAGCAGCAAGTTTTACTTTTTTCTGCGGAACCTTGCTACCACCTCCAGGGGCTGACCACTTTCCAGACATACTTAGGAGTTTCACATCCTCCTCCTCGTCATCTTCTGACTCTGCATCTTCCTTCACAGCTACTAAGTGCTGTCCACTAATATGCACAGGCCCTGAACCACACTTCAACCTTAAGACCACAGGTGGTGTTATTTCAAAGCCACCGAGGGAAACCGTTGGCTGTACAGACATTTTCAAAGTTGCCAGTGTTACTTTAATTGCACTGTCTTCGTAATTCATTGCCTCTGCTTCAACAATGTGCAGCTCATCCTTTGTTCCAGCCCCTAGACTGACTGTTCGTAAAGATAACTGGTGCTCATTTTCATCATTATCCACCTTAAAGTGATAATCTTTGTTGGCCGTTAGTTCACAACCGAAAAGGTAGTTCTGGGGCCTTAGAGGCCTCATGTCCATGTCCATGGAATCTTCCATGGGGTGGTAGCACACACTTAGGTGAGAGAGAAGGCGGACGGAGATAAACAGCTTTTGTGTTGCAGAACAGACGTGCAAGATGGAATCGCACCAGGCTTGGCATTTTAATTATGATGTGTCTTGGTGTGGTCCTCTTTGGATTCCTTTTGTTTGGGGTTCTGTGCGCTTCCTGGACTTGTAAGTCTATTTCTTTCACCAGGTGGGGGAAGTTTTCAGTCATTATTTCTACAAATAGGTTTTCAGTATCTTGCTCTCTCTCTTCTCTGGAACCCCCATAATTCTGATGTTGGTACGCTTGAAGTTGTCCCAGAGGCTCCTTACACTATCTTCATATTTTTGGATTATTTTTTCTTTTTGCTTTTCCAGTTGAGTGTTTTTTGCTTCTTTGTATTTCACAACTTTGACTTGATTCTTGCGATCCTCTAGTCTGCTGTTGGATCTCTGTATATTATTTTTTATTTCAGTCAGTGTATGCTTAATTTCTAGTTGGTCCTATTTCATATCCTTGAGGGTCTCACTAAAATTTATCGGCCTTTTCTATAAAATTCTTTAAAAACCTTATAACAGTGGTTTTGAACTCTATATCCTGTAGTTTGCTTTCCTCCATTTCTTTTATTTGTGACCTGTTTCTCTGTCTCTGCATTTTGGCTGCTTTCCTGAGTTGATAGAGTGGCTTTGTGTGCTAGGTGTCCTATAGGGCCCAGTGGCTCAGCCTCCCCAGTTACCTGAGGTGGACATTCTTGGTGCACCCCTTTGTGGGCTGTGTGCACAGTCTTGTTGTAGTTAAGCCTTGATTGTTGTTGGTATCACTGGGAGGAATTGACCTCCAGGCCAATTGGCTGTGAGGATCAGCTGTGTCTATGCTGGGAGAACTTCTGTGCTGGAGATACCCTTATGAGACAAGACCTGCAAAAGCCTCTGTGCTCAGCTTGGATGGGGCGGAGTTTCGGGGCAGAGCAGACAGCATTGGTTTCCCGTCAGCCCTGCCCTAATAGGCCCCTGTGTCTCAATGTCCCGTGGTAATCACTGCAAGCACATCTGAGAGAAAGCCGCCCTCAAGTTCTGCCCGCTGCCAGACAGTCCAGTTTCTCCCCGAATGAGTCGGGGTTCCCAGAAACTTGCCCGGAACTGGAGTTCAGCGTAGTTGGGAGCTTCCGTCTCCTTCCTACTTTAGAAAGCCAGCCATGCACTCAGTTGCGTGTGTCTCAGTACCTCTACCTCCTGCAGCTCCTCTGAGTCTCAGTGTGCTTTTCTCTTTCCTTCTAGTTATAGAATTTCCACTCAGCCAGCCTTCCTGTGGTTCTGGATGATGTCCGTTTTGTCTTTTAGTTGTAGTTTTGGAATTGTTGTGCAAGGCAGCAGTTTAGGTGTTTACCTATGCCGCCATCTTGGTTTCTCCCAGCCTCCCATCAAACTGTTTTAGAAAACATATGTAAGATGCTTCTTAGGGAAGTTTATTTGTCACCATTTTCCCAATGCTGATGTATATTGAAGTTACATAACTTTTCTGCATCTTTTAAAAAAATTAACATATCCAAATAAAAAGATTAATTAATTTACAGAGACTTTCTCTGACTGTATGTGAGAAATTATTCTGGCTTTTAGTCACAGAGTTAAAGAGCTCTAGATTAATTGAGACACTTTATTGTAATTCCTGCTTTGTTTCCAAGAAACTGCTTGATCTTTAGGAGCCTTTGTGAGCCTCAGGGACCCTTGATATAAATGAGGGGATTGAATTAAAAAAACTGTAATACTTTTTTCCAGCTCAGATAGTCAATAGTGCTTCACTGAAAGCACATAGACTCTAGGAATAAGTAGCTGTGAACATGAAGAACTGGTTAATATATTCATTGCTGTGGTGTCAGTGCAGTCTCCAGGACCATTACATGTAAGTGGATGCTAAAATACGAAGTTCAAGTTTCACAATTTAAGTCATGATTGTTCTTCAGCTGAACAATTCAAAAGACTCTCACAGAACAGGTTTCAGTAAGGCCCACTTATATTTAATGCTGACTGAGAAGAATAATGAAATGTGATGAAAGATACACTGAAATTAACCCAAAGCAGACCCTTTGCTATTTGCAAGGCTGTACAGGACTACTATACTTACCAGCTTTGTTCTATGACCTCATAAGTGTCTCTTGAGCTTGCAGCACTCGATTTCCCCCTCAGATACAGTTCCCCTGTATTACTTATCTTGTACAATTAACTACTGTGTTACAGATGTATGAGCCAAAGCTAGTTTTATAAGAAACCTGAGTGAGAAGAAATCAATCTTTCAAGGTCCCAGAAGTCCCAAGATCATTAAGAAAGGGCTAAAGAAGTAGTTTCTGGGTTTTCACTTTTGATTTCCTTCTTAGTTTCAGTTTTCTTTTTCTGAACCTCCCCAGAACTTCCATAGCATATATAGATGTTCATAAACGCAACAATGACGAATACTACACTGTTAGAAAGGTCACAGTCCAGGCAGTCAACAGACACTGCCAGCCTGGCTTGTTAGTGGAAATTTACAAATGATAATGGGGCTGTCACTTTTGCTTTAAGAACTACTCCCACTTGGGGCCCTAGAAGTGTGGAGTTACCCAAACAGCAAAAAGTGGTTAATGCTTTGATTTACTGAAAGGATCCCCATTGATAAAGTTCATTTAAGGTTATAAGTTTATTCTACATATTATTACAGTTTGGCAACCATATACACTTACTTCAGTACTTATAAGTGGAAAGAATTAATTTTTGTTGAGTAACAAAATCATGGGCTATGACCATTACTGTAATCCCAATATTAATGCATGTGCAAGCTTAAAATTCTAAGAATTGTTTTCGGTTTCTTTCCTGGTTATGTGATTTTGTGTGTGTTTTGTTATGTAAAATTCAAGTCTAATAACTGCTTTGAAAAGATCTAGGCAAAAGGTCATGACAACAATTCAGCTATTTAGCACAACTCTGTAAACAAATCACCAGAAAAAGGCTTAAAGTGAGGTAATAATTCCAGCTCATTGTCAGTGAATAAATACCAGGCATCTATAGACATGTTTAATTAATTCCTGCACTCTCTTCAAATACAAATGAACACAAAATTGCATTTTGTGACTTGAAGGCAATTGCCCACATGGCTGAGCTGTGTATCTCCAAGAGCTGTATAATTTAAGTGTGCATTTATGCACAGAACATACAAGACAATACATATTTTGAAATGAACATTTATTTCACAGAAAAGGCAAATATAGTAGAAAATAAAAGATGGCAAGGAGACACCAGACACAAGTCACAACAATACAAACCAAATTGTGTTGTGCTAGAGGTGTAAACAAACTACCCACTCCCTGCCCCCCCCTCCCTGCCCCACAGCACCAAGGAGGGGCAATTTAAACCAGATGGGAGGAGAAGCTTCACTGGAAAGGGAAGTGGCTCTGAGCTGTTCTGGGAAGATGAGTAGAAAAGTGAAATGTGATAAGTACAGTTTTGATTAATAGAGGAATGGGGAAAGGCATTCTGAGGAACCTCAGAGACAGAGAGGAGTGAAAAGCGCTATTTATCTTGGGTAAGGGAGATGTGAACAGGAATGGTGGAAGGTGGGCTGGAACTGGGCTAGGAAATTTGAACAGTCTTGAATGTTGACCTAGAAAGTGTGAATCCATCAAAGAAAAAAATATTTTGCACTTTTGTGTCTTTATTTTTTCAAATTGAAAAATAAATACATAAAGGTTATAAAAATGAAATACTATGAAAATAGTAAAAAAGACTGTGAGAAGTAGAAAGTCAGTGTTTCATAATTCCACAATTCTAGAGATAACCATAGTTAAGGCAAACGGGTGTTACTTACATTTTAATATCTACTGCTAAATTGTCCCCCCAAAAGTTTGTATTAATACTTTCACCAATAGTGAGAGAGGCTGCTTGTTTTCCCTCATATTTGCCAACATTGGGTATTTTCATTCTTTTTCATCTTTGCCAATCTCATAGGAGAAAAATAACATTTCATATTGGAGCATCTTTTCATTTTGTTATGGCCATTTGATCTCTTCATCCCTAATTTAAAATGTCCTTTTTATCATAATTCATCCATGCATCCCCAGTACCTAGCATATAGGAGGCACTTAATAAATGAAGAAATATAATAGATAGGAATGGCTAATCACTGCTCTTTTTGAAAAGGAAAATGGTATGATCATATCTGTGTTTTAAGACCATAGTTCCAATGCAGTAAGAAGAAAGGACTGAGAACAGAAAGCTACTAAATTCAGTCTAGTCAGAAAATCATTAAAATATTCCAGGCAAGAAAATTACAAATGCCTTACCTAGAGTAGTGCCAGTGGGGATGAATGATGGGAATGGATATGGAGCATCACAGGGATGGAATTGAAAAACTTGGTATTCACTTTAGCAGTAAGGAGATGTTAAAGGAGACTGGAGCCCTAGCTGGTTTGGCTCAGTGGATAGAGTGTTGGCCTGCGTACTGAAGGGTCCCAGGTTCGATTCCAGCCAAGGGCACAGGCCTGAGTTGCAGGCTTGATCCCCAGTAAGGGGGGTACAGGAGGCAGCTGATCAATGATTCTCTCTCATCATTGATGTTTCTCTCTCTCTCTCCCTCCCCCTTCCTCTCTGAAATCAATAAAAATATATTTTTTTAAAAAAAGAAGAAGACTGGAGTTTCTAGCTTGGGTGCTTGAGTGAATTTTCATACAGTTAATGGGAATATGGAACCCATAATGAGGAATCATTTGTTTTCAGAGAGTTCTGAATGAGTTCAGTTTATCTGTTATGTTCCATCTGCCTCCTCCTACTCTGCTCGTTGTGGCCTTGCTCTCATTTCCTTTTTATCTAGTTCCACCATTGTCCTGAAATTGTTCTTCTGAAAGATTGACTTTAAGATTGTTAAATCTAAGAGTCATGTCTTGGTTCCTTTGACCTCTTTGCAGCATTTGACATTGTTGACAGTTCTCTTCCCTTAGGCTAACTGTTGTCAGTCTCCACCTCTTCTGCTTTTTCTATTTTCTGGAATGCTTCATCTGTTTCCTTCTTAGCCTTTCCTTTATTCTTTTCTCTAGTTCTTCCAACTCATGTTTTAAAAACTTGTTCTCAATTATGACATTCTAACTTGCACTGCAATTACTTGGGTGTTTGTTTCATTTACACCACTGTTTCCTGTTGGAAGAGAAGTTCTTTGGGTTTTTAACAGATGCTATGTAAAGAAAGCGTTCTTTTTTTTTTTTTTTTTTTGAAAGCGTTCTTTTAAAAAATATATATATATTTTATTGATTTTTTTACAGAGAGAATGGAGGGGAATAGAGAGTTAGAAACATCGATCAGCTGCCTCCTGCACACCCCCACACTGGGGATGTGCCCGCAACCAAGATATATGCCCTTGACTGGAATCGAACCTGGAACCCTTCAGTCCACAGGCCAATGCTCTATCCACTGAGCCAAGCCAGTTAGGGCTAAAGAAAGAGTTCTGTGTTCAAATACTTTTACTAAAACACTGGACTAAACACTGGGCTTCTCTATGGCAGAACATCTTAGAGCAATTAACATGCAAATGAGAATTATTAATCACCTACAGAAGGAATAATATATACAATGTTTCCCTCATGTCTTTGATCATAGAACCTTATTTTTGAGTTGCATTTTGCAGGATTTCTGAAAGACATACTTTAGGAAATATTATACTAGACCATATACTGTTTGAAAGCCGAGACCTATCTATTTTCTAAGGAACTCTGAAAAATGTTTTGATCGCAGTAGGTTTCAATAGGTAGAGATTATGTTGAGGGCATTTCAAGTGCAAAATGGAAAGGACAGGAAAGTATTAGTCATGTTTAGGAGTATTTAGCTCAGTTTAGTCATAAGGGATAAGGAAGATCACTATGAACAATTGTATGCTAACAAATTAGATAACTTAGATAAAATAGGTAAATTCCTAGAAAGACACAAACTACCAAAACGAACTCAAGAAGAAATAGATAATTTGAATAGATTGAATTAGTAATTAAAAAACAAAACAAAAAACTACCCACAAAGAAAAGCCCAGGCCAAGATGGCTTCACTACTGAATTTACCAAACATAGGCACAATAGGAATAATCAAACTTGATGTTGGAGAAATGCATGCTTTACCCTATCAGTAATGAGCTGCTAGAGAGTTGAATAACTTGTAAGGGCAGGGTCAAGTTCCTCTTTCAAACAGCAATGCTGCTGAACTCCTGGAGTCACCTACACTCCTAACCTGGGTAAAGCCAGGCTGCCTCTGGATCTCTTGGGCACAGGTTCCATGGCATTTACTGCTTCACTGAATATAAAGGAATCAAAAGCAGTCATAAATATCCTGAATCCAAGAATCACCAGCAACAGGGCCTTAATACCATCCACCTGTCTAGAAATTAGTCTGAAAGTAGGTTATGTTGGTATGAAGTGGGAGGGTTATTGCTGCCTCAGGAAACTTGTCACTTTGGCTAAATCAGGCCAAACTTGCTGTCACAATCTTTTAGTAAAGAACCAAAGATACTCAGAAAAATGTGACCAAAGTTCATGTCAAACCATGATGATAGCCATTACCCAATATTGTCTTATATATTATAAACCCCAAAATGAGCTTTCTACCTGAGGGGAGCAGAGTTTGCAACTACCATGTATGACCATTTTGGGATAATGATTATTTTAAGTTGGATATTTTTAAGAAACAAAACTATGAAAAACCTTTGACTGATCTAAAACAATTTAGAGGACCTGCTCTAAAAAGGGAGCTATCTGTATCTCATATGAATATAGATGTAAAAATCCTCAACAAAATAATAGCAAACTAAATTCTGAAATTTATACAAGAATTATACACTATCACCAATAAGATTTATCCCAGGAGTGCAATGTTGGTTCAACATCTGGCAATCAATTAATTACTACATAATTTTAGTTGAACAAAAAACAAAATTACATGATCATCACTGCTAGGGACCAAATTAAGTACCACCCTACCCCCACCACAAATTCATATGTTGAAGGCCTAACCCCCAATGTGATAATATTTGAAGATGGGTCCTGTAGGAGGTAATTTGGTTTAGATGAGGTCATGAGGGAGGGGGCCTCATGATGGGATTAGTGCCCTTATAAGAGATACCAGAGAATTTGGTCTTTCTCCTCCATGTGAAGATATAGTGAGAAGGTGGGTGTCTTCAAGGCAGAAAGAGAGTTCTCATCAGAACCTACCTATGCTGGCATCCTGATCTCAGATTTCCAGACTCTAGAACTATCATAAAATAAATTTCTGTTGTTAATGCCACTCTGTCTATGGCATTTTTGTTATAACTGCCCAAGCAGACTAAAGCAATCTCAAAAGACACAGAAAAAGCATTTGACAGAATCCAACACCCTTTAATGACAAAAGCACTCAACAAACTAGGAATAAAAGAGGACTTCAGCAACTTAAAAAAAGGGCATCCAAGAAAAATTAACAGCCTACATCAGACTTTATGGTGAAAGATAGAATGCTTTTCCCCTGTGATTAAGAATAAGACAATGATGTCTACTTTCACCACTTCTATTCAACATTGTACTAGAGATTCTGGCCAAGGCAATTGGTCAAGAAAAAGAAATAAAAGGCATCAGACTAGAAAGAAATAAAACTATCTCTAGTCACAGATAATATGATCTTTTATATAGAAAATTCTAAGAAATCCACTAAAAAACTATTAGAACTAGAAAACAATTTTACAAGGTGATAGGTCACAAGATTGATATAAAAATTATTTATAGTTTTATATACTTGAAATGAACAATTAAAACATGAAATTAAGAAAATAATTCCAGCCCTGGCTGGTTTGCTTAGTGGATAGAGCGTCGGCCTGCAGACTGAAGGGTCCCAGGTTCGATTCCCATCAAGAGCATGTACCTTGGTTGCGGGCACATCCCCAGTAGGGGGTGTGCAGGAGGCAGCTGATCGATGTTTCTCTCTCACTGATGTTTCAAACTCTCTATCCCTCTCCCTTCCACTCTGTAAAAAAATCAATAAAATATATTAAATAAATAAATAAATAAAATTTAACTTTACTGGGATATAATTTAGATAAAATGTACCCACGGAAACTGTACATCGTGATGCACTTAAATGTAACCACATTCTGCATAGTTTTTAATTTGGAGTGATGGGAACCTGAGCTAAATCTTAAACTGGTCACTTACTAGCCATGTGATCTTGGGCAAGTTACCTTAGCTTCTGAAAGCCTCAATTTTTCTCTGTGAAATGAGGGAGGATAATAGTGATCTCACAGACTGTGAAGGTTCAGTGAAATAATGAACAGCAAGTGTCCAGCATACAGCCTGTTCTCAATTCACTTTTTATTACTAGATGGGATAAAAAATAAACTTCCTATTTCTAAATTTCTGCCTGGGGCTTCTCAAATAGAAATCTATGAACTCATTCCTTCCTTTGATGATTTCATACTTTTGATGGTGAGATTCTAGCCATTTAACAGTGAATTCGCCTCAAAAAATTTTTAGTATTCTTATGTCCTTGATCCTGATTTTCCTGCGGTTAAGCACTTCCTAATTTAGGTGCATTCTTCTCTTTTTCATAATCTCTTTATCTACACCCCTTCCTATCACTTCTACTACGGTGGAACTGGTGAGCCAAGAGGAAGAAATGCCCAAACATTTCTTCAGGATCCTCCTGGACAGTTTCTCACTACAGAGAAGCATCTGGAAGAAGGAGACTCAACTCCAAGGGTGCCAGATTCCTAGGCCTGGACCTCAGCCTAAATAGAAAGCACCCTGGGTTTGCCGGGGCCAATCTCTGACAAGTCTTTAGGATTCAGTGACCCTAGGCGATGCAGAGAAAGAGGAGGAATGGGAAGAATAGGAAGGGGTAGAGACGGGAGGGAGAGGGAGAGGGAGAGGAAGAGGGAGAGGGAGAGGGAGAGGAAGAGGGAGATGAAGAGAGAGAGGGGTAGAAAGTGCCCTGGTCGAAGCTCTGCCCCAGTTGGAGGGCATGGCCTCAGGGCCGTAGCAGGAGGGCGAGGCAGAGGCACAGGGACTGGGAGGGGCTTCATGGGATCCAAGACTCACGTAGCGGGGCTGGGCCACAAGGCCTCCCCATGGTGGGCAGTGGGGCTATACTAGTCTGGGCCAGGTAGGAAAGGAGACCCCCTACCCCAGGGGAGAAGGCAAACTTTTAAGAGTATCAGCAGTCCACAAAAACGCAGATCTCCCCACCTTCTCACATAGCCCAAGTGACCAGTGCAAGTCACCAACCCGAGGGGGTGGGCAATCAGGGTAGCTCCCTTTTCATTTTCACTTTCCTGCCCTGGCCACAGACTTGGTGGGATGCCAGCCTCAGTGTTGTGCCAACTCAGCTCCAATGGCTCCCTAATCGCAGCAGTCGAGGGCACAGGGACAGTGGCGTGAGAGTTAAGTGTCTTAGGGCTGCCCCATCCAAAACACTACCCTATCCTGAGATTTCCACCATTGAAGCAGTCCAACAAAAAATGAGTTTCTTCCTTCCTCCCACATGTTAATGTGTGACATGGCTCCACTCTCAACTCCTCGCAAATGATTCAGTTTTCCTAGTTTTGTGACAGTTACTTAATGAAATTCCTCCACTTTTAGTTCAACTTAAACCTCAATGGTATCATCTACCCCAATGCTAGACAAAGAATTAAAGGGCCAAAAGAGAGTGTCTTAAAGAAAGAAAAAAAACTGTATAATTGGCTATGCAAAGCATACTTCAGCTCCCACAGCTGCAAAATACGTTTAGCATTACAAACCAAATTCTGTGCGAGGCCCTGGGAAAAGACATATATGACACACACACACTCTAAGAGAGAAGATGTACAGATAGAAAAGAAACTTTAATTCAGTGTTACACATTTAATAATAAAAGCATGTGCTAGGTACAAAAGTAGCACAACTGAAGGAGTAACTATTTCTAGGGTATATGAGGATGGGGGTTTAAGAAAAGGTTTCAACCAGGAATGATGCCTATCTGAAGGGTATTTCAAATATAAGCAGGAATGTAAAAAAAGCTCATGAGGCAGATATTAAGAAATGATTACAGAGGAGAATCCAAGATGGTGGCGTAGGTAAACACCTAAACTGCTGCCTCGCACAACAATTTCAAAACTACAACTAAAAGACAAAATGTCTATTACCCAGAACCATGGGAAAGCTGGCTGAGTGGAAGTTCTACAACTAGAAGGAAAGAGAAAAGAGCATTGAGACATGCACAAGCGCTGAAAAGCTGAGGTACGGAGGTGCGGGATCTGGGCTGGCAGCAGGCGTTGCTTTTTTCAACCCAAAGGGAGACAAGCCCCTTATTACGCTGAAATCCAGTTTCTGGGGAGACGCGGGGGACCCAAACTCCTACGGGGAGAAGCTGGATTGTCTGCCACCGGGTCGGAAAGTGAGGGGGCCTGCTTGCAGAGCTGCGCGCAAGAATAATTGTTTACTGCGCTGGGGCATGGGATGCAGTTGGAGAGACAGAGCCGGCTAACTAGCAGCCATTGCTGCTTGCCACGCCCTAGCCTAGTGATGCCCTGAGACCCCGCCCCACACAACCTACAAACCCACCCAAGCTCCAAGCAGCGGAGTTAGCATAAGAAAAGCCTGCCCTATCACAGCTTAACCTAACAAACTTGCAGCCCGGATCAGACAGCTCCAAAACCTCCAAACCCCAAGCAAAGAGGAGAAAACGGTAGCTCTCACTGTAGCTCCTGCTGGGTGGACTCAGACAATAGCTGACCAGCACCCCATTGGAGATCCAGAAGCCAGTATACATAGTGGTCAGTGTAAGAAACCAGATTTCAACTCCTCACATCCATAAGTGACACATTCAAGAGGCAGACTCAGTGAGCACCAAAGCCCCACTGAAACAAGTCCTACCCCATAAGCGTGTCTTCAGCGCAGCAGTTCTTCCATTATAGACACAGGGAGTGCTCACAGTTAATTGGCCTGGAGGTCAATTCCTCCCAGTGTACCAACGGCAATTAAGGCTTAACTACACCAGGACTTTGCACTCAGCCCACAAAGGGGTGTACCAAGAGCGTCCACATCAGGTGATTGGGGAGGCTGAGCTACTGCCCCCTATAGGTCACCTACCACACAAAGCCAATCCATCAACACAGGGAAGCAGCCAAAATGCAGAAACAAAGAAACATGTCACGAATGAAAGAAACGGAGGAAAGCAAACTATTGGATGACATAGAGTTCAGAACCACATTTATAAGGTTACTCGAATCTTCTAAAAACCGCCAAGAAACTTGATGACACTTCTGAGGAGCTTAGTGAGACCTTCAAGGACCTTAATGAGAATGCCAAAAAATTGAAAAGGACCAGTCAGAAATGAAGCATACACTGTCTAAAATAAAGAATATACAGAAACTCAACTGTAGATCAACGTACCCCAAGAATCAAACCAAAGATCTGAAATATGAGGAAACAAAAAACACCCAACCAGAAAAACAAAAAGAAAAAAGAATCCAAAAATATGAAGATAGTGTAAGGAGCCTCTGGGACAACTTCAAGTGTACCAACATCCGAATTTTTGGGGTGCCAGAAGAAGAGAGAGAGCAAAATACTGAAAACCTATTTGAAGAAATAATGACAGAAAACTTTCCCTACCTGGTGAAAGAAATAGACTTACAAGTCCAGGAAGTGCACAGAACCCCAAACAAAAGGAATCCAAAGAAGACCACACCAAGACACATCATAATTAAAATGCCAAGGGCAAAAGACAAAGAGAGAATCTTGAAAGCAGCAAGAGAAAAACGGTTAGTTACCTACAAGGGAGTACCCATACGACTGTCAGCTGATTTCTCAGCAGAAACTATGCAGGCCAGACGGGAGTGGCAAGAAATATTCAAAGTGATGAACAGCAAGAACCTACAACCAAGATTACTCTACCCCGCAAAGCTATCATTCAGAGTTGAAGGTCAGATAAAGAGCTTCACAGACAAGAAAAAGCTAAAGGAGTTCATTGCCACCAAACCAGGATTACATGAAATGCTGAAGGGTATTTTTTAAGAAGAGGAAGAAGAAGAAAAGGGTAAAGATAAAAATTATGAACAACAAAATGACATCAAATACATACCTACCAACAAGTGAATCTAAAAATCAAGTAAATAAAAAATCTGAAGAACAGAATGGACTGGTGAATATAATAGAATCAGGTACATAGAAAGGGAGTGGACTGACAATTCTCAGGGGGAAGCGGGTGTGAGTGGTGCGGGAAGAGATTGGACAAAAATCTTACTCCTATGGATGAAGACAGTGGCAGGGGGTAAGGGTATGGGGTAGGGTGGGGTGGGGAATCAGGTGGAGGGGAGCTGTAGGGGGAAAACAAAAAGAGGAACACCTGTATTCTGAACAATAAAGATTTATTAAAAAAAAAAGAAATGATTACAAAATGCTGATTGACAGCACAGAGAAGAATATCTACACTAATAAAATAGAAATATGCAGATTGACCATCACTTTGAGATGCCCACCAGCCAATCGGGAGTGTGTATGCAAATTAACCCAACAAAGATGTCGGCAGCCCCTCCCCCCCAGCCACTCTGGGCCTCTGGGCAGCATGCATGCAGGCGCGGAGCAGCCAGGTGGGGCAGGATGCCTGCTATGAGGGGGAAGGTGGGGGACAGAGGGAGCTACAGGAGCGGCTCTCTGGCTGGAGCTAAGACTGAAGGCTCTGGCTGGAGCTAAGACTGAAGGCTCCAGCTGGAGCAAAGACGGAAGGCGGCAGCCAGAGCGAAGGCCTGGGTCCCAGGTGCCAGAGGAAAACCAGTGCTGGCAGCCAGGGGAAAGAAGGCCTATTGCATGAATCTTTGTGCAACGGGCCTCTAGTGAAATATAAGAAGGTGCAGAATTCTATTAATTTTAAATTGTTAGCAAAGAGATTAGTTGAAAATGGGTGAAGAGATAGAGAATACCTTTTACTCAAATACTGCAAAAGTAAAATAACAGATCTCCATAGTTCCCACTCTAAGAAAGATCAATGTTGTTATATTAGTGCATATTCCTCCAGGTTATATATTCATAACTGATATTGTTTTCTTTAGAAATGGGATCGCCATACAATGGAGGCAGTATAGGAAAATGGTTGAGTGTGCTGGCTTTGGCAGTCTGGTGTCATCTGGGCTGGAATGGAGAAACCACCACTTACTTCTCAGTTCTATCAACTTGGTAAGTTATTTCTCTTTACCTTAGTTTCCCACTTTTCAAAATAGGGGTGTAACTGTCAGTTGTCAGTTGAGATTTTCAATGTCAGAGGCAATTTTTGTGCAATAGGAAGGAACCCATCAAATTGTGTGTGTGTGT
Organism: Corynorhinus townsendii; assembly: GCA_026230045.1. Classification (NCBI taxonomy): domain Eukaryota; kingdom Metazoa; phylum Chordata; class Mammalia; order Chiroptera; family Vespertilionidae; genus Corynorhinus; species Corynorhinus townsendii. Next base: position 132,317,018 of record JAPDVU010000007.1, on the reverse strand, counting down.
TTTAAAAATATTTTTATTGATTTCAGAGAGGAAGGGAGAGGGAGAGAAAAATAGAAACATCAAGGATGAGAGAGAATCATACATTGACTGCCTCCTGCACACCACACAATGGGGAACAAGCCAGCAACCCGGACATAGGCCCTGACCAGGAATTGAACCATGACCTCCTGATTTATTGGTTGATGCTCAACCACTGAGCCATGCTGGCCAGGCATGTTTGTGTTTTTGTGTTTGTGTGTGTGTGTGTGTGTGTGTGTGTGTGTGTGTGTGTGCGCGCGCGCTTATTTCCTTCCCCTCTTTACGCCCGCCCCCCCCCCCGCCGCCACTGATTTTTAGAGAGAGTGGAAGAGAGGGAGGAGGGAGAGAAAGAAATATCAATGTGAGAGAGAGACATCGATTGGTTGCCTCCTGCACACGCCCCAACAACCCAGGCCAGGATCGGGCCTGCAACCCAGCTACAGGCGCTTGATGGGGAATCAAACCTGGACTCTTTGGTCTGAGGGCTGACACTCCAACCACTGAGCAAAACTGGCTAGCGCAGGCTGTTTGTATTTTAATTGATATTTAATTTATTATGGTTGTAAATTTTAAGTCTAGTTGTTATTAAGTATTTAAACACAAATCTCAAACTCATTTATAAATCTATCAATCTTATGTTTAATGCTCAGTAAATTTATTAATTTGACATATTTAACTTTCCATTTAAACACTATAATGGATGGGTACCGTTGGAGGGGGTCAATGGGAAGAAAACAAAGGGGACATTTGTAATACTTTCAACAATAAAGATAAATTTAAAAAAATAAACACTATCTAGAAGTGTGATAGAATTTTCTAAAGCATTATATATTAAAGTCACAAAAGTATACAAATCTAACAAATCAAATTTTTATACATTTACATACTTCATTTATAAAATTTCCTTAAATATGATAAATTCACACATTGCTGAATCTGATTGTCTTAGGTACCTCAAGCCCCTAACAAGACATATTTATACTCAAGATGTATATCATCTTGGCCCATTCTCTGCCCAGTCCTGAGTCCTTACAGAGTATTTCTGTAAGAGTGTTCCTTCCCACTGAATGGGCTTTGGTTAGGAGTGTGGGCTACCAACCAGACTGCTTTGCTACTAGCTAGCTGTGTCACCTTGGTTAACTCATGTAACTTTTTCTGTTTCTGTTTTATCAGTTGAAAGTGGAGATAACAATAGTAAGAGAGTTGTTGAGAGCCTGACTTGAGTTAGTGCATGCAAAGCTTCAAACAGTGCCTAACAAGTAGCAAGTCCTCAACAAATGTTATGGTGTTAGTGTAAATCTAGATCAAATTCTCTTAGGCATCTATGCAGCATAAAAATAAAATCTACAGATTAAGTCAAATTTACTTAAGTATCTAAATAGCCACTACAGCCCTAATTGATCAAATCCTAAGTATTTCAATGAAAAATCAGTCTAATGTCAAATTTTTTTCTAACTGTGAGATTCTCAAAAGCATTTCAAATATCTTAAATACAGAGCATAATATTCAAGCAACACAGTGAGTTAAAAGTTTGTTGCTATGGGGGGGTTAACTGGAGGAAAAAGGAGACATGTAATACTTTAAACAAACAAACAAAAAAATCCATGAACAAGTAGAAAAGAAAGTTTGTTACTACATCTTGTAAATATAAGGTGTCATTAAAATAATATTAATTTCTCACCCTAACCAGTTTGGCTCAGTGGATAGAGCATCAGCCTGTAGACTGAAGGGTCCAGGGTTTGAGTCCGGTCAAAGGCACATACCTCGATTGCAGGCTCAATCCCTGGTCCTGGTTGGGGCACATGTGGGGAAGCAACCAATCAATGTATCTCTCACATCGATGCTTCTCTCTCTGTCTCTCCCTCTCCCTTCCACTCTCTCTAAAAATCAATGGAAAAAATATTCTTGGGTGAGGATAAAAAAAAAACTACTAATTTCTCTAATTTTTCTAAATAAAAGCTGAGGGAAATAAAGGAATATGTATAAAAATATTAATTTTGCATCATCTGTGTATGTTAATTTAGGGGGAACAGATTTATTTTGGCACTGTTAATCTGATGTTATGTGAGATTCAAGATTTTTAGTCAAAGATTTGAGAGTATAGTTATGGTTTCAGGGTCATTGGTCAAGGATTCCAGATGGGGGTCGGGGATGGAAAAGGAAAGGGTGCATCTTTTGGGGGTTCCACAAAGTCTGTCAGTTAACAGGTTGACCCCCTTTTAACAGATGGGAGCTGCCTTGCCATGTCTTGGGAATTCAAATCTCAAAGATGGGATTTCACAATCTAGGGCATCAGCTATCCCTTAAAAATCTTGCAAATTTTACCTCTGCCTAGTTATTATTATTATTATGTTGTTGTTGTTGTTACCTTTTCAGCCTAATTTTTATTCTTTAAATATGTTCACATTCTTTAATTTAATTAAAATGCAAAAGAACGGCAGTCCTTCAATCAAAACTCAAACTTGCACTGCTTTATGGTATGTTAATTTCATATTGCTGCTATAGCAAATTACCATAAACTCAGTGACTTATAAAAAACACAAATTATCAAGAAAAAAACCCACACACACACAAATTATCTTACAGTTCTGGAGGTCAGAAATCTAAACGGTCTCGCTGGATTAAGGTCAAGGTGTCAGCACTGGGTTGCATTCCTTTCTGGAGGCTCTCAGGAGAATCTATTTCCTAGCCTTTTACAGCATCTAAAGGCCTTCTGCATTCCTTGGCTCCTGGTCTCTTTCTTCAGCAACAGTATCACTCTGACCTCTACTTCTCTCATTCTGACTTTCCTGTCTTCCTTTTTCACTTTCTTATTTACTTATTTGTTTGTTTGTTTTTCATTGATTTCAGAGGAAGGGAGAGATAGAAATATTAATGATGAGAAAGAATCACTGATCGGCTGCCTCCTGCACACCCCCTACTGGGGATTGAGCCTGCAACCTGAGCATGTGCTCTTGACCGAAATCGAACCTGGGACCCTTCATTCTGCAGGCTGATGCTCTATCCACTGAGCCAAACCTGCTAGAGCACACTTTTTTTTTTTTAAGAGAGAATGGAGGGGAGGGAAGTGGGGGGCAGAGAGAGAGAGAGAAACATCTATGTAAGAGAGACACATTGATTTGTTACCTTCTGTTCACACCCCAACTGAGGCTGGTGATCGAGCCTGCAACCAAGATATGCGACCTTGACTGGGAATTGAACCTGAGATCCTTCAGTCCCTGGACTGATGCTCTAACGGTCTAACCACTTTTTTTTTTTTTTTTGCAGTTTACATCAGCCTTTATTATTGTCACATAATACAAGTTTGCATATAGGGAATGCTCCCAGCAAAACACCAAATGTCCTCCAAGCCCCCCGCCCCCGCCCCCCGCCACCTCCCGACCCTGCAATGGCAGCTCTGCATAGGAGGCCTCTCCCTCAGGCCCACCCGCCAGCCCCCTCAGCCACCCAGACCCCATTTCTGGGAGCCTTAGCCTCTCCCTTCTCCTTGGGCCTCTGCGAATCTCTTGAATCGTTCTTCTCTGGTCCCAAGACAGTTCCCACGCCCCCTTTCCCACCCCCTTTATGGTGGTTTCCTCACGGACGGTCTAACCACTAAGAAAACTGGCCAGGGCCCTCTTTCACTTTTAGGGACCCTTTTAATGATACTGGACTCACCTGGATGGTTCAGGATAATCTCACCATCTCAAGGCTCTTAATCTAATCACATTTGCAAAGTCCCTTTTGTCAGGTAAGGTAACATATTCACAGATTTCAGGAATTATGATAAGACATCTTTGGGCAGCCATTATTCGGCCTGCCACAGATACTACTCCTGAAATTAATGACGATGAAACCAAAGTTGGCATCATATATCAGCAAAGGAATGGAAAAGGAGTCTTATTTCACTGTCCTTTAAATAGATCTTGGCCAAATGCTGAGAGCATTGACTATTTGTTTGATCCTTTGACTATTTTCTTAGAACTGGATAATTTTTTAAATCGAAAGGGCTCTCAATATCTTTAGGTATTCATCAATTTTATATTATATATAATATTTTATAGCATAAAATATATTATAAATATGTATTTATATTTATATATAATATCAACTCATCTATCCAGAATATGGCAATATATTCTTAAACTGCTAAAACTTAGGAAGTGCATATGCACACACATGTGCATGCACACACTCACACAAACTCTCCTGAGTAGCCAAAATAGCTGACAAAAAGGTAGTAAGATTCTTCTATTTCACTTATATGAAAATTTTAGACTCACAGATTCCATCACTTGACATATAGTTCTAATAAGCTTAGTTATTTGATATCCAATTCTTGACTGACTTGAAGTAGAAAATTAGAAGGGCAAGAAGGAAAGCTTTAGGCAGGTAAACTGACAGAACTAATAAGACTTGAGGAAACATATCTCAGTCAATAATATGCCTTGTTTATGGTGTAATCAAATTAAATGAAATTATACTAAATTTGTGCATTCAAGTTAAGAAAGGAAGGTGAGAAATAAGAAATGTTTTAAGTAGAATCTATTAATTCTCAAACCTTTGGCCAATCACTACCTCTCTGGGCTTGCAATGCTTCATAAAAAAAAAAGAGAGAGAGAGAGAGAGACAGACAGACAATTTGATGTCTAGACTTCTGTATACTCTAGAATTCTATGACTTTAGATCACAACAACTAAGGTGACAATCAGAAGTGCTATGTATTGTGGTATGTACTATTATTTCTTATTACATTTACTACTACGACAACTACTATTATGAATCTAACATTTTGCCAGCACTTAAATACTTCAGTTGTCAGGACAATTTAGAGTGATGCAGGCAGGGCAATGTGCTTCAATAGTGTCAAAGGCAGCACCTTTTCACAGCGAACAAGGACTAGTATTTATGTTTCTTAACCAGCAATTAAGGAACAGCTACTGTGTGCATGGCATGGTATTAGGTGCTAAATCATCATGAGAAATTAATTATTGTTATGTTTCAGGAGACAGGTGGAGAGCAATAACTAAACAAAACGTTTAAAATATGTAAATGATTTGATAAAAAAATTCTTCCCAGAAGCTGTCCAACAGAAACTTTCAGGCAGGTACTCAAAGATAACTGTTCAAAGATGCTTACTTATGCATTATTTTTAATAGTAAAACACTGGAAATTATCTAAACATCCATCAATAGAATGAGAGAGACCTATATATACCAACCTGAAAAGATGCCCAAGATATAGTTCTAGATCACAATAGAAATTATAAGACTGTGTTTTTGTTGCTGTATGTAGATATAAGTATATGCATAAAAATATCTCAAGAATATATACAGCAAAGTATTAAGGGGCAAGATTATGGAGATTTTTTTCTTTCTACATTTTTTATAATGTTTACTTAAAATAATAAACACATCACACAAGAAGAAAAACAAAGGTAAAACAAATAGAATAAAAAATAAATTAAGTAAGTTTTAGCAATATTTTCATGTGGAAGTTTGAAACTATTTAAAACAACATTTTCCTCAAGAATTTGGAATAACTAAGTTGTTTCACTTGCAATTTTCTGAGTAACTAAAAGCTGTGAACTTTTCACTCAGTTACTCCTCTCTTCATCCTGGTTGGTTTTGAGCTCTCAATAAAGCTTTTCACCTGAGCTTGCTCTTTAAGAGACCTGAGTTCAGAACATATGATAATAGCAAGTGTATGCATGCCAATTTGTTTACCACGAGTCTCTCAGAGGAAATCATGTGCATCTGTCTGTTTACTTTTCCTTGGAACCTAGAAGGTCACCTCTAAAAATAATCTTGCTCAGTGTCTGAGCTTCTGTGACACAGAGGTACATGCCTCACATGCTCTCCGTAGTTAGTGCCCTATTTCAGGCATATCCAGTTCCCCAAAAGACTCAGACCAGAAGGGGGTAGGGGAAGCAGCTGCCAGCTAAACTGTCCAGCTGCTGATTCATTTAATACTGGATACAAAGGAAGCCCTTTAAAAAAACGGTGCACACCTTTTCTCATAGCTACCACTGTAGACTAGCAATGTTGAACTTTAAATTGGCTATTCGTATTTCTTTTTTTAAATTTTTATTAATAAACCTTTATTTTTTTAATTTAATAAGTCTTTATTGTTCAGATTATTACAATTGTTCCTCTTTTTTCCCCCCATAACTCCCCTCTACCAGGTTCCCACCCCACCCTCTGCCCTTAGCCCCCCTACTGTACTCATCTATAGGTGTACGATTTTTGTCCAGTCTCTTCCCGCACCCCCCACACCCCTTTCCCTCCGAGAATTGTCAGTCCACTCCCTGACATCTATGCCCCTGATTCTATTATTTTCACCAGTTTATTCTGTTCATCATATTTTTTATTCACTTGATTTTTAGATTCACTTGTTGATAGATATGCATTTGTTGTTCATAATTTTTATCTTTACCTTTTTCTTCTTCTTCCCCTTCTTAAAGAATACCTTTCAGCATTTCATATAATACTGGTTTGGTGGTGATGAACTCCTTTAGCTTTTTCTTATCTGTGAAGCTCTTTATCTAACCTTCAATTCTGAATGATAGCTTTGCTGGGTAGAGTAATCTTGGTTGTAGGTTCTTGCTATTCATCACCTTGAATATTTCTTGCCACTCCCATGTGGCCTGCATATTTTCTGTTGAGAAATCAGCTGACAGTCATATGGGTGCTCCCTTGTAGGTAACTGTTTTTCTCTTGCTGCTTTTATTATTCTCTCTTTGTCTTTTGCTCTTGGCATTTTAATTATGATGTGTCTTGGTGTGGTCCTCTTTGGATTCCTTTTATTTGGGGTTCTGTGCGCTTCCTGGACTTGTAAGTCTATTTCTTTCACCAGGTGGGGGAAGTTTTCTGTCATTATTTCTTCAAATAGGTTTTCAGTATCTTGCTCTCTCTCTTCTCTGGAACCCCCATAATTTGGATGTTGGTACGCTTGAAGTTGTCCCAGAGGCTCCTTACACTGTCTTCATATTTTTGGATTCTTTTTGCTTTTCTGGTTGGGTGTTTTTTGCTTCTTTGTATTTCACAACTTTGACTTGATTTTTGCGATCCTCTAGTCTGCTGTTGGATCTCTGTATATTATTTTTTATTTCAGTCAGTGTATGCTTAATTTCTAGTTGGTCCTTTTTCATATCCTTGAGGGTCTCACTAAATTTATCGGCCTTTTCTATAAAATTCTTTAAAAACCTTATAACCGTGGTTTTGAACTCTATATCCAGTCGTTTGCTTTCCTCCATTTCTTTCATTTGTGACCTGTTTGTCTCCGCATTTTGGCTGCTTCCCTGAGTTGACAGAGTAGCTTTGTGTGCTAGGTGTCCTATAGGGCCCAGTGGCTCAGCCTCCCCAGTTACCTGAGGTGGACACTCTTGGTGCACCTTTTTGTGGGCTGTGTGTGTAGTTAAGCCTTGATTGTTGTTGGTATCACTTGGAGGAATTGACCTCCAGGCCAATTGGCTGTGAGGATCAGCTGTGTCTATGCTGGGAGAACTTCTGTGCTGGAGATACCCTTATGAGACAAGACCTGCAAAAGCCTCTGTGCTCAGCTTGGATTGGGCAGAGTCTCAGGCCGGAGCAGACAGCATTGGTTTCCCATCAGCCCTGCCCTAATAGGCCCCTGTGTCTCAGTGTCCCATGGTATTCACTGCAAGCACATCTGAGAGAAAGCCACCCTCGAGTTTTGCCTGCTGCCAGACAATCCAGTTTCTCCCCGAATGAGTCTGAGTCTCCAGAGTCTCTCCCGGAACTGGAGGTCAGTGCAGTCAGGAGCTTTTGTCTCCCTCCTGCTTGAGAAAGCCAGCCATGTACTCAGTTGCCCACCCTCTCCACGCGCGCGCCTCGGTACCTCTGCCTTCCACAGTTGCTCTGAGTCTCAGTGTGCTTTTCTCTTTCCTGACAGTCCAGTTTCAACCCGTATAAATCTGGGTCCCTAGAATCTTGCCTGGAACTGGAGTTCAGTGCAGTTGGGAGCTTTTGTCTCCCTCCTGCTTGAGAAAGCCAGCTTGAGGCTCCTTACACTACCTTCGTATTTTTGGATTCTTTTTTCTTGAGAAAACCAGCTGCGCACTCAGTTGCCAGTCCTCTTCGTACCCGTACTCTTCGTCTCAGTACCTCTGCCTCCTGCAGCTCCTCTGAGTCTCAGTGTGCTTTTTTCTTTCCTTCTAGTTGTAGAATTTCCACTCAGCTAGTCTTCCTGTGGTTCTGGATGATGTCCGTTTTGTCTTTTAGTTGTAGTTTTGAAATTGTTGTTCGAGACAGCAGTTTAGGTGTTTACCTATGCCGCCATCTTGGTTTCTCCCTTAATAAACCTGCGTGGCCTGTTGTGCGTCGGCTATTTGTATTTCTTCTTTTGTGAACTTCTAAGTGACATATTAAAAATATTTTTGAACTAGAGCCCATACTATGGTTATTTGACTTTGCAATAGACATATTTGGGGTGGAAGGACCCTGAAGCTCTTGATGAATGAGTGGGCCTGAGGAACTATGCTTGTACCAGGGAAACACAATCCATTTGCCCCTGTCCTCCACCCAACTTCTCCTTGGTGGAACCTTCCATTAACCCATGTTAGGCTGGGATCATATTGTGGAAGGTCTTGAGAACCAGACTATGGATTTTGAACAAGTCTGAAATAATAATAATAAATGACATGGGCAGAAGAGGAAAGAGTAGAAAGATGGTAACTGAAGAGATGGAATCTATGCAATTTTATAGATGAATGGATCCAGGGTGCAAAAGAATTCCACATACTTCAGAAGTTTCTAAGACTTGTGCTAGGAAATTGGTGATGCCATTATGGAGGAGAACTCACCTCCCTTCTGCAGGGACCTCATGCCAACAACTGTTTTGTCATTTATCTTCAATTGTTTACTTTCATTGCTTCCCTTCCATTTAAACCTAATCAAATATCTCCATTTAAAAAACAAAACAGAAACAAACCTTTCCCCTTGAGAAGTGATGGAAAGTGTAGGCTCCTAACATCCTCATCTTACATGTAGGCAGTCAAGAGATGCTATCTATGATTAATGGAATTAAAAATGGAGCTTACATAGGTTTCGAAGGTGGCCAATGGAGAAACCAAGACTGGTGATACAACCAGAAACAGAGAGATGCAAACTAAATTCTCATTCAGCATATCAAATAGTTAATAATCTAGGCTGGTAAATCAAGAAATGGTCATATTAGGAGTTAATTAGTGATATGGAAGTTACCACAACACAGAAGCAGTTCAAAATGGTTGCTTCTGGCCTGGAAAAGAATGGCTCAGAGGAGTGCTACTTTGTTGTTTTTGTTTTATGTCACCACCTCACACCCAATTGTTGCTTTTTTGAACCACTTACACATATTTCTTTGATGAGGTTTTTGAAGATTTTTTCTTTTCTTTTTTTCAATATGGTAATGAGAGAGGTCTTAAAAAATAATCCTTCTTAAACTCATGTCTCCCTATAGCTACCACTGTCTCTCTTCTTTCTTAAAATATATTCCTTAATATAATAATAGTAGTAGCTAACATTTATTGAATTATTATGTGTCATGCATTGTGCTAATAACTTTCATCATATCATTTAATCTTCACAATAAACTTATTGCAACTAGATATCTTTTTTAAAAATATATTTTTATTGGAGAATCCAAGATGGCGGCATAGGTAAACACCTAAACTGCTGCCTCCCGCAACAATTTCAAAACTACAACTAAAAGAAAAAACGTCTATCACCCAGAACCACGGGAAAGCTGGCTGAGTGGAAGTTCTACAACTAGAAGGAAAGAGAAAAGAGCATTGAGACGTGCACAAGCGCTGAAAAGCTGAGGTACGGAGGCGCGTGATCCGGGCTGGCTGCGGGCGTTGCTTTTTTCAACCCAAAGGGAGACAAGCCCCCGACTACTCTGAAATCCAGTTTCTGGGGAGACGCGGGGGACCCAAACTCCTACGGGGAGAAGCTGGACTGTCTGCCAGTGAGGGTGGCTTGCTTGCAGAGCTGTGCGCAGGAATAATTGTTTACAGCACTGGGGCACGGGACTGCCGACAGGGACGCAGAGCCGGCTAACTAGATGCCATTGCTGTTTGCCACGCCCTAGCCTAGTGATACCCTGAGACCCCGCCCTGCACAACCTACAAACCCACCCAAGCTCCAAGCAGCGGCTTTTGCATAACAAAGCCCTGCCCTATCGCAGCTTAACCTAGCAAACTTGCAGCCCCGGTCAGACAACTCCAAAACCTCCAAACCACAAGCAAAGAGGAGAAAACTGTAGCACTCACTGTAGCTCCTGCTGGGTGGCCTCAGACACTAGCTGACCTGCACCCCATTGGAGATCCAGAAGCCAGTGTACCTAGTGGTCAGTGTGAGACACCAGATTTCAACTCCTCACATCCATAAGTGACACATTCAAGAGGCAGACTCAGTGAGCACCAAAGCCCCACTGAAACAAGTCCTGCCCCATAAGCGTGTCTTCAGCGCAGCAGTTCTTCCATTATAGACACAGGGAGTGCTCACAGCTAATTGGCCTGGAGGTCAATTCCTCCCAGTGTACCAACAGCAATTAAGGCTTAACTACACCAAGACTTTGCACTCAGCCCACAAAGGGGTGTACCAAGAGCGTCCACATCAGGTGATTGAGGAGGCTGAGCTACTGCCCCCTATAGATCACCTACCACACAAAGCTACTCCATCAACACAGGGAAGCAGCCAAAATGTGGAGACAAAGAAACATGTCATGAATGAAAGAAACGGAGGAAAGCAAACTACTGGATGACATAGAGTTCAGAACCACATTTATAAGGTTACTCAAGAATCTTCTTAAAACTGCTGAGAAACTTGATGAGACCTTTAAGGATATTAATGAGAATGTCAAAAAAAATGGAAAAGGATCAGTCAGAAATGAAGCATACACTGTCTGAAATAAAGAATATACAGAAACTCAACTGTAGATCAATGTACCCCAAGAATCAAACCAAAGATCTGAAATATGTGGAAACAAAAAACATCCAACCAGAAAAGCAAAAAGAAAAAAGAATCCAAAAATATGAAGATAGTGTAAGGAGCCTCTGGGACAACTTTAAGCAAACCAACATCCAAATATTTGGGGTGCCAGAAGAAGGGAGAGAGCAAAATATTGAAAACCTATTAGAAGAAATAATGACAGAAAACTTTCCCTACCTGGTGAAAGAAATAGACGTACAAGTTCAGGAAGCGCACAGAACCCCATACAAGAGGAATCCAAAGAGGACCACACCAAGACACATCATAATTAAAATGCCAAGGGCAAAAGACAAAGAGAGAATATTAAAAGCAGCAAGAGAAAAACAGTTAATTACCTACAAGGGAGTACCCATACAACTGTCAGCTGATTTCTCAACAGAAACTATGCAGGCCAGAAGGGAGTGGCAAGAAATATTCAAAGTGATGAACAGCAAGAACCTACAACCAAGATTACTCTACCCAGCAAAGCTATCATTCAGAGGTGAAGGTCAGATAAAGAGCTTCACAGATAAGAAAAAGCTAAAGGAGTTCATCACCACCAAACCAGGATTACATGAAATGCTGAAGGGTATTCTTTAAGAAGAGGAGGAATAAGAAAAAGGTAAAGATAAAAATTATGAACAACAAAATGACATCAAATACATACCTACCAACAAGTGAATCTAAAAATCAAGTGAATAAAAATCTGAAGAACAGAATGGACTGGTGAATATAATAGAATCAGGGACATAGGAAGGGAGTGGACTGACGATTCTCAGGGGAAGCAGGTGTGAGGGGTGCAGGAAGAGATTGGACAAAAATCTTACTCCTATGGATGAAGACAGTGGCAGGGGGTAAGGGCATGGGGTGGGGTGGGGAATCAGGTGGAGTGGAGCTATGGGGGGGAAAAAAAGAGGAACACCTGTAATAATCTGAACAATAAAGATTTATTAAAAAAATAAAAAATATATTTTTATTGATTTCAGAGAGGAAGAGAGAGGGAGAGAGAGATAGAAACATCAATGATGAGAGAGAATCATTGATTGGCTGCCTCCTGCATGCCCCCTAATGGGGATCAAGCCTGCAACCCAAGCATGTTCCCTAACTAGGAATTGAACTGTGACTTCCTGGTTCATAGGTTGATGCTCAACCACTGATCCATGCTGGCTGGGGCAGCAACTAGATATCGTGAAGGAGTTGTGTGTGTTTATCATCCACATTTGCTTACAATCCAATCTCTCCTCAGCCCATTGTGAACTGGCTTTTGCCACCCAAACTCAACTTAGACTGCTCTCAATGAGGGAACCCATAACCTCTATATTATTGAAACTGGTTATACTTTCAGCATCTTTAACTCTACTCCTATCTTTGCTTCTACAAGACTACACTTTTGGTTTCCCTCCTGCTTCTCTGATTTCTCAATCCCCTTTAAGGTATTTCTTTTTCTATTTACTTCTTAAATGTTGGTATGCCTCAGAGTTCTTTCTTAAGCTTGCCTTTCTTCTCACTTTATATCCCTTTGGACTATTTATATACTCCTATTGCTTAAGTTACCATTGATGAAACTCAAACCTCTGTCTCTATCCCAACTGTTCCTTCTTCTGAGCTACAAACCCAAAGACCACTGTCTATCTGATATCTTGTTCTGGGTCTCCCACTGACACCTCAACTCACAGCAAATCCCAAGTGAAATGCATCAATATTCTATACTTGTCCTTTTTGTGTCTCCCTCTCATTTGACTCTACCACTATCCATACAGTTGCCTACTTCCAAATGTGAACACTGTCTTTAATTCCTTAGCTGCCTTCCACATCTAATAGCAGGTAATCAATCACCTGTATAGTCTCCATTCTGGATTTCTCTCCACTCCTCCTCAACTAGGGGGCCACTACTGTCATTATTCCTTACCTGGACTATGGCAGTGGCCACATAATTGGTCTCCCTGCCCTCTCATCTTTGGACTCTTCTCCAGTCCATTCTCTATATTGCAGCCAGAATGATTCTTTCTCACATGCATATCTGAACCTGCCGCTCCTCCGCTAAAAGTATTTAATGGTTTCTTGTACTCTCAACCTAGTTAACCTATGCTCACTTCAGTCTCAGGCTGCTGCTCTGGCACTTGTCACACAGAACTGCTTGCAGCTTCCAACTCTCTCTCCCTATTTTCAGGGATTTGCACTCACTGCTCCCTCTGCCTGGGATCATCCTTCCTACTCCATTCTCTTCCTCTCTAATTCCAACTAGTCTTTCTTGATCCAGCATAGACGTTTTCTCTTTGATGGAGGCTTTTTGACCTCAAAGGCTGAGTTAGGTGCCTCCTCTGTGCATTCCCATAGGACCCTATCATAGCACTTGTCACACCATTGTATCTTCTGTCTCCCTCACTAAACTGCAAACCTTCATGGGGTAGATGGTATACTAGTTATCCCAGCAGAGATTGTCAATCCATTGAATGAATTATGGAAGGTAGTCCTAAGGACTGGAAAGAACATGAGTGGGGACTGGGTCCCTGGGGCTGACCTGCAGGAGAGCTGCTGTTGAACATTGGGCTGCTGGGCACTGCTGAAGCTCAGGGACACAGTTGGCTGCTACAGAAACATCTGGATGTTAGAGTCCTGGACCAGTCAGAACTGCTTCTGGGTCTTGTGGAGCTCCTCCTGCTGCCAACAGATGTTGGCCTGCAGGATCTGTGTCCACTGCACCGACTGGTCTTTGATGGTCTAGAACATGCTGAACTGTGCTGGAAACTGTGCAGGAGGGCAGATGGGTTCTGCAAAAGGTCTGAGGCAGGAGGTGCTGTGTGAGGTCACAGTACGATGGAACAGGTAGGGAAGCTGGCATCGTGGCTGCCTGGCTGAGCCCTAGCACAAGGAGCTCTTGAAACAGGGTGGCTGATCTTGGCACAGTCATGGTGCTAGCTTCTGTCATCTACTTGCTTGGAGTGGAAGTGGATTGTGACATGGCCATGTGCAAGGATTTATGGGAACATCTTAGGATGCTGATGGCAAGTGACTTGTGTTAAGGCCTGAGGTACCCACATTAAGTGCATTAAAGTGCTGCTGAAGTTCCAGAATTGAGCCCTTGCTAAAGGATTGATGACCTCAGATGGCAGATCTTGCAAAGTCAGTTCCTGCTTCCTTTCCACTCGGAAAACTGCATAACTGACCACCGAGTCTGTGCACATGATGAACTTCGGCTGGGAGTTCCACTGATAGCCTTTGGTCAGAAACTAATAAAAACATAATATTCCTTTGCCAAACTGCATTAGGTGCTGGTGGCACCTGGCCAGGAGCTCCAAATGATCAATGTGTAGTAGTCATAGCCTGAGGTTCCCAAAACTTCAAAAAGCAGGTATCCTATGGTTGGAGGGGCTCTGTGATCCAGAAATAAAAATTTCCAATCCAAGCTATGCCTTGAAGTGAATTACTCTGAATGTAATTCAACTATGCACATTTCCTTTAATAACTGTGATGTTGCTAGGGGAACAGTAGTAATGAAGCAGACCTCCTTTCCAAGTGGCACCTGGCAAGGCTTTGAAAAGGCATTGTCAAAGCTGTTACAGCAGGGCTAGGCACATTGTTGTAGGAGAAAAATTCCCTAAAAATGTTATTTATTCACTAGAGGCCCAGTGCACAAAATTCGTGCACTTGGGTGGGGGTCCCTCAGCCTGGCCTGTGCCCTCTCACAGTCCGGGAGCCCCTGGGGGATGTCCAACTGATGGCTTAGGCCCGCTCCCCCCAGAGGCCTAAGCCAGCAGTTGGACATCCTTAGCATTGCCGCGGAGGTGGGAGAGGCCACCGCCACCATCACTGTGCTTGCCAGCCATGAGCCCGGCTTCTGGCTGAGCAGTGCTCCCCCTGTGGGATGGAGCCAAAACTGGCTCTTTGACATCCCCTGAGGGGTCCCAGATTGCAAGAGGATGCAGGCCAGGCCAAGAGACCCCACTGGTGCATGATCGGGGCCAGGGAGAGACACTGGAGGTTGACCAGCCAGGGAGGAATTGCAGGAGGGCTCCAGGACATGTCCGGCCTGTCTCGCTCAGTCCCAATCGGTCAGACCCCAGCAGCAAGCTAACCTACCAATCGGAGCGTCTGTCCCCTGGCGGTCAGTGCACGCCATAGTGACTGGTCAACCAGTCGATTGTCTGCCCCCTGGAGGTCAGTGCATGTCATAGCAATTGGTTGAGCGGCCTTAGCATATCATTAGCATATTATGCTTTGATTGGTTGAACAGCCGACTGATCGACCGGACGCTTAGCATATTAGGCTTTTATTATATAGGATAAGTTGGACATTCCTTTGGTTTCAAGCTATCTCTGAGAAAATGGCAATAAAACTCTAAATCACTGTTAGATTTTAAGTATCCTGGGGAGGGGGAATCCGTCACAAGCACATAAGAAGAGAGCATCTTATAAACTTCTGAATGTTATTGTTCTGGAAGGAAATTTAACAAATTCTCATCCATGGACATCCTACAGTAAGTGCCCCGGGTGAGGTGTGATACCATCAGAAAAGTAGAGAATGCTGCTTTCCATCGTCATGGTGATGATGAAGCCATTTGATACTTCCAACTACAGCTCTATGAACTCTTCATTACTGAGGAAGGAAGGTTCCCACTCCTGCTGAATATCACAGATTTCTGTTTACACTGAGATCTCACTGTGTTTTTGCAAAAATCTGATCACTTTTTCCAGCACCATAGTTTTGTCCATTTCCCCTGTATTGTCAGGGAGCATAGAACTAAGCTCTTTTTTCTTTTTTTATAAATATATTTTTCGATGAGAGAGAGAGAGAAAGGGACAGGGATAAAGAGATAGAAACATCGATCGGCTGCTTCCCGTACACCCCTATTTGGGACTGAGTCCACAACCTGGGCATATGCCCTTCAGTAACTGAACCAGTGAGCTCTTCATTGATGGGTCAACGCTCAACCACTGAGCCACACGACAGGGCTAGCTGAACTGGTCCTGGCTTCTGAAAAATTAGGGAACCTGTTTTATGTACATAACAGACTTGTTTTGAAAAGCTCTCTTTGCCCTGTCCTCATCTTCACCCATTAGATTTTCGATGCAGTTTTTCCTTGGACTGGGCCAGGGTGGTCCTGTGGGGCCAGGCACCAACTGGGTCAAGGAGAAGCACCTGCTGCTGCCATCCTAGGAGCTGGAGCTGGAGGGGGTGCAGTGAGCTTCTACATGACCACCACAGCGTGCTTCCCTGGGTTCCTGCAGGAGGCAGGCTACTCTCACGGCAAAGTCTGGATTCAGCTAGATCTAGATTTTGGTTTCTTCATCTTCTGAGTCTTTTCTTTTTCCAGGTATAAAAATGCAGGTCTCAGGTCATTTCTCACAGAGTTGTTGGGAGGATTGAATGAGGTGCCTAGCATGGGATGTGGCACACATGAGCTTGGGGTCAGTGTGTGTTCCCTTCCCTGACTCACAGCAACCACAGAACCTCAGTTCCCTGGGAACTTGGTTTGAGGGAACAAGAATGAATTCAGAGGTGGGTCATGCAGGAGAAGAAGCCAGAAGGGAGCAATGAGTTGGGCCTGAATCTAAAGTGAGAGTTGGAGGTACAGGTTTAGAAGTTCTCTGGTTAAGGACACTGAGCTGGGGCCTAGGAGTAGATAAGACTATCTTGGGGAAGGTCTCAGGCCTAGGGAGCAGTAAAGAGAAGGTTTGCCTTTGCAAAAAACATAGGAGGAATGGTCTGTGGGATCAATGTTAGAGAAGAACTAGGATAAGGAGGGAGAAGCAACAGTGTTACACACTGCAGAGAGATGGAGAAGAATGTGGGTTTGGACTTAATGAGGTCATAGTTGTCCTTGGAAAGAATGTTGATGGCTGTTTTGTGAGGTTAATCATTTCTTGTAGTTCGGAGTAGAAAGACAGGCCATGTGGGTCTTGGAGTTCAAAAGCAAAACCCATCTTAACTGATAAATGGGGAAGGAAAGGCTGATAACTGTAGCAGCAAAAACTGTTCATAAATTAAACACAGGGCTCTTCTCCATTTCTAATCCCCACCCCACTAACTCCTGCCCAGTTTAAGAATATCGAGGAATAACCAAGCATGGCTGGCAGGAAACTGTGGAAGCAAATACAAAACTATATACAGAGTTTTGTATTTAGTAACTACCATTTATTCTTTTCTGTGTTGCAGGCATTATGCTGAATGTCTTGTGCATGTTACATCACTTACTCCTTATGACAATCCTTTAAAATATTATTGTCAATTAATGTTTGAGAAAACTAATATTTAGAGAAGTTAACTGTTGATAGTGAACTGGTGATGAGCTGAGATTAAAATTGGGACCCTTGATTCAAGTTCTTGCTCTTTTGGCATAGGGGTGGGCAGCATGGGGGAGGGGACCTGGAGAAGTCTTTGGGAGTCAAGGGAGAAGCATAGCAAGGCTTCTGAAAAGTTAGGGAACCTGTTTTATGTACATCACCCACTTCCCTGACGCTGCCCCGCCAAGTAGTAAGTGAAGTTTACTGTACACCAGAGAACCACCCAGAGCTGCATAGTCCCATAACATTTTCTGCCCTGATGGAATGTTTTTTATCTGTTGTCTAATATAGAAGCCACTACTATCCATAGCTACTAAGCACTTGAAATGTGGCTACTGTGACCAAGGAACTGATTTTTTTATTTTATTTTCGTTAGTTTAAAATTAAATTTAAAAATTGATATTTGATTCAGTTATTGGAAAAGTTTAAGTATATATATATTTTAGGTTTAAGTATATTTTGAACAACTTAGTATATGAAACTACTTTTTCAATTTAAAATTTTGTGAAATCTAAATACAGGTAGCATACAAATTGATATTTGCTGTGCATGTAATATACATTAGATTTCAAAGACTTAAATGAAAGAAATGAATGTAAAATCGCTTATTAGTAATTTTTAATTGGCTACATGTTGAAATAATATTTTTGATATTTTGGTTCAAATAAATATTAAAATTAATTTCACCCGTTTTTAGAAAAAACTTTAATGTGGCTGCTAGAAAAATATTAATTAAATATTTAGCACACATTTTATTTCTGTTGGATACCTTTGCTCTAGAGGTAGGGTCCTGGTACTAACAGAAGTTGGTAGGGGTTGGAAGGCATCAAAAACTTGCTACTCTAGGCCTCTCCATTCTTCCTTCCTCCCCATCCTTCTTACTCCTCTTACCCTTGAGGTACAGAAGGTATTATCCACTTAATCATACCTCTCCAGAGTGTTTAATTTTAAAAGACAGTAGAGGTTGTGTAGATGCTTCACGTAAAGAACTGACTCATTGTCACTGGATTTCAGGCCTCGGTGAGGGAGGTATTTGGCCTTTTAGAAGTCTCTATTGAACTTCCAGGGTTGTTTCTGGTTACATGTTCTACCCATGTAAGTACTCATACTTGTCAAACCTACGTCCCAGTTTAAAGACTCCAAAATGTGTATATGTAGAAAATTATTTGTTTGCTCATGCATACTGCTAGTCTCATTTCTAAAAATGGGCCTTGCTGAGGTGCTAAAGGACACTTGCAGTCAAAAACCTGTCTTGCTCAAGCCTCAAATTCTAGCAGTCATCACTGGGTGAAAGACTAAAATGCTAAAGATTGTACATCTCCAAAGTTTGCTCTCCAAAGCCTCTATTAAAGGATATGCAGTAGAATCTCTTATTTACTTACTTACTTACTTATTTATTTATATTTTATTGATTTATTACAGAGAGGAAGGGAGAAGGATAGAAAGTTAGAAACATCGGTGAGAGAGAAACATCGATCAGCTGCCTCCTGCACACCCGCCACGGGGGATGTGCCTGCAACCAAGGTACATGCCTTTGACTGCAATCAAACCTGGGACCTTTCAGTCCGCAGGCGGACACTCTATCCACTGAGCCAAACTGGTCAAGGCTCTTATTTATTTTTGATTAAAAAATAAAGTATCCTTGCCCTTGCCGGTGTGGCTTAGTTGGTTGGAATGTTATTCCATACGCCAAAGATGGCAGGTTTGATTCCTGGTCAGAGCCCATAGGGAGATAATCGATCAATGTTTCTCTTCACATTGATAGTTCTCTCTTACCCTCCCTTCCTCTAAGATCAGTAAAATAAATAAAGTAGCCTTGGTTTCTGTATATGTAAATTGGGGAAAGCAATAGAGAGAGAGAGTACTTGGGTAGACTCATGTGGGCTGAGAGGACAAAATGAATTCATATATGTAAAGTGCTTAGACCAGTGTCTGGAATATAATAAATCTTCAGCTCAATCAGTGTTAACCATTAATATAAAATGGATAGCTTTGCTCTCGAGGTAGAGCAAATGTGTGACAGAACTTAAGTGGCATCTGATTTCTATTAGAATACTTATTGGAAGCATACTCAACTATCTTACTCAACAGAAGGAAAAGGTTGGAATAATCAGACCCTAAGAAAGTGGTGGGCAAACTGCGGCTCTGTTGACTAATAAGTTTGTTGACCACTGCCCTATGAGAGTTGGGTAGAGCTGGACATCAAGAACTTGAATGCTGCATGCACGCTGTCTTTTGTCTCTATGCTTCTGTGTGTGTTAACTTCTTCACATGGCCAGAAACCAAGAACTCCTGAGTCTACTTCTTACACTTTCCTCTACTAGAGTCTCTTCTCAGTGATAGTTTTTTTTTTTAAATTTAAGATAATTTTATTCACTTCAGAGAGGAAGGGAGAAAGATATAGAAATATCAATGGTGAGAAAGAATCATTGATTGGCTGTCTCCTGCATGCCCCACACTGTGGATTGAGCCCACAACCCGGGCATATGGCATGACCGGGCATCGAACTGTGATCTTCTATTTCATAAATCAATACTCAACCACTAAGCCATGCCGGCTGGGCCTCAATTGGTTTAAAAAAAAATCCAAGGGAAGAACTATGAGTGGCTTAGGTCATGTACCCATTCTTAAACCAGTCAATCTTGGCTGAAAGAGCAAGGACATATAGGAGCATGGTTGCTTTTGTTGGAACCCCATAGTCAGAGTTTGAGTAGAGAAGTTCCCAAATGTAAGTGAGGGTTTTGGGCAGGTCTTTGGCATGCTGTCATTGGCTGGGTACTGCTGGGGAAAATCATGGCCTCAGCTCAAATACTATAACAGATCCCAAAGGTGCTGCAAGTTGAGGCTGTTAACTGCTCCCTTTGTAGACAATCACTAAGTTCTTGCAGGGACCTTCGAACAGCATACCTATTCATGGTTGCCACAGTCCATCCTTGTGCTGCACAGATTTATACTCTGCACATGTTCAGGGAGCAGCTCCTCCATGTTCCTCCATTCTGAGGGGTGTGAGCTTTTGTTAACCATACCCTTTTCTGATTGGGATTGCTGCATTGTCCATTCAAGGTCACAATTCAACAACAGAGTGCCAGAGGCACCCATGTGAGTCACCTGAGTTCCACACATATGCCTCCCTGCCCTCATTGTGTAACAGGAGCCCTGCTTCCACTTGCTGAACAGGGACAAGGATCTCTGCCAAGAAGGTCTGTTTGTTTTGTTATATTTTAATCCTTACCCAAGTATGTTCATTGATTTTAGAGAGAGAAGAAGGGAGAGGGAGAGAGAGAGAGAAGCATCGATGTGAGAGAGAAACATCAATTGGTTGCTTTCCACACACACCCCAACAGGGGACCAAACCCTCAACCTGGGTATGTGTCCTGACTGGGAATTGAACCCATGACACTCCAACCAACTGATCCACACCAGCCAGGATTGGTGACTATTCTTGCCTGTTGGTCCCTGGACACAGGGATCCAAAGTTCCTAAGCAGCAGCCATAGCTTATAGTTCACTGTGTCCACTGACAAGAGTGCACTCCCTAATGAGTCCCTCCAACTCTGCAGAGCCCAGATTTGCAAGGATGGGAAACACAAAATTCTCCAGAAGGTCACTGGGAGTGACAGCAAGTGGAGCCACTACTGTGTCCACTTATTGGTTTCTAGGCACGTATTTTCTTCCCACTGGACACACCATCACATCGCAGCCTCTGATTCAGTGCATATACTGCATCCTGGAGGAGTGCCCACTCCTTAAGAGTCTTGCCTCCAAGATAACATTTTATAAACAACAGCCAGGTTATGAGATGCTTCAGGTAGGGAATCATCAATGTAAACCCATAGTCTTTCATGTCATCCGGAATATGATATTGGAGTTCCATATGTATTATTCAACCAAATGAATAAATGAATTAGTGAATAATAAAGAATGAATGCTGGATGAATACAAGACATTTGGGACTAGGGAGTGGTATGGGATGGCTACAGATTTGGCAATATCATTCATAATCATTTTTCAGCTACAATCTATAAGGTCTGACTCTTGAATCCTTAACTCCCACCCTTACCTTTCTCATGAGTTTCAGATAAACATCTACAACAGCAAACTTGATGGTGATGTCTAATGTTCCAAAAGTACCTGCAACAGAACATGTTCAAAATGAACTTATTTCCCGCTAACCCTGTTCCTCCTCCTGCTAATGCCACCCAGATCAAAATCGTAGAAGTCATTCTAGACTTCATCCTCTCCCTCCATCAATTTGTTACTAAAATGTTGTTATTTCTGTATCTTCAATAGCTTAGGAATTTGAGTTTCCCTCCCACTCTGGTTTCCTTCCCTCTAGCTATTCTTACTTTCCTATCCAACTTGCTTGTCATTGACAAACTGCTTTTTCTAAAATGCAGACTTAATCATGAGCATTCTCGTGTTTTCATATTACAGAGTGTTTTACATAAATGTTAAAGGCACGCATTAAAATTAAATACCCAATGAATTTTGAAGTTATTTACTACATGTTCTTACAAGCTAATATCTTTTTAAAGAATGATACTTTGTAAAATGTTTTTTGTACTCGTTCAATAGAAACTTATCTGGCCACTGGGTAAAGCTAGCAATAAAACTACTGGTGCGCAATGTGTTAAGATTGCCTAATAGCTCCCCACTGCTGTAGGATAAAACCCATATTTCTTGGTTAGCCTGGCTTATAACATCTTCCACGATCCGGTCCTGTCTATCTTGCTTACCACTCTATAACGCTATAAGCTTGTGGTAGTGGGAATTATATTATCCTCAACTTCATCGTTTTAGTGCCTAAAACAGTTTTGGTGATCAAATACCGTTTTCCTAAATGAATGAATGAGGAGGTAAGACCTGAAATGGGCTTTGAAGATTGAGCTGGGTGGATAAAATATAGACTGAACATCTAATCTGAAACCTTCCAATAATTATTGAGCTACTAAATTGAGTTTTTTTATGAAATAGATTCCTTGTCCTTAATTTTTGTATCTCCAGGCTTCTGGTCAAGATGGTGGCATAACTAAATGTGGTGCTTGAATCCTCCCACAACCACATCAAAATTACAACTGAACTACAGAATAACCATCATTCAGAAGGGCCTGAAATCTAACTGAACAGAAGTACTACAACTAAGAATATAAAAAAGAAGCCACAATGAGATTGATAGGAGGGGGTGGAGATGCTGGTCCCACACCGATGTGTGGTGGATAAAAATTGGGAGGGAAATCTCAGCTTCAGAGGACCCCTTCAGGAATGAGAAGTCCCAGCCCCACAACAGGCCCCCCAACCCAGGGTTCCACTGCCAGAAAGAAAAGTCCCCATAATTTCTGGCTGCAAAAACCAGTGGGGATTGTGGCTGAGTGAGATGGAGGGCTGCTGTAGTCCTAGGCATTCCTCTTAAAAGGGCCTGCACAGCCCTAGCCGGTTTGGCTCAGTGAATAGAGCATCGGCCTGCGGACTGAAGGGTCCTGGTTCAATTCTAGTCAAGGTCACATGCCCGGGTTTCAGCTCAATCCCCAGTAGGGGTAGTGTAGAAGGCAGCCAATCAATGATTCTCTCTCACCATTGATGTTTCTATCTCTTCCTTCCTCTCTGAAATCAATAAAAATATAAAAATATAAAATAAAAATAAATAAAACAAAGGGCCTGCACACAGATTTACTGTATTTTTCTGTGTATAAGACGCCCCCCACTTTTCCAACCCAAAATTAAGAAATCAATATTTTAAACATTTTACTGGTTTTCCTCTTAAGGCCTTCTTCTTTTTTGACATCTTAAGGAGTTGCTCTTTCTGTTTTCTCCAATGTCTGATCATACACTCAGTGGGAGGAGGTCCAAATTGTCTCTCTGCAGCTCTATTTCCATGCTGATTACATTCAGTTTGAATTTTGCCGAGTAAGACAATCACTAACCGGTATTTATCTTTTTATTTTTTTACATCTTTATGGGTTCAGAAGGCTCCCATCCCTGTTGCATATGCACACTCTCCACCTCCACCTCCAATTACAGCATCAGCTGATATCAATAACAATAAGGCTCATGATTGGAGGAAGCCTGTTTGACAAGGTATGGGCAGCTATGCACCCACACGGTTCCCTCCTCGGCTGACTTCCCTGTATAAGACACCCCTCAATTTTCAGTATAACGATTTTAGAAAAAAATAGCGTCTTATACATGGGAAAATAAGGTACTCAGATTCACTTGCTCTGAGCTCCAGTGCTGGGGCACCAGGGATATATAGAAAGGAACTGAATTGTCTGGCATCAGGCAAGAGCTGGATGGGCTGTTTTCTTCCAGACAAAAGTGCTGACAAAAGCCATTGTTCCTTTTCAGAGCCCTCACATCCCACTGAGCCAGTAGACAGGTGCCATATCTGAGTCTCCATCAACCTGACTAACATTGTTGGTCCCATCCTGGTGATTTCCTGAAATCCTGCTCCACCCATCTTGTGAGCCTATCCAAGCTGCTTTCAGAGGCTTTTCCATATGAATAGCCAATAGCCTCTCATGGCTCATGCTTTAGACTTTCCCAAAATCTCTCAAATGAGCAGCATCTGGCCTCTATGTGCCCTATATCTCTCACTAAGTGGCCCCAGGCCTGGCAGTAGCAGCAGCTGGCTTCGGTTTTTAGCTTGGCCTCTCTTGGGTACTTCCAAGCCCAACACAAGTAGTAGCCATCTGCATATCACTTTGTAGCTCATGCTAGGTGGCTTCCGGCAGGGCACAGGGGGAGGCTGACCTTGACCTATACCTCCAGGGAGGCTCCAGAGCCAGTGCCCCCTGTGAACAGCTTCAGACTATGTTAAAGTACCAACCAACCTCCTCCACCAGAGACACACTCATGGAGAGGACTCAGCAGGCACTGGAGCTCCCCTGAGGTAAGTCCTGCTCTGTGGGGTGGGCCCTTGCCTAGCTGAACCTCCATGGTGGTCAGAGCTAGTCCTTGAAACCAATCGGACTGTGGGCAAATCCTCACACAGATGTGCCAACAGCAATCAAGGCTCAACTACAACAGGAGTGTGCACACAGCTCACACAGGTGATCTGGGAGACTATGCCTTTGGAACTTACAGAACACCTACTATATAAGGCCACTCTACCAAGGCCAGTAGATGTAGCAGCTCTGCCTAATATACAGAAACAAATACAAGGTGCCTGCCAAAATTAGGAGACAAAGAAACATGTCCCAAATGAAAGAAGAGAAGAAAACTAAAGAAAAAGAACAAAACAAAATGGAGACAAGCAATTTGCTAGATACAGAGTTCAAAACACTGGTTATAAGGATGCTCAATGAACTTAGGAGAAGAGTAAACTCCGTGAGAACTTCAACAAAGAGATAGGAAACATAAAAATGGAACTAGAAAATATAAAAAAGTTCCAGCAGAAATGAAGACTACATTAACTGAAATGAAGAATACATTACAGGAAATACCTTACAGGAAATCAACTGTAAAATAGATTAAGCAGAGAATCAAATCAGAGATTTGGGAGATAAGGAAGCAGAAAACACCCAATCAGAACAGCAAAAAGAATCCAAAACAATGAGGATAGTGTAAGGCATCTCTGGAACAACTTCAAATATATCAACATTCAGGAAGTGCCTGAAGGAGAAGAGAGGGAGCAAGAAATTGAAGACCTATATAAAAAAAATGATGAAGAATTTCCGTAATCTGGTAAGGAAGTGGATGCACCAGTCCAGGAAGCACAGAGAGTCCCAAACAAGATAAACCCAAAAAGACTGACACCAAGATGCATCATAATTAAAATGCAAAAGATTAAAGACAAAGAGAGAATCCTAAAAGCAGCAAGAGAAAAACATTAGTTACCTACAAGGGAACTACCATAAGACTTCACAACAGAAACTTTACAGGCCAGAAGGGATTGGCACAAAATACTCAAAGTGATGAAAAACAACAACCTACAACCAAGATTACTTTACCCAGCAAGACTATCATTTAGAACTGAAGGACAGATAAAAGAGCTTCTCAAACAAGAAAGAGCTAAAGGAATTCATTATCATCAAACCAGTACTACATGGAATGTTAAAGGGTCTTCTTTAAGAAGAAAAAAAAAGATAAAAAATATAAATAATAAAATGACAATAAATATATATCTATCAACAATTGAATCTTAAAATCAAAATAAATGAACAAGCAGAACAGAAAAAGACTCATAAGATACAGAGAATATTTTGTGGTTGCTAGATGGGAGGGAGGTTGGGAGGATGCTTGAAAAGAGAAAGGGGTTAATAAGTACCAATTGGTAGTTACAGAATAGTCCCTAAAGTACAGCATAGGGAATATAGTCAATAATATTGTAATAACTATGTATGGTGTCAGAAGGATGCTAGATTGATCAGGATGATCACTTAGTAGGTTATATAATGTCTAATTACTGGTTTGTATACTTGAAACTAATATAATATTACATGTCAACTATAATTGAAAAAAAAAATTAAAAAAAAATTTTGGTATCTCCATGACCAGCTAAGAGCTTGGCACATAGTAGGTATAATTAATTAATGATATTATGTATTCAGCCAAAGGATAATTTCTTTTGGGAAATGTAATGCTTACTTAATTATAGAGCAACTTATTTGGGAAGAGATGAAAACTTCATTAATTCTTTGTAAAGAAACTATTCTGCTGGTCAGATACCTGAGCAAACAGACCAGGCCTTAAGACAATTTAATCAAGCACATTTCTTATTGACCAGAATGGACCTGCTGTTGGAGAGGACACCTGTCTTCCTGAGGTCAGTGGCTCCAGCATTAAATTTATTAACTGTAACCAGATCTGGCTACAGATGCTGCCCAAAACAGGGATATCCCAAGGTGTTGTTACTGGATACTAATTTTGGATAAATACCTCCTGGAGGCTTTAAGTCTCTCAAAATGAAGACTGTATGCTATAATAAATCATAACTATTACTGGAGTTTCCATTTCAGTAAATAGTTAAACTCATATTTTTTGTAGTTGGGACATACAACATACATACTGGCATTTAAATACTTAATGGAGTTCAGAAGTCAAATATTTTACAAGGTCCTAGGAACCTGTTTTCAAAGTAATGAAAAGTGACCCTGGTTGCAATATGATCACTCCCTTCGGAGAACTTGCAAATAAATTTAGTTAGTAAAAGCTTCTGCCAGCATGATTCTAGTTCAGAGAACAACAAGGATATTCCCAGTTGCCAGTTGCTCTTATCTGCTGCTTCTCCTAATGCCTAATTTGGAAAAACTCCATTTTGCTGTAGGTTCAAGACTGGGTTATCTAATACCTAGACTTTTTTCCAACTATTTGATTCTTTGAAGCTTTTGAGGAAACTCGTGGTCCATGGTATAGTACCTTTCACTCTAACTAAAAAAGGGTAAGCTGGTTAAAGTATCAATGGTCAAGACTTTGTAAACTTTTTTTTCCTTGACAGGAAGAGTATTCGAGCTTATTAGTTAAATGAGGACATTAAAACTTAATAGCAACTTTGCTAATTTTCCATCATTAAGCTGAAATGTGGCTAAATATTTTCTGTCATGCCAACATGAAAATGGATTTTCTTGCTTCCAGTTTAACTAGCTAGAAACTTCTGCAAATAAAGTTTCAATCTTGAAATGGTTTTCTTTTGATCCTCAAGGGCAGAGAATGGAGAAATGAAAAGGAAGGAGGCCAATTTATTCATCCCGATCACCAAAAGGATTGGAGCTTTAGGGAAAGATTTTCTGAGATGACAGAATGTCATTTACAGTGGTCTTAAAAAATTAATAAGGCAATTTGACTTTTAATGCTTCTGCAATCTTAGTGTAGTGGCTTTTTATAGCCCTGAGCTGTGTGTTTAAATGCACATCAAAATGTCAAAGTGGGCCTCTACATAACACCTCTTTTTGCTGTCTCCAAAGGGGCTTCTTAATTATTTGCAGACTTAGAGCTTCATTTGAGAACAATTTGAAATACCATAATTAGTTGTGAGCAAAGCTGGTCACCTGATGCCTTCAAAGGCAGTTAGGAGCAAATGTAGCCTGGTTGGAGTTTGGTATTCTGGTAAGGGGGAGGGCAGGGTTGAATCTGGTAAACTGGGTTTGAGTCCTGGATTAAGCCTCACTAATTATGAGACTTGTGCAAGTTACTTAAACTCTCACTGGTGAAAAGGAAACAATAATATCACCTACTGAGCATAACAGAGTGCCTGGAATAATAGCAAGGGCTTGGTAAATCTTACCAGCAAAGAAGAAAATAAGCATCATCAGCAGCAAAACATTACATCTGCAAGATTTTGTACTAGGTCCTGAGGATACAACAATGTGTAAAAGATATGGATTCCATCCTTCCCAAGCTGATTGGAGATTAGACATCCTATCTAATGAAAGAGTAATATGCAAATTGACTGTCACTCCAACACAGAAGATGACTGCCCCCATATGGTCAAAGATGGCTGCCCCCATGTGGACATAAGATGACCATCAGGGGAGGGAAGTTGGGAGGGACCAGGCATGCAAGGGAGGGCAGTTGGGGGTGATCAAGCCTGCAGGGAAGGGAAGTTAGGGGTGACCAGGCCAGCAGAGGAGGGAAGTTCGGGGTGACTGGGCCTGCAGGGAAGGGCAGTTGCGGGGGGACCCAGGCCTGCAGGGGAGGGCAGTTAAGGGCAATCAGGCTGGCAGGGGAGCAGTTAGACATCAATCAGGCTGGCAGGGTAGTGGCTAAGGGGTGATCAGGCTGGCAGGCAGAAGCAGTTAGGGGCAGTCCTGGATTGTGAGAGGGATGTCCCACTGCCCGTTTAGGCCCTATCCCAGTAGGATCGGGCCTAAACGGGCAGTGGGACATCCCTCAAGGGGTCCCAGATTGAAGAGGGTGCAGGCTGGGCTGAGGGACACACCCGTGCACAAATTTCATGCACCGGGCCTCTAGTATATCATAAGCTGGTATGGCACAATTTGGAGTGGGCAAGGAGCCAGGAAAGGTTTATCAAGGAAGAAAGACAGAAGCTTGGCCTTGGAGGAAGTGCAGTATCCAGATAAGCTAATTACAGACGAAGGGCATTCTCAGGGCTATCACAATTGCATAATTGAATCTTCTTGTCAACCTCATTGAACATCTCAGTTACCTCAATAACTAAGGATTCATGGAGCAGGGAGGTAGGGGAAATTAAAAGGTTATTGGCTGTGTTACTACTTTTTTTAACTAAATGTTTTCAGTTTGGCCATTTGAAAACAAAGATTTGTGACTAGTTTAAAAATAATTCTTTTCCTTAAGTAAATACTTTATCAAATATAGAACAGAAATAATCCTCTGCCACAACAAAATAAAAAATTACTTATGCACCCATCTGTGTCTACCTTTGTTTGGAGATAGCATAACAGATATGAACCTAACCCTGAGATACAATCAAAACTTAACCATACAAGCTTATATATAGTTCAATAAATCATGTTTAAAGAAAGGTGTATAATCCAATTAGTCCAGGTGTAGGGAGCGGCTCTAGAGTTAAGCCTCGGATTGACCTGTGGCAGAGCCACAAACAAGTCCCAGCTTAGAGAGCAGAGCCCTCTTAGCATAATTAAGCTTGACCTTATGGCCACTCCCTAGATCCTTCCTGGGTAGCTAATGTGCTGTGGGAGGTGCAGCAAGTGCTGCCAAAACAAGTGAAACTCACAAGAACATTGTAACTATGTTGACCAGTACCTTGTTTTTCTATGACTATAAAATAAAGCTTGCTGGCTGGATCCTTCTCTGTGGCCTCATCCAGGCACAGGAGATCCACTGAACCCCAGCTATATTCTCTTTGTCTGTCTTTTCTTTAATCCTTCGCTGCCCCCTCTCAGGCTCACCGAATCCTTGGCTGTGCTGGCGCGGCACATCCAGGGAAAATATAATAATGAGTTTGATTGGGGGGGTGGCAATGAAGAGAGGGAGAGGTGTATAGATTCAAGACCTTTATAGAAAGCCTATTTTACTTTATTTTTTAAACTAGAGGCCCGGTGCATGAATTTGTGCACCAGTGGGGTCCCTGGACCTGGCCTGCAGGATCGGGCCAAAATTGGCTCTCTGACATCCCCCAAGGGGTCCCGTATTGCAAGCGGGTGCTGGCCAGGCCGAGGGATCCCACCAGTGCACGATTGAGGCCGGGGAGTGATGCAGGACGTTGGCCAGCTGGGGAGGGACTGTGGGAGGGCTCCAGGGCATGTCTGGTCCATCTCACTCAGTCACGATCAGAGCGTCTGCCCCCTTGTGGTCAGTGCACATCATAGCGAGCAGTTGTACAGCCTTAACATATCATTAGCATATTACGCTTTGATTGGTTGAATGGACAACCAGATGACCAGATACTTAGCATATTAGGTTTTTATTATATAGGATTATATAGGATATATTTTTGTTGATTTCAGAGAGGGAGAGGGAGATAGGAACATCAGTGATGACAGAGAATCATTGATTGGCTGCCTCCTGCACGTCCCCCCACTAGGGATTGACTCCAAAACCTGGGCATGTATCCTGACCACTAATCAAACCAGGACCTCCTGGTTCACTGGTCGATGCTCAACTACTGAGCCATACCAGCTGGGATAGACAGCATATTTTAAAGATGAAATACTGTAAGGAGAACAAGGTATTAGGTAATATTTTCCAAAAAACTCTTCTCTAGAGACCATGAAGATATTGATGTTCTATTGTAACCAGAAACTTTATCAAAAGGTTGTGTTTTTTTAATCCCAAACATTGACATGTTAGGAGTAGGACTACTGGAATGTCTTCTTGGAATTCTACTCATTCATTTATTATTTTATTCATAACGTATTATGTTTTTTACTTTGTGCCATGCAGTATGTGTTAGGTATTGCATATATGTTAGTGAACAAAACAGATACGTTTCCTTCTCCCGTGGAACTGGAGGAAGACAGACAATAAGCAGGTAAGCAAATAAATCACTATATAAATACACACTCATACATTTACTCACTAAAGAACTAATATTAAGCACATATTATATGTTGGGGAATATTTTGGGTTCTGGGAATTCAATGATGAGCAAAAATAGACTGGTTTTGGTCTTATGGAGCCTACATTCTGAGAGGGAGAGGCAACTTACTCAAAGAGTTACACTAAAAATGGTAACATTGTAACTATGAAAAAGCTATGAAGGAATAGTCATAAAGAAATTTGACCCCACAAGGAGGTCAAGGAAAGCTTCCTTGAAGAAGTGAAGAATAGATGGAGAACTGAAGGATGATAAAGAGTCAGCTGGCAAAAGGAGGGAGGGGAGAGCATTTCGGAGAGAGGGAAGAACATGTGTTTAAGGCCATAGTATGTCTTAGAGGCTAAAAGATGGTGAGTATGGCCAGAAGAGGAAGATGAACCCCGTAAAGGAGGCAGAAAGGGTGCAGCTGGAGGTAAAGGAGCAAGCCATGGTCATAGAAACCATGGGAAGAAAGTGTTTCAAAAAGAAAGCCACAGACAGAGTCAAATGCTGCTGAGAGGTTTAGTAATATGAGAACTGAAAATGTCCCTCAATTTCACAACATGCAGGACATTGGTGAGCCCAGTGGAATTATGGGCCATAAGCCAGAATGGAATGTTTTGAGAGTGAGTGTAAGGAGAGGAAATGTAAAGGAGAAGAGTATGATTTTAGGAATTGCTTTTGGTCACATGTAATGAGACCTGATGGCAGTAGTTTAAATAGGGTTATTTTTCTCACATAACAAGAATGACAGAGGGTGATGGACAGTTCAGGCTGGTGTAGTGGCTTCATGAATGCCCTAGAATCCTTTCTGCTTTGTTGTCATCCTCAGTATATGAATATTTTTTTTCATTGTGAATGCAAGACAACTATTCACTCTCAAGTCGATAGGAAGAAAGAAAGATCAAGGGTAAAGTTCTGGTGCCTGTTGCAGAAAAGCAGAAATTTTCTGTAAATCCCCAGTCCACTTAAGCTTACATGTCATTGGCCCGAAGTATATCATATGGCTGGGAGGCTGGGAAATGTAGCTCTTCAGCTTGACCCATTGCTGCTCCTAACAGAATCAGCTTCTGTAGGAAGAAGGGAGATGGATATTGTGAGCAACCATGGCAGCTACACAGCACATACAAACCACACATTCAGAAAGTGTGTTGGTAAAGGAAAGGAGAGAGACAAGATGATAGTTGGAGGGGAATGTGGAAATGAAATTTTTTAAAATTTAAATTGGGAATGACTTGAATATATTTAAAGACAAGAAGGGTCTAATCGGAGACAGAAAGAGTGAGAGGGAAAAAGAGGATTTGAATATAAAAGAACAAAAGAGGTAATTAATTCTGCCCACCGGTGTGGTTCAGTGGTTGAGCATCGACATATGAACCAAGAAGTCACAATTTGATTCCCCATGCCCTGGTTTCAGGCTTGATCCCCAGTTGCGGGTGTGCAGAAGACAGCAGGAGGCAGCCAATCAATGATTCTCTCTCATCATTGATGTTCCTCTCTCTCTCTCTCTCTCTCTCTCTCTCTCTCTCTCTCTCTCTCTCTCTCTCTCTCCCCCTTCATCTCTGAAATCAATAAAAATATATATTTTTTAAAAGTGTAATGTTCCTTAGGAAGAGGGAGGGGATGGAATCTAAATCTGGAGAAGAGTGATTAACATTAAAGAGAATAAGGATAGCTTCTCTATGGTAACAACAGGAAAAGAAAAGTAGGCTTACATGTTTTATATTGAAAAAAATGAAGCTTCTATTTCCTCTATAATGTAGGAGGTGAGGTTTGCTATTGCCAATGAGAGGGTATAAAGGAGTGATCAGAGCTTTGAGAAGTTTGAGACATTAAAGTTTGAAATAGCTGTTGCAGAGCAAAACTGACTCAAGTATAAAGGGCACAAATAAAGTGCAATCAGGGAATGTTGTTCTCATCATCTTTCCTGAGAAATACTGATATATTAAGAGAATGAGTTTCAGACAATCAACATGACTAGAAAGACATCAATATAAAGCCTGGTGTTGAGTATTAAATATACAGTTACTTATACAACTACCCACATTTGTGCTCATACCAGCTGAATATCCTCCCATTCTCATCATTAACATAAACATAATTTATTCAACAAATATTTAGTAAACATCCTCTACACACTAGATACTTATGCATGTCATATAGCATGCTAGGATGGGTTGGGGGTAGGTAGGAAATATAGCCTGGGAGAAGAAAACAATTTTTAGAAAAGGTGGATCCTCTGTTAGCTGGAAATTGCATAGAAATCTTAATATCCAAGCTCAGGGAGAGTGGCTAACCTCCACCCAGGCAATGGCATCCAAGGATGGTCTGATCTGAGAGATAAGATGGGGGTGCCAGCATCTGACTTTGGAAACTCTGGGCAATTGTCATGGCACCAGGGACAGACTTGGAGTCAGATCAGTTGGAAGTTAGGGCGCCTGGAAAGGCAACCTAGCTGTGGAGATAGCACATGCAGAGTAGGAGGGCAGGTTTCAGCTGGCCTGATTCCTACTTGGCTAATTCTTCAAAATGTCAGCCTCAAGAGGTTGCAGGAACCTAGATATTAGAACCCCCAAAGTAAAGGAGCCTGATAGACCGACTCAAGGAAATTGCATCTGAATGATGCTGCATATGTCAAAAACTAGGTTATCCTGCATACCTATCTATCTTAGAATGCCTAGTGCAATAGGAAAAGATTTCTATTTCTATATTTGACTTACTACTATGAATATTTTTATATTTTATTTAAGACGATGAAGAGAATACATCATACTCAGTGGAAGATAGTAATAACAATAACTTATTTATTGCACATGCTACATGCCAGACATTGTTATAGATACTTAATGAGTTCCATCTCATTTTATCTTTACTATAACCTTCTGAGTTAGCTATTATTGTTCCCATTTACAGAAGAGGAACCTGAGCCTGGTCCTAGTAAGTTTAATTTGCCCAAGAGCACATGGCTATAACTGGCCAAGCCAGGAATCTAGTGCATGTATGACTCCAGACCTTCCATTATGCCATAATTGTTATATCACACTGTTCCAGTACAGTGTTGAACCCTAATGAGTATCACTGAAATAATTGGTCTGCTTCTGGAATCACAGCCCTTTTCTCAGGATCTGTTGCTAAAATGAGAAGACCATGCTGCCCTCTATCAGCTTCAGTGACATTGGCCACTGGTAATTTTCAGAATGAATAAGAATATTTGACATTTGTATTGTGATACACACTTTCAAAAACACTTTACTGAAGTTTATAACATATATTATGAGGATTGAAGCCCACACATATACACACAAATATATGCAAAATTTTTAATGACTTTTAATTTATTTTGCAGGAAAGGCCATTTATACTCTAAGACAAATGTAATAGCAATGACTTCCTAAACCTGTTGTATCATCCTTGCCTATTCCCACCCTATTGCCTGTAGGATACTCTATAACTCAGTAGGTACCAGTTCCAGTCTCTGCAGTGTTTTTCTACTCACTCTCAATGGACTCTAGACACATTTCCTCAACCCTCTATTTCAAAATTTAGCACTGAATAAAACCAACTACACTTGTAATTGGAGTTCAATGAACTTGAAAGTAAAAAATCCTTGATCTTTCCCAAGGCCAGTGATATCTCTGACACAGCTTGACCCCTTGCAACCCTGTCCCTATCAGCTCCAGTTGGATTCTATCACAGGCCAAAGTTCAGGTTGAATATCCACCCAATGAGAGGCTTCCCAAGTTCCTGGGTCTTCAACCCATTCTGTAGAGCAGGGGTGGGGAATGTTTGGCCCATGGGCCGTATAAGACCCACTAAATCATTTGCTCTGGCCCTGCCTAGGCATTAGGGGCCAATTAATGAAATGTTTGATTGAATACAGCAGGCCCATTTTTAAGTTGATAATTTTGTATGGCCCACAAATGATGTTATGAATATCCAAATGGCCCTTGACAGAAAAAAGGTTCCCTATCTCTGCTGTAAAGATCTCCAGATCTTGATTTCTGGCCTTACCACGTGGGCTCTAAGCTTTTCCTCCTCTTGATTTCTGGCCTTACCACGTGGGCTCTGTGCATCATTTAAGGGCTGGTCCAACTATGGTAATCCTCCTCACTTCTTTTCCCTCGACTCCAAACAATTATATTTATGTCCCCAGGTTTATTCCTCCTAAATACATAGTCTGCTGAATGTTATACTGTTATTCTGTTTAGGCACTTTGTCACCAACCCTAGTTAAAAATTTTTTTTACCATGGTCCATATTAAGAAAACCCCAAACATTTTATATTATGACAAGATACATACTAAGCTTTCCCTAAACAATGCTTAGTCCTTTACCCTATGGCAACGCAATCTGATATACTTTTTATTCTATTAAATAAATTCAGCCACTAAACTGGTTTTACTAACCACTAACAGGTCAAGATCCTCAGGGTGAAAGCCCTTGTTCTAAAGAATCCCCAGTACTCTTTTGGCAACTTGTCAGAACTTAAAATGTTAAAAAGTAATTTTTGCTCTAATTCTCTCCATTTTCTCCCCCCGACCACCACCACTTTTTAATTCTTTTAGTTTGTTACAATATCAGATGAGTTGGCACAATCAGTGGTGAGAGTATTACTAAAAGCTATTCGTACACCAACTTAGACAGCCATCGCTTACTGTATACAAAAGTGTTTGTGAACTACATGAATATCCCACAAAACCCAAACTTAATCCCCCAACCCCCAATTCAGCATAATCCCCAAAATGACCACAGTCACTCCAAAGCCCCATGATGTACTGGTAAGAGTAAGTGTGATGGAGGAGGATTTGGACTGAGGAGACAGCAGTCTTAGATAATTGCTAATTTTACAAAGACATATTGCCATGTGAACACATCACTAGGGACCCCCTACTCCCAAGGCTCTAGAAGGGGCTTATATAAATGACAGAGCCTGAAACTTATATTTCACTAGTTCATGGTAAATCTGCTTCTAAAAATTTCAGTTATTGAGTGAAGGAGTTAATATGGTGAGCCAGTTATAAGACTGGCTCTAAGGTTAAATGTATTTAATTTTTTAATTCACCATTTACTAGTTTGCGACTGTGATCAAATTAATTTTTCTGTGCCTCTATTTTTTAACCCATTAAAGAGGATGATAATATCAAACATATAGATAGAAAGGTTCTGAGGTATTGAAAGAGATGATGTATAAAGCATGTACTTTGGTGTCGAGCAGATGGTTAATGCTAATAACAGCAATATATTTTCAAATATATTTTTATTGATTTCAGAGAGGAAAGGAGAGGTAAGAGAGATAGAAACATCAATGCGGGGAGACAACCAAGGTGGCAGCATAGGTAAACACCTAAATTTGCTGCCACGCACAACCATATCAAAACTTTAACTAAAAAACAAAAGGAATATCATCCAGAACCATGGGAAGGCTGACTGAGTGGAAATTATACAACTAGAAGGAAAGAGAAAAGCGCATTGAGTCCGGTAGGAGGTGCAGAGGTGTGGAAGGGCAGAGTTTTGGAGGCACACTTGAAAGGGACTGGCAACTGGGCACGCTGTTGTCTTTTTCAATCGGGAGGGAGATACAAGCTCCTGACTGCTCTGAACTCCAGTTCTGGGTGAGACTCTGGGGACCCAGACTCATACAGGGAGAAACTGGACTGTCTGGCATCGGGCTGGAACGTGAGGGCGGCTTTCTCTCAGAGGTGCTTGCAGCGATCATTGTTCTTGCACGGTGCCGTGGGACACAGAGACCCAGGGGCAGGGCTGATGGGCAGCCATTGCTGTTTGCTCCACCCTGGTGATTCCCTGAGACCCTATCCCACCCAATTTACAACCACACCCAAGCTGTGCCCAGCAGCTTTTGCATATGAATGGACTGGCCTTTTGCAATATAAAACCTAACAAATTGCAGCTGGGTCAGAGAGCCCCTGAGCTTCCAAAAGAAGGCCCAAGGCTCCATAGCAGCTTGCACTGCTTCACAGCTGGGCCTCATCTGGGCACCTCTAAACCCCAAACAAAAAGGAGGAATCTGCAGATCTCTCTGGAGCTCCTGCTGGGTGGCCTCAGGCAGTGGCTGACTTTGCACCTCCTTGAAGATCCAAGAGCCAGTGTACCCAGTGGTCAGAGTGAGAACATCCAGATTATAACTCTTCACATCCATAAGAGACACACTCAGGGGGCAAGCTCAGTGAGTGCCAAAGCCCCAATGAAGCAAGTCTTGCCCCATAAGGGTGTCTTCAGCACAGAAGTTCTCCCATCACAGACACAACTGATCCTCACAGCCAATTGGCCTCCAAGTGATACCAACAGCAATCAAGGCTTAACTACTACAAGACTGTGCACACAGGCCACAAAGGGGTGCACCAAGAGTGTCCACCTTGTAACTGGGGAGGCTGAGCCACTGGGCCCTATATGACACCTAGCACACAAAGCCACTCTATCATCACAGGGAAGCAGCCAAAATGCGGAGAAAAAGAAACAGGTCACAAATGACAGAAATGGAGGAATGAAAACGACTGGATATAGAGTTCAAAACCACGGTTATATGGTTTTTCAAGAATTTTCTAGAAAAGACTGATAAATTTAGTGAGACCCTTGAGGATATGAAAAAGGACCAACTAGAAATTAAGCATACACTGACTGAAATAAAGAATAATATACAGAGGTCCAACAGCAGACTAGAGGATCACAAGAATCAAGTCAAAGATTTGAAATACAAAGCAGCAAAAAACACTCAACTGGAAAAGCAAAAAGCAAAAAGAATCAAAAAATATGAAGATAGTGTAAGGAGCCTCTGGGACAACTTCAAGCGTACCAACATACAAATTATGGGGGTGCCAGAAAAAGAGAGAGAGGAAGATATTGAAAACCTATTTGAAGAAATAAAGACAGAAAACTTCTCCTACCTGGTGAAAGAAATAGACCTACAAGTCCAGAGAACCCCAAACAAAAGGAATCCAAAGAGGACCATACCAAGACACATCATAATTAAAATGCCAAAGGCAAAAGACAAAGAGAGAATCTTAAAAGCAGCAAGAGAAAAACAGTTAGTTACCTACAAGGGAGCACCCATATGACTGTCAGCTGATTTCTCAATAGAAACTATGCAGGCCAGAAGGGAGTGGCGAGCAATATTCAAAGTGATGAATAGCAAGAAGCTACAACCAAGATTACCCAGCAAAGCTATCATTTAGAATTGAAGGTCAGATAAAGAGCTTCACAGATAAGAAAAAGCTAAAGGAGTTCATCACCACCAAGCCAGGATTATATGAAATGCTGAAGGGTATTCTTTAAGAAGAGGAAGAAGAAAAAGGTAAAGATAAAAATTATGGACAACAAATACATATCTATCAACAAGTGAATCTAAAAAACAAGTGAATAAAAAATCTGAAGAACAGAATAAACTGGTGAATATAATAGACTCAGGGGCATAGAAAGGGAGTGGACTGACAATTCTTGGGGGGAAAGGGGTGTGAGGGGTGTGGGAAGAGACTAGACAAAAATCGTACACCTATGGACGAGGACAGTGGCAGGGGAGGGTGAGGGTAGAGGGTGGGGTGGGAACCAGGTGGAGGGGAGCTATGGGGGGAAAAAGGAGGATCAACTCTAATAATCTGAAAAATATTTATTTTTTTTAAAAAAGAACAACAGTGATGAGAGAGGATCACTGATTGGCTGCCTCCTGCATGCCCTCCACTAGGCATCGAGTCTGCAACCCGGACATGTGCCCCTGATTGGATTTGTACCTGGGACCCTTCGGTCCACAGGCTGACACTCTATCCACTAAGCCAAACCAGCTAGGGCAGTAAAAGCAATATTTATGTGATGATGGTGAAGACAGTGCTATGTTGAATATGATGGTAAGGAAGGCAGAGAATGTTGAAGAGTATAATGCTTTTTTGATATTATAATAAATGTTCCCCAAACAGCTGTGATTTAACAATTTTTCTACATATAGTTGATACACTCTGATATTTTAAATTCCTTTGGTTGACTTGGTTTTAGTTTTCCAAGATCCTTCAATAAAGTCTGATGAAAAATGATTTAAAGAATTTTTTTAAAATATATTTTTATTGATTTCAGAGAGGAAAGGAGAGGGAGAGAGAGAGAGAAACATCAATAATGAGAGAGAATCACCGATTGGCTGCCTCCTGCATGCCACTGGGGATCAAGCCTGAAACCTTGGGCATGTGCCCTTGACCGGAACCAAACACGAGACCCTCTGGTCCGCAGGCCGATGCTCTACCTGCTGACCCAAACCAGCTAGGGTGATTTAAAGAATTTTTTAATTTGAGCAGAGCAGTAGCACAAACAAAAAGGAAGTTTATGGAAAAAAAAGAAAATACAAAACTTAGGGAAATATTGTCATATTCCCAGGATGCAGAGATATAATCAGTCTTCATGCCACTGTCAATTCCAAGAGCCATGTCTTCCTTTAGCACCCTCTCTGATCTGTGGCCTCCTGTCCTTTATCAACTGTAGAAGATCTTCACATAATTTTAGCACTAGTTTCCAAGAATTTTCCTACTCTATGCTCCTATGTAAAACCTTTGTTTTTGTGTAAGTAAAGATTATAGCAGCAAGGAAAAGTTTAAGATGGAAAGAACATTCTGCCACGCACTTTTTTTTTAATGTATTTTTATTGATTTCAGAGAGGAAGGGAGAGGGAGAGACAGAAACATCAATGATGAGAGAATATCATTGATTGGCTGCCTCCTGCACATCCCCTACTAGGGATCAAGCCCACAACCTGGGCATGTGCCCTTGACCAGAATCCAACCTGGGACTCTTCAGTCTGCAGGCTGACGCTCTATCCACTGATCCAAACCAGCTAGGGCTGCCACCCATTTTTTTACTCTATTTAGGATCACTACATTACTCATCAGAGTTTTGCCTTTGTTTTGAAATGGCTAGATGCAAGGCTAACACAATCTAGGAGAATTGAAAACCTCCAAAATGCTTGCTTATTGATCCAGAGAGCTCCCAACTCCCCTCAAACAGTTGTTTAGAAGGGAGAGTTGCAGATGTCCCATATGTGTGTGTGTGTGTGTGTATATATATATATATATATATATATATATATATATATATATATAAATATTTCAATGTCCATTGGATAAATAGGTTTAGTGTTTTGAGAAGCTGAATCAGTGTGTTTACTATAAAATTTTCTGTCTCTGGGAGCAGAAAAAGTTGCTAAAATGAAGCCTGAAAAAAGCAAACAACAAGCAGGTATCCATCAATTGTGTGTGGAAACAACTGTGAAGACAACTGCAGATAGAAACTTACATCTGGCTTGTTGAGAGATTGTAAGACTAGACAGTAAGCAGGATAATGTGTAGGTCTGAACTTTTCTCCTGAGGCTAAAAGAAAAGCTGTGAAAGGACTTAGAGCACGAAATAATTTAAAAATGTATATATTAGTCTCTGCCCCTAGTTCCTGGCATAGCACTCCTAAAATCCTTGTAATTTTCTAAGTGATAGGAGTCTTTTTGTTTTAATGAGGCAATGCTTGGTGGGCTCCTGAATGAGCGCTGATCACCAGAAAGACCAAACCAAGCTTGGAACTTTCAGTCCCACTCCCATCCTCCACAAAGGGGAGAGAGGCTGGAAACAATCATGCCTACATGAGGAAGCCTACATAAAAATCCCAAAAGTATGAGATTCAGAAAGCTTCCAGGTTGAACACACAAAGGATGGAGGTTATGGGAGGGTGATGCACCTGGCAAGGACATAAAAGCTCTGTGCCCCTTCCCCCATACCTTGCCTTAAACATCTTTTCCATCTGGGTGTTCATCTGTATCCTTTTATAATAAACTGATAAATATAAGTTAAGTGTTTTTCCTGAGTACTGTGAGCAATTCTAGAAATTTATCAAACCCAAGAAGGAGGTAATGGGAACCCCAATTTATAGCCAATTGGTCAGAAGTATAGGTGACCACCTGGGACTTGTAACTGGCATCTGAAGGTGATAAGGGACAGTTGGGTGAGAATGAATCTTCAATCTGTTGGATCTGATACTATCTCCAGGTATATAGTGTCAGAATTGTGTTAAATTGTGGGACTACCCAGCTGGGGTTGGATAATTGCTTGATGTGTGGAACACACACATGTGGTATCAGAGTATAGTGAAGTATGGTAGTGGTGTGAGAGTAAAGAAGAAATACAGGGAGTGTTTTCCCCATACAGAATGGTTTTACTGCAAGGACTACATTATAGGGTAGGGTGGAAGGTATCTAACACTTCAAGACTCAGGAGTCAGCTTTGGAAATACTCTGTCATCCAGGGTGATTGCTTTATCCCAGCCATATGGAACCAGACCACATCTGGGAATATTCAGAATATGTTAAGAACTCTCAAAACTCAACACTAAAAAAAAAAAAAAAAAATTTAAATGGGCAAAAGATTTGGAAAGACATTTCATAGAGAAGTTAAAGAGATGGTAAATAAGCACATGAAAAGATACTCTTCATCATTAGCCACTAGGGAAATGTAAATTAAAATCGTAGCAATATTCTGCCACCCTTATTAGAATGCTAAAATAAAAGACTGACCATACTAAGTATCAGTAAGGATATGAATCAACTGGAACTTTCATATATTTCTAGTGGGAATATAAAATATAACTGACCAGTCACTCTACTTCTAGGTATTTAGAAGAAACAAAAGCATATGTCCATATAAAAACTTATACACAAATGTTCATAGCATCTTTGTTTTTAAGAGTCCCAAACTGGAAACAATCCAAACATCTCTCAACAACAGTTGAATAGGGAAATTACAGCACATCCATAAAATGAAACCCTATTTAACAATAAAAAGGAAGGAAGTGTTGATACCCACAACATGGATAAATCCCAAAATAACTGTGTTCAGTGAAAAAGGCCAGACAAAAAGGAATATATACTGTATGATTCCATTTATAGAAAATGCAAACTAAGCTATATTGACAGAAAGCAGATCAGTGGTTGGCTGGGGGTAGGGTGAGGGCAGGAAGGAAGAATTACAAAGAAACATGAGGAAAACTTTGACGGTGATGGGTCTATTAATTATCTTAAATTTGGTGATAGTTTCTCAGGCTATAGATAAGTCAAATTTATCAAATTATATACTTTAAATATGTGCATTTTACACAGTATTGTCAATAATATATGTCAACCCTAGCCAGTTTGGCTCAGTGGACAGAGCATCTGCCCACAGACTGAAGGGTCCTGGTTCGATTTCCATCAAGGGCAGGTACCTTCATTGCAGGCTTGATCCCTGGCCCTGTTTGGGGCACAGGCAGTAGGCAACCAATTGATGCATCTCTCTCACATCAATGTTTCTTTCTATCTCTTCCTCTCCCTTCCACTCTCTCTAAGAAATCAATGGAGGGGGATTAAAAATGGTGGCAGAATAAGTGGATGCTGCACGGATATGCTCCCAGGAACAAATTGGAATTACAACTAAAATACAAAAAAACTTTCTGAATAATCAATGGAAACCTCACAGGAGAGAACACTGATACCTGAGGACTAAAAGTGGAGACCACACAGAGACTGGTAGGTGGGGCAGAGGTGTGAAAGGGCTGGCCAGGTCCCCACAGACAGCAACTGAAGTCCTGGAGAGATATCTCAGCTATGGGGGGTTGCCACTGAGAACTCTGGAATCTAATCCTCAAGCTGGGCAACCCTCAGCAGAGAGTACCAAAACTGAGAAGGGTACCCACATAACATCTGGCTGTAAAAAGCAGCAGGGTGCTATCTGCCAGGGAGTGACAGCTGAAAATTCAGGTACTCTCTTAAAGGGCCAACACACAAAATCCCTGTGGAGCCACCCACCTTGTGCTCCGACAGAGGGAGGATACAGTGGACTGGAGCTGTCAGAGCAAAAGCCAGGACTGGGGAATCAGGAGATAGAGTTCAGAAGGTAGACACCCCAACTTTCCTGAGCTGAGGCATTCCCTCACACAGCAGAGGACATGTTTTCAACATTGACATTTGCCTTCCCTGGAAGACTGTTGACACTCCTATTGTAAAACACCTTGCCCTGAGGCCACTTAACAGATTAAAAACAACAATTAGCCTCTAAGTAGAAGCAATTGCCCCACCCTGTTGACAAAAACTCACCACACTGAGGATGATTGCCTGAGGGGCAGTTCAAGTCAGAATCCTATCAGTCTATAGGCAGAGGTAGTCTCTGGAGGCTTTGAGTCTTTGCCTGATCTAATTAGTCAGAAACAGCCTTTAACACTGTCTTGCACTGGAGATTGAGAGGTATAGAGGATCTCCCTAATATAGAGTCACAAACTCAAACAGGCAGCCAATATGAGGAGACAAAGAAACAATGCCCAAATGAAAGAACTAGAGAATTCTCTAGAAGAAGAGATAAATGAAGCAGAGA
Source organism: Corynorhinus townsendii (assembly GCA_026230045.1). Taxonomy (NCBI): domain Eukaryota; kingdom Metazoa; phylum Chordata; class Mammalia; order Chiroptera; family Vespertilionidae; genus Corynorhinus; species Corynorhinus townsendii. The sequence continues at coordinate 132,274,437 of JAPDVU010000007.1, read as the reverse complement.
TAAGAAATTTATCTGAAACAGAGTTCAGAGTAATGATGGTAAAAATGCTCATCAGCATGAAAAAAGATATAGTAACTATGAAAAAAGAACTGTCTGAGATAAAGAATGACATTACAACAAAAAAATTAAGATACCTAGGAATAAACTTAACTAAGGAGGTAAAAGACCTGTACTCAAAAAACTACAAGACATTGAAAAAAGAGATAGAGGAAGACATAAACAAATGGAAGAATATACTGTGTTCATGGATTGGTAGAATCAACATTATTAAAATGTCCATACTACCCAAAGCAATCTATAGATTCAATGCAATCCCCATTAAGATACCAATGGAGTATTTCACAGACCTAGAACAAACTCTCCCAAAATTCATCTGGAATAAAAAAAAGACCCCAAATAGCTGCAGCAATCCTGAAAAAGAACAAAATTGAAGGGATCACAATACCAGATATCAAGCTATATTACAAAGCCACTGTTTTCAAAAACTGCCTGGTACTGGTATAAGAACAGACATATAGACTAATGGAACTGAACAGAGAACCCAGAAATCAACCCAAGCCATTATGCTCAATTAATACTAGTATTTGATAAAGGCAGCAAGAGCATACAATGGAGTCAAGACAGTCTCTTCAATAAATGGTTTTGGGAAAATGAAATTAGATCACCAACTCATACCATACACCAAGCATGTCAAACTAGTGGCCACCAGGCTGCATGCCTCATTTAAACAAAAATAAACTCAAAATGGATACAGGACTTAAACGTAAGATGGGAAACCATAAAAATCTTAGAAGAATCCATAGGCAGAAAAATAGCAGACATATGTCATAGCAATATCTTTACCGATACAGCTCCCAGGACAATGGAAACTAAGGAGAAAATAAACAAATTGGACTACATCAAAATAAAAAGCTTCTGCACAGCAAAATAAACCATCAACAAAACAACAAGAAAGCCCACTGCATGGGAGAACATATTTGCCAACATTATCTCCGAACAGGATTTAATCTCCAAAATTTACCAGGATCTCATACAACTTAACAAAAGGAAGATAAACAATCCAATCAAAAAATGGACAAGAGACCTAAATAGACACTTTTCGAAAGAGGACATACAGAAGGCCAAGAGACATATAAAAACATGCTCAAAGCCACTAATAATCAAATCAAAACAACAATGAGGTACCATCTCACACCTGTCAGAATGGCTATCATCAACAAATCAACAAATGACAAGTACTGGTGAGGATGTGGAGAAAAAGAAACCTTCATACACTGCTGGTGGGAATGTAGACTGGTGAAGCCACTGTGGAAACAGTATAGAGTTTCCTCAAAAAATTAAAAATGGAACACCAATCAGAAAGGATATATGCTCCCCTATGTTCATAGCAGCACAATTTACAATAGCTAAAATTTGGAAATAGCCTAAGTGCCCATCAGCAAATGCGTGGATTAAAAAACTGTGGTACATCTACACAATTGAATACTACACTGCTGTAAAAAAGAAGGAACTCTTAACCATTTACAACAGCATAGATGGACCTAGAGAGCTTTATGCTAAGCGAAACAAGCCAGTCGGAGAAAGATAAATATCACATGATCTCACTTATTTATGGAATATAATGAACAACATAAACTGATGAACACAAATAGAGCCTGAGAAAAAAAATATTTTAGCATATACTAGAAATAATCATGTTATTTGCAGATTTTTAATATTTCCTACAACATTTGTGATATTATATTGTTAGTACAGTTTTTGTAATATTCTATTTAAAATATTTTTTCTTGAAATATTAATTGCATGTAATATTATATTTAAAAGTAGTTATTGAAATATTGTTTACTGCATGTAAATGGCTAATTATTTTGTATCTACAATCTGGTAATAGATTTATTTTGTATATTGAAAAAAATAAAACAAAAAACAAATAAACAAAAAGAAATCAATGGAGCCCTAGCTGATTAGGGTCAGTGGATAGAGTGTCGGCCTGGGAACCAAAGGGTTCTGGGTCTGATTCTGGTCAAGGGCATGTACCTTGATTGCAGGCTCCTCCTCAGCTGGGGCCTTGGTCAGGGCTGCTGCAGGAGGCAACCAATTTTTGTTTTTGTCTTTCCCTCTCTCTTCCACTCTCCCTAAAAATCAATGAAAAAATATCCTTGGGTGAGAATTAACAACAACAACAACAAAATAATAATAATAATAATAATAATAATAATAATAATATATGCTAAAATACCTGACATTAAAGCTGCTGAAAGTAGCATATTTCTAACTTCCTTTTTAGTATTTTACCTTCCTCTTAACCAGATTCTATAAAAAAGCCCATAACCACCCAATACCACTACAGACAGGGAGAGTGGAAATAGTAGTAGAAATAAAGATCTTAATTGATTGTGATGAAAATATTTACAAATTTTACAAAAACAGACACCCATCTGAATACACTACTAGGACTTCTCCCAGGGCCTTGGAGGATGCCTATGCAAGTCAGGGAATGACAGAGATGACAAGGAACACCTAAGTACTCCTTGGGTTTGGAGGAGGTGGGGATGAGCATGAGGACCCAGCAGAGGAAAGGTCTTCCAGCTCCTTAGGCTCAAGGCTGTGGTTTGGATATTAAGCAGATGGCCTTGTTCTGAGGTCACAAGCTAGTAAGGCTTGATGATATATCCATTACACAAGGAATGAGGCAAGTTTTTAAAGGTCAGTAGCACCACCCTCTGGCGTCTATGCATGATCAGCCAGCACAGATCTGTCTCACCACTTGGGAGATGTATCAGTGTGCTGAGGCACAGGAGTCTAAGACAAGACTCGTGGATTCCATTACTGTGCTGCTGCTGTAACTATTTGCTAATCTGTGACTTGAGGCAGATCATATCATCTTTGGGCATTGTTTTCAACACAGTAAAATAGAATAACAAGAATTATCTATTGATGGCATATACTAAAATCTTCTCATAGAAATAATTTTTATCCTGTCTGAAATCTGGCTGATCTCTTCCATGATCTGAAGTGTATTTTGCAGTCAGAAGAAAGAAAATAGGGAAGTAAAGGAGAGAATTAGATGGCATAGACAGGTGACTCCAGGTGGGGCAGCACTCCAGCACTGGGCAGGGGCTGCTGACATTCTTCCCTCATGCCAAGGAAACCTCATTGGGTCTTAGGAGTCCTGAAAGTTAAGCCTCATTTGCTTCAAGTTGAATCTACCTGTCTAGAAGCTTTCTATTACTTTTCCCCCAATTATTTGAAGTTACCATTTATTGGGTATTTACTCTGTGCCAGCCACATATATGCTTATCAATTTTTCTCAACCTTGTCAACACATTAGAATTACCTAGGAAGCTTTTTTTTTTTTCCAAATGTATTTTTATTGATTTCAGAGAGGGAGAAGAAAAGAGAGATAGAAACATCAATGATGAAAGAGAATCATTCATCAGCTACTTCCTGCATACCCCATACTAGGGATCGAGCCCACAACCCGGGCATGTGCCCTGACCAGACATCGAACTGTGACCTGCTGGTTCATAGGTTAATGTTCACCCACTGAGCCACGCTGGCCAGCCCTAGCAACCATTCTTGTGAATTACTTTTAGATATGGGGAGGATGGAAAATAGGCAAATTATTTTTTGTGTTTAAAAGAAAAAGAACTTTAACTATTGCTTTAGTTAGCCAAGATAAATGTTCTAGTCCAATTGGAAATTATATTTTATTATACATGTGTCATTATTAATTTTTGAGTACTTATCTATAAGACATGGACTTGGCATTGTGGACAGTTACAATTAAATTTTTCTCAGTATCTTTTTCTTTTTGTCTAGCCTACCTTGCCTCCAACAAATACAGTAGCCAGAATAAGGCTATTGCAGCCAGAAAGATCTGGATTAAAATTTTTCTCTGTCACTTACTAGTTATTGGGTATTTTTTAGAACATTTGGTTCTGTTCACAGAGACATTTGGTCCATATCAAATGTTCCTTGATATCTGGTCCTGTCAAAAAGATCCATGCTTAGAAAACATCCCTGGGTTAAAACAGACCATCACATTTATTTATGCTTTTGGTTTACAGGATTAATACATAAAAAATACTACCATGTTTTAGTACTCCAAAAATTGTGACAGTCTAATCTAGAAAGGTTTAGAGGCAACATAATCTAGTGGCAGAAATATAGACTCTTAAACCAGACTATTTGGATATGAATCCTAGCATTATTATTTACTAGCTGTGTGACTTGTATTAAGTTATTTAACCTACATGGACCTTACTTTCTCATCTGTAAAATGGAGATGTATTAGTAACTACCTCATAGTGTTGTTAAGTGAGAATTATATAAGTTAACATTTATAAAGAAACTAAAGAATACTATAAAATTCTATATACTATAAATTCTAAATACTATAGTACTTTTATAAGTACTATAAAAGTAACTGAAAAGTAAAATAAATATAATACTAAATTATATGTATTTAGAAAAAGACCTGGAATGTGATGTCTGTCTTAAGCTATAGCTTAAGCTACTCTAGTATACAAAGAAGTTTAGAACTTATTTCAATTGTTCACATTTCTAACCAACAAGCTGACTTCTAAGCTTATAGAGGGCAGGAAATGAGACTTATTCATCTTTATATTTCTTTTCTTTTCTTTTTCAGAGGTTTCCAACACATTTTATTTTGTAGACTACTAGCCTGTAGTTTTTGAGGACCAACATCTGTATAAATCCCTATAAAATGTCCAATTAACTTGAGTTCTGTAGCAGCCTCTCAGGTACTGTACACATTCTATGGCTTGAGCTCCAGTGACACATGCCAGAGAGGTTGCTCTTAGGCTCCTGAAAAGGAGAGTGTCCATGGTAAAGCCTCTTCCAGGGCTTTCTCTCCCCACTTGGCATGAAGTTGATTGGGGAGAACCCAAGATGGCGGCATAGGTAAACACCTAAACTGCTGCCTCGCACAACAATATCAAAACTACAACTAAAAGACAAAACGGACACCATCCAGAACCACAGGAAAGCTGCCTGAATGGAAATTCTACAACTAGAAGAAAAGAGGAAAGCACATTGAGACTCAGAGGAGCTGCAAAAGGCTGAGGTACGGAGACTCGCACGCGGAGAGGAAGTGCGGCTGTGTGCATGGACGGCTGAGTGCATGGCTGGCTTTCTAAAGCGGGAGGGAGAAGGAAACTCCCGACTGCACTGAACTCCAGTCCTGGGTGAGACGCTGGGAAATGAGACTCATTTGGGGGGAATCTGGATTGTCCGGAAAGAGAAAGCACACTGAGATACAGGAGCTGCAGAAGGCAGAGGTCTGGAGGCACACGTGTGTGCACGCAGAGAGGACTGGCTGCTGAATGCATGGGAGGGTGAGTGCGCGTCTGGCTTTCTAAAGGAGGGAGACAGAAGCTCCCAACTGCACTGAACTCCAGTTCTGTGCAAGTTTCTGGAAACCCCAACTCATTCAGGGAGAAACTGGACTGTCTGGCAGTGGGAAAAACTCGAGAGTGGCTTTCTCTCAGAGGTGCTTGCAGTGATTACCGAGGGACACTGAGACCCAGGGGCCTCATAGGGCAGGGCTGACGGGAAACCAAGGCTGTCTGCTCCACCCTAAAACTCCACCCCATCCAAGCTGAGCACAGAGGCTTTTGAAATTTTGCAAATCTTACCTCATAAGAGTGTCTCCAGCACAGAAGTGTTCCCAGCATAGACACAGCTGGTCCTCACAGCCAATTGAACTGGAGGTCAATTTCTCCCAGTGATACCAACAACAACCAGATTTAACTACAACAAGGCTGGGCACACAGTCCCCAAAGCGTGCACCAAGAGTGTCCACCTCAGGTAACTGGGGAGGCTGAGCCACTGGGCCCTATAGGACACCTACTACAAAAAGCCACTCTATCAACTCAGGGAAGCAGCAAAAATGCGGAGACAAAGAAAGAGATCACAAATGAAAGAAATGGAGGAAAACAAACGACTGGATATAGAGTTCAAAACCACGGTTATAAGGTTTTTCAAGAATTTCCTAAAAAAGGTCAATAAATTTAACGAGACCCTCGAGGATATGAAAAAGACCAACTAGAAATTAAACATACACTGACTGAAATAAAAAATATTATACAGAGACCTAACAGCAGACTAGAGGACCACAAGAATCAAGTCAAAGAGTTGAAATACAAAGAAGCAAAAAACGGTCAGCCGGAAAAGCAAAAAGAAAAAAGAATCCAAAAATTTGAAGATAATGTAAGGAGCCTCTGGGACAACCTCAAGTGTACCAACATCTGAATTATGGGGTGCCAGAAGAAGAGAGAGAGGAAGATACTAAAAACCTATTTGAAGAAATAATGACTGAAAACTTCCCCCACCTGGTGAAAGAAATAGACTTACAAGTCCAGAAAGCGCACAGAACCCCAAACAAAAGGAATCCAAAGAGGACCACACCAAGACACATCATAATTAAAATGCCAAGAGCAAAAGACAAAGAGAGAATATTAAAAGCAGCAAGAGTAAAACAGTTAGTTACCTACAAGGGAGCACCCATACAATTGTCAGCTGATTTCTCAACAGAAACTATGCAGGCCAGAAGGGAGTGGGAAGAAATATTCAAAGTGATGAATAGCAAGAACCTACAACCAAGATTACTCTACCCAGCAAAGCTATCATTCACAATTGAAGGGCAGATAAAGAGCTTCACAGATAAGAAAAAGCTAAAGGAGTTCATCACCACCAAACCAGTATTATATGAAATGCTGAAAGGTATTCTTTAAGAAGAGGAAGAAGAAGAAAAAGGTAAAGATAAAAATTATGAACAACTAATACATGTCTATCAACAAGTGAATCTAAAAATCAAGTGAATAAAAAGTCTGATGAACAGAATAAACTGGTGAATATAATAGAATCAGGGGCATAGAAAGGGAGTGGACTGACAATTCTCGGGGGGAAAGGGTTGTGGGAGGTGTGGGAAGAGACTGGACAAAAAGTGTACATCTATAGATGAGGACAGTGCGGGGGGAGGTAAGGGCAGAGGGTGGGGTGGGAACCGGGTGGAGGGGAGTTATGGGGGGAAAAAAGAGGAACAACTGTAATAATCTGAACACTAAAGATTTATTAAATTAAAAAAATATTTGCCAGAGAAGAAAGCTTAAAAAAAAAAAAAGTTGATCGGTTCACATGGTTTTGGGGCCTGTATGTAGGAAGCATTTGGAAACTTGCAGTGATGTCATGTTTGTTCTCTTATGCAGACACTTGAGGGATCAGTGCACTTGTGCTTAATGACAGGAATCCTTCCAGATTGCTTAGTAGGTTACAATATAAGGAAGCCTCTGCTTCTAAGTAACACAGATAAACACCTTTTTAGATTGCCTATTTTTTCTAGAACTACAAAATTTAATTCAACAAAATATAGATCCTGTGAAAGACTTAAAAGTTTTATAAAACTAAAATCTAGTTTTCCCCAATGAATTGTACTTTAGCCAAAACCCTCCCAATGCTTTTAAAATAATAATAAAAGGGGAATCTGATTATACAAGAGCAATAAAAAATTAAATATTTACTTGAATAACAAGTTTAAGTTCGAGCTGCAATGTCGGCAATGCAGATTTTTAACACATCACAAAAAGCCTGCAAAAAATAGTTTTGGCGCAAAGGACAAAGTAATGCTCAGAATTAGGTTAAACAGCTGCTGATTTTAAGAAAACAAAAGGCCTGAAATCATTATACAAAATATAAAATGTATTAAGCACTACCATCCACAGAACAGCCTTTATTATTGATTCTATTTAAAAATTGTGTAATTATATATTGAATTGTAAATGAATATTATACATGAACCCTCCTCCCTTTTAGAAGGCAATTTCTTGTTGCACTATAGGACATCTAATTATACTGCAAAAAGTATCCTGTTTTTGCTATTGATAAGAAAGCAATTAATTATATTACTGTAAATATTAGGAAGGCTACAAAAAAGAAAAAAGAAAGAAAATTTCCTTTTTATCTTCTAAGTGCTTTCCATGCAGAGTTAAGTACCTGCCTTGTTTAACTGAATGCATATTGGGAAACATCCTGAGTCAAAGAGATGCTCTTGAATTAGGCTTTACAAAGCAAAAACTCAAAGGAATCATGCAACCTTCTTCATACTGGGATACCACTGTGTCACCAATTCCATCCTTCCAGAATACCTTTCAAGACACTTAAAAAAGGACAAAATGATTGAAATGAAATACACAAACTGCAATTTGACACTACGACTGGTAATGTCTGTGCTATGTGAAAGCACCTTTAAAAAGAGCCTATGTGGCAAGAGATGTGTCTAAAGATTCAAGATGAATCAACAGTATTGGATAACAATATAATTCTCAATTCAGAAGCTGCTTCAAGATTAGGTGCATCTTCAGTTAATGTAACAGGAAAAAAGGCAATGGATTTTATCTTATTAATTGCATCCATTCACAAGTAGACCTCAGGTCACCAGATGTGTAGACACAATGAGATTTTGTTGCTGTTGTTTATAGTTTTTAATTGAAATGATGATAAAGGAAATAAATCTATTTAAAAACAAAACCAAATAGCTATTTCGTTCTAGATTAAGAGGTGGCACCAAGTGTGGAATTCACATTTTTAAAATATATTTTATTGATTTTTTACAGAGAGGAAGGAAGAGGGATAGAGAATTAGAAACATCGATGAGAGAGAAACATCAATCAGCTGCCTCCTGCACACCCCCTATGGGGACGTGCCCGCAACCCAGGTACATGCCCTTGACCTGAATCGAACCTGGGACCCTTCAGTCCGCCGGCCCATGCTCTATCCACTGAGCTAAACCGGTTTCAGCTGGAATTCATAGTTTGAGTGGCCACCTGTGGTGTGACTTCAGTGATCCAGAGTTTGCCTATGATTCTGGCTGTACGATTGCCCTTCTCTACACTCCTAACAATCCGTGCGTGGTAACCTCCACCATATTTGGGAGACTTTATCTCTACATGGAACCGAGCTGCTTGCTCATGTAGTAAACAGATTAGAAGGCCTCCTGATGTCTCCAGGCAGGTCCCATGCATGAGGCCAAATATGTTTCTGTAGGCCTTGCTCACAGCAGCCATCTTGGCCAGGACAGGCGGGTTGTGAATCACAAAGGATACCTCGTTCCTCTGCTGCTTAGCCAGGTTCTGTGCATGGCCTAGAATTCCAAAGCCAGTGATATCAGTGGCAGTGTGGGCATTGAATGTGTGCATGAGTCCAGTAGCTCTTAGGCTCCTGAATTATTACAAGGAATGAGGCAAGTTTTTAAAGGTCAGTAGCACCACCCTCTGGCATTTATGCATGATCAGCCAGCACAGATCTGTTGAGCCTTGCCATATTCATCACCGCCTCCTAGTATGCCAACTCCACATCTTCTTGAGGGACCACTAGTTTAATTTTATTCCAATTTTCAGGAATATCCAACAACTGGTGCACAGCCACCGCCACTTGTGTCCCCGGGGCTTGGTCAGAACCAGCCCATCCCTAGGCACTGCGTTATCTGGCATGATGAATTCATTGGGCTGGCAAACAGTTGTAGTCACTCCTCCCAAAACCATCAAGGGGTTTAACACAGTTTGTCTGCCCATTTCAGATGCTCCTGCCTCCTCTGCTGCATCTTTAAAACCCTGTATAATTAGGGAGAGAAACCAAGATGGCGGCATAGGTACATACCTAAACTGCTGCCTCGCACAACAATATCAAAACTACAACTAAAAGACAAAACGGACACCATCCAGAACCACAGGAAAGCTGACTGAGTGAAAATTCTACAACTAGAAGAAAAGAGGAAAGCACATTGAGACTCAGAGGAGCTGCAAAAGGCTGAGGTACGGAGACTCGCACGTGGAGAGGAAGGGCGGCTGTGTGCATGGGCGGCTGAGTGCATGGCTGGCTTTCTAAAGCGGGAGGGAGAAGGAAACTCCCGACTGCACTGAACTCCAGTCCTGGGCGAGACGCTGGGAAATGAGACTCATTCGAGGGGAATCTGGATTGTCAGGACAGAGAAAGCACACTGAGATACAGGAGCTGCAGAAGGCAGAGATCTAGAGGCACACACGTGTGCACACAGAGTGGACTGGCTGCTGAATGCATGGAAGGCTGAGTGTGCGTCTGGCTTTCTAACGCAAGAGGGAGACAGAAGCTCCCGACTGCGTTAAACTCCAGTTCCGGGCAAGTTTCTGGGAACCCTGACTTATTCAGGGAGAAACTGGACTGTCTGGCAGCGGGCAAAACTCGAGGGTGGCTTTCTCTCAGAGGTGCTTGCAGTGATTACCGAGGGACACTGAGACCCAGGGGCCTCATAGGGAAGGGCTGACGGGAAACCAAGGCTGTCTGCTCCACCCTAAAACTCCACCCCATCCAAGCTGAGCACAGAGGCTTTTGAAATTTTGCAAGTCTTATCTCATAAGAGTGTCTCCAGCACAGAAGTTCTCCCAGCGTAGACACAGCTGGTCCTCACAGCCAATTGGCCTGGAGGTCAATTCCTCCCAGTGATACCAACAACAATCAAGACTTAATTACAACAAGGCTGAGCACACAGTCCACACAGGGGTGCACCAAGAGTGTCCACCTCAGGTAACTGGGAAGGCTGAGCCACTGGGCCCTATAGGACACCTACTACACAAAGCCACTCTATCAACTCAGGGAAGTAGCAAAAATGCGGAGACAAAGAAAGAGATCACAAATGAAAGAAATGGAGGAAAAAAAACGACTGGATATAGAGTTCAAAACCATGGTCATAAGGTTTTCCCAGAATTTCCTAGAAAAGGCCAATAAATTTAATGAGACCCTCGAAGATATGAAAAAGGACCAACTAGAAATTAAACATACACTGACTGAAATAAAAAATACTATACAGAGACCTAACAGCAGACTAGAGGACCACAATAATCAAGTCAAAGAGTTGAAATACAAAGAAGGAAAAAACACCCAACCAGAAAAGCAAAAAGAAAGAAGAATCCAAAAATTTGAAGATAGTGTAAGGAGCCTCTGGGACAACCTCAAATGTACCAACATCTGAATTATGGAGGTGCCAGAAGAAGAGAGAGAGCAAGATACTGAAAACCTATTTGAAGAAATAATGACTGAAAACTTTCCCTACCTGGTGAAAGAAGTAAGACTTACAAATCCAGGAAGTGCACAGAACCCCAAACAAAAGGAATCCAAAGAGGACCACACCAAGACACATCATAATTAAAATGCCAAGGGCAAAAGTCAAAGAGAGAATCTTAAAAGCAGCAAAAGAAAAACAGTTACCTACAAGGGAGCACCCATACAATTGTGAGCTGATTTCTCAACAGAAACTATGCAGGCCAGATGGGAGTGGCAAGAAATATTCAAAGTGATGAATAGCAAGAACCTACAACCAAGATTACTCTACCCAGCAAAGCTATCATTCACAATTGAAGGGCAGATAAAGAGCTTCACAGACAAGAAAAAGCTAAAGGAGTTCATTACCACCAAACCAGGATTATATGAAATGCTGAAGGGTATTCTTTAAGAAGAGGAAGAAGAAGAAAAAGGCAAAGATAAAAATTATAAACAACAAAATGACGACAAATACACACCTACCAACAAGTGAATCTAAAAATCAAGTGAATAAAAAATCTGATGAACAAAATGGACTGATGAATATAATAGAATCAGGGACATAGAAAGGGAGTGGACTGACAATTCTCAGGGGGAAGGGGGTGTGAGGGGTGCAGGAAGAGATTGGACAAAAATCTTACACCTATGGATGAAGACAGTGGTGGGGGGTAAGGGCATGGGGTGGGGTGGGGAATGAGGTAGAGGGGAGCTATGGCGGGGGGGGGGGAAGAGGAACACCTGTAATAATCTGAACAATAAAGATTTATTTTTTTTAAAAAAATAAATATAATCAGGTGAGATTTAAATGAAATTATTGGTATATGAATTTAAGCATCCCACATGGGACATATGACAATAAATTCACATTGATAACATGCAAAAACTATTCTGGCCCTGGCCGGTGTGGCTCACTTGGTTGAGTGTCATTCCGTGCACCAAAAGGCCAGAGGTTCAATTGCCAGTCAGGGCACATAACTAGGTTTTTTAGTTCAATCTCTGGTTGGGGCATATGCAAGAGGCAACTGATAGATGTTTCTCTCTCATATTAATGTTCCTCTCTCTCTCCCCCTCTCTCTAAAATCAGTAATAACAATAAAAAAAACACAACCATATCCATGGGTATTAAAAAGCACCACCAACAAAAAAAACAGATTGCTGGGGTCCCACCTAGAGCTTTTTATTCAGTAGGCACTGGGATGAGGCCTGTGAATCTGAATTTCTGACAAGTTTTCAGGTGATGTTAATGTTGCTGGTCCATGAACCACACTTTGAAAATAACTATTAGAACATTTTTTTTATTTCCCTCCCTACTTCACCTAATTTCTCATTTAATCTTCAGTCCTTCCCTCACCATTGAACACAGTGCTCCATGGCACAGTGTACTTAACCCTATCACATAACTTATCACATGATATTGTAATGTCCTATTTATGTATGTTTCTCTCCTACCAGACTATTATCCTCAGCACCGAACAGTCTGACAGAGTAAGCACTCAATGTGCATGATGATTGAATAGATTCCTTAATTTTTACATTTTACAAGACTCAACTGAAACAATATCTTTACAATCATAGTATATTTAGAAGCTTCTATGTGCTAGAAATAAAAGATGAAAACATCAAGGACACCTTTATTGATAGGATGAAAGAAAAATATGGCAATTTTTTTTTTTTTGTATAGCCATTTCCTACAATAGACATTTTATTTTTATTTTTTTATTTTTAAATAAATCTTTATTGTTCAGATTACGGGTGTTCCTCTTTTATTTTTCCCCATAGCTCCCCTCCACCTGATTCCCCACCCCAACCCACGCCTTTACCCCCCGCCACTGTCTTCATCCATAGGAGTAAGATTTTTGTCCAATCTCTTCCCACACCCCTCACACCCGCTTGCCCTGAGAATCATCAGTCCACTCCCTTTCTATGTCCCTGATTCTATTATATTCACCAGTCCATTCTGTTCTTCAGATTTTGCATTCACTTGATTTTTAGATTCACTTGTTGGTAGGTATGTATTTGATGTCATTTTATTGTCCATAATTTTTATCTTTGCCTTTTTCTTCTTTTTCCTCTTCTTAAAGGATACCCTTCAGCATTTCGTGTAATCCTGGTTTGGTGGTGATGAACTCCTTTAGCTTTTTTTTGTCTGTGAAGCTCTTTATCTGACCTTCAACTCTGAATGATAGCTTTGCTGGGTAGAGTAATCTTGGTTGTAGGTTCTTGCTGTTCATCACTTTGAATATTTCTTCCCACTCCCTTCTGGCCTGCATAGTTGCTGCTGAGAAATCAGCTGACAGTCGTATGGGTACTCCCTTGTAGGTAATTAACTGTTTTTCTCTTGCTGCTTTTAATATTCCCTCTTTGTCTTTTGCCCTTGGCATTTTAATTATGATGTGTCTTGGTGTGGTCCTCTTTGGATTCCTCTTGTATGGGGTTCTGTGCGCTTCCTGAACTTGTAAGTCTATTTCTTTCACCAGGTAGGGAAAGTTTTCTGTCATTATTTCTTCTAATAGGTTTTCAATATTTTGCTCTCTCCCTTCTTCTGGCACCCCAAATATTCGGATGTTGGTTCGCTTGAAGTTGTCCCAGAGGCTCCTTACACTATCTTCATATTTTTGGATTCTTTTTTCTTTTTGTTTTTCTGGTTGGATGTTTTTTGTTTCCACATATTTCAGATCTTTGGTTTGATTCTTGGGGTACGTTGATCTACAATTGAGTTTCTGTATATTCTTTATTTTAGACAATGTATGCTTCTTTTCTGACTGGTCCTTTTCCATTTTTTTGGCATTCTCATTAAAGTCCTTGAAAGGTCTCACTAAGCTCCTCAGAAGTGTCATCAAGTTTCTTGGCGGTTTTTAGAAGATTCTTGAGTAACCTTATAAATGTGGTTCTGAACTCTATGTCATCCAGTAGTTTGCTTTCCTCCGTTTCTTTCATTCGTGACATGTTCCTTTGTTTCTGCATTTTGGCTGCTTCCCTGTGTTGATGGAGTGGCTTTGTGTGGTAGGTGACCTATAGGGGGCAGTAGCTCAGCCTCCCCAATCACCTGATGTGGACGCTCTTGGTACACCCCTTTGTGGGCTGAGTGCAAAGTCTTGGTGTAGTTAAGCCTTAATTGCTGTTGGTACACTGGGAGGAATTGACCTCCAGGCCAATTAGCTGTGAGCACTCCCTGTGTCTATAATGGAAGAACTGCTGCGCTGAAGACACGCTTATGGGGCAGGACTTGTTTCAGTGGGGCTTTGGTGCTCACTGAATCTGCCTCTTGAATGTGTCACTTATGGATGTGAGGAGTTGAAATCTGGTGTCTTACACTGACCACTATGTACACTGGCTTCTGGATCTCCAATGGGGTGCAGGTCAGCTACTGTCTGAGGCCATCCAGCAGGAGCTACAGTGAGAGCTGCAGTTTCTCCTCTTTGCTTGGGGTTTGGAGGTTTTGGAGCTGTCTGACCCAGGCTGCAAGTTTGCTAGGTTAAGCTGAGATAGGGCAGGGCTTTCTTATGCTAACTCCGCTGCTTGGAGCTTGGGTGGGTTTGTAGGCTGTGCAGGGCGGGGCCTCAGGGTGTCACTAGATTAGGGCGTGGCAAACAGCAATGGCTGCTAGTTAGCCGGCTCTGCGTCCCCAACGGCATCCGCGAGTCCCGTGCCCCAGTGCAGTAAACAATTATTCCTGCGCCCAGCTCTGCAAGCAAGCCACCCTCACTGGCAGACAGTCCAGCCTCTCCCCGTAGGAGTTTGGGTCCCCCGCGTCTCCCCAGAGACTGGATTTCAGAGTAATCGGGGGCTTGTCTCCGTTCGGGTTGAAAAAAGCAACGCACCCAGTTGCCTGCAGCCAGCCCAGATCACATGCCTCCGTACCTCAGCTTTTCAGCACTCGTGCACATCTCAATGCTCTTTTCTCTTTCCTTCTAGTTGTAGAACTTCCACTCAGCCAGCTTTCCCATGGTTCTGGGTGATAGACGTTTTGTCTTTTAGTTGCAGTTTAAATTGTTGTGGGAGGCAGCAGTTTAGGTGTTTACCTACGAAAATATGGCAATTTTTAAAAAATGTATTTTATTGATTTTTTACAGAGAGGAAGGGAGAGGGAGAGTTAGAAACATCAATGAGAGAGAAACATCAATCAGCTGCCTCCTGCACACCCCCTACTGGGGTTGTGCCTGCAACCAAGGTACATGCCCTTGACTGGAATCAAACCTGGGACCCTTCAGTCTGCAGGCCGATGCTCTAGCCACTGAGCTAAACCAGTTACGGCAAACATGGCAATTTTTAAATATTAACATTTTCTAGGAAGTGTGTTTATTCCAATTCTTTTCAACCAAAGCACTACACATTGAAATAATGATGAACAACAAAGGTCAAGAATACAAGTTAAGATACTTTACCTATTACTCTTCCAATAATTACTTCAAAATCTGTATTCTGTTCTTCTAAAAGTGCACTCTTTTCCCTTTAGACTAAACACGCTAAACCACAAGACTAATATAGTCGGGCCTTCAAAAACTCTTTAATTGTTGCCAGAGCTAGACAGACAATTTCAATATCTCAACATAATTTGCTTTCACGGCTCTATAAACACTTATATAAAACTGGAGGCCTAGTGCACACAATTCGTGCACTCAGGTGAGGGGGGGGTCCCTCAGCCCAGCCTGTGTCCTCTCGCAGTCTGGGAGCCCTTGGGGGATGTTTGACTGATGACTTAGGTCTGCTCCCTTAGGAGAGCCCTGACTACCAGGGTGCAGCATTGAGCATCTGCCCCCCGATGGTCAATGCACATCATAGCGACTGGTTGTTCTGCCGTTCAGTCCACTTGCATATTAGTTTTTTATTATACAGGATTACAAAATCAAAAAGACTTCTATAAACAAGTTTTTCATAACTTTAAGGCAAACTCATTAGGCAGCAAAATCTGACATGAACAGATATGTGCTTATTATATAGGTTATATAATCTTTATTTATCCTAGTCTGGGTTAATACTAATGCATTTTTGTTGCATGGGTATTAATATTAGAAGCTGCTGCTCCCAAACCCTGCACAGGTCTACAGAAAAGATGGTAGGTAGATGCATATATTCCTGCCTAAATTCCAACAACTCTGAATTCTGAAATACATCTAGCCCAAAGGGTTTGTATAAAGGATTATGTGCCTATATTAAGAGATACCAAATTCTCTTAATCTCTACATTTTGTTTGTCTACTGTATTGAAAATATTTATCCAACTAATGCCCTCTATTGTTTTATATCTGAAGAACTGGTCTTATTGAAAATAGTTTTCTTCATCTTATGTTTTAATATTAGCCAACTATTTTTGGAAACGCTATGTTTCTAATTATATGTGAGACTTTTTATTTTTTACTTTTCTTTATTTTTTCTTTATTTTTTTATATTTTATTTTTATTTTATTTTTATTGTTTTAAGTATTACAAATAGTAGTACATATGTCTCCTTTTTTTTCCCCCTTGATCTCCCCCCAACCTCCCCTACCCCCCAGGACATGCCTTCACCTGCCCACCCTCCCCCCACCCCCGCCCCAGTGTCTTATATCCATTGGTTGTGCTTATATGCATGCATACAAGTCCTTCGGTTGGTCTCTTACAGCCCTCCTCGCCCAACCTCCCCTGTCTTCCTAATGTAGTTTGACAGTCTGTTCAATGCTTCTTTGCCTCTGTATCTTTTTCCCACCGTTTCTTTCCTTTAAAAAGTTTTGCCTTTGCAGACTAGAAATAAACATATAATAACAAAACAAGACAAAACAAAAAAATGTTTGAGTCCCAATTTCAATGTTCAACAGTTCCTTATGTGTACATGTCAGCAGTGATATCTGGATGGTGGGCACATGGTGGCAATGCAGGTCCGACCCTCACTGGTGCACAGCTGCTGACTGCTCCCATGGCAAGGCGTTGTCAGCGTCTTCCATCTCTGGACTGTTTTTTCCTCTTGTCTTCGTGGTTGGAGCACTCCTGTCAATTCCTCTCTGTTGCAGGAATCCATCTGGTCTTGGGGTTGTTTTCTGAAAATATACAAATATATTCTCGACCACAAGTTAATAAAGGAATCTTTTCTATATAATTGATTTGGGATCCTTTTTATTTTTGTTCAAACGATTTTCCTTTGTCTTATTTAGACACCATGTGTGTTTTTAATAGCCGTCTTGCTGTTAGCATTGCAAATGAAACTTAATTTGGTAAAGTAAAAATTTTCTAGATGTAATTTACTTATAGGATATTTTTCCTTACATGATATTGCCCTACTATCCCCCCCTTTTTTTTTTTTTATTAATGGAGGTTTTTGTAAATTTTATAATGCAGTCTTGATAACTTTCAATTTAAAAATTTTTTTCCCCCACACATATGACTGCTTTAGGTTCATTGCATATTCAGGAATTTTAGCATGAGATGAACTACCAATAGAAATTTTAGTTATTACTTTAAGAACTGCTTTTTGTCCAGTACTTGAATATTCACTTATTTCAATTAGGCTATTTAAATTAATCTGAAAACTCGATTACTATTTTACTGTCAAATTTAATACTCTACCAACAATCTTAGTTTACCCTGTAAATATTAGTGGGAAGGATTATTTGCATTCTTGAGTGGGCCCTGAGCATTCCAAATGCTCGGCTGAATTTAGATATAGGGCAACTGCTGTCGGCCAAGTCTCTTGTCTGTTACCTAGGTCCCGATCTGAGCTGGGCTTTACTTTTCTTTAAATAAATTTTTATTATTGATAGTATTAGAGATACCTCCTATTTTGCCCCTCTTTACCCCCTCATCCCAGCCCCCACACACCAAGACTTTCTTTTTAAATCAGGTTATAGGAAATTCTATACTTCTTTGGGATTCTTGTGGCTCATTTCCATCAAATGAATTATCATTATCCTTACATGAATTGTCACCAGAACAAGTAAAGCATAGAACTAAAAAATATATCTGGTGGAAAACATCTTATTTTGAAACACATGTGAAAGCCTAATGTCACATTTACAAACCAACAGTTAGCAGTTCCAACTGATGAAAGTAGAATTTTTGTAAACTAAAATGTAAAGGGAACAAAACAATAATCAGGTATTACAATTGTAAAGAGCAAAAAACACCTAAAATATGTTTAGGAATGAACTGAACAAGAAATGTACAAAATCTATGTGAAGAAAATGCTACTGGGAAACTTTAAAAGAAAACCTGGGAAAATAAAAGGCCACATGTTTGTAGATGGTATATTTGATTTCACATGAGCTTAAACTGTAAGAGTTATCTGAAGAAAGAGAGGTACCTTGTGTAGATCCCTAAGAACAGAAAAGGCAATAGGGCCTTAGTAAAGGCAAAGCAGAACCCGGAAAACCTTAGAAGCCCAGGCAGCTACCCCACCACCCTCTTCTGGGGACCTAGGACTTCTTAGCTCTGCTTCTCTCTGTATATCTGCCTCTCTCTGCAGGCATGCTTTCTCCCTGGGTCAATGTCTCTCCCTGCTTTACCTTTGTGTCATCACTTTCTAGGTCAAGAGACCAGGATAAGACTATTTGCAAACTTCTAGGAGAGAGAATCCAATTGGACCAACCTGAATCAGTTTCCACCTTAATCCTAGCAATCAGCTATGGCAGGGGAGGGGAGAGTCAAATGGGTATCTGCTCATTAACAAAGGACAAGGATGCAGATTGAGAGTTGGGGGAGTAGTACAGGCAAATTGAATGACATGTCCATTATAGATAAGCAGATGAACAGATTCCATATTGTGGAAAGGCAATATAACATAGAGGTTAAGAGCAGAGGCTCTGGGGCTTAAATGCCTGAGTCTGACTACTGTTGATTTTTTGAGGGGGGGTGGAGGGTGGAAGAACATTCATTACCTGCCTGCATGCCCCCTACTGGGGATTGAGCCAGAAGATAGTCCATTCTCCTCCACTCTGCTTCCTTCTCCCCTTTTTAAATAACTTTCTTTGAAAGTTATGACCATTAACTTTTTTCTCAAGTGAATTTTAGTATCCTTTTTTTCTAGATCTATAAAGTATCATTTTTTTTGCATTTTAATTGAAACTGATAATATGCAAATAACTTAGAAATGAACTGGTTTTTTTACTAGTTTAGTTCACCTCACATTTTATGTTCTTTTTTGCTAGACTTTCCTTTTTGTCCCCCAATAAAAGTTTTATTGAGTGAAAGCCATAAAAAAGAAAAGCAAAGAAAAACTTCCCTCAGCAAATAAACACCACAGGCCATGGTAAACGATGAAATTAAAAATGGCAAAAAATTTCTAATTGTATTTCATACAAAGGTTAATAATATTAATATGCAAAAAGCACTTGTAATTTCAAGTTTAAAACAGGCAGATAGCATGAACTAGCAATTCACAAAAGTTGAGCCAATATATGAAATATGTTCAACCCAGCCAGCGTGGCTCAGTGGTTGAGCCTCAACCTATGAACCAGGTCACTGTTCGATTCCCAATCAGGAAACATGCCTGGATTGCGGGCTTGATTCCCAGTGGGGTGTGCAGGAGGCAGCCGATAAATGATTCTCAGTTATTGTTGATATTTCTATCTCTCCCTCTCCCTTCCTCTCTAAAATAAAAAATAATATATATGTATATATGTGTGTGTGTGTGTATATATATGTATGTGTTTACATATATGTAAATAAAGATGTTCAGATTTACACTTAGTCAACAAAATGCAAATTAAAATGAGGATAAAAATGATAAAAGATTTTTAAACGGTGATAAAGATCACAAAGATTGACAATACTCAAGATTAGCAATAAAATAGCTGTCATTCACATAATCTGTTGGGAGAAAAAGTAGTACAATAGTCCCCTCTTATCTGTGGGGTATAGATCCAAGACCCCCAGTAAGAGATTAACAATAACTAATAAAATAGAACAATTATAACCATATACTGTAAGTTATGTGAATGTGCTATCTCTCCTCCTCAAAATATCTTATTGTACTATGCATACAGCATGGATACACTGCACAAGTGGGTGATTCATATCAGGGGTGGGACAGAGCCAGACCAAAAGATTCATCACACTACTCAGCACCCAATTTAAAACTTAGTTTATTTCTGAAATTTTCCTTTTAATATTTTTGGACTACAGTTGACTCAGGTAACTGAAACTGCGGAAAACAAAACTATGGATAAGAGGGGACTACTTAAATACATTTCAAGGGGACAGTCTGGTAACATATTGAGAATCTTACAAATGTGCATTTCCCTTGACCCAGTAATTATATTTCTATGAATTTACTGGAAGTAATCAGGTATATGTATACATTTATGTATATGAAGTCACCTGGTATTGTTTATACAAGTGAAAAACTGTCCAACCATTTTGCGATTGGTTGAACATATATCTACTAAGCCATTATACTCATTAAAAAGGATTGTGTAACTTTTTAATTTACCTGGAAATATATGAGACGTTACTGGGAGAACATACTAGTAATATGATCACATTTTTCTATTACAAGAAAATTTCACGTGTATACATGTTAAATTATTTCTGAATGGCGAGGTTGTGGCTGAGTTTAACTCTCTTTTACATACGTCTTACCTACTTTTGTAAACTTTTGCAGGGAGCAGGCATTTTTAAAAAGCAGCTTTCTTCTTACAATCAGAAAATACAAGGAAACTATAGAATCGGGTGAGGATTCCACCCACTCGCGGGGGCTGAAGTAGGGTGAAGGGATTCAACAAGTGCTCAGCGACCGGAAACACGCCTCGTGGACCTCGGGAATTCTGGGTAACGTACGGATACCACTTTACCTCATGAAGAAACTTACCATTTAAAAGAAAAATACCTCTAGAAGGGGCGGCGGGGGTGAGGAGAGCGAAGGTTTTTTTCTTTGAAGTGAAAAAGCCTTCCTCGCCCCCCACTTCCTCTCAGTCTTAAGGGGCTTCGAATTCCCCTTTGGGAAGGCCGTTTCCATGGGTGACGATTCGCGTGAATGCGGTGAAAAGAGCGTGGGCAAACCCACCACTGTGTTCGAATGCCGCCCTGCCCTGAAACGAGGACGCACGCGCACGGCGCGGCTGGGGGCATATTTGCGAGGCAGGCCCTGATTGGCCCACTGTGCTTCAGCCTCCGCGCTCCAATGCCAGAGCGGGACGGAGCTGCGCGCGTGCGCAGAATCGTCTCTGCGCGCCGGGCAGTTCATCCCTGTAGGTGCTTCAGTCTCGGAACTGAGCGAGGGGCTTAATGCCTGCCCTGGAGAAAGGAGCGGGTTGAATGTCCTCGCACCCATAACTAGCAGGCTCTTCTCCAAGGCTTGGCCCACTGCTGGCGTGAGACTGAGGGAGAGGCGAGGCCCAGGGGGAAAGGTCGGGTCAGGGGCTGGCGATTGCCTGCGTGGTGAAGGTCTGGGCAGGCCTGTGCGGGAGCGGGTGGGGGGTGAGGGCGAGAGGAGGGACCTGCCTGCCCCCACAAACCCCTACTGGAGACTTCAGTGAACAGTGAAACCTCCAAGATAATTGTGGAGGGGGTGGAGGGTCACTTAACTAAGACAGACGTGACTAAGCTTAAGCTTGTGTTTGGAGTAGAGGTTGGTAACCAGCTTTTGAATGACTATATATATGGTCTTTGGGTTTGAGGTATCAATTGGACATGTCTGGAAATGTTTACATGAAGTCTTTTAAGGCAGTCTTTGTGACTTACCTGTAAAAAATGGGTCCCTGATTTGTTACTTTAGGTCCTAAAGTTTAGGATATTCAAAACAATTGGTAAAGTGTTAAAAAATTAGTTATCTTCTCTTCGGGTAATCATATAACTGTGATGATTAATTTATAGCTTTGCTGTAAAAGTCTACCATTTCGAGTCCCAGAGAGTGTAGAAGAATCACAAAGCTGTGGAAGAGTAAAACCTCCACAGAGGCCTGGAAACGGGGTAAAACTTTCAGATTAAAGATTTCCAGAACCACATGGAGAATGATGTTCAGAGGCTAGTCTTATTTATTATTTTAAGGGCTGCCCGATATTCTATCATACTTATATATTAGGGTAATAGAGAAGTTATGAGTTTTTTAAACAAGCTTCAATTTAGTCCTAGCCGGTTTGGCTCAGTGGATAGAGTGTCAGCCTGCGGACTGAAGGGTCCCAGGTTCCATTCTGGGTAAGGGCACATGCTGGGTAGCCTGCTCCATCCCCAGTAGAGGGCAGCTGATCAATGATTCTCATCACTGATGTTTCTATTTCTCCCTCTCCCTTCATCTCTGAAATCAATAAAAATATATTTTAAGAAACAACAAACCGTAACATGACTTTCTTAAAAATATGTTTTTTAAAAAACAATAACCAAGCCTCAATTTAAATTCTAGTTCCCCCAAAACTAGCAGTGTGACTATAGGTAGTTATTGAAGAGCCTTCTTCAATAAAATGCCAAGTTATCAGGTTCCCAATACCATAATTTATGTATTACCATAATTTTAACCTGTTAGTAATACCATAATTTTAACCTTTCTCCTCTTTTCTGGACATTTAATATTGTTTCTTGTCAGAGTCTTTATGCTGGAGTCCAAGAATGGTTAGGGTCCTGATTTTAGGATCTTGGTCCTCAGGCTTTAAAATTTTTTTTAATGTTTATTTACAGTGATTAAGCTTTAGGGAATTGACTTACAATGGCTGATTTAAAAATGCCAATTCATTAATAAACTAACAAATACCTCTACTGGTTGCTTAGAATGCATTGTTTTTAGTATTTTACTAAAAGCACACTTCCTTTCTGTCTCTATTTTGCCTTTTTTTGTGTGTCTTTTTGTCTCTCTTTTAAACACTGTATTGTTCATTCCTCTTCAGTTTGCATTAATCCTGAGTGATATAACTTTGGCCATGAAGTATTCCAGAATCCTATTGGCAGAAGTCTACGTAGGAGGAATGACAGCTAGAGGAAAAGCCACCCAATAGGCATAGGCTTTAAGGAAGGGCTAGCAGTCCAAATAGAAAATTCCAAGAGAATCAGTGAATATGATTCCCATCTGATGGACAGGGGTAGTATAACAGAAGGGATTTTGCGACAGTTTTTTAGGTTCAGGATCAGGGCAAAAACAGTGACAAAAAGAGCCATTTTTGGTGACATAGGAAGCAGCCAGCTACTGAAAGACAATGGGGAAAAGCAAATCCATTGGGAAATATTGGCAAGATTTACAAGGCTAGGGTTTAAGTCCAGTCCCAGCAGGCTCCAGTCCCAGCAGGGAGCTGAATTTGAAAATCAGTAGTCAGGACTGAAGTTTAGTCTGACAGACTGGCCACATCTTAAGGGAAAGCTACTCATTTATAAATATGCCCAGAGTTAATTTCCAGGATGGAAGAAAAGACTGTCCTCAGTCCCTCTCACTTGTGTAGAGACAGAAAGCAGCTCACCTCAAGGATCAGTTCAGGGACATGGAAATGTTTTAATCATAAAATATGCTGTGCACAAGGAAATGCCTCCATAATATGAATGTTACTTATAGTAAAATTGTACAAACTATTTCCGAGATTTCTTGTTGAAAATCAGTATCATCTGATCAGTCAGGATTCAGGAAACAGGTGGTACCATCAAACTGGGTAATTAAGGATCTATAATAATCAAAGCGTAATATGCTAATTAGACTAGACACCCGAACGACCTTCTGGATGTCCTTCCAGACGACCTTCCGGACAAAATCAGGGCTGCGAGGGCCGAGCCTCTTGCATGAATTTTGTGCATCAGGTTTTACCTTCTTGCATCTTTCAGGTCTCCCCCTGGCAGAGTAAGAGATGTGGTCCTTTTTTTGCAAGGTAAATTTTAGTATAGAATGTTGGTCTATAAAAAACAAGCAAAGTGTGTTACTAATACATTTTATTTCAAATTTTGCTTTACACCACCTTGATCTGGGGTATACATTCTCACACACACCACATTTTAATTAATTTATTTTTTAATCCTCACCAGAGGATATTTTTCCATTGATTTTTAGAGAGAGTTAAAGAGTGAGGGAAAGACAGAGAAACAACAATGTGAGAGAAACACATTGATTGGTTGCCTCCTGCACGACCCCGGGCCGGGTAGGAACCTGCAACCAGAATAGAACCTGAGACCATTTGGTCTGCAGGCCGACACTCTATCCGCTGCGCCAAACCAGCTAGGGCTGTTACTAATACATTTAAATTGCCTCCTACAAGTGCAGTCTTTCATTAACATTAAAACCCAACAGTTGTAATGATTGTGGAACAAGTGATGTGTGATTTAACTTCTTTATAGCCTATGTGCACATTTTCAACCAAGATGTAGAGCGTTTGTATTTTTTGTCTGTTATGTTTGTTTTTTGTTATATTTATTAAAATATAAATATAGCAGTCAACAGTTGATGTTGGATGAGAATTTTAAGAAAATCCTGAGCTGGGGGACCCTTTCCCCCTCCCTACGTGGGAGTCCATTCTGTGGGGCTCTTTTCCTCTCCCCATGTGGGAGTCTGTACTTGTTCTTCAATAAATCTCCACCTTTGCTATAAAAAAAAAAAAAAAAGAAAAAGAAAATCCTGAGCTGTATCTGATACCTCTTGAATGTGTTGAGTGGTTGGAATACATTTCTAAGAATTTTGATATATGAAGATAGATTTATGTTCCAAAGACAGATTAGAAAAAAATAGTTTTTGCCCTGGCTGGCATTGCTCAGTGACTAGAGCATTGGCCGGCTCCCTGGAGGGTTTTGGGTTCCATTTCTTCTTTCTTTCTTTGTTCTTCCTTCCTTCCTTATCCTCACTTGAGGATATTTTTCCATTGATTTTTAGAGAGAGTGGAAGAGAGAGGGAAAGACAGAGAGAAATATTGATGTGAGAGAAACACATCAATTGGTTGCCTCCTGCACGAGCCCCTACCAGGGCCCAGGCCAGGGAGGATCCTGCAACTGAGGTATGTGCCCCTGACTGGAATCGATCCTGGGACCCTTCAGTCTGCAGGCCAATGCTCTATCCACCCGGCCAAACTGGCTAGGACTGGGTTCGATTTCTGGTCAAGAGCACATACCTGGGCTGCAGGTGTGATCCCTGTGTAGGAGGCAGCCAATCCACATGTCTCTCTCACCTCTCCATCTCTCTATATCTCTATCTCTCTCTCTCTGCTCCTCCCTTTCACTTTCTCTAAAAATCACTGGGAAAAAATATCCTCAGGTGAGGATTAACAAAACAAAACAAAAGATGCTTTTCAAGGTAGGGTGTGACTAGGTTATCTAGGGCCTTGAATGCCATGCTAATTTGAATGTTATGCTCAACAGCACTAGTATTAGATGATAATTATCTGGACTGCCAACAGTATTTCTAGTGATTTTAAGTTCCTGGGTAGGTTTCACAGTGCTTAGGAAAATAATGCATTTCTCAAATCATAAGGGTTTACAGTAATATTTAGTGAGTAAAAGTATTTTTATCTTTTAGTTTCTATACATGGATTTTAAACAAATGGTCCCTATTTGATTAGTCATATTTGGAATCAAAAGTGTTTGACAACTCATTGCTAGATAATAAACTTAGAACTAACAGGCTTGAAAAAATGGTATATTTGAGAGATGTGGTGGGTTTAAAATATGTCCACAAATTTTTGGAGTTCTTTAAGAGGTGGAGACTGATTCTGCTCCTTTGTGTGTAGGCTGGTTTAGTGACTCACTTCTAGCAAATAGAATAAGCAGAAGTGATGGTACACCACTTCTAAGACTGGCTAATAAAAAGCATTAGGGCTTCCTTTTTCCTTGCTCTCTTGATGTACTTGCTCTGGGGGAGCCAAGCTGCCATGTTGTTGCTAGACAACAAATTTGTACCAGAATGATATATTCAGAAGAAATTATTTTATCTGTAGACCAAAAAACAGCAACACCTCCCTTTTCATGATGAGTATTTAATTTCCCTTTTCTGCATTAATAAAGAAGCAAATGGGTATTTGATTTGCTAATATTAATGTATGAGTCAAGAAATTTTTTAAATGTCTTTTTCTATTTTCTCTACACATTAATAAGAATCTTTAAAATGAATAGCAGTTATCATTTTTAAAAAGCATTAAATAGTATGTCTTTACTTAGTTTATTTTAAATTATAGTTTCCCTGCACACTCAAATATTTAGCACAAATAGCTCCATGGAGATGACAAAATGCAGTTCAAACACAAGTCAATTCCTTTCTTCTCCAGTGTGTGTGATCTGTTTCCATGGAAATTTCATGTTGACTGGGGACTGTAAAAATACTATATGCAAACATATCTCAGAAGCAAACCTTTTTGGAGAATAATCACAATTTCATTTGAGTCACCCCATTAAATTTTTTCAAATAATAGAAAAGAAGGCTGTATTCTTCTTTAGTAAAGGCCATTCTGCAGTTTCCCTTAGCTCAGTATATTACTCTAATACAGTTAGAGATTATAAGGACTTTAATTTGCCTTTTGGTGAGATTAAAATTAAATCTTAATGATTTAGGTAAATGTATTCATTCAAAAAAGATTAAGAACTTAATATGAATGAGCAAGGTATTATTGGAGAGCTGAAAGGAATACAAATGTGTACACCAACACAATAATGGTGTAAAATGAGATTATTATAGTAAAATTGACAATGTGCTCTGGGAATGCAGAGGAGCAAAGGGATATTTATGGTTGTGAAGATCAAAATTTTCTTGGGTGAAATGGCAATTGTACTGGATCTTTTTTCCCCCCCTAAACATTTTTATTGATTTCAGAGAGGTGGGGAGAAGGAGAGAGAGAAAGAAACATCAATGATAGAGAATCATTGATTGGTGCCTCCTGCACACCCCACACTGGGGATTAAGCCCGCAACCTGGGCATGTCCCAGCACTGAGAATCGAACTGTGACTTCTGTTTTATAGGTTGATGCTCAACCACTGAGCGATGCTGGTTGGGCTGTACTAGGTCTTAAACAATGAGAAAGTAAGGAGAGGATCTTCCTGGTGAGGGAAATCATCTGATAAAGAACTAAGTTGGGAAAGCAGAGAGTGTGTTTGGGGAATGCGATGTAATGGAAACTGGGGGAAAGAAAATGATAAGGAAGGGTGTGACTAAGTTTTCTAGGGCCTTGAATGCCACGCTAATTTGAATGTTATGCTCAACAGCAGTAGTGTTAGGTGATAATTATCTGGACTGCCAACAATTGAATATTGGGTAGTGAGAAAGTAAGGGAAGGGAATAACTGAAAGGAGTAAGAAAGCAGCAAAGTAGCTTGAAGAACTAGCAGGCTTGAAAAATGTTATATATGCCTGGCCAGTGTGGTTGAGCATCGAGCTATGAACCAGGAGGTCACAGTTCGATTCCTGGTCAGGGCACATGCCTGGGTTGCAGGTTCAATCCCCAGTGTGGGGAGTGCAGGAGGCAGCCAATCAATGATTCTCTCTCACCATTGATGTTTCTATCTCTCTCTCTCTCTCTCTCTCTCTTTCCCTTCCTCTCTGAAAATAATAAAACTATATTTTTGTAAAAAGAAAAGAAAAATGGTATATTTGAGAGATGTGGTGGGTTTAAAATATTTCCACAAATTTTTGAAGTTCTTTAAGAGGTAGAGACTGATTCTGCTCCTTTGAGTGTAGGCTGGATTTAGTGACTACCTTCTAGCAAATAGAGTAAGGCAGAAGTGATGGTACACCACTTCTAAGAATCTATAGTAACAAAAGCATAATATGCTAATTAGACCAGCCGTCCTTCCAGGCGTCCTACTGTACTTCCGGACGAAGCTGGGGCTGCGAGGGAAGCCCGGGTCCTGGGTGCCTGCCGGCAGCTGCGGGGAGGCCCAGGTCCCGGGTGCCAGAGGGAATCTAGTGCTGGCAGCCAGGGAAAAGAAGGCCTACTTGTGCATGAATTTCGTGCATTGGGCCTCTAGTAGCTAATAAAAGGCATAGGGGCTTCCTTCTTCCTTGCTTTCCTAAATCATTTGCTCTGGGGGAACCCAGCTGCGATGTTGTGAGGAAACTCAAACTTGGAAGTGGATTCTGCAGACACAAGTCAAGCTCTGAATGACATCCTTTTTAAAAATATTTTTTTACTGATTTCAAAGAGGAAGGGAGTGGGTGAGAGATAGAAACTTCAATGAGAGAGAATCATTGATTGGCTGCCTCCTGCACATCCCCTACTGAGGATCAAACTGGCAACTTGGGTATGTGCCCTGACCAGGAATTGAACCGTGACCTCCATGTTCTCAGGTCGATGCTCAACAGTGAGTCACACTGGCTGGGCTGAATGACATCTTGATTGCAGCCTTATGGGAGACCCAGAGCCAGAACGACCATCAACTAAGCTGATCCTGTATTCTACAGACACCGTGAGATAAGTTTTTGTTGTTTTAATCTGCTAAATTTTGAGGTAATTTGCTGTGTGGGAATAACTAATGCAGGAGGTGTGGGAATAGGATAGTTACAAACATGTTTGGGGGTTAAGAAGGAGCCAATGGAGACAGACAGTGTCCATCCCACAAGAGAGGGGAAATCATGGTTAGGTCAAATTCTGGAGGAAGATTGTAGGGGAGAGGATCGTCAGAAAAGGGTAGAGAAGTTATTTTTGGAAAGGAAGAGTGAGGATCAGAAAATAATTTCAGATTGGAAAGATAAAAGGTGAAATCAAGCTGGATGCTTGTGCTTCCTGCAACAAAGGAGGTCATGTCACTGGCTGAGATGAAGGAGTCTCTAGGATCAGAGCCCCAGGTGAGTAAAATTTGGAAGAATTGTGAGATATCACAGAGAGAATCAGGTAAAGCAGAGAACACAGTTCTCTCCAGCTATGCTTAGCACCCTGGAGAATAAGCTGAGAAAGCAGACAGTGAAGTTTACTCAGGATTGGGGATTGATAAGGCAGATATGAAAGACCAAGTGGGCAAACGATTCTGAGATGCTGATGTAATTACAGTGGCTGGGCATGAAGGCTAGACTGGGTACAAGGGCACATCTAATAATAATAAAAGCATAATATACTAATTAGACCAGATGACCTTCCGGATGAAGCCGGGGCAGCAAGGGAAGCCCGGGTCTCGGGTGCCTGCCGGCAGCTGGGGGGAGGCCCGGGTCCCGGGTGCCAGAGAGAAGCCAGTGCCAGCAGCCGGGGGAAGGAAGGCCTACTCTCGCACAAATTTCGTGCATCGGGCCTCTAGTGAAACTATAAATGCTTAATGAACTGAGAATATAAAAGGATGGGTCTTCTATAGCAACTATAATCTGTACCACACATTTCACATTTTATTCTAAAATACTTTATATTATCATGTAACTTTTTGGGGAATATGCCTAGTTGTCCTCATTGGGTCATAAACTAAAGGTAGTTAGTGACCCTGGTTTATACATTTTGTACTCTCTTAGCAATTAACACATTGCTTCGTCGGAACTCATATTGATTCAATGGATAAAAATCATTCTAGCTTTCTATGTTTCCTACTGAGTTTTTTCCTTCCTTCACAATAGGCATCTGATTGAGGCTAAAGATCTGTTCCTTTTAGATAGTTGAGTGTTTTCCATCCTTGGTGCTGAAGAGACAGGATTTCTGGATGCTTTTAAGAAGCATTATATAATTATAAAAAAAGGACAATACCTGGTTGGCTAAAAATAATAAGCCTAATTATGCCTATGTGAAACAACCTTGAAATAAACATTGGATGATTTCTCTTCAATCTGACAAAGATCATAATAAAAGTAAAAAAGTTTAGAGGAAAAAAAGAGACTAGCATTCTCCTGGAAAATTGGGGGGAGCAGAGGCCTTGGTTTAGAGGAATCTCACTGAAGCTTACATCTGGTTTTCCAAGATGACCAGTACAAATGGCCCATAGCCTAAGTGGACATTTATGTATTCTTTACCTAGCACACGCTTCTTTCATTGTTTTCCTGGCAGTGACAGGCTTGTTCAACTTTGATAAAACTATAAAGAAAAAATTGAAAATAGGCTTCTAAACCACTGAAGATCACTAATCACAATGATATATAGGTGATTCTTCAAATTTTTACCACCTGCCATTTTATGTACTTCACAATCACACCCCAACACACCTTTCCTTCTGTTCAGTTTTTTATATATGAGTTAATAAATTATTATTATATGGTTATACAGCCAAGAGTTTTCAGTTCAGTTTTGACAGTCACTACCTTTGTTGATGAGTTTTTTTCTATAATTATTTGAATATTTTATTACATTTTGCCCTTCTCATTCAAATGAAGGGAAAGAAAAATGAAGGTGCTAATCCCAGTGATAACAAGTTTAGGTTTCATACACTTAATGCAATTAAAACAAAGATGAAAATCATTCGGCCATCTAAAGGGAACAGAACTGAGCTATAATCAGATGCTCATTGTAAAGGGAAAGAAATCAATGAAAGAATACATATAAAGTGCTAGTGCTAAATTCCTGAAAATTGTGTCTGAAATTGAGGTGTGATTGGAGATTTTGTAATAATTCTTAAGTCTTTTATTATGTTAGTTCTACTTTCAGCCAGTCAAACATATTTGAAAACATGTTATATTAGAAAAAGAGAAACTGCCTATATTGTATTGTGCTCCAGGAGGCCACATGGAGGTGCCACAGAGGCTAAGATCAGGCCCAATGGCCAGAGCTGCAGGCCTCCCACCTCTATATCAGCTTTCACCAAAACTAAGTTCCTTTTCCGCTTTCCATTCTGGATTCTGAAAAGCCTTTTTTTTTTTTTTTAAAAAGGATTTCTTTCAATGAAAGAGTTCCCATGTAACAAAAGTCTGAAAATCACTGCCTTACCCTGATACAGTGTTTATGTATAGTGGTTCAGACTTTTAAAGGGACTATTTGGCAGTAACTTAAAAGTCTAAATATTTGTATTGTTTGACTCAGCAATTTTATCTCTAACAATTACTCTTAATACAAGTAATCATTCAAGGGCACAAAAATATATGTACAGGATATTTATTGGATGGAAAGATGTTGAAGTATATTGCTAAGTGGAAAAAGCAAGTTATAAAACAGTATGATTCCATTTGTAGGTTAAGTAAGTCAATAAATAAAAAAAAACCATTGGCCTGGCCAGCGTGGCTCAGTGGTTGAGCTTCAACCTATGAATCAGGAAATCATGGTTTGATTCCAGGTCAGGGTACATGCCTGGGTTGTGGGCTTGATCCCCAGTGTGGGGCATGCAGGAGGCAGCCAATCTGATTCTCATTATTGATGTTTCTATCTCTCTTTCCCTCTCCTTTCCTCTCTGAAATCAATAAAAATATATTAAAAAGAAAACCATTGCCTTTGATGTATGCAAATAGATGACTGTTACTTCTTAAAATTATTACTAAAATTCATAGGTTTAATTGTTTTAGTTATATATTGGATGGCATGATCTTTTTTATTTACATAGATTATTCAACTTTGGGGTTTTTCATAATTGCTCTATCTGAAAAAGTAATCAGTTAAACTTAGCATATGATGGGTTTCAGAAGGTAAAAAAACTTGTAAAGATTTTGTATAATTTTACATTAAGAAGGTAATCGGCAATGACTTAGACTTATGGAATTTAGTCACATGGTGTGACAAAAAAGTTTGGCCCTCAAACACTCACAAACACAATAACATTCAAGAGAATAACCATTTTTGTATGTTAGTGTAATAGGAATTTTCATAATTTAACCTTAGAGAGCTATTCTCTTTTCATTTTTCAGTCATTAGTTGAGTAGGCCAAAGATAAAAGATTTTGTTTATGGCAAACATGTCACAAGGAGCCATGAAATCATTACAGTGAGTGTTGTATGATTGATAAGATCTTTTACACTTTTACTTTTAAAATATGTTTTTTCTTTATTGATTTTTAGAGAGAGGAAGGGAGAGAGAGATAGAAACATCAATTGGCTGCCTCCTGCATGTCCCCTACTGGGGATCAAGCCCAGGGGGATTGAACTAATGACCTCTTGGTCATGGGTCCATGTTCAACTACTGAGCCACACCAGCTAGGCTCTTTTACACTTTTATTTTGAAGCATGGAAGATTAAAAGTGGATGTCACAATGGTCATGCCAGCAAATCCACAGAAAAAGGGGGTGTTCAGCAAGCTGCATGTTTCTATAGATATGTGAGGCAGAAAATACCAGGGTAAATTTTATAAATCAATTAAGCCAATAGTACTATAAATAAGAACAGGGAAATGAAAATTACAGATTTCTTAAGTCTCATACCAAATCCTAACAGTGCATTTTAAGCACTTTAAAGACATCCTACTAGAATACATCATGGTTTTACTTCTGTCTTCTAATTAGAAAGATTGCTGTCTCACACTGTATATTTTTTATTCCCTGAGAGATTACAATGGTGAAACTATAGAAAGCACAAGGAATGCTCATCATCTGGAAAGCAACTTAAAACACATGTTGTCATGCAAGAGAGCTCAGGAAATTCACAATGTCATAGACGAAAGGACAGGCTTTCCTAGGAACTTGAAAGCCAAAAGTCTGCAAGAGAAGGCACAGGGGATATAGTGGGCCCAGGGTGCTCTGTTGCACATGTCATAAGTGAGCATTCCATTGAAGGGACATCCTCTCCTCTTTTGCTTTCTCTTCTTCCAGACCAAAGTGGTAAACATTTTTATCAAGGGGGTCCACACAGACTACTTGGTATCAGGCTGTCTGGGTAAGATGTCAACTGTTAGGAGTTATCTGAGAGAACCAGATGCCTGTATCTGGACTCCTTGGGTGCCCATGGGAAGTTGCAGCCCCTCCTGCTGAGAGGGAGGAAGCCACCAGTGCCATGGGAAGCCGAATTTGGAAGAAATAGGGAGGCCATTGATCACAGTTGGTTCATTGTTTTAGGCAACCCAGAGTAACCTGCTGGGGTCATCTACAGACTGTCCTGTCTGTTTTACCACTGGCATTAGTCAGTAGCATCATCTTTTTTTTAAAAAATATATTTTATTGATATTTTACAGAGAGGAAGAGAGAGGGATAGAGAGTTAGGAATATCGGTGAGAGAGAAACATCGATCAGCTGCCTCCTGCACACCTGCCACCGGGTATGTGCCTGCAACCAAGGCACATGTCCTTGACCGGAATCGAACCTGGGACCCTTCAGTCTGCATGCCGACGCTCTTTCCACTAAGCCAAACTGGTTAGGGCCATCATCTTTTTTATATAAAATTTTTATATAAAATGTAGGGTTCTCGCCCTAGCCCGTTTTGCTCAGTGGATAGTGTTGGCCTGTGGACTGAAGGGTCCTGGGTTCTATTCCTGCCAGGGGCACATGCCCAGGTTGCAGGCTCGATCCCCGGTAGGGGGCATGCAAGAGGCAGCCAATCAATGATTCTCTCTCATTATTGATGTTTCTATCTTTATCTCTCCCTTCTCTGAAATCAATAAAAATATATTTAAAATAAAAGTTTAGGGTTCTGTTTTTTTGTTGAAATTTTAAGGTGCCTGCTTCTGCTATAATTGTTTGCAATTCTTAGTACCTTTTGTAGGCCTTCCATTTTATGTCATTTAAACAAAATTTAAATATTTTAAGAGTTGGCATTTTATTAAGAATTTTAAATATTCAGTGTCCTGACTGGCTAGAATAGTTCTCTTTGGTGTTACTCATTGCCACCTGCTGGAGAAGAGTAAAAGTGCAGTTGAACACTTTTCATTCAGGTTAACAAGACCTGTTTCTCCTCCTAAGCCATGGAAATCCTATCTCCTCTAAGGAGTTTGTTCCTTATTGCCCTAGCCTAGGTGAAGGCAGAGGAATGTGTGCATTGGGGACTTGGGCAGTAGTAGGTTCTCTTACCTTTCTAATCCTGACTTGTGTCCTGAGACCTGCATCAGTCTCTTCACCTCAGGGGATGGAAAATGTGGGAGTGGGCAACACAGTGAGCTGGGATAACAGGGTAGTCCACCTTCTGATTCTAGGCTGGGATAACAGTAGTTCTGAGAGCTAAGAGAAGTGCCTGTGGTGATAATACTGGCTGCTTCAATATCTACCCTTATTGGGAACAGAGCAGCTTGGATATGTTTCTATATTCTGTGGACATGTTAGGTTTATTTACTTAGGCTAATGTTATAGAACCTGAGGATTAAAAGTTACAGAAAATTATTTTCAAGTCTGTTCTTGTAGATATAACATTAGGTTTATAAGCAAGAAGCTTGAAAACTCATTCACTATAGACCACTAAAATATTTCCTGGCTTCATGAAGGTATTTAAATTTATTGTTTGTTTTAATGTTACTTGCAGAAATTATTTTTCAAAATTTGCCAACTTCCTCAGTGAGCTCCAGTTAAGGAAACTACATTGTCCCCTGGGCTTTTCTCACCCCATCATCCTGACAGGTCTCTGCCTGCAGTCTTGCCAACCTCCAATCCATTCTCTCACTGCAACTAGAATGATCATTATAAAATGCAGATCTGAACATACCATTGCTCTTATTTGAAATATTTTAATGTTTTTTGAAGTCTAGACTCTTTAATAAGCCTAGGAGCCACTCAGGGGCAGGCCATGCCACTACTTTTTAAATATAATTTTTAAAAATATATTTGTATTGATTTCAGCGAAGAAGGGAGAGGGAGAGAGATAGAAACATCAACGATGAGAGAGAATCATTGGTAAGCTGACTCCTGCATGCCCCCTACTGGGGACTGAGCCTGGAACCTGGGTATGTGCCCTTGACTGGAATCAAACTGGGGATCCTTCAGTCCGTAGGCTGATGCTCTATCCACTGAACCAAACCAGCTAGGACCATGCTGCTACTTTTAAACCTTCCCTATTACTCCGTTCTTGCCATGTTAAACTACCTCCATTTCCAAAACACTATTCTCACTTCTGAGATTTCTCTCTCTCTCTCTCTGTGTCTCTGTCTCTCTCTCTGTCTCTGTCTCTCTCTCACACACACACAGTAGTCCCTTTGTTTGAGTAATTGACTGACTTTTACCCATTCTTTAGGCCTCAGCTTCCTTTCACAAGGAATGCCTGGAGTCCTGAAGGCTGGTGGGTCTCTGCTCTACCTTAATGCCTTTTGCCAGCTCCAGCAAAGCACCATCAATGAAAAACCATGTCCTTGTCACCATCCCCATTACACTGCAGGCTTCCTGAGGGCAGGGACTGGGCCTTGTTTACTTTTGTATCTCCCTGTGCCTAATACTGTGCCTGGGGTATAATAGATGTTCAATAAATGTTGCGTGAATATACAAAATAGCGTATTTGAAGCCTAAAAGTCTCTCCCTGGCCAGGGAGCTCAGTTGGTTAGAGCATCGTCCCGATACCTCAAGGTTCTGTGTTCGATCCCCAGTCAGGCACATCCAAGAATCTACCAATGGCCCTAGCCAGTTTTGCTTAGTGGATAGAGAGCGTCAGCCTGCAGACTGAAGGGTCCCATATTTGATTCTGGTCAAGGGCATGTACCTTGGCTGCAGGCTTCTCCCGGCCCGGGCTCATGCAGGAGGCAACCAATTGAAGTGTTTCTCTCACAATGATGTTTCTCTCTGTCTTTCCCTTTCTGTTTCACTCTCTCTAAAATATCCTCAGTTGAGGCCCTTGCTGATTTGGCTGAGGAGATAGAGCATCAGCTTAAGGACTAAAGCGCCCGGGGCTTGATTCTGGTCAAGGGCACATGCCCAGGTTGTGGGCTCAATCCCCAGTGCGGGGTGTGCAGGAGGCAGCCCATCAGTGATTCTCTCTCATCATTGTTGTTTCCATCTCTCTCCCCCTCTTCCTCTCTGAAGTCAATTTTTTAAAAAGATTAAAAAAGCAACAAGATGACACCTAGTCTGGAGGTTGGCAGTTACTAGTATTGATTCTGTGGCAGTTGCTAATATTAAAGGTGTGGGAGCCAAAGTTTTTCAGATTTCCCTTGGCCTTTTCCTCATGATTTTAAGATGGCTACTCTGGCTCTAAGCATCACATTCAAGTTTCAGAAAGGAAGAAAGGAAAGAGAAAAGGCAAAGATCAAAAGACCAAGCCAGCCAAGTGTTTCCCTTCTAAAGGCCTTTCCCTGAAAACCCTACTTACTTCTCTCTGGCCAGGATGGTCAATATAATTTAGAAAATAGTTTTTTCTTCCAGTGGGGTATATTGCCACCTTCAGCAAAAGTAGGGGACTAATAGTAAGGAAGAAGGGGGAAATACTTACTGGCCAAACAACTGGCAGTCTCTACCACATCCTTTTCTTGAAAAAATGTTACTTTTTTCCAAGATCATATCTGTAACCCATTGGTTATTTTCTAATTATAAGAACAACAAGGAAGGACCGTCACAAAATGACAGCACTGTTGTTTTCAGTCTAGTGTGCTGAATTGTAAGGGCTGGTTTAAATTTCTCCATGCTATTACTAGAGCAAGTCAGTTTCTCTTCTTTGGTGGGAGTGGCTTCTAATGGAAAAGTAAAAGAATTTCAGATATAAACTTAAAACTGTAATGAGTAGGTCTTAAGAGGATTTTTATTTTAAAATAATATTTTTGCCTGGCCGGTGTGGCTCAGTGGTTGAGCATCGCCCTATGAACCAGGAGGTCACCGTTCCATTCCCAGTCAGGACACATGCCTGAGTTGCGGACTCAGTCTCCAGTGTAGGGCATGCAAGAGGCAGTCAATCAATGATTTTCTCTTATCATTGATGTTTCTATCTCCCTCTCCCTTCCTTTCTGAAATAAAAAATATTTTGTTAAAGGATATTTTCATGGCCTATTTGTAATACTAGAGGCCCGGTGCACGTGGGGTCCCTCGGCCTGGCCTGCGGGGATCTAGCTGAAACTGGCCTAGTGCATGGATCTGTCTAGGGCAATGGTTCTCAACCTTTTTAATGCCGTGACCCTTTAATACAGTTCCTCATGTTGTGGTGACCCCCAACCATAAAATTATTTTCGTTGCTACTTCATAACTAATTTTGCCACTGTTATGAATCGTAATGTAAATATCTGTGTTTTCCGATGGTCTTAGGCGACCCTGCTAGCAGTTCTCAACCTGTGGGTCCCGACAAAATTACACTTATGAAGTAGCAACGAAAATAATTTTATGGTTGGGGATCACCACAACATGAGGAACTGTATGAAAGAGTCGCGGCATTAGAAAGGTTGAGAACCACTGGTGTAGGGCATGTCCGGCCCATCTGGCCCAGTCCCGATCGGCCAGACCCCAGTAGCAAGCTAACCTACCAGTCGGAGCATCTGCCCCCTGGTGGTCAGTGTGTGTCATAGTGACTGGTCGACCGGTCAAATGAATGGTCGGACACTTAGCATATTAGGCTTTTATCATATAGGATAGTAGGGTTTTTTGGGGGGAAATAACTACCCATACATTAGAAGTATATTTACTCTTATGACCACTTTAGTACAGAAGGGTTAGTGGAAGGAGAACTGGCTTTGAAATTAGAAACACTTGGGTTTGCAATATAGGCTATTGAAAAAGCCTCTTAAGTGACCGCCTTTCTTTTGCCCTTGCTGCTAACAGACCATTCATTCTCACCCAGCTGCAGAAATACCCTAAATGTTATCTGATTGTCATCCTAGTCAAAACCCCCAGTAGCTGGCCACATAAAGAAGCCAAAATCTTTACAATGGCCTCCAAGATCCCTTCCTCTATGCCCCACCGCCAACCTCCTTCCTTTCTGACCTCATCTTCTGTGTCTTTTCCTCCTCTTCCCTCTGCTTCAGTCATAATGAATCCTTGCGGTTCCTCAGAATCCCAAGCTCTTCTTCCTCCTCCCCCCCCCCAACCTCTCCCAAGCACTGACTTTCCTCTCTGATATCCACAGGGCCCACCCTGTGAGGGCTTTGTTGAAGGTCACTATCCTAGCCATCATCTCCTTTTTATGCTTTTTTTTTCTGTAGCACTTACATTTATCACCAACATCTTTTCATTTTATTTTACTTAATTTAAGTGATAGAAGAGACGTAAAACTTTTACTCCTAGTCTAATACTTTAATAATTTTTTCAAAAAGGAGGCAGGAAAACTAAGTCTTGAGAGTTTTCTGGGAAGATGGTAGTGATAGTAGTCTAGTTTTTGAATCTTCCTGTATGCCTCCATATAAAAGGACAATGACAAAATAAAAAATAATCAATTAACAGCTACAATAAAAGGTGATAAGATAGAGTTGCAGATTTCAAAAAGGAAAAATAAGATCCTCATGGTGTCAGGAAGAATGTGAAAGGAAGCAGAGAAGTTGAATAACTTTTGGGGTTGTAAGATTTCCTTGTTACAAAAGCAGATATGCTAATGTTTAGGATATCTATTTTTTTTTAAATAAATCTTTATTGTTCAGATTATTACAATTGTTCCTCTTTTTTCCCCCCCATAGCTCCCCTCCACCCGGTTCCCACCCCACCCTCTGCCCTTACCTCCCCCCGCCCACTGTCCTCATCCATAGGTATACGATTTTTGTCCAACCTCTTCCTGCACCCCCCACACCTCTTTCCCTCTGAGGATTGTCAGTCCACTCCCTTTCTATGCCCCTGATTCTATTATATTCACCAGTTTATTCTGTTCATCAGATTTTTTATTCACTTGAATTTTAGATTCACTTGTTGATATGTATGTGTTGTTCATAATTTTTATCTTTACCTTTTTCTTCTTCTTCCTCTTCTTAAAGAATATCTTTCAGCATTTCATATAATACTGGTTTGGCAGTGATGAACTCCTTTAGCTTTTTCTTATCTATGAAGCTCTTTATCTGCCCTTCAATTCTGAATGATAGCTTTGCTGGGTAATCTTGGTTGTAGGTTCTTGCTATTCATTACTTTGAATATTTCTTGCCACTACCATCTGGCCTGCATAGTTTCTGTTGAGAAATCAGCTGACAATCGTATGGGTGCTCCCTTGTAGGTAACTGTTTTTTTCTTGCTGCTTTTAATATTCCCTCTTTGTCTTTTGCCCTTGGCATTTTAATTATGATGTGTCTTGGTGTGGTCCTCTTTGGATTCCTTTTGTTTGGGGTTCTCTGTGCTTCCTGGACTTTTAAGTCTATTGCTTTCACCAGGTGGGGGAAGTTTTCAGTCATTATTTCTTCAAATAGGTTTTCAGTATCTTGCTCTCTCTCTTCTTCTGGCACCCCCATCATTCTGATGTTGGTATGCTTGAAGTTGTCCCAAAGTCTCCTTACACTATCTTCCTATTTTTGGATTCTTTTTTCTTATCCAGTTGGGTGTTTTTTGCTTCTTTGTATTTCAAATCTTTGACTTGATTCTCGCAATCCTCTAGTCTGCTGTTGGGTCTCTGTATAATATTTTTTATTTCAGTCAGTGTATACTTAATTTCCAGTTGGTCTTTTTTCATGTCTTCGAGGGTCTCGCTAAATTTGTTGGCCTTTTCTAAAAAATTCTTGAAAAACCTTATAACCGTGGTTTTGAACTCTATATCCAGTCATTTGCTTTCCTCCATTTCTTTCATTTGTCACCTGTTTGACTCTGCATTTTGGCTGCTTCCCTGAGTTGATAGAGTGGCTTTGTGTGCTAGGTGTCCTATAGGGCCCAGTGGCTCAGCCTCCCCAGTTATCTGAGGTGGACACTCTTGGTGCACCCCTTTGTGGGCTGTGTGCACAGTCTTGTTGTAGTTAAGCCTTGATTGTTGTTGGTATCACTGGGAGGAATTGACCTCCAGGCCAGTTGGCTGTGAGGATCAGCTGTGTCTACGCTGGGAGAACTTCTGTGCTGGAGACACCCTTATGGGGCCAGACTTGCTTCAGTGGGGCTTTGGTGCTCACTGAGTCTGCCCCCTGAGTGTATCCCTTATGGATCTGAGGAGTTGAAATCTGGATGGTCCCACTCTGACCCCTGGGTGTACTGGCTCTTGGATCTCCAAGGAGGTGCTAATTTAGCCTCTGCCTGAGGCCACCCAGCAAGAACTATGGAGAGATCTGCAGATTTCTCTTCTTTATTTGGGGTTTGGAGGTGCCCAGATGAGGCCCAGCTGTAAAGCAGTGCAAGCTGCTGTGGGGCCTTGGCCTTCTTTTGGATGTTCTGGGTCTCACTGACTCAGCTGCAGTTTGTTAGGTAAGTTTAGAATTCAAAGGACTAGGCTCATGGTCAGCAAACTGCAGCTCGTGAGCCACATGCAGCTCTTTGGTCCCTTGAATGTGGCTCTTCCACAAAATACCACGGCCTGGGCAAGTCTATTTTGAAGAAGTGGCGTTAGAATAAGTTTAAAAAATTTGGCTCTCAAAAGAAATTTCAATCGTTGTACTGTTGATATTTGGCTCTGTTGACTAATGAGTTTGCTGACCACTGAACTAGGCCATTCATATGCAAAAGCCTCTGTGCTTAGCTTGGATGGGGTGGAGTCTAAGGGCAGAGCATACAGCAGTGGCTTCATGGGGCGGGATCTCAGGGCGGAGCAAACAGCAATGGCTTCCCGCGGCCCTGCCCTAAGAGGCCCTTGGGTCTCAGTGTCCCACGGTAATTGCTGCAAGTACCTCTGAGAGATAGCCACCCTCAAGTTTCGCCTGCTGCCAGACAGACCAGTTTCTCCCTTTATGAGTTTGGGTCCCCAGGGTCTCGCCTGGAACTGGAGTTCAGAGCAGTTGGGAGCTTGTGTCTCCTTCTGGCTTGAAAAAGCCATCCGCGTACTCAGTTGCCAGCCCTCTCCCCGTGTGCGCCTCGGTACCTCTGCCTTCTGCAGCTCCTGTGAGTCTCAGTGTGCTTTTCTCTTTCCTTCTAGTTGTATAATTTCCACTCAGCCAGCCTTCCTATGGTTCTGGATGAGGTCTGTTTTGTCTTTTAGTTGTAGTTTTGAAATTGTTGTGCAAGGCAGCAGTTTAGGTGTTTACTTATGCCGCCATCTTGGTTTCTCCAGGATATCTATTTATGCTAGTTATTTTTCCTTATATCTTTTAGGTTGTTTTGCAGTTGTGAGGTAAAACTGACATATAGCACCATATAAATTTAAGAGATATATCACATACCAACTTGACTTACATATATTGTGAAATTATTACAATAACTTTAGTTACCACCCATCATTTCATTAAAAAATGGGGTTTTTTCCTTGTGATGAGAACTTCTAGGATCTACTCTCTTACCAACTTTCAAATATATCATACAGCTGTATTAACTATAGTCATATGTTGTACATCCCTAGTACTTGTCCATCTAGCTGGAAGTTTGTACCTTTGACCACCTTCATTCAATTTCCCCACCCCCATTTTTTTCTTTTTGTAACAACTAGGACTTCATGGTCTTTGGCAAGTCTGAAAATGAGTGGAGAGACATTGGCACAGTAATTGTAGCAATGATCAATGGTGGATAATAGCACAACAGATCATTAGACATTGTGTACTTCCCAATGGAAATGCACACCATGACCTATGAAGTATTCTTGCCAAAAACATATTTGAATCTGATCAAGCTTAGCTCTACTAATTTACAGGAAACACAGAGAACAGATACACATTAAATGACAACATTCAGAGCAGGATACTCTACAGTACAAAAGACTGGTCCCTTCAAAGACAATATTGCAAGAAATAAAAGATGTATTAAAAAGAGACTTAAGACATAACCAATGGACACAGATACCAAAGGGGTGAGGGTATGAGCGGGTGAGGGGGGCAATAGGGGGATAAGGACACATATGTACTAGTAATACCTTAATCAATCAATAAAGTAAGAAAAAATAACATAAAAAAACAAACAAACAAAAAGACTTAAGAGACTTAGTAACCAACTGCAATGTTTGTATTCTGATTCAAATAAACTGCATAAAATATATGTATTTTTTTAGTATAAAGAAAAGATATAAGTGTTTTTCTTGCTATCAGGACACTACAAATCAATGACTAGAAAGTAGCTTCCAATAAGACTAAAGCTTCATTTATATTTTTCTTTAATATACTCATTGAAAGCGGGGAGGGGGGGGACAAAAACTAAGTCTTCCACTACCTGTCCCAGAGGCAAATTCCATTACCATTTTTTTACATTACCATCTTTTCAGACTTGGATATAAGCATGCATGTTATTCCTTGACTTTTGACAGTTATATACACCAGATTTTATTTTTCTTCTCCTCTTATTGTAAAACTAGAGGCCCGACGCATGAAATTCATGCATGGCGGGGGGGTGTCCCTCAGCCCAGCCTGCACCCTCTCCAATCTGGGACCTCTCGAGGGATGGCAGTCGGACTTCCCTCTCACAATCCAGGACTGCTGGCTCCCAACTGCTTGCCTGCCTGCCTTCCTGATTGCCCCTAACCGCTTCTGCCTGCCAGCCTGATCACCCCCTAACCACTCCCCTGCCAGCCTGATCGATGCCTAACTGCTCCCCTGCCAGCCTGTTTGCCCCTAACTGGCCCTCCCCTGCAGGCCTGGTCACCCCAAACTGCCCTCCCTTGCAGGCCTGGTCCCTCCCAACTGCCCTCCCCTGCTGGCTATCTTGTGGAGGCCATCTTGTGTCCACATGGGGGCAGGATCTTTGACAACATGGGGGCAGCCATCTTGTGTGTTGGAGTGATGGTCAATCTGCATATTACTCTTTTATTAGATAGGATAGAGGCCTGGTGCATGGATGGGGGCCAGCTGATTTGCCCTGAAGGTTGTCCCAGATCAGGGTAGGGGTTCCCTTGGGGCGTGGGGCGGCCTGGCTGAGGGACCTGTGGTGGTTTGTAGGCTGGCTATGCCCCCGGCGACCCAAACAGAGGCCCTGGTATCTGGGATTTATCTATCTTCTATAATTGAAACTTTGTAGCCTGGAGTGGAGGCCTGGGCCGGCCAGGGTATGCAGAAAGCTTGGCTTCCTCCATCGCCGGGGGCAACCCTAGCCTCCTACTCTCTCCATACCCATGGCTGCTGCCATTTTTGTTGGGATTTATTTATCTTCTATAATTGAAACTGTAGCCTGGAGTAGAGGCCTGGGCTGGCCAGGGTGTGTGGAAAGCTTGGCTTCCTCCATCGCTGGGGAAACCCAAGCCTCCCTCTTGCTGTCTCCACGGCCACGGCCATCTTGGTTGGGTTAATTTGCATACTTACTCCTGAGTGGCTTGTGGGTGTGGCTTGTGGGTATAACGGAGTGATGGTTAATTTGCATTATACTCTTTTATTAGTTAGGATGCCACACACTAAAGAAATCTTGCCCTGGCTGGTTTGGCTCAGTGGAGAGAGCGTGGGCCTGTGGACTGAAGGGTCCTGGGTTTGATTCTGGCCAAGGGCATATGCCCAGGTTGGGGGGTTGATCCCTAGTGGGGGACGTGCAGGAGGCGGTTGATCAATGATTCTCTCATCATTGATGTTTCTATCTATCCCTCTCCCTTCCTCTCTGAAATCAATAAAGATATATTTTTTTAAAAAAAGAAAGAAAGAGCCCTGGCCAGTTTGGCTCAGTGGATGGAGTGTTGGCCTGCGGACTGAAAGGTCCCAGGTTCGATTCCGGTCGGGGGCATGTGCCTGGGTTGTGGGCACATCCCCAGTAGGAGGTGTGCAGGAGGCAGCTGATTGATGTTTCTCTCTCATCGATGTTTCTAACTCTCTGTCCCTCTCCCTTTCTTTCTGTAAATAATCAATAAAATATATTTTAAAAAAAAGAAATCTTTCAGTTGTCAATTTAATGGCTTTTTTAAAAAAATGAGTTTTCCTAGAATGACTTGAAATTACCAGTATCTTTTAAGTTTAGCTCTGTGTTTACCAGATCACTTTCTTCAAAAAGTGGATCACATATTATTTCTAACAATATTTAAATCACTTTGTAGCTCATTTTTCTAAAGGTACAGGAAGTTAAATGTTTCTTCAGGAATATTCTGTCCTCTGACACTGTACTTTGAATAGCCTAGTTTGCAAAGAGCTTTTCCACACATCTAATCCTTCCTCACTCAGGAGAGGTACTATTCCCATTTTAAAAG
Organism: Corynorhinus townsendii; assembly: GCA_026230045.1. Taxonomy (NCBI): domain Eukaryota; kingdom Metazoa; phylum Chordata; class Mammalia; order Chiroptera; family Vespertilionidae; genus Corynorhinus; species Corynorhinus townsendii. Next base: position 132,230,650 of record JAPDVU010000007.1, on the reverse strand, counting down.
AAAACTGAACATTGCTCCTGAAACCCAGTCCTATACTCTCCCCATGAAACTGAGAAGGGATGAAATGAGGAGCAAATCCTTTAAAAGTAAGACACATTTAAAATATTGCAATTTGTGGGCACTCTCCTTTCTGGGAGCATGCCCGTCCTTGCCTTTCCCTTTCTCCCCCTCCTCTCCCTCTGGCTCCAGGTATATTACCATTAGCTTCCTTGCTTCCAAGCTCCAAGGGCCCTTCCTTTACCTCTATAACTAATTTCCTAAGCCTATTTCTTCTAGGAATTACTTTTTCTACCTCTGTGATTTACCAAATGTTCTTTTACCAAAAAAAAAAAAAATTTACAATTTGTGGATTGTGTTTCACAGGTTCTCAATAGATTGGAAGGGAAATGTTTTTAATCCCATGTGTACTTATTTTAAAATATAATTTAAAAAAACATTCATACCTGAAACGTATATGTTCATGTTGACCAATATCACCCCAATAAATTTAATAAAAAATAAAATAAAAACATATTCATCTACTTACTCATCCAAACCTTTATTAAGTACCTATGATAATGCACAATCCTGTGCAAAATATTAAAGGAATACAAAGATGGATTTTAAAATTATGCCAACTCTCAAAGAGTTTACAATCTAATGGTAGTGACAAACAGTTTAACACAAACTATAAAAAAGGAATAGCAAACATTTGCCCTTAATTAGGAAAAATTACCTTATTTCTTCATTTAAAGCATAAATTTCCAGTAGGTAAATACTGCTATTATATACCTTTATTAGTTAACCCTCTTTATAAGTTGATTATTTTTATAAAAGAAAATGTCTCACTCTATCACATCTTTATGACTGGTTTAAATTTTTAGAACAAAAAATTTGCTTACAGAGGAAAAATGATAGTCATAAAATCCAATTAACATCATTCTCAGAAAGACAAAGGGTGTCTGCAATAATACGTAAAAAAATTGAACATTCTGGTTCTAGTATTAAAGAGGTAAGCCTGAATTACTTTGGAGACTTGCCTTGGACAAGTTATTATGCACAATTTCATCTCATTTAAAACCAGCTTGATATTTATTAAGATTATAATTCAGAATGCTATAATTATTTCTATCTGTCATAATACACAAGGTTAAAAAATAAGTATAAAAACTTGTAATAATTTCTATGTCAAAAATAATTTAGAATAAAACTAGTGATAAAAAGAAAACTGACAATAGGGTAGATAATTTAATAATAAACTTTCAGTGCAGAAATAAATGTAAATTTGCAAGTACCTGTTTTTTTCTATATTTTATTTTTTAAAAAATGGTCCAGACTTTAAAAATTGAAAATAAAAATGGTTCAGATAAGAAACTTAACTAGTAAAACAACTGTGAGGGTTCATTTTGTGAGATGTATTGCAGAGAAAAAGAATGGGCAAACAGCACAATTTTAAAATATGTATTGATTCACGCTTTCCAGAAGAAATTTTCCAAACAAATCACCAAAGGACAATCCTTTTCTCTGCTCTCAATGCTAAGCCATTTTTTTCTACCAAAAATAACAACATAATAACTAATCAGTTTGTGACAGCTGTGATTCTCAACTGCTTTTAAAAAATACAAGAGCAAAGTTGCAAATAGAGCACATGTAGCAATTTAAAAAAACTGAATAGCAAAGCCTTACTCTGATTAAATGACTAATCAGCTGGATTTGCCTTTTTGGCTACAGATGACTTTGCTAAAGAGCCCTGCACACATCAGAAGGGTTCCTTCCCATCCACGTTCCTAACAAAATAAGCAAAGCTGCTAACACCAGATGCTGCAAATAACAGCAGAAAGCACAGAAAGGAGGCACTGCTGGTTCTGTTTTATTCTTCAACAGATTTCTCCACTTTCTTCTTCAGCTTCATTTTCCTTACAAGAATCCTGGCTGTTGGTTTCAGTAAAATAATTTTCTTCCCCATTCTCTCTTTCTTCTATATTTTCTTCTTCATTAAAGCTAGAGGAAAAAATGTATCAATCTTTCAAAGGAAAAATGACTTGGTTTAAAGGTAAACAAACCCTTTGCAATGTATGTCATCATGAAGTCAGTCTTCCTCATGTGTATGAGCTCCAATTTATCAAGAAAACTCTATAAAAGTGCCAATTGGGAAAGTAAATATTCCTCTGAGAACTAATTTATTTCAAAACTTGGTTTACTCTTTGAACTTCACTTGAAAGCATGTTATTATATTCATTATTTATGCCAGTCAGAACTTAAATTATTCTGCTTAAAAACAAGATATTTCATCACCATGTAATATTTGAATGTGTCAAAAATATCAATATGTTTTACAACAGTTCACATGTATTTCATTAGGTAAAGTTCCTTTTAAAATATTATAGAACAGATTTTTTACTTTCCTGCAGGTAAGAATTTTTTCAGAGGTATACCATCCAGACATTTTATATATGTTACCTTTCTTTATCTTCAGTGAAACTTTTCATCTCTTGATTGCTGAAGGACTCAAATATTTTTCCATTTTGGCCTTTCTTTGAAACAAACTCATCAGATATTCCTAGTGTTTTTAGGGTGTTAGAATAATGCTTTTCTGCTGCCATTCTTGCATTTTTCTATAGGAAAGACAAACCTTTTTAGATGAGAACAAAAGACTTTAACTTTCCATTAAGAATGTATGTGTTAAAAGCTCCAGTGAAAATTAAACTTAGTAATCACAGTTGGCTGAAAATATTCCATTCCTAGGTATATGCCCCACGAGACATGTATAAAAATGTTCAGAATAGTACTGTTTGAAACAACCCCAAGCTGGAAACAACCCAAATATCAGCAGTAGGATGGATAAATAAGTTGTAGTCTATTCATACAAAAGAATAAAATAAAGCAATGAAAATGAATGAACTCTAGTTATACACCACAACACATAATAAAAGAGTAAGATGCAAATTGACCATACCTTCATAACACCCACCAGCCAATCAGGAGTGAGCATGCAAATGAACCCAACAAAGATGTTGGGTTCATTTGCATATGCAGGCACTGAGCAGCCGGGGGTGGCATGGGAAGGCGGAAAGTCAGCTCTGGGCTGGAGTGAAAAGGCGACTCCAGCCAGAGCGAAGGTGGTGCCGGCAGCCAGAGAAAGGGAAGCCCATTCTTGCACAAATCTTCATGCACTGGGCCTCTAGTATGTGTGTGTGTGTATATATATATATATATATATATAAAATATATACACATATATATAATATATATGATTCATTTACCAAAAGCCCCCAGACAGGCAAAACTAAACTATATAAATCACAAATGGTAAACTGCAAAGAAAAACAAGGAAATGCCTATCTCAAAATTTAGAATGGTGGTTACCTCTAGGGGAGAGGGAGAGGATTTGACCCGGGAGAAGTGCATTGGGTCTGAGGTGCTGGCAGTGCTCTGTTAACCTGGGTGGTGGCCACTTGAATTCTGATATATAATTATTCTTTACACTGTGCCTATTTTATGACTGCTTAAGGATATCTGGAAAAATCAGTAAGAAAATAAGTTCATATGAGGCCTAGCCATTTTGGCTCAGTGGATGAAGCATAAGCCCATGGACTGAAAGGTCCCGGGTCTGATTCCAGTCAGAGGCACAAACCTCGGTTGCATGCTTGATGCCCAGCCCTGTTTGGGGCAGGTATAGGAGGCAACTGGTCGATATGTCTCTCTCACATCAATGTTTCTCTCTCTGTGTCCCCATCCCTTCCACTCTCTCCCTAAAGGTAAATGGAGGGATGTCCTCGGGTGAGGATTAACAAACAAAACAAAACAAAAAAAGAAGTTCATGAGATAGTTTTCAGAGGGTTTTTTATGTGCCTACTGAAATTTCTGCTTTTTATAAGCCATATCTCTACTCCATCACAGATAATACAATCATCAGTGCTGTTATCTTTACTCTGTAGAGGAAGTAATAGATACAGAAAAAACACACACATGAATTTAAAACTGGGTTCAAATCTCCAGAAAGGTACTTCCTGGTTTTGGGATCTGTGGGAATTATGATGACCCTCTCATACTGGAAGCAAGTCGGAAGTTGTCACAGGTCCTGAGACCGCTGGCTTTACGGAGCCACAAGATAACTGGGGTTTACACTAGGGCTTTGGCGTTAGTCTGCTTTTAGCTCCTATGAGTGGATATGAGCTAGGGCCAAGAATTGCCATCTGGACCTCCAACAAAAGCAAAGTGACTAGGAATGGCCCAATTCTAATGGCACCCAGTCTCATCCCCCAATTTAACAAAGAAACCAAGATGTTCCCATCACCCTCACTGAGTTTAAGCAGTTTGCTTAAGGTTCACAAGAATGGTAAGCAGCAGAACCAAGTCTCTTTACCCTTTTCTGGGTCTTTTCCGCTCCACCATGCTGCTTTTATCTAAATGGTAGGGGTCGTTCTGGACTTTGAAGGTAGCCTAAAGCCTGGCTTCAGCAATGCTATTGCCAGATATTTGCCCCATCCAGGTACTCCAGTTAATGAAGGATCATGGAGTCTAATGTTCCATGGGAGAAATCAAAATAGTAAAAACTGATTACAATGGATAAAACTATCAGCAGTGCATCTTCTGACACTCTGGAAAGCTGAAAAAGAAACACTTTAACTGCTGCTAAAATGCACCTAGTGTGAGTAACACTCTAGAAAAGGAAGTGAATAAGCATCCAGAGGCTCTGAATGCCGACAGACCAGCCTTGGGGGAACTGAAAGGCACGGCAAAGTACGAAGATGAGAGTTATGCTCCAACGACTGTAAAGAAATCCCAAACCTAACTGAATGCATTAAGAATGGCATGTTCTGCCCTAGCCCGTTTGGCTCAGCGGATAGAGCATCAGCCTGTGGACTAAAGGGTCCTGGGTTTCGAGCTCGATCCCCGGTGTGGGGCGTGCAGAAGGCAGCTAACCAATGATTCTCTCTCATCAATGATGTTTCTCTCTTTTCCTCTCACAAATAAATAAAATATATATATTTTAAAAGATGGCATATTCTGATTTAAGCAAAATAGATTAAATACTAATCAAAGTTAGTGCTCATAAACCTTCACCTGAATTCAATTTAGAATTCAAAGCAGTTTAGAATTCAATTTAACATCTCCTCAATCAGCAAGCTGTGATTTCCAAGAAACAGGATAACATGGTTTGTTCTGTACTGGATCATAGGCCTACTGTTGCGATAATTCAGTAACAGCAAGACCACAATTAACACTTACAAATGGGTAATGCTTAAAGTTGTGAGTGAATTTATTACATAACAGCTGTTAATTAGCACCAGCAGTCACAGCAAAATAGACTGCAAGAAGAAAGTACTAATTTCTGTGAACAAAACCAAAGCAATGATGAGCACTGCCAGTCATTCTGTATAATGAAGTACCTTTTAATATTTTATAGCAAGGTGAATAGTGTGTAATTGTTAACTAAAACAAACATTTCCCCCTTGCATTTCACCATGCAAAAGAATTATAATAAAGAGATAAAAGGAACAGTTAAAATAGCTTCATAATTGTTTATTTTACTATTAAACATCCTGTAAGAAAATTTGTCTGTTTCATGAAACCAAAATAACAAGTGATGAAAGTTTGTCTATTAGCACCTAGAATCTAGGTCCTAAATTGAATGAAAAAAATGCTTATTTTTTATAATTTTTATAACTGTAAGTTTATAGTAATTCTTTCATTTAATAATTACTAAGTACTCATTTTGTGACAAGCCCTCATGGAAGATAGGGGGTATATACGAAAGTTATTTTGGTCAAAGGGAACAGCCTATGTGAGGGCCAAAAGTGATAGAAGAAATATCAGCTATGAAACTAACCTGTTTTCAACATTTAAAATTTATTTAGAGGTTTAATTTCATACTCATCACTTGTTTTGCCACATTTTCTCTGGTGCTTAGAAACAGTGGGAATTCACAACAGGGCAAAACTGCTTGTTAATGTTGAGACTCATCACTAATTCATCAGGGTAATGCTCTCAGCCTGGGCTAATCCCAGAAAGAAAATGACAGGTCAATCTGGCTAATTTGATCATAACAGTTCAGTTTTGGTTCAATAAGTGTTTATTAACATCTCCTCTGTTTATGATGTTGTCCTAGGTGTCGGGATTATAAAGGTTTGATCACTCCCTTTAACATTAACTAGTTGTCCAGCCAGCGTGGCTCAGTGGGTGAATATAGACCAGGAGGTCACAGTTGGATTCGATTCCTGGTAGGGGCAGGTTCGATCCCCAGTGGGGGGAATACAGGAGGCAGCAGATCGATGACTCTCTCTCATCATTGATGCTTCTATCTCTCTCTCCCTCTCCTTTCTCTTCCTGAAATCAATAAAAACATATTTAAAAAAATAAAAAACAGACCATCTCAGTGTTTGAGCGAAGAGCTATGAACCAGAAGGTCCAGATTCATTCCAGTCGGACCCAAACCCAGGTTGTGGGCTTGATCTCCAGTGTGAGGCGTGCAGGAGACAGCAGATCAATGATTCTCTTATATCATTGATATTGTCTTTCTCTCCCTCTCCCTTCCTCTCTGAAATCAATAAAAATACATATTTTTAAAGTAACTAGCTGGAAGGGAAGAGAGATCATTAAAATAATTTCCACACAACATGGCAGGAGCAAAGAGAAAGGTATGCAAAGGGTAATAAAAGAACACAAAGGAAAGGGCACCAATGCAAGCAGGGGAAACAATGCAAGAAGTGATTTTACTCTAAGACTTAAAGAGTAGGAGGAAAGGTAGAAGAGGTTCTAAGGATGTTCAGAAACAGCATGAATAAAGATTTCAAGTTTGAAACTAGTAGTCTGGTATGGCCTGAGAGTAAAAGGGTGTATAAAGTTCAACATGAGGGAGAGCACAGTGGTAGATTAACTAAAGAGGTTAACAGGGGTCAGGTCATAGAGGATTCTGTATACCATGTTACAGTGGTTTATCTTCTGAGAGAAAGCAGGACAGCTCTGTGTTGAGTGTTTGGAAGCAGATTGATTTGGGTTCCAATTATTTAATATCTGTAAATTTTATGAATTACTTGCCTTCTTTGAACTTCAGTTTCTTCCTCTGCAATATAGGACTAACAAGCTTGTAGCATTTTATTGAGAAGTCAATGACAAGACCTCTTCATACCATTCACTGACAATGAGAACGAATGGTTCCATGAATGCATGACTGCCACCATTATCAAGGGTTATTAACTACCTACCCAGGGTTAACATTTTTGCAAGGGAATAAGAACAGCAAAATAAAGATATAATGGGTGGCTTTGCAAAGAACAGGACAGACAAACAAGTCAAACCATTATATTAACTCAGATAGGAAATAATAGAGGTTTCACCTGGCATTTCACCATAAGAAGTGGAGAAAGACAGATCCAAAAATGATATAGGGATAAAATTTGTCAGTTCAGTGACAATTGAATGGGGGGAACAGTGGTTCCCAGTCATCCTAAACAGTGGTCCAAGCAAAACAGAAAATCAAAGAGGAGGATCTAGTTTGGGGTAAGATGAATATAAGATGCCAGTGGGAAATCTGGGTCAATACCCACCAGATAAGAGGACATAAAAACCTACAGTTAGCTGCTTTGAGCCAAAGTCAATCACTTTACACTAAGTAATATAAAACAGCTTATGATTTTTCCCCCTAAAGTTGAAACTGAGATGTTAAAAGAAACCCACCCCTTAAAATGACAAGCACTACATAAATTATATCCAAATCAGTAAATAAAAGGTCCCCATAACTTTGAGAAATTATAATATGTAGATTAACCCATAATACATACCCCTAGTCCTCAATGACTGCTGGCTCCCAACTGCTTGCCTGCCTGCCTTCCTGATTGCCCTTAACTGCTTCTGCCTGCCAGCCTGATCACCCCCTAACCACTCCCCTGCCAACCTGTTTGCCCTTAACTGCCCTCCCCTGCAGACCTGGTCCCTCCCAACTGCCCTTCCCTGCTGGCCATCTTGTGGTGGATCATCTTGTGTCCACATGGGGGCAGCCATCTTGTGTGTTGGAGTGATGGTCAATTTGCATATTATCCTTTTATTAGATAGGATAGCCAAGAAAGGAAACAACCTAAGAATCCATTCAAAGATGAATGAATAGAGAAACCAAGATGGCGGCATAGGTAAACAAACACCTGAACTTGCTGCCGCGCACAACCACTTCAAAACTACAACTAAAAAACAAACCGACATCATCCAGAACCACAGAAAGGCTGGCTAAGTGGAAATTCTACAACTAGAAGGGAAGAGAAAAGCACACTGAGACTCAGAGGAGCTGTGGAAGTAAAGTGCAGAGGTACGGAGGCACGCGCGTGATGGGCTTTTTTAATCTGCAGGGAGACACAAGCTCCCTACTGCTCTGAACTCCAGTTCCAGGTGAGACTCTGGGGACCCAGACTCATACGGGGAGAAACTGGACTGTCTGGCAGTGGGCGGAACTCGAGGGCGGCTTTCTCTCAGAGGTGCTTGTAGCGATTACCAAGAGACACTGAGACCCAGGGGCCTCTTAGGGCAGGGATGACGGGAAGCCATTGCTATTTGCTCCACCCTAAGACTCCGCCCCATCCAAGCTGTGTGCAGAGGCTTTTGCATATGAATGGCCTGGTCCTTTGAAAACTAAACTTACCTAACAAACTACAGCTGAGTCAGAGAGACTCAGAACATCCAAAAGAAGGCCCAAGGTCCCACAGCAGCTTGCATTGCTTCACAGCTGGGCCTCATCTGGGCACCTCCAAAACCCAAACAAAGAAGAGGAATCTGCAGATCTCTCCATAGCTCCTGCTGGGTGGCCTCAGACAGAGGCTAAATTAGCACCTCCTTGGAGATCCAAGAGCCAGTGTACCCAGGGGTCAGAGTAGGACCATCCAGAGTACAACTCCTCAGATCCATAAGGGACACACTCAGGGGGCAGACTCAGTGAGCACCAAAGCCCCACCGAAGCAAGTCTTGCCCCATAATGGTGTCTCCAGCACAGAAGTTCTCCCAGCGTAGACACAGCTGATCCTCACAGCCAGTTTGGCCTGGCGGTCAATTCCTCCCAGTGATACCAACAACAATCAAGGCTTAACTACAACAAGACTGTGCACACAGCCCACAAAGGGGTGCACCAAGAGTGTCCACCTCAGGTAACTGGGGAGGCTGAGCCACTGGGCCCTCTAGGACACCTACTACACAAAGTCATTGTATCAACTCAGGGAAACAGCCAAAATGTGGAGACAAAGAAACAGGTCACAAATGAAAGAAAGGGAGGAAAGCAAATGACGATATAGAGTTCAAAACCACGGTTATATGGTTTTTCAAGAATTTTCTAGAAAAGGCCAATAAATTTAGTGAGACCCTTGAGGATATGAAAAAGGACCAACTAGAAATTAAGCATACACTGACAGAAATTAAAAATAATATACAGAGATCCAACAGCAGACTAGAGGATCACAAGAATCAAGTCAAAGATTTGAAATACAAAGAAGCAAAAAACACCCAACTGGAAAAGCAAAAAGAAAAAAGAATCCAAAAATATGAAGATAGTGTAAGGAGCCTCTGGGACAACTTCAAGTGTACCAACATCAGAATTATGGGGGTACCAGAAGAAGAGAGAGAGCAAGATACTGAAAACCTATTTGAAGAAATAATGACTGAAAACTTCCCCCACCTGGTGAAAGAAATAGACTTACAAGTCCAGAAAGCGCACAGAACCCCAAACAAAAGGAATCCAAAGAGGATCACACCAAGACACATCATAATTAAAATTAGAATATTAAAAGCAGCAAGAGAAAAACAGTTAATTACCTAGAAGGGAGCACCCATATGACTGTCAGCTGATTTCTCAACAGAAACTATGCAGGCCAGATGGGAGTGGCAAGAAATATTCAAAGTGATGAATAGCAAGAACCTACAACCAAGATTACTCTACCCAACAAAGCTATCTTTCAGAATTGAAGGGCATATAGCTTCACAGATAAGAGAAAGTTAAAGGAGTTCATCACCACCAAACCAGTATTATATGAAATGCTGAAAGGTATTTTTTAAGAAGAGGAAGAAGAAGAAAAAGGTAAAGATAAAAATTATGAACAACAAATACATATCAACAAGTGAATCTAAAAATCAAGTGAATAAAAAATCTGATGAACAGAATAATCTGGTGAATATAATAGAATCAGGGGTATAGAAAGGGAGTGGAATGACAATACTTGGGGGGAAAGGGGTGTGGGGGCTGCGGGAAGAGACTGGACAAAAATCATACACCTATGGATGAGGATAGTGCGGGGTGGGTAAGGGCATGGGGTGGAGTGGGAACCAGGTGGAGGGGAGCTATGGGGGAAAAAAGAGGAACAACTTTAATAATCTGAACAATAAAGATTTAAAAAAGAAAGAAAGATGAATAGATAAAGAAAATGTGGAATATATACACAATAGAATACTATCCATCCATAAAAAGAAGGAAATCTTGCCATTTGCAGTGGACTTTGAAGGCGTTATACTAAATTAAATAAGTCAGACAGAAAGACAAATATTGTATGATCTCATTTATATGTGGAATCTAAAATTTAAAAAAACACAAATAAATAAAGAGGTCAAATTTGTGGTTAACCAGGAGGAACTGGATGAAGGTGGTCAAAAGGTACAAATTTCCAGTTATAAGATACGTTATGTACCGGGATTGTAATATATAACATGGTAACTATGTATGAGATATTTGAAAGTAGCTGAGAATAAATCCTGAAAGTTCTCATCACAAGGAAAAACAATTGGGAGTAAGTATAGGAAGTGATGGATGTTAATTAAAGTTACTGTGGAATCATTTTTTAATTTATGCATGTCAAGTCATTATGTCGTACACCTTAACCTTATCCAGTGCTGTATGTCAATTATATCTCAAAAAGAAACAAAAACAAACAAGCCCACTGGCAGAAATAAATCTGATTCAATTAGCCATTTTGTTTCATTTTTTAATTCTTCAAAGATTTAAAGCATATCATGACGCCTTAACTTAATATTTGGCCAAGCTGGTATGAAAAAAAGACCAACCATTAAAAAGGTGTTGTGGAACTATTCTTTTGGAAATGATTAAATTAGTACTATGTTCTTTATTAAGCTTATGTGCCTCATCAACAAGATTCAATCTTAGATTTTGGCAAAATTACTTACTTCACTGGCTTGATGAAGCTGTCACAGAAACCTATGTCTTAATACATTATATAGCACATAAGAAAAATGGACTGTTAAGAGCTGTATATATTTTTAAAAAAACCCACAACAACTGACAGTAGCTCTTAAATTCCAACAATCACAACCTGAGCAACTCTTTGAAATAGTAGCGGCCTGTGTTTTAATTTTTCTTCTCTTTCTTCTAGTTCTCGTCGGTATTCTCTCATCCTTTCCTTTTCACTCTCTCTAAAATCAAATAAAAGGAGAATTTTAAAAAGAAATAAGAACTTGTATATATAACATTTTAGGTTAGATGGCAGATTAGAAATTAAATTATGAGCACCATTTACTGTTGACCACCATTCCTTTTCTAGACTGGTAAATTTTGCAAAGAACAGAACTGGAACACAGAATAAAAATTCTAGGTTCTGATAGCACACATTTTTACATCCTGGGAGCAGTCTTTGTACTCTGAAGGTTCTGAAATCTTCAAGACATGTTTTATGGGGCTTCAAACTGGCCTGAAAAGATAAATGAATGAATGTCGTCCTCTTATCTCATATGTAAGTGTATAAAACCAAAAAAAAATTTTTTTTTTTGGTCCAAAATAGGTATGTTCTCTTTAAGAAATTTATTCTGAAAATAAGAACTTGTTCTTTATTCCCTTAAATGAGATCTGCTATAGGTTGGTGGCAGAGTTAATTAAATGAGATGAGGAGAAATGGGGCATATGAGACTATAATATATAGAATAGGAACCAAAATACATAAATTCACAGTAAGTGTACTTATTATTTGGGCAAGATCCAATAATGAATTAAACTATGCTATTTCTCTATGTAAAATATAATAACTCTATCAAGATAATAAGATTTCATGGATTAGAGAAAATAATTATACTGTAAAATGATAACTATGTTTAATTATATACAAGTTGGTATTATTAAAAATCCAGTTTACTTTCTAAGGATGAATGAATATTTCTAAGGAATTATTTTGCTCAACTTCATCAAATTAAGCCCCTTTTACCAATGAATTGATATAAGGAGCTATATTCCTTATAATGTCTGACACTGACAGACATTATAAGGAATCCTATATAATAAAAGCCGAATATGCTAAGTGTCTGACCGTTAGTTTGACCCTTCAACCAGTCGCTATGACATGCACTGACCACCAGGGGGCAGATGCTTCGACCCGTAGGTTAGCTTGCTGCTGGGGTCCTGCAGATCAGGAGTGGGGGAGCTGGGCTGGACACGCCCTGGAGCCCTCCAGAGGTCCTTCCCCAGCCAGGGTGGGGTCCCAGATTGCACCGGGCCTCTAATTAAAAGGAAATATAGATTTTGGGAAGTATTATAGATCAGATTAAAAATTAATAAATCATATTACTTACCCAGCTTTGGGGGAGTTATTTTCCTACTTAAATATGAACATTTTAATGTTTATGTGTAACATAAAAATGTTACTCTGGAACATTGGTTTTCAAACTTTATTCTGCAGAATTCCAGAGTTCTGTAAAGGGGTTCTGTGAATATTTTTATTTATTTATATTAAAACTGTGACAAAATGAAACCCATATCACTAAACATTAACACACCTGTTAATCGACACTTTCACATAATTGATGTTACTTAACACCAGTGTTAACTTAACTGTGCTATCAGCTTTCATGTAAATCTTAGAACAAAGATCTTTTACATATCTGTTTATTGAAGAATATTCTGAGATTACATGACAAGCTGTTGAAAAAGCTTTATATGTGTGCTTCAAGATTTTTCTCTATATTGTGCAATCAAAAATAATATAAAGAGATTTAAAATGCCAATATAAGATATTAACTATAGCCACAATATAAAACATTTCTGTTCAATAACATGGCTTCATGGTCCTCACCATCAGGTGTGTATACATTTATATGTTGGTTCTCATCATGAGGTGAATGAGAGAATGTGAGTGTGTGTGTTTGTGTGTGTGTGTGTATTGAGTATAAGTAACTGATAATAACTTGAATCCAGAAACTAAAACACTAATATTCTTAATTTGTTCAGATATTGGTAACTATTGATTTTTTAAAGTTTGAAAACCAATGGTCTAGAGGTTCTGAATTCTTTCATGATACCTGAGAGATTTTATTCTGGATTTAGACATTTGAGCTAAACTTTGATGCGAGTCATAAGCCTTAGTCCGGGTTGTCAGTAGTTTCTGCAATTCTTTCATTCTTTGTTTCTGCTTGGTTAGGATCCGAGTTCTCTCTTCTTCCAACATTTTCTTTTCCTCAAGTGATCTCCTGAGGGCAACAAACTAAGGCTTAATTCACTTTAAGCCAATGAGAATGTTGCTTAGCAAAGATTTAACACAGGATAATTCAAAGGCTGAAAAAAGGCAACCTTTTGAGAAGGATCTGACTTGTGAACTTGGAAATCAATAGGCCAACTCTAACCTTTTCTATTCCCAAGGATTCATAAAATGGAAATTACATTTCTTAGCACACACTTTTGCAAAATGTTCTATATTATAAAGTAAAATATATTACCAGATATAGTAATTTCTTTATACTTTCAAATTCACCAACATAAAATTAATAGTGCCATGTACACTATTTTAGCAATCATAGGTCAGTCAATCCAGTATCCTAGTTATTTACCTGGTGGCTTGTTCTCTTCCTCTGGAAGATACTGTGGGCATTGGAGGGTTGCAGTTATAAGGCACACGCTTTGCATTTGGACTTCTTATTGGTGACTTGTGCCTTAGAGACTGATAAGCCCAATGTGTTTCTTTCAAATTTTCTTCATCTGCTTTGTTATCTGCTGAATTTTTCTCTCTTTTAGTGGATGCATGTGAGGCTGCATGAAGATCAGATGGTTTGTAAGCTAATAGGATTTTTGGACTTTTCTGTTCTGAGAGGTGCTTCTGATATCTCTCAGGAGGTTCTCCAAAATCAGCAACCTGGCTCCTAGACTTCGATTTACACTTCAACTTTTCAGCCTGTTTGGGATCCTTGGGCTTCCCTGCAGCAAAACTTCTGTGACGTGGACTGTAAGATGGAGGGGATGAATTCAGTAAAAATTCTTGGGCTCTCAGCTGTGTCTTAATGTTTCTAAAGAGCTCTTCTTCTTTTAACCTGTTATTGGTAGTTGAACCATAAGTAGATCGAGGTATGGGTCTGGCTTTAAATCGATTTGTTTTCTTTTTAGACTTAATAAAGTCTCTCAGCTGCTTTTCCCGGATTGCTCGCTTTTGTTCCTCCCTTGCAATAAACTTAAAGGGCTTTAGTGAGGCCAAAAGTGCTTCTTTGTTTTTCTCCTTCATAGTCCTCCTCCGTTCTTCATTTTGCTTGACTGTATCATGATAACGGGGGAAAAAGACAAATTCTGGAACTGGGTTGGCTCGGAATTTTTTCTTACACTCCGAATCTTCTTGCTTTTTGAGCAGTTTGTGTACCATTTCAATATCTGATTTATATTTCATGTTCTCTTCTTTTTTCTTCTGTTCTCTAATCATCATTTGAAAAGGCTCAGGTACTGTAATCTTTGGCACCCATTCTTTTGATTTCTTCCTTGTTTTTTTAATTGCTGGGAAGTCAGCATCTTCACACTGAAAGTAATCTTTAACAGAAAAGTTGGTCCACATGTTGTTGATGAGCTCCTTAGCATAGGTCATCATTCTGCTTTTCTCAGGACAGTCTTTTGCTAAGTTGGGCAGCTCATCTTCAGAGGAAGACACAATCAAGGAGGAAGAATGACCTAAATCAGGTTCTGAAAGTGATGTGATTAACGAGATAGGATGATAGTTCTTTTCTGATACACACCTAAATGAGAAGAATAATTAGGTTACACTTTCAGTTGTATGTGACCAAATATAAAAATTAAGAATTATATATTTTCTTAGATCAAGATATAATCAATTAACCCAACTGGTGTGGCTCAGTGGTTGAGCATCAGATCTATAAACCAGGACGTCATGGTTCGATTCCCAGGTTGTGGGCTTGATCCCCAACAGGGGGCATGCAGGCGGCAGCTGATCCATGATTCTTTCTCATATTTGATGTTTCTATCTCTCTCTCCTCCTTCCCTCTCTGAAATCAATAAAATATATACATATATTTTTTTACAAAGGTATAATCAATTAGAAGATAGGAGCTGGATACGGCTTGTAAAAATTAACACTTTTATTTAGAACAGAGGAGGAAAATGCCTATAAATTATCTAATCTGGCCCTAACCAGTTTGGCTTAGTGGATAGAGCGTTGGCCTAAGGACTGAAGGGTCCCAGGTTCGATTCTGGTCAAGGCATGTACCTTGGTTGCGGGCACATCCCCAGTATGTGCAGGAGGCAGCTGATCGATGTTTCTCATCGATGTTTCTAACTCTCTATCCCACTCCCTTCCTCTCTGTAAAAAATCAATAAAATATATTTAAAAAATTTATCTGACTCCCTAATTTTATAAGGGAAGATTATGAGACAGTTGAGACTTCTTGTGTCTAACCTCTAAATTGAATTCTCCACTGTTTCCACAAACACCGTTTTATTTGTTATTTTTTAAAATATATATTTTTATTTATTTCAGAAAGGAAGAGAGAGATAGAAACACCAATGATGAGAGAGAATAATTGATCGGCTGCCTCCCGCACGCCCTCCACTGGGGGTTGAGCCCTCAACCTGGGCATGTGCCCTTAACCAGAATTGAACCTGGGACCCTTTAGTCCACAGGTCAACGCTCCATCCACTGAGCCAAACCAGCTAGGGCTCCACAGAGACTGTTTTAAAATATACATCTGATCATGTCACTCTCCTTCTTGAAACTTTCCCATAATTTGTCACTGTTATGAAGTCAAATACAGATTATAGAGTCCTTTAATATTAGCCCCTGCCTAGCTTCCCAGTTTCACCTCTCATTTCTCCCTACCCCCATCACCATTCTAAGTCATATCCAATCACATGAAGTTCCTCACACACACCATTCCTCATGCCACCATGCCTTTGCACACACCGTTTCAGCTGCCTAGAAGGCCACTCCTTGCTTCCTACATTTGCTGCAGCTACACACACCCCTTAAGACTGAACCCAGATATGACTTCAATAGAAAATTCTTACCTGTGTCCCTCCACTGACATCTGTCAGAGTGTCAGCAATCAACTGCTTTTTCCTGGCTCTATAATGTTATATTGCAATTTTTCGTTCTCAGCTAGTCTTTGAGATCCTTGAGGGCATCTCAATTTTGATTTCCTAGTGTCCAAGCAAGGTCTGGCACCCAGGAGATTACAATCAGTGCTGACCCACTGGATAAGCTAAGGGACTTGCCTCAAGTTTCAAAATAAGCCAGTTTATCACAGAAATAGGTCTTGAAATTAAAGACAATTTTGAAAACTTAATCAGATTTATGTTTTAGTTCTAAACAATTGTATTATATCTTTAATAAGCTCATGTTAATCCACATATTATAAAAATCTTTTAAATTTTCAATATTCATCATTTAAAAAATGGTCCAGACTAAATATTCTGATACATGTCTACAGTTGTATGAATGATAGGTCAGAAAGAAAAGACCAAATGGCCACCAAATGACCTCAAAGCAAGAAGCCACCTGGTAGGTTGATAAGCCATTCAACATTTTGAATAAAATTTCACCTCCATATATAATTAAAAGTACAAAGGGATATTTGAGAGAAAATATTCTGAAATAATTTTATTCTGTACTTTCTTCTTTTAAGATTTTTAAATTGATTTTTAGAGAGAGAAATATTAATGGGAGAGTGCAACATCAATCAGCTGTCTCTTACATACCCCACCCCCTTCAGGGGATTGAGCTCGAAACCTGGGAATCAAACCAGCAACTCTTCAGTACGTGGGATGATGCCCAACCAACTGAGCCACACCAGCCAGGGCTTGTTCTGCACTTTTAAGTATAATTTTTATTTTATAGTCCACAAATAACATGTACAAACTTACATGGAAGAGACACTAGAAGCTTCATCCCTGGTGATCACTGGCTCCACTTTCTTTAAATTTAATTTATTCTGGTACATTTTCTCTAACTTTGCCATAGTTTCCATGTGGGCAGTCTTCAGCTCTTCTAGTTTCCTGAAATATTCTTCATTAGAGTGGTAAATATCAGAAAAGTCCGCAGGGGCCTCATAGTTCATATATGTTAGGTTATTCACCCCGGAAATGATGTTAAAGTCAGTCTGATGGGAGGAAAAAGCCTGTTATTTGCTATTTGGAATTGAAAAACAAATAAATTTGACACTAATTCCCAATGCTGCTTCTTACTTGTTAGCTATGTACATTTCCCCCTCACAACATTTTATTAAGAACAAGAGAGCGAGACCAAGTTGCCAGAAAATAAATACTATTTGATCCTTTTTATAAAAGATGGTTAGATTCCTGGATCATGTACTAACCCATACACTATAATAGGATAGAACTAAACTATCCTTAATAAAGACCCTCCTTTTGAGTTGTAAGTGATAACTGAGATTAAGAAGAACCAAGTTCCTCTTACTACAAACCAAGCAACTACAGCCCAACACCCAGAGCTTGGCTCCTACAGTATGGGCCACAAGGGTGCGCCAGTGGAGAAGAGAGGAGGGTGGCGGGAACAGAGTTCTCATTGGCTCATCAAGAACCCAGGAAGAAGTCCTCCTGGATGTGCAGGGGAGACCTCACAGGAAGTACAAGGGTTGGAAGCGGGTGGGAGGTAGTTTCAGAACAGCCACTCCTGGGGACAACAAAGAGCAGTAGCTATCCTGAGTGACAGGGACTTTGGGAGTGAAAGAGAACAAGAATAGTACAGGATAGCATTGTAACTACACGGAGTGTAGTTATTCTATATATAGGTCATGCCTGGAAGAGTCTGATAGATCTTTCCCCTAACTCTTTTATTTTCTTTTATTAAATATTTTTTATTGATTTCAGAGAGGAAGGGAGAGGGAGAGAGAGATAGAAACATCAATAATGAGAGAGAATCACTGATCGGCTGCCTCCTGCATGCCCCCTACTGGGGATCAAACCCACAACTCAGGCACGTAACCTTGACCAGAATCGAACCGGGGACCCTTCAGTCCATAGGCCAAACCATCCACTGAGCCAAACCAGCTAGGGCTCCCCTAACTCTTCATATACATCTCATAGTTCTTTTAATTGAAGCTATAGAGGTAAAACTCCACATTCTCCGTAAATATAGAAATTTAATATTTTCTCAGTTGAGAAATAGTTAAAATTATTTATGATACTATGCATAAAAGGCTGCTGTCCATGGTCTTAAATTTAGCCTATTGCCTGAAATATACTGAGAATGAAAAAAGAATATTTGCCTTAGAAAATTATAGACCCAATCTGGTAAGACACTAGGAAATAAATCTGAGTAGCTTCTCCCAATGAGAAAATGCAGAAGAGTCACTTGTATATAAAAGTTATAAATATGAGTTTTTAAACAGTGTACAGGAGACCAGTATTGTACTACTTGGGCTAACTTAGAGAAAAATGAATGAAGGAAAACAAATGTTTTTCAGTAGAGCTGGTGTGCAGAAATTTACCAACAAATCTATGACTCAAAGAACTGCTTTATTGTCATACAACTCAAGAGAATTTTCTGATATCTTCTCCTGTTTCTACATGAGCTCCTCATCATTACCTTCTTACCTGTGGAAATGAGTACTTTGTTAACTTCCTCATTCATTAAATTCTAAAGGACACCCCCAGCATTCTCTAGCTGCTTAAAGATACAAATCAAATAAACACTTCACCTTCCAGAAGCTTCAGTGAGTTTAGGGGAGGATGTGTACATAAATAATGGGCAGCAGATTTTGAAGGAGACAGTGAGCTGCTCCTATCTCTGTCACAATATCAGTTACCATAAGAGCTCAGAGAAGTAATACCTAATTCTGACCACTGGGGAAAGAAGAGGCAGAATTTAAAGGGTGCACCAGACAGAGACAATGTTAGATGAGGACAAAGCTTGTCAGATTAGGGAAACAGTGAAAAACAAAGAAGTCTGAGACACAGTGCCAGAACATTAATCATATGTTACTGCATGATGATGCAACTGGCAGCTACTCTGTTCTTGATAAGGAAACTGAGGCTCAGAGGATTTAGGTGACCTGCCTGCAATCACACACCAGTAAGTAGTAGGGCTGGGATTTAATCCAAATCCCAAGTGTTAGGCTGCAAAGACACACCGTAGGAAGGGATTTTTAGCCACATGAGGAAGGAACAGGCATGGTATGCTCAGAGAGAGGTAAACAGTCTGGGGGCTACTGAGAACGGGATGGAGCACGGGGGAGGATGGGGAACAAAGTAAAAAAGGCAAGTCAAGAGCTTCAACCAGGCAGCAGGAGCCTTGAAGGATGTGAGCAGAGTGCCCTGATCAGTAGTGCTCAGAAGGATTCTTCTGGTAGCCAAGAGTGAAAATGAAGGAAGAAAGGTTAGCAGCAGTTAATGAGCTAATGCAAAGGTCCAAGTTAGAGATATTAAGGGCGGAATTAAGGAAGCAGCACCACAGCAGCTGCCTTGGTAGATTTAGGAGGCTAAATCAACTCACTAATGGCCTGTATTGTGGGCAACAATCAATATAGGGAATACTGAGGAGGACAGTGTTTTAGGAAAAGAAAACTAATTCCTCTCTTAGACACACTGAGTTTAAGCGATAGTAGGGCAGGTGAATGTCCAGGAAACAGGTGGGTGAATTTATTTGGAGACTTGGTAAGGAGGGGCTGGAGATGAAGATATGGGAGCCACCAATATCACAGAAGTGGCAGGTGCAGCCTTGCATATGAATGAGGCTGCCTGAGGACAGTGTGGGCAGTAAGACAAAAACCAGAGGATGGAAATGTTGGCAACACCAACATTTAAATAAGCAGTGAGAGGAGAACTAATATGAAGTAGAAAGTGGTCATTAGAAATACAAATATCAAGTGATAAGGGTATTCAAATGAAGAGAACTTTTGTTTGGTTTGAGTTTGTAAAGTAACTCCAGAAGGCTTCCTAGAGGAAATGACGTTTAAGCTGAGTCAAAGAATGGAAGAATCTGGAAGATCAGATAGAGTATAGGGGAACAGAGGGAAAAGGTATCCCAAAGAAAATGACATTAACAAAAGCCATGGGGGTGAGGGGCATGGTGGAGAGTAAGATGCACACAGCTGCAGGATCAGAGGAGAGTAAAATGTATAAAGCGATTTTGGGAAGCAAGCTTAGAGAGGAAGGTTAGGGCAAGCAGGAAGTAGTTTTCATTTCTTGTCTACTTCTTGGCTAGAAGTTAGTACCTTTTCAATTTGGAGCAGTTTTATGGCTTGGGAGAAAGATTAGAGATATGGTGTCAAATTCTTGTGTTCAAGCCTAGGTTCTGCACTTCTTAGCCATGTGACATGGGCACTAACCTTTTGAACATCAACTTTACAGTACTTGAAGTAAGTATGCCCAGTGTTAAACTATAGCCTGTCAACTCCAATGCCACCCTTCTACACCCTGCTGGGTGATGCTGGAGATGGGAGTCTGTAAACCATGTTTCTGCTTTGCCAGCTGTTCCCAGGTAGACTCTGCCTAAAGTGGGGGTAGAAGGAGACAGCAGGGCTGGAGGAGGAAGAAGACCTATTCCTTCCTGTTAGTTCTCTGTCCACTTGTCTGCTTGAGTCACCCCTGCAGTGGTTCTTCCCCTGAGCAGCAGCAGTGGCTGATTTCGGTCTGCAGTTTTCCAGTGCTCAAGAATTAGCAAAATCACCTTGTGGCCTTTAATTAAATGTCATCATCTCACCAAGGCTACCCTATTTGAAATTACAACCTCTCCACCCACTCACTGTCAGCCTCCCCGTTTTATTTTTTCTCATAAGTACTCACCACCAACAGTCATTCTAATATCTTTATTTATGTGTGTATTGTATGCTTAACTCTTCCGCAAAGTCAGTATCACAAAGACAAGGATTTGTCTGCTTTGTTCATGGTGGTGTCCCAGTGCCTAGAAAAGCACCTGGCTAATGGCAGAGGATCAATAAATATTCATTGGAAGAATGAATAACAGCTAAAAAAATATTATTTCCATGCCCTAGCTGGTTTGGCTCAGTGGATAGAGCGTTGGCCTATGAACTGAAGGGTCCCAGGTTTGATTCTGGCCAAGGGCACATGCCTGGGTTGTAGACTTGATCCCCCAGTAGGGGGCGTGCAGGAGGCAGCCAATCAATGATTCTCTCTCATTGATATTTCTATCTCTCCCTCTTCCTCTCTAAAATCAATAAAATTATATATATAAAATTTCCATTAAGAGGAGAGGATTCTCATCAATGGCACATGCCCGGGTTCCGGGTTGCAGGCCCAATCCCCAGAAGTGGGTATGCAGGAGGCAGCCAAACAATGGTTCTCAATCATTGATGTTTCTATCTCTCATTCTCGCTTCCTCTCTGGAAAAAAAAAGGGGGGGGGAGGGTACTGAATCATCCTAAGAAATACTGGCTGCTCTAAAGAGTTATATTCTACTAAGTATTAAGGAATGGGCTTATTTTTTAAAAAAAAAACTAACTAAAAGATGGAAGATATTCCAAAGAACTGTTTTTAGAAAAAAGCATACAGGTACTCTCCATTTGTTCTTTTAGAACATACCTTAAAAGAAGGCCTTATAACAGTCATTTCCCAGTATATGGTAAAATTTATTTGGTCCTGGAAAAACTGCAAAGATACTGAAGGATGAGTAGCTTCTGAAGAGTGGTGGCAGGTCTGATACTTATACACTGACTTTTAACAGTCTCTGTCCCATTTCTGTTTAATACTCTTAACACTTAAATTTTCAGATAAATTGCTCCCATGGTATTTTACCTAAAACAGATGAATGGTTAATAAGCGAATTCTAACTTTAATTTCATCTTTGTCTTCACAAAGAAGAAAACATGTTAGTAGGTCAAATAATCAGACCAGTGGTCAGCAAACTCATTAGTCAACAGAGCCAAATATCAACAGCACAACGATTGAAATTTCTTTTGAGAGCCAAATTTTTTAAACTTAAACTTCTTCTAATGCCACTTCTTCAAAATAGACTCGCTCAGGCCGTGGTATTTTGTGGAAGAGCCACACTCAAGGGGCCAAAGAGCCGCATGTGGCTTGTGAGCCGCAGTTTGCTGACCACTGACCTAGACCAAAGACATTATTTTCCAAGAGCCTAAAATAGCACCCTTTCCCTTTAATTCTTTGGCTTTTTGTGAATGTTGTGCATGCAGCCAACGGATTAGAGGATAATCTTCCCTAGATTGGCTTGACCCATTTAGATGATGCTCCTCCCAGCACATGCCCATGTGCTTCATTAGTGATCAGCACTCATAATTATTTGTAGTATAGTCTATCTAGTATCATCTGCAATTCTGGAATGTTTACTAAACTTTTTTTTTTTTTTTCATTGAAAGGATTTGTAAGGAATGAGGCAGATCTACATGTAGTAACCTGGGTAAACCCCGAAATAAGTGATAAGAGTAAAAAGCAAGTTTCAGAACAATTTGTGTACATAAAATGCCACCAAATGCTTCAAGGATGTACAGGAGACAGGAAACAGCCCAGAAAAATACATATATATCAGTTTCAAAACAGTGGCTACCAATGGGTAGGGAGGAGGGACCCAGACTTTTTTGGGGAGGAGAGAGTAAAAGGGCCTAAGCCTTATTTGTAACATTTGAAATTTTAAAAGGAGAATGTGCTCATGTATTACTTACCTAATTAAAATATAACTTAAAAAATGCTTTGTGAGTACTACTAATAAATTAAAAACTGAGCAATCTCTATTGACCACTTGATCTGTCTGGCACCTGCCTCTCACACTTCCCTAGCAATACTGCTTACCTTGCCCTTGCTCTTCTACCTGCTCCCACCCCCACTCCCCAACTCTTTTATTTCCTTACGAAACCAGAAACTATCAGAGGAAAGTTCCCTCATCTTCCCATCTCTAAAACTGCCCGCTTTTGTGCCACTTTTCTCGTTTCCTCCTTCTTCAGGATGAAATGTCCCTTCTCTTTAGCAATATTTGACACTTTCCCTCATCTCTAAAACCAATAAACGGGGACTCCCACACTCTTGTGGTGATCCTACCACTGTAGCTGGTCCTTAATCTCTTTTGTCTCCTTTTTATCTACCTAACTGTTAAATGAGGTTTTTAAAGAGTTCTAGCCTGGCTGGTGTGGCTCAGTGGTTGTGTCAACCTGTGAACCAGGAGGTCATGGTTCAATTCCCAGTCAGGGCACGTGCTCAGGTTGTGGGCTCGGTCCCTGGTGGGGGGCATGCAGGAGGCAGCCGATCAGTGATTCTCTCTCGTCATTGATGTTTCTGTGTCTCTCTCCCTTTCTCTCTGAAATTATAAAAAAAAAAAAAACAACGAAAGAGTTCTATACAAGGCCCCTTCTTTTTCTGCACTCTCCCTAAGTGACTTTATCCATTCCCATCGTTTCAAAAATGCTGAAACTCCCAGATAGAGATCTCCAGCTCAGACCCTACAGAACAACAGTGTCATAGGCTCAACTGCTTCCTACAGATTTCCACTTGGTAGTTTCATAGGTATCTCAAAGTTACCATGTTCAACACTAAGACCTTGGAGGAGGGCAAAGAGGGAGAAATGGGGAAGGAGGATCTGTAATAGTATCAACAATTAAAAAAGCACACACACACACACACACAATGAAAACCACCCAGCCTCTACATCCATTCTTCCCCAAGTTGTCCCCAGTTCAGTAAATGGCACTACCTTCCATGCAGCTGCTCAAACCAGAAACCTGGGAGTAAGCGTTCTTTATTTCTTCCTCTTCCTTGGCCTTCACTTTCATTCTTTAACAATAATTCCTATCCATTTTAGAGAAATCTGTCTACTTCTTGCCATCTACTCTGGACTCTAGGTCCAGCCATCACCTATGGCTTTTGAATTACCACACAGCCTCCTAACTAGTCCCTTACTTCTGCTTTGTCAGAAGTTCTCTATAGAGTCATTTTTAAAAAATGTAAATAGGAACATGTCAGATCTTGTAAAAGTCTTCAAGGACCTCCTAATGGCACCTACAATAAACCCTCAACTCCTTACCTAGGTCTACAAGGCCCTGCTTACCTCTCCAAGTTCATCTCCCCTCACTCATTCTTCCCCTTTCTTTTCCAGTCTTGCTGGCTTTCTTTCAGATCCTTAATCACCCAAAGCTCTTCATTTTCCTAGCTTAGGACCTCTGCCTATGCTTGTTCCCTCTGCCTGGAATGTTTTCCCACACCCACTCTTCAAATGGTTACTCTTTCATCTATCAGGCATCAGCTTAAATGTTAACTAATTTAAATATGGCTTAGTGGTTGCTATGACCATAAAAGGTGTTGCTACAGATTTTCTCATTAACAGTTTTAGTGTAGATTAAAGAGATTACAATTCCAAAATATTCAGTGATTTCTATTAGCCCTAGACCACAATGTTTTTTCTTTTTGTATCTGAGAGGCTTGGAAAAATGGTATTAAGAATCTTTAACGGGAGGTAAGGAGTTTTATAGCTGGGGAGTCAAGGTTTCTAACTTTTAAAAGAATAGAGCAGATGGCAAACTCGGCCCTCTAACTGGTGGAGAGGTGTTTATGACACATGTAACACTGAAAAGTGCCCTTTGGGAAATAATAGGTCCTCAGTAATTTGCTTCTATGGATGCTTAACTATATCTGTCTGATCTAGCCACTGAACTCAATGGTTTTAAACATCGCTTCTCATGTATGATGTTAAAATGCACTACTAGGAGAAGAAAACAAGATGGGGGCATAGGTAAACACCTAAACTGCTGTCTCGCACAACAATTTCAAAACTACAACTAAAAGACAAAACGGACATCATCCAGAACCACAGGAAGGCTGGCTGAGTGGAAATTCTACAACTAGAAGGAAAGAGAAAAGCACACTAAGACTCAGAGGAGCTGCAGGAGGCAGAGGTACTGAGACGCACGCGCGGAGAGGACTGGCAACTGAGTGCACAGTTAGCTTTCTCAAGCGGGAGGGAGACAAAAGCTCCTGACTGCACTGAACTCCAGTTCCAGGCGAGACTCTGGGGACCCAGACTCATATGGGGTGAAACTGGACTGTCAGGAAAGAGAAAAGCACACTGAGAATCAGAAGAACTGCAGAAAGCAGAGGTACCGAGACGCGCATGTGGAAAGGGCAGGCAACTGAGTATGCAACTGGCTTTCTCACGTGGGAGGAAGACAGAAGCTCCCGACTGCACTGAACTGCAGTTCCGGGCGAGACTCTGGGGACCCAGACTCATTCGGGGAGAAAGTGGACTGTCTGGCAGTGGGTGGAATTCGAAGGCGGCTTTCTCTCATAGGTGCTTGCAGCAATTACCACAGGACACTGAGGCACAGGGGCCTATTAGGGCAGGGCTGACGGAAAACCAATGCTGTCTGCTCCGGCCTGAGACTCCGTCCCATCCAAGCACAGAGGCTTTTGCAGGTCTTATCTCATAAGGGTGTCTCCAGCACAGAAGTTCTCCCAGCGTAGACACAGCTGATCCTCGCAGCCAATTGGCCTGGAGGTCAATTCCTCCCAGTGATACTAACAGCAATCAAGGATTAACTACAACAAGACTGTGCATACAGCCCACAAAGGGGTGCACCAAGAGTGTCCACCTCAGGTAATTGGGGAGGCTGAGCCACTGGGCCCTAGAGGACACCTAGCACACAAGCCACTCTATCAACTCAGGGAAACAGTGAAAATGCGGAGACAAAGAAACAGGTCACAAATGAAAGAAATGGAGGAAAACAAACAACTGGATATAGAGTTCAAAACCACGGTTATATGGTTTTTCAAGAATTTTCTAGAAAAGGCCAATAAATTTAGTGAGACCCTTGAGGATATGAAAAAGGACCAACTAGAAATTATACATACACAGACTGAAATTAAAAATAATATACAGAGAGATCCAACAGCAGACTAAAGGATCAAAAAAATCAAGTCAAAGATTTGAAATACAAAGAAGCAAAAAAAAACACCCAATGCGAAAAGCAAAAAGAAAAAAGAATCCAAAAATATGAAGATAGTATAAGGAGCCTCTGGGACAACTTCAAGCGTACCAACATCAGAATTATGGGGGTGCCAGAAGAAGAGAGAGCAAGATACTGAAAACCTATTTGAAGAAATAATGACTGAAAACTTCCCCCACCTGGTGAAAGAAATAGACTTACAAATCCAGGAAGCGCACAGAACCCCAAACAAAAGGAATCCAAAGAGGACCACACCAAGACACATCATAATTAAAAGGCCAAGAGCAAAAGACAAAGAGAGAATATTAAAAGCATCAAGAGAAAAACAGTTACCTACAAGGGAGCACCCATACTACTGTCAGCTGATTTCTTAACAGAAACTATGCAGGCCAGATGGGAGTGGCAAGAAATATTCAAAGTGATGAATAGCAAGAACCTACAACCAAGATTATTCTACCCAGCAAAGCTATCATTCAGAATTGAAGGGCCGATAAAGAGCTTCACAGATAAGAAAAAGCTAAAGGAGTTCATCACCACCAAACCAGTATTATATGAAATGCTGAAGGGTATTCTTTAAGAAGAGAAAGAAGAAGAAAAAGGTAAAGATAAAAATTATGAACAACAAATGCATATCTATCAACAAGTGAATCTAAAAATCAAGTGAATAAAAAAATCTGATGAACAGAATAAACTGGTGAATATAATAGAATCAGGGGCATAGAAAGGGAGTAGACTGACAATTCTGGGGGGGAAAGGGTGTGGTGGGGGTGCAGGAAGAGACTGGACAAAAATCGTACACCTATGGATGAGGACAGTGGGGGAGGTGGGAACCGGGTGGAGGGGAGCTATGGGGGGAAAAAGAGGAACAATTGTAATCATCTGAACAATAAAGATTTATTAAATATAAAAAAGATGCACTAATAACCAAGACTTTAAGACAATAAAACACACCTCTGACAGCACAGTTGATTCATTTGAATCTTAGGGGTTATCCTCTGCGGGGTAGGTAAATCAGTCTTCCCCAAGTTAAAAAGAAAAGGGAATATCTACTTCTGACAAATACTGGAGCATAAAGAGTAAGGTTCTGTACCTGCACTCAACTAAATAAAGTAGAATGCTCTCCAAGAAATTCTTACAACAATCGCTTTGGTGAAAATTACGACTTTTTAACACCTCGGTTTGATTGTTTTCTATGGGAACATAGAGAAGGTGGTGGGTCAATATTACCGACGATCTGGACAGGGAGCAGCGCTTGCCAGCATATCGCTCAGCCCAGCGGGGACGCGTACCAGCCATCAGCCTCCACCCAGTCAGAGCCCAGTCCTAGTCCACATCCCGCCCCCACATTACCATCGCCCGCGACCGGCGCACTGCCTTCTTCTCATCTTCCTGTTCCTCCTCAGCCTCTTCGTCCTCCTCTTCCTTCAAGGCCGCCAGCGCGGCCGCCAGATCCTCTAAGAGGTCCTTGTCCTGGGCGGCCCGCGCTGGGGTGTTGGGATTTACCCGGGCTTGGACACTGGAGGCCGCCAGCTCCGGGCTCGGCGAGGTGGCCATCACTGCGCCGCCGAGGCCTGAGCGCCCCCGCTGGCCCGGGGGGTGAAGCAGGCGAGGCTCCCTGCTTGGGGCGGGCGGTTACTAGGGGCACGGTAACTAGGGACGCTACAGGGGCCGTAAGGGGCCAAAAGTCACTCAAATCTTGAATGCTGCGCGATACCCAAGGTGGGCGCTTCTTGTATTCTGGCAGTCAGTACTGAGTCTGGGGGGAACAAGGTATCTCTTCCCCCGTTTCAGGCCTCACCACCTAATCTCAGACATCTCACATTATACTAATGAAACTACTCTTTTTGCGGAAAGAAAAAAAAAGAGGGCATTGATTACTTTTTAAACATATATATTTATTGATTTCAGAGAAGGAAGAGGGCGAGAGAAACATCAATGATGAGAATGCACGCCCCACTCTGGGGATTGAGCCGGGAACTCGGGGTATATCTCCTCTCCAGGAATCCCACCGTGACCTCCTGGTTCATAGGTTGCGGCTCCATCGTTGAGCCACACCAGCGGGGCTCTGTTTTATTTTAAGTGGTTTCTGAGATCATGTCTTCAAATTTGGTGTTCTTTTCTTGGACAATTATAATCTGATATTAATCCTATTCAGAGTACTTTTTAAAAATATATTTTATTGATTTTTTTTTTTAACAGAGGAAAGAAGAGGGACAGAGAGACAGAAACATCGATTAGAATTATCGATCAGGTGCCTCCTGCACACACCCAACTGGGGATGTGCTCACAACCAAGGCACATGCCCCTGACCAGAATCGAATCTGGGACCCCCTCAGTCCGCAGGCCGACGCTCCACCCACTGAGCCAAACCAGTTCGGGACAGAGTACTTTTCTAAAAGATAATGAATTTATTTCTAGAGATTTGAGTCTCTTTGATCTCCCATTTCTGTTACATGTTCAAATTTTCTTTTACATCCTTGAACATACATGAAAGATTTATAAAAGCTGCATTTAAGTATCTATCTGATAATGCCATCATTTGTCATTCGGGTTTTTTTTCCCTCCTGGTTGAGTTTTCTCCATTATGGGTTATAATTTCCTACTTCTTTGCATGATCTATTTGTTCTTATTAGTGGTAAAATACAAGTAACATTTACCATTTTAACCATTTTTTAAATATACAGTTCAGTGGTATTAAATATATTCTCATGGTTATGCAATCAGCACCACTATCCATCCCGTTTTTCATTTTGTAAAGTTGGAACTCCATATCCATTAAACAATAATTTTCCATTTCCCCCTCCTCCTAGTCCTTGCACTGTTCAAATTTCTGTCATGATTTTGACTACTCTAAGTATCTCATGTAAGTGTAATCATACAATATTTGTCTTTTATGTAATTGACTTATTTTGCTCAGCATAGTGTTTTCAAAGTTCATCCATGTTGTAGCACATCAGAAATTCCTTCCTTTTTAAGGCTGGATAATATTCCATTATATTTATCACATGCTTATTCATCCATCAGTGAACACTTTGCTTGCTTCCATATTTTAGCTATTGTGACTTATGCCACCATGAATATGGGTGTACAATATCTCTGAGACTGTTTTCAATTATTTTGGCTATATATCCAGAAGTGGAATTATTGGGTCATTTGGTAATTCTATTTTTAATTTTTTAAGGAATTTTTCAACAGCAGCTGTACCATTTTACATTCCTGACAGTACACAGGATTCTAATTTCTTTACATTCTGGCCAACACTGTTTTATAGTAGCCAGCCTCATGGGTGTGAGGTGCTCTCATTTGTATTTCCCTAATGTTTAGTGATGTCAAGCATCTCTTCATGTGCTTATTAGCCATTTGTATATCTTTGGAGAAATGTCTATTCAAACGTTATGCCCATTTTTTAATTGGTGCCAGAGACCACAGCATAGCAGCATTAGCATGAAAGTGCAAGAGAGACATTGGAAGGCCAATGGACCTTCATCTCAGATTTCCTGACCTGATCATCTTTACATTGTTACTAAACTTTACTGAGCTTTGATTCTATCTGCTCTGCCTACATGCATTGCTAAAGGGCAAATGTGTAACCAAACTTGAATAAAAGCAGGCAGGACCCAGACTTGTGGATTCCTCTTCTTGCAAGAGGCTCCACCTGGCCTCCCATACCTTAAAAATTTTTGTTTAGTATCTTCATTGTGCGTCGACCCTCCTACAGGTCATCCTGAAACCCACTGTGCAGGTTGCAGCAAATTGGGTAGGGTTTTTTTAAGTTTTGGGAGTTCTTTATATATTCTGGATTTTAATCCCTTATCACATGTGAAATTGAAAATATCTTCTCCCTTTCTGAGGTACTCTGTCTTTTGATGCACAAAATTTTCATGAAGTTTGTCTTTTCCCTTTTGTTACCTATCCCTTTAATGACATATCTAAGAAATCACTGCTAAATCCAATGTCATGAAGCTTTCATTCTGTTGTCTTCTAAGAGTTTTGTTTTAGGTCTTACATTTAGGTCTTTATCTACTTTTATTCTGTCATAGTGTTAAACTAAGGATCCACCCTTCTTTTGCATGTGGATATCCAGTTTTTCCAGCATTATTTGTTGAAGACTGACCTTTCCCTATTGAATGGTCTTGGTTCAGCTGCCAAAAATTATTTGAACAGGCCTGGCCAGTGTGACTCACTGATTAGACCAGTGGTCAGCAAACTGCGGCTCGTGAGCCACGGTTTGCCACTCTGTTGACTAAGGAGTTTGCTGACCACTGGGATAGGGGCTTAATCACAAGGAACAGCAGCCTGTAATTATTGGAATCGAGAGTCTAGGTCAGTGGTCAGCGAACTCCTTAGTCAACAGAGCGGCAAACCGCAGCTCGTGAGCCGCAGTTTGCCGACCACTGGGTTAGACCATCGGCCCGCAGAACTGAAGGATTTCAGGATTCCTGATCAAGGGCATGTATCTGGGTTGTGGTTTGCTCCCCATCTCCTTTCCCACCCACTCAAGGATGAGTGGAGGCAACCAGTGGATGTCTCTCTCATACCTTCCTTCCACTCTCACTGAAAAGCAGTGGGAAAAATATCCTCATGAGGATTACCAACCACACACACACACACACACACACACACATTATTTGACCTTATGTATGAGAGTTTATTTCTGGACTCTCTATTCCAGCAGTAGGGAATGTCTGGCCCCCAAGCCATATAAGGCATACAAAATCATTTGGTCTGGCCCTGGCAAGGGATTAGGGGTGAATTAATTGCTTGACCAAATATAGCAGGCTAATTTTTAAGTTGATAATTTTGTGTGGCCCTGAAATGATGTTATAAATATTCAAATGACACTTGGCAGAAAAAAAATTCCTGGCCCCTGCTTTTTCCATTCCATTGATCTAAATGTCTTTATGCCAGTACCAGTTTTGATTACTGTAGCTTTGTAGTAAGTTTTGAAAACAGGTTGCTTTTTTAAGGTTTTGGATATTCAGTTCGAGTTTCCACAATTTTTAGGATGAATTTTCTATTTCTGTAAAAAATGTTATTGGGCCCTAACCAGTTTGGCTCAGTGGATAGGGCGTCAGCCTGCGGACTCAAGGGTCCCAGGTTCAATTCTGGTCAAGGGCATGTACCTTGGTTGCAGGCACATCCCTAGTAGGGGGAGTGCAAGAGGCAGCTGAATTGGTTTCTCTCTCATCGATGTTTCTAACTCTCTATACCTCTCCTTTCCTCTCTGTAAAAAATCAATAAAATATATTTTTTAAAATGTTATTGGGATTTTGATAGGAATTGCATTCAATCTGTAGATTGCTTTGGATAGTTTCCTTTTCATCTGCTCTTTCCCTCCTTCTCTGGCAAAGCTCATTTGAACATCTTAACAATTGAGTCCTTTCTTAATACATACAACTAGAGACGGTAGAGAACACCTTATTTCCTTTTAGTTGTTCTTTGTTTTTAATCTCACACTTGTTTTTCTGGTCTATGCTTTTAATTTTGTTAGACAGGGTCTCCCATAGTGAAAGCTATAGTGTGAATCAATTCCAGGTGTGCAAAAAACACCCATTATTCAAGAACTCTTTCAGTACATTCAGCAAGTGTATTTTAAACATCTATTAAATACAAGACAATAATCTTTGTCCTAGGTCAGTAGTTGGCAAACTCAGTCAACAGAGTGGCAAACCGCGGCTCGCGAGCCGCAGTTTGCCGACCACTGTCCTAGGTCATTAGTGGAGCAAAGCAGCTAATACTTTTGC
Organism: Corynorhinus townsendii; assembly: GCA_026230045.1. Lineage (NCBI taxonomy): Eukaryota > Metazoa > Chordata > Mammalia > Chiroptera > Vespertilionidae > Corynorhinus > Corynorhinus townsendii. Next base: position 132,198,827 of record JAPDVU010000007.1, on the reverse strand, counting down.
CTTCAATATATAGCTTATGTTCTATTGGAGGGAAGCAGGCAAGAAATAAACACTGGTAAAGCGCCATGAAGAAAAATAAAAGCAGAGAGGCATACAAGAAGTACCTGGGGCCCGGGCTGGTGTGGCTGTGGGTTGAGCAATGTCCCGTGCACTGAAAGATTGCCAGTTCAAGTTCCAGTCAGGGCACATTCCCAAGTTGTGGATTTGAATCCCTGGTCAAGGTGTGTATGGGAGGCAACCAATGTTTCTCTCCCTTCCTCTAAAATAAAAAAATAACCTTTTTAAAAAGTGCCTAGAGGTTGGGGTAGGATTGCAGTTTAAAATAGGGTGATCAGGAAAGATCTGGCTGAGAAGGGAATATCTGAGCAGGGAGGTTATGGGGAGGTGAACGATGAGCTGAGCTCCTATCTGGAAAAGTTTCAGGTGAAGGGCACAGCATGAGCGAAATCCCTGCAAAAGGAGTGTGCTGGAATATAAGGAGGCAGTTGTGAGAGGGGTAGAGTGCAAGGAGAGCTGAGGCAGAGATGAGAGGATGGGACAGATCTAGGATGTGTGCACTGATGAGAGCTTGGCTTTTATTCCAGTAAAGTGAGCTTTAGGTCTGATAGTGCTGACATTTTAAAGAAATGTTTTTGTGCCCACCATCCAGATATCACTGCTGACATGTACACATAAGGAACTGTTGGACATTGAAATTGGGACTCAAACATTTTTTTGTTTTGTCTTGTTTTGTTATTATATGTTTATTTCCAGTCTGCAAAGGCAAAACTTTTTAAAGGAAAGAAATGGTGGGAAAAAGATACATAGGCAAAGAAGCATTGAACAGACTGTCAAACTACATTGGGAAGACAGGGGTGGTTGGGCGAGGAGGGCTGTAAGAGACCAACCGAAGGACTTGTACGCATGCATATAAGCACAACCAATGGATATAAGACACTGGGGTGGGGGGGGGGAGGGGGGGCAGGTGAAGGCATGTCCTGGGGGGTAGGGGAGGTCAGGGGGAGATCAAAGGGGGAAAAAAAAGGAGACATATGTACTACTATTTGTAATACTTAAAACAATAAAAATAAAATAAAATTTAAAAAAAAGAAAAAAAAAACAAATTCAAAAAAAAAAAAAGAAATGTTTTAAATATATTTTTTACCTCAGAGAGGGAGAGGGAAAGAAACAATGATGAGAATCATTCATTGGCTGCCTCCTACATGCCCCTCTGGGGTTCAAGCCCATAACTCAGGCATGTGCCCTGACTGGGAATTGAACTGGGATCTCTTGGTTCACAGGTTGATGCCCAACCATTGAAATACACTGGCTGGGCAAGTAGAGAAGTATTTTGACTTAAAAAGATTTCAGGACATACCTCATTCAATAGTTTCATGGTAGCAAGAAAAAGCTTGTTTTACTATGAACTATTAGACATAAATTTTAGACAACCCTGAAATAGGTTTCTAAATATATACAGACATCATTTAACAAGTTATTTTAGTTAACTAATTTAGTTATCAGATACAAAAGAAGCTTCAGGCGGATTATAATTCTCCACAAATGCAAGAGTCCTAGTTGCTTTTATAACACTCCTTGTGAAATACAAAAGAAATTGTGTAGGCCAAATTTGTGGTCTACTTCAAAGGCCTGGCCATTATCCAAAGGCAATAGAAGCCATGAAAGCTTTCATAATGGAGAGTGCCTGACAAGTTTGTTTTAAAAATATTACCAACTACAGTGTGTGCAGAAAGAGGCTAAAGTGAGGGCAGATTATTTTGATTTTACCCTATTCATGGTGAGAGATGATGCTTGATCAAGGTGCAATTAAGATATTTAAAGCCACTAAAACAAGACATCAATTAAGAGTTCCTTTTATTTATGTAAATTATCAGCACCAAGAGTGCCCTTTACCTGGTATAGGGAAGGGAGAATTATGACCTTGCCCAAGGGCTTTTAAGGAGAGGGCACAGAGCTCTTCCTCAATCTGTGATTCTTGATCGCTTTCAGCTTCAAAATAATCCTAAATGGTATATTGTGGGGTGACATATTCTATTACCCTTCAGCCATTAAACAGTTTGTCCTTATATCACCAATTTTCCCATTAAAGATCATTAAAAAAAACAAAATCCCTTTTGGCCCAGCTGGCATAGGTCAGTGATTGAGTGATGACCTATGAACCAGGTCACCGTTCAATCCCCAGTCAGGGCACATGCCCAGGTTGTGGGATGACCCCCAGTGTGGGACGTGGAGGAGGCAGCTGATCAATGATTCTCTCTCATCACTGATGTTTCTTTCTCTCTCCCTTCCTCTCTGAAATCAACTAAAAAATATATTAAAATAAATAAGATGAATTACTGCCATTGTGACATGGATGAATCTTGAGATTATGCTAAGTGAAGTCAGTCAGTCAGAAAAAGCTAACAACCATATGATTTCAATCATATGGGGGATATAAAACAAACTCAAAGACACAGACAATAGTATTGGTTGTTACCAGAGGGAAGGAGTGGGAGGGCAGTAAAGGAGAAAAAGGGTCAAATACATGTGATGGGAGATTATATGACTTAGAGCTGTATGATCCTATCAACCTTGATAGGATCATACAGCTCTAAGTCATATAATGTAGTTTTCCGTTATTCTAGTTAAGAATAAGATACTCTTATTAGTCACCCCAATAAATTTAATATGTTAAGTGCCATGTCAGTCACCGGTGACTGACACTATACTTTCCGTTTGGACCAGTCAGTCACTGATGCCACCCACATATCGGTGAAATTCAATATCGCAGGCTAAACGGAAAGGAAGACAAAACAGGCTTGGTGCTTAACATATTAAAAATGAAATATCCTTTATAATAAAAACCCTAATATGCAAATCGACCGGCAGAATGACCAGTCTCTAGGACACACACTAACCACCAGGGGCAGATGCTCAATGCAGGAGCTGTCCCCTGGTGGTCAGTGTGCTCCCACAGGGGAGCAGCGCTCAGCCAGAAGCCGGGGTTATGGCTGGTAAGTGCAGCAGTGGTGGCAAGAGCCTCTCCCAACTCCAAGACAGGCGAACATCCCCCAAGGGGTCCCGGACTGCCAAAGGGCGCAGGCCGGGCTGAGGGACCCTGCTCAGTGCACAGATGTCATGCACTGGGCCTCTAGTTTTTGTACAGATAATATTTGCTACTTAATGTGTACAAGGAATCTCAATAAACACAACAGTGCTTATTGTTGAAGAAAGGGATTAGAATTATAGGGTAGAGGAAGCCTTTCATTTTTCACTTTGTGTCTTTCTGTACTGTTATGTTAACTTTTCAAACAGTATATATATTACTTTGTAAATCCATTGCCCCTTTTGTTATATAGGTTTTTCAAGTGTCTGAAATAACAATATTTGGGGTGGCAGGGGCAGCAGCAATAAATTAATCTGCCTTTTGAAACCAAATCTTTAATATTTTCATTAAACTGTGTCAATACAATTTCAAGTAAATGTGAACTGGAAGACCAGGCCCAGGAATTTATAGGGGAAACAATATTCCAAACAACAAGAAACACCAGTGATCTTCCACTCCATGATGGTGCCATGATGGTGCCAGTCAGCCAGTGTTATCCAGATTACCGAGTGTTTACCTGACAAAAGAAAAATTTGAGTTTCAAAACCTGTAATAATAGAATTTTAAGGATGGAAGACATTTAAGCAGTTATCCAAATCACCCCTATTATTACAAGTGAGAAAAGACTGCAAGAGTATGAATTGTTATCACCTTGATGACTAGCAAACTATTAGTTATAAACACCCCCAAAAATCTCTTAAAAGATATATCTTTTTGACCTTGTAGGAAAATTCCCAACCTATACATACCACATCATCAATTTTCAGGATGCTCCGGACAGTTTCAGTTGCCAGAGTCAGTGCACTAACTGAAACCAAAAGAGGCTGGACAACCAGTTCCTCCAAAATGTTGGAAATACCACCCTGCAAATTAGCACAAATTGCTTTTAGTGTTTGTAATTATACATATCACCAACTACAGTTATCACTATGAGTCAAGGCCATTTCAAATGTAGTTTTCCCTTACTCTAATTAAGAATAAGATACTCTCTAAATAAGCACTTTTCTACACTATAGGTTGTATTTCAACTAAAATTTGGAAAAAATTAATGCTGGATCCCCCAACTCATAACTTCAAAATTCCTCCTATGGCCTTAGCTTGTTTGGCTCAGTGGATAGAGTGTTGCCTTATAGACTGAAGGGTCCTGGGTTCGATTCCAGTAAAGGGCATATGCCTGGGTTGCAGGCTGGATCCCCAGTAGGGGGCGTGCAGGAGGCAATCAATAATTCTCTCATCATTGATGTTTCTATCTCTCTCCCCCTTCCTCTCTCTCTGAAATCAATAAAATATACTATATAATAAAAGGCTAATATGCAAATAGACCAAAACAACCAAACAACCAGTCGCTATGACGTGTGCTGACCACCAGGGGGATGTGTGGAACATAGCGGGTGCTGTGGCTGGATGGTGGAGCAGGTGAATGGGGGCGCCAGACCAAGACAGGGCACTGGTCACTGTCATCGGGGCAAGATTCTGGTGGTTACTGAAAATTCTTTGCTCCTGTGTGCTGTGGTCCTGCCTGGTGCTGTGCCTGCTGCTGGTGCTGGCCCCGCTTGCACCCGCTGCCAGTGCTGGAGCCGCTGCTTGCACGTGCTGCCAGTGTCTGGTGCTGGTCCCAATCACTCGGCACGATCAGTGAATGCGAGCAGCGGCTGCTGGCCCTGATCACCCTTGAGGGCTTCTCCACCTCCCGCTGCTTCTGAGGGGTGATCGGGGCAGCAGCTGCCACTCACACCCACTGCTGGCACCGGCCCCAATCATTCCGTGCTGTTAGTAGGTGTGCGTGGGACTGGCGCCATCAGCACATGGGAGTGGCGGCAGGAGCGGGGCCGCAGGCAGACAGGGAACCGGGGGCCACAGCAGAAGGGGCTGGGCAGGGACACGGAGGATGGGAGGACAGCAGCCTCCTGGCCCACAGTTCCTTTCAAGGTGCATGAATTCATGCACTGGGCCCCTAGTATACATATAAAAAACCTCTTCCTATGTATCCTGCTCTGTCTTTTTATCTCTCTCAAATCTCACTTATAAATTCTTATTGCCACTATCACAGTCCCATTCTCCTAAGGATGACTGCTGATGGCTGTCACAAGCAACCCCATCTCCTGTGTTCCCACCTTAAAATACTCATTTCACCATCTTAGCCTCTTGGTTAACAAAACGTTAGTAGCTTCCAACTACTGACATAAAAAAAAACCCATATCTCATGTTACCTTTTATCTGATCTTTCCAACCTTAAAGTCCAATGTATTACCAATATAGAACTTCCACTCTAGACAAAATTAGAAACTTCTCGGGCTCTCTCATTTTTAATCCATTTGCTCCCCCTTCTGAAATTTCCTCATACCCTACCAATGAAAGCTACATCTTCATAATGTGCCCTCCTTTGGAATTCAGTTCTATTAAAAAAATGTAATCTTGGATTGTTAGTTTCCCTCCCATTAAGTATTGTCTCCTCAATAAAAAGGGACATATACAAAAGGGGAAATTATTACTGTTCTATGTGTTTACCCTATTGACTGACTTCATTAGGCTGGTGGTCATAACAGCAGCAATGGTAAATACTTAGTGTTTTCTCTATGCTAGGCATCTTTATAAGAGCATTCTTGTTAGTAATATATTTAATTCTCACAATTAGCCTAAAAGGGACCTATTAATTAGTCTCTGTTTTTAAAATTGAGAAAACTGAAGCACAAACTATGAAATATGCCAAAAAATCAGCCAATAAGTTGGCAGAGCTAATGAACAGATAATACTTTTCACTTAAGGCATAATCCATCTTCATTCTCACTCAGTAACATAAATTATCCTGCAGGCCTAATATTTAAATCCTATTTTACTTTTCATTACAACACTTTTCATTAAACAGATAATTACAAAGCTTTAAAAATGTTACATTAATATTTTCTGTAATAATTAAAGGTTAAATTATTACCTTTCGGACATTAATGCCGGCAGTTTTTTCTCCTTGGGCATGCCGGTTTCTTAGTTCTGTTACTGTAGAAATGGGATTCAAGCCAGCATTTTCAGCTAGTGTAGATGGAATTACTTCCATAGCATCTGCAAAAGCACGAATGCAGTAGGATTCCATACCACTCAATGTTCGTGAATATTCAGTTAACCGTAGAGCCAACTCTATTTCTGGAGCACCACCTCCTGCAATAAGAGCTCTGAAATTCAAAAACATATTTTTAGCTTATTTTATCTAAGAGAAAGCTATTTTAAATAATTTACCAGTTACACCTTTACAATAGTCAAAATACAGAAGTTTTAATGTTTTAAATGTTACTTAGCAATTCATATTACCTATTCTTCACTAAACAGCGAATGACACATAGGGCATCATGAATGGAGCGCTCAGCTTCTTCAATAACCAATTTGTTAGATCCACGAACAACAATTGTAACTGTTTTTCCAGGGCTTGAACAGCCTGTAATCTTTAGTAAACATATTCCAAATTAGGTGTTTGGGATAAAGATTAAAATAAACAAAAAAACTCCTAGCAAATAAAGCTTAATTATAATACTGTTACCTTGAGCAGCTTTCCAGAACCATTTAAATTGACCTCCTCAGCTAACTCAGCTGATCCCAGCATGTCAGCAGTGAACTGGTCAATATGAGCAACTGGCTTGGTTCCAATCGTCTGGGAAAAATAATCAAATCCTCAAATTAAAACATTTGATTATTGGACATTTTCACACATACAGATGTTAGAATATTTTACCTTACAAATGAATTCAATATCTTCTCTTTCAATATCCTTAACCACCATAATCTTCATTTTGTTTAGGAAATGTAATGCAAGATCACTTAGAGCATCTCTACAATAAAAAATCAGTCATTATGTCAATGCTAGGTTAAAAATATTTGCTGTTCAATCATTTTTTAAGGTTTTCATTATTTTACTGTTGTTTAAATAAACAATGTGTGGGAGAAACCAAGATGGCGGCATAGGTAAACACCTAAACTGCTGCCTCGCACAATAATATCAAAACTACAACTGAAAGACAAAACGGACACCATCCGGAACCACAGGAAAGCTGCCTGAATGGAAATTCTACAACTAGAAGAAAAGAGGAAAGCACATTGAGACTCAGAGGAGCTGCAAAAGGCTGAGGTACGGAGACTCGCACGTGGAGAGGACAGGCGGCTATGTGCACAGGTGGCTGAGTGCGTGGCTGGCTTTCTAAAGCGGGAGGAAGAAGGAAACTCCCGAATGCACTGAACTCCAGTCCCGGGCCAGACGCTGGGAAACCAGACTCATTCGGGGGGAATCTGGACTGTCAGGAAAAAGAAAGCACACTGAGACTCAGGAGCTGCGGAAGGCAGAGTTCTGGAGGCGCGCACAGAGAGGACTGACTGCTGAATGCACGGGAGGCTGAGTATGTGGCTGACTTTCTAAAGCAGGAGGGAGACAGAAGATCCCTACTACATTGAACTCCAGTTCCAGGCAAGTTTCTGGGAACCCTGACTCATTCGGGGAGAAACTGGATTGTCTGGCAGCGGGCAGAACTCGAGGGCGGCTTTCTCTCAAAGGTGCTTGCAGCAATTACCGAGGGACACTGAGACCCAGGGGCCTCATAGGGCAGGGCTGACGGGAAACCAAGGCTGTCTGCTCCACCCTAAAACTTCACCCCATCCAAACTGAGCACAAAGGCTTTTGCAATTTTGCAAGTCTTGTCTCATAAGAGTGTCTCCAGCACAGAAGTTCTCCCAGCATATACACACCTGATCCTCACAGCCAATTGGCCTGGAGGTCAATTCCTCCCAGTGATACCAACAACAATCAAGACTTAACTACAACAAGGCTATACACACAGTCCACAAAGGGGTGTACCAAGAGTGTCCACCTCAGGTAACTGGGGAGGCTGAGTCACTGTGCCCTAGAGGACACCTAGCACACAAAGCTACTCTACCAACTCAGGGAAGCAGCGAAAATGCAGAGACAAAGAACCAGATCACAAATGAAAGAAATGGAGGAAAACAAACGACTGGATATAGAGTTCAAAACCATGGTTATAAGGTTTTTCAAGAATTTCCTAGAAAAGGTCGATAAATTTAGTGAGACCCTCGAAGATATGAAAAAGGACCAACTAGAAATTAAACATACACTGACTGAAATAAAAAATACTATACAGAGACCTAACAGCAGACTAGAGGAAAGCAAGAATCAAGTCAAAGAGATGAAATACAAAGAAGCAAAAAACACTCAGCCGGAAAAGCAAAAAGAAAAAAGAATCCATAAATTTGAAGATAGTGTATGGAGCTTCTGGGACAACTTCAAGCATACCAACATCCGAATTATGGGGGTGCCAGAAGAAGAGAGAGAGCAAGATACTGAAAACTATTTGAAGAAATAATGACTGAAAACTTCCCCCACCTGGTGAAAGAAATAGACTTACAAGTCCAGGAAGCGCACAGAACCCCAAACAAAAGGAATCCAAAGAGGACCACACCAAGACACATCATAATTAAAAGGCCAAGAGCAAAAGACAAAGAGAGAATATTAAAAGCAGCAAGAGAAAAATAGTTAGTTACCTACAAGGGAGCACCCATACGACTGTCAGCTGATTTCTCAACAGAAACTATGCAGGCCAGACGGGAGAGGCAAGAAATATTCAAAGTGATGAATAGCAAGAACCTACAACCAAGATTACTCTACCCAGAAAAGCTATCATTCAGAATTCAAGGGCTGATAAAGAGCTTCACAGATAAGAAAAAGCTAACGGAGTTCATCACCACCAAACCAGTATTATATGAAATGCTAAAAGGCATTCTTTAAGAAAAGGAAGAAGAAGAAAAAAGTAAAGATAAAAATTATGAACAAATACATATCTATCAACAAGTGAATCTAAAAATCAAGTGAATAAAAAATCTGATAGAGAGAGGAATCCAAGATGGCGACGTAGGTAAACACCTAAACTGCTGCCTCGTGCAACAATTTCAAAAATTCAACTAAAAGACAAAACGTCTAACACCCAGAACCACGGGAAAGCTGGCTGAGTGGAAGTTCTACAACTAGAAGGAAAGAGAAAGGAGCATCGAGACGTGCACGAGCGCTGAAAAGCTGAGGTACGGAGGCGCGTGATCCGGGCTGGCTGCGGGCGTTGCTTTTTTCAACCCAAAGGGAGACAAGCCCCCGATTACTCTGAAATCCAGTTTCTGGGGAGACACGGGGGACCCAAACTCCTACAGGGAGAAGCTGGACTGTCTGCCAGTGAGGGGGGCTTACTTGCAGAGCTGCGCGCAGGAATAATTGTTTACGGCACTGGGGCACGGGACTCCGGGACGCCCTTGGGGACACAGAGCTGGCTAACTAGCAGCCATTGCTGTTTGCCACGCCCTAGCCTAGTGACACCCTGAGACCCCGCCCTGAACAACCTACAAACCCACCCAAGCTCCAAGCAGCAGCGTTAGCAGAAGAAAGCCCCGCCCTATCGCAGCTTAACCTAGCAAACTTGCAGCCTGGGTCAGACAGCTCCAAAACCTCCAAACCCCAAGCAAAGAGGAGAAAACTGTAGCTCTCACTGTAGCTCCTGCTGGATGGCCTCAGACAGTAGCTGACCTGCACCCCATTGGAGATCCAGAAGCCAGTATACCTAGTGGTCAGAGTGAGACACCAGATTTCAACTCCTCACATCCATAAGTGACACATTCAAAGGCAGACTCAGTGAGCACCAAAGCCCCACTGAAACAAGTCCTGCCCCTAAGTGTGTCTTCAGCGCAGCAGTTCTTCCATTATAGACACAGTGAGTGCTCACAGCTAATTGGCCTGGAGGTCAATTCCTCCCAGTATACCAATAGCAATTAAGGCTTTAACTGCACCAAGTCTTTGCACTCAGTCCACAAAGGGGTGTACCAAGAGTGTCCACATCAGGTGATTGGGGAGGCTGAGCTACTGCCCCCTATAGGTCACCTACCACACAAAGCCACTCCATCAACACAGGGAAGCAGCCAAAATGAGGAGACAAAGAAACATGTCACGAATGAAAGAAACGGAGGAAAGCAAACTACTGGATGACATAGAGTTCAGAACCACATTTATAAGGTTACTCAAGAATCTTCTTAAAACCGCTGAGAAACTTGATGAGACCTTCAAGGAGCTTAATGAGAATGCCCAAAAAATGGAAAAGGATCAGTCAGAAATGAAGCATACACTGTCTGAAATAAAGAATATACAGAAACTCAACTGTAGATCAACGTACCCCAAGAATCAAACCAAAGACCTGAAATATGTGGAAACAAAAAACATCCAACCAGAAAAACAAAAAGAAAAAAGAATCCAAAAATATGAAGATAGTGTAAGGAGCCTCTGGGACAACTTCAAGCGAACCAACATCCGAATTTTTGGGGTGCCAGAAGAAGGGAGAGAGCAAAATATTGAAAACCTATTAGAAGAAATAATGACAGAAAACTTTCCCTGCCTGGTGAAAGAAATAGATGTACAAGTCCAGGAAGTGCACAGAACCCCATACAAGAGGAATCCAAAGAGGACCACACCAAGACACATCATAATTAAAATGCCAAGGGCAAAAGACAAAGAGAGAATATTAAAAGCAGCAAGAGAAAAACAGTTAATTACCTACAAGGGAGTACCCATACGACTGTCAGCTGATTTCTCAACAGAAACTATGCAGGCCAGAAGGGAGTGGCAAGAAATATTCAAAGTGATGAACAGCAAGAACCTACAACCAAGATTACTCTACCCAGCAAAGCTATCATTCAGAGTTGAAGGTCAGATAAAGAGCTTCACAGACAAGAAAAAGCTAAAGGAGTTCATCGCCACCAAACCAGGATTACATGAAATGCTGAAGGGTATTCTTTAAGGAGAGGAAGAAGAAGAAAAAGGTAAAGATAAAAATTATGAACAACAAAATGACATCAAATACATACCTACCAACAAGTGAATCTAAAAATCAAGTGAATAAAAAATCTGAAGAACAGAATGGACTGGTGAATAGAATAGAATCAGGGACATAGAAAGGGAGTGAACTGATGATTCTTAGGGGAAGCAGGTGTGAGGGGTGCGGGAAGAGCTTGGACAAAAATCTTACTCCTATGGATGAAGACAGTGGCGGGGGTAAGGGCATGGGGTGGGGTGGGGAATCAGGTGGAGGGGAGCTATGGGGGAAAAAATAGAGGAACACCTGTAATAATCTGAACAATAAAGATTTATTTAAAAAAAAAAATCTGATAAACAGAATAAACTGGTGAATATAACAGAATCAGGGGCATAGAAAGGGAGTGGACTGACAATTCTTGGGGGGAAAGGGGAGTGGGAGGTGCGGGAAGAGACTGGAGGACAGTGGGGGGGAGGTAAGGGCAGAGGGTGGGGTGGGAAACGGGTGGAGGGGCGCAATGGGGGGGGGAAAGAGGAACAAATGTAATAATCTGAACAATGAAGATTTATTAAATTAAAAAAAGAAAAAATAAACAATGTGTGATTTCCAATGGGTAATATTAAAACGTACTCCAATGACACTATTTGTAAAACATACAGGATAACCATGTCATTGTTTTTTAAAAATACTAAGTATATCTCTGATAATTAAAACTTTGATACTTCCTGATTTAGAAGAATGATTAGCGCATTGTCTTGATACACTAAGGTTGCCAGCACATACAAGAAGCAACCAATGAATGCATAAATAAGTAGAACAATAAAGCGATGCTTCTCGCTCTAAAATCAATGTTAAAAAGAAAATCTGAATCTTTCAATCCCAAGACTATGATCATATTAAAAACAATATTACTAGCTATTATGACTTGGGATGAGAACCAGGTATTCTAACTCTTCATCCGTGAGCATCCACAATACATTCTGGCATAATGTATTAATAGAATACATGGGAATGTGTCTACATATTAGAGAAGAAAACACTGAAAAACAAAGCATTCCATTTATTTAACATATAGGATATTGGCTAGAAAGATTATACACCCCACATTTAAATGATTATAATGGGAAAAGAACCTATTTTAGAGTATTCATCAGAATGTCCCAAAATGCAGATTCATTAGCTGTCTAGTTGTTTATCTACCTCAAATGGTTCTGTAAAAATTGCTAGAGGGGTTCCAAAATCAATTATTATTAAGAAGTAAACATAATAGCTGCATACCTTAGAATAGACTTCTGTATGAGAAGAACATTACATCCTGTTTTTTTAATTTGCTTCACTAAGTTTAGAATATAGGCTCTCTCCTCTCGAAGCACTCGGTCCATCTGGACATAGTCAGAAACTACTATCTGATTATCCATCTGTTTAGAAAAGAAACAACATATTAATAATTTGCATATAGGAGTTTTAAAGTGAAAAAATATTTTTAATGAAAATATTATTATAGTATAAGTTCAAGGAAAATCATATCCAATATTAAATATAAACATGTACAGAAAAAGTCTGGAAAGCCCAGGTGGCATGGCTCAGTGGTTGAGCTTCACCTATGAATCAGGTGGTCACAGTTCCACTCCCCATGGTCAGGGCACATGCCCAGATTGCAGGCTTGATCCACAGTAGGGGGCGTGCAGGAGACAGCCAATCAATGATTCTCTCTCTCTCATCATTGATATTTCTATCTCTCTCTGAAATCAATAAAAAATATATATTGGAGTGTGTGTGTATATATCTACACTAATAAAAGAGAAACATGCAAATTAACCATCACTCTGCTACACCCACCAGCCAATAAGGAGGAAATATGCAAATTAGAAGGTTAAAGATGGCGGCCACCCAGCCGGGCAGGGCAGGATGCCTACTATGAGAGGAAGGGGGAGGGGGATGCGAAGGGATCTACAGGAGCGTCACTGCAGACTCCAGAGTCTGCAGCAAAAATGAAAATGGCAGACTCTGGCCTGAGTCTGCAGCAAAGGCAGCAGACTCTGGCCAGAGTGAAGACCTGGGTCCCAGGTGCCAGAGGAAAACTGGTGCTGGAAGCCAAGGGAAGGAAGGCCTATGTGCAATGGGTCTCTAGTATATGTGTGTAAACGTGTGTGTCTATCTATATATATATGTAAGAAAAAGTCTGGAAAGATGAATATATACCAACCTTATTGCAGATCTTTTATGCTGTCATGTCTATACACATGCAAGTATATTTTGATAATTAAAAAAATGTAAAATGATTATTTCCTGAATATGCCAATTCTCTTTATACAAATATTTTACTGAAATAATTTCACTTGCATCCTTGTTACTTTGTCATGTTCTGACATTCAACAATTTCTGCCTTTATTTCAATTTTATTAATTCTTTTGAGACAAATACTTCTTATCACTAGTATCAGTATTTTCTATTTTTATGATAATGAATACAAGTCAAATTATTAGAAAGTTAAACATATAAATAAAAAATCAATTTTATTTGGTTCTACTTACATCTGTTTTGGGAGCAGATAAGCAAAACTGAATAAGCCCAATTTTAGCCTTTTCAACTCTGGTTATACCAGAATTTGCCACCTTCTGAGTAAGAACCAGCCCTTCCACCAACTCACAGTCATCGATTGTCCCACTAAGAAAAAAGGAAGCAAGGGAATAGTTAACAGGGAGCAGAAATCTGTAAGTTTAGATTTCTAACAGATTAAAAATCATCAGTCCAATAAAATGTGCTTCAGCCTCACTCACATTTATTAGTGTCCCATTCCTGAATCTCTTTGATCACACTATTGCCCTGCCATCATAAGGGAATGCAAACAAATTCTTGAGAGTCTCAGATTAATACTAGTACAAATTCTCATGAAAATAAAAAGAAACTTTGTGACTTTCACCTAGATATTTTTCATTTAAAAGTTATTTACTTTTGGAAATAACTTAAGCTTACTTTCAAAATTAAGTTTTATTCATTAAAGTTATAAATAGATCTGCTTACCCAAGTTTCTTAACTATTTTAATATCTCTAAGATCTACACCCGTAGCTGTGGCTGGGTCAATCACTTTCATAACTGCATTTACACTCATTGGAGAAAGAAGACTTGAATACTGAGAGACAACCTAGAATTAAAAAAAAAAAAAAAAAAAAAAAAAATCAGTTTCACAATAGAAAAAGTCCTAGTTCTTTACTGACATATCACCTTTTTTTGGATGGTGGGAAAGAGGGAAAGGAAGAATATATGAAAAAACATTCCATACAAACTGTCTTTTCAATTCAGACTGTCAGTTACCAAGGGCATGAAATAAAAATATGTACTAACAACTCTATAGGAAATCCAAAACAAAGTTAATTTTATGTGGAAGTTTCTTATCTAAAATGAATTTGTGATCAGATGCTATATATGTGTACCCCTAATACTGAGGGCGCTAGTAAAAATAGCTAGTGGCTAATATTTATTGAGCACTATATGCCAGGCAGTGGTCTTAGTACTTTATATTTCTATAATCATTCAATCTTCAAATGAAGAAACTGAAATAGTCAAACAGCTTAGTCAAGTGATAGAGCCAGCGCTGAACCCAAGCAGTCTAGACTCTAAGACCAATGCTTGTAACCATTATGTTATTCTGTCATTATTTTCTGGGGATATTCAGCAATATTATTAGCTAATTCTCAATTTAACATTAGAAGAAAATGTACATATTAATATAATGCTGATGAAAAGAAAAACAACGAATGCGTGATACTGGACATGACAGAAAAGAGAAAGTGACATAATTTCCCAAGAAATTTAAAAAACATCATTGCTTTAAATTTGGTAACTAAGAAAAGCAGCACAGACATTAATTAAGAGATGGACTATGGATGGGCAATCTTGTCCTGGTTCAAATTTCAGTTCTATCTCTTATTGTGGGTCTTGGATGAGTTATTTAACTTCACTAGACCTATTTTCCATCTGTAAAATGGAGATATAATTTATCTGACAATCTTGGAGTAAACTTTACTTGAATTCAGTTATATAAATTACATTAGTTACCTACTCTTGAGACTTAACACATATGAGCTGTATAGCATCAAACAAAAATCACAGCATAGGAGTTGTGGTATACTGTAATTTTACAACGATCCCTTAGCGCTCATCTCACCTTTGAGTTCAATGAAGTGGCTGCACTATTTAACAAAGTTTCTCTGTCACTCAGTTCCACAGGTCGAGACATGTCAACCAATACTTCAATACCCTTTTCCAAAGCCTTCTGGAATGACTCCGAAATGATAGTTGGATGAATCCCTGTCATTTGTGAAAATCTAGTTACTTAATTATATAACAAATAAGCTACATATTTGACACACTTAAAAATTTTCTATTCGTTAAAATTTCAAAACCACCACAAATTTTAAATTATTAACTATAGATTAGCTTATACTTTAGTTATAATGGTTTGCATAACCTTAACTGTTAACAATGGCTAATAATTTATTTCCATTTAATTTGAAATAGTTCAATTACACACACACACGTGATATTTAAAAGGAAAACCAAAGTTAATACTTTTAAAAACAGCATAAATCGCCGAAACCGGTTTGGCTCAGTGGATAGAGCGTCAGCCTGCGGACTGAAAGTCCCAGGTTCGATTCCGGTCAAGGGCATGTACCTGGGTTGCGGGTACATCCCCAGTGGGGGGCATGCAGGAGGTAGCTGATCAATGTTTCTAACTCTCTATCTCTCTCCCTTCCTCTCTGTAAAAAAATCAATAAAATATATTTAAAAAAAAAACAAAACAGCATAAATCTACATAAATAGGATAAGTGACTAGAGAGTCACCACTATGATTAAGCACTATTTACTTGAACAAGAACCCATACTTTCTCTCCCAAATTACCATGCACATCTACAGCCTAAGAGTATTAACAGCACTACCAATTATTTTTGAAAAGCAAAATTCTATCAAGTTCCATCACAAATAAGTTTGGCTAGACCTGTCCAGTGTGCCTCAATTGGTTGGAGCATTGCCCTTACACAGAAGGGTGACAGGTTCAATTCCCAGTTGGGGTGCTTGCAGGAGGCAACCAATTGAGGTTTCTCTCCCCAAAAAACACTTAAAAAAAGAAGCTTGGCCCTAACCGGTTTGGCTCAGTGGATAGAGCGTCAGCCTGCGGACTGAAGGGTCCCGGGTTCGATTTCGGTCAAGGGCATGTACCTTGGTTACGGGCACTTCCCCAATGGGGGGGTGTGCAGGAGGCAGCTGTTCAATGTTTCTAACTCTATCCCTCTCCTTTCCTCTCTGTAAAAAATCATTAAAAAAAAAAAAAAAAGTTTGGCTAAAGAGGCTATAGAGGGAATAAATGGTGATGGAAGCAGACTTGACTTGGGGTGTTGAACACACAATACAATGTACAGATGCTGTATTACAGAATTGTACACCTGAAACCCATATACTTTTTTTGAAACCCATATATTTTTACTAACCAATGTCACCCCAATAAATTCAATAATTAAAAAGTTTGGCAAAAAAGAGAAGCAAAAAGAAAAACATTCCTAATTCATATAATAAACATAGCAAAACTTAATCTTAAAAATCCTAGTAAAAAGATTATTCCAAATTAAATCTTAAATCAGACATTACTTAACTTGAATAAAAGTATGTCCTATGCTCTACCTACCTTTCTGAAGAAGCTTGGTACAGGAATCTAAGAGAGAGCCAGCAATGATGACCACCGATGTAGTGCCATCTCCTGCTTCTATATCTTGTGCCTTAGACAACTCTACCAGCTAAATGAACAGAACATTTAAGTCGTTCAATAAGAAATGTGAGAATCTAATAATACCTAATTCAAATATAAAAAAATATAAATGGCCTTCACATCAGTGTCACAATGCGATTATTACCAACACTGTAAGATTCAAAAAATTTTTTACAATTAATTAGCTAAACTCATGACTTTGGATTTGTTATCTATCTTGGGTTTCATTTTAAAATGATAATCCCTCCCCCCGAAAAAAGAAAATGGTAACCCACATATTTATGGCATACAAAATTCTACTTATATATATATAAAACACATTATGATTTCTGGTCTAGACTGTGGATTGTAAATATTTACTTCCCAGCTACTTAAAAGTTCCTATCAGAGAGCATAATGTCATACCATAGGTACCTTGTAGCCTTGGAAGCTATGAAACGGGGAATTTCAATGAGGTTGCAGTGTCACTTTGGAGTCATTTGCCAAGTGTATCTGAACTGACCCCTGTATGATCATAATTTGATTCACTTAAGAAGTCACCGTTACATAATTTAAAAATTCACAATGCTTGCCCTAGCCGTTTGAAGGTCCTGGGCTCGATTCCAGTCAAGGGCACATACCTCGGTTGCAGGGTCAATCCCCAGCCCTGGTGGGGTGCATGTGGGAGACAACCAATCAATGTCTCTCTCTCTCTCCATCTCTCACCCTCCCTTCCACTCTCTCTAAAAATCAATGGGAAAATATCCTTGGGTGAGGATTCAAACAACAACAAATAATAAATTTTTTAAAATTCACAATGTTTAAATTATATCATGTGATCAAATAAAACAAATTTAAGTGTTTACCAAATATCAAACCATACACTTAAAAAAACACCTCATCTAAAATTATACTTACCATTCTGGCTGCTGGATGTAACACTTGCATTTGTTTCAAAATGGTGGCACCATCATTTGTAATGGTCACATCGCCTTTTCCATCTTGAATCTGAAAAGTTTTTATTATTTTTTTTAAAAGCGGTGATTACAAAAGTTATTTTATTTATCCAGTATTAATGTGACAACCTAAAAGCTCTACTAACTTGGTAGAGAAATTAATTTATATTTACCTAGCTTACAACTGTGCTTAATTTCAAACTGTATACTAATATAAATCATTGTACTAAAAGTATGCATAATAGTCTAACTTTACAAGTAAAACATCTGGCTTTGTTCCAATTACTTTTTTATTTGTGAAAGAGAGAACTGATACCATGGATGCCCCAAAATACAGCACCATGAATTTGAACACATTCCCTTTTTCCATTAATTAGCTATTACTTTTAAAACTAGACACAAAATTTGTGCAGTTGGGGATGGGGTCCCTCAGCCCAGGAGCCCTCAGGGGATGAATGACTGCTGGCTTAGGCCCTAAGATGGCAATAAGACATCCTTAGTGCTGCTGCAGAGGCAGGAGAGGCTCATGCCACCACCACTGCGCTCGCCAGCAGTGAGCCCGGTGCTCTCCCTGTGGGAGCGCACTGACCACCAGGGGGCAGCTCCTGCATTGAGCATCTGCCCCCTGGTGGTCAGTGAGCATCATAGCAACCGGTCATTCCGCAGTTCGGTCAATTTGAATATTAGCCTTCTATTATCTACTAGAGGCCCAATGCATGAAGATTCAGGCAAGAATAGGCCTTCCTTCCCCTGGCTACCAACACCGCCTTCGCTCCGCTGGAGCTGCCTGGTCAGTGTGGAACGCCTGCTTTGGAGCCTGCATATGCAAATTAACCTGCCATCTTTGTTGGGTTAATTTGTGTACTCACTCCTGATTGGCTGGTGGGCGTTGCAAAGGTAGTCAATTTGTATCTTTCTCTTTTATTAGTGTAGATAATAAAAGCATAATATGCTAATTAGACCAGAGAGCCGAATGACCTTCTGGGCAACCTTCCAGCCAAGCCCCTTGCACAAATTTCATGCATTGGGCATCTAGCATAACTTTTTAAAATTTTCAATTACAATTGACATACACAATTCTTATAGTCAACACATAACTTATTTTTTAGTTTCCTCAGCAAAGAGCAAAAAGCATTACTATCAGGGACAGATATTACAATATTCAGAAAGAATAATGATCTGTGTACCATCCAGACCAGCTGTCGCCAACTGGTGGTCCGTGATGTCCAAAAGGTTGGTGACTGCTGGTTTAAGGAAACCTTTGGAGCAAGCAGTTGCCAACCGGTGGTTGCGGACCACTGGTGGTCCATGAGGTCTGAAAGGTTGGCGACCGCTGATCCAGACAATCCTCTATGTTGTTTCCTCATCTCTTATTTTGGAAATTAACTAGCACTAAAGGAAGTAAAGATCGGGGCATATTACCTAAAAGTCATTGGAAGCCATCTGTTTTATGCTGTCAGTCAACAAAGCCAGAAGTAAGAGTTGAAACCCCAGACCTGTCAGGTCACAGAGCTACATCAGAGTAACATTAAACTCAAACCCTTACACCTAGCTTTACTGTATTTCCTAACACAAAAAGAGTAGGTAACTACTTTTGTATGTCTATTTCCATTATTTAAAAAGCATTGAACAAAATATGAATTACAGCTCTAACCAGTTTGGCTCAGTGGATAGAGCATAGGCCTGCAGACTTAAGGGTCCCAGGTTCGATTCTGTTCAAGGGCATGTACCTTGGTTGCGGACACATCCCCAGTAGGGGGTGTGCCGAGGCAGCTGATTGATGTTTCTCTCTCATCAATGTTTCTAATTCTCTATCCCTCTCCCTTTCTCTGTAAAAAATCAATAAATTATGTTTTAAAAAATTAATTATAGCTAAGTCCTGTCTCGTTCCCCCCAAATAATCACTCTTCTGAACTCCCAAAT
Source organism: Corynorhinus townsendii (assembly GCA_026230045.1). Classification (NCBI taxonomy): domain Eukaryota; kingdom Metazoa; phylum Chordata; class Mammalia; order Chiroptera; family Vespertilionidae; genus Corynorhinus; species Corynorhinus townsendii. The sequence goes on along the minus strand of JAPDVU010000007.1, from coordinate 132,179,280 downwards.
GCCTTTCTAACACTTGTTACTTTTAAGCAACATATCTTAACACTCTATCAAGATCTTGCAGTGTGGGGCCCTGGCCAAATAGCTCAGTTGTTAAGAGCATCATCCCAATATGTCAAGGTTTTGGGTTTGAACTCTGGTTAGGGCACATACTAGTACAAGAAGCAACCAATGAATGCATAAATAAGTGGAACAACAAATTAATGTTGTTTCTCCCCAAAAATAAAATCTTTCCAAGTAGACAGCAGCATTCAATAAGTAATGTATGATTTCATTTTTACCATTTTATCCATTCCTTTTGGTCCAAGGCTTGTTCTAATAGCATCAGCAACAGCTGCAAAGGAAGACAAAATCAAGAAGACTCTTTAAAGAGCAAATTACTTTTCTTCTCAAAAGATCTTTTTGTCCTTATAAGGATATTGTGCAGAACATTTTACCATGTTCACTAAAGAAAACTCATTGTTTAATAACAATCTACTGGAAACAGGGTAACTTACTCCTTTAATTGTAGGACACACACTTCATGCTTTGTTGTTAAAGTCACTATGCATAAGTCCTTATGCTCTGCCTATGACAGAATAAATTTTGAGGATTTCTCTAATCTTCCTTTAAATGTCAAAATGATATTATCTCTGAACGTGGACTGTATTCTTTTCTCTATTCTTTAAAATAAGACAAGAAGCAATAAGACAGGCTAGACCACCTACCATAGTATGTAATAAACTTGTTTAACCCCTCTCTCCAAAAAATGAGAAACAAACACAAAACTAAAATCACAGCTTTCAGTCATTATCAATATGTTATGAAACATCTCTAGATATATAGTCTACCATACCAAAGTTACTTATTCTTATTATCTGTTCATGAGACTTGTTTCTATTTTAGTTCTTATTATCTTCTAAGGGAAATTGGAATTGAAAAAGAATATCTTGAGAGAAACCAAGTTGGCGGCATAGGTAAGCACCTAAACTGCTGCCTTGCACAACAATTTCAAAACTACAACTAAAAGAACGGACATCATCCAGAACCACAGGAAGGCTGGCTGAGTGGAAATTCTACAACTAGAAGGAAAGAGAAAAGCTCATGGAGAATCAGAGGAGCGGCAAAGGGCTGAGGTATGGAGACACGTGTGCAGAGAAGAAGGGCGCCTGAGTGCCTGGCTGATTTTCTCTGGAGGGAGGGAGAAGGAAGCCCTCAACTGCACTGAACCCCAGTTCCGGGCAAAACCCCATGGACCCAGGATCATACCGGGGCAGTCTGGACTGTCAGGTAGAGAAAGGCACATGGAGACTCGGGGGAGCCGCAGCGGGCAGAGGTCTGGAGGCACGTGTGCAAGGGCAGGTATGACGGGAAGCCAAGACTGTCTGCTTAGCCCTGAGACTCTGCCCCATCCAAGCTGAGCACAGAGGCTTTTGCAATTTGGCAAGTCTTGTCTCATAAGGCTGTCTCCAGCACAGAAGTTCTCCCAGTGTAGACACAGCTGATCCTCACAGCCAATTGGCCTGGAGGTCAATTCCTCCCAGTGATACCAACAACAATCAAGACGTAACTACAACAAGGCTGTACACACAGTCCACAAAGGGGTGCACCAAGAGTGTCCACCTCAGGTTAACTGGGGAGGCCGACCCACTGGGCCATATAGGAAACCTAGCACACAAAGCTACTCTACCAACTCAGGGAAGCAGCGAAAATGCGGAGACAAACAGATCACAAACGAAAGAAATGGAGGAAAGCAAATGACTGGATATAGAGTTCAAAACCATGGTTATAAGGTTTTTCAAGAATTTCCTAGAAAAGGCCGATAAATTTAGCGAGACCCTTGAGGATATGAAAAAGGACCAACTAGAAATTAAACATACACTGACTGAAATAAAAAATACTATACAGAGACCTAACAGCAGACTAGAGGAATGCAAGAATCAAGTCAAAGATTTGAAATACAAAGAAGCAAAAAACACTCAACCAGGAAAGCAAAAAGAAAAAAAGAATCCAAAAATATGAAGATAGTGTAAGGAGCCTCTGGGACAACTTCAAGCGTACCAACATCAGAATTATGGGGGTGCCAGAAGAAGAGAGAGAGCAAGATACTGAAAACCTATTTGAAGAAATAATGACTGAAAACTTCCCCCACCTGGTGAAAGAAACAGACTTACAAGTCCAGGAAGCGCACAGAACCCCAAACAAAAGGAATCCAAAGAGGACCACACCAAGACACATCATAATTAAAAGGCCAAGAGCAAAAGACAAAGAGAGAGTATTAAAAGCAGCAAGAGAAAAACAGTTAAATTACCTACAAGGGAGTACCCATACGATTGTCAGCTGATTTCTCAGCAGACACTATGCAGGCCAGACACGAGTGGCAAAAAATATTCCAAGTGATGAATAGCAAGAACCTACAACCAAGATTACTCTACCCAGCAAAGTTATTCAGAATGGAAGGTCAGATAAAGAGCTTCACAGACAAGAAAAAGCTAAAGGAGTTCATCACCACCAAACCAGTATTATATGACATTCTGAAAGGTATTCTTTAAGAGGAAGAAGAAAAAGTAAAGATAAAAATTATGAACAACAAATACACGTCTACCAACAAGTGAACCTAAAAATCAAGTGAATTAAAAACCTGCGGAACAGAATAAACTGGTGAATATAATAGAATCAGGGGCACAGAAAGGGAGTGGACTGATAATTCTCAGGGGGAAAAGGGTATGGGGGGGTGCAGGAAAAGACTGGACAAAAATTGTACACCTATGGATGAGGACAGTGGGGGGGAGAGGAGGTAAGGGCAGAGGGTAGGGTGGGAACCAGGTGGAGGGGAGCTATTGGGGGAAAAAGGAGAAACAATTGTAATAATCTGAAAAATAAAGATTTATTAAATAATAAAAAAAAGAAATTGGAATTGATGAATAATACTTGACCCCTTTTCTTTGACAAGGTCTGGACAACTGATTAAATATTTCCCTTTCTCACACACCATCTCACTCCATATACATAGGGTTTAAATTGTGCATTAATAGTTTGTGTTCTCCACAATAATTTCTGTGTTACCCGCCCCCCCTTGTGAACAATAATAAAGAGCTTAAGAGTAAATATTGGGTGTAATTTAAAAATTGTTTTCTACCTAATTATTTCATAGTTTGAGGCTGCTGTTCCTAAGTGCCCAGTCAATATTATTAACCTTCCAAGCAATTTTAGTGGCCTCTCATGGCCATAATTCTACAAGCAGACCAACCAATTCACTGGCTGGGGTGGCTCAGTTGGTTGGGGTCATCTCATACATCAAAAGGGTGGGCTGGATCCCCAGTTTGGGTGTATATGGGAGGCAATTGATCAATGTTTCTCTCACACATCTATGTTTTTATCTCTCCCCTAACTCTTTAAAATCAATTAAAAAAAGTAAAAGAATGCCCTTAAATTCATCTACTTGGAAGACACTAGAAAAACACACATTATCCAAAAAAAAAAAATATATATATATATATACACATTAGAGGCCTGATGCACAAAATTCGTGCAAAGGGCTTGGCCCTCGCAGCCCCACAGTCCCGCCCACTGGTCTTTCCAGAATGTTGTTTGGCTGTCTGGTCTAATTAGCATATTAGTTCTTTATTACATAGGATTTATTACATAGGATTACATAGGATATATTTTAGATGGCTGAACATCTCCCAAAGTGTCTGAAGGTTAACATATATCATGTGGCACACTGTATTGTCTGTTAAATGACTCATACAGAATAGTACTAGACATAACATCAAAATAAAAAACTGGCTCCCTGAATTAAATTAAAGATGCACACTGCAGCAGCTTTCCTCAATTAGTTTGTAAGTTTTGTCTGACTTGGAAAGACTAGTTGTGCCATTATGCTCTGAGCTCTCCTTACATAATCTAAGTGGTCTCTCTTTCCCACATGCATATTTCCCTTGTCCAGTTTCAATTCTCTGTTCACTGCTGTTTCAAAGCTCACCTAAGTAAACCTTCCATGCTGTATCTTCCTGAACCATATTATATAGTTCTTTTGACCCTCCAAATGGCCCCAGAATTTAACATCTTGTTTCTAACATAATAAATCTAAGCTTCCACTATGCCCCCTAGATAACTACCTACCCCATCTTTATTTCCAGGTATATTCTCTCCTGAATTTCCAAATGACTCCCTAAATCTACTCACCTAGTCATTCTGACCTCTCCAACTCATTAGGCCCATATTTGAACCTATTCTTATTCCACCATCCTTCCTCCTGCGTATAGTAAGTCCTCACTTAATGTCATTGATAGGTTCTTGGAATTACAGCCAAATGACTTATAAGGAAACCAATTTTACCATAGGCTAATTGATAAATGCAACCGTTAAGTTACTAGGGCATCTTATCAACAATATAAAGAAACCACTTTGAACAAAGCATTATTCGAGGACCTACTATATGTGTTTCTTTAGCATCATCACACCCTCAGTCACTTTAGACGAGGACCTCAAACACGTACTTGTAAGGCTGTATTTATATATGGGGCTCTTCATATGCTTTCTTACTTAATGCCCACAGCAACCCTACAAGTTAGCTATTAACTCATTCTACTGAAAAATGATTTCTAGCCAGGGCAGTTGTGCCAAATCCTCTCCAGGATACCAGGCCCTTCAGGATTTGGCCCAACCCTATCCTTCCTATCTCACTTTCATGACCATTTTCTTCCCTCCCCGCCCCCCTTTTCTCATGCTCATTTTCTAACCCGAATGAAATACTCATTATACTCAATACACATCACACACAATCTCTTAAGCCTTGTTCTCACTTTTCCTTCCAGAATCTATCTGAATTAGATTTCTCTTAATCCTCACAACTCTAATAAACATTTTTTCCTCAATTTTATAGGTAAGAAAACCTCTCCTAGAGATTAAAGGTTACAAAGCCATGAAGTAATGGCAACAGAGCACGAAACTCGGGTCTTAATTGCCAAAGTGTTCTACCAAAAAATCCAACTCTAGCAAACTGTTCACATGTTTCTTGATTTGCTTGTGTTTGGTTGCACATGCATAGAGAACAAAAAAGGACAATGTAGCTTTCCACAATTATTCTCAAACAAAACAGGTAAATCTGTTCCCCACAGCCCAATATGAAGGGCCACACCCCAACTTAAGCATGAAGAGTTTACCCAATTCAACAGCTGAGCGAGGGAATAACTTATTTAAATGTTATTTTTATAACAACAAGAGAACTATAAGTATCGTGCAAACATTTTACTAGTGGAACCAATAGGCAGATAAGCGACAGGGCTTAACTGTCAGAACCCAAGGGACCGTTACAAGAGTGAACAAGCTGAAAAACTATGGGCGTCCAGGTCCCAGAATGGGGAAAATCCAAAAGCCTCCATACTCCGGGTCGAGAATTACCGGCAGAAAATAATAGGATCCTCTCACAGGGCTGCTTCTACTTAAGGCCAAAAGGGAATCACTGAACCATGACTACCCAAAAGCAGGGTGAGAACGCAGAGCTCGATCCCGTAGGGCCGCGGGCTAGGCCCCGGGAGCGATACCTTTGGCCGCGGAGATGTTGCTGAAGCGGATCTGGGCCGGCTTATCCCGGTCCTGATAGGCGCTTTTGTAGCGGCCGCCGGCAGCCCCGGCGGGCGCCCCGCTCCGGGGTGCCACGTTCTCCGGCATGGCGAGCTAGGCTGGGTCTGCGTGGGGCTCGGGAAGGACGGATGGACGCGGATCCTGGCCGGCTGCGAAATAAGAGAACGGGCCCAACGCCTTCACGAACCTTCCAGAATGCAGTGCCTGCTCCGGGAGGAGGAGGGGGCGGAGACGGAGAAGAGGGCCTGCCTGGCGGCGCGGCGGCGCCGTGACGTAGCAGGCTGCCCGCCGCCCGCCCGATGACGGGACTGCACCGGGGACTTCTGGGCTTGCAGGGGATATCGGCCTCCGACGCTGGGGGTCGAAAGTCGGATTGGGGCCGCGGCGGGGCGAACTCTTGTGTGGTAGAAAGGACAACCCTCTATTTTAAAGGCGGGCGTTGGGACACTCCTATCTCCCACTTCCGGGTCCTCGGCTTTGAGGTCCCTTAACTCGAGGTGTACTTCGCTTCTGGGTTGCTCCCTACCGCTTTGGGCTGAGCTGGTTTTTGACAGGCGACGTATTTTTGTATTGTATTCATTTTGAAAGGGAATCGGAGGAGAGAGATTTGGGATGTGCGTCTGGTTTCCTTTGCTTGAAATGTTAGGGTTGGTTGTCTCCTGCTGATTGATACTGAGTGGTAGTTATAGTTTTAAATTCACCCTCGTTAAATGCTAGAGAATCTTAAAAGTTTGGGAGCTGTGATTGCCTGCCAGATCAGGCTTCACTAGTCAATACAACGCCCTCGTTTTACACTAGTTTTTACCACATAACATAGACACTGGTTCTCAGGGAGTCATTTTAATAACGATCGTTCAGTCCTGCCCAGCGCTAAACCCGTTACACCCTCTAGCGCTTTTAATCCTCACAACAATCCTATGAAATAACTCTTCCTTTTATTCTGCTCTCCCGTCCCTCATCTAAAGCCTGCGAATTTTGCCTTTTTAAGAAAAAAATTTTTATTGATTTCAGAGAGGAAAGGAGAGGAGAGATAGATGGAAATACCAATGATGAGAGGGAATCATTCATCCGCTGTCACCTGCGTGCCCCCTTTTGGGGATCCTGTGGTAACCCAGGCATGTGCCCTGATGGGGGATCCAACCGTGACCTTCTGGTTTATAGGTCATACTCAACCACTGAGCCACACAGACTGGGCATCACTTTACTTTTTTAAAAATATATTTTTATTGATTTCAGAAAGGAAGGGAGAGGGAGAGATAGAAACATCAATGATGAAAGAGAATCATTGATTGGCTGCCTCCTGCACTCCCCCTACTGGGGATGGAGCCCGCAACCCGGCATGTGCCCCTGACTGAATCGAACCCAGGACCCCTCAGTCCCCAGGCCAATGCTCTATCCCTTGAGCCAAACCAGCTAGGGCACTTTACATTCTTAATATCAAGAATCTCATATTCTCCAACCTAAGTGCCACTGCCTTAGACCCACATCATCATCATCTATTTCATTACTGTGATAGTCTAGCTTTTGGCTTTTCCTGCTCCTCCAGTTTGTTTTCCACAAACTCAAATGTGATGTTATTACTCCCCTACTTAAAACCTTCAGTAACTCCTCAACGACCAAGTATGAATGTCCACTTTATGTGTGAAATAATCCATTTCTCTGACCCAGGTCCTGTTTACCTTTTTGGGTTTATCACTTTAGGCTCCTGGTCCACTTTGCTACTGTAGGGCAGGAAATTTTTTTTTTTTTTAAATCCTCACCAGAGGATATATTTTCCATCGATTTTTAGGGAGAGTGGAAGAGAGAGGGAAAGGCAGAAACATTGATGTGAGAGAAACACATCGATTGGTTGACTCCTGCACGAGCTCCGACCAGGCAGGCCCTGGGCCAGAGGAGGGGCCTGCAACCAATGTATGTGCCCTGGACCGGAATGAACCCAGGACCCTTTGGTCCTCTATCCACTGAGGCAAACTGGCTAAGGCAGGAAAAGACCTTTGTTCTTCTGTCTTCTTAGGTTCTTGACTGGTGCTCTGTCACAAAAGATATTAACAAGAGAAAAGCACACATTTATTTAATCTAAGTTTTATGTGACCTGGGAATCTTGGTGAGGAAATGAACACCTGAAAAGTGGTTAAACCTGAGCGTTTTATGCTAGATTTGATGAGTGGAAAGTTGTGGGAAAATGTAATAGTGTAGTAGGCAGTTAGACAGATGTGAGCAGAGCAAGGATCATGGGTGACAGAAGGTCACGGGTTGGGGGGGAAGCCCCAGGTGCCTAATAATGGGCAAAACTGGGGAAACAAGGACTTCGATCCTAGGGTAATCCTTCCTCCCCTAGCAAGTGGCTGATCATTCGCTTTAGACCCCCTGAATTTTCATATCCTGGTCATGCAGCTCAGACCCTCCCCTGACCTTTCCTCTCCTGGTATGTTGGTAGTCATGTACTAGGCCCCCTTGGAGGAGGAACAAGGGACCGAAGAGTGGCCTCATGCAAATCCCATCTGGGCCCTTGCACAACCACTCTCTTAAGCATTAACTCCTGGAGATAACATCTAGGCCTCAGTTGTGTTGCAGCTCTAGGCCCCCCAAAAAACAGCAAAATCACGTAAGTGTTGCCATGGCTGACATCAGAACCAGCTGCATTGACTAATGACCCCCTGCACTGATGTCAACCAATCAGTGGAGACAACCCTGAAAGGACACACCTGGAAAACTGATGAATAATCTCTTGAGATCCTCCCCTGGGACCTCCTTAAAAATGCTCACCCTTAAAAGCCCTTAGGATGGCCTGGCTGGCGTGGCTCAGTGGTTGAACATCGACCTATGAACCTGGATGTGACAGACTGATTTCTGGTCAGGACACATGCCCGGGTTGCCGGCTCAACTCCCAGAAGGAGGCGTGCAAAAGAGACCAATGATTCTCATCATTGATGTTTCTATCTCTCTCCCTTCCTCTCTGAAATCAATAAAAAATATGCATATATTTTTAAAAGCCTTTAGGATGGAGGGCCCAGGGCTCTCTCCCTTTTAGGCAAGCCAGCACCTTTCCCAGTCACCCTTCCCTCTCCTAAGCTCTAAGGTCCCTTCTTTTGGCTGTATAATTTGTTTTCTGAACCCATTTCTTCTACAGATCACTTCTACCTGTGGCTTTCTAAATAAACTTTTTGAAAGATGAGGCAGAGGGCTGAAAACCAGGACTACAGGCTTTATTAGAGGAGAAGGACGCTGCTAGGCTGCCTTGCAAAGGAAGAGAGCACATGTGCATGAGTGAACATGCCTTTTGAGGGGAAGGATTGGAAGGGATGGGTCTTAGGGTACTCGGCTCGCTCTGATTGGTGGTTTCATATAAGGCACTTGATTAGGCACTTAGGTACTTAGGAATGGGGGGGGGGGGGCGGGCTTAGGGTATTTGGCAGGTGCTGATTGGTGGTTCAATGTATAGTCCATATAAGGTGCCTGGTTAGGTGCTCAGGAATGTCCAGGCTGCAGGTGCAGTTTACATCATACTCCGTCCATCAGTTGGGGTAAGGGAGGACCTATCACTTTTGCTAGTAGTTTGAGTGTTGACTCTGAATTTTTTCGTAGTCAGAACTCAAGTACTGAGGTTTGCTGAACTGAGGTCCAGTCTGATTCACTTAACATCTGGTACCACATTTCACCGCCAACAGTAGGACAAGGATATGAGTTAAAGACAGTAATCTGGAAAAACTTAGTAAGGCCTGTTCATTCAGATTCCTCTTGGCATTCCTCATCTTTGGAGATAAGAATGCTCTGGGTATAGAAAGGGCACCTCTCACGTGAGGGTCTTATGACCTGCTTTCGGGGAGAAGGGAGAGGTCAGAGAGTTCTCCCACCTGTCATTTCCCAAATTTTGTTTCTTGTGTTCCTTCAAATATTCACTATGCCATAGTGCCGTATTTTGAGGTAGTGTGTTCTGAACCCCATCATTACACTATGAGATTCATACTGTGCCTTAGCACACTACTGATTGTAATGCCTCCAAACACAGGGACACGCTATTTCCCCTGCAACATGTTGAGCTACTTGTTGGCTTGCAACCTCAGGAGTTTCCTGGGTGAAATCTGAAACCAGCACCCTCTTTCCCCCTTCCCCCTCCCACAAGGAGAGTAGGGAGAGACAGAAGAAGGAAGCAGCCACTCCAGATAGGTAGGTGGTAGTTTTAATAAGCAAAGGAACTTAATGGGGCTTGTCTTGGGGGGAGGGGGAGGCACAGGACTAGTATATCTCTACACCTGCCCACCAGCATCTTAGTGTATAAAAAGGCCTTATCTGGGCTCAGTCATGTATATTGTCCAGATGATCTCAACACCTTACTCTCAAGGCTATGTCCTTGGAGCGGCTCCTATTGTGGAAATTGTAAACAGAACATACATTCCAAGGATAGGGAAAGTGTTGTAGTGTAACCCCCATCTTACAAAGGACGCCTCAAAAAAAGGTCGAATTATGGAGTCATTTATTAAAAGCCGGCGGCATACGAGGGAGCAAAAGCGCTCCAGACCTCACGGCCCCGAACAGCTTGCCACTTCTGGCTTATATGCAGAATATCACAAAAGTATTGATTGCATCTTCGGGTCTGGAATGAGGAACCTGTTTCGTGAAAAAGCATTTTTACAGAAGCTGAATTTGAGCAACTTAGTTATCTAAAATATCTACGAATCACTGAATCAACAGTAACACATTATCTGGGACCACCTGGGCAATTTTAGAATAATTGTGCTGTCTAGATTCTGGGATCACTGAGTCAAGGAAACTCAGCTATCTGTAGCTGCTGAGACAATTTAGGATCACTATCTGTCCTGGGTCCCAGAGGAATGCGCCTCTATGACCAGTGAGATCACAATCAGTGGGATATTTAAACCGTCATCAATAGAGCATTGGGATAGCATACATAAGTTCAAAAAGTCAAAATAACTTTTAAATGAGTACAGAACCCAAAACAGCAAGGTTAAATATTAAACAGCAATTTTTACCCACATATGGTTGCTACCATACTTCAAAAGGAGTGATTGCCCTGGCCCAGTTCTAAGGTCAACCAGTGGTCATGTCTTCTCAATCACCTCCTCCAAAACTATTCACCATTAAGCCTATTTGACCTACTGAAGCTGAGTTATTTTTTTCCTTCTTCCACCACCAAATCTGATAGTTATTTCTAGGTTCTAAGTAATAACAACCCTTAGTTCATTGCATTTTAATCATTTGTTTATGTATACATTTGAGATGCCTATAGAAAATGAGTAACTCAAAGTGGTGGCTTAGAAGTTCAACTTTTGGCCGAAACCGGTTTTGCTCAGTGGATAGAGTGTCGTGGTCCCGGGTTCGATTCTGGTTAAAGGCATGTACCTTGGTTGCGGGCACATCCCCAGTAGGGGGTGTGCAGGAGGCAGCTGATCGATGTTTCTAGCTCGCTATCCCTCTTCCTTCCTCTCTGTAAAAAATCAATAAAATATATTTTAAAAAAAAGAAGAAGAAGTGCAATTTTTGTACCATCTTCAGCCAAAGAGGAAAGAAAGGTGTCTGGAAGACAAGTGATGGGGAAATGATCAGGAACTGCAAGGTAAACATGAGTAAGGTTTGTTATGCAGATTTAAATTAATGCCTTTTCTTTTGATAAGGGTTTAAAGTTGTCTCCTGGGATTGACTTGTTTTTGGTAGGCAGAGAAGGTGGGACACCTTTGAAAATTTATGTCTTGGGGGGTGAGCAATGGGGGGGATAAGGACACAAATGTAATACCTTAATCAATAAAAAAAAAAAAAAGAAAGATAATTTATGTCCTGCTTTTAGGCAAATAGGAGGGCATAGAGCTTTTCTTGTATCTGCTTCTTCTCAGTTGCCTTCAGCTAAAAAAAAAACACAAACAAAAAACCCTATATCAGAGTGGCATTTTAGGGTGGCATATTCTGCTAACCTTTATTTACTTATTATTTTTCCTTACCAGAATGTAAGGTTTTAGGGCAGACTGTCTTATTTGATTCTGTATGCTCTGGAACCTAACAGAATGATTGGCCCAAAGCTCTCAACTAATATCTGTTGAGCAGCTGGTTGGGTGGAGAGTGAATGGTAATTAAAATAGAAATGGAAAAGGAGGAGTAGAGACAGGGAACAGGGAGAGTTTATTGCAAAACTTTGGAGGCCCTGTGTTTGCACATTATTTTGGTCCACATTTTAAATTTTAATGTTTTCAGATATGGAAAACCTTATTTAAAAAACACGTATTTCTGCCCTGGCCCGTTTGGCTCAGTGGATAGTGGGTTGACCTGAGGACTGAAGGGTTCCGGGTTCGACTCTGGTCAAGGGCACATGCCCAGGTTTCCGGCTCGATCCCCAGTGGGGGGCATGCAGGAGGTTCTCATCATAGATGTTTCTATCTCTCTCTCCCTCTCCCTTCCTCTCTGAAATCTATAAAAAGATATATTTAAAAAACAAAACAAAACATGCATTTCTGGCCTGGGACCAAACAGTCTGTGAACCATAAAAAGGTAATTGAATAGGAGAAACTACCAGTTGTTTAATGGAACGTTAAATGGAAACCTATTTGGCAACAATGAAAGGGAAACCTGTTTACCAGGTGAGCAGCTATTAGGTGCTCATCCCTTCTCTTTGCCCCAAGGCTTCAGGTTTTTTTCTTTGCTGTTGCCTCACGGTAAACAATCCTTTCCATAGGCCTGTGCCCAGGTTTGTTGTCTGTGAAGCAGGTTTTGAGGTTTAATGAAACTTTGTGCTCTGATCCTCTTGTTATAAATGCAGTCTAAAAATGTGGCCGTGACCAACCTCGAACAGTTACGTTGGCAATAGCAGCCCCTGGTAGCACAGGATGATTTTATTTTAGTGATCACTGGTATTTTGGAACTTGCTGTAGGCTCAGGCGGGCAGTGATATGTTCATGTATTACATACATTAGAAGAGGAGTTAAACAATGATAGTGTCATACAGGATTGCCTCCCCCCTGCTTGTAAAAAAAGTAATCTATTTCCTATGAGGCTTAATTAGAACTGAGAGTACTGAGAGGGAGTTCTTAGGGCAAGTGTAAAACTAGGAGGTCTATAAACTACTTCAGAGGGTTAAATTAACCTCTAGATGTTGTAAGCTACATTTGGTGTAGATTTGCATTTTGAGGGGAAAGTATCTTAGGCTTCTATCAGATTCTGAAAGCAGCTAATATTATCAAAACATTTAAGAAACACTATATAAAGTGCATAGCTTTTCTCAGTGATGTAGAACATGTTCTTTTAAAGTTTTTCATTAAAAGAAGTTTAACTTTAGGATAACTATTTTGTTTCACTACATAACTTAAAAATTAAAAAAATATATTTATTAATTTTTGAGAGAATGGATGGGAGCGTGGTAGACAGATAAAAACATTGATGAGAGAAATGTCACCGATCGGCTGCCTCCTACTGGGGATGGAACCTGCAACCTGGGCATGTGCCCTTACCAGGAATTGAACCATGACCTCCTGGTTCAATTGACTAACTTGCTCAATTTCACTTCTGTAACTGCTTTGAGCAAACCATATTCCTCATTTCAAACCCAAAGATGTAATCGATACCTTTGCGATATTCTGCATATAAGCCAGATGTGGTGAACTTTTTGGGGTTTCAAGATCTGGAGCTTTTGCCCCTTGTATGCCACTAGCCTTTAATAAATGACTCCATAATTCTACTTTTTCAGGCATCCTTTGTGAGATTCAGGGTACAATGCAACAGTATTACATGTACACTGTAGATGCTTAGAAAAATCAGATAACCAGACAGAAGAAAATATGCCCTTTTTTCTCTGCAATCAATAGAAACATATTTTTAAAAAATGTTTGAGCAAATATAGCTGGTTCATTTAAAATTTTTTTAAATTAATTTCAAAGAGAAATGAAGAGGGAGAAAGAGAGAGAAACATCAGTGATGAGGGAGTCACTGATCAGCTGCCTCCTAGAAGCCCCACACTCTGCTTTAGGGAAAGAAATATATCTTTTCTATTATAAAGAATGCCTCTTGACTTCAGGCAAACACTGGATAAACACTAATTACAGCAGTCTAGAGTAGTGATTCTTTTTTTAAAAAAAATAATGTTTTTATGGATTTTTAGAGAGAGAGGAAGGGAGAGGGAGAGATAGAAACATCGATGAGAGAGAAACATCCATTGGCTGCTACCTGCACACCTCCTTCTGGGGATTGAGCCTGCAACCTGGGCATGTGCCCTGACCAGGAATCTCCTAGTTCATAGTTCGATGCTCAACCACACCAACAGGGGTAATTTCAATTTTCACAATAACAGAGGAAGAGGAATGGCTCAGGCTGTATAGGGGATATTCATGTAGGTGAAAATCTACCTGTTTGTTATTGTCTGAACCTCAAATCTAACTCCATTATAAATATAAATACAGTGCGTTGTTAGTATGACTTTAAAATACATGGAACATTCTTGGTTTGCAATTACTAGGTAAAGTAAGGGAAGAATGTTTTTTGTTCTGAATTTTATGAACCATTGTTCACATTTCAGAATAAGTTAACAGTGGCAACCTCTCTCTCTCTCTTTTTCTTTCTCTCTCAGTAGTCACCAACACAGCATACTGTTAGGTCTCTGAAGGAGGAGTGTGCAACCTAACACATACCTGTATTTATATTTTTGGAAGTCACAGGCAGTTCTACATAAAGATGCAGGCATTGGGCTACTTCATGTTTCTTAGTCGCCTAGTGGAGTTGTGCCCAAATACACATTGAAAAACATATATTATAATTTCCTTTTATTTTTATTCTAAATTACAATTAGGTTATTATATTGATTTTTAAATTGAGATATAATTCACATACTGTGAAAGTCATCCCTTAAAGTGTACAATTCAGTGAATTTTATTATATTCACAATGTTGCACAATCATAACCACTACTATAATTCTAATCTAGAACATTTTCATCACCTCCCTAAAAGAAATCCAGTATCCATTAATGTCATTCCCCCTTTCTGTAGCCTCTGGCAACCATTGAACTACTTTCTGTCTGTATGGATTTGCCTGTTCTGGACATTTCATTTAATGGGATCATATAATTGCTATCATTTTGTGCCTGTCTTCTTTTACTTAGCATGTCTTATTTTTATTTTATTTGTTTTTTGTTAATCCTCACCTGAGGATATTTTTCCATTGTTTTTTTTTAGAGAGAGTGGAAGAGAGAGGAAAAGACAAAGAGAAACAGCGCTGTGAGAGAAACACATGGATCGGTTACTTCCAGCAGGAGCCCCAACCAGAGCCACGGCGGGAGGAGCCTGCAACCAAAGTACCTGCCCTTGACCCCAATCAAACAGGGACTCTTTGGTCTGCAGGCCGAGTCTCTGTCCACTGAGCCAAACCGGCTTCGGCTACTTAGCATGTTTTAAAGGTGCATCCATGTTGTCGCACCTATCAGTATCGCATTCCTTTTTATGAGTGAGAAAATATATTGAATTTTTGGAATTGTATGGGTAGATTACTATATTATCATGCATGTCATTTCAGGACAGTAAAGACGTTGACAAAATATTTGTTATGGAAAGGAGCATTGGATCAGAGACCCTGATCTAGCTGGAAAGATTAATTACATAAAAAGGCAAGTAACAATCCAAGCAAAGGCATTGTTATCAGGGGATAAATTTTCTTGGACAGGTAAGGATTAGGCAGAGATTAGATCTGAGTGATAGATTCTATTCAGTTAGTAGACTGATAAAGTCTGGAATGAGATGCAGCCACCCAAAAGTTAAACTGAGTTCTAGTCATAGGAATGAATCTAAACTGACACTTTTATAGGATGCAACCCTATCTCAAGTGATCTCCAAGTGTTCTTTCCTTTGCGTGGGCCCTGGAGTGATGAAGGAAATCAGCGGAAGCAGAGTGATCCTTCTGGAACTGAATGGATTGCAAAACTAAGGGGACGGGTTTTGCGGAGCAGAGCTGGCCTCTGCCATCACGGGCTCCTACTGGAACTTGGCTTCCACACCACCGCGCGCCTCCACCTTCGCCTCCGCCTCCGCCTCCGCCTCCGCCACCGCCTCCGCCTCCGCCTCCGCCTCCGCCTCCGCCTCCGCCTCCGCCTCCGCCTCCGCCTCCGCGGGAGCTATTTTGGCCCGTCCAGGCCGCCGTCCGTGCGGGGCCTCCGTGACAATGGCGGGCGAGCTGGAGAGTTCTAAGTCCCTGAGCGGGCTGCTGAGCGGCCTGGCTCAGAAAGATTTTCACGGGCACCCGGACATTACTGAGGAGCTGCTGCGGAGCCAGCTCTACCCGGAGGTGCCACCCGAGGAGTTCCGGCCTTTTCTGGCAAAGATGAGGGGGATTCTTAAGGTACCGCTCCTCCCTGCAGTCTCCGCCTTAGAGCCCAGCCCCTCTCCCTCCTTTCAGACTCGTCCCCATTCCCCTTCCGCCCCGCATCCCCCCAGAAGCTGAAAAGGCTTTCCTCTTCAGACTTCTCCATGGGCGCCACATGGCCCCTTCAGAATCGGGGCGCGGGCTCTGTCGTCTCCTCTCACTTTCTTAAGGTGACCCCTTTCTGCTCAAGCTCCCAGCCCCTCGAGCAGTGCTGACCGGCGCCCATGAGAGTGGACGCTGGGTTTTTCTCTATAGACAGCATCTCTTTTGTAGGTAACAATTTCGAGTTGTCTCGGCGGATCTGTGGGCTTCACACTTAAAATTAAGAGCGATTAAATTGTCAGGCTTCCCCGTGTCGAGGGAGTGGGGAGCGTTAAAGTGAGCCGGCATAAGGGGTGCCTTGGCCGGATTGAACCCGTCAAGCAGTCCACCGTCTGGTTGAGAGCATATCTACCAGCTGGAAGGCAAAGGACAAGAAGCCTGACCGATAGAAATGTAATGAGAGCTGAATACATACTTTAAAATGTTCTAGTAGCCACATAAATCAACTGGGGGAAAAAGGTGAAGTTAATTGAAAAAATTTAACCCAGTATATTCAAAGTATTATCTCCTTACATGTAGTTAATGTACAATATTAATAAGGCATTTTAGCCCTAGCTGGTTTGGCTCAGTGGAGAGAGCGTCGGCCTGCGGACTGAAGGGTCCCGTGTTCAATTCTGGTCAAGGGCACGTGCCCGGTTCCGGGCTCGATCCCCAGTAGGGGGCGTGCAGGAGGCACCCGATCAGTGGTTCTCATCATTGATGTTTCTCTCTTCATCTCCCTCTCTCTCTCTCAAAAATCAATAAAAATATTAAAAAAATAAAATATTTTATATTGTTTTTTCACTAAGTCTTTATTTTACATTTAAAACATATCAATTTGGACTAGCCACACTTCAAGTGCTCAGTAATCACATGTGGTAATGGGCCGCGGTATTGGACAACACTGGTTTAGACTGAGTTCTAGTCATAGGAATGAATCTAGTGTAAAATAAGACTGTAAAAATGATTGATTTTTGTGGGCCTCCTGTGTGTTAGGAACTGTACTAGACGTTTTACATTTTATTTGTTCCTTGAAAAAACCTTTATGGTGGGCATCCATTTTAAAGATTAGGAAACAGGCTCATGGAGTCTTAAGCAGTTAGCCTAAAGTCACACTTACTTTGATGAAAGTCAATGTTAAAATTTCATCTGCTGTGCTTTTACATTTGTTAGTTGTGTTTCAAAACTGCTTAGCTCTGGTTGGGTGCTCATTTGGTTGGAGCGTTCTTCCTACACCAAAAGGTTGCGAGTTCGATTCCTGGTCAGGGCACTAACCAAGGTTGGGGGTTTCATCCCCTGTTGGGGTGTGTAGGGGAGGCAGCTGATGGATGTTTCTTTCTCATGGATGTTTCCCTCTCCCTCTCCCGCTCCTAATCTCCCTCCCCCCCCTTTCCTTTCCTCTCTAAAAACATATTAAAAAAAAAATATATCCCATTTTAGAAGTTTAGAAATGCATGCAACAGCTTACTGATTGGTCTTCTTGTTTCACTTCTGCCCCCTGCAGTCTATTCTCAGCACAGCTGCCAGTGATCCTTTTATTCCCCAGGTTTTTGTCTTTATTCAAACATCTTCGCTTTCTGAATCTCTTTAGGGCCCTTGGAGATGCTCTTCCATATGCCTGTAATGTTCTTCCCCCAGATGTTATATGCATTGTTCACTTGCTGCATTCATTCTCTACTTAAAAGTGATTTCCTGTTAGGTCTCCCTAATCTATCCAAAGAGTCTCACCTTTCCTTCCCCATTCTTTTTACTTTGCTTTAGTTTTCTTCATACTTAGCACTACTTGAAATTATAGTATGTACTTATTAGCTTGTTTATTTATTGACTTCTCTATTGGAATGTAAGTATTAAGAGGGTGGGATTTTATTTTATTATTTTTCTTTATGTCTAACACCTATTACTGTTTCTGGCATGTAGTGGAAATTTGGTAAAAATGTATAGAATAAGTGAATGAATGGATAGTGCTTAAATGTGGAAATTGCCATCCTATATAATAAAAGAGGTAATGTGCAAATTGACCACGCCCACACACAAGATGGCCACCCCCATGTGGTCACAAGATGGCCGGCAGCGGAGGGTAGTTGTGGGCAATCAGGCCAGCAGGGGAGGGCAGTTAAGGGTGACCAGGCCATCAGGGAGGGGCAGTTGGGGGCAACCAGGATGGTAGGGAAGGGCACTTTGAGGCAACCGGGCCTGCAGGGGAGGGAGGGCAGTTGGGGCCACCAGGCCTGCAGGGGAGGGCTTGGGGTGAGATCAGGCCGGCAGGGGAGGGCAGTTAGGTGTGACTGGGCAGGCAGGGGAGGGCAGTTGGGGGTGACCAGGCCTGCAGGGGAGGGCAGTTGGGGGCGATTGGGCTGGCAGGGGAGCAGTTAGGCATCAATCAGGCTGGCAGGGGAGTGGTTAGGGGGTGATCAGGCTGGCAGGCAGAAGTGGTTAGGGGCAATCCAGCAGGCAGGCAGGCGAGTGGTTGGGAACCAGCAGTCCCGGATTGTGAGAGGGATGTCCCAGATTGGAGAGGATGCAGGTTGGGCTGAGGGACCCCTCCCTCCCCCCAAGTGCACAAATTTCATGTATCGGGCCTCTAGTTAAAATAATAAGCAAGAGAGAAAACCTATACTACTTTTATATGAGCAGAGGTGGAAGGTGTAATACTCTAAACCAGGGGTCAGCAAACTAGGGCCCATGGAATGAATCTGGCCTGCTGCTCATTTAAAAGTTTTTATTGATTTTATTTACTTTTTATTTTTAAAAATATATTTTATTGATTTTTTTACAGAGAGGAAGGGAGAGGGATAGAGAGTCAGAAACATTGATCAGCTGCCTCCTGCACACCCCCTATTGGAGATGTGCCTGCAACTAAGGTACATGCCCTTGACCGGAATTGAACCTGGGACCCTTGAGTCCGCAGGCTGACGCTCTATCCACTGAGCCAAATCAGTAGGGCTGTTTTTATTGATTTTAGAGAGAGGGAAAGGGGGGGAGAGAGAGAGAGAGAGAGGGAGAGAGGGAGAGAGAGAAACATCAATGTGAGAGAGAAACGTCGATTGGTTGCCTCCCACATGTGCCCTGACCAGGGTCAGGATTGATCCTGTAATTGAGGTATGTGCCCTTGATCAGAATCAAACCCAAGACCCTTTAGTCCGTGGGCTGACACTCTATCCACTGAGCCAAACTGGCTAGGGCAAAATATTTGTATTTTAAACACCTGGTTCTGTCTCTCCTCTTGAAGTCATAAAATTTTGTTAAATTTTTTTGAGAATTAGATTGATTAGAAAGGAAAGACCTGTGGTAATACAGTTTTTGTATATCTTGTAATTGGGGTATGTCACCCGAAGAATGCTGGATTTAATATTTTGGCAAACATTCAACTACCTGTATGCTTTTCTTTATTAATTTTTATTATAAACATTATTTAACTTCCTTAAAAAAAGTATGGAAATTTGAGACATGGAAAAACATACATAAAACCATCAGCTAACATAACCACTATTAATATTTTTGTGTATTTAAATATCCTACAATTTTTTTTTTTTTTGTAAAATATATTTTATTGATTTTTTTTACAGAGAGGAAGGGAGAGGTATAGAGAGTTAGAAACATCGATGAGAGAGAAACATCGATCAGCCGCCTCCTGCACACTCCCTACTGGGGATGTGCCCACAACCAAGGTACATGCCCTTGAATGGAATCGAACTTGGGACCCTTGAGTCCACAGGCTGATGCTCTATCCACTGAGCCAAACCAGAGAGGGCTCCTACAAATTTTCTTGATAAAAACCATCACAACTATATTCCCTACCCTTGTGGATCATACAGTTACTGGAGGATATAGATATTAAGCCAGTAGTAACAGGTATTTTGAAAAGGTAGCCACAGAGTGCTTTGTGCCTACTTAAGTAAATTACAGGCAGTTTAGAGTAGTTCCCACTCTATAACATGAATAAAGAAAGCAAAAAGGGGGAGGAAACCCTGCTTATTAGGGATAAGGCACTAAAAGGAAAACAGAAATAGTGTAGAGCTAATTTTCCTTTTCCTAGCTGTATACCCCTAATCCAAGGTAGGGGCTTTTATCACTATGGTTGACTAAAGTCGTGATAATGTCTTTCTTGGATGAGGATTTGGCTGCACTGGGACCTCATATTAAGTTTCGTTGTTGTTGTTAAGCCTCACCCAAAGTTATTTTTCCATTGATTTTTAGAGAGAGTGGAAGTGAGAGGGAGAGACACACGGTTAGAAACATCAATGTGAGAGAGATACATCGATTGGTTGCCTTCCTCATGCACCTGACCAGGGCCGGGGTCGAGCCTACAATCAAGGTATGTGCCCTTGATCAGAATCAAACCCAAGACCCTTCAGTCTGTAGGATCCACTGATCCAAACCAGTTAGGGCAAGTTTCTTGATCTTTGCGGCAAATCAGCTGTTAAAGTATCACCTGAACAGGCCCAGATGTGCATTGTAGTAGCTCCATCATCTCATTGAGACTCAGCTTATTTTGTCTCTTTTCAGATCTTGAAAGAATGTTTTCATGTAGCTCTGTAAAAACGGTATTTTTTTTCTTTCTTTTTAAGTCTTAGTGTCTTTGAGTCTCACATTTAATTGCTAATTTTGTTGAAAATATATTTCTAGATTGTAAAATAATTGACTCACAATTTTAAAGGCATTGTTTCATTTAATGTGATCTTTTTCTCTCTTTGGAAACTTTTTAGGATTTTCTCTTTATCCTTTATTTTCTTAAATATTCTTGATGTGTGGTTTTCTTTTGTTTCACCTCAGGTCACTGTGGGCCTTTCTTCAATCTGCAGACACATGACTTTCAGTTCTGGGAAATGTATTACTACTTAGATTATTTTCTTATCTCTTTTTCCCCGAGTTGTATTCCGGTCAAGGGTAGCCTGAGATGCAGGCTCAATCTCAAGTAGAGGGCGTGCAGGAGGCATCCAGTCAATGATTCTCTCTCATCATTGATGTTTCTCTCCCTCTCTCTCTGCAACCAATAAAAATATATTTTAAAAATAATAAAGATATAAGTTACATATAGTAAAATGCATAGATCTTAAGTTTCAGCAATTCTGTGTTTTGACAAATGCAGCTACTCATTTAACCCACACCCCTGTCAAGATACAGAAAAGGCTCATCATTCCAGAAAGATCCCTTGAACCTTAGCAATCAATTTAATTCTTGTTCTGTCCTTCTCCCAGCCCTCCAATCCCAAGCAATTACTGTTCAGATTGTTTTCACCATAATTTTGCTGATTATAGGGCATCATATGGATGGAAGCATACAGTATTTACTCTTGTGTCTGGTTATTTGTACTCAATATGTTTTTGAGACTTACCAATGATGTTTTAGGTATCAGTAATTTATTCCTTTTTACTGCTGAGTAAGTATTCCATGATAAGAATATACTACAATTTAATTATTTGTTCACTTGTTGATGGACATTTGGATTATTTGTAGTTTTTGGCTATTATGAACAATAGAATGCTGTGAACTTTCTTTGTATAGGCCTTTTTTGGTGGATATTTGTTTTCCTTTCTCTTGGGTAAAGAGAGTAGAATTGAGTAAGAGTAGAATTGCTGGCTCATGGGGTAGGTATCTTTATAAAAAAAATTGCCAAACTGTACTCCAGAGTGGTTCCACGTTACCAGCGATGTATGAGAGTTAGCATGGCTTCACATTCTCACTAACATTTGATATTATCAGTCTTTTAAATTTTAGTGGGTATGTAGTTGTTTCTTATTATAGTTTTAATTCAGGTCTTCCTAATGACTAATGAATTAGAAGGCTTTTACATGTCTACTGGCTACTTGTATATTTTCTTTTTGTGAAGTGTCCAAGTAATTTGCCGATTCTAACATTGGGTTAGATGCCGTTTTCTTACTGATTTGTAGGAGTCTTTCCTCAGATATATGCATTGTGAATATATTCTCCTAATCTGTAGTTTACCTGCTAATTTTATTGATGGTTTCGTTTGATGCGTATAATTTTCTGCTTTTGAAGAAGTCTTAATTTATCAAGTTTTCCTTTTATGGTTCATACTTACTGTGTGCTAAGACACATTTGCCTACACCAAGGTTGTAAAAACATTCTATGTTTTCTTTTAGAAGCTTTATCGTTTTAGCTTTTATGTTTAAATCTATAATCCGTCTTAAATTAATTTTCGTCTATGGAAGAGTTACAGATTCAGATTTATGTATTTTTTCCATATAAATATCCAGTTGTCCCAGCAAACATTTTTTAAAATACGTTTTTATTGGTTTTTAGAGAGAGAGAGGAAGGGAGAGGGATAGAAACATCGATGAGAAAAACATCATTGAACAGCTGCCTCCTGCATACCCCCCACTGGGGATCAAGCCTGCAATCTGGGCATGTTCCCTGACTGGGAATTGAACTGGTGACCTCTTGATTCATGAGTCGATGCTAAACCACTGAGCCACACTGGCCAGGCCCATGAAAATTTTTTTGGAAGGAATTTGTCTTTCTCTATTGAATTTTGCTTTGGTACCTTTGACGAAAACCAGTTGACCGTATAAGTGCGTCTGTTTAAGCATACAGATCCTCCTCAACTTAGATGGCGGGTTTGTCCTATAAACCCATAGTAAGTTGAAAATATTCTTGAGTCAGAAATGCATTTAGACACATTAAAAATTGGCACTGACTTCTCTGGCATTATATCATGTCTGTTTACATACGTATGTTTAGCATTCAATGTTGGGAGTGGGTGGAGGAGTGAGATAATGAAGGAGAGAGGTGAAGAAGGAGAGCAAAGAATTAGCTCATTAAATAATGACTGTTTTTAAAAAAGCATTTCATACACTTAACCTACCAAGCATCATAGCTTAGCCGTGCCTACCTTTAATATGTTAACCTTTCTAGACTGTATCCTCAAATTTTATTTTTTATGTTTTTGTTTTTTCTTTTACTTTTTGATAGATTTCCTCAACATTCTCTTTTAGCCTTTTAATTGCAAGTTTCCAAGACTTTTCTTTTGACACAGACAATATACTATGTTTATTTTAGCCAATGTAGGGGAAGAAAAGGTTTTTTCTTGACACTTTTAGGGTCTTTGGCCAGTTCTGAAAATTAAACTGACAAAGATTAACTGGAGAAAACATACAAATTTATTTAAGTTTAATGTGATATGGGATCCTTCTTAAAAAAATGAAGACCTGAGTATTTTATACTGTTTGATGAAGAGTGGACAGTTAACGAGGAATAGATAGGTTAAAGAGTATGAGGTAATTTGTAGTAAACTAAGGGAAACTTAGCAAGGCCTTCCTGTTTGTGGGCTTCTTGGTGACTCTTTGTCTTTGTCCATAAGGATGCTCCTTTCTTCTGGGTTTAGGGAGGGCACAGCTCATGAAGGTTTTATGACCTGTTTCAGGAAAAAAGGGTTGTGGGAGAGGGTAGAGTGACCTTCCTGCTCTGCCTTTTTAAAACTCCTTTAGCTTAAAGTGATCAATATGCCAAAGTGCTATATTTTGGGGTGGCATGTCCTGAACCTCATCACCAACAGTCTTTCCTCTCTTTTGTAAAACAATGGAGAGCATAGAATACACAATATTCTGCACCTTGACCCTGATTTTTTATGCTATTCTTCAGTATTAGGAATTTAGTACATTTATACTGGGCATTGGTGAAACCTTTTTTTAAGAGGCTATTTATTTTTAAATAATTCTTTACTATTGAAAGTATTACATATGTTCCTGTTTCCCCCCCATTGACCTCCTCCAGTCCCCCCATCCCCTTAAGAGGCTTTAAAAAAAAAAATATTGATTTTTTTACAGAGAGGAAGGAAGAGGGATAGAGAGCCAGAAACATCGATGAGAGAGAAACATCGATCAGCTGCCTCTTGCACACCTCCTACTGGGGATGTGCCCGCAACCAAGGTACATGCTCTTGACCGGAATTGAACCTGGGACCTTTCAGTCCACAGGCCGATGCTCTATCCACTGAGCCAAACTGGTTAGGGCTTAAGAGGCTTTTGATGAACATATTGCTAAGGTGCTTTTGGATATGATGTAAATATGAAACAGGTTAGATTCTATTGAGGGATACCCCACTTAATCTTTTTAATATTCCAGTAGTTTAGAGGAATCCAAGATGGTGGCGTAGGTAAACACCTAAACTGCTGCCTCCTGCAACAATTTCAAAACTGCAACTAAAAGACAAAACGTCTATCACCCAGAACCACGGGAAAGCTGGCTGAGTGGAAGTTCTACAACTAGAAGGAAAGAGAAAAGAGCATTGAGACGTGCACAAGCGCTGAAAAGCTGAGGTACGGAGGCGCGTGATCCGGGCTGGCGGCAGGCGTTGCTTTTTTCAACCCAAAAGGGAGACAAGCCCCCGATTACTCTGAAATACAGTTTCTGGGGAGACGTGGGGGACCCAAACTCCTACAGGGAGAAGCTGGATTGTCTGCCACCGGTCGGAAAGTGAGGGGGGCCTGCTTGCAGAGCTGCGCGCAAGAATAATTGTTTACTGCGCTGGGGCACGGGACACAGTCCGAGACACAGAACCGGCTAACTAGCAGCCATTGCTGTTTGCCACGCCCTAGCCCTGAGACCCCGTCCCACACAACCTACAAACCCACCCAAGCTCCAAGCAGCGGCTTTTGCATATGAATGGACTGCCCTATCGCAGCTTAACCTAACAAACTTGCAGCCCGGATCAGACAGCTCCAAAACCTCCAAACTCCAAGCAAAGAGGAGAAAACTGTAGTTCTCACTGTAGCTCCTGCTGAGTGGACTCAGACAATAGCTGACCTGCACCCCATTGGAAATCCAGAAGCCAGTATACCTAGTGGTCAGTGTGAGAAACCAGATTTCAACTCCTCACATCCATAGGTGACACATTCAAGAGGCAGACTCAGTGAGCACCAAAGCCCCACTGAAACAAGTCCTGCACCATAAGCGTGTCTCCAGCACAGCAGTTCTTATAGACACAGCGAGTCCCCACAGCCAATTGGCCTGGAGGTCAATTCCTCCCAGCGTACAAACAGCAATTAAGGCTTAACTACACCAAGACTTTGCACTCAGCCCACAAAGGGGTGTACCAAGAGCGTCCACATCAGGTGATTGGGGAGGCTGAGCTACTGCCCCCTATAGGTCACCTACTGCACAAAGCCACTCCATCAATACAGGGAAGCAGCCAAAATGCGGAAACAAACATGTCACGAATGAAAGAAATGGAGGAAAGCAAACTACTGGACGACATAGAGTTCAGAACCACATTTATAAGGTTACTCAAGAATCTTCTAAAAACCGCCGAGAAACTTGATGACACTTCTGAGGAGCTTAGTGAGACCTTCAAGGACCTTAATGAGAATGCCAAAAAAAATGGAAAAGGACCAGTCAGAAATAAAGCATACACTGTCTAAAATAAAGAATACACAGAAACTCAACTGTAGATCAATGTACCCCAAGAATCAAACCAAAGATCTGAAATATGAGGAAACAAAAAACACCCAACCAGAAAAACAAAAAGAAAAAAGAATCCAAAAATATGAAGATAGTGTAAGGAGCCTCTGGGACAACTTCAAGCGTACCAACATCCGAATTTTTGGGGTGCCAGAAGAAGAGAGAGAGCAAAATACTGAAAACCTATTTGAAGAAATAATGACAGAAAACTTTCCCTACCTGGTGAAAGAAATAGACTTACAAGTCCAGGAAGCGCACAGAACCCCATACAAGAGGAATCCATAGAGGACCACACCAAGACACATCATAATTAAAATGCCAAGGGCAAAAGACAAAGAGAGAATCTTGAAAGCAGCAAGAGAAAAACGGTTAGTTACCTACAAGGGAGTACCCATATGACTGTCAGCTGATTTCTCAGCAGAAACTATGCAAGCCAGACGGGAGTGGCAAGAAATATTCAAAGTATGATGAACAGCAAGAACCTACAACCAAGATTACTCTACCCAGCAAAGCTATCATTCAGAGTTGAAGGTCAGATAAAGAGCTTCACAGACAAGAAAAAGCTAAAGGAGTTCATCGCCACCAAACCAGGATTACATGAAATGCTGAAGGGTATTCTTTAAGAAGAGGAAGAAGAAGAAAAAGGTAAAGATAAAAATTATGAACAACAAAATGACATCAAATACATACCTACCAACAAGTGAATCTAAAAATCAAGTGAATAAAAATCTGAAGAACAGAATGGACTGGTGAATATAATAGAATCAGGGACATAGAAAGGGAGTGGACTGACGACTCTCAGGGGAAGCAGGTGTGAGGGGTGCGGGAAGAGATTGGACAAAAATCTTACTCCTATGGATGAAGACAGTGGCGGGGGGTAAGGGCATGGGGTGGGGTGGGGAATCAGGTGGAGGGGAGCTATGGGAAAAAAAAAAAGAGGAACACCTGTAATAATCTGAACAATAAAGATTTATTTTAAAAAAATAGTTTAATGTTTTGCATACTTTGGTGTATATTTTATTTTATTATCCATCTGTATTTATTATTTAAAAGCAGAATGTAATCCTGGTTTCCAAATAACCTGGACAGTTTTGTGGAAAGTATTTACAGTAAAAATAGAGGCTTAAAAGTGCATTTTGTATCATTTAAAAAATGACTTGTGTTGACTGTCCATTAGTGATGACTTTAAAAAAATTGTTAATGAATGGTATCATCAAAGAATGGTATTTTCAGCTTGTGTTTTGGGATTTGTCTTATGGAATGTATCCAGTATCTTATTCTTGTGAAAAGGCCAGTTGTGAAAAAGCCAGATTTTTAAAAAATATATATTTTTATTGATTTCAGAGCGGAAAGGAGAGGGAGAGACAAACATCAATGATGAGAATCATTGATCGGCTGCCCTCTGCACGCCCCCTACTGGGGATGGAGCCTGCAACCCCGGCATGTGCCCTGGACTGGAATCAAACCCAGGACCCTTCAGTCCCCAGGCCAACACTCTGACCACTGAGCCAAACCAGCTAGGGCCAGAATGCTTTTTAATGTTGAACTTTCTTGTGTTCGTAGTAGCGTTTTTGTATTTGTTATATAATGTTGAAAGATTTTATTATGTGAGATACTTCTAAATCTATTATTGGTCTCTCTTTACAAATGAAGATTGATCTGTTCACCAGATTCTTTTTGATACTTGAGTTAAATTAAGAATGAATTTCACCCTTATATATTTTGGACAGCAAATCTTAAGTAATAAAAAATTAACTTGATTATAAAAAATGGGTGCAAAATATCTGGTCTTAAAAAGTTTAGATTAGGAGACATGAATAGAAGATACTGAAAACATTTGGCTTATTCTGTCATACTTTGAGGATTCATTTGTCTTCTGTCTAGCGTTATCTTTACTATAAGCAGTAATTCTTTTTTTCTACTTTAGGTGGCAGTAGAGTATTAGCTTGCAATACACTGATAAAATATGCTGGAAGCAACATAATGTTAAAAATGTTATTTCTGTTTAATGTTCTAGTTCAGAAAACAAAGTTGGCTATTCAACGATAAGAATTTCTTACCCAAAAGAAGTCTAAATATTTGGTTTGTTAGTTTGAATTTAGAAATGCCATTTCTGGCTCTGTAAAACAGATTCCTTTCCTATAGTTCTCTAGTTTTTGTGTAACTAAATTTTCCTAATTTTATTGAGCATTTTTGAGAATTTAGATGATAACTCATGAGATGCACTTCCACTTCTCTGAAGAATGATGTTACTTTAAAAAAATATTTTTATTGATTTCAGCTAGAAAGGGAGAGGGAGGGAGAGCTGGAAACATCAATGATGAGAGAAAATCATTGATCGACTGCCTCCTGCACACCCCCTGCAACCTGGGCATGTTCCCTTGACCGGAATTGAACCCAGGACTCTTCCTTCAATCAGCAGGCTGACGCTCTATCCACTGAGCCAAACCAGCTAGGGCTATATGATGTTACTTTTTAATGCCACTAGACATCACATGATAAAGCAGCAATTACAGATTACCAGCTGGAGTTTGCAAAGTATTTTAATAAGCTCAAATGGCCTGTAATGAGGTATTCTGTAAGTTTTTTTCTTTTCCTCTTAGTTTAGTGCAGAACCCCTATTAATTGAAAATCTATTTTTGGTTCTCCTTTTCTCAAAGCAACTATTCTGGGTCTAGAAACTTGACTTGGATGGAAGGAGTTCCTGAGTAGGGAGATTTTAAAGAAAATTTCTTCTTTGATTTAGCCATCAAATATTTCTGAGCCTGTAATGTGCTGTATCTGCTTTGTATACAAAGGTGAATGTCACAGTCCCCGTCTTAAAGAATCCTATATCATACAGTAAATACTATAAGAAAAGTGTAAATGATGTGTTCTGAATGGATCCTTAAAGTACAGAAATATGAAAAATCAAGTTGTTGTTTTTCCTAATAAAATACCCACCCCCCACTATCAGAGTATCAGTAGTATAATGTTATATTAAAATATGATCAAGCCAAAACCGGTTTGGCTCAGTGGATAGAGTGTCAGCTTGCGGACTGAAGGGTCCCAGGTTCAATTCTGGTCAAGGGCATGTACCTGGGTTGTGGGCACATCCCCAGTGGGGGGCGTGCAGAAGGCAGCTGATCGATGTTTCTCTGTCATCAATGTTTCTGACTCTCTATCTCTCTCCCTTCCTCTCTGTAAAATATGATCAACATGTTACAGGTCTTAGTTTATGGGAAGCTATATATTGGATATATACTTTTATTAATATGTGTCTCAGTGGTAAGTAGTCTATTTTAATAATAGTACAATATTCATTTAAAGCTAAGTATCAAATTTATGTTTTTTACTTTCCTTTATAAAATTAATAAAGCTTTAATACCTAAAAAATAAAACACCCACATTTTTTGGCTTTGTTTTAACTTAGATTATAGTTTTTATAAATTTTGACTATTATGGTTTATCTTTAATAAGGTTTTATTTTAATGAATTCTTTTTTAAAAACCATATTATGCTAAATTGTAAAAATTTTGGAATGGGTTGTATTATGTGTGCTTAATATATGATTTAACTTAAAAAATATATATATATTTTATTGATTTTTTACAGAGAGGAAGGGAGAGGGATAGAGAGTTAGAAACATCGATAAAAGAGAAACATCGATCAGCTGTCTCCTGCACACCTCCCACTGGGGATGTGCCCGCAACCAAGGTACATGACCTTGACCGGAATCGAACCTCGGACCTTTCAGTCTGCAGGCCAATGCTCTATCCACTGAGCCAAACTGGCTAGGGCAATGATTTAACTTTTAATGTCTTTTTGTACCAGTATGGGATTATTCTCTGTCATGACATGTGATTGTGGTACAGCTCTAGTACACATTCTTTTTCTTTTTTCAAGTACATTTTTCCATTGCCTTTTTTTAGAGTGGAAAGAAGGGAGGGAGTTGGGGGGGGGAGGGAGAGAGAGATAGAGAGAGGTATCAATGTGAGAGAGACACATTGATTGGCTGTCTTCCACACAAGCCCCCTAGGAATTGAACCTGTGACCCCTCAGTGCATGGGCCGAGGCTGTGACCACTGCCTCGACCCATGCACTGGGGGGTTGATCAGGGGTGGGGCCTGCTGGGAGGAGGGGCTGTGGGCTGATTGGGGTGGTGGGAGCCCATTGAGGATGGGGCTGGCTGGGGGGAGGGGCCGTGGTAGGTTGGCTGGCCAGCCCCACCCCCCGATTGGGCCAGTTCGCTGGCTGCAGTGGGCGTCATAGTGACCAGTCATTCTGGTCATTCCGGTGTTCTGGTCACTGGCTTTTTATACAGTACTAGAGGCCCGGTGCACGAAATTTGTGCACGGGGGTGTGTGTCCCTCAGCCCAGCCTGCACCCTCTCCAATCTGGGATCCCTCTGACAATCCAGGACTGCTGGATCCCAACTGCTTGCTTGCCTGCCTTCCTGATTGCTTCTGTCTGCCAGCCTGATCACCCCCTAACCACTCCCCTGCCAGCCTGATTGATGCCTAACTGCTCCCCTGCCAGCCTGTTTGCCCCTAACTGCCTTCCCCTGCAGGTCTGGTCACCCCTAACTGTTCCCCTGCTGGCCTGGTTCCCCCCAACTGCCCTCCCCTGCCAGCCTCATTGCCCCTAACTGCTTTCCCCTGCTGGTCTGGTCCCCCCCCCCCCGCAACTGCCCTCCCCTGCAGGCCTGTTTCCTCCCCAACTGCTCTCCCCTGCAGGCCTGGGTCCCCCTCCAACTGCACTTCCCTGCAGGCTTGATTGCCCCCAACTGCCCTTCCTTGCAGGCCTGGTCCCTCCCATCTGCCCTCCCCTGCTGGCCATCTTGTGGCAGCCATCTTGTGTCCACATGGGGGCAGCCATCTTTGACCACATGGGGGCAGCCATCTTGTGTGTTGGAGTGACAGTCAGTTTGCATATTACTCTTTTATTAGATAGGATGCAGGCCTGGTGCATCGTTGGGGGCTCGCTGGTTTGCCCTGAAGGGTGTCCTGGATCAGGGTGGGGGATCCCTTGGGGCGTGGGGCAGTCTGGGCGAGGGGCCTGTGGTGGTTTGCAGGCTGGCCACGCCCCCGGGCAACCCAAGCATAGGCAACTTTGTAGCCTTGAGCGGAGGCCAGGGCAGGCCAGGGTGGGGGAAGCTTGGCTTCCTCCATCGCCGGGGGCAACCTAAGCCTCCTGCTTGCTCCAGCTCCATGGCCACTGCTATTTTGGTTGGATTAATTTGCATACTCGCTCCTGATTGGCTGGTGGGCGTGGCTTGTGGGTGTAACTGAGGTATGGTCAATTTGCACATTTCTCTTTTATTAGATAGGAGGATATGTAGATTATTTGTCTATAATATCATTAAGTCTATATATCCTTTCTGGCATTTCAACTAGTTCTATAGAAAGAACACTTTTGCCCTGGCTGGTTTGGCTCAGTGGATAGAGCGTTGGCCTGCGGACTGAAGGGTCCCAGGTTCGATTTCAGTCAAGGGCATGTACCTTGTTTCGGGCACATTCCCAAGTGGGAGGTGTGCAGGAGGCAGCTGATCGATGCTTCTCTCCCATCGATGTTTCTGACTCTTTATCCCTCTCCCTTTCTCTCCATAAAAAAATCAATAAAATATATTTAAAAATATATTTTAGGTTTTAAAAATAACATTTAACATTTTTAAAAAGTTAACATGTACATATAATAGGAAACTGAAACATATAAGAAGCAAAAAACATCATTTATAATCACAAAAGTCATCTATAATCACAAGCAGTTTACAATTTGACATGTCCTTCTAGGTCCCCTGTATGTATATCTACACAACTAAGCTTCCATCTATATATCCTATATAATAATCCTATATAATAAAAGGGTAATATGCAAATTGACCCTAATGGTGGAACAACCAGGAATGACTGGTTGGTATGATGTGCACTGACCACCAGGGAGCAGACGCTCAATGCAGAAGCTGCTCCCTGGTGGTCAGTGTGCTCCCACAGGGGGAGCTCTGCTCAGCTACAAGCCGGGCTTGGCGGGAGCCTCTCTCACCACCTCAGCAGCACTAAGGATGTCCAACTGTGGCTTGGGTCCACTCCCTGCCATCAGTCAGACATCCCCCAAGGGCTCCTGGGCTGCCAGAAGGATGTCTGATTTCCAGGTTAGGCCTGATCGCCCAGGGAGCGGGCTTAAGCTGGCAGGTGGAATCCCCCGAGGGGTCCTGGACTGCCAGAGAGCTCAGGCCAGGCTGAGGTACCCCCCACTGAGTGCATGAATTTTTGTGCACCAGGCCTCTAGTATAATATAAAAGGCTAATATGCTAAGTTTCCCTCAGCCTGTCCAATCGGTCGCTATGACACGCATTGACCACCAGGAGGCAGATGGATGCACCCCAAAACCAGATTGGAGGGAGCCCAATTCCTTGTGGGGCTGCATGATTCCACCTTTGGCCATGGGCTGTGTTGTTGCTGGAGCACTGTCATCCCCAAATCTGGTTTACTGCACACTTTGTGTTCCACACCCTGTATGACATCAACTTTGCAGAGTGCCCTCTTGCACTCCGGGACCCTCAGGGGATGTCGGAGAACCGGTTTCGGCCTGATCCCCGCAGGCCAGGCCGAGGGACCCCACCTGCTGGAGGGACCCCGCTCACTGCACAGAGGTCCCTTTGAGCCACGGCGCCACTCCAGGTGTGGCTGGCTGGGGAGGGACTGCAGGAGGTTGGCTTCAGCATGTGTCTGGCCCGTCTTGCCCAGTCCTGCCCTACCGGCCACCTTCTAATTAATTTCCTTTCAATGTGTGCAAATTTGTGCACCGAGCTACTAGTTTTCATATGATTAAGATTATATATGTGTCATGCTTTTTCACATATCATGGATATTTATCATTTCAAAGTCCCAAAGCTATTTGAATATTTTGATAACCAAAAATACACTGTATCAACTCAATTTGGAAGAAAAAAATATATTCCTGCCTTTCTTGGCAACAAAAATTTTATAGGTAACAAAAATAGTAGCAGGCCTCTAGATAAAGCTATTGGTAGAGTTACAATTAAAATACTGCGTTCCCTTAATGTTCAATTAAAAATGAAACACAAAGCAATAGTACACAAAGTATGATGCTTCTAAGATAATTCATTATGCTCTATATTTTAAAATGTTAACAAGGACGCAGGTTTCCACTGAAATACTTAATAATGTGTTTCTGTAACACAGCCAGAAGAGATGCACACACGAGTGGTTATCATCACAATGTAAGTATAAACACATCCACACATATCCCTCCCTCTATCCATCCTTCTGCCCCTTTGCTGCTAGACTAATGAACAAGTCCTGATATCTGTTTCTGAGATGGTTTAACAAATTTATGTACAAGATGCCTCTTTTCTATCAATTGTAACTAAAAGATATTTACAAATTGGTTAATTCCCTAGTTCTACTTTTTAAAAAAATTCTCACCTGAGGATATGTTTTTCATTGATTCTAGAGAGAGAGAGGGGAGTGGGAGGGATAGAGAGAAAAACATTCATTGATTGGTTGCCTCCTGTACACGCCCTGACCCGGGGGATGGAACTCGCAAACTGAGTTTGTGCCCTGACCTGGACGTGAACCCACAGCCCTTCAGTGCTCAGGACAATGCTCCTATCAACAGAGCCACACTGGCCAGGGCACTAGCTCTACCTTTATTTATTTTTTTAATATATTTTATTGATTTTGAAAGGAAGAGAGAGGGAGAGAGAGAAAAACATTTCAATGATGTGAGAGAATCATTGATTGGCTGCCTTTTGCATGCCCCCTACTGGGGATTGAGCCCACAACCCAGGCATGTGCCCTTGACCAGAATCGAACCTGGGACCCTTTAGTCTGCAGGCCAACGTTCTATCTGCTGAGCCAAACCAGCTAGGGCTAGCTCTACTTTTTTATCATTGTCAGTTACCTCAGGACATCTAAAAAGCTCATGTTGCAAAATAAAGAACAAACCTTGTCCACAATAAACACAGGTTCTTGACAAAAATGCACATATAGATCTATGGTTATAACCTAAAGCTCTCTTTTAGATATGGGGATACCAGCAAAGAGCCATTCCCTTCACCCTTTCTCTTCTCCCTCCTCCACCATTTCAATGACTGAGAACAGGGCTACATGTAATTCCAAGAGGTGAATTAACAAAGACATTCCCAGAACACAGTCCTTCCTAAAAACTAACAAATGAGCATTTAAAAGGTATTATTTTATACCTCTACTTTTAATATACTTTGGGCATTAGTACTTGTTTATTCTTGAATATATAGCAATATATTATTTTTAAATTTTAAAATGAAAAAAATTTTTAATTTATTTGGGTGACATTAGTTAATAACATTATATAGGTTTCAGGTATACAGTTGTATAATACATTATCTGTGTATTGTATTGTTGTTCACCATCCCAATCTATAGCAATATTAAGTAAAATGCACACATGTAGTAATGGCTAGACAATCTGAACTTATCTAAAGACTCATGGGCACAGAACCTTTCTGTACTTCCTTTCCTCTCCCCATCCCTATCGCCCTGTGAATAGTCAGCATAATCTCTAACACATCAAGTCCTTCAGCCTGGCCTGCACCCTCTTGCAACCTGAGATCCCTTGGGGGATGTGGGAGAGCTGATTTTGACCCAATCCTCCTCAACCCAGGAGCTGCCCCCTTGTGGTCAGTGTGTTCCTACAAGGGGAGCAACGCTCAGCCAGAAGTTGGGCTCACCTGGGGAGCGCAGTGGTGGTGGCGGGAGCCTCTCCTGCCTCCGCGGCAGCGCTAAGGATGTCCGACTGCGAGAGGGCACAGGCTGGGCTGAGAGAAGTTCCCCCCACCCCCCTGGCCGAGTGCACGAATTTTGTGCACTGGGCCTCTAGTTTATTATAATAGGTGAACCTATATTGACACATCATTATTGCCCAGAGACCTTAGTTTGCATTAGGGCTCACTCTGTGTTGTATATATTGTGGGTTTTGGAAAATATGCAATGACATGTTTCTAGCGTTGTAGTATAATACATACTGATTTCACTGCCTTAAAAATACTGTGTTTCATCTATTCATCTCTCCATCCCTCTTCTCCCTTGGCAATCACTGATCTTTTTATTGTCTTTATGGTTTGCCTTTTCCAAAATGTTACATAATTGGAATCATAGAGTATGTAGCCTTTCAGATGAGCTTCTTTCACTTAGTAATATGCTTTAAGATTCCTCCATGTCTTTTCATGGTTTGATAGCTTATTTCTTTTTAGTACTGAATAATAATGTTTGGCTGTACCACAGTTCATTTATCCATTCACCAACTGAAGGACTTCTTGTTTGATTTCAAGTTTTGGTAAATATGAATGAAACTACTATAAAACATCATGTGCAGGTTTTTGTGTGGACATCAGTTTCATCTCATTTGGGTAAATATCAAAGAATGCAATTGCTGGATTGTATGGTAAGAGTATGTTTAGTTGTGAGAAACCACTAAACTCTCTTCCAAAGAGGTGATACTATTTTGCATTTCCACCAGCAGTGAATGGGAGCTCTTGTTGCTCCACATCCTTGCCAGCATTTGATGTGTTGGTGTTCTGAGTTTTGTCCATTTTAATAGGTAGATGTATTGCTGTTACTTTTTGATTTGATTATTTATTTCTGAAAGTCTTAGGGACTGCTTAGTTATATAAAAGTGTAACTGCCTTTCAGGACATAGACACTATATTTACCCAGGATAGAATCTAATTGCAATTGCCAGTCTTGAGTTGTATCTAAATTTTTATATTTCTTTTTATTAAAAATATGATCTTACTGATTTTATTTTATTTTTTAAAATATATTTTGTTGATTTTTACGGAGAGGAAGGGCGAGGGATAGAGAGTTAGAAACATTGATGAGAGAGGAACATCAATCAGCTGCCTCCTGCACAATCCCTACTGGGGATCGAGCCCGCAACAAAGGTACATGCCCTTGACCAGAATCAAACCTAAAACCTTTCAGTCTGAGGGCCAATGACAAACCAGTTAGGGCTGTCCTTATTGATTTAAGAGAAAAAGAAAGGGAGAGGGATAGAAACAGCGATGAGAGTAAAACATTGATGGGCTGCCTCCTGCACATCCCCTACTGGGGATTGAGCCTGAAACCTGGGCATGTGTCCTGACCAGGAATTGAACTGGTGACCTCTTGGTTCATGGGACGACACTTAACCACTGAACCACCCTGGGCAAAAGTTTATATTTCTTTAAAATATACCTATATGATGATTAAAACCATGATCACAAATCACATATGCTTATATACAAGAGCTAGAAGGAAATTTTAAAAAGCGATATGTTGACTACCTTTTTTTTTTTTTAATAGTTACAATGTTTGTGTTAAGTTTGAATAGTTTACCTTTTAGGATGTGTTTTATTATTTATTTATTTAAACTGTTAAAATTTTTGTGGTTTTATTGTATCACTAGAGGCCCGATGCATAAAATTCATGCAAGGGTAGGCCTTCGCAGCTGCAGCGGCTGCCTGGATCCCTCCCTTGCAGCAGTGGTGGCTTCCTCGATCCTGCAGCTGCAGCCCTGGCTTGGTCCAGAAGGATGTGGAGTCAAATGAGCATATTATGCATTTATTATTATACATGAGGCATTGTAACATCTGAACAAATTGATATCTGGGCTGTGAGGCAGCTGCTTTCTTCTTCACTTTGTTGGGTTATTAGAGCAACTTGTCAGTAGATTAAAAAACCAAACAACTTTTTGCATTACTTAAGTCTTTCCAAGGCATGCACTGGTACAATACAAACTTCTTTTGTCAAATGTAACTAGTCTAGCATCCAAACATCATGCACACTGTACACTGCACCCATTCCTACCATGACCCTGCTCTGTTGTGTATGATATTTGGAATGTCTGGAGGAGGGTGAACAGTACCCAGAAAAGAAGGGAGGAGAAACAGCATGAGTGCCTGGCTGGGAGGAGGTCAGCTGAAGTTGTGCAGGGCAAGCCTGAAACAAGTCATTGGTGCAAACCCAAGCATCCTTGGTGTTTTTCAGAAACATCTGTTGAGACCCCATGATGGTCTTCTTTGGCCTTAAGTTGGCCCACAACCATGCTGATGATGCAGCTATCTGGCATGGGCTGATGGTCCTGCACCGTGATGCTGTGCTGGATATTCTGTAATGGATGGCTAGACAACTTCTCTGCAAGGCAGCTTTACCCTGGAATTGCTGTCCTTTCCATGTAAGGCATGATGCATCAATGTAAATTGTGCCTAATTGGGTTCTTTCACTATCAAATAACTGGTAGTCATGTTGAATGAAGCTGGATCCAATTTGCTCCTATATTGGCTTGTCTCCTATTCTAGAGCATTGCTGGGAGTCTTGTTCCAGCATCTAGAAGTGTTCAGGAATCTGGAGAAGGGGCTGCTGTAAATTCTTAAAGAGTCTAGAGACGAAATGTAATTTTGGAAGGCATTTTGGGGGGCCAGAGGAGACTTAGCAAAAGGAACCAAGTTCTTCTGTCTCTCTGGAACCCTTGCTTTTTATTAACACAAATTGTCCTAAGGCAAACTAGATATACATAAAAGTCAAGCTTCTTAAAAAACATTTAATAAATCTTTATTGTTCAGATTATTATAATTGTTTCTCCTTTTCCCCCCTCATAGCTCCCCTCCACATGGTTCCCACCCCATCCTCTGCCCTTACCTCCCTCCCACTGTCCTCATCCATAGGTGTACGATTTTTGTCCAGTCTCTTTTCCCGTACCCCCCACACCTCTTTCCCCCTAAGAATTATCAATCCACTCCCATTCTATGCCCCTGATTCTATTATATTCACCAGTTTATTCTATTCCTCAGATTTTTAATTCACTTGATTTTTAGATTCACTTGTTGATAGATAAGTATTTGTTGTTCATAATTTTTATCTTTACTTTTTTCTGCTTCTTCCTCTTCTTAAAGAATTCCTTTCAGCATTTCATATAATATTGGTTTGGTGGTGATGAACTCCTTTAGCTTTTTCTTGTGAAGCTCTTTATCTGACCTTCAATTCTGAATGATAGCTTTGCTGGGTAGAGTAATCTTGGTTGTAGGTTCTTGCTATTCATCACTTTGAATATTTCTTGCCACTCCCGTCTGGCCTGCATACTTTCTGTTGAGAAATCAGCTGACAATCGTATGGGTGCTTCCTTGTAGGTAACTAACTGTTTTTCTCTTGCTGCTTTTAATATTCTCTCTTTCTCTTTTGCCCTTAGCATTTTAATTATGATGTGTCTTGGTGTGGTCCTCTTTGGATTCCTTTTGTTTGGGGTTCTGTGCGCTTCCTAGACTTGTAAGTCTATTTCTTTCACCAGGTGGGGGAAGTTTTCTGTCATTATTTCTTCAAATAGGTTTTCAGTATCTTGCTCTCTCTCTTCTTCTGGCACCCTCATAATTTGGATGTTGGTACACTTGAAGTTGTCCCAGAGGCTCCTTACACTATCTTCATATTTTTGGGTTCTTTTTTCTTTTCCAGTTGGGTGTTTTTTGCTTCTTTGTATTTCACAACTTTGACTTGATTCTTGCAATCCTTTAGTCTGCTGTTGGATCTCTGTATATTATTTTTTATTTCAGTCAGTGTATGCTTAATTTCTAGTTGGTCCTTTTTCATATCCTTGAGGGTCTCACTAAATTTATCGGCCTTTTCTAGAAAATTCTTGAAAAACCTTATAACCGTGGTTTTGCACTCTATATTCAGTCGTTTGCTTTCCTCCATTTCTTTCATTTGTGACCTTTTTCTTTGTTTCCACATTTTGGCTGCTTCCCTGAGTTGACAGAATGACTTTGTGTGCTAGGTGTCCTATAGGGCCCAGTGGTTTAGCCTCCCCAGTTACCTGAGGTGGACACTCTTGGTGCACCCCTTTGTGAGCTGTGTGCATAGTCTTGTTGTAGTTAAGCCTTGATTGTTGTTGGTATCACTGGGAGGAATTGACCGCCAGGCCAATTGGCTGTGAGGATCAACTCTGTCTATGATGGAAGAACTTCTGTGCTGGAGACACCCTTATGAAACAAGACTTGCTTCAGTGGGGCTTTGGTGCTCACTGAGTCTGCCCCCTGAGTGTATCCCTTATGGATCTGAGGAGTTGTAATCTGGATGGTCCTACTCTGACCCCTGGGTACACTGGCTCGTGGATCTCCAAGGAGGTGCTAATTTAGCCTCTGCCTGAGCCCACCCAGCAGAAGCTATGGAGAGATCTGCAGATTCCTCTTCTTTGTTTGGGTTTTGGAGGTGCCCAGATGAGGCCCAGCTGTGAAGCAATGCAAGCTGCTGTGAGGCCTTGGGCCTTCTTTTCGATGTTCTGGGTCTTTCTGACTCAGCTGCAATTTGTTAGATAAGTTTAGATTTCAAAGGACCAGGCAATTCATATGCAAAAGCCTCTGTGCTCAGCTTGGATGGGGCAGAGTCTCAGGGCAGAGCAAACAGCAATGGCTTTGTGGGGTGGGGTCTTGGGAGGAGCAAACAGCAATGGCTTCCCGTCAGCCCTGCCCTAAGAGGCCCCTGGGTCTCAGTGTCCTGTGGTAATCGCTGCAAGTACCTCTGAGAGGAAGCCGCTCTTGAGTTCCACCCGCTGTCAGGCAGTCCAGTTTCTCCCTGAATGAGTCTGGGTTCCCTGAGTCTCGCCTGGAACTGGAGTTCAGAGCAGTTAGGAGCTTTTGTCTCCCTCCCAATTGAGAAAGCCAGCTGTGTACTCAGTTGCTAGCCCTCTCTGCGCAGGTGCGCCTCCGTACCTCTGCCTCCTGCAGCTCCTGTGAGTCTCAGTGTGCTTTTCTCTTTCCTTCTAGTTGTAGAATTTCCACTCAGCCAGCCTTCCTATGGTTCTGGATGATGTCCATTTTGTCTTTTAGTTGTAGTTTTGAAATTGTTGTGCGAGGCAGCAGTAGGTGTTTACCTATGCTGCCATCTTGGTTCCTCTGAAACTTCTTGCATTTATGACATGCTGGAATTAGCTTTCTGCAAAGCATCACCTGGCCTTGTTGAGACCAGAGGGCTGGCACAATGGCAGCAGTGGTAGCTGCAACCAGCCTGGTCTGCCAGGATGTGTTTTAAATATTTAATATTTGAGTTGATTTTAGTTATAATCCAGACCATTTGTGAAGTCTTTGTGACATCTGTTTTTGTTAGATACACATTTATAAAATCTTTTCTTAAACTTAGTAATTTTTTTACTCTGTGTTTGATTATATTCCAGAAATATGACAATTTGAGAAGAAATGGAATGTAGATTACCATGGATTTTAATGACTTTGAATTTTTAAGATATTAATGATGCCTAAATTACCATACCCATTGGTCTATAATTCAAGTTCTTTAAAAAAAAATTCATATATATATTGATTTCAGAGAGGAAGGGAGAGAGAGAAACATCAATAATGAGAGGGAATCATAGATGGGCTGCCTCCTGCATACCCCACACTGGGATTGAGCTTGCAACCTGGGCATGTGCCCTGACCGAGAATCGAACCGTGACCTCCTGGTTCATAGGTTGGCGCTCAACCACTGAGCCTTGCTGGATGGGCTTAATTGAGTTTGTTCTTGAGCAGAGGTTGACAGACTACATCCAGCAGGCCACACTACCTATTTTTGTATAACCCATGAGCTAAGAATAGTTTTAAAATTATTTATTTTTTTAAAAAATATATTTTTATTGATTTCAGAGAGGAAGGAAGAGGGATAGAGAGATAGAAACATCCATGATGAGAGAGAATCATGGATCGGCTGCCTCCCGGAAGTCCCCCACTGGGGATCGAGCCCACAACCCGGGCATGTGCCCTTGACTGGAATTGAATCTGGGACCTTTCAGTTCACAGGCTGACGCTCTATCCACTGAGCAAAACCAGCCAGGGCAGTTTTTACACTTTTAAGTATGTAACAGCAATGGTAGTACCTTTACAGAAAATTTGCCAGCCTCTGTTTTCTTGAGCATTGTAGGATGATGTCTAGCATCCCTAGTTCCTGCTTACTAGATGCCAGAAGCACTCTAATCACTATGAATCCAAACATTGCTCTCAAACATTTCTCAAGTGCCTTGATGGGGAGGGTGGGTGGAGGATGGGGAGGATTGCTACCTTGTTGAGAACTCAAAGCCTAGATGATCAGTTTTCAATATTTTATTCTTCTCTGACACACTTAACAGATACATGCATGATGTTGTGTTTGTATTTTCCCTCCTCCCATTCGAGGGAACAGAATTAAAACAAGGGAGGAAGTTGTTAATATAAGGATAATATTGAAAAACCTTAAATTTATGCTTATAAAAATAAATCTTTACAAACTCCAATACTTTTACTATTACAAATAACATTACTTGTAATTTATACATCATAGAATGTTTCATAACATGCTAACTGATAAATCATTGCAACAGGTAATAGCCAGCTGTTAGAAAGCTTTAAATCGAGAAGTGACAGGATCCTATTGTTATTTTAGATAGATCACTTTGATGTGATATAGAAGATAGACTTGAGGAGCTTCAAGACTGGTTCAGGTTCATGTTACTGAGGGCCTCTATTAGGTAGTAGGGACAGAGCAGAGGGGACATATTATTAGATAATTATTTCAGATATAAATAACAGAACTTGGTGATTGAAAGGTTATAGGCAGCAATTCCTGACCTTTGTTGCCCATTACAATCATCTGGAAAGCTTTTAAACAATACCAATAACTGAGCCTCACTTTAGAATTTCTGAAATGGAGGCTGGGCATTAATATTTTTTTAAATGTACCTCATGCTTCTAATGTGCAGCCAGTATTGAGAACCACTAATTCAAGTTTGGAGGAGAGGGAAGAATCAAGGATAAGTTAGCATCAGGTTGGAAGCTTTGGCTACCAGTATATGGAGATGGATGCCTTGAACAGTTTCTGTTCCATGGTAGCTATTCAAGCATTTCTTGAATTAGATGAAAATTGATGACTTTGAACTCAAACCAAAATCAGTTCCTCATTTAATTTTTGATTGTTTGAAAAATTGGGATGAATTGACCCCCATTCAAGTTATTATTGACTGGAACCCAACCAAAATAACATCTGTCACAAGTGAAGTTATATCAGAATGGATATTTTGATATAATTTGAGGAAAAGAATGATACAAATCACCTGAATTGTAATATTGTGAAGCAAAGTGCCAGAGGAAATAATTTGACTTAATTTATTGTATATTATATAAACTAATATTCCTATTGAGTAGCATAGCTAGAGATTTTGGGTCTTCATACCTGCTATATAGGCAGATATCCAACAAATGTTTATTGAATTGCAATATGAAATATCTTTAATCAGAAAGATATTGATTATAAAATTTCTCTATATTAATGGAGGAATAAAAGGCAGCATGTTTGTTTTTTAGCCACAGTCCCACTTCCTGTACCTATAGTCTACCTGTACACTGTCTGCTTTTACAATTCCTCTGTTCTTACTGCTACTGCTCAAGTTTAGTCAATACTTTTGGTTCCAAATAATTAGAATACAGTTTAAACTGTCCTGAACAGTAAAAGGAGATTTTTGGTGCTATGGAAAGGATGCTGAAATAACACATAGAATTGAAGGAAGTCTGCAGGAACCAGGGGATTATAGAACAGGGATATCACTCCATTGGAACCTACTTTCATCTCTGCTTGGCTTCATTCTTTATATTTTGCAATCAGACCTTTGCCAAAAGATCAATGATGGCTGTCTGCTAACCTTATATCCTTCTGGTACAATGACACCTAGAGGCAAGACCATTTCTCTTTCTGCTCTAAATTGGGAGATTTATTTGAATCAATCATTATTCCCAAAGAAAGAAGGGTACTATGATTTGTTTGGTTTGGAACTCATGCCAACCCCAATGGCCAGGAGAGGATAAGGACATACTCAAAAAGATGCAGGGCAGAGCTTGTCCTGAGACCAAATCATTAACCATCACTGTCCTCTTCAAAGCTTTATTGCCTCAGCCCTCTAATGACTTCCTGCTGCAGCTTAGCTGCTTACTGCTCTCAGAACAGCAATGGCATTAAGTTTTGAAATTTATGGAAAAGCATAAAGTAGTATACAGTTTCAGAGTAATGTTATTGTGAATGAGCTCTTTGGCTGAAGATAGACTACAAAGTTAAAATAATGATTCATTTAATGAAATTGACTTAGTGCTTATTATGGACAACACACTGTACAGTTTTAATATGTTAAACCAAGCCTGGTTATCTAGGCACTGAAATTATGTCATATTTCATCAGAGAGCTAATTAATTTTACTTTCTTATTTTATTTTAAAACTAGAGGCCTGGTGCACGGATTCATGCACTGGTGGGCTCCCTTGGCCTGCCTGCGTCCTCTCACAATCCGGGACTCCTTGGGGGATGCGAGAGAGCCGGTTTCGGACCTATCCCCACAGGCCAGGCCAACAGACCCCACCGGTGCATGATCAGTGCCAGGGAAGGACATGGGAGGGCTCCAGGGTGTGTCCGGCCCGTCTTTCCCAGTCCCCCAGCAGCAAGCTAACCTACCAGTTGGAGCATCTGCCCCCTGGTGGTCAGTGTGCATCATAGTGACTGGTTGAACAG
Organism: Corynorhinus townsendii; assembly: GCA_026230045.1. Lineage (NCBI taxonomy): Eukaryota > Metazoa > Chordata > Mammalia > Chiroptera > Vespertilionidae > Corynorhinus > Corynorhinus townsendii. Next base: position 132,136,340 of record JAPDVU010000007.1, on the reverse strand, counting down.
TCAAATGAATGGTCAGACATTTAGCATATTAGGCATTAGGTTTTATTATATAGGATTTTTATTTTTTATTTTTTTATTTCACCATTATAGTACTGGTTTTTTAAAATTAGGTTATAGTTATTGACATAGAATTTGAATGGCATGAAATTTTTAACAGTAGCTTTTCTGATATTTGATATTTGCAAAGGGAATATTTTTATACCTCTGAAGAGTTTATTCTCATTACTGTCACTTGATGACCCTTTTGTGAAACTTATTCATTGATTATGAATCACTCAAAATATGATCTGTAGTTAAGCTACCATTTTCTAGTTATCTACCAAATTTAAAATTATTACTTTTTCTGTCATTATAGTCTGTTGCATCTGCAGACATGGATTTCAATCAGCTGGAAGCATTCTTGACTGCTCAAACCAAAAAGCAAGGAGGAATCACATCTGATCAAGCTGCTGTCATTTCTAAATTCTGGAAGAGTCATAAGACAAAGATCCGAGAGAGCCTGATGAACCAGAGCCGCTGGGACAATGGGCTTCGGGGCCTAAGCTGGAGAGTTGATGGCAAATCACAGTCGAGGCACTCAGCTCAGATACATACCCCTGTTGCTATAATGGAGCTCGAAATAGGGAAAAGTGGACAGGTGAGTTCAACTTCAATCAATTTCCCATTTTAAACTATGTTTTCTCTTACATAATAGCAGTACATTCAAATTTATTTTATGTAATAGTTTTCTTTGCAGAAATAGTGAGAAAATAGTAAAAGAACCTATTTCTGAGAATCCCACTTTGGAGAGGGAATCATCTAAAAATTTGGATACTTCCAATTGTGTATAGAGTCTGGAAACCAGGTATAGAAGGTATAGGAGACAGGTATAGGAAATCAGCATTCTGGCAGCTATGGCAGAAGAACAAAATGGGGCAGTAAGCCCTGGCCAGCGTAACTCAGTGGTTGGAGTATTGGCCTTGTTGGCCGTGAACCAAAGGGTCTTGGGTTTGTTTCTGGTCAAGGGTATGTTACTGGGTTGTAGGTTCCCTGCCCCGATTGGGGCCTATGCAGGAGACAACCAATTGATGTGGCTCTTTCACATCGCTGTCTCTCCTCTCTCTTTCTCTCTGTCTCTCCCCCTCTCTCTCCCTCTCTCTGCCCCTTCCCTCTTTCCCCCTCCTCCTCCCTTCCACTTTCTCTAAAATCAAAGGAAAAAATATCCTCCAGTGAGGATTGACCAAAAAAATTTTTTTGAAATTGGGCAATAAGTTGATTGTACTGAAGTTGCCCACTATTCCATTTTAGTTAGATCTCAGAATTCTTGGCATTTGGCCAGAATCTACAAGGTGATAATAGAGATACTATCTAATAAAAGAGTAATATGCAAATTAACCACCACTCCGCTACACCACAAGCCATGCCCACCAGCTAATCAGGAGCGAGTATGCAAATTAACCCCAACCAAGATGGCTGTGGCCACGGAGTGAGCAGAAGGCTTGGGTTTCCTGGGCAATGGAGGAAGCCAAGCTTTCTGCACACCATGGTGGGCCCAGGCCTCTACTCAAGGCTACAAAGTTTCAATTATAGAAGATAAATAAATCCCAACAAAAATGGATGCGGCCATGGAGTGAGCAGGAGGCTTGGGTTTCCCCAGCAATGGAGGAAGCCAAACTTTCCGCACACCCTGGAAGGCCCTGGACTCCACTCAAGGCTACAAAGTTTCAATTATATAAGATAAAGATAAATAAATCCCAACAAAAATGGCGGCAGCCATGGAGCTGGAGAGAGCAGGAGGCTTGAATTGTCCCCGGCGATGGAGGAAGCCAAGTTTCGGCAGCCCTGGTCTGCCTTGGTCTCTGTTTAAGGCTACAAAGTTTCAATTATAGAAGATAAATAAATCCCAACAAAAATGGCTGTGGCCATGGAGCAAGCAGGAGGCTTGGCTCTGCTCAAGGTGACAAAGTTTTAATTTTAGAAGATTAATAAATCCCAGATCCCAGGGCATCCGCTTGGGTCGCCGGGGGGCGTGGCCAGCCTGCAAACCACCACAGGCCCTCGCCCAGTGCCACCCCATGCCCCAAGGGAACCCCCACCCTGATCTGGGACTCCCTTCAGGGCAAACCAGCCGGCCCCCACCCGTGCACCAGGCCTCTATCCTATCTAATAAAAGAGTAATATGCTAACTGACTGTCACTCCAACACACAAGATGGCTGCCCCTATGAGGTCAAAGATCCTGCCCCCATGTGGACACAAGATGGCTGCCACAAGATGGCCAGCAGGGGAGGGCAGTTGGGAGGGACCAGGCCTGCAAGGGAGGGTCAGTTGGGGGCAATCAGGCCTGCAGGGGAGGGCATTTAGGGTTGACCAGGCCGGCAGAGGAAGGAAGTTGGGGGCGACCAGGCCTGCAGGGAAGGGCAGTTGCGGGGGACCCAGGCCTGCAGGGGAGGGCAGTTAGGGGCAATCAGGCTGGCAGGGGAGTGGTTAGGGGGTGATCAGGCTGGCAGGCAGAAGCAGTTAGGGGCAATCAGGAAGGCAGGCAGGCGAGCAGTTAGGAGTCAGCAGTCCTGGATTGTGAGAGGGATGTCTGACTGCCCGTTTGGGCCTGATCCTACTGAGTTTGGTCCTAAACGGGCAGTCGGACATCCCTCGAGGAGTCCCAGATTGGAGAGGGTGCAGGCTGGGCTGAGGGACACTTGCCCCCCATCCCCCGCCCATGCATGAATTTCGTGCACCGGGCCTCTAGTGCTAAATAAAGACCAGGGATTGAGATTAAACAACAAAGAACAAAACTATTTCACCTAGTCATCTTTATAGGCAGTCAGGTATAGGAGACAATGTATCTTAAGTACTGTAATGTATTTATTGTTCCTAAAGATCCTAATGTACTATCACTGTCATTGAGCCCACCAGTAATTTTGTATTTCATCTTAATTATTTACAAAACACTGCTGCATTTTCCTACAGCCACTATAGCAGATAATTTTAGCATCTACATGGTTTTCCTTGAACTTATTTGGTTTGTGCTCCATTTAACTGCCAGATCAGACTTTTAATGACTTGGTATGTATATCTTTTGGGGGGAAAAGAAAGCAGCAACTTGTAATTAGGAAGAGAAAACCCAAGTCACTGAATTAGCTAACCAGATTTGTTTTTCAGATAAATAATGAAATATGTGCTTTGTTACATTCTATAATAGAAATCTATTATTTTCTTCTAATAATGAGAATATTTTTTAGCTGTCAGATTTCCTCTTATATTCCCTTCTTGAATTTCTTAGGCTTTTTCATTGTTTGTAGTTCCCTAATGACTTTTTAAAAAATTTAAAATATAATTCCTTTTAAAAAATGTGACTGTTCTTTAAAATACATACATTTGGGGGATCTTTTATTCAGTTATTATAAAATAATGCGATTGCCTTTGTTTACTTTGGTGTGTCTGACTTTAAAGTCCATTTTCTTAATCATTGTGTTATATGGGCTTCCTCCTTTTGTTCCTAGACCAAAAATCTGATAGATTAGCAAGGTAGGATAAGTACACTTAGATATTTCACCAGTAATTTGTACAGGCTATTCATTTAAAAAATATATGTTTTTATTGATTTTAGAGAGAGAGGCAGGGACAGGGAGAGAGAGAGAAAAAAACATCAATGTGAGAGAGAAACGATTGGCTGCCTCCTGTCTGCACCCCGACTGGGGATCGAACCCACAACAACTTGGGTATGTGCCCTGACTGGGAATCAAACTGGTGAAGTTTTGGTTCACAGGATGATGCCCAGCCAACTGAGCCACACCAGCCAGGGCCAGACTATGCATTTTTTATTATAGCAGTAGTGATTATTTTATTTTGTCATAAGTATTTATCATTTGGATAGGATTATGAAAATATACATGTCTAAGATCTTTCTAGAAAGCTTTTATAGTAATTACTAATATTTCTTGAACTGGGTTTATAAATAATATGTGCCTTTTGAGTTTAATAATTTACACACCATCTGAATGTTGGGTATACTGTCACAGAGATTTTTAAATCTCTATGGTTTTTCTTTGACCTTGTTAGCCAAAGTGGCAAAACCTTTCTTTTTTCACCAGAATGATTTTCATCAAATTAGTACATCTAAACCACTACAAATGATGCGTTGGCTAGCTCCTAACAAATTTCTATTTCCAAACTGGATTTCTCTTCTAAATTTCATTTATATATTTATGACATAAATATATATCTGGAAAACTCTACTTAAGTGTGAAAAGGAATAAAAAAATGGAATATGCTCCAAACTAAGTTCCTCATATGCCTTCCAAACCTATACGTCCTGCGTTTTTTCTCATCTTAGTTAGTGGCACCTCCATTCTTCTAGTTTATAGCCTCTCTTTTTATCACATCCACATCCAATTCATCATTAAATAATGCTGGGTTTAATTTTAAAATATATCTAAAATTTGACTACCTTTTACTACCCACCGCTCATTAAGTTTAGATCACTATCACTTCTAAGTTATAATCACATTCTCCTAACAGATCGCTCTGCATCTGCTTTTTAGCTTACTCTCAACACATAAAAGTGTATCAGTAGAGTAATTCTGTTAAAACATAAATCAGAAAATGTATTCGTGGTTCTCATCTCACTCTAGTGGCTTTCTGTCTCAGTCAGGTTAATAGTGCTCTCCTTAGTCAGTCTACTTTAGCTAGACACATATTCTTCTTGCTTATTCTTGGAACATGCCAGGCATGCTTCCTCTTTAGGATCTGTCCATTTGCTATTCCTTTCTCCTAATTGGTCTTCCCCCAGATATCGGCATAGTTAGATTTTCCACTTTCCTGAGATGGTTTAAAAAAAAAATTCACATGAATAAGGTTTTCACTGACCACCTCTCTAAAGGTTTAGTTCTCCACTTACTGCTTTATTTAAAAAAAAAAAATTATTGAGCTATACTTTTCATATAGTAAACTGTATCCCTTTGAATTGTCCAATGTGAAATCACCGCGACAGTCAAGAGACAGTGTCTGTCACCCCCTGAAAGTTTCCTTATGTCCTCTCTTCACTCCAATTCCTTTGCAACCACTAATCTATTTTGTTATCATAGATAAATTTTTTATACTTTATTTTTTCTGTATGTCACTTATTACTACCTAGCTTGCTATATACAGTTGACCTTTGAACAGCAGATTTGAGTTGCGTGGGTCTACTTATACATGGCTTTTTTTATTTTTTTCTTCAGTAAATTTACAGTCAGCCTTTCATATCCCTGGGTTTTCCATCTGTGATTGGGACTCTTAGCATGTGAAGGGCTGTGGACATTGTTCTACATCATCTATATATATAAAAGTTTAAGTGACTGTAATGACCAGACGACTAGCCAGTAGCTATGACATGCACTGACCACCAGGGGCAGAAGCTCAATGCAGGAGCTACCCTCTGGTGGTCAGTGCGCTCCCACAGCCAACCTCTTGTGGCCGGCCAACCTCCTGCAGCCCCTTCCCCTGGCTAGCTTGCGGCCCCTCCCTCTGGCCGACCCGCCAACCTTGTGCGGCCCCTCCCCCCAGGCCTGCCCCCATTGGCCCAGACTGGGATGGGCTCGCTGGCCAACCTCCTGCGGCCCCTTCCCTGGGCCTGCCCACCCCAATTGGCCCTGATGGGGCAGCCCCTCCCTCTGGCTGACCACCCCGATTGGGGCCAATTGGGGTGGGTCAGCTGGCCAACCTTCCACAGTCCCTCCCCCTGGCTGGCCTGCCCCAAATGGTCCCGGGCCCCGATAGCCATGATTGGTCCCGATCACCGGCCAGGCTGAGGGACTCCACCCGTGCACAACTTCGTGCACTGGGCCTCTAGTACTTCAATAAAAAGATTTAAAGAGGGAGAGAAAGATATGCGTCTTTGCAAACTTGTTGACTATTTGAGAACAGGGCTTTGGCACTGCTGAAGTCCTTATTAGCTTCTGACTAGTAACCTGCCAACAGGCAGCCCCTGGTTTTGGACTTCTTTCAGATTTTTGCTGTTCCGGCTCTCTGGTTCTATTCTTGTGGACAGATGGGGGTGACTGAGAGGAAGGCAGGAAACCAAGCCTTTAGAGGACTTGGAAACAATTTTTGGAAGTCAGTGCTTTTTGCTAAACTCAGGGTGACAGTGTATCTTGCCCAGCAATGTTGAAACTGCTTGTGTTTGTCTAGTATTTGTGTACTAGTTGGTTGGCTATGGGCTGCATTCCATGCCACTGCTCTACCACGGTGCATGTAGAAGGCCTCTGCCTCAAGCCTATTTTTAGCATTTGTTCTTTGTTGTGTATAAAATACATATAACATAAAATTTACCATTTAATCATTTTAAGTGTACAGTTGAATTAAGTACATTCACAATGTTGTGTAAACATCATTGCTCTCAATTTCCAGAACTTTTTCATCATCTCAAACAGGAACTCTGTACCCATTAACCACTAACTCCCCATCCCCACCTTTTTCTGGCCTCTGGTAACTTCTGTCTATTTTGTGTGTCTGTGAATTTGCCTAATCTAGGTACCTCATATAAGTGGACTCATACAATATTTGTTCTATTGTGTCTAGCTTATTTTGCATAGCATAATGTCTTAAAATTTATCCATGTTGTAGCATGTGTCAGAATTTCATTCCTTTGAAAGGCTGAATCACATTCTGTTATATTTATACCAGATGCCCGATATACATAATTCATGCAAGGGGCTTGGCCCTTGCAGCCCTGGCTGCCTTGGCCCTCGTGGCCCTGGCTGCCTCAGCCCTCTCAGCCCTGGTTTCATCTGGAAGGTCATCTGGAAGGTTGTCCGAATGCTCGTTCGGTTGTCCAGTCTAATTTGCATATTAGCTCTTTATTATATAGGAATATAGATTTACATACATACATTTTATTTATCCATTAATATGTTGATGGACATTTGAGTTGTTTCCACCTTTTGACAATTGTGAATAATGTTACTATACACAAATGTACACATATCTGTTGTATCTGCTTTTCATTCTTTTGTGTGTATACCTAGGAGTGGAATTGTTGGATCATATGGTTATTCTATGTTTAATTTTTTGAAAAACTGCCAAACTATTTTCCACAGTGGCTTTGCCCTTTTACATTCTTTCTGACAGTGCACGAGGGTTCCAATTTTTGCACATTTCATCAGCATTTGTTATTTTCTCTCTGTGTGTTTATAAATTGCATTCCTAATGGGTGTGAAGTGATATCTCATTGTGGTTTTGATATTTAATGCAAATATCTCATTCCCTAATGATTAATGATGTTGAGCATCTTTTCATGTGTTTATTGGCCTTTAAAATTTTTTATTTTTATTTTTAAAATATCCTTATTGTTGAGAGTATTACAGATGGTCCCCTTTATCCCCCTCCACCCGGTTCCTGCCCCGCCCCAGGCCTTCACCACCCTATTGTCTGTGTCCATAGGTAATGCATATCTATATATATAAAAGCCCAGCAACCAGAATGGTGGAACGACCAGAATGACCAATGGCTATGATGCGTACTGTGACAGCCAACCAGCCTGATCTGGGCCCCAGTCGCTCCCTACCCCCTGGCCAACCGGCCCCTGATCAGCCCCCAATACCCTGATCAGGGGAGGGGCCGGCTGGCCAACCACCTGTGGCCCCTCCCCCCGACTGGCCCAGCCCGATGGGCCCCCATCAGGTCAGGCCGACCAGGCCTCTAATATGCATATAAGATTTTTGGTTAGTATCTTCCCTACCCTCCTCCTTCCTTCCCTCTGAGATTCATTAGTCTGGTCCATGTTTCCACCTTCTATTTTATTTATCAGTTTATTTTGTTCATCAGCTTTCTGAGGTTCTAACAAAAAATTTTATAGCTATGCTCTCAACCTCATCTTTTAGACCTCATCTCCATAGCTAATGCCTTGGAAAGTTTTAAGGCTTTGACCTTTCCTTAGAATTCATTTCTTGCTTTAATATTGTTTGCATCTGTAGAAACAGAGACTCTTTCAAAACCAAACATTCTGGTTCCTTTTTAATGAAGTGTTCTTGAGATGTTTATTAGGTATTTGGAAATTTGGGTCTGGATTTCAGTGGTATAGACTTGGCAAAAAAGAGAGGTAAAAGAGTCGTGAGCATTTGTTCAGTGGCCATTGATTCAAGATATTGAGGAGCAGAAGAAAGGCCGAGAATGGAACTTTGAGAAATGTGGGCCTTTAATGGGCAAGTGATTAAAAACTGTGAGGAAGGCAAGGTTGGAGGGGGTCAGCGGTGGATTAGAGAAATGAAGAGTACAGGAACAGAGAAGAATTGACAGTGGCACTGCCTCACTTACTTTAAATACTGGGTGTGATGGAAAGTTTTTCAGTTTTCTCTTCATTATAAACTCTTTGAGTCAAACACATTAATACCTTTTATATTATAAAGTTTATCACATTAGCCTTTGTATTAAGGTGAGGGATGAAAACATCACCATAGAAGCAAAGTTGAAGGATATATCTAATATCTGTATAGTTTGCCCTCTGTGGCCATAGTGTTAAGTGTAGAAATAAATTCCATAGAAAGGAATGATATATGCTTCAAGTCATGCATGCTTCACAAAAACGTGGTTGTTGGAGAGGGGCTTAGTAAAGGGTAAAGGGTGTCAAATATGTGGTGATGGAAGAATTGACTGGGTGGTGGGCACACAGTGCATTATACAGATAATGTATCATAGAATTGTACACTTGAAACCTATATACTCTTTAAAATTTTTTTTATTGATTGATTTTAGAGAGAGAGAGAGTGAGAGAAAGAGAGAGAAAGAGAAACATTGATTTGTTGTTCCACTTATTTTTGCTTTCATTAGCTGCTTTTTGTATGTACCCTGGCAGGAGAAAGAACTATCGACCTTGGAGTATCAGAAGGACTCTCTATAATCAACTGAGCTATCCGGCCAGGGCCTGATGCTTTTTATAGATGCATTCTCTCATTGTTTGGTAGTTTTCTCTATACACTTTCAATCATCTCCACCCTGGATCTCCTCCAAATTTAAAGTTTATTTTCAAAGGTAAATTAAGTTTGAAGTTTGCTTTCTATTTGGCATGTGGGAATAATAAACTTGACCTGCTGGTTAATTACTGCTCAAACCCTAGAAAGTTTGTGCTGGTATTAAAAAAAAAAAAAAGCCCAGCCGGTATAGCTCAGGGATTGAATGTGGACCTATGAACCAGGAGGTCATGGTTCGATTCCTGGTCGGGCACATGCCCAGGTTGTGGGCCCGATCCCCAGTTGGGGGCATGCAGGAGGCAGCCAATCAATGCTTCTCTCTTATCACTGATGTTTCTCGCTCTCTCCATACTCTCTGAAATAAATAATAATAAACCACATATTAATAAACCCAAAAGACTTCTTTGTTTTATGAGCCTTGTGTGTATGCCTATGGCAGGGGTGGGGAACATTTTTCTGCCAAGGGCTATTTGTATATTTATAACATCTTTCTTGGGCCATACAAAATTATCAACTTAAAAATTAGCCTGCTATATTTGGTCAAACATTTCATTAATTTACCCCTAATGCCTTAGGAGGGCCAGACCAAATGATTTCTGGGGCCTTAATGTGGCCTTCGAGCAGGATATTCCCCACCCGTGGCCTATGGCAATAGTCCTTTGACAGAAGCACACAGTGTAGTGATATTATAATGGTTTACTCTGGTGGGTGTGGACAGGAAGTTTATGCTTTATTCAGTACACTTATTTATGTTTTTAAATCAAGTTCTGTTGCCTCTGCTTCTGTTTTAGATGTCAGTCCATCAACAGAGTATGCTGTTCACTATTTACATTTCAGAAATTGCTCAGAAACCTTGACGTGATCTTTTACCTTTGCCAGCTGTTTCTCCGTGGTAGTGTTCCTAGTGCCTGTGACTGCTTTGGAGAGATTTGGCTGGTTCTTCTCTTGGCACTGCCCCCCACCCTGCTCTATTTAATTAGAATTGCTCATAAGATGTCATCCATGTAAGATTTTATTTGAAGAAAGGTGTCTGTATTTAACTTTGGAAATAAATGGCTTAGCTAATGTTTTTATGTCAGAAACGTAAATGAGGGGTGGTATTACCAAAGAAATGAAATACTTTCCCCTTCCTATCATAGTACACAGTACATGGGAGTAGATTAATTAGTCTAAATCTTTTGTGGTCAGGATCTTTGGAATGATACATTGGGATATAACTTTTACTTTCTTCAGTATATATTTCTGACTTACTGAAGGGGCTTAGAACAGGCCTCCCTAAGATGTGCCACTTTGGTTTGTGAATTATTTTGACCTGAAGGTAATAGACACTCTGTGAGCTCACAAGAAACTTTTGCTTCTCCCTTAAAGAATTTAAATTGGGGCACTTGCCTAGCCAGTGTGCGTCAGTGGTTGAGTGTTGACCTGTGAGCCAGGAAGTCATGGTTCAATTCATAGTCAGGTTACATGCCCGGGTTGCAGGCTCAATTCCCAGTAGAGGGCGTGCAGGAGGCAGCTGCTCAATGATTGATGTTTCTGTCTCTCCCTCTCCCTTCCTCTCTGAAATTAATGAAAAATGTATCCTATATAATAAAAGGCTAATATGCAAATTGTCCTCTTAGGAGTTCGACCGACTGGGAGTTCGACTGCTCGCTATGACGTGCGCTGACCACCAGGGGGTGGCGCAGAACAAAGGAAGGCCCAGGCTGGCAGCTGGCAGGCAGGGGAAGGAAGGCCCCGATTGGCCCTGATCACCGGCCAGGCCTAGGGACCTTACCTGTTCACAAATTTTGTGTACTCTCGTGTATATATATAAATTGGGGAACTTGCCCATAATAAGAGTTATCACCAGAAATAAGTTTTTATGACTTCTCTATAAGGCATGGCAAGTTTCTAGTTAATGAACGTATGATCTTATTGTCTTGAGGATTACCTTTCTACTCTCTGATGTCCCAAGGTGCCTTATTTCATCCTTAGTTCAGAATGTCATACCTCATTTTCCCTTTCTGTCTCTGAACCTTTCATATGTGGGGGTCTCTGTGTCTTTTTGAGGAGTTCCTATATGTATATATGTAATTACATTTAGTTATAATCTCATTAATATCATCTGTCTGTGTAGTTTAATTATTAGACCAGCTGAAAGAACCTAAAGGAAAGTGTCTTCTTCCCACACTATAAAAATCTCAGATATGGTTGCTATGAGAGATGTTATTAGTTATTACTCTTATTCATACAGGGTGCCCTCCAAAATGTGTACACACTTTGGCTTCCATTATTAATTCCAATGGGTTAAATCTGAAAAGGAAGCAACATCAATTGAGCTATCAGCTATTAAAGTGTGTATACGTTTTTGGGGGACACCCTGTATTTAGGTAAGAATTTAACTTTATGGGTTTCCCATAGGGACTGATTTAGAGAGATGACCTTTGGTGGTGGTGTTTCACACTATGTCCTTGGAGTCATGATGATCCCTAGAAATGCCTCCAAGTTTATCACAGGGGTGGGGTAAAGGAGGTAGAGGTGGAGCTTAGGTAGAGAGGGCTCTGGCTTCAACATTATTTCAGTCAGTGGAGATGCAACTTTATTAATTTGTGGGTTTCCACAAAAGATTTAGTTTGAAAGAGGATTCTGGGCTAAAATTGGAAACAACCAGGTTAGTAGGAAGATCTAGGAATTAGGAAACCTAGGATGCAATTCTGCCTATCCCATTTATACTGGTTTTGTAGCATTAAGCAAGTAATTTTAACTTACCTTCCTCAGTTTTTCATATGTAAAATAGAACTAATCCTGTCTACCTCATAGAATTGTTTTCAGATAGTGGTTTAAAAACTGATGAATCAAAAAGTATACTAAAGACCTGGCTGGTGTGACTCAGTTGGTTGTGCATTGTCCCATGCACCAAAAGGTCCCTGGTTTGTTTCCCAGTCAAGGCACATGCCCAAGTTGCAGGCTCAATCCCCAGAAGAGGGCGTGCAGTAGGCAGCCAATTTATGTTTCTGTCTCTCCCTCTCCCTTCCTTTCTCTCTACAAAATCAATAAAAACATTTTTAATTTTAAAAAGTATAATAAAGGTGCTATTTACAATAGCAGCAATTCCCAGTAATAGGAATTCAAAATAGTTTTGAATTTCGCTGTAGACTTTTAAAATAATAACTATGGCCCTAACTGGTTTGGCTCGGTGGATAGATAATTGGCCTGCGGACTCAGGAGTCCTGGGTTCAATTCTGGTCAAGGGCATGTACCTTGGTTGCGGGCATATCCCTAGTAGTGGGTGTGCAGGAGGCAGCTGATTGATGTTTCTCTCTCATCGATGTTTCTAACTCTCCTTCTCCCTTCCTCTCTGTAAAAAATCAATAAAATATGTTAAAAAAAAATAACTACGGACTTTCCTTTTCCAATTTTCTATCATCTAGGGTATTTTTATCTCTTCTTTAAAAAAAAAGGTTTTGTTGGCAAACTTCCTTAAAATTGATTTCTAGTGGGAAACAATGACTTTATAAACATATACATACACACACACATATATAAACAAATGTATGTATATATATCTTTAAAAATGTATATTGATTTTTTTTTCACAGTTTCTAAGAATATAAGTAGATAAATGAACCTTAGCTTAGAAAAACTTTAACTATCCCTGCATCCCCAAGAGGAAAAGTCCACGATGCTTGAATTTATTTTTAGTCTTTGAAGGGCCAAAAAGTTGTGCCTTAAATTTGTGTTAGCACATTTCTGAATCTGATGTTAAGTTACTCTGCTCAGTTGTGTTGATGCCATTTCTTTCTTCTTCCCTTCAAGAAGGGAATACAAGCAGGGAATAAAGAATCCATGTTTTCTTTAGGAAACTATCCCTATCCTATGTATTTATTTAAATTTCATAGCCTGTGAAGTCACAGGAACAAACATAAAGAATAGATCGCCTGAGCTTTTCTCTTTTACTTGATAGAGTATTAGAATGGCTTCTCTTTAAGAAGTTGATTAGCCAATTTGATGCAAAGAGAGGGTTAGGTGGTGCTTGCTAATTATCCACCTCTTGCACTGCATATGCATTTTAAATATTGGAAGAATTAAGGTACTCCTTGCATCACATCACCAGAGTTGGACAGCCCAAGTTAGTTTTGAGAATAGCTGGCCAGTTTCTGGTAGGTAGTTATGGACATATAGGAAAGCACAGTCCTATCTAGTCTATATATATAAAAGGTTAACATGGAAAGTGTCCCCTCAGGAGTTCAACCATGAGACTGGGAGTTTTATTGCTCTCTATGATGTGTGCTGACCACCAGGGGTGGCACGGAACATGGTGGGCGACCAGTGGCAGCAGCGGGGTGCTGAGGGAGCGAGGGAAGGAGGAGGCGGGGAGGCGGGGAGGAACCGTGTGGTGATGGTGCAAGGGCAGGGAAGGTGGGGAGGCAGGGAACCTGATCGGCCCTGATTGCTGGCCAGACCTAGGGACCCTGCCCATGCATGAATTTTGTGCACTGGGCCTCTAGTCTGACAAATAATATACCTGCCTATCAAGTATTAAATGTAAGATACGCCAGAAGGGTAGTATTTCCTATCTTCTGGAAGTTAACAAAATTAAATACCTGAAAAGAAATGTTTTTTCCTTTGTTAAAACTCTTTCTACTGAACAAAAATTCTAAGAACTAAGAATTCTATAGGAATTAGGAACTTAACTGTTTAGGTATTTTATAGCACAGTAATATATTTTATTGACCAAATAGTCCTCTTGGAAAAAAATTTCAAATTCCATAATAAGCCCTAGCTGGTTTGGCTCAGTGGGTAGAGCACCAGCCTGTGGACTGAAGGGTTTCAGGTTCAATTCCGGTCAAGGGTACATGCCCGGGTTGCAGGCTCGTTCCCCACTAGGGGACGTGCAGGAGGCAGCCAATCAATGATTCCCTCTCATTATTGATGTTTCTAGCTCTCTCTCTCTCTCCCTCTCCCTACCTCCCTAAAATCCATAAAAATATATTTAAAAAAGAACTCCATAATAGTATAACAGTAGCTATTTATTGAGTACCTCTTATGTGTCAGTTCTTAAATGTTGTAAGGTGCATAAATGAGGAGAAAGGTTCAGAGATGTTAAAGAGTGAACTCAAGGTCACACAACTCAAGTATGAAGGGTTAGAGAGTCGAGCACAATTCTCCCTGGTTGTAAAACTCATTTTCTTTTTCCTAACCATTGCTCTCTCCGTCAAGATTCATTAATGAAACATATCTTTTCAGAATAGTTTCCCTTTACAATTATGTCAAATGGATCCTACTTTGCTTTTATTTTTTGTGGTGAAATTAGACATAATATACCTAAAAATTAAAATTCAAAAGACTAAGGATATTTCAGGAAGAAAGTTAAGGTTGGAATCTTTGGAATTATATATTACCAGCATTGATTTCTTTGCTGAGGGTTTTAGTATACCCTTGTCAACTTGCTTTTTATTTGTGTCATATTCTTTAGTACAAGATTTTTTCCTTGACCATTGATCACCATTTTCCTCTTCACACTGCTGTACATAAACCTAAGAGATTATGAGGATCTTTTTGGTCCACGCCACCAGAAACATTGTTCTTTCTCCAGATATCCATGACAAATATTAGGAGGCAATATTACATTTAGTTAGTAGGTGCCATCATCTAACATATGATGTGCTTCAGTCTGAAACTATTTTTTTTGAAACTATTTTTATTCATGGCTTTTGTTTGTTTTAAAGGAATTAATTCTTTCTAGATCAAAAATTTTGGATCCCTGATATTTTTTAATTAAAAATAATTCTAGTTTTCTTTGATAAATTACATTTGTAAAGTTGGTTTGTGTTTTCTTCTGCCTGTTTTATTAATAAAAGAAGTTGAATAATAACTAAACTGTTTTTATGTATTTTATATGCTGGTGCTGAGGTAATGGTGCCACTGGTAAAAACAACCCTTTAAAATGAATGAAATATCAAACCAGTTAATATTTTTACCTCTCAGGTTATTTATGAGAAATTGAAATACCTCGTTTTATTATTAAGGCCAAACAATGCTCCAAACATATTTTTTCTGTGAAGACTTAGACACTTGAGAAGATTGTTTAACTATCCTCTAAGGAACTTTGGATTAAGGAACACTGAGTGTACAGTCTTTCACCCACTAAACACACAATGTTTTATTCAAAGAAGCTAAGCCCTGTCATCATCTTAAGATCTGCCTTTGGAAATACCAGCTAAGCCGGTGATACTGGGTATAGTTTTAGGCAAAGGGCCGGTATCTTGGCCAGTTGGAGATTAAAAAAGAGTAACAGTTTCTCTTCACTAAAGATGCCTCTGCTTAATAGGGAGGGAGGAAAATGTTTTTATTCTGGGTAGCTACAATTTACTATGGACGAAGGGACGATGGCTGGGGTTCTATTTAAATGCTCAGACTCGAGTTAACTGCCTTATTTCCTATTTTTTTCTTAGCTACTCTCTATTTATTTATTTATATTATTTAAAAAAAATTTTTATTGATTTTTTACAGAGAGGAAGGGAGAGGGATAGAGAGTTAGAAACATCGATCAGCTGCCTCCTGCACACCCCCTATTGGGGATGTGCCCACAACCCAGGTACATGCCCTTGACCAGAATCGAACCTGGGACCTTTCAGTCTGCAGGCCAACACTCTATCCACTGAGCCAAACTGGTTTCGGCTATTTATTTATTTTTAAACCAAATCTCTTTGGAATAATTTTTTAATCTCAGAAGGAAAGGTTTTTTAGATTTTTGTTGTTGTTTAGTAGTATCCAATATGTAGATAGTATGTCCCTGTTTGTTCCTGACCTCTAAATTTGAGTTAACTTGAATTTTACTTCTGGAAGTTAGGTCCAACTAAGTCTACCTACCACATGATTGGAAATAGTGGCAGAATAGGCTTTTCTGTAGTGTTCTCTGCCCTGCTTATATACAAGTTATTCAGATTATCCTACGGTCTGAAATACAAGGAACCTGAAATAAAGATGACAAACTGGTGTAAGAGAGAAGGTGGAGTACTATGTGATTCTTCATATGAATAGCAAGGAAGAAACTTAAGTACTTACCCTGGAAAGCGTAACCTAATGATTTCATCCTTTGTCTCAAATGTCCCTTAATTATGGAGATTTTCCCTTGACTTCCCTTTTATCCTTCCCCTCTTATACTACCTTCCATATATGCTTCTCCCTTTCCTTTTATAAAGCCACTGTATTTGTCGTTGCTTGTCTATTGTCTACGGTCTGTTTCACCAGACTTTAAGGGTCACGAAACTAGGAATTATGCTATTCTTACTCATTGTAGAATCACAGGTCCTTATGATAGTATCAGGTATAGTGATGCCAAATATAAACTTATTATATTAATGAGCAAATGAATGGTCAGCTGTTATGAGAGGCTATTAATTCTCTCACCAAAGAGGAGGTTAATTTTAAAAAGGATTTCCCGATTTTTACTTTTGTAATTTCACTTTTCAGATATAAAAGTGATAAAACTAATGGAGAAAATTTGAAAAGCGGAAAAAAGGGAACTCTCTAGTACTAATCTCTACCACCCCAGTGAAGTTGCTAATACTTGGTATATTTCCTTTCACTTATCTATGGGCCTTTAAAAATAAATCCTTAAACACAATGTATGCATTATACAACTTTGTATCTGCTTTTGTTGAAAAATAGGAATGCACCATATCCTTTTATTTTTTGTCTCACTTTTATTCTCCTCTCTACTGCATTTTGTTGTTCAGCTTTGAATAGTTCAGTTTTGGGGAAGAATGTATCACTTAGGAAGAGTCTTGCTGAGAGGGGTAAAGGATCAAGTGCTTTGTTGTAGAGACTTCATTTTGTAAACTGACTTATTGTCATATGGCAGTTAAAAATATATTTTTCATAATTGAGAAAAATGAAGCTGAGAAAAATAAAATTAGATTTCTTTTTCCTTGGAGATGTGTAACAGATATTCTGGAACTTGACCTCATCAAGGAATTTCATTGCCATTTGAAATTGAACTTCCATTTTTCTTAAGAAAATATGGGATCAAAGTGGGATTAAAGTACAAATACACCTTGATTATTCAATTACTGAAAATTTGTGGGTGAGTTGAATCTTTGTGACAGTGACTCATTTTCCATTTGCTCATATTATTGGTTCAGAAATGCCCTCTAATGAGATTGTAAAGAAATTTACAGGTTGTTAGAAAAAAATTACCCTTTGCTCTATGCTTTTGATGCAGCTTATTTATTTTATTACCTACTCACTTTAGATAGGCTAAGTATATTTTCTAATATGCTTTTAGATCAACAAGCAATTAGTTTATACTCTGGAGTTTTTGATTATTTCAAAAGTCCATTTAACTTAAACCTCCAGAGGTCTCTGAAGTTTCAGTGAATCATATATACTTCTCTAAACTTAACTAATAGTGTGTAGGAAGCATCAAATTTTTTAAATGGTTGAGTCATTTTATAAAGTTTTAAGAAATTTTATTGCTGTGCTCGAAAAGGGTAACATTTCATATTGTGTCTATTTTTTATTTTTTAAATATATATATTTTTATTGTTGATAGTATTACAGATATTTTCCATTTCCTCTCTCCCCTGCTTATTTCCCCTCATATTGTGTCTTCTTAATTGACAGTCTTAGTCAGTGATTTGTAACTTTGTTCTCATCTTGGTCTTTGTTTTCTATAACATGGATATCATTCAAGCCTCTTGATACTTTCTTTAAATTGACAAATTTCTGAGTGATACAATATACCCCATTGGTTATTTAGTCTTGTTATGCTGTTCTGAGTGATTGTTTTGCAGATTTTCTTAGGTGTGATTGTTTAAGAAATAGATTTTTAAGTCTCCTGTGGTTTATCAGAATTGGAATTGATTGAGAGCCACACTGCAAAAAGTCCAAAGGTTTTTGTGTGTGTGTGTGTATGTGTTGTGTGTGTTTATTGTTTTCAGAGAGGAAATGAGAGGGAGAGAGAGATAGAAATATCAAGATGAGAGAGAATCATTGATTGGCTGCCTCCTACATGCTAGGGATCCAGACTGCAACTGGGGCATGTGCCCTGACCGGGAATCGAACTGTGGTCTCCTGGTTCAAAGGTTGATTCTTAACCACTGAGCCACACTGGCTGGGTAATCCAAAGGTTTTTAAAGCTACATGTTCAGTAAAGCATATTAATGGTTAGTAAGCTCTTGTACTTTGTCAAGTCATCAATGTGATTAGGCTTCATAGCAGCTATCAATCAGCATTCTGTGAATATGACTAATACTTAGTTCATTCACTCAGCTGAGTTCACTATTTTTAAAAATATGTTTTTATTGATTTTAGAGAGAGGGGAAGGGAAGGGAGAGAGAGAGAGAAACATTGACGAGAGAGAAACATTGATTGGCTGCCTCCTGCACGCAACCACTGGGGACCGTGCCCACAATCGGGCCATGCTCCCTGGCCAGAAATTGAACCAATGATCTCCTGGGTCGATGCTCAACCACTGAGCAACACCATCTGGGCTGAGTTCACTTTTTAAAAAACTCTTACTATGCTATAGAAACAACTGTTAGACCTGCCTCATTATATTTCCTTCCTCAGAGGATGTATCATCCTCTCTCAGTCTGCTTTACTGGGATGACTTGCAGCTCATTCAGAAGGAATCTTTTTACCATCCTATTTTTATTTACTTATTTTATTAGTTTGGATTAAGTTCAGCTGCCAGTCACAGAGATTAAAATTAACAAAGCCTTTATAAAGATAGAAGTTTATTTCTCTTTTATGTGAAACTTGAGAGATAGGCTCTGTTCCACACAACTGTCAGAATCCCAGACTTTTCCATCAGATCATCCCATTGTCCCTTGGATGTGATCCTTGTCCTCATGGCCCAAGAGGCCATTCTATCTATATGTCAGGCAACAGGATGCAGGAAGGGGTATAAAAAGAAAGGGGGCAAAAGATACATATCTCTTGTCCTTTACGAAAGATTCTTTGAAGCTGCCACAACAATTTTCCCACTTATTCCCCATTGATTAGAACTTAGACACATGGCCATACTTAGCTACTAAGGGAGGGAGGAACATGTTTTTATTCTGGGTAGCTGCAATCTACTATGGAAGACGGGGCAATGTATAAGAGGAACAGATGGGAATCTGTCACACCATTATTTCTGTTTCTTACAGTTATTTTGTTTTGTTTTGTTTTAGTTTAACAGACATTTACTCCTTTAGTTGAACAACCTCTACATACAAAATAGATGGTTTGAGATTTGAGTGGAAAGTAATTTAGGTCTTAAGAGGTTTTATGAGTTTGCTACATGTTTTCTGGAAATCATTTAACCAAGCCTTCTAAGACCCATGAAGAAAATAAGAAAAATTGGTTAAAAAAGGAAACCAACAATTAGGATTTTAGAACCAAACTACCTATTCAGTCAGCAAACCCAGAATTGGAAATTGGAGCCAATTCCTCTTCTATATTTCCTGCACGTTCAGATTCACCCTGGGGAACAGAAGCCTAGTTTATTGTAAAACAAGAGGCAAACATAACGTGGTGGTATGATTTAACATTAAGGTGGGCACAATTGAAGGCCTGGAAAGTTTGTGGAATGGTAAGGATTTTGAGGGTAGTTTGCCCAAGGATGAGAAAATAATTGTAGACAATGCCCAAGGTTAGACTGGAAACCTTAAACTTGTATTGACACCAATACATGACTATTCTCAGTAACATTATAGGAATAATGGCTATAGTGGGTTGGCCCAAGATGACTTATAAGACTAAGTGGACTAAGCCAAGTACCCTTAAATAAAGTCAACTGTGTTTCCCCCCTTAAGGTGGCTAACGGGTTCATAATAGTTATAACATAACATACCTTAAAAGTTAATTCCCTTCTCATTTGTTCAATTTCCATCAGTTTCAATACACACCAACTTAATTACTGTTACTGCTTTGCATGAAATTGAGTCATGGGATTGAATCAGGGCTTCTAGCTTTTGATGTGCAAGTGAGTGGTACTATGGAGACCAAGCCAGTTTTGTTTAGGTAAACTAGGATGTTTAATTTTAAGAGAACCCTCTTTCAACAGTATCATTCAATTCTCCTAAAAAAGGGTGGCATTCTTTTTAACTTTTCTTCTTTCAGAAGCAGTGGTTTATTGGGTTAATCTAAAAAATGTGAACCCCTTACTTACATTTTTCTGCACAGGACCATGAGAATGGATTAGGTTATCTTTCACATTTCCAAGCAAAATGCAAACTCCAAAAAACAGCCCCTTAGAGTAAACAAGCAGAGAGCATTGCATTACCCTAATAAAGCTGTAGGTTTCATCACACGCACCAACAAATCTACTGGCTAGTTTTGCACTCTTTCACAGAACTTTACACCTATACCAAACACTGACATAGAAACTCCCTAATAAGATAAAGCAGCGATTTTCAATCAGTATACTGTGGCACACTGGTGGGACACGATTTTTAAAACATGCAGTACCTGACTAGTCAGGGGCACTTAACCTCTAGCCCCCTTAGATTGTCAAGTTAAAAAAGAATGGGTCAAAATACCTATTTTTGGTCAGAATGGCAAAACATTACTTTTTGGTGTGCTGCAGAATTTTAGTAATTAGTTTATGTGTGCCACGAGATGAAAAAGGTTGACAATCGCTGACATAAAGCCAAGACAAAAGCGTCTATCTTATGAGTAACGAGACACACCATCACTTATAGTCTTCAAACATTATTGCACTTTAACTTTTATAATGTGACAATGCATTCATGAGACAATCTGCAGACTAGTTTTAACAAATTAAAGAACACTTTTAAGCAGACACGACTGTCCTAAATTGTTTATTAGGGAAGAATTTTACAAACATTACTGATATTAGCGGTAACGGTGGAGCTGGAGAGTATTGCGCCTTCTCCAAGCTGCACGGCGAGAACCACCAATAGTGTGGTGGAACTTGTGGCCCTTCCCAAGGCCACGGCTCTCGCGGCCCGCAGATGTCAGCCCTCGCATCTCCCTGTGCTTGTGGACTGGTTGGTGACCCACTGGGTGTCAGGATTTCTTCTGATAGCTTTATGGAATGGATCAATGAGGATCACCTCAAAGAATTTGTACGTGGAATCTTTACCAACCCAGTAAGATTTCAGGACTCTCAGAGCCCCACAGTGGTGTCCAGCTCGCTCTTTGGCACCAGACTTAAGACTTAGAGCAAACTTTAGCTGGTTAACACCGTGAACCAGGGTGCTTTCGGCCACCACGGTGCACACGAATCCGATATATGACATAACCTTGCTTAGCCTTGTAGCCCAGCCTGTGCGCTTTGTTGGGCCGGGTGGGGCGGGGGGCCCTGTGGAGCGCAGAGAGCTGGTGGTACTGCCAGCAGCGCACCCTGAGAAGGAAGCGCATTACATCAGACTGCTTCTTCCTCCATAGCTCCTGGATGTACTTGTAAGCGCCCATCTTGGTTTACCTGATGACTGCCTTCTTACAGTTATTGAGTGGAATAAATTTCAACAGTTTTATCCCAATTTTAGCATTGTGTCTTTGGGATATTATTGATAAGAACTTTGATGAGAGTAGACTAAGATTAGGGGAAACAAAGAGAACTGACATGATCTATGTTTCAGCATATTCACATTGCTCTTCTCTTTTTTGAATTCCCATGTATCAGTTCGGAGTTTATTCTCTCACTAGTTACTATAGTTTCTTTTATCATTTGGGTCAAAGGAACAGCTGACTGGAGGTCATGTTTATGGAAGATCCTTCCAGGCTTCAAAAAAAGTCCTGGGCATCAGAAACCTAGACTGATGCTAAAGTGTAATTTTTATTACCTTTTATAAGTCTGATGCCTAACTCACCACTTTAGAAAGGTGTGTGCTCCTTAATGCATCAGAGTATTGAAATATGAGTCACAAAATAATGAGAGGAAGATGAATATGGGAGCAGTTACAGGAAAAAAGTGACACAAACTTTGTTAAATAGAAAAGTTTTCCTAATAATGTAGGGCATTTAGGACAGGATACTACCCATAGAAACAGAACATGAAACCATGAGAAGTTGGGATCCCAGGAAAAGAAATGAACACTAAGACGGGATTAATAGGGTTTTGTATAATGAAAAGAAATGGGGTGATACTTCTACCTTGCTTTTCCAGGGGATGGAGAAATAATACTCTCAACTCTTTATGATCCAACTGTGATTTTAGGCTAATGAATTGAATCTAAGGTTGGAATTTTGAAAAGAAAAAAAAGAAAGAAAAAAAAATAGGACCAGTTCCTTCTTTTCAGTTGTCTAAATGAGCTCAGTGAGTTCCTGTGGGATTGACTGACTTCAGCACTTGAATTTCAGGGATGACTGAACTGGTTGGCTTGACCATAATGCAGTCCAACAGGACATCTGGAAACATTTGACCCAATTCCAAGAAACAATGGGCATGTCCATGGATATCACATTGATGTCATGTCTTTTACCTCAGAGAAAGCTTTTTGTGAATGAGGTATCATGGTTGATGTATTTTTTATGTACATAGAGTGTGTGTGTGTATGTATGTGTATATATACATGACACACACACACACACACACACACACAGTCACCCAGGGTTTAGTCAGGGTTCTCCAGAGAAACAGAGCCAATAGGATAACATTATGTCTTTGGGATATTATTGATAAGAACTTTGATGAAAGTAGACTAAGATTAGGGGAAACAAGATGAGAGTTATTGTAGGAATTGGTTCATATAGTTATTGAGGTCTAGAAATCCCATTTTCTGCTATCTATAAGCTGGAGAACAAGGAAAGCCAGTGTTAGAATGCTATTTAAAAGACCAGAGAACCAGGGGAGCCAATAGTATAACTCTCAATCTGAGGCAAAGACTTGAGAACCAAGTGCTCCCATGTCTGAGCATTCAAGATGGATGTCCCACCCAGCTCAAGGAGAGAGAGAGAGACAGAGAGAGACAGAGATAGAGAGAGAGGGAGGAAGGGAGAATTCACTTTTCCTCCTTCTTTTTGTACTATTTGGGCCCTCAATGGATTTGATGATGCCTGCCCACATTGTTGAAAGTCAGCTAATTCAAATGCAATCTTTCTAAAAACACCCTCACAGACACACCCCGAAATAATATTTTACCATCTATCTGGGCATTCCTTAGCCCAGTCAAGTTGACACACAAAATTAATCATCACAGTGGCTCTTTTCTTCCTGTGCTTTATAAATTTTAATTGAGATCTCACATTATCTTTGTTATCTTCTCTCATGGAAAGTAGATTTTTGGCTTTTACCCTTTTGCTGAGGAGAAAGAGCTCTGAAGTTTGCAGCTTTATCCAGGAATCTCAGTTCCCTCCCTGCCTTGTATGGAGCTAAGGGTTTTCTTCTGTAATGTGTGATCATTAAATGCCGAGGCTGACCAGCAGACCCTGAGTGACAGATGAATGGATTACTCTGACACAATGTTTGCTGTGAAAGAGAGGGCCAAGGGACTGCCTGGCTAAAGGAACCAGACAGCCTCCATTGCCTGCCTTGTTAGGCTTTTATTGTAGTAGCAGTTTGAGATAAAGTTTATCTTTTAGATGCAATCAGTAGGGTAAGTAATATTGGGAGGACACATGTGTTTGTAGTGTCCTTTAAGCAAGGACACTCAAAGATTAAGCATAAGGATTCCATTAAACACCCGGGAGTCTGCACATGCCCAGACTTGTTTGGAAAGGTCAAGGAATAATTAGGGGTGACATCTTCAGCACTCCCCTAAGTTGGAATTCTGATAAACTGTGTCTTCCACACACTTTCCTTTTTTTGGAATGTCCTCCTTACAAACTTTCCAACAAAGTCTCAAATGTTCCCTGACAAAACCCACTGATTTTCAGCTCCCTTTGATTTTAACTCCCTTGTTTGTTTTTTTTTTGTGAACTTAGCTATTTATTTAGAAGGTTATCCTATCTAATAAAAGAGTAATATGCAAATTGACAGTACCTCCACTATGCCCACCAGCCACGCCCCCAGCCAATCAGGAGGGAATATGCAAATAAACCCAACCAAGATGGCTGCAGCCACAGAGAGCAGGAGGGAGGCTTGGATTTCCCTGGCAATGGAGGCAGCCAAGCTTTCCACCTGCCCTTGCTGGCCCAGGCCTCCACTCAATGCTACGAAGTTTCAATTATAGAAGATAAAATACATCCCAACAGAAATGGCGGCAGCCATGGAGCTGGAGAGAGCAGGAGGCTAGGGTTGCCCGTGGCAATGGAGGAAGCCAAGCTTCTGCAGCCCTGGCCTGCTTTGGCCTCCGCTTAAGGCTACAAAGTTTCAATTATAGAAGATACATAAATTCCAACAGAAATGGCTACAGCCACAGAGCGAGCAGAAGGCTTGGCTCCACTCCAGGCTACAAAGTTTCAATTGTAGAAGATAAATAAATCCCAGATCCCAGGGCCTCTGCTTGGGTCGCCAGGGGGCATGGCCGGCCTGCAAACCACCAGAGGCCCCTCGCCCAGGCTGCCCCATGCCCCAAGGGAACCCCCACTCTGATCCGGGGCACCCTTCAGGGCAAACCAGCCAGCCCCCCCAACTCCTCCCCCCCCCCCCCCCGTGCACCAGGCCTCTATCCTATCTAATAAAAGAGTAATATGGAGATTGACCATCACCCCAACACACAAGATGGCTGTCCCCATGTGGTCAAAGATCCTGCCCCCATGTGGACACAAGATGGCTGCCACAAGATGGCCAGCAGGGGAGGGCAGTTGGGAGGAACCAGGACTGCAAAGGCGGGCAGTTGTGGGCAATCAGGCCAGCAGGGGAGGGCAGTTGAGAGGGACCAGGCCTGGTGGGGAGGGCAGTTAGGGGTGACCCGGCTGCCAGAGGAGGGAAGTTGGGGGTGATGACTGGGCCTGCAGGGAAGGGCAGCTGGGGGGACCCAGGCCTGAAGGGGAGAACAGTTGGGGGATACCAGGCCTGCAGGGGAGGGCAGTTAGGGGTGACCAGGCCTGTAGGGGAAGGCAGTTAGGGGCAAACACGCTGGCAGGGGAGTGGTTAGGGGGTGATCACGCTGGCAGGCAGAAGCAGTTAGGGGCAATCAGGAAAGCAAGCAGGCGAGCAGTTGGGAGCCAGC
Organism: Corynorhinus townsendii; assembly: GCA_026230045.1. Classification (NCBI taxonomy): domain Eukaryota; kingdom Metazoa; phylum Chordata; class Mammalia; order Chiroptera; family Vespertilionidae; genus Corynorhinus; species Corynorhinus townsendii. The sequence continues at coordinate 132,111,366 of JAPDVU010000007.1, read as the reverse complement.
AGTCCTGGATTGTGAGAGGGATGTCTGGCTGCCTGTTTAGTGGGATCGGGCCTAAATGGGCAGTCGGACATCCCTCGAGGGGTCCCAGATTGGAGAGGGTGCAGGCTGGGCTGAGGGACACCACCCCCTCCCCCTGCCCCTGTGCACGAATTTTGTGCACCGGGCCTCTAGTGTTTTATATTTATCCAACATTTCTAAATATCTTTTAAGGGAGATTTTTATGTCTCTTAAGGCCACTATGTTCTCAGAATCTCAAGTTTACAGTTACTTTAACTTATACAGTATTATTAGAGTTATTCTGTACTGGATGTATATAAATATTTAATTCAAAAGGAAAACAATCAGCCTTATATCAATATTTTTCATTGTAAAAATATGTGCTATTTTTATATGGTAAATGGGTGATGATGCTTGAAATACTATCAGTAGGATACAGAGATTCAAAATATATGAATCAAAACTAATTACCACTATAGACCACCATGACACAGAAATTACAATAGTGATATTTTGTATGCACTAATTTTAAAGGGAACCTAGAATTTAATTGTTATTTCCATTTCAAATGCTCTTTCAAGAATTATATCATTTTAGATGATGTGACATGATGCTTATTATATTTGTTAATTTGTGTTTAATAAAAGTCTTTTGAGTGAAACTTTTGATAGATTACAGCTCAAGGCAAAAATTAACCTAGATGAGTGGTCGGCAAACTGTGGCTCGTGAGCCGCAGTTTGCCGCTCTGTTGACTAATGAGTTTGCTGACCACTGACCTAGACTCTCGATTCCAATAATTACAGGCTGTTGTTGTTCCTTGTGATTAAGCCCCTAGATGTTTCTGTATAATTCAGAAGAATTATTTAACTGGAAAACTCTGTGATTATTTGAACTCTGTTATGCAATTTGATTATTAAATTAGAATAAGGAAAGCTGTGAAAGAAAACGAGACTAATGGGAAGTAGTCATCATGAAGGAGAATATGACAAACCCATTGGGTTGGTGCAGTGGTTGTGTATTTCCATTTACCACTCTAGAAGTGCATCTGAATTTCATTTCAAGTGCTGTTTCCCTGTCAATTTGGCTGGTTTTAGGTAGTAAAATTGACCTGACTTGGACTTAATTAGAATTGGTTAAGGATTCTTGTCCCCATTTTTTTTTAAAGATAAAGTTGGAGAGGGGAGAACTAGAATCTAATTTCACGATTATTTCCTGAAATGACCAACAGAAAAGAAACTCCTCACCTCATCTTTTTTTTCTTTTCTTTACTAGTGTACCTTAACTCGTACAATGATATTTGTTTAGCATTTCAGTACTTTTACTATAAGATTACTATAGATTAAGGGAGGAGAAGAGAGCAAAACATGTGCATGAAAGTGATTATTAAAATGCCTAAATTTCCAGGGAACACTGAGGGGAAATTTTGACTACAGCTGCTTCATTCCTGTAATGGCTGATCAGGGATGCAAATCATGACCAAATTTATACAAATTTGATGGGCTGTTTGTTATTGCTAAAGTCCTAGGTTCAAGTTTTAATATTCAGATGTGGAGAAAAGGATGGAAACTGGTGTTCATGAGTAATTAAAATTAGACTCCCAAGTGAAAAATTAGAAAAAGGTATATTATTTGTGTAACTCAGTCCAGGTGGTTTTATGTTTTCTCACTTGACCTTCAATACTCCCACATGGTAGGTATCTTTATCCCCAAGACCCATGGAGGTATATAACTTCAGTTCATTGATGATAATACTTGTATTAGAATTAATTTCCATTGATTCTTGTCCCATTTTCTATATAGGATGCTGATTACTGTCTCAATTCCCAATTAATAAAGAAACATACTGATCACAATGTAGCCACCACATCAAAGTAATTTCATTTATGGTCCCAATTAAATGAGAAAGGATAAACACATAGGTCAATGCAATAGAATACAGAGTCCAGAAATAGAGTCACATCTACATGTTCAATTGATTTCAACAAAGGTGCAAAGGTGATTCAATGTAGGAAGGGTAGTCTTTTCAAGAAATGGGAGCAAAGAAACATTTGTAATTAAAAGTGACTCCTAGAAGTTACTGCAAAGATAAAAGTTACCTCTAAGGAGGAAGATTAGAGAATGCAGTTGGAAAGGGGGATGCAGAGGCTTCAAAGATAGTGTTTAATTCTTCAGCTGGGTGATTGGGCACTGAATATTTTTATTCCTTTTTTAAAATATATTTTTATTAATTTCAGAGAGGAAGGTAGAGGAAGAGAGATATAGAAACATCAATGATGAGAAAGGATCATTGATCAGCTGCCTTCTGCATGTCCCCCATTGGGGACTGAGCTCACAATTTGGGCACATGCCCTGACTGGGAATTGAACTGTGACCTCCTGGTTCATAGGTTGACGCTCAACCACTGAACCATGCCAACTGGGCTATTTTTATTATTCTTTAAGCCCTACTGTATGTTGCATATATTGTTAAATATAAGACAAAATTCATTAAAAAAGACAAATAAAAATTAACTTTGAAAAAATACTAAAGACATTTAGAAAAATGAGAGTACCACTCAAAACCAATGAGTCCAACCTTATTAAATAGTTTTTGTCGAGAGCTGTAATATTTGGGATATAGGTAAATATGGCTTTGTATAACAAAAGGCAGATATATTTCTTAAAATTTTTTTTATTGATTTCAGAGAGGAAGGGAAAGAGAGAGATAGAAATATCAATGATGAGAGAAAATCATTGATTGGCTGCTTCCTGCATGTTCCCTAATGGGAGTCAAGCCTGCATCCCGGGCATGTACCCTTGACTAGAATCAAACCCAGGACCCTTCAGTCTGCAGGCTGACGCTCTAAATACTGAGCCAAACCAGCTAGGGCAGATATTTTTATTTTTAAGACACTCTCAAATATGAGTTTATTTAGTCTTTACATCCTGAGAGACAGATATAATTATTTCCACTTTTTACATAGGATGAAGCTGGGATTCAGGAAAATAAAATAAGTTACTAAAGGTCAAGAAGTGAACACTCTTAATCAGTAATAAAAGTCCATACTCCTTCCACATATTTTTCCCATATCTCTTGGAGATCTAATTTACCAGAAACTAATCCCACATCCCAATGGAAGAAAGGGGTTCAGAAAGAGGTCTTTGAAATATGTTTTAAAAAACTAAACTTAGCTCTAGCCAGTGTGGCTCAGTTGGTTGGGCATGTCCCATACACCAAAAGGTTGCTGGTTTGATTCCCGGAAAGGGCACGTGCACAGGTTGCTGGCTCAATCCCCGATAAGGGGGCATGTAGGAGGCAGCTGATCAACGTTCCACTCTCACATTGATGTTTCTCTTTTTCCTTCTCCCTTCCTTTCTCTCTAAAAATCAGTAAAAATACTTACAAAATACACCCACACACAAATACAAGCCCAGCCGTGTGCCTCAGTGGTTGAACATTGACCTATGAACCACAAGGTCCTAGTTCGATTCCCAGGCAGAGCACATGCCCCGGTTGTGGGCTCAATTCCTAGAGTGGAGTGTGCAGGAGGCAGCCAGTGATCAATGATTCTCATCATTGATATTTCTATCTCTCCCTCTCCCTCTCCCTTTCTCCCTGCAAGCATTAAAAATATTTTAAAAACACAAGAAAACTAAACGTAGTGAGGAAAATACCCTGTTTTAGATACTTGATCATAATTATTGTGGAGACTGACTTAGAAATGAAGAGGATTTTTCCTCTTTCACATTCAGCCACAAATAGTCTTCTGCACTCCTAAGTATTAACTGTTCTGAGCTCATTAGCCTGAATAAATGAAGGTCAATAAATATCTCCTGCCTAAGAATTTGTCATACTTTTTAAAGATTTCAGTTGTTGAATAGTCATCTTTAAAACTAAGTGTCCAGTTTTCGTGCCATGGGCTTGCACTGAGGGATCGTGGCAGACAGGTTACTCATTTTATCTCTGCTTATCAGTTTATCTATGAGCTTCTCTGAAGGACTTCATTTTCACTTGTTCACCATCTCCCATTTGGAGTGGATCTGAATCACTTCCTTTTATTTTCTTGGAAACTGTCACATGTGGGCTGATAGAGCCAGTGGCTGTGGGTTTTGTCCCTGGCTCATGATTAGAAACCATGGAAGCAATGCATTGGTTGTTTCCTATCAACACTGTACCTCTCACTGCAGCCTCCTCTTCTGCCGCCATCTCAAGAGCCACTGGTTGGCTGTGCAGCCCCAGGGCTGGCAGGATGGAGAGGCCCGGACCTGCCCACTGCCATACCAGGTATTGACCCAGGAGCGGGGGTGGAGGTTGGGATTCTGCCTGGTGCCACAGCAGCCAACACCTTCCTACTTGCCACCCACCAGGGGCTACAGAGTATGCAGACTGGGGTTCACCTGCTGGTGGGTCTGACAAACGGCAGATACTTTATATTCTGACTTTATTTTTTACTTTTGCTGGTGTTGACATCAAGTTTTAACATGATGTTAAACCTATGTATTTTAGTACTCTGTATAAGGACAGAGGCAGATAGGGAGATGTGAAGGTTTTCAGTGAGACAGCCAAAACAATTTAATAATCAGATAGTAAGTGATAATGAAAGGAGAACCCTCATTGATTAAGGCCAGACAGTTTATTTGACTTCTGCACTCTTAAGGATTAAGAGGAAACAATTAGAGCTTGGGGAGTGGAGGGAGTGGGATGGTGGGAGTGGAGGGAAGAGCAAGTATTTAAAATTGAATGAAAATAAGTAGTAATAATACATACTGCTGGAGCCTAAAGGAAAAACCCTCACTGGTTATATTTCTGTCAGACTTGTTACAAGAAGTTTTTAAGGGAGAATAAATGTTAGGTTTTTATTTTGCTTTAAGTAATCGATAGCCCTAGCTGGTTTGGCTCAATGGATAGAGCGTCTGCTTGTGGACTGAAAGGTCCTAGGTTCTATTCCAGTCAAGAGCACATGCCTGGGTTGCAGGCTCGATCCCCAGTAGGGGGCGTGCAGGAGGCAGCCGGTCAATGATTCTCTCTCATCATTGATGTTTCTATCTCTCTCTCCCTCACGCTTCCTCTCTAAAATCAATAAAAATATATTAATAAAAAGAAAAGAAATGGATAACTTCCAGTTTGATTTTGTCTTCTCATTGTCACCTGCTTTGCTAACATTATCACTTGTGGCTGAAATATAGGCTGTTGAGTTTAGCCAAATGGTTGGCTCTTAATTATGCCTGAGATTAGAATTCTCCCTGGCACCAGCAATTTAGGTTTGTCAAAATGTGTTAATAGTGTTAAATCTTACACTTAAAAGATATGCTCTTGCAATACTGCAATATTCAATGCTGATGCTAACCATCAAGAATTAGTACAGCCCTAGCTGGTTTGGCTCAGTGGATAGAGCATCATCCTGCAGACTTAAGGATCCTAGGTTCCATTCCAGTCAAGGGCTCATGCCCAGGTTGCAGGCTTGATCCCCAGTGGGGGAGTGCAGGAGGTGGCCGATCAATGAGTCTCTCTCATCATTGATGTTTCTGTCTCTCCCTCTCCCTTCCTCTCTGAAATCAATTATAGATATACATATATATACATATATATATATGCACACAAATATGTACTAACTCTTCATATATATATATATATATATATGAAGAGTACAAATATGTACTAACTCTTCATATATATATATATATATATATATATGAAGAGTTAGTACAGACCTCATGGTTAAAGGCACAGAGCCCAACAGACTACTCTCGCTCACTTCAGACTCTGGTTGCAAGTTTTGGGGCACCAGAACACCCAAACTTCTGACCAACTGGATATAAATATGGGCGTTCCCACCCTCCTCAGGTTTGATAATTAGTTTGAACAATTCATAGAAATCAGGTGAGCACTGTACTAATGATCACATTTCAATTATTACTGATATAAATCAGACCAGCCAAATGAAGAGACACATAGGTTGAAGTCTAGCAGGGTTCCAAACACAAGAGCTTAAGGATTGGGGAGTGGAGGGAGTAGGATGGTGGGAGTGGAGGGAAGAGCAAGTATTTAAAATTGAATGAAAATAAGTAGTAATAATACATACTGCTGGAGCCTAAAGGAAAAACCCTCACTGGTTTTTCTACTGACCCTCTCCCCTTGGAACAAGAATGCATTACCCTCCTCACACATGGATGTGTTCATCAACCAGGAAGCTCCACTGAGCCTCTGTGTCCTGAGTTTTATTGGGGTTCATTACCTAGCCATGATTTAACACAATATCCAGCCCTCCTCTCCTTCCCAGACGTGGTTGGGCTGATATTAAGTGGTTTAAGGCCAACTCTTTGATTACATGGTTGGTCCTTCCTGCTTGCCTTGTCTCCATCCTGTATCATTTCTTTAGCATAAGCTATCTAGGGGCCCACAATGAATCACCTTATTAGTACAAAATACAGGAGTCCACCATCAATAACAAAGACATTCCTATCACTGGAGAATCCCAAAGGTTTAGATGCTCTTTCCCTGGAACCTGGTACTAAAACCAGTCAAATTCTGTATTACACAACACTGTAGACCCAGGCAGTGGTCGGCAAACTGCAGCTCTTGAGCCACATGCGGCTCGTGAGCCACGGTTTGCCGTTCTGTTGACTAATGAGTTTGCCGACCACTGACCCAGAGGATTAAACGGTAGTCAGGGTCTTTGCTTTTTGTGTCTGGCATTATCTCTCAACAGCAGTATCTAAATTGTCTTTCCTCTTTTGTTACTATTTTCCTAGCCAAAGAAAACTAAGATTGAAAGCATTGCCTTCCACTCTCACCAAGTCTTTGAAGCTTTTAGCCAGGGAACTACATTTGCTGCTTCTTCCTCCCCTCTGAGCCATTAAGGCATAGTTGGCAAATTGCTGACAGATTCTAGCTGGCAGATGTTTTATTTGCTACACACTTTAAAAATTGTTTTCAATTACATGTTCGTATTTTTAAAAAACTGGAGTGTTTACAGTAATGTGAACTTTCTGGCTTGTTTTAAAATCAAAACATCACTGGGCCTGTGTTTCTATATAGCAATATTTGGCTGAAGTAGAACAGTGGCCATTCCCTTTGAAAGGCAATGTAGAAATCTCTCCAGTGTTTCACAGTCTTTACATCTCCCTATCCGCATCCCACAACTTGATCTTTAAGGAATCTCTGAGTTAAAAAGAAAACAAAACAAAAAAGGAGGCTGTCTATAATGTATCAGCCCCTGGCTAGAGCCCTTTATTTGCCATCTCAGTTAATTCTGGATATAATCAGGTAGAGCAAGTATGTATTATAACTCACAGTTTGTAGTTAAACAAAATGAAACTGGGTAAATAAATGTCCCCAGTGTTTGTAATACATGGAAGAGCAAGAAGTGAAATCCCATTTTTTCTTGGTTATAGTTCTCCTCACCTAGACCTGGACCTCTTGCTCCCAACCCACTCTTTTTTTTTTTCTTAATTAAATCTTTATTGTTCAGATTATTACAGGTGTTCCACTTTTTTTCCCCCCATAGCTCCCCTCCACCTGATTCCCCACCCCACCCCATGCCCTTACCCCCCGCCACTGTCTTCATCCATAGGAGTAAGATTTTTGTCCAATCTCTTCCCGCACCCCTCACACTTGCTTCCCCTGAGAATTGTCAGTCCACTCCCTTTCTATGTCCCTGATTCTATTATATTCACCAGTCCATTCTGTTCTTCAGATTTTTTATTCACTTGATTTTTAGATTCACTTGTTGGTAGGTATGTATTTGATGTCATTTTGTTGTTCATAATTTTTATCTTTACCTTTTTCTTCTTCTTCTTCTTCTTAAAGAATACCCTTCAGCATTTCATGTAATCCTGGTTTCGTGGCGATGAACTCCTTTAGCTTTTTCTTGTCTGTGAAGCTCTTTATCTGACCTTCAACTCTGAATGATAGCTTTGCTGGGTAGAGTAATCTTGGTTGTAGGTTCTTGCTGTTCATCACTTTGAATATTTCTTGCCACTCCCTTCTGGCCTGCATAGTTTCTGTTGAGAAATCAGCTGACAGTCGTATGGGTACTCCCTTGTAGGTAATTAACTGTTTTTCTCTTGCTGCTTTTAATATTCTCTCTTTGTCTTTTGCCCTTGGCATTTTAATTATGATGTGTCTTGGTGTGGTCCTCTTTGGGTTCCTCTTGTATGGGGTTCTGTGCGCTTCCTGAACTTGTAAGTCTATTTCTTTCACCAGGTAGGGAAAGTTTTCTGTCATTATTTCTTCTAATAGGTTTTCAATATTTTGCTCTCTCCCTTCTTCTGGCACCCCAAAAATTCGGATTCGCTTAAAGTTGTCCCAGAGGCTCCTTACATTATCTTCATATTTTTGGATTCTTTTTTCTTTTTGTTTTTCTGGTTGGATGTTTTTTCTTTCCACATATTTCAGATCTTTGGTTTGATTCTTGGGGTATGTTGATCTACAGTTGAGTTTCTGTATATTCTTTATTTCAGACAGTGTATGCTTCATTTCTGACTGATCCTTTTCCATTTTTTTGGCATTCTCATTAAGGTCCTTGAAGGTCTCACTAAGCTCCTCAGAAGTGTCATCAAGTTTCTCGGCAGTTTTTAGAAGATTCTTGAGTAACCTTATAAATGTGATTCTGAACTCTATGTCATCCAGTAGTTTGTTTTCCTCCGTTTCTTTCATTCGTGACATGTTTCTTTGTTTCTGCATTTTGGCTGCTTCCCTGTGTTGATGGAGTGGCTTTTTGTGGTAGGTGACCTATAGGGGGCAGTAACTCAGCCTCCCCAATCCGATGTGGATGCTCTTGGTACACCCCTTTGTGGGCTGAGTGCAAAGTCTTGGTGTAGTTAAGCCTGAATTGCTGTTGGTACACTGGGAGGAATTGACCTCCAGGCCAATTAGCTGTGAGCACTCCCTGTGTCTATAATGGAAGAAGTGCTGCGCTGAAGACACACTTATGGGGCAGGACTTGTTTCAGTGGGGCTTTGGTGCTCACTGAGTCTGCCTCTTGAATGTGTCACTTATGGATGTGAGGAGTTGAAATCTGGTGTCTCACACTGACCACTAGGTACACTGGCTTCTGGATCTCCAATGGGGTGCAGGTCAGCTACTGTCTGAGGCCACTCAGCAGGAGCTACAGTGAGAGCTGCAGTTTTCTCCTCTTTGCTTGGAGTTTGGAGGTTTTGGAGCTGTCTGACCTGGGCTGCAAGTTTTCTAGGTTAAGCTGCGATAGGGCAGGCTTTCTTATGCTAATTGAGCTGCTTGGAGCTTGGGTGGGTTTGTAGGTTGTGTGGGGCGGGGTCTCAGGGCGTCACTAGGTTAGGGCGTGGCAAACAGCAATGGCTGCTAGTAAGCCGGCTCTGTGTCCCCGACCGTGTCCTGGAGTCCCGTGCCCCAGTGCCGTAAACAATTATTCCTGCGCGCAGCTCTGCAAGCAAGCCACTCTCGCTGGCAGACAGTCCACCTTCTCCCTGTAGGAGTTTGGGTCCCCCGCGTCTCCCCAGAGACTGGATTTCAGAGTAATCAGGGGTTTGTCTCCATTCAGGTTGAAAAAAGCAACGCACCCAGTCGCCCGCCGCCAGCCCGGATCACGCGCCTCTGTACCTCAGCTTTTCAGCGCTCGTGCACGTCTCAATGCTCTTTTCTCTTTCCTTCTAGTTGTAGAACTTCCACTCAGCCAGCTTTCCCGTGGTTCTGGGTGATAGACGTTTTGTCTTTTAGTTGCAGTTTAAAGTGTTGTGGGAGGCAGCAGTTTAGGTGTTTACCTATGCCACCATCTTGGATTCCTCTCTCCCAACCCACTCTTAAAGGCAGGTTATTCTTCTTCATATCTGCATACACATTAGCCCAATGCCTATAAACATAGTAGGTGTTCCACAAATGTTTGTTAATTTCAATTGGATTTATTTGGGCAGAATGAAATATTTGACAACTAGTTGGATGTTAGCCACAAAGAAAATGAAGATGTTAGAGAGGACCATGGAAATTAAAGGTTGGTAACTGGAAGGATGGTAGTAATGCTTGTTGGAGAAAGAGAACAAAGGGTGAAGAGCAAATTTAAGAGAGAAGATGGCTAATATATGTGTATATTCAATGATTTCTGTGTTCAGGTCTTTATGTGCCTTATCTTATTGCTAAGAAACTATTCTTATTTGCAAACAGAGAAGAAAACAGGCTCAGAGAATTTAAATCATTTACCCATTGTCTCACAGCTTGTAAATGGTAGAACTAGCATTTCAATCCAGGATTATGTGGTATTAGAATTCATTTTGGGAGACATGTTAGGTTAAAGGTACTAGCAGGATGGCTTTGTGGTGATGTCTAGCATAAAGTTGGTAACATAGAAACTGTGCGCAGGAGGTATGTCAGGGCAGAAATTATTAATCTGAAAGAAATCTGCAGAGTTGACTGTCATAGTAATGAGTTGTATGTCAACTCAGGGAGGGAATAAGGAAGATATGGTATTGAAAGCCAGAAAATTGAGGAACATCTGTTTACTAAGTGAGAGGATGAAGTGAAGATTCTTTTTACCTTTGAAGAATGAAAGTAATATTGTGTGTATTATTAAGACTAATTCTTTTGAGACAGGTTCAGGTTCATGTTGTTTAAACACTAGCTAGTGGTACATATTTATTTTGGCTTAATGTGGGGGAAAATATTACTGTAATATAAGTATGCTCTGATTAAGTGAACAATCTGTGCATTAATGTATGTTAATTGGTGCCTCGGCTGTATATTTGGGTTGCATTGTGGTCAGGAAAGAAGTTGGATACACAGCCCTTACAGCAGTATCAGTAGAAGTTGTATGCAACTGACTTTTAGCAGTGGAACAGGTTTGTAGTCCCAACTCTCGTTAAGCCATCACTAAATGGGATAAAGAATTGCCTTCTCAAGTAAATTTTATTTATGAAGCTCCTTTCAAAGAATTAAAAAAGAATACTTGCTTATAAAACTAGTGAAAAAAAATTATATATTTAGTAAGATATCTCCCAATTCTACTATTGGTCATACTCTTTCATATTTTCTTCCTTGCAAACATAATCATAATTACACAGTTTTAAGCAGTGGTTGGATGTTTTTACCAAAACTGGACTATATGATACATATTACTCTGGCAACTTGCTTTACCACTAAATAGATTATGGGCAACTCTCCAGGTCAGTGGATATAAGCATTTTTAAAGAGCTGCGTAACATTCCACATCCTAGTTAACTCTATTTATTGTGCATTCAAGATGTTTCCACTTTGTTTTTAATTGCTGTTTCTACCACTCCAACCCAGCAATTTTCAACTGGTTTGCCACAAGAATTTTTAAAACACCCAATACCTGACTATTTAATCAGGAGCTATGACCTCTTTTCCCTTAGACCAGTGGTTCTCAACCTTTCTAATGCCGCAACCCTTTAATACAGTTCCTCATGTTGTGGTGACCCCCAACCATAAAATTATTTTCGTTGCTACTTCATAACTGTAATTTTGCTACTGTTATGAATCGAAATGTAAATATCTGTGTTTTCCGATGGTAGTAGGCGACCCTGCTAGCGCTTGAGAACTGCTGCTGTAGAGACTAAGACCATCGGAAAAGACAGATATTTACATTATGATTCATTAACAGTAGCAAAATTACAGTTATGAAGTAGCAACGAAAATAATCTTGTGGCTGGGGGTCACCAAAACATGAGGAACTGTATTAAAGGGTCGCAGCTTTAGAAAAGGTTGAGAACCACTGCCTTAGACTGTCAAATAAGAAAATGACAATAGCTAACACAACAAAAGCTGTGTGGTGTGAATAAATCAGAATTATACCTAATTTTTTTGGTCAGATTGGCAAAAAGTGTAATATATTTTTTGGTGTGTCACAGAATTTTAGTAATTATTTTATGTATGCCATGAGAGGAAAAAGGTTCAAAATCGCCGTTCCAAACAATCTAGCAAAAATGTATGTCCTAAACTGGTGCCTTTGTTTCTATAAGAGAGCTCTAAAAGTAATGTTTCCATTGCAAGGGGTATGTGTATTCTTTTCCTAACCTGGGTTTTTAAAACTGATAACCCATTGTTGCTCTACCCTGTATTTCCTTGTCCATTAGTGAGGCTGGGGCTGTTGTTAATGTGTCCATTAGCCATCTCTCTAGATTTTCTCTTATAACTGCCCATGTGCATCCTGTGCCTATTTCTTCTATTGGATAGCTTATGATTTCTTTATCAGCTTATAGAAGCTTTTTGTATTATAAGAGTTTAAAATCTATTATGTATTGCAGCTCATTGCTCTGTTTAACTTTGTTAATGATGATTTTTTTCCAGAAAGATTTAAAATTTCTACATACTCAGATATGTCAATCTTTTTCTTAAGCTTTTAGGTTTTCTGATTTTTGTTAGATCTCCTTTTAAAATATTCTCCTGTTTTAGAATTTTCTTTTTAACTTTTGCACTAACAAAATTTGTAACTCAATTGGGTTCTGTTTTTATATAGTATGAAGTCAGGAGTCTAATTTCCCTCTTATAAAGTGTCATTTTAAATATTATACACTTACCATTGGACTTCCAAATTAACATTGTATCCAGTAACTTAATACAATTTATCATTGGGTGGAAGATTAAGAATTGGATTTAGGATCCATCCCAAATGATCACATTCCGAAAGTTCCATAAATTTTTGATTTGTGATACTAAATTTTTTATTTCTCTTTGATGCTGAAGAACAGAACAAAGACTTCTTTATTCAGTTCTGAATACACATATATTTTGTCATTACCTGAACCAGGTTCAACTAAATGTTCTCATATTGCATTATTTGTGGCCCTTTAACCTAGAGCAGGGTTTAGATTAGGGTATAGAGCTTTGTGGATGATACCCAGGTTCTTAAGGTATCCAACATTTTCTCTGTAAAGACCTGAATAGTAAAGATTTTAGGCTTTGTGAACTATATGGTCTCTATCACAGCTATTCAACTCTGCCAGTGTAGTGTGAAAACAGCCATAGACAACATGAAAAATAATGAGCCAGTTTTCCAATAAAACTTTTATGAAAACAGCCCTAGGGAAAAACCAAGATGGCGGCATAGGTGAACACCTAAAATGCTGCCTCGCACAACAATTTCAAAACTACAACTAAAAGACAGAACGGACATCATCCAGAACCACAGGAAAGCTGGCTGAGTGGAAATTCTACAACTAGAAGAAAAGAGGGGGGCACACGGAGACTCAGAGGAGCTGCAAAAGGCTGAGGTACGGAGACGCGCGCGGAGAGGACGGGCGGCTGATTGCCTGGCAGGCTTTCTCTAGCAGAAGAGAGACGGAAGCTCCTGACTGCACTGAACCCCAGTTCTGACTGCACTGAACCCCAGTTCTGGGCGAGACCCTGGGGTCCCAGACTCATATGGGGGGAGTCTGGACTGTTGGGAAACTCAGGAGAGCCGCAAAAGGCAGAAGTCTGGAGGTGCTCACGCAAGTGCGTGCATAGAGGACTGACTGATGAGTGTGCACTGGCTTTCTCTAGTGGGAAGAAGGCAGAAGCTCCCGACTGTGCTGAACTCCAGTTTTGGGCGAGAATCTGGGAATCCAGATTCATTGTGGGAGAAACTGGACTGTCTGGCAGTGGGCGGAACTCGAGGGCGGCTTTCTCTCCGAAGTGCTTGCAGCGATTACTGAGGGACACTGAGACCCAGGGGCCTCATAGGACAGGGCTGACAGGAAGCCAAGGCTATCTGCTCCACCCTAAAACTCCACCCCATCCAAGCTGAGCACAGAGGCTTTTGCAATTTTGCAAGTCTTGTCTCATAAGGCTATCTCCAGGACAGAAGTGTTCCCAGTGTAGACACAGCTGATCCTCACAGCCAATTGGCCTGGAGGTCAATTCCTCCGAGTGATACCAACAAAAATCAAGACTTAACTACAACAAGGCTGTACACACAGTCCACAAAGGGGTGCACCAAGAGTGTCCACCTCAGGTAACTGGGGAGGCTGAGCCACTGTGCCCTATAGCACACAAAGCCATTCTATCAACTCAGGGAAGCAGCAAAAATGCTGAGATAAAGAAACAGATCACAAATGAAAGAAATAGAGAAAAGCGAACACTGGGTATAGAGTTCAAAACCACGGTTATAAGGTTTTTCAAGAATTTTCTAGAAAAGGCCAATAAATGTAATGAGACCCTCGAAGATATGAAAAAGGACCAACTAGAAATTAAACATACACTGACTGAAATAAAAAATATTATACAGAGTCCTAATAGCAGACTAGAGGAATGCAAGAATCAAGTCAAAGATTTGAAATACAAAGAAGCAGGAGGATCCAAGATGGAGGCGTTGGTAAACACCTAAACTGCTACCTTGCACAAGAATTTCAAAACTACAACTAAAAGACAAAACGTCTATCACCCAGAACCACGGGAAAGCTGGCTGAGTGGAAGTTCTACAACTAGAAGGAAAAAGAAAAGCACAAGTGCTGAAAAGCTGAGGTATGGAGGCGCGCGATCCGGGCTGTCGGCAGGCGTTGCTTTTTTCAACCCGAAGGGAGACAAGCCCCTGATTACTCTGAAATCCAGTTTCTGGGGAGATGCGGGGGACCCAAACTGCTACGGGGAGTAGCTGGACTGTCTGCCATTGGGTCAGAAAGTGAGGGTGGCTTGCTTGCAGAGCTGTGTGCAGGAATAATTGTTTACTGCGCTGGGGCGCGAGTCACGGGGATGCAGTCAGAGATGCAGAGCCAGCTAACTGGCAGCCATCACTATTTGCCACGCCCTAACCTAGTGACACCCTGAGACCCCGCCCCGCACAACCCACAAACCCACCCAAGCTCAAAGCAGCGGCTTTAGCATATGAATGGCCTGCCCTATCGCAGCTTAACCTAGCAAACTTGCAGCCTGGGTCAGACAGCTCCAAAACCTCCAAACCCCAAGCAAAGAGGGGAAAACTGTAGTTCTCACTGTAGCTCCTGCTGGGTGGCCTCAGACAGTAGCTGCCCTGCACCCCATTGGAGATCCAGAAGCCAGTGTACCTAATGGTCAGTGTGAGATACCAGATTTCAACTCCTCACATCCATAAGTGACACATTCAAGAGGCAGACTCAGTGAGCACCAAAGCCCTACTGAAACAAGTCCTGCCCCATAAGTGTGTCTCCAGCGCAGCAGTTCTCCCATTATAGACACAGTGGGTCCTCACAGCCAATTGGCCTGGAGGTCAATTTCCTCCCAGTGTACCAATAGCAATCAAGGCTTAACTATACCAAGACTTTGCACTCAGGCCACAAAGGGGTGTACCAAGAGTGTCCACCTCAGGTGATTGGGGAGGCTGAGCTACTGGCCCCTATAGGTCACCAACTACACAAAGTCACTCCATCAACACAGGGAAGCAGTCAAAATGCAGAGACAAAGAAATATGTCATGAATGAAAGAAATGGAAGAAAGCAAACTACTGGTCAACATAGAGTTCAGAACCACATTTATAAGGTTACTCAAGAATCTTCTAAAAACCTCTGAGGAACTTAGTGAGACCTTTAAGGATCTTAATGAGATTTTCAAAAAAATGGGAAAGGACCAGTCAGAAATTAAGCATACACTGTCTGAAATAAAGACTATACAGAAACTCAATTGTAGATCAACGTACCCCAAGAATCAAACCAAAGGTTTGAAATATGAGGAAACAAAAAAACACCTAACCAGAAAAACAAAAGGAAAAGAGAATCCAAAAATATGAAGATAAGGAGAATCCAAGATGGCGGCGTAGGTAAACACCTAAACTGCTGCCTCCCGCAACAATTTCAAAAATACAACTAAAAGAAAAAACGTCTATCACCCAGAACCACGGGAAAGCTGGCTGAGTGGACGTTCTACAACTAGAAGGAAAGAGAAAAGAGCATTGAGACGTGCACAAGCGCTGAAAAGCTGAGGTACGGAGGCGCGTGATCCGGGCTGGCGGCGGGCGTTGCTTTTTTCAGCCCGGAGGGAGACAAGCACCCGATTACTCTGAAATACAGTTTCTGGGGAGACGTGGGGGACCCAAACTCCTACGGGGAGACTGGAATGTCTGCCAGTGAGGATGGCTTGCTTGCAGAGCTGCGCGCAGGAATAATTGTTTACGGCACTGGGGCACGGGACTGCCCACAGGGATTCAGAGCCAGCTAACTAGGAGCCATTGCTGTTTGCCACGCCCTAGCCTAGTGACACCCTGAGCCCCGCCCTGCACAACCTACAAACCCACCCAAGCTCTAAGCAGCGGCTTTTGCATAAGAAAGCCCTGCCCTATCGCAGCTTAACCTAGCAAACTTGCAGCCCGGGTCAGACAGCTCCAAAACCTCCAAACCCCAAGCAAAGAGGAGAAAACTGTAGCTCTCACTGTAGATCCTGCTGGGTGGCCTCAGACAGTAGCTGACCTGCACCCCATTGGAGATCCAGAAGCCAGTGTACCTAGTGGTCAGTGTGAGACACCAGATTTCAACTCCTCACATCCATAAGTGACACATTCAAGAGGCAGACTCAGTGAGCACCAAAGCCCCACTGAAACAAGTCCTGCCCCATAAGCGTGTCTTCAGCGCAGCAGTTCTGCCATTATAGACACAGCGAGTGCTCACAGCTAATTGGCCTGGAGGTCAATTCCTCCCAGTGTACCAACCGCAATTAAGGCTTAACTACACCAAGACTTTGCACTCAGCCCACAAAGGGGTGTACCAAGAGCATCCACCTCATGTAATTGAGGAGGCTGAGCTACTGCCCCCTATAGATCACCTACCACACAAAGCTCCTCCATCAACACAGGGAAGCAGCCAAAATGCAGAAACAAAGAAACATGTCACGAATGAAAGAAACGGAGGAAAACAAACTACTGGATGACATAGAGTTCAGAACCACATGTATAAGGTTACTCAAGAATCTTCTTAAAACCGCTGAGAAACTTGATGAGACCTTCAAGGAGCTTAATGAGAATGCCAAAAAAATGGAAAAGGATCTGTCAGAAATGAAGCATACACTGTCTGAAATAAAGAATATACAGAAACTTAACTGTAGATTAATGTACCCCAAGAATCAAACCAAAGATCTGAAATATGTGGAAACAAAAAACATCCAACCCGAAAAACAAAAAGAAAAAAGAATCCAAAAATATGAAGATAGTGTAAGGAGCTTCTGGGACAACTTTAAGCAAACCAACATCCGAATTTTTGGGGTGCCAGAAGAAGGGAGAGAGCAAAATATTGAAAACCTATTAGAAGAAATAATGACAGAAAACTTTCCTTACCTGGTGAAAGAAATAGACTTACAAGTTCAGGAAGCGCACAGAACCCCATACAAGAGGAATCCAAAGAGGACCACACCGAGACACATCATAATTAAAATGCCAAGGGCAAAAGACAAAGAGAGAATCTTAAAAGCAGCAAGACAAAAACAGTTAATTACCTACAAGGGAGTACCCATACGACTGTCAGCTGATTTCTCAACAGAAACTATGCAGGCCAGAAGGGAGTGGCAAGAAATATTCAAAGTGATGAACAGCAAGAACCTACAACCAAGATTACTCTACCCAGCAAAGCTATCATTCAGAGTTGAAGGTCAGATAAAGAGCTTCACAGACAAGAAAAAGCTAAAGGAGTTCATCGCCACGAAACCAGGATTACATGAAATGCTGAAGGGTATTCTTTAAGAAGAAGAAGAAGAAGAAGAAGAAGAAGAAGAAGAAGAAGAAGAAGAAGAAGAAAAAGGTAAAGATAAAAATTATGAACAAAAAAATGACATCAAATACATACCTACCAACAAGTGAATCTAAAAATCAAGTGAATAAAAAATCTGAAGAACAGAATGGACTGGTGAATATAATAGAATCAGGGACATAGAAAGGGAGTGGACTGACAATTCTCAGGGGAAGCAGGTGTGAGGGGTGCGGGAAGAGATTGGACAAAAATCTTACTCCTATGGATGAAGACAGTGGCGGGGAGTAAGTGCATGGGGTGGGGTGGGGAATCAGGTGGAGGGGAGCTATGGGGAAAAAAAAGAGGAACACCTGTAATAATCTAAACAATAAAGATTTATTTAAAAAAAATATGAAGATAGTGTAAGGAGCCTCTGGGACAACTTTAAGCATACCAACATCCGTATTTTTGGGGTGCCAGAAGAAGAGAGAGAGCAAAATATTGAAAACCTACTAGAAGAAATAATGACAGAAAACTCCCTACCTGGTGAAAGAAATAGATTTACAGGTTCAAGAAGCGCACAGAACCCCATACAAGAGGAATCCAAAGAGGACCACACCAAGACACATCATAATTAAAATGTCAAGGGCAAAGACAAAGAATTTTGAAAGCAGCAAGAGAAAAATGGTTAGTTACGTACAAGGGCGTACCCATATGACTGTCAGCTGATTTCTCGGCAGAAACTATGCAGGCCAGAAGGGAGTGGCAAGAAATATTCAAAGTGATGAACAGCAAGAACCTACAACCAAGATTACTCTACCCAGCAAAGCTGTCATTCAGAGTTGAAGGTCAGATAAAGAGCTTCACAGACAAGAAAAAGCTAAAGGAGTTCATCGCCACGAAACCAGGATTACATGAAATGCTGAAGGGTATTCTTTAAGAAGAGGAGGAACAAGAAAAAGGTAAAGATAAAAGTTATGAACAACAAAATGACATCAAATACATACCTACCAACAAGTGAATCTAAAAATCAAGTGATAAAAGAATCTGAAGAACAGAATGTACTGGTGAATATAATAGAATCAGGGACATAGAAAGGGAGCAGACTGACAATTCTCAGGGGGATGGCGTTGTGAGGGGTGCAGGAAGAGATTGGTCAAAAATCTTAAACCTATGGATGAAGACAGTGGCGGGGGGTAAGAGCATGGGGTGGGGTGGGGAATTAGGTGGAGGGGAGCTATGGGTAGGGAAAAAAAGAGGAACACCTGTAATAATCTGAACAATAAAGATTTATTAAAAAAAAAGAAATACAAAGAAGCAAAACAAAACAAAACAAAACAAAACAAAACACTCATCTGGAAAAGCAAAAAGGAATAGAATCCAAAAATTTGAAGATAGTGTAAGGAGCCTCTGGGATAACTTCAAGCGTACCAACATCAGAATTATGGGGGTGCCAGAAGAAGAGAGAGAACAAGATACTGAAAACCTATTTGAAGAAATAATAACTGAAAACTTCCCCTACCTGGTGAAAGAAATAGACTTACAAGTCCAGGAAGCGCAGAGAACTCCAAACAAAAGGAATCCAAAGAGGACCACACCAAGATACATCATAATTAAAATGCCAAGAGCAAAAGACAAAGAGAGAATATTAAAAGCAGCAAGAAAAAAACAGTTAATTACCTACAAGGGAGCACCCATACGATTGTCAGCTGATTTCTCAACAGAAAGTATGCAGGCCAGACGGGAGTGGCAAGAAATATTCAAAGTGATGAATAGCAAGAACCTACAACCAAGATTACTCTACCCAGCAAAGCTGTCATTCAGAATTGAAGGTCAGATAAAGAGCTTCACAGATAAGAAAAAGCTAAAGGAGTTCATCACCACCAAACCAGTATTATATGAAATGCTGAAGGGTATTATTTAAGAAGAGGAAGGAGAAGAAAAAGGTAAAGATAAAAATTATGAACAACAAATACATATCTATCAACAAGTGAATCTAAAAAGCAAGTGAATAAAAAATCTGCTGAACAGAAGAAACTGGTGAATATAAGAGAATCAGGGGCATAGAAAAGGAGTGGGACAATTCTCAGGGGGAAAGGGGTGTGGGGGGTGCAGGAAGAGACTGGAGAAAGGTCGTACACCTATGGATGAGGACAGTGGGGGGCAGGTAAGGTCAGAGGGTGGGGTGGGAACCGGCTGGAGGGGAGCTATGGGGGGAAAAAGGAGGAACAATTAGAATAATCTGAACAATGAGATTTATTAAATTAAAAAAAAGAAAAGGAAACAGCCCTGGCTGGTTTGGCTCAGTGGATAGAGCTTCAGCCTGCGGACTAAAGGGTCCCAGGTTTGATTCCAGTCAAGGGCACATGCCCAGGTTGCAGGCTTGATCCCCAGTAGGGGGTGTGCAGGAGGCAGCCGATAAGTGATTCTCATCACTGATGTTTTTATCTCTCTCTCTTCCTTCCTCTCTGAAATCAATAAAAATATTTAAAAAAAACTTTAATGAAAAACAAACAAACCCACGAGCAAGCTACTTTTGGCCTCCCATGGCTGGAGTATGCCAATTTCTGATCTAGAGCAGCATTACCATCTTCTCTTTTGTGTTCCTTTCTTTGAAGAATCTAAGCCAGTGTTTATATTTTCTTTCTTTTTTTAAAAATTTATTGTTGAAAGTATTACAGATGTCCCCTTTTTTCCTCCCATTGACCCCATCCGTAAGCCATTGTTCTCATAGAATATCTCACTTTCGGGATATCTTAGTACTGTTGTTTCATTGTTCATTTAACTTGTAATTTTTTTCCTGTGTTTTCTGTAAAATCAAAGTTAAGTCTAGAGATTTTATTAGATTCAGAATAAACATTTTTTATGAATTCATAGTGAAGTTTTAAACAGAAGTTTTATTCAAAGGAAGAAAGGAGAGGCAATCTTTAGGATATAGAGCTTTGTGGATGACACCCAGGCTTTTAAGGGATCCAACATCTGAGAAGGTATGGCCAGAACAGAGGGAGTGACAGAAAATATTACCAGGTATTGGAGACAACGGGGCTTTTAGTTTCTATGAAATAATTCTTGAGTATTGACCATTCTTTGATGGACATACTGCACTCAGAGTAATTTCAGTATTTAATGGGATACTGAAATTTTGGCTTTTACATTTTTTAAAATAATTGTTTTATATCTTCATTGTTCAGATGTCCCTCTTTTTCCCTCCCCATAGCTCCTCTCAACCCAGTTCCCACCCCACCCCAGGCCCTTGCCACCCCACTGCCCAAGTCCATAGGTATACATACATGCAAATAAGATCTTTGTCCATTCTCTTCCCGAATCTCCCCACAGCCCCTTCCCCTGGAGAATTGTCAGTCTGCTCCATTTCCATGCCCCTTATTCTATGGCTTTTAAACTTTGAAGTTAATTATCTATTTTTGTAAATCAATTAAACCTTTAAATGGTTTCTGGCTTGGTTTTGTTTGATGTTGTTTTTCTTTATATAGGATCAGCTCTAAACACAACTTCCATTGTCAGGAGGGCACATGGCTTATTCAGTAACTTCCTAATTCATTATTACGATATTCAGGCTCTTTCCCATCTTGCAAGATTGCAGTGAAAAAGCTGAGAAGCCTCACACTAAGGAGAAGAAAGCTGAAGCCAAGAAGGCTGATGCAACCTGGAGAGTAATATGCTAAGTGAAAAAAGCCAGTCAGTGAAAGAGAAGTACTAAATGTGGAATCTAATGAACAAAACAAACTAACAAAGTAGAAACAGACCTATGGATACAGAGAACAGACTGATAGCTGTCAGAGGGGCAGAGGTTGGGGCTTCTGAGAAGGGTAAAGGGGTTAAGCAAAGGAAAAAAAAAAGAAAGACTCATGGACACAGACAACAATATGGTGATTGCCAGAAGGAAGGTGGTGTGGAGGGAGGTAGAAGCAGGTAAAGGGAGGATAAATGGTGATGGAAGGAGACTTGACTTGGGGTGGTAAATGCACAATACAGTATACAGATGATGTATTGTAGAATTGTATACCTGAAACCTGTATAATTTTATTAATCAATGTCACCCCAATAAATTTAAATTTTTAAAAAGGAAGGCTGATGCTGGTGGAAAGATTAAGAAAGATAACCTCAAGAGCAACATGCCTAAGGAGGGGAAGTCCCACTACAGCCGAAACCCTGTTCTGGTCAAAGGAATTGGCAGATATTCCTGATTGGCTATGTACAAGAGGGAGTATTCAGCAGCTAAATCCAGTACTGAAAGGAGAAGGATCTTGCTACTGTCATAAAACAAGAATGGTGGTACCCAAGTGGTAAAATTTGGAAAAATGTCTAGATATTATCTTATGGAAGCTGTTGAGCCATGGCAAGAAACCCTTTAGTCAGCATGTGAGAAAACTGTGGACTAGCATTACTTCTTTGACCTTTCCGATCATCCTCACTGGGCACACACAGTCAAGAGGGTGATTTTCCTGAGCAGAGAAAGGATTATTATAATGTAGTTTGAAATTTTTTCTAGTTCAAAGATAAAAACATGAAATGGTAATTTCAGTCTGTTCTGATTATTGCATTTTATGCTGAACTAAAAATTTCTATGGGTGCTTAATAATTAATGATAATGGACCCTCTTATAAAAATATTTACGAGTTTACAGAGAACAGTGTACACTATTTTTATTATTTATCACCTCAATGTCCTTAATTCACCTCAGTGAATAACGTTTTGTTATTAAAGGTTCACCAGGCCCTAGCTGGTTTGGCTCAGTGGATAGAGCGTTGGCCCGCGTCTGAAGGGTCCCGGGTTCCATTCCGGTCTAGGGCACGTATGTTGATCCCTGGTCCTGGTCTGGGAATGCGGAAGGCAAACATTCGATGTGTCTCTCTCACATCAGTGTCTCTCTCTTTCCCTCCCTACCACTCTCTCTAAAAATCAATGGAAAAATATCCTCGGATGATGATTAACCAAAAAAAAAAAAAAAAAAGGGTTCACCAGGACTACACAGTATATCTAGCATTCAAAGATAATTTAGGTTCAGATTATTAATTTTGTTAACTTTTGAATAGAGACATAACTATACATGAATGTGTGCTTTTCTTACTTCAAACATATTTCTTTCTCTCATTTCCTGTTTCAGTTAACCTAGGCTGGAAATATCAGTGATCGTCATTACTTTTCTCTCCCCTTACTTCTAATGCATTTGGTTGCCTATGCCTGTGTGTCTTCAGTATTTTATGTGCCCATTCATTCATTCATTCATTTCCATGGCCATTGCCCTAAATCAGGTCCTCTTCTCCTGGGCTCTAAACTTTGCCTTTGAAGTTTTTCACACTGCTTCCTGAAATACACACTTGACCATTGATCTCCTCTCAAATGACTTCCATTACCTAAAGTCCTAATGCCTTATTATAAAATATCACCTTGACTGTATTTCATCCTAACTCTCCTTCCACTAGACTAGACTTTTAAACTTTATACAATCTCTGTACTGCTTTTGTACTTGTGCTGTTCTCTCTACTCTGAAATAGCCCTTCCTCTATTTCTTCCTGTAAAAATTTTTGAACAGATACCATTTCCTTCATGAATCTCTTTAATTCCTCCCACCAGACTTAATATCTCCCTTGTATATACATGCACAATACCAGAATTAAACTGTTTCAATTCTTCTTTGACATTTTCTTTTGAATTGTGTTTTATTGTGTATATACATCTGTTCTGTACTACCATGAGCTTGTTGTGGGTTGAGACTATATATAGAGCACAGTCATATCTTAATAACTTTTCATTAACTTTTACTTTGATTTCAACCTTTACTTGAATTCTATAATTCATTGAGCAGATCAATTGAGCAATTTTAAGAATTGATTCATCTTCATACTACCCCTAAATAATGACTAGAAAGAATAATTTTGTTTAATAGATGGTAACAGCTCAGGAAAAAGTCGCTATGTTTATGTTTTCTGAGAGCAACAATGTAGGTAGAAATGGAATATTTATTGTCCACAGTAAACCATTCTTAAGTAATGCAAATCTTAAAGTTGTATATATTCTACCTGTATTCTTTTTTTATGAAGTTATTGTGGGACATTAATACAGGCTTACAGGATTCAAAACATCCCTTAGTTTGTTCCATTCTGTGTCCTTCCTACCAGCCTCTCATTCATCATTTAGAAGTACCTGCTATGTTCCAGGTACAATTTTAGGTGCTAGAGATACAACTATAAACAAACATACTCTGTCTTCTAGGTTCAGGAAACAGTCATATAAAGAAGGCAAATATATACAATATAGTAGTAGAATGAGAGTTGTACAAAATGTGAAGAAAACACAAAAAATCTTTCTATATGATTGTTAGAATCTGGGCTAAATTACTTGCTTTGCGTTTAAATTTCTATTTAAATTCTTGTCTGTCATCTTCCTTGCCTATGGTAATTTGGTTTAGGAGTTTGTATTTTGGGTTTTAGATTACACAGTGATTTATAAATATTAAACCTAAATAGCATTTATTAAACTTAAATATAATTTTTTTGGAGTAAATGTGTTATTCATGCTAAATAATATATAAGTTCTTAGAAAAATCATATTAACATAAAATATTTTAAATTTTAATACATTTTCAGTATTAGGGGATTATATTTAAAAGACAATGAAAAACTTAAGAAAATGAACACACTTGTGTGAAACTAAGTCTTTGTATATGGTGGTTTGCTTGAATTAAGGTGTGCACATGTGCAC
Organism: Corynorhinus townsendii; assembly: GCA_026230045.1. Taxonomy (NCBI): domain Eukaryota; kingdom Metazoa; phylum Chordata; class Mammalia; order Chiroptera; family Vespertilionidae; genus Corynorhinus; species Corynorhinus townsendii. The sequence continues at coordinate 132,087,077 of JAPDVU010000007.1, read as the reverse complement.
ATATATACCATTTTTAGTCTAATGAACAATTTGTTTCCGTTGGATACCAATTAATCTTACGTATTTGCTTATCTTTTTTAAAAAAGAGAGGAAGGGAGAGGGAGAGATAGAAAAATAAATGATGAGAAAAATCATTGATTGGCTGCCTCCTCCATGCCCCCTACTAGAGATGGAGCCTGCAACTCAGGCATATGCCTTGACCAGGAATCAAACTGTGACTTCCTAATTCTTAGGTCAATGCTCAACCACTGAGCCACACTGGCTGGGCTGTTTGCTTATCTTAAATAGCCATCATGTCTACTTGGCTTTAAAAGTTCTCTGTGCTCTACCTAGGATAGCTTATTTTCTTCTCTTCCTGAGCTATAGCAAGAGGACTTACAGATGGCCTATAGACACATGAAAAGATGCTCAACATCACTAATTACCAGAGAAATACAAATTAAAACCACAATGAGTTATCATCTTACACCTGTCAGAATAGCTATCATCAATAAATTAACAAATAGCAAGTGTTGGAGAGAATGTAGAGAACAGGGGACCCTCATGCATTGTTGGTGGGATTGTAAATTAATGTGGCCACTATGGAAAAAAGTATGGAGATTCCTTAAAAAATTAAAAATAGAACTATCATATGACCTAGCAATTCCACTTCTGGGTATTTATCTGCAAAAATCCAGAAACAATAATTTGAAAAGATATATGCACCCCTATATTCATTGCAGCATTATGTACAATAGCCAAGATATGGAAGCAACTTAAGTATCTATCAATAGATGAATGGATAAAGAAGATATTGTGTGTATATACACACACACACACACACACACACACACACACACACACACACAATGGAATATTACTCAGCCATTAAAAAAATAAATCTTATCATTTGCAACAGCATGGATACCCATAGAAGGGCATGATGCTAAGTGAAATAAGTCAGAGAAAGACAGATACCATATGATTTCATTTATATGTGGAATCTAAAAAACAAATGAACAAACAAAAGAGAAACAAACTCATAGATACAGAAAACAAATTGATAGTTGCCAGATAGAAGGGGAGGTTGTGGGGAGAAGTATGAATTGCCAATTACAAAAATAGTCAAAAGGATGTAAAGTACTACAGCATAGGGAATATAGTCAATAATCTACACTAATAAAAGAGAAGCATGCAAATTAACCATCACTCCGCTATGCCCACCAGCCAATCAGGAGGGAATATGCAAATTAGAAGGACAAATATGGTGGCCGCCCAGCTACTCCAGGAGACGAATGGCCAGGCGGGGCAGGGCACCTGCTATGAGAGGGAGGGTGGAGGCAAAGGGATCTACAGGAGTGGCACTCCGGCCACAGAGAAGTCGAAGACTGCAGACTCCAGAATCTGCAGCGAAGATGAAGATGGCAGATTCCAGCTGAAGTCTGCAGCAAAGCAGTGAAGATGAAGATGATAGACTCCAGCTGGAGTCTGCAGCAAAGACTGCAGCGAAGATGAAGAAGGCAGACTCTGGCCAGACCGAAGGCCTGGGTCCCAGATGCCGGAGGAAAACCAGTGTTGGAAGCCAAGAGAAGGAAGGCCTATTGCACGAATGTCTTCGTGCAACGGGCCTCTAGTATTGTAATAACTATGTGTGGTTTCAGATGGGTACTAGACTTATCAGAGTGATCATTTCATAAAGTACATAAATATCTAGTCACTATGTTGTACACCTGAAACTAATAAAATATTGTATGTCAACTGTAAATGAAAAATAAAATGTTTCAAAAGTCTGTCATAGCCCTAACCAGTTTGGCTCAGTGGATAGAGCATCGGCCTGTGGACTCAGGGGTCCCAGGTTCAATCCCGGTCAAGGGCATGTACCTTGGTTGCGGGCACATCCCCAGTGGGGGGTGTGCAGGAGGCAACTGATTGATGTTTCTCTCTCATTGATGTTTCTAGCTCTCTATCCCTCTCCCTTCCTCTCTGTAAAAAATCAATAAAATATATTAAAAAAAAAAAAAAGTCTGTCATTGTCTACCCTGTCCTGCCAATCGACCTAAGAGAAGCTATTTTCTCTACTGGTCCCAGCTAATTCAATCAGAGGGAATCCTGAACAAGGGTAGCCCATCAATAGGCTAAACAAGTATTTGTGATATGGTTTAGTGTGACACTTTTAGCTAAGACAGAGATAATAAATTTTTGGGTAAGAGACTCTTCTTAGGACTTTCAACTTTTTAATGTAGGGAAGCTGCCAAATGATGATGAGCACTATAGCTGAGAGGTTACATGGAACTTATGGTAGGCTAATAATTATTGGCTGTTTAGTGCAGAAGTTTTCTGGAAAGAAGAGAATAGAACGAGTAAGTAGAAGTAGAGGCACCATGTGTGGGATGTAAACATGCATGAGATAGTTGGTGCATATGTAAGAGAAAGATACATGCCTGAAAGAGTAACACAGTTCCTGACGGTTTCCTAGGCCCTGAGAGGTCCACAAGTACAGACTTACCATGCTCATTTCAACTCTGTGCATTTGCTTAAATTGGTCTCCCTACTTTTGATCTTTCTCCCCTCTTCAAACCATTCTGAATATTACCACCAAGTTAGTGTTTCTAAAAATAGGCTCTGATCGTATCATTTATCTAGCCAAAAATCTTTAATGATTCCCTCATTGCATTCATAATAAAGTCTAAGTTCCTTAGAACTGTGTGCTTGGCTTTTTCCAACACTGCTTCTGGGGTATTTTCTCTGAAAGAGCAAAGTCCATCTAATTTGGTATTTTAATATCACAGGTTATGAGGAAAGTCACAAGCTCTATTCTCTTGGCTATCTGTTTCCAGGACTTTTACTGAGAATATCAACTGGACTGGAATCATTTGTTGAAGAATAAAACAAATGGTTCTGTGGCTTGTCTCTACCTGGTGAATGTGGATAGTGGTGTATTCTGGGGTTTGTGCCCTTGATGGAAGACTTTTATGAGGCCAGCCTTCCACCATCCTGCTTCTTGCTAGCTGACAGGCAAACTGGATGAGAGCTCTGTCTGATGATGAACCTGACAATGTGCCAAACTGTCCAGTAACCTTTTCTGGGTTTTAAATTCTAAATGTCTTTATTGATCAGAAAGAAATAGCCCTTTGGAGATCATTTAATTTTTGCTTTGAAAGCCTTGACCATCAGCGCCAACAAAGTTGACTTACAGTGTGGTTGGTTAAACTGGCATTCATTTGGGAATTTTTTAGAACTTCAAGTTTTATGAGTCCACATTCAGCCTTATCATCTTTTTTTGAGGGGGTGGGTGGGGGGCAGTGCACAGAAGGGAAGAACAGCAACATATAACTTTTAGCAGAATATGAAATATAATGATCTCCCTACTCATAATGACTCTCCATGATCTGTAGACTATCTTTTAAAGGTTATTATGAAAACATTAACTCTTTACTCTAGAATTCAGTGTTTTTCACACTTTTCCCTCATCTGTGTCCCATTCCTTTTCTAAATTCTTTTTTTTTAGCCAAACTGATCTAGTCATTCTTTTCTCTTCTACCTCAATGTCTTTGCACATGTGTGCCTAACCTGAAATGTCCTCTCTCTTATGTGTAGCTTGCAAGGCCCCCTTAATATTTACTTCCTCAAATCAGAATAATGATAAATTATGTACCAGCATCAATAAATACTTTTAAAATAAATGACTCACCTTTTCACTGACAGAAGAAATCTGCACTATGAATTTATAGTTGTCCTGGGTGACTGTGGGCATTTTGTAAATAAAATAAAACTTCAAAAGTATCATAGAAATATGTGGTTCTTGAAATAGCAAAGATCTATCAACACAGAGCCCACTTTTCTATAAATAATGTTAGAGCTGAGAAATGATGATTCCTTTGGATGGTTCTTACTCACCACTGTAGTCCCACCAATCACTCTCTTACTATATGCCCCAGACTGCTTTGGCTCTCTAGTTGGCCCCCCTGCTCCATGGGCAATTGACTTTAAGGTGATGGCTATAGAGATACCAAAGAAAAATGAAAGGATAGTCTTTGAAGGAGGAAAGAGATTATTACATTGTGGTCCTTGATAATCTGTTTCTTAACAATTAAGAGAAGGAACTTAATATTTACTTCCTACCTCCTAATTGATAGTAATCAGCAAGAATAACTCATAAGGACATTTAATCATGGGGTAGGATAAACCAAGAAATGAAATACCTTTCAGAAAGTAATTTTCTGATCTTGGCTCAGTGTGGAGTAATCACTAAGGTCTGTGTGATTCCTTACATCACTTTTTAGGATCCATTTTCTCAACAGAATGGAAGCAAAGGCTTCAAAACAGCTAATATACATGAGAAGGAATTCATTTGGATATTAAATACAGTTATTTCTGTATCTTCCTACATTTTGATTAGGCAAAATGGTCTTTTTCCAATGTTTTAATTTTTTCAAGTTGTCTTATTTCCTCATTTAAGGTTTTCCTAAAAAACCCTACAAAGTGGGATAGAACAGATGAAGAAAGTCAGGCTCACCTGGCTGGTGTAGCTCAGTGGTTGTTTTGACCATAAACCAAGAGATCGCTAGCTCAGTTCCTGGTCAGGGCACATGCCTGGGTTGCAGGCTCAATCCCCAGCAGGGAGTGTGCAGGAGGTAGCTGATTGATGTTTGTCATCAGTGTTGATATCCCACTATTCCTTTCCCTTTCTCTCTCTCTAAAAATCAATACATGCATATTAAGAAAAAGAAAAGAAAAAAGAAAGGCTCTAGGAGTTTAAGTGAATTACCCATGTTCACGTGAATATTAAATGAAAGAATTGGGAGTAGATCCTAGGTCTTCAGATTTCTAGTCTGGGCTCTGTAACTTTATACTGTTTACGTCTTCATCACCTTCCTATGAATGATCTCATCTTGCTTTTGTATGTGTTACCAAAGGACAGAAGCAATGATACTAAGTCCATATTAAAGAGACAACAATGTGAGAATTGAATTTTGGAACTGGGTCAGCCTCTATAATTTATTCAGTCTTTACCTCCTTGAGTAAACTACCTGGGAGGTGGTAGTAGTTTTCTCATTATGTCAAAAGTTTTGATCTACATGTCTACATAGGTAAAAAATACTGATCTACTGAAATTGCCTAAATTAAAGTGTTTTAATTTATTGTCTCTCTCCTCCACTCCCCATTAGAATGTGAGCTCTTCAAGGGCAGATACTCTAACTTGTTTACAGCTTAATCCTCAGTGTCTAGAACTATACTATCTGGTATAAGACATTCAATAATTATTTGGTGCCTAATTCACTGACTTAAGTGTTTCATGATCCTCACTTTGAGAACATGCTGCCACAAATCAAATGTTGATTGCTTTTCTAATATCCACTTTCTCTTTTAGATCTGACAGGGATGGTCAGTACTGTAAAGGTGTGTGTAGACATTGACCCAGAGCTTCTTGGAGTGGAGACAATTACGTTTGTGTGATAAAAATCTAAGACAGGTGTCAAATAAGTTTATCTTTGTATACCTTATCTCTCAATGCTTCTTATATTGTAATCCTTTGTAGCCATCAATACTTTCAAGTCCCAGGCCCTGGTTGGGTAGCTCAGTTGGAGCATCATCCCGACATGCCAAGGTTTTGGGTTCGATCCTGGGTCAGGGCGCATACAAGAATTAACCAATGGAGAGAATCCAAGATGGCGGCGTAGGTAAACACCTAAACTGCTGCCTCGCGCAACAATTTCAAAAATTCAACTAAGAGACAAAACGTCTATCACCCAGAACCACGGGAAAGCTGGCTGAGTGGAAGTTCCACAACTAGAAGGAAAGAGAAAAGAGCATTGAGACGTGCACGAGCACTGAAAAGCTGAGGTATGGAGGCGCGTGATCCGGGCTGGCGGCGGGCGTTGCTTTTTTCAACCCAAAGGGAGACAAGCCCCCGATTACTCTGAAATCCAGTTTCTGGGGAGACGCGGGGGACCCAAACTCCTACGGGGAGAAGCTGGACTGTCTGCCAGTGAGGGGGGCTTACTTGCACAGCTGCGCGCAGGAATAATTGTTTACGGCACTGGGGCACGGGACTCCGGGACGCCCTTAGGGACACAGAGCTGGCTAACTAGCAGCCATTGCTGTTTGCCACGCCCTAGCCTAATGACACCCTGAGACCCCGCCCTGCACAACCTACAAACCCACCCAAGCTCCAAGCAGCAGCGTTAGCAGAAGAAAGCCCCGCCCTGTCGCAGCTTAACCTAGCAAACTTGCAGCCTGGGTCAGACAGCTCCAAAACCTCCAAACCCCAAGCAAAGAGGAGAAAACTGTAGCTCTCACTGTAGCTCCTGCTGGACGGCCTCAGACAGTAGCTGACCTGCACCCCATTGGAGATCCAGAAGCCAGTGTACCTAGTGGTCAGTGTGAGACACCAGATTTCAACTCCTCACATCCATAAGTGACACATTCAAAGGCAGACTCAGTGAGCACCAAAGCCCCACTGAAACAAGTCCTGCCCCATAAGTGTGTCTTCAGCCCAGCAGTTCTTCCATTATAGACACAGTGAGTGCTCACAGCTAATTGACCTGGAGGTCAATTCCTCCCAGTATACCAACAGCAATTAAGGCTTTAACTGCACCAAGTCTTTGCACTCAGCCCACAAAGGGGTGTACCAAGAGTGTCCACATCAGGTGATTGGGGAGGCTGAGCTACTGCCCCCTATAGGTCACCTACCACACAAAGCCACTCCATCAACACAGGGAAGCAGCCAAAATGAGGAGACAAAGAAACATGTCACGAATGAAAGAAACGGAGGAAAGCAAACTACTGGATGACATAGAGTTCAGAACCACATTTATAAGGTTACTCAAGAATCTTCTTAAAACTGCTGAGAAACTTGATGAGACCTTCAAGGAGCTTAATGAGAATGCCAAAAAAATGGAAAAGGATCAGTCAGAAATGAAGCATACACTGTCTGAAATAAAGAATATACAGAAACTCAACTGTAGATCAACGTACCCCAAGAATCAAACCAAAGATCTGAAATATGTGGAAACAAAAAACATCCAACCAGAAAAACAAAAAGAAAAAAGAATCCAAAAATATGAAGATAGTGTAAGGAGCCTCTGGGACAACTTTAAGCGAACCAACATCCGAATTTTTGGGGTGCCAGAAGAAGGGAGAGAGCAAAATATTGAAAACCTATTAGAAGAAATAATGACAGAAAACTTTCCCTGCCTGGTGAAAGAAATAGATGTACAAGTCCAGGAAGCGCACAGAACCCCATACAAGAGGAATCCAAAGAGGACCACACCAAGACACATCATAATTAAAATGCCAAGGGCAAAAGACAAAGAGAGAATATTAAAAGCAGCAAGAGAAAAACAGTTAATTACCTACAAGGGAGTACCCATACGACTGTCAGCTGATTTCTCAACAGAAACTATGCAGGCCAGAAGGGAGTGGCAAGAAATATTCAAAGTGATGAACAGCAAGAACCTACAACCAAGATTACTCTACCCAGCAAAGCTATCATTCAGAGTTGAAGGTCAGATAAAGAGCTTCACAGACAAGAAAAAGCTAAAGGAGTTCATCACCACCAAACCAGGATTACATGAAATGCTGAAGGGTATTCTTTAAGGAGAGGAAGAAGAAGAAAAAGGTAAAGATAAAAATTATGAACAACAAAATGACATCAAATACATACCTACCAACAAGTGAATCTAAAAATCAAGTGAATAAAAAATGTGAAGAACAGAATGGACTGGTGAATATAATAGAATCAGGGACATAGAAAGGGAGTGAACTGACGATTCTCAGGGGAAGCAGGTGTGAGGGGTGCGGGAAGAGATTGGACAAAAATCTTACTCCTATGGATGAAGACAGTGGCGGGGGTAAGGGCATGGGGTGGGGTGGGGAATCAGGTGGAGGGGAGCGATGGGGGAAAAAATAGAGGAACACCTGTAATAATCTGAACAATAAAGATTTATTAAAAAAAAAAACACAGAAAAGAATAAATTAGAAACAAGAAAAAAAAAAAAGAATTAACCAATGAATGCATAAATAAGTGGAACAATAAATCAATGTTATTCTCTCAAAATCAATAATACTTTCAAGTGCCTTTAGTTCAGAAATGCCACATTTCAAGGTCTGTCTATACCATGAAGTGGGAAAGGTCGTGAAGCATTGCTCTATGAGATTCTAGTTAGAGTCTTGAGATTCTGGACTTCAGTGAGAACTCTTCTGTATGCTAAGAGTTTCATGATAGTGGTAGGTGAGGGAATTACATAGACATGTTTGAACCAGTGCATCAGCAAATCTATTTGCAAGAACAGAAAGCACAAAAATTTAGATGCTAAAAGGTTAATAAAGGCTTACTGCCTACTCCTGAGACTGCCAATTTCTTCATGGTTGAACCTGGCCTTTTCTGATTTCTAGTATTTGAATCTACCTTGTTGCATAAAAACCTCTATTAAGAAGGGAAAAGAGGGCAAATAGCATGCCTTATCCTTGAAAGGAGAAAGACTATTGAAAAAGCACGGAGCTCTCAAGATGTAATACTATAAAAACATTCAGGAATTGAGTTACTGTTTGGGTCTTGAAGCAGTTGGTGATATTCCCCAATATGAGAACTTTTTTGTTTCTCATGGACAATGTCAGGCCCCAGGAGTCTTTCACAGGACTATTTATTTGTCACTTTTAAGAGCCAAGTGCCTGTTTTGAAGAAAACAGAACTGGTAGTTAAGTGTTTAGTAAAACTCATAAAGTGTCAGGGGATAGGATGTGTGTAGTAGTAGAAAGAGAGGCTAACATTTATTGAGTCTATTTCACACTAGACATGATTCTAGGGGCTTGCCACATGTGCTATCTTATTTAGTCTTCATATCAGTCCTATTAGATAGGTATTTTTTTTTCTATTTTCTAGATTTGGAAACCAAGACTTATTACACAACTTTCCAAAGGTCACACAGCTAATAATAATAGAACCAGATCTATATCCAAATTGTCTAACTCTGAAACCAATGAATTTTTACCCTCATAATACTGCCTTGGGTTCCATGGGTAATAATGGATTGGGCTCACTTTCTGATCTTCCTATAAAGGGAGAAACTCAGTATAAAATGGCAGAATTTACATACTCCTTTCTAACCCTATCCTTCAGAATATTTTAAGTATATTGAACTTTGAAACATAATACTGAGATTTTGTGAGTGTTGTAGTGGAATGAGCAGAGAAGTGTTTTTCTTTCCAAATTAAAGATACTTACAAAAGTATGTGTAATAGTCCTCTCTTATCCTCAGTGTTGCTTTCTGTAATTTCAGTTACTTGAGGTCAACTTCAGTCTTAAAATATTAAATTTCCCCAACCATCCACATCATCTGCTTCTGATATTCACCCACTGACAACATCATGACATATCGCCAGAAAGTCAGTAGTAGCCTAACGCTAGGTCACAATGCCTATGTCATTCACTTCATTTCATCTCATCACATAGGTATTTTATTATATCATCAAAGGAACAATAAGGGTGGGTGCAGTATAGTAAGATATTTTGAACGAGAGAGAGAGAGAGACCACATTCATATAACTTGCATTAAAATAAAGGGGTTCAGAACAGACCTCCCCAAGATGTGCTACTTTGGCCTGTGGATCATTTTGAGCTGAAGGCAATGGAGGCTTTGCAGACCCAAAAGAAACTTTTACCTCTCTGTAAAATATTTAAATTTGGAGCCTTGCCCATGATAAGAGTTATTACCAGAAATAACTTTTTAAAAAATATGTTTTTATTGATTTTAGAGAGAGGAAGGAAGAAGGATAGAAATACAGAAACATCGATGAGAGAGAAACATTGATTGGCTGCCTCCTGCACACCCCATACTGAGGATCAAGCCCGCAACCTGGGTATGTGCCCTGGCCAAGAATTGAATCGGGATCCTCTTGGTTCATGGGTCGATGCTCAACCACTGAGCCACACCAGTTGGGCAGGGCAAACTTCTAATTACTGAACATCTGATCTTCAGATCATTCTCTGAATGACCTTCTTATCCTGTGAAGCCCTCAGGTGCCTTACCTCATCCTCAGCTCAGAATGCTATACATGCCTCATTTTCTCTTTGTGTCTCTGAATCTATCCTGTATGTGGTGTCTTTAACTCTTATGTATGGGATTTCCATATTTACATATGTAATTAAATTTGGTTATTCTCTCTTGCAAATCTAATCTGTCTCATGTAGATTTAATTATGAGAGTAGCTGAAAAATTTAGGAGGATAGAGAAAAGTTTCTTCCTCCCACAACAGTATATTGTATAATTGTTCCATTTTATTATTAGTTATTGTTGTTAATCTCTTCACTGTGACTAATTTATAAATTAACTTTACCATAGGTTTATATGTATAAAAAAAACCACATATATAGGTTTGGTACTATCTGTGGTTTCAGGCATCCCGTGGGGGCGATTTTGAATGTATCTCCCAGGAATAAGGAGGATTACTGTATGACTTTCTGGAAATTTCCAATAGAGCTATTATATCCTAAGGAACAGAGGCTAATAGTGATGTTCAGGATACTACATTTTCATTTTCACCTATTTAGATTTAACCTCCACTTGTTAAGTCCCATTTCTAAAACAGTTCACTTCAACCTATGTATTTCTTGGAGGAAGATTCAGACTTAGGGCCTCTACCCTATAAATGACAGAATTAATGGATGTTCAGTCTTGATGTTCACATTATAGTATTTTTACTCTTCATTGAGGAAGATGAAATAAATATTACCAGTGGGACATCCTCTGCATCCCCACCTGTTACTGGTGGAAGTGGGCTTCTTGAGATCCCCCAGAAATAAAAATTCCTGAGGCCCCCATGGGAGAATGAGGTATTGTGGAAAGCTTTATTGATGAGGTGACATTAAGGAAGTTCCCTTCCAAGATCCCATCTCCCTCTGTCCCATCATAGAAAAAGTCCTATTTTGTCTTCAGCAGAGCTAAGATTAAAGCCACTGCCCAGAGTTTCTGCTCCATATTAAGGTCCCGTCCAGTCCAGTCCAGTGTTGGGCTAGGTAGCTGCAGCCCATTGCATTTGGTTTCTAGGGCCAAAAGACTATGGAGGTGCACAGGGAGTGTGGGTCACAGAGCAAGCGAGAAATGGGGGTGGGGTGGGGGGGAGTGTGAGAGAAAATTTGTTGTCTCTGGGGATTTTTAACTAAGAACTTATCCAGTGAATTTTTCAGGATTTCATGTGCTTGCAGTGGCTCCACCCCCTCTAGCCAATTATCTTTTTCCCAAATTAGACTGACAGGCAAGCACCTTCCCTATTTCACCCTGGCTTCACTGTGCATGTGTCCATTTTCCTCTTAATTGGACCCCTACCCCCAGTGATCTGCAGGGACTGGACTAATGGTTCCCTAGGGAGTGTGAAATTGCAGCTTCTTGGTGAAGTTGTCTAGATGACCATGCTTACAACATCTGGGCTCTCCTTTGCTCCTTTCTTATTAATATTAGCTAGCTAGTTATGACAGTAACAAAGACTATGCATTAGAATTTTCTTTTCTCTTTTCAGACTATAGATGTAAACCTTAATAACAGCACAGTTATGAGAACACTAGAGGCCCAGTGCATGAATTCGTGCACGGGTGGGGTCCCTCTGTGTGGCCTGCGGGGATTGGGCTGAAACCAGCAGTCCAATGCTGCCTGCCACTCCTGCCTGCTCCCGCTCATCCCAGCCCGCTGTGCCTGCCGCAGGCTTGTGCCCAGTCCTGATCAGGAGAGGCTCGCACTGCTGTAGCTGCACTGGCCACCTGTGAGCCCTGCATCTAGCGCTGGTCCAGAGGGTGATGGGGGGTGGGGGGGGTAGGAGGCAAGACTTGATCTGCCCTCCAGGTGGGTGGTGGGACTCCCTTGCTGGCCCAGGAATCCAAATCCCTCCAGCTGATGTTTGCACTGGTTGTCGGCAGCCACCTGGTGGCCAGTTTTATATCATTTCTTCCTTGTGGAGAGTCTAGGGAGGGGAAGTGACTGCGGTGCCTGAGGCCGGCAGCACTGTTGGGATTGTGCTGGCAGCACTGGTCTGTCAGTGCCTGGCCTGTTCTCCAGAGATTGGACCTCCAGGACTACTGAGGGAGTGAATGGCTGCCACCGGGCTGGTGGGCCACGGGACAGGTTGGTTAGCTGAGCCGCGCTCCCACTGTGGGAGCACACTGACCACCAGGGGGCAGCTCCTGTGTTTAGTGCCTGCCCCCTGGTGGTCAGTGTGTGTCATAGTGACTGGTTGTTCAACTGTTTCGTTGCTTAGCCTTTTATATATATAGATAATTTTCCATTTGCTTTGCTGGAGACCCCTCCTCACAGTTTGAAATTTGTGACACAGGAATTTTCTGTTTAATTAATTTATTTATTATAATTTATTTATTACCCCCAAGGGATCATTTGACTTTCATTTGAAGTTCTAATTGATAGAGGGGGGAAAACAGAAAAAGTGATAGAATATTTGAAATAATAACATAGAAAAACCCAGATGAAATTATACTCAAAATCTCAAAAATTGGTTTGTACTTCTATATTTAGAAGAATTGGTACAGCTAATATAATCCTTTTTTAAAATTATTTGTTTGTTTTGTTAATCCTCACCAGAGGATATTTTTCCTTTGATTTTTAGGGAGAGTAGAAGAGAGAGGGAAAGACAGAGAGAAACATCGATGTAAGAGAAACACATCAATTGGTTGCCTCCGACCAGGGCCAGGGCCTGAGGAGCCTGCAACCAAGGTACATGCCCCTGTCTGGAATCAAACCTGGGATCCTTCCGTTTACAGGCTGATGCTGAGCCAAACTGTCCAGGGCTTTTTATTTTTTTTGGTTTTGTTTTAATCTCTGACATAGAGGATTGGTTTAACATAAATAGAATAATTTTATTGATGTATTCTAAAAGAATGTTTAAAAATGAAATTCAGCTGAGTAAAGTTGAAGAGTTAATTGACTTTAATTAAGTGATTCATGAATCCTGCAGCATCCCATCAGGCAACTAGAAGGGCTCTCTGAGGGTTGTACAAAATAGAAGATTTTTATGGGAAGAAGGATGTGGCTAGGAAGCTATTGACAAAAGAAAAGTAAGGATTATTTTCTGGCAGACGACTTTTGTTTGGGGATAGAGATTTCTGAGGGCTTTTATTATGCAGATTGCCTCTTATTTTTATGGGATATAGAACTTTACTGGTTTTTGATCCAAAAATTCTATACTGGTTGATTAAGATTATATTTCTGGGAGAGGTTGAAGCTGCAATTAAATCAAGTGTTAAGTCATAGGTTTTTACAGGAGTGACACAATTTCGGGCCTATTTTTTTTAGTTCAACGGCAGGATATTATCATATTGAAACAATAGATTGGAAATGCTTCCTTCCTAGGATTGACAGTGATGGCATGACAGGAAGGACAGTTTGCACTTGAGACTCTGCCCCTGCTTTTAGTCAGAATACTCATCACCAGTTCCTGAAACACATTCACATTCTTAAAAACAAATAAAAAATTTTAAAAAATTGATTCCAGAGAGAAAGGGAGAGGGATAGAGAGGGATAGAAACATCAATGATGAGAGAGAACAATCATCCATCCACTGCCTCCTGCAGGCCCCACACTGGGAATCAAGCCCACAACCTGGACATGTACCCTGACTGGGAATTGAACCATGACCTTCTGGTTCATAGGTCAATGCTCAACCACTGAGCCATGCTGCCTGGGCACGTTCACATTCTTGGTGGCTGTAGCCTGGAGTCTTCTTTGTGTTTGGTACCTTTGTCATACTCTTCCACCCCACTGCACTGGCCAGTGTCTCTGCGAGAACTCTGCAGGAAGGAACATGCTCACTGTAGCACCTCTGGTATTCTTTCACTAGCCAGTGGCTATTCTTCTTGGCTAGTCCATGCAGCTGCAGGATACCTGGAGACAGTTTCTGACTGGCAATGAAGGACTTTGGCCAGATTGGCTTGCTATAGGCAGAATGAAATATTTATTTTTCCCTTTGAGAAAGTAAATAGAGGTGCTGCTTAACCAACTAATATTATTTTAATGTTGCTGGGTGTGAGATACTGTGGTTAAATCAGGAAGGTGTAAAATACATTTTTACCCACTCCCAAAAAACTGTATTAAGTTGCTTTAGATACATTATCTCATTCATTAAATCTTCTCAGCAACCTTAACAGTTAAATCTGTTAAATCACTATTTCACAAATTAGGAAACTAAAACCTAGATAGTCTTGCAGCTCAAAAGTGGTAGAGTTTCTATTTAGATTTGAATTTAAGTTTGTATGATTTCAAAGCCCGTGTTCACTAATCACAGGATAGGAACTAGTAAATAGATTAAGCATGTGCACACACATATAATCTAATCATGAGGAAACATCAGACAAACCCAAATTGGCATTCTATAAAGTAACTAGCTTGTATTGTTAAAAAATTTCATTACCAAACAACACAAGAAAGGCCAACTGAGAAACTTTCCCAGATTAAAGGAGACTAACGGTACATCTAAATGTAATCAATGTGTGATTACGGATTTGATTTGGAAGCAGGAAAAAACTTTATAAAGGATATTACTGGGGTATTTGGTAGAGTTAGAGACTGGATTAGATGACATAATTATATAAGAGAATATCCTTGTCTTTAGGAAGTGTACACTAAAGTTTTTAGGGATAAAAGGTCATGACATCCCCATACTTACCCTGAAGTGGTTGTGTAATAGAGAAAGAGAATGACAAAGCAAATGTGCAAAATTTGAACAATTAAATGGTGAATCTGGAGAAAGGGTATGGGAGAGTCATATTTTTTTTGTACACTTGAAATGATGAAAAAAATTTTAAGTGCCTTACATTTTACACATTAGTTTAAAATTATTCAGGAACCAGCAAAACCCACTGAAGCATGGTTAAAACCCAACTCAGCCAGGAGTTAAGGCCTACACTCATGCTTCCACCTTTGGCAAAGAATTTGTCAAGCCATGTTGAGGAGATAAACATAGACTGCAGTTTCATAGAGGAAATATATGTCATAGTGTCTTGATGTTTTTCTTATACTTCCATTAGGGGATATACATCGCTTTTCTTCAAAATAGTTGTTTTTACTGTTTTTGTCTCATTTATTTTGATGCCTCTTAGATAGTTCATATTTCTAGTTTATTGACATAATCCTGGATAGAGTGATAAATGTGTTCTTTTTCACAAAAGGATGGACTACAAAGTAGAGTTAGCATTATTTATTTTTACTAATTATTTGTTTGCTTATAACAGTGTACATGCTTCCTGCACTGTCTTTACGTTTTTAGTCAAGCAATTACGTATGACTGAACTATGCTATTTTGGGCATTATCAAGAGTTTTCTTTCTCTTCACTCCACCTATTCCTGTTTACACTTGGCTTGACTAGAGAATAGATGTGGGCTAAATATGAAGGATATTAAAGATTTAAACTCACAATTGAATGTATTTATCTTTTTTGTATCCCAAAAGTTCTTATAAATGCTGATGGGATTTTTCTCAAGTTGAATAATTCGGTGTTCTTGGGTTAGATAACAAGGTAGAATTAGGAATTTCTTCTGATTATTAATGGAAAGAATCCCCAGTTTAAGCAAAGTATTTTGGTTTTGCTGACTATGATTTGGGTTAATGGGAGAAGAGTCTCGTTCAAGGAGCTCCACACATTAATCTGTAGAACAACAAAGGTAAACTTCGCCTCCACCTCTCCTGGTGATGGAGAAATGAGCTATATATGTAAATGAATTCTCACTATATCTCCCCCCCCCCCAACACACAGAAAAAGAGAAGGAATAAAGGGTCTATCTTGCCTCAGAATAAGAACTTAGTCTTTTTATGATAATGCTTATCTGCCTGGATCACATGCACATATTAACTTAGTCATGCTATCATCTCATTACACTTAAAGCTGAAAATGTTTCTATGCAACCAGGGTATAATTATTGCCTATCTAAATGTTTATATAGGATACTTTAGGTTGACTTGGGGTAATCATACTATCAGCACTCAGCTTTTCTTTGAATCTTCGTTAAAGTTAACTGAATCCTAGAATAACTTTCACATGTGGGTACTCAGTGACTGTGATGATGTTTATGTTATATATGAATGTGAATCAGGATCGTGAAATGGTTAAGGGCCCAAACTCAAACTGGCTCTGCCACTTACCTACCACCTGTGTGGCCTTACACAAGTTGATCATCCTTCTTCACTTTCGTTATCTATAAAGTGGGATAAAATTGTCCTCACCAACATGAAGTGATGCATGTAAAGTACTTAGAGTAATGCATGGCATTTTTAATGTGTTCAATACACTTTAAGTCATTGTTAGTTATCATTGCTATTAATATTACCATTATTGTAATTTCTGGATCCCTCTGAATTTGCTTATGCCTTCAGATTTGTCACACTTTCCCCACAATCTCTCCTACTCCTGTCTTCCAAACTGACTTTTTAAAAATTTTGGCATGTCATTTTCCCCCAGGGTCTAGAGATGATCCTTGCATCCCCTTCAAACTTTTCTATTCCCTCCACTGCTTCAAAACTCTATTGAATAAATGGTGGCCAAATAAGAAAGTCTATTTTTTCTTCAGTTAGGACCTGACTACCTACTCTGTCTTTTGCAAATGACTGAACTTTTAATCTCCAGTTTCTAGATTTGTGGGCTCTTTTCCTATATAAATTGGATCAGAAGCATATAAAAATCCATTGCATTATCTGACAGTCTTCTTGCTGAATATAGCTAAAAAGATCTGCTTTGGGTCAAATTGAAAAGGTCTGTCACTTCTACAGTTGTTTAAAGGAACTTATCCCTGACTTGGACTCTTTCTAGTTCACAGGGCTGTTCTAAGAATCAAGCGAGGTCATACATGTGAGTGCTTTAAAACTATGAAGCATGGGGTTAATGTGAGGGATAATTATTGCATGTGAACAAAGGCTCAGCAACTTAAGTGATACTAGAATTTAACCCTACATAATAAAGATGCAATCTACTCTCTTCTGCCTCCTCCAGAAGTTTATTGTAAGTTATTTGAGCTAGAGAGGCTAGTGACTAACTTCATGCAATGACTACAGATCTTTTCTCCTTCCCTCATTCCCACATTCTATCACAAAATGGTTTGCCAGACTCTGAGTCAATCTTCAGGGCTGGACGTTGGCAGCAAGGTGCATAAGAGGCTCTGAGAGTAAGGGTTATGAGAGATTTCTTTTTAAACCATTTTCTAGTCCCTTTCCTGGCAGCTTTTATTTTGGTAGCCCCCATAGATTAAATGACATTTCAAAATCAAGTTCAGTGATATGTCTTCTGCTAATTTGGACTGGCATACCTGAGCAATCCTCAGATAGTTTTTGTATATATCTGTTTTCTTGTTTTTGGACTATTAGAATTTCTTTTCTATATGAAATGAACAAGCCTAGAATCATGTGTGCGATCGTCATCATCTGCAAATACTTATCAAATGCTTGATAGACTATCCTCTAAGCATTGGGGATTGTATGGACTGAATTGTGTCCTTTGCAAATTCATATATTAAAGTCTCAACCTCTAGTATTACCTCAGAATGTAACTTATATTTGAAATTTGTTGGAAACACAACAAAATTAGTCCACTTTCCCCATAACCGCAGGAAAAAAATTATTAAAAATCACCCCCCCCCATTAGTGTTTTTTGAATTTGAAAGTCCTACCGTTGGTCTTTCCATCATTGCCCTATTTACCTATTTGTTTCCTCTAGAGAAGAGCCAAGGGAAATGATGCTTTCTCACTACTCCTGTTTCTGCTTAATTATGCTGTCATTATTGACTTGAAAGAAACCACATCGAGAAAGCTGAGAACTGAGAGATGGTGCTGTTGGCAGAGCAAGTTGGTGATCTCTTGTTGGAGAAAATCTGCAATCCCAGAATTGGTTTGATTAGTACCGCTTCTGTCTTCCTCCTCTGCCAAGGAGTTTACCATTCATTGCTGCACTCCTGTCTTTTTACTGGATATGCTGAGATGTTTCCTCCCTCTTAATCTATAGATTATCAAGAACCCCTTAGAAAGGAGGTGCCATTGCATACTTTGTTCCTGCCTGACCAATGGTATTGCCTAAACAAGGAACTCTGCATAAGTTTTGCTTTGTTTTTCATTTTCTCTATTTCGGTCATGCAAATATATTTTAATTTGTTTGTCAAAGTTGTTTGCAAATGAGTTTGCTCTGGAATATACCTCATCAGGAATGAGGAGGGGCCCAGTTTGAAAATTAGCAACACTTTTTTTAAAGTGCTAGAGTTTTGTCATTTGGTTTCTCTAAGATTTAAGTGAAATTTATCCCTCCTTCAGTGCGATTTGCCTTTTCAGCTATTTAGCAGTTGTTCCTCTGAATTTTTGTCCATTTTCACATGGAAACTAGATCTACTCAGCCAAAAGCTTAGTATGATTTCCTGCGGATCCAACCAGAGCACCTAAAATGGTTTTCTACCCAAATATTTTTTTAGCCAAAGTTTTTCAAAACACAGAAATCTTAAAAGCTAAACATTAAATCCTGCTAAAAATCGGAAAAATTGGAAAATGGAACACAATGTTTTGAAAAACATAGGAAACAACCAATGATCTAATTGTTGAGCTTTTTGAGTTTATATAACTTGGCTCCATTTTCTTTTCTTTCGTTGGGTGTTTCTAAATACCTTTGTAAATGCTTAAGTCCTGGTGTTTATGTAAATCAGCATAAAATCAGGCATTTTTAATTAGTTGCCATTCTACTCTGTTACATGTACTACACTAATCATGTTTGAAACTATCCAAATTCAGAGGCAGATGTGAATAGTTAGCAGGCGGTAGGTTAAATCAAAGAGCTGGGAATTCTGGTCTTCACATAATTGGGATTAATCTGTGGGTCTCTCATTTTTTTCTTTTCTAGTGTTAAAATGAAAATTGATGGTCCTCTAACTTTCACTATCCACTGGCCTGTAATGGGGATCAGAGTATATTATCAAGTTGTTTTGAAACCTGGGGTGGGGGGGGGGCCGGGGGAGAAGAATAGTCATGGTCTTGGTTTAGCAGTACTACATCATTCAGCCCAAAAAAGAACCACTCATTCTTGCAAATTCAAAACTATTTTCTCCCTTTCAGAAACAAGTCAGGGTTGCTTGGGCCAAAATTCATATTCCTTTTACCACACATTGGCAGTACAGGCATGTATAGTTTTCTTCTAAGTCATGGCTCTAGCTTTTTCTCCAGCTAAGAAACCTAAACCAAAAGAATCTCAGGGTCCTGTTCTTGGCATACTCCCACTTTCTGTCTTAGAAATTCAAACAACTTTGAGTGGACCGTGTTCTTCAATGTTATTGCCTTGTTGGTTCACAGGCTCTGAGCCTGCAGATAAAAGTGAAAACACAGCAGCAGAAGAATATGTTTGTGTGTGAGTAAATTCAACCTTTGGTTTTCATTGAAATTATCTTGCTAATGCTCCCTTTGTAAGATCCCCTAGGTTTTCTTGGTGCCTGGCAACTTCTGTGATCAGGTGATTTGAAAGGCATGGAGAGTGTGATCAGGGATCTGAGTTACTTAAAATACTTCACCTGTGGATCTGTGCATCTGATATGGGTTATGGGGTAAGGGGAAGGATTTGCCTTTGGTGCTTTCCTAGTTCTTTTATATTTTGTGCCCTACTTATACCTCTTAATGGTAGGTACCATGTATTTTTAATATTGTTTTAAGAAAAAAACTATTTTTTTTCTTATCATTTGAAATCGAAATCTTGTGTAGTCACACTTTGATTAATTAAAGAACAACAACAACAATCGCAATAACAAAAAACCATTGTGGAAGATGAAATTTCATTGAAACATTTGCATCAAAGATCTTAATACCAAAAACATGGTCTCATATTTATCGATGACCTGTTCTTATATCCTATATCTAGAACAATGGATAGCTTAGCTGTAGTTTAAAACAATACTTTGCCTGGCTGGTGTGACTCAGTGGTTGAGCATCAACTTATGAATCAGGAGGTCACAGTTCGATTCCAGTCAGGGCTTGATTCCCAGTGTGGGACATGCAGAAGGCAGCTGATCAGTTATTCCCATCATTGATGTTTCTAGCTCTCTCTCCCTCCTTCTTCCTCTCTGAAATCAATAAAAAATTTTTTTAAATTTAAAACAATACTTCAAAAAAGAAAATTTGTGATTTATAATCTTTTTAAAATCTTTCAACAAAAAATTTTAACATACATATTACAACCAATGGTCCTTACTCAGGCCATTTTATCCTAAGGAAATCCTCATTTCAAATATAATAGCTGACAAATCATACATCTACTGTGTAAAGAGTAGGGTAATCCTATATTTTAACAGGGGAAAAAAGGTACTATAAATCACAAAGCGAATCATCCCACTGATGACTGAGCAAGTAAATTAAAATGGCTCACCCCAAAACTCAGTAGGTGTCCATAATGTTCTAAGAACAATTGGGACTAAGAGAATTCACTCTAATAAGTGAAAAAGCAATGCCCAGGCATTGCTCAGTGTTTAGAGTGCCATCTTTGGAGTTTATATTGGTAGTGTACAAAGAAAATGTACTTTGGTAGTATAAAGAAACTCATCTTTATATTTATACTGAAGTAGTGATTATTGCCAGAAAGTAAAGTGAGAAATGAAGAAACACTGCCCCCACATAGCAAATATTGGAAATGGTAGAAGAGAAGGAGTTGAGGGTTGGGGAATAAATATCCTGACCTCTCTCTCTTCTTGCCTGAACCCAACTATAAGCCAGAAAACAAGAGGTGACACAATCTTAGAGAACAGCTTCACAGGGACTAGAACAAAGCAGAGAAGGGTGGAGAATAGATATTAAAAGACAAGTGGAGAGTTATCAGCACAGTTTTCGGGGAACTATACAATTTTAATTTTGGAGGAGAAACCAAGATGGCACAGGTGAACACCTAAACTGCTGCCTTGCACAACAGTTTCAAAACTACAGCTAAAAGAACGGACATCATCCAGAACCACAGGAAAGCTGGCTGAGTGGAAATTCTACAACTAGAAGGAAAGAGAGGGGCACACGGAAACTGAGAGGAGCTGCAAAAGGCTGAGGTACGGAGACATGTGCACGGAGAGGACGGGCAGCTGAGTGCCTGGCTAGCTTTCTCTAGCACAAGAGAGATGGACACTCCCAACTGCACTGAACCCCAGTTCCGGGTGAGACTGTTGGGAAAAGAGAGCCACGAAGGCAGAGGTCTGGAGGTGCGCGCGTAAGTGCGCATAGAGAGGACTGACTGCTGAGTGTGCCACTGGCTTTCTCTAGTGGGGAGGAAGGCGGAAGCTCCTGACTGCACTGAACTCCAGTTCCAATTGCACTGAACCCCAGTTTTGGGCGAGACCCTGGGGATCCAGACTCATATGGGGGAAGTCTTGACTATTGGGAAAAGAGAGGAGCGCACGGAAACTCAGGAGAGCTGCGAAAGGCAGAGGTCTGGAGGCGTGTGCGCAAGTGCACGCAGAGAGGACTGACTTCTGAGTGTGCTGCTGGCTTTCTCTAGCAGGGGGAAGACGGAAGCTCCCAACTACGCTGAACTCCAGTTCTGGGCAAGAATCTGGGAATCCGGAATCATTGGGGGAGAAACTGGACTGTCTGGCAGCAGGCGAAACTCGAGGGTGGCTTTCTCTCAGAGGTGCTTGCAGCGATTACCGAGGGACACTGAGGCCCAGCGGCCTCATAGGACAGGGCTGATGGGAAGCCAAGGCTGTCTGCTCAGCCCTGAGACTCCACCCCATCCAAGCTGAGCACAGAAGCTTTTGCAATTTTGCAAGTCTTGTCTCATAAGGCTGTCTCCAGCACAGAAGTTCTCCCAGCATAGACACAGCTGATCCTCACAGCCAGTTGGCCTGGAGGTCAATTCCTCCCAGTGATACCAACAACAATCAAGACTTAACTACAAGGCTGTACACACAGTCCACAAAGGGGTGCAACAAGTGTGTCCACCTCAGGTAACTGGGGAGGCTGAGCCACTGGGCCCTATAGGACACCTAGCACACAAAGCTACTCTACCAACTTAGGGAAGCAGTGAAAATGAGGAGACAAAGAAACAGATCACAAACGAAAGAAATGGAGGAAAGCAAACAACTGGATATAGAGTTCAAAACCACTGTTATAAGGTTTTTTAAGAATTTTCTAGAAAAGGCCGATAAATTTAGCGAGACCCTTAAGGATATGAAAAAGGACCAACTAGAAATTAAGCATACACTGACTGAAATAAAAATATTATACAGAGACCTAACAGCAGACTAGAGGAACACAAGAATCAAGTTAAAGATTTGAAATACAAAGAAGCAAAAAACAACCGGAAAAGCAAAAAGGAAAAAGAATCCAAAAAGTTGAAGATAGTGTAAGGGGCCTCTGGGACAACCTCAAGTGTACCAACATCTGAATTATGGGGTGCCAGAAGAAGAGAGAGAGCAAGATACTGAAAACCTATTTGAAGAAATAATGACTGAAAATTTTCCCCACCTGGTGAAAGAAATAGACTTACAAGTCCAGGAAGCACACAGAACCCCAAACAAAAGGAATCCAAAGAGGACCACACCAACACACATCATAATTAAAATGCCAAGAGCAAAAGACAAAGAGAGAATATTAAAAGCAGCAAGAGAAAAACAGTTAGTTACCTACAAGGGAGCACCCATATGACTGTAAGCTGATTTCTCAACAGAAACTACGCAGGCCACATGGGAGTGGCAAAGAAATATTCAAAGTGATGAATAGCAAGAACCTACAACCAAGATTACTCTACCCAGCAAAGTTATCATTCAGAATTGAAGGGCAGATAAAGAGCTTCACAGATAAGAAAACGCTAAAGGAGTTCATCACCACCAAACCAGTATTATATGAAATGCTGAAAAATATTCTTTAAGAAGAGGAAGAAGAAAAAAGTAAAGATAAAAATTATGAACAACAAATACATATCTATCAACAAGTGAACCTAAAAATCAAGTGAATTAAAAACCTGCGGAACAGAATAAACTGGTGAATATAATAGAATCAGGGGCATAGAAAGGGAGTGGGACAATTCTCAGGGGGACAGGGGAGTGGGGGGTGTGGGAAGAGACTGGACAAAAATCGTACACCTATGGATGAGGTAAGGGCAGAGGGTGGGGTGGGAACCAGGTGGAGGGGAGCTATGGGGGGAAAAAAGAGGAACAATTGTAATAATCTGAAAAATAAAGATTTATTAAATTAAAAAAATATTTTACTTAAAAAACATTTAATTTTGGGCAAATCGTTCCTGAGGAAGGAACTTGGAAGGTACTCTGCTATGGAGAAGCTGTTTTGAGGTGGCCTGAAGGAGTCAGGGAACAGTATTAATGATAATTCTGAGAAAGCCACAGGAAATATGAGTGGTGAACACAGGTCTACTTATGAAGATGTTTGGAATTTCTCTGGTGGGCAATGATCAAAGCTATTGGGCATCTTCCTTGTTATATAATTGATGTCTGAGAAGCCATTGCCAGTTTTGTTTGACCTTTGCTGCATGTTCTTGTTCTCTCTCCAGTTGTTAAACACAGAAGACAGAGTGCCAGAACTGTAGTGGCAGAGGGTTAATTTAGGCTTATGAAGTGACAGCCCAAACAGGGGATAGGCCTTATGGCTAAAGTTTTTCTCAGGCAAGAGTCTCTTTGCATCAATAAATAAAACAGGCAGGATAGTAAGAAGCTAGGAAAATTCCTTGGGAAGTCGAATGGGGAAACTGAGACAGATAGCTGATTCAGACTGGCCCCATCCTTACACCCTAACTTGCCTCCTTCTCCCTTGCACGACCACTCCCTTAAGCAGTAAGCCCTCAGGACCATGAGGTTCTGATCAGCATCAGATAATCTTAGGAACAAAGCTTTGGGTCTGTAAAGCACAGAGACAGAGTTTTGGTCAAACTGAAGATAACATCTAGTCTTCAGTTGTGTCTCAGCTCCAGGCCCAGAAAAGCAGCAAAACCAGATGAAGTGATACCTATGGCTGACATCAGGATTGGGTGCAATGACTAATGACCCCTACCCCTGATCCTATATGTTCATTTTGATGTATCAGCATATTAAAGAACATACCTGATAAGCTGATGAATATTCTATTGAGATCCTCCCCTGAGATCTTTCTAAAATTCCTGCCTTTCTCTCTCTCTCTCTCACTTGTGCCTAAACCTCTGTGGGTCCTCCCCCTCCCCCCCCCGTCCCTTCTTTCAGGTGTGTGTCTTTGCTTTCTTTCTCCTAAGCTCCAAGGGCGCTTCTTTTGCCCCTGTAATTTGTTCCCTGAGTCACATGGACCATCTGGATCACTTTTTCTGCCTCTGTGACTTTTCTTTCTAAAAGGCCAAGGCAGCTCTGAGCAGCCCACTCTATTCTCTTCAAGTGTGCTTTTGCTTTGCTTGCTAAATAAACTTCATACACTAGAGTTCTGGCTCTGAATTCTTCCTTTGTTGAACTCAAGAACCAAGAGCCACATTCCCAGTAACAAAACCAAAAGAAAAACTAGGAATAAGCCTTATGAAATCTGGTCTACTTGAGTCAGTATCAGTTTAGCAGGATCCTGAGGCACCCTTTGTCACTCTCGCCCTCCATCCCTCAACTTCAGAATTTTAAGGAAACCACAGCAGGTTAGAAATTGCCAAAGTTCTATGATAATGCTAAATATGGCCAATAAATTGGGAATAAAACTTTGTGAAAATTTTGCATGGAAAAATAATAAGAATATAGAGCATAGGTTATAGAATTTCTAGTTTGTTTTATGTTGAATTTATTCTCAATAATTCTACTCAGTAATTCTATTCAATAAGTTATAGTTCTTTTTTTATTTTATATTTTTTAGCATTTTATCACTGTAGTATTGTTTTACCAAAGAATGCTTATGGGCCCAGATAAGGAAGTCGTCTAAATGGACATCCTACACAAAGAGGTTGCTTAGTGTGTAGATGGGGAAAACCAAACACTTGCTTAATTATTATTATACTAGAGGCTAAGCGAGACCCAGACCCACTGGGCCGGCGGGACCCAGACTGACTCCCACGGTGCGGGGATAGGAGTGGCGGGGGTGGGGGGGGAGGGAGGAGGGACCCAGAGTTAAGTCCCTGCCCACCCGCAGCACCTCGCTGCGCATGCAGCCTCCTGATGACCCAGTCTTTGGTCATTCCGTGTTACAGCGTCATGTCCACAGGCCTTTTATTAGTATAGATAAATTAATAATCACTTATATTCTTTGACTCTGATAGGAAATGAGTTTCAGCTAAAACATTAAAGACTTAGGCTCGACAAGTAAGAGTTTCCTTGTTAGAATGTTAGAGTGGTTACCTGGGAAAGGAGTTCCTTAGGAACCTGTGAAATGTTCTTGTCTGGAAGTCATTAAAGCTAGCTTGATTTTTGTTGTTGTTGTGTTGTTGTTGGTTTGGGTAGGTTGGCCTCTCAAGGATCTCCTCTTAGAATTTTACAGTTTTTGCACTTGGAATGACTATTTGAATATTTTGCCTTTGCTTTCTTTTCTAATTTAAAATAATTATTTAAAACCTTGTGTTTAATACAGTGCCATATTCCCCATGATACAAAATACATAGTCTTAGTAATGATGTGCTTGCTTATTCATCTGCTAACCACTTTCTGACTTTACCCCATGCTGTATCTAAACTCTACTGAAAAGAAACGATTCTAATTCTTTAATCAGATATTCAAATACCAGATTTTAGTTTTGTTATCTCTCATTATTATGATAAGTTAGGTCCAGATCAGAGTGGAGGACTTTGGGAAAAAAAAGGGTGTTTCATATTGCTTTGTACTTTCTGCCTCTGGATTAATAAACATTACCTGCATTTCTAAAGATATTTTTCAAATGCATTTGATGTACTTTTGGTAGGGTACTTCAGTCAAATGTGAAATTTGAAAAAAGACCCATGTGTTAAGCCCCAGTTTAAAGGCTCTTGAATTCCTGATAAGATATTGATAGTGTAACTAGATGAGGCTAGGCATTTGATAATACAATTTCAGGTTAGCTGTTTCTTTGAGTCATGTATGGTTATATGTCTTTCAAGACTTTAGTGTTCATTGTTTCAAAAGCTGAGAGGTGAGGTTGGGAGAGGAGAGAAAATATTTGTTTTACTATTTAAAAAAATATTTTTATTGATTTCAGAGAGGAATGGAGAGGGAGATAGATAGAAACAGTGATGAGAGGGAATCATTGATTGGCTGCCTCCTGCACACCCCACACTGGGGATCGAGCCCACAACCCGGGCCTGTGCTCTGATGGGAAAGCAAACTGTGACCTCTTGGTTCATAGGTTGACACTCAACCACTGAGCCACGCTGACTTTGGACTTTTCTTTATCTAGTCTGCTATTTCTCTTCAGTATTTGATTTCCTTTAAAAATAAACTGAGCATGGCTCATTGGTTGAGTGTCGACCTATGAACTCGGAGGTAACAGTTCGATTACCCGTCAGGGCACTTGCCCGGGTTGTGGATTCGATCCCCAGTGTTGGTTGTGCAGAAAGCAGCTGATGTTTCTCTCTCACCACTGATGTTTCTCTCTCTCTCTCCCTCTTCCTTCCTCTCTGAAATCAAAAATATATTAAAATAAATAAACTGAGTTTCAGTAATACTTAAGAGGGTTAATAAAAAATAATGTGAATACTAAAACCTACAACAAATTAATGACCCTGATCAGAAAAGATCCTGGCTGTTAATAAACTCTGCTGAGCCCTAACCGGTTTGGCTCAGTGGATAGGGCGTCAGCCTGCGGACTGAAGGGTCCCAGGTTCGATTCCGGTCAAGGGCATGTACCTTGGTTGCGGGCACTCCCCAGTAGGGAGTGTGCAAGAAGCAGCTGAATCGATGTTTCTAACTCTCTATACCTCCCTTTCCTCTCTGTAAAAAATCAATAAAATATATTAAAAAAAAATAAAATAAACTCTGCTTACATATTCCTGATCAGTGTCCTTGATAATCTCTTCCCACATAAATGGAAAACCAGGTGATTTATCATTGTAACGAACTTTCTCCAAGATGAAACAAGGAATACATCATCTTTTCTGCCAGTTTCCTAAATATGTATGTTAGACTCTTCTAGTTATTAGTTTCTAGACCATTGGTTCAAAACCCAGATGTTAAAAAATGTTTTAAAGTCAAGCTAAAGATCTCAGTAAAACTGAATGAAGAGTACGAGGCTTTCAAATCCGAGGCCTGTTTTTTTTTATTTTTATTTAATAAATCTTTATTCAGATTATTATAATTGTTTCTCCTTTTTCCCCCCAGAGCTCCCCTCCACCCGGTTCCCACCCCACCTTCTGCCCTTACCTCCCCCCCCCCACTGTCCTCATCCATAGGTGTACGATTTTTGCCCAGTCTCTACCTGCACCCCCCCCCCATACCCCTTTCCCCCTGAGAATTATCAGTCCACTCCCTTTCTATGCCCCTGATTCTATTATATTCACCAGTTTATTCTGTTCCGCAGGTTTTTAATTCACTTGATTTTTAGGTTCACTTGTTGATAGATATGTATTTGTTGTTCATAATTTTTATCTTTACTTTTTTCTTCTTCCTCTTCTTAAAGAATATTTTTCAGCATTTCATATAATACTGGTTTGGTGGTGATGAACTCCTTTAGCTTTTTCTTATCTGTGAAGCTCTTTATCTGCCCTTCAATTCTGAATAATAACTTTGCTGGGTAGAGAAATCTTGGTTGTAGGTTCTTGCTATTCATCACTTTGAATATTTCTTGCCACTCCCATCTGGCCTGCATAGTTTCTGTTGAGAAATCAGCTGACAGTCGTATGAGTGCTCTCTTGTAGGTAATTAACTGTTTTTCTCTTGCTGCTTTTAATATTCTCTCTTTGTCTTTTGCTCTTGGCATTTTAGTTATGATGTGTGTTGGTGTGGTCCTCTTTGGATTCCTTTTGTTTGGGGTTCTGTGTGCTTCCTGGACTTGTAAGTCTATTTCTTTCACCAGGTGGGGAAAGTTTTCAGTCATTATTTCTTCAAATAGGTTTTCAGTATCTTGCTCTCTCTCTTCTTCTGGCACCTCCATAATTCGGATGTTGGTACGCTTGAAGTTGTCCCAGAGGCTTCTTACACTATCTTCAACTTTTTGGATTCTTTTTTATTTTTGCTTTTTCGGTTGAGTGTTTTTTGCTTCTTTGTATTTCAATTCTTTGACTTGATTCTTGTGTTCCTCTAGTCTGTTGTTGGGTCTCTGTATAATATTTTTTATTTCAGTCAGTGTATGTTTAATTTCTAGTTGGTCCTTTTTCATATCTTCGAGGGTCTTGTTATATTTATCAGCCTTTTCTAGGATATTCTTGAAAAGCCTTATAACTGTGGTTTTGAATTCTATATCTAATCGTTTGTTTTCCTCCATTTCTTTCATTTGTGATCTCTTTCTTTGTCACCGCATTTTCACTGCTTCCCTGAGTTGGTAAGGTAGCTTTGTGTGCTAGGTTTTCTATATGGCACAGTGGGTCGGCCTCCCAGTTACCTGAGGTGGACACACTTGTTGCACCCTGTTGTGGACTGTGTGTACAGCCTTGTTGTAGTTAAGTCTTGATTGTTGTTGGTATCACTGGGAGGAATTGACCTCCAGGCCAGTTGGCTGTGAGGATCAGCTGTGTCTACGCTGGGAGAAGTTCAGTGCTGGAGATAGCCTTATAGGATTAGACTTGCCAAATTGCAAAAGCCTCTGTGCTCAGCTTGGATGGGGTGGCGTCTCAGGGCGGAGCAGACAGTCTTGGCTTCCTGTCAGCCCTGCCCTTGCACGCACAGGCGCGCCTCCAGACCTCTGGCTTTCCCGGCTCCCAAGCCTCCGCCTGAGAGTCCAGGTTCCCCCCGCAAGAGTGTGGGTCCCCAGGGGCTTGCCTGGAACTGGCGTTCAGTGCAGTCAGAACTGGGGTTCAGTGCATTCAGGAGCTTCTGACTCCTTTCTGCTAGGGAAAGCCTATGGCAACCTCTGCAGTCTTTGTGCACACTGGCGCGCAGGCACCTCCAGATCCCTGCCTGCCGCGGCTCTCCCCCAGATCTCTGAGTCTCCGAGTGCCTTTCTTTCTACCTGACAGTCCAGACTCCCCCTGTATGAGCCTGGGTCCACGGGGTTTCGCCCGGAACTGGGGTTCAGTGCAGTCGGAACTGGGGTTCAGTGCAGTCGGGGGCTTCCTTCCCCCTCCCGCCAGAGAAAGTCAGCCAGGCTCTCAGCCACCCTTTCTCACTGTGCGCACAAAGACCCTTTGCCGTACCTGAACCCTTTGCCGTTCCTCCAGTTCTCCGTGAGCTTTCTTCCCTTCTAGTTGTAGAATTTCCACTCAGCCAGCTTTCCTGTGGTTCTGGATGGTGTCCGTTCTGTCTTTTAGTTGTAGTTTTGAAATTGTTGTGCGAGGCAGCAGTTTAGGTGCTTACCTATGCTGCCATCTTGGTTTCTCCGAGGCCTGTTCTTAATGTAGCCAGCTGAACTGCCTAATTTGCTATAAATTTGCTCCTCCTGAAGTTCAAACAGAGCTGGCTTCCTTTTTTTTTTTAAATTGGTTTTGCTTTAAACTAAATGAAAACCTGGTAGTTTCTAAGCTCACATATGAGACTATACCCCTCTCCTATTCAAATACATGTTTGAGGAGAAAGTTTCCTGTTGTCAGGGAAAGCTACTTTTCCTTCCTATGGGAGACTTTCATCTGAGAGGCCTCTTATTTTCCTCTGCATTCATTTTTCCTGGGGGATGTTCAATGCCATCAGTATAGATTCAGCACAGCAGCTTAGCAGCAGCAAAGGTACTTTTTCAAAATCAATTGCTGAAGATTCTTCTAGCTGATGACAGAATGACTCCCTCCCTCTGAAGAGGCTGTGGTCTTCTTTTACCTGCCACTTTGGGAAATGCCATAGTATTTACGGAGGAAAATGTAGAGAAGATCACTGATCTGTGGTTCTGCCATTAACTGGGAGATAGACAATAGGCATGTCATTTAACTTGCCTGGGGCCTCAATTTCATTATCTAAAAAAATAAGACAGTTGGATTATACGATTTCTAATAATTCATACAGCTTTAAAATGACATGACTATTGTTCCTAAGAGTCTTGAACATAGTTACTCTTGGATATATAATTTGCCCTTGTCTCTCAAGACAGTGTGAACCTAGGATTTGTTTAATGCTCATGAAATTTGTCACCATACTTCAGAGGCTTTTGTCTTTGATGTCTACCTAATCTAGGGTTGATTGACTGATCCTACCAGTGATTAAAGGAAATGTGTTTGAGGGGAATCTAGGGAGAGCCAGCTTGCAGTAAGTAGAAAAGCCCTGGAAATATTTACAGCTGTTTCAAGATCTGGTTATCTTTCAGTGATCTGATTGATGTTTCCCAAGTTGGTCTAGTAATGCTTCTTAGCTGTCCAACTTTCTAATCAAGTTTACCCTAGGTCGTTGGGAAAACTGTTCATGTACACTGAGTTTTTCACCCCCTGTCACAATTTCTAGTACAACCACTAGATCCAAATTAGCCCTATTCCCAGGGTAACACACAGCCAATCCAAATTCTTCTTTTATTTTATACTACAGGTGCTGTGGAGACAGCATGGACTTTGGACTTTACAATCTGATTCTGCCTTTTTCTGGTTTTGTGATGCAGGGTAACCTCTCTGTGCCCCAGGGTTATCTCTAAAACAGCAATATTTAGTACTTACCTTAAAAATTATGAAGGGATCAAGTATGATGATAAATGATAAGCGCTTCTCACATGCCTCATAATGAGAACACCTGACATTTGAATACCTCTTTACCACTTATGAAACACCTCAGAAAAGTAGTTTGATTTAGGGCTTTGTGCTGGATTTGCTGTGCTGGGTAAAATATCATTTAGAGATATAGAGACTTGAGCCAGGCTTGCTGGGTAAGGGCCCCAGGCCTTTGGAATTGGGTCACACCAGATCCAGAGCCTTGGCTATCTTGAGAGTCTCTTGTAGCTAAAACACCCTTTTATGTTTTCCAGGAATCTGAATTTCTGTGTTTGGAATTTGATGAGGCCAAGGTCAACCAAGTTCTGAAGAAGCTCTCAGAGGTAGAAGAAAGTATCAGCACACTGATGAAGCCAGCCTAGCTGAAAATGGACTTGTTGAAGCAAAGGTGTTCATGATCTGTTTTTTTTTTTAATATTATTCACCCATTAATATTAAATCCTCAAATTCAAATTTGCCTGCCTCTGCTTGCTGGAACTTATTTTTTCCTTTTACTCTTATATTGTTCTATTGCAAAGGCTCTTCTACTTCAACATGTAGAGGCACTTGTAACAGCATTTTTTTTTTTTTTAAAGGAGATGTCCAGAACCCTATCCCCAGAGACTTGGATTCAGATTGGCTGGGGTCAACTTTAGAAACCCATATTATGGTGGTTTGTTCCTGAATAGGATTTTAGGAATACATACATGATAAATTATACAAGAATTAGAAAACATTTTATACAAACAAATACAAGGCTGCCCAAATACTGTGTATTTTGAGCTGAGGCCTAGAGATTTGCTGACCCTTGACAGTGAAACCAGAGATGCTTCTGGAACTGATTCAGGTTTTTGAATTAGTTCTACCTAAATGGGGGGGGATCTGGTTTGATCTGAGCTACTGAGAAACATGGGCTTTTTTAGAACCTAGAAATAAACTGATCTCATCACAAAGGGACTCCCTGACCTCAAGTCAGGACTGTGGGAAGAGAAAAATGTCACTGGAGGTGATATGAGGTTCTTGACCTCAGAAAATTTTACTTGATTCATCAAATAAAACCTCTTCAAGAAAATATCTTCAGCCCAGCTGATGTCGCTCAGTGGTTGAACATCGGCCCATGTACCAAGAGGTCCCTGGTTTGATTCCCAGTCAGGACACATGCCTGGGTTGTGGGCTCGTTCCTCAGTAGGAGGTGTGCAGGAGGCAGCCAATCAGTGTTCCTCTCTCAGTGATGATGCTTCTGTCTCGCTTTCCCTCTCCCTTCTCTCTAAAATCAATAAAAACATATTTTTAAAAAAGAAATAAAATGTCTTTAAAAAAACTATAGTAAAAACTAGATCCTAGTAGAGAAATTGTACAAAACACCAAGGTTAGTTTCAGAGGAGGAAGCTGTCAACCAGTATATGAAAGCGATGGTCCCTGTTGGACAGATTTTGTAACCTGATGTTGATAAACTTTAGAAACCTCAGTTGCCTTTGGGATATAATGTGTTAAAAAAGCAATGTAGTTCTCTTGGTCTGTGGTTACATCATATATCAGTTCTAATGAGTTTATTCCAGGGCAGGAATAAGTCCTCTTCTGTCAAGCATGTTCTCCTAAATCAATTTGGAGACGTTTTTTAGGAGTTCTTCCCAACCCCCAAGCTGAAAATACTGGCTTCCTCCCTGATGAAAACCATCCCAGCAGTTAGCAAACAATAACCAGAAGGTTTTAAATGTAGCCCCTGTGGGCCCTTTAGAAAACATCTTGAAATAGGGTAATGTGGTTTGGCCAACAAACTATTAAAACTTGCTCTCTGTTCCCAGGGCTACCGTCATGTGATCCAGAAGAATTAGATAATGTCTCCTGCTATAAAATGGAGGTCAACAATATTTCATCAGATAATGAGATTCCAGAAGTCTTTGGGAGGAAGAACTGTAGCTACCACATTAGTATTAACTTTCATTCCAATGAAAGTTTGTGGAAGCCTAAAGGACCAGTCCAAGGGCCCACAGGGAAAGCTCGGTGTAGGTCATCCTACCAAAGCAGTAGCCATAGGGATGGGCATAGGCTTTTTTTATTATATCCCCCAACTAGATCGTTGGGAAAACTGTTCACATACACTGAGTTTTTCATCATCATTATCATAAAAGAAACTGGTTGTTGAAGGTTAACACTAAGCTTTTGTTTTTTTAAATTATATTTTTTATTAGAGAGGAAGGGAGAGGGAGAAAGAGATAGAAACATCAATGATGAGAGAATCATTGATCGGCTGCCTCCTGCACGCCCCCCACTGGGAATCAAGGCCACAACCTGGGCATGTGCCCTTGACCGGAATCGAACCCGGGATCTTTCAGTCTGCAGGCCGATGCTCTATCCACTGAGCCCAATGGGCTAGGGCTAACACTAAGCATTTTTTAATGCAAGTAGCTTTGGATGGGGTGTGTTTGCCTGTGTTTTATATTTACCAGTGATTGTTTTAGTTCTGATTACTGAAGGAATATATATTTATTATGTGCATTAGAGGCCTGATGCACAAAATTCATGTAAGCTCGACCCTCGTAGCCCCAGCTTCGTCTGGCTTCGTCTGCAAGGTCGTCTAGAAGGGCTTCCGGAAGGACGTCTGGTCTAATTAGCATATTACCCGTTTATTATTATAGATTGTGAAAACATAGAACATTCTAAGAACAGTTATATGACTCCTCATCCTAATCTAGAGAGATAATGGAAAGAAATCTAGAACTGGGAGAAGAGTTGACGTTCCCTGAATGAATTCCTGGAAATGGAGCAGACTGTTTTTAAGACTTTAATAAAGGCTGGCAGAAAGGTTATATCAGTTTATATTCCCTCTAAGAAAGTATGAGAATAAAACACTCCCCTTCTTGCCTAATTGGGTATTACCTGTTTTTGTATTTTTTGGGACTAGTTTTTGTAAATTTTTGCAAGGGACACATACTTAAACCAGGACATCTCTCTGGGGAAAGGAACAAGGAAGGAGAAACTGGCATAAGGGTCCCAGCAGATCCCACCAGGTTTCCTATCTCTGTAATCCTAGGTTAAAACCACTTTATTTAAGTTCAGGAAATACGGGGCAAAGTGAAAATAAGCCTCAGCCTGAATTAGGCCTTGTAGAAATCGTCCTTGCTTGAGCAATAAGCACTCTAACTCGCCTGTTCAGAAAAAGTCTAGGCAAAAGCCAAAAGTTGCTCTCAGAGTAAAGTCAGACAGAAACTCCAGACTTCAGTGGTTTCACGCTGATAAGAAACAAAGGATTGGCCTGATCCTCAGTGCTGGCTTTTCTTGGGAGCTCTGATTCCTATCAACTCATCAGTGAAGGCTTAAATTCCACCATTTTAGCCTCCCCTTTCTTTATATAACTCTCTCTTCCCCCAGTCTTATTTTAATGATGACTCGAAAAGAATGACAGCGCCCTAACCGGTTTGGCTCAGTGGATAGAGCATCGGCCTGTGGACTGAAGGGTCCCAGGTTCGATTCCGGTCAAGGGCATGTACCTTGGTTGCGGGCACATCCCCAACCAAGTAGGAGGTATGCAGGAGGCAGCTGATCGATGTTTGTAACTCTGTATCCCTCTCCCTTCCTCTCTGTAAAAAAATCAATAAAATATATATATTTTAAAAAGAATGACAGCATTTTAAAATTTAGTTTAAGTTATTCTCCCCTAAATGCAAGAAGGCAGTGAAAAGCCAAGGATGACATTGAGTACCTGGAATCTTAAATACCTGTCACTAGCTATTAGTTACTGAAGTTCTTTTTTTAGACCTGAGTAAAACTTTGGAATACAGAATATAAATAGATATTAAATGAAAATAAATGTTAAGCAGAATGTTAGGAAGTATTTTTTTCTTTTTGGAAGTGCACAATAAATATCTAGACCAGTAAAGGGAAAAGGATATAGAAGGAAGCCTTTTAGAATCAGCTCAGAAATGAACAGGATGTTAGAAGGGATGGGCCCTTGTGAGACAATTGCCACCTTAATGATTCTTAGCTGACCAACTTTCTAATCAAGGTTTTTAAATATTTTAGATGGTGAATTATTCAGCAGAAGAGAAAACCCAAATAGAACATAATTAGCTTAATTCGAGTTGCAAAGTACATAGTTTTTACCTCAAAATTTGAGAAATAGCAATTTTTATCTAAGTGCAGTGAATTCTCCCTTGTTGGGGATTGACCATAATTGTCTTTTATAGCATCACAACTGCATGCTGGACAGAGCTAGCCTTTGTTACAAAGGAACCTGCCTGTTCCTGCTTCTTGTCAGATAATGGTACCAAGTGACATAAGTTACAAGTTCACTACATATCCTATCAGAATAAAATACTAAACCTATGAACAGGTAGCAAAATATGGGTACTTATATCATTTACTCACCAAGGACTATAATTAGGCCTTTGGTTTCTTTTCTTTCTTTCTTTTTTACCTGTTCTCAGCTAGTTTTATGTTTGCTGCTGGTGTTGGGTTTCAGGTTTTGTTGACTCACAGGATGCAGGCTGGGAGAAATGAAAAGGGGGATAATAAGGATTTGATAGCATAAGTAGAATAAGAGATTAAACTGTTAGTTTAAAAGAAATTCAGACCGAAAGGTGAAAGTAGTTAAAATCTTTAGTGCTGTTATTATACTCTTTATATTAAAAATAATAAATTTGGGGGCTTCATATGATTCATATTCTGGATATTTTTAGAACCATGATAAAGATTTGGCACTGATCTCAGAATGACTGATTTTCAAGCTTTTGGTAGAAGCTATTTTATTGTCTTGTGAAAATGGAGAAACATCTGGACAGACAGGGCAGAGGACTTGCACAAGGCCATGGTCAGAAAGAGATGTCAGGGTACTGTCTTCCAGCTCCATATTCTACCTGCCAGATCCCCCAAAAGAATAATGTGTGCTTGTAAAAAAGATCTATGTCCTTGCTCATTATGTTTGGATGATGACAATTCCTACAGTGATGATTTTGTGTTCATATGTGACCTTGGGGGCAGAAAGGCCCATTTTTACTTGCAACCTGCATTCATGTAAACCTGTCTCAGTGCAGAGGTTGCTGATGCTTTTAGTGAAGGCTGATGCTGTTCCCGATGGCCTTGGCCTCACTGTCCATCTCTGGGTGCCATGTGCAAGATAAACCTGCTGTCATACAGGGCTTCCTGCCATCCACAGTACCCAAGTAGGCAGCAGTTATCATTATCCTACCTGGACAACCATGACCCACGCTTGCTAAGTATAGCATCACTTTTACCAATTAATTCATTGTAACAATGTTTCTAATAAAGTCTGGAACAGCTACTTCCTCACTATTACAGTTTTCTCAACATGGTCTACCTACAATGTTATAATACAGAGATAAGATTTTTTTTTTACATTTTAATTATAAAGGTGATACATACTCATTAAAATTATTAATAATTATTTAATTGTTAAATCAGTATGGAACAGTATGGAGCAAAAATGAGTCTCCCTTATCTTCTGCTTAAAAAAACAACCAATGGTTGCTTTTAATAGTTTGGTATGTTTCCTTCCACTTTCTATGCACACAGAAATAAGTGTGTGTGTGTGTGTGTGTGTGTGTGTGTGTGTGTGTGTGTGTATTTAAATATGTGTATGTGTGTGTGTGTATATATATTTATATAGTTATATAGTTATATGTTCAGGTATATCTTCAAAGTATCATTTTAGTGGTTCTTAACTTTTGTATGACACTTTATGTCTTAAAGAATCCAATAAAAGCTCGGATTCTGTTTCCCCCCAAAACACACACACACAAACATGCACATACTCACTGAATTTTTCACTGTGTCAGGAGTTTCTAGAATTCCCAGACAGCATTCTGTGACCACCTCTTCCTGCTCCTTATGGAACAAGGGGCAACCTAGGAAATAGCAACACTTTATAATGGATTTGGAGGATGTTATTATTCATAGCAGAAACGTAATGAACCCACATACTGAGGGTGCTCTTAGTTGAATTTTCTGGTCAACAGAGTCTATCACAAAATCTTGAGTTAAACACTTGACAAAAAGTCTAAGTTCACTTTCCTACATGACAATCCAGGGATTCTCCAACCTCATCCCTTTGTGCCTGCTGAATTTTCACAACTGCCATCACAGCAGGTACAGCATGTTAGTCTAAGTACCTCCTCTCTGCCATCTGTTTCCTCCAAGACTGTGAACTCCTTGAGGGTAGGGAGCTTGGCTCACACATCTTTATCCTTTCTCCTCCCCCTGATTGCACATGTCTCTATCACTCTGCATGAGATGAGCATCAGAGAGAGAATGATTGAGTTGGGTATTAATCAAATCATGGTTTCCATCTAAGTGGGGGATAAAGGAAGCATCAGATCTAGATTTGTCTCACAGCTTCTCCACAGTTCCCTGGCTGTGTGACCTCCGTTTAGTTTTCTCACCTGAAAATAGGGATGATAAATCTAATTCACGGGGTAGGTACTACAGACAGAGTAAATAGGATTTAGGAGATAATCTAAAAGACATCTTTTAAAGACCCAAGGGCTCTTCAACTTGGGTTAAGTCCTAGCTCCTTTATTTACTAGTTTGCAACCTTGGGCAACTTATTTAACGTTTGTGCCTCAGCTTCTCCAGTTGTAAAAAAAAAAGGTGATATGCAGTAGTGCATTCCACAGCAGGATCCTGGGGAAGTAAAATGAGTTAACATGTGGAAAATAACATCTGCACGGAATTAGCCATTTATAAATGTTAGCTGCTGCTGCTGTTGTTATCATCATTACTGCTGTTAGGAACTGTCTCCTTAGGAAACTGAAACCAGTCACCATGATGCAGTTTACGAGCAATACAAGTCACTAGCCAAATAGATTGCTAAACGGAATGGTTAAGCCACAGTTGCTGAGAGAGTTTCAGCAAAAACAAAGGTCAGAGGGGCAGGAGTCATCAGAAAAGGTTTTAAGCCAAAGCTGCTTTCTTCTTCCCCCCTCCAGCTTTTACAAAGAATTTATTTTCCAATTACAATTGACATATTATACTAGTTTCAAGTGTACAACATAATGATTAGACATTTATATATCTTTTGAAGTGACCCCCCCCCCAAAGAATTCTAGTATCTATCTGACACCATACATCATTTTTACAGTATTTTAAGCCAAAGCTTTTAAAATCAGATGAGCTTGTGAAGGATAGAGGGGTATGTCTTTGGATCTGGAGGTAGAAAAGGAACACATTTCCAGAAATGAGTGGGGTCACCCTTCTTCGTGGAAGGGGCCTCTCTTTTTCTCTTGGTGGATGTTTACAAACCCAGATGACATCTAGCTCATCATCTGGGGCTCAAGTCCTTGGTGATGAATTGTTAGGAATGGAGAGCTGGGAAAAGTCGTGTTCCCATGGAAGACAAACAAAGCTAAACATAGCTGGAGTAAGAGAACCTATGAGTGCTAACGGACGTGGAACTGTGCAACTGAACAAACCCCAGTTCTCCCTCCTTCCCTGGGGAGTTAAGGCCAGAAAGTTTCTGTAGCGCCCCTGGCAGAGCTGGGTGCCCGTTCTGGCTTGATTGGGAAGGAAGGTGAGGTTTGCTGTTCTTTCTAGGGTTCTTACCTGCCTCCTGAAGAGAATCCCTAGAGGCTACAGTCCGGAAAGGGAAGGGAGAGTGAGCATACTTTGTCTTGTTAGCCCATGAAATTCATGCTCACATGCTCCAAGCAGTTTGCAGAAAGGAATAAGAACTCTTAAAAAAAAAAAAATTTCCCTCCTACTTTTCCTCAAAACAGAGTTCAGTGTAGAAGCCTTAAAGGATTATTACTCTACACACAACTAAACTTTGCCTAAAGGGTTTATAGTATTAGCTAGCAACCAGTATCATATCAGCTAAATAATGGCACAGGAAAGCAGGTGGGCCATGTAATGTTTAGTCTTCTCTGGGGTCCCATTCTGACCTGGATTGGCTGGCCAGGGTCGGGGCTAGAAGTAAGGTGCCAAATCTTTTGGGCACAGAGGGACCACCTGACTTCGGACCTCATAGACTAAGGCAGTGGTTGGCAAACTCATTAGTCAACAGAGCCAAATATCAACAGTACAGTGATTGAAATTTCTTTTGAGAGCCAAATTTTTTAAACTTAAACTTCTTCTAACTCCACTTCTTCAAAATACACTCGCCCAGGCCGTGGTATTTTGTGGAAGAGCCACACTCAAGGGGCGAAAGAGCCTCATGTGGCTTGTGAGCTGCAGTTTGCTGACCACGGGACTAAGGAGATGCCTTTCCCCAGATCCCTTTTGAGCTTGAAGAAAGCAAATCACTTTGGAAGTTATTGTATGATCCATTAAACCATAGATGTAGCCATTTGATAAGTAGTGTAGGCCCACTTCAATATGGTACATAGGGAATTTAGAGAAAAATATTTTTTCCTCACTATCAGGAAGAAGTAAAGTAAAAAACTAAGTAAGTAATAAATAACCAGATAAAATGGGTCCAGGAGCATCTAGTGGGAGATTTAACAGACTTGTCCACTTCAAAGCTGATTCTTCTCTTCATCAAAGCTTATGCTTGTAATTTTAATAAATGGGCAGGAATATGCAACAGTTTAACAGAGTTCCTTTCCCTCTCCTCTTTCACATAGGGAGCAGTTATTAAAAAGCTAAGGGAATTTGATTCTGAAGGTCCCCTAAAGAGCTGGAGAAATCTCCTCACTGGAGACCTGACCCTGGAAGAATCAACTTGCAGTCCCCATGGGCAAACAGCCCTCAAATCATTGCCAGAGGGGCGAGACCCAGCAAGTCCCTGTTGTCTTGCTTGAGCTCTGGGAGAGAGGTGGTTGCTGAGTAACCATGGAGCCATTCTTTGTAGATCAAAGGCCACACCTAGTTTTGCACCTGGATGTTTAGCCAATTAACTGTGTGCCTGGCTTGTTAAGGAGCTGGTTTGATGAGACAAGTAGTGATTAAATTCTTGTCCTTGCCTTTCCTTCTTTTATCTTATCCTTGTTTTGGAGCAGGACTGTGAAGATTGCTGATGACTTGTTCCATTTTTCATTCTTGTATTGCCAGGTGCTAAAATATTCAGTTAATTAAAATTAAGCACACGTTTTTAGCTAAGCCAGCGTTTTTGAGAGATTTAAAAATATTCAAATATAAAAAATATCACCACAGTCATAGGAAAAAATCAGAACTTTGTAGGATATTTTTACTTTCATAGTATTTTTTTTCCATTTAAATGCAGATAAAGAAGGGGAATCTTTATCTTTTCAGTGCTTTTCTGGGACCATTAAGGGTTTTAATCAGACCTGATATCCCACAAAGGTTTCAGAATGTCCTGAGAGAGAAGTATGGGGCTGCTCCGGAGACCCAGGGTTGCCCTGAGGCCCAGAGTCAGAGGGTGCCTACCATTCCAGGAGCATTTTGGGTGGAAGCTTATGGACATTTCTGTCTTCAAGAGGTTGTTTTGGTTTGGTTTTAACTTGACACAAATAATATATGGATACATTGTCCTTGAGAAGCATTTAAACCTTACAGTTAAGGCCAAAGTCCCTTATCACTAATTAGAGGCCTGGTGCACACATTCATGCTCTAATGGGGTCCTTTGGCCTGGCCTTTGGGATTGGACCGAAACTGGCTCTCTGATATCCCCTGAGGGGTCCCAGGTTTCAAGAGGGCGCAGGCTAGGCTGAGGGACCCCACCAGTGCACGATTTGGGGTGGGGAGGGATGCGGGAGGTTGGCCAGCCTAGGAGGGACTGTAGGAGGATTCCAGGGCATGTAGGGCCTGTCTCGCTCAGTCCGGACCAGACAGATCCCAGCAGCAAGCTAAATTACTGGTTGGAGCATCTGCCCCCTCGTGGTCAGTGCACATCATAGCAACTGGTCAACTGCCCCCTGGTGGCCAGTACATGTCATAGCTAGCAGTTGAGCGGTCTTAGCAAATCATTAGGATATTATGCTTTGATTGGTTGAACCAACAGGACACTTAGCATATTAGGCTTTTATTTTATAGGATACTGTCCATCCTGGTTTCTGCCTCTTCTTCCCCAGCAGTAACCTCTGTGATTACTTTGAGTGTATCTCTTTCCAGATTTTTAAATTACTTTTACCAACTTGCATATACAGGCAGCCCTCGGGTTACATCGCGATGTTCGTTGTTTTGTGGTTATGTCGCCATCTCCCATTTATTTATAAAAAAAAAGTTCTGTCATTTCGACGTATGTACATACTATGTGCTTTATGTTTGTTATTATTTATTTACCACAAGTAAAGGTCAGGAATTGTTATCTTTCTTTTAAATGTTTTTTACTGTTTCATTTCATTACTGCTGTGTATGTGCTCCATGTGAGTGACGTAGGTGCTTATGTAGGTGGGTTCCTACTTATGGCAAAAATCACGTTACGTCACACTGTAGGAATGGATCTCTGATGTAACCTGAGGACCTACTGTATGCCCATATTTATTGTATTGTTTTAGGTACTCCTGTAACGTATGTACAATCCTATTGTATTTTTCTGCAAATTGCTTTTCCCCTTAACATGTCTTGAGATTTTTCCAAATTAGTACTGCAGAGACCAACAGCCCACCAAACTGGTATAGAGAATACTTTAGAGTGGAAATATCTGAGCTATAGAATATACTAAAAGAAATCTCATCTGAATGTCCTCATTTGATAAGAACAGAACTTTACTAGTTGGTAATTAGCACTCCCTCCCCTCACCCCTCATGTCTCAGTCAGGGAACACAGACCTGAAGCACTGGGACATTCCACAAAAACCAAGGAAGCAGTGCCCTGGCCGGTTTGGCTCAGTGGATGGAGCGTCGGCCTGCAGACTGAAGGGTCCCAGGTTCGATTCGGTCAAGGGCATGTACCTTGTTTGTGGGCACATCCCCAGTGGGGGGTGTGCAGGAGGCAGCTGATTGATGTTTCTCTCTCATCGATGTTTCTCACTCTCTATCCCTCTCCCTTCCTCTCTGTAAAAAATCAATAAAATATACTTAAAAAAACAAACAAACAAAAAACTGAGGAAGCAGGAACCACCAGAACCTTCTGTCCTATGATTTCCCAATCTCCCTCCCTTCCCCCACCACTTTATTATAGGTTGGTCCTGCATGGGTAATATTTTTTTCCTGTTAATATGTGTATTGTCAGTTATTTTCCCAGTCACACCTAAATAGGTAAAGAAATTTTTCCTTCCATCAGTGTGTGTATAATTTTTTTTTCATTTCTTTCAACTGCTGCATAGTGTTCCAGGCACATAATTTAGGTGTTTTTTTTAATTCCCTATCAATGGATTTTTTAGGTTGTTTCCAGTTTTTTCTCATTGCAAACAATGCTGCAATGAACATCCTTGCACACGCCTCCCTGTATACATGTGCAAATATATCTTAGGAAACAGGAATTGCTCTATCTTGAGTTATGTACTTTTTTAGATTCTAGACTCTGACAAATACACTATAGGGTGTGATAAATGTTTAGTAACCAGTCTTCAAATAAAGGGGTAAAGGGCCGATTTGTGGCATTTGTCCATTTCCATTGTGAAATCAGCCTCACCATGGTTGTTTTCAAACTATTAATGTGACCTTACTAAAATAAACTTGGAGTTGAAAAAAGATACACACAACTGGCTCTTGAAAGCTGATATGAACTGGCTCCAGCACAGAGCCCAGAATCCTTTAAATTCAGGATGCAAATAGATATTGGCAAATAGCCCTCTAAGATAGCCCAGCCAACTTATACTTTTCACAGTGTATGAAAGTATCTTGATAGTATACCTTTTTGCTAATGTAATTAGTAAAAAATGGTATCTCCTTTTGCCTGGCATTTTCCCAATCATCAGTGAGGTTGAGCATCTTTTCATTGTCAGCCAGAGCTCATTCATGTTTTTGCATTTATTAGTAGTTTGTTCCTTTTTATTGATGTATGGTATCCAACTGTGCGGATGTTACCACGTTTATCAGTGGAAGGACATTTGGGTTGTTTACAGTGTTAGGCAATTATGAATAAAACTACATTAAACATTTGTACATGGAATTTTGTGTGAACACAAATTTTCACTTCTCTTGGGTAAATATTGAGGAGGGCATGTTTAATTCTATAAGA
This sequence comes from Corynorhinus townsendii, assembly GCA_026230045.1. Taxonomy (NCBI): domain Eukaryota; kingdom Metazoa; phylum Chordata; class Mammalia; order Chiroptera; family Vespertilionidae; genus Corynorhinus; species Corynorhinus townsendii. Next base: position 132,044,401 of record JAPDVU010000007.1, on the reverse strand, counting down.
AACTGTGACATTTTTCCAAAGTAGTGATACTGTTTTCCATTCCCATCAGCAATATAGGAGAGTTTCAGACTTCTACATTTTCACCAACACTTGATATCAGTTTTTCTGATTATAGTAATTTTAATGTATGTGTAGTGGTATCTCATTGTGATTTTAATTTGCTTTTCCATAATGACTTATGTTCAGCATCTTTCCACATGCTTATTTGCATGTATATATCTTTATAGATTATTTGTTTTCTTATTATTGAGTTTTTTGGGTTATTTAAATATTTTGGATACAAGTCTTTCATCAGATGTATTTTTAAAATATTTTCATTCAGTCTGTGTCTTTTCATTTTTTTTTAACAGTGATTTTCAAGGAGCAGAAGCTTGTAATTTTAATGAAATCCAGTTTGTTTCCAGAACGGCAGTGTGAGGAACTCAACAGACTTCCTCAGCAAACAATTTAGTGAAAATTATTTTTTAAATGTCTCTGGGAATTGTCCTAAGGGCATACTGCAAATGAAGAAACATTCACTCAAACTGGAAACAACCCAAATGTCCTTCATTCAAGAAAATCTACTATAATATATCACGGGAAGATAGGGCTCCTTCCCAGAGCTCCCCGTCTGGGATCATGGCTTAACCCCAGGAGGGGCAGGCTGCCAGTGTTCAGTTGCAAAAGCTCTGTAGCAGGGAGGACCAGGTCTCCCTTCTTCTACTCAGCCTTCATTCATAGAAAGCGAATCACTCCTACATTGCTGGAGTGAATGTAAAATGGTACAGCCACTTTGGAAATCAGTTTGGCAGTTTCTTAAAAACCTAAACATACAACTACCATACAATCCAGCAATTGCAATCCTGGGCATTTATCCAAGAGAAATGAAGACATATGTTTAAATCAAAACCTGAACACATATTTTTATAGCAGCTTTATTTGTAATAGCTCAAAACTGGAAACAACCCAAATGTCCTTCAATAGGTGAATATTTAAACAAACTGGTACATCTATATGATAGGATACTCTTCAGGAATAAAAAGAAACAAACTACTGATTATGCCAACAACCTGGCTGAATATAGACAATTTTGCTAAGTGGGGGAAAACCAATCCCAAAAGGTTATATACTGTATTATTTCATATAATCTTGAAATGACAAAATTACAGAAGTGAAGAGCAGATTACTGGTTAGCAGGTGTAGCTAGGGGTGGGGGGTGGGAAGTAGGTGTGGCTATAAAAGGGCACTGGAGGGATCCTTGTGGTGATGGGAAATTTCTGTATCTTCTCTGTCTCAATATCCGTATCCTGGTTGTGATATTGTACTATAGTTTTGCAAAATGTTACCATGGGGGATACTGAGTAAAGGATACATAGATGTTCTCTATATTATTTCTTACATCTATATGTAAAGCTACAATTACCTAACAATTAAAAGCTTAATTTAAAAAAAAATTGTAAAGGACCTGGCCAGTATGGCTCAGTTGGTTGAGCGTCATCTCGTGCACTGAAGGGTTGCTGGTTGGTATCTGGGTTGGGCGCATGCCCTAGTTGCGGGTCCATCCCTGGCAGTACATGTGGGAGGCGGCCAATCAATGTTTCTCTCTCACATTGTTGTTTCTGCCTCTTTCTCTCTCCCTTCTTCCCTCCCTCCTTCTCCCTTCCTCTCTCTCTCAAATCAATAAAAACATATTTTTAAAAATAAATCTGATTTAAAAAATTGGAAAGGATTGGAGTAGAAATGTGTCCGAATAAGACATACAGAGAGCTAATAAACACATGGAAAGATGCTTAACATCACAAATCATTATGGAAATGCGTATGAAAACCACAATGAAATAGGAAAGCTATAACAAAAGCCAGACAGTAGCAAGTGTTGGGAGGATGTAGAGAAACTGGAGTCCTTACACTTTGCTGGTGGGAATATAAAACGGTGCAGTTGCTTTCAAAAACAGTTTGGCAGTTCTTCAAAATAATAATCAGAGTTACCATAGGACCCAGTAATTCTATTCCTAGGTATATACCCAAGATAAATGAAAATATACATTCACCAAAAACTTTTTCAGCAATAAAAAGGAATAACAATACATACCACAAAATGAATGAACCTGAAAACGTTCTAAATAAGCCAGTCACAAAAGACCACACATTACATTTACAATTATATTTGTATGAAATGTCCAGAATAGCCAAATCTCAAGACAAAGTAGTTTAGTAATTGCTAGGGGGCAACCTGTGTGACTGCTAATAGGTATAGGATTTCTTTGGGAGAGAATGAAAACAAAAATCAAATTGTGGTGATGGTTGCAGAACCCTGTGAATTTACTAAAGAACACTGACTTTTACCTTTTATCTGGGTAAGTAGCTGGTATATGAATTATATCTCAATAAAGACTTTAAAAAAAGAGAGTCAAGCTTGAATCCAAGCTATCTCTTCCTTTTGTATTTTTAAAAATCTTTATTCAGAAAACATTTCAAATCAAGTTCACAGAAAGTTGTAAGGTTCCCCAATTACTGACAATTAGGCCAATTTTTTTTCTTATTAATCCTCACCCGAGATATTTTTTCATTGATATTTTAAAAAATATTTTTAAATTGATTTTAGAGAGGAAAGGAGAGGGAGATAGAAACATCAATGATGAGAGAGAATCATTGATCAGCTACCTCCTGCACACCTCTTATGGGAGATCAAGCCCGCAACCCAGGCATGTGCCCTTGACCAGAATTGAACCTGCGACTCTTCTGTCTGCAGGCCAACACTCTATCCACTGAGCCAAACCAGCTAGGGCTTCATTAATTTTTTTTTAGAGAGTGTGGAAGGGAGAAGGAGAGACAGAGAGAAACATTGATGTGAGAGAGACACATTGATTGGTTGTGTCCTGCATGTACCCTGACCAGGGCCGGGAACCTGCAACCAAGGACGTGCACTTGACTGGAGTTGAACCTGGGATCCTTCAGTCCATGACCCAATGCTCTATCCATGGAGCCAAACCAACTAAGGATGTCCTATTTTTAAGGTTAAATTCCATCAGCTTTGGTGTGATGTATTCATTGGCTTTTTTTGTAGGTCTGGATTTCATATTGTATTGCTTACTCTGCCCCAGCAGTTCTCAGTCCACACATTTGGCAATGTTTGGAGACCTCTGGGGAGTGGCTGCTATGGGCATCCACATTCTACACTGCACAGGGCAGCACTCCCAACAGAAACTTATCTGGACCAAAATGCTAATAGTGCCAATGCTGAGAAACTTGGCATACTCTGTTAGTGTATTTATCAAAACAGAGAAATATTATAGTCTGGTTAAACAGGATGGGGATGTTAAAAAATATATTTTTAAATTGATTTCAGAGAGGAAGAGGGAGGGCGAGAGAGAGAGAAACATCAATGATGAGAGAGAATCATTGATCAGCTGCCTCCTGCAGGCCCCACATTGGGGTTCAAGCCTGCAACCCCGGCATATAGACCTCCTGGTTCATAGGTTCATGCTCAACCACTGAGCCACACCAGCTGGGCCAGGATGGGGATTTTACTCTTAAAGTAGGGCTTGGGAGTATAGAGTGAGTATATCTCATATGGTTATTAGTTGGCCTTCTGGTTGGTTCTCCACCCTAAACATCTGCCTGCTGCCTAAGAGGGCAGAAGCCAGAAGTAAAGTGCTAGAGCATCTCGGCAGTGCAATAAACTGAAGGGCACTTAGTATTTGGAAACAAGGATAGGGCAGCAGCTGGGTAGTCAGATGGCAGCATTAACATAGCCCGGGGGCGGGCATTAAAGCTTGTGGCTGGAAGAGATCTGGTCCCAGTTTGAGGCAGCCCTGTCATGGCACTGGGATAGACCACAGTCACAGAACTTAAAGGCTCCAATAGGTCATTTCACATGTAACTTCTTGCTGGTGTGTTTTTCCCATGAGTTGGGTGCACTGTGGCCATTCCTAGAGGCTAAGCGGTTGAAGGAATTAATTACTACCTATGGGATATCTCTTTATTTTTATTTTAAAAATGTTACTTAATTTATTGGGGTGACATTGGTTACTAAAATATAGGTTTTAGGTATACAATTATATAATACATTATCTGTATATTGTATTACTAGAGGCCCAGTGCACGAAATTCGTGCATGGGGGTGTGTGTCCCTCAGCCCAGCCTGCACCCTGTCCAATTTGGGACCCCTCGAGGGATGTCCAACTGCCCGTTTAGGCCCGATCCTAAATGGGCAGTCAGACATCCCTTTCACAATCCAGGACTGCTGGCTTCCAACTGCTCACCTGCCTGCCTTCCTGATTGACCCTAACTGCTTCTGCCTGCCAGCCTGATCACCCCTTATCCATTCCCCTGCCAGCCTGATTGATGCCTAACTGCTTCCCTGCCAGCCTGTTTGCCCCCAACTGCCCTCTCTTGCAGTCCTGGTTCCTCCCAACTGCCCTCCCCTGCTGGCCATCTTGTGGCAGCCATCTTGTGTCCACATGGGGGCAGCCATCTTGTGTGTTGGAGTGATGGTCAATTTGCATATTACTCTTTTATTAGATAGGATAGAGGCCTGGTGCATGGGTGGAGGCCAGCTGGTTTGCCCTGAAGGGTGTCCTGGATCAGGGTGGGGGTTCCCTTGGGGCATGGGGTGGCCTGGGTGAGGGGCCTGTGGTGGTTTGCAGGCTGGCCATGCCCCCCAGCAACCCAAATGGAGGCCCTGGTATCTGGGATTTATTTATCTTCTATAATTAAAACTTTGTAGCCTTGAGCGGAGCCAAGCCTCCTGCTTGCTCCATGGCCACAGCCATTTTTGTTGGGATTTATTTATCTTCTATAATTGAAACTTTGTAGCCTTAAGCAGAGGCCAAGGCAGGCCAGGGCTGCGGGAACTTGGCTTCCTTCATTGCCAGGGGCAACTCAAGCCTCCTGCTCTCTCCGTGGCTGCAGCCATCTTGGTTTGGTTAATTTGCATACTCGCTCCTGATTGGCTGGTGAGCGTGGCTTGTTGGTGTAGCTGAGGTATGGTCAATTTGCATATTACTCTTTTATTAGATAGGATGTGTTCACCATTCAAAGTCAAGTCTCCTTTCATCACCATTTATTCCTTTATTCTCTTCTACCTCCTCCCAATCCTCTTCCCATATGGTAATCACTATACTGTTGTCTGGGCCTATGAATTTTTCTTGTTGTTTTTGCTTAATCACTTCACCTTTTTCACTCAGCCCACCAACCCTCCTCCCCTCTAACAGCTGTCAGTCTGTTTTCTGTATCTATGTGTCTGTTTCAGTTTTGTTTGTTTGTTTTGTTCATTGGATTCCACATATAAGTGAAATCATATGGCATTTGTCTTTCTTTGACTGGCTTATTTCACTTAGAATTATACTCTCCAGGTCCATCCATATTGTCGCAAAAGGTAAGACTTCCTTCTTTTTTTTTTTATGGCCAGGTAGTATTCCATTGTATAAATATACCGTAGCTTTTTTATATAATCATCTACTGGTGGGCACTTGGGCTGCTTCCAAATCATGGCCATTGTAAATGACACTGCAATGATCATAGGGTGCATATTGGATTCTTAATTTCTGACTAGTTCTTTTTTATGGTTTGTATGTCATTTTTAATGCTTGCTATCTCTTTGTTGAAGTTCTCACTAAGTTCCTTGAACATCCTTAAAACCATTTTTTTTTAAACTCTGTATCTGGTAAATTGCTTGCCTCTTTCATTTAGCTCATTTTTTTGAGATTTCTCATACTCTTTCATATGGGGCATGTTTCTTTGTCTTCCCTTTTTGGCTGTCTCTTTGTGTTTGTGTCTGTGAATTAGGTAAAACTGCTATGACTCCCAGTCTTGGTAGGGTGGCCTTTTTAGGAGGTGTCCTGTGGGACCCAGTGGTACAGTCCCCTTGATCACTTGTGTGGGGTGCTCCAGGAATGTCCCTGTGTGGATTATGTAGACCCTCCTGTTGTAATTGAGTCTTGTTTGCTATTGGCCTATTTGTGGGTGGGGTCAACACTCAGGCTGGGTGACTGTGAGATCGCCCCCCAAACACCGTTTATGAGCTGTTGTGCAGGTGCTGACCACACAAAGCAGAATTTGCCTCCGCAGGGTCTGGTGCCTGCCGAGATCTCCCTTTGAATATGCCTCTGGTAAAGCTAATTAGATCCTGCTTTGATGTTGTCTGAAGCCGGCCACAGGGTGTGTTGGTTCTGGAACTTCTTGGGAGGGACTCAGATGCAGGCCGATGTCAGATGCTGCCTGTGACTGGCCCTGAGTAACCTATTTGGAGCTATAAAACCATCCACAGTTTGTGGCTGCCTCTGCTGGGCCTGGGTGTGAGTGGTAAGGACCAAACTGTGCACCAAGACTGGCTTTTACCTGCACTGGTAACCAGGAGCAGGTCAGCAAAAGTCCAAAGGCACCCCGAGATCTGCCTTGGCCTGCCACTGCTTGCTGGCTGCCTGATAGGCTCAGTTCCTGAAAGAGCCTCTGGTGAGACACGAGTTGCATGAGGTAGGTTTTCAGTGAGTCACCAGGTAAGGCGAGTGGTGTTCACCAGTTGATACAGGTTCAAACTCAATGTCAGTGCTGGGTCTGAGGCAACTCAGGAAATGTCCCAGGGTATACCAAGGCTAGGTGCCACCCACCAGGTGCCAGCAGACCTTTGTGTGGGGCAGGATCTCAGGGAGTCGTCAAGGTGAGGCTGGAAGACTTTGTCAGGCCCAAATGATCAAGATTTGGCTGTGTGAAGGGAGGGCTCTGCACCAGTCTGGCATGTGAGGAAAATGGCCCCTAGAACCACACTACTTAGTCTGTCCAAGATTCTGCCAGGAGCCCTAGATCAGCAGGGTGGGGCCACAAGTATATCTCTACATCCAACTAGCCAAGGCTTTCAGTAAATATGCCCTTCTCAATCTCACACCCTGGGACTGTGCAGGATGAACCACAGGGGTCTTGGCTCTTCTGAAAGACCTTTGCCCAAGAAGTTGAAGCTTTCACCCACCATTTGTTATATGTGTCGTGATGGGTCTTGGTGGGTGTAGGATGCTGATTATGAACTCCTCAATCTTTTATTTCTGCATAATCCCAGCATGTTTGAGGAAAGTATCTGCTCAGAGAGGACACTCAGCAATTCCAGTAAATAGTAGAATCTGTATTGTATCCCAGGCACTGTATGAGGCATATTAGTGGACAAGAGAGAAAAGGTCCTTAACCTTAGGTCTCATATATAACAGGAATACCTTAATATATATTTAATCACCATTTGATGCTTCTCTCTCAGAAACTGGTTTTATCATATCGTTGCTCATTATCATCAGAACGTTTTCAAGATCATTGTTTGTCCATGGGGGCACCAGAGGGACCAACTGTTGGATTTTTGAGAAGGGTTAACAGCCACCAGCTGGAGTCTTATACTATTGGAAAAGCTGTCTTCAGATGCCTGTTTAAGTGGACACCACTAAAAGCTCAGTAATTGAACAAAACAGTGAAATAGAAACTATGTAAAAATGGAATTGTATATGTACAAATTGAACATAAAACTTTGAAGACATTACACAGGACGTTGAAATGATGGCTTTTTAAAAGAGTAGTTGCATTTGAGTCTGAGAAGTGAAGAACATTCCTGAAAGCAAAATATGATTATTGTGGATGATAAATGCTAATTTGGGTTCATCTATTTTTCAGTTCCTTCTAACTAGTTTTGGTTTTATTTTCCTTTTTGTTCTGTTCTATGTAGGAAAATATTTTATTTCTTCAAAGCTTTTTCTTGGAGTAGGGTGGGGTATAAATAAGTAGGTTTTTTGTTTTTGGAAAAATGAGACCTGAGTGTAGACAATAGGTGTCCCCTGTGTGAAGGTCAGAAAGGACAGGGTGGAGAAAGTATGCCAGGAAGGACAGAAAGTCCCCTGGGAGCATTGTGCCTCTGTGAGTTCCTGAACACAATGTTCTGTCACTCCAGACAAAACTGACTTTTGTCTAAAGAGTTACTTTTTTTAAAACCAAATATTTTTGATACATCAAGGCCCCTCCTCCTTAGATCACTGAGATCCAATTGAACTCTATAGTAGCATGGTTTTATCTATATTCACAGCTGTCAGTGAATGGGTTTTATCTATATTCACAACTGTCAGTGAATAGGACTTAAAAATTCCCTGGGCAATAGAAATTGAGAAAAGTGAGAGAACCAAACTTGGATAATAATCTAGGAATCTACTTTAAGAGAACCAAGTAGAAAAGGGTAGGGTACTTTCTTAGGTTGAAAATCAATCCCATTTTGCCACAGGGTGGGGGTGGGGGGGCTTTGTTAGCTTTGTCCTATTTCTTTGCAAAATGTAGGCAGAATCTGAACCCATTTTTGGAGACCCAGAGAATAAATGCCATTTCTATTACCTGGAGTTTCAAACAGCTGACTTTGAGTCTCTGCTGGATCCAGACCATGATTTTCTTCCTATCCCTTCCACAGAGTTGTTGGTTTTTGTTTTGTTTTTCACCCTCTGGGTGCCACAGAGATTTCCCTGACACATGTTCATCATGTTATTACTGGTCAGTCCATAGAGTTTACAATGATGACTCTGGAGGAATGGGCTTCCTCTCATGCTCTGGTCTTGCCTCTTCAGTCTCATGCATGCAGGAGCTGGGCTCCTCTGCACTCAAAGCGCCTGACTTGGAGCCAGGCCTACAAGGTATTTATGGCTTTCCAGAAGAAAGTATGCACACATCTATCAGAATGGCTAAAACCAAATTAGGGATAACACCAAATGCTGACAAAGACGCAGGAAACTGAATCACTCTTACATTGCTGGTGAGAATGCAAACTGGTATAGCCACTCTGGAAAATAGTTTGGTAGTTTCTTACAAACCTAAACACTCACTTATCACATGATCCAGCAATTGTGCAACTTGGATAATTACCATAGATTAATAAAAACCTATATTAAAAAAAACTTGTACATGAATGTTTATAGCAGTTTTATTCATAATAGCCAAAATTTAGAAATAACCCAGATGTCCTTCAACAGGTGAATGGTTAAACAAACTTTGGTACATCTGTACTCTAGAATATTATGCAACAATAAAAAGGAATGAACTTTTTAAAAAATTATTTTCAGAAAGGAAGGGAGAGAGATGGAAACATCAATGATGAGAGAGAATCATTGATTGGCTCTCTCCTGCACCCCACCTCCCACTGGGGATCAAGCCCACAACCCAGGCATGTATCCTGATGGGGAATCGAACCATGACCTGCTGGTCGATGCTCAACCACTGAGCCACACCATCTGGGCAGGAATGAACTATTGATATACAGAACAGCTTGGATGGAACTCAAATTATCTGAGTCCAAAAAGCTCCAGTCCATCCAAAGGATACCCGCTGTATGATTCAATTTATATAATATTCATAAAATAACAAAATTGTAGAAATGGAGAACAGAACCAGGGACTAGAGATGAAGGAAGAAGGGGCAGGATAGAGATGGATGTGGCTATAAAAGTCCATAAGAGAGATCCTCGTACTTATGTAACTGCTCTGTATTTTTAAAAAAATATATTTTTTTTACATATTTTTATTGATTTGAGAGAAAGAAGGGAGAGGGAGAAAGGAAAGGATCGAGCCCACAATCCAGGCATGTGCCCTTGACTGGAATTGAACCCGGGACCCTTCAGTCCACAGGCCTAGAGAGACACTGAGCCAAACCGACTAGGGCTGTTCTGTATTTTGACTGTGGTGGTGGATATATCTAATCGTGTAATTAAATTGTATAAACACACACAAATAAGTGTAAATTAAACTAGAGAAACCTGAATAAATTTGGTGGATTGTATTAATGTCAATATTTTGGTTATAATATTGTTTTTCAAGCTGTTAGCATTGGGGGAACTGGGTAAACCATACGTGGATCTCTTTGTATTCTTTCTCACAACTGCATATACATCTACAGTTAATTAAAATGTCAAAGACATTCATGATAACAACTCAGAAGACTGGGAGTAGAGGGGAAGTTCCTCAAAGAGCACCTACAAAAGACCTACAGCTAACATCATACTTAACAGTGAGAACCTGAATGCTTTCCCTCTATGATTAAGAACAAGGCAAGGGTGTCTCTGTCACTACTTCTATTTGAACATCGTACTGAAATTCCTAGCTAGTGAATTATGACAAGAAAAGGAAATAAAACACATGTAGATTAGAAAGGAAGAACTAGAACTTTATTCACAGATGACATGAAAATCCCAAACAACCAATAAAAAACCTTCCTGAAACTCATTAGTAAGGAAAGCAAAGTCATAGGATAACAACGTTAATATGTAAAAGTCAATTACTTTCCTATATACCAGCGATGAACTATTGGAATTTGAAATTTCAAAAAGCAATTCCATTTACAATAGCACCCAATAAATAAGATTAACAAAATACGTGCAGGATCTATTGGGAAAGATTAAAAAACACTGATGAAAAGGAATCAAACAAGATCTAAATAAATGAAGATATATTCTATGTTCATAAATTGGAAGACTATATATATTTTTAAAGATATATTTTATTGATTTTTTATAGAGAGGAAGGGAGAGGGATAGAGAGTCAGAAACATCAATGAGAGAGAAACATTGATCAGCTGCCTCCTGCACACCTCCTACTGGAGATGTGCCCACAACCGAGGTACATGCCCTTGACCGGAATTGAACCTGGTACCCTTCAGTCCACAGGCTGACGCTCTATCCACTGAGCCAAACCAGTTAGGGCCTAAATATTTTTAAGATGTCAGTTCTTTCCAACTTTACCTATAGATTCAATATAATCAAAATAAAGACCTCAGCAAGCCATTTTGTAAATAACAAACTGATTCTAAAGTTTAGAAAAAAAATGTATATGTAAAGGCAAAGAACCTCAAATAGCCAACACAATACTGAAGAAAAAGAACAAAGTTGGAAGATTCACATTACCTAATTTCAAGACTTATAAGGTTTCCATAATCAAGATAACATGGCTTAGTGAAAGAACAGACACATAGATCAATGAAATAGAATAGAAAACCCATAAATAGACCCAAACAAATATAACCAACTTATCTTTGGCAAAAGCAATTCAATGGAGAAAGGATAGTCTTATCTACACTAATAAAAGAGAAACATGCAAATTGACTGTACCTCTGTTATGCCCACAAGCCACGCCCACCAGCCAATCAGGAGTGAGTATGCAAATTAACCCAACCAAGATGGCTGCAGCTACAGAGCTAGCAGGAGGCTTGGGTTTCCCCAGCAATGGAGGAAGCCAAGCTTTCCGCCCGCTCCGGCCGGCCCTGGCCTCTGCTCAAGGCTACAAAGTTTCAATTATAGAAGATAAATAAATCCCAGATACCAGGGCCTCCCCTTGGGTCACCGGGAGGCGTGGCCAGCCTGCAAACCACCACAGGCCCCTTGCCCAGGCCACCCCACGCTCCAAGGGAACCCCCACCCTGATCTGGGACACCCTTCAGGGCAAACCAGCTAGCCCCTACTCATGCACCAGGCCTTTATCCTATCTAATAAAAGAGTAATGTGCAAATTGACCATCACTCCAACACACAAGGTGTCTGCTCCCATATGGACACAAGATGGCTAGCAGGGAAGGGCAGTTGGGAGGGACCCAGGCCTGCAAGGGTGGGCAGTTGTGGGCAATCAGGCCAGCAGGGGAGGGACCAGGCCCATAAGGGAGGGCAGTTGGGGGTGATCAAGCCTGCAGGGAAGGGCAGTTGGGGGGGACCCAGGTCTGCAGGGGAGGGTAGTTAGGGGCAATCAGGCTGACAAGGGAGCAGTTAGGCATCAATCAGGCTGGCAGGGGAGTGGTTAGGGGGTGATCAGGCTGGCAGGCAGAAGCAGTTAAGGGCAATCAGGAAGGCAGGCAGGTGAGCAGTTGGGAGCCAGCAGTCCTGCATTGTGAGAGGGATGTCTGACTGCCTGTTTAGGCCTGATCCTACCAGGATCGGGTCTAAATTGGCAGTCGGACATCCCTCGAGGGGTCCTGAGATTGCAAAGGGTGCAAAATGGGCTGAGGGACACACCCTCCATGCACAAATTTTGTGCACCGGGCCTCTAGTCTTTTTAATAAATAATTGAACAAATGGTGATGGATATCCATATACAAAGAAATGAACCTAAATACAGACCTGACACCTTCTATAAAATGTAACTAAAAATGGATCATAAACTTAAATATAAAATGTAAAACCATAAGATACAGGAGAAAATTCATATGACTTTGCATTGAGCTATGAATTTTTAACTATAACAACAGTAGCATATCCAGGAAAGAAAAAGTAACGTCTGACTTTATTGAAATTAAAAATGTCTTCTTTGCAAAAGACACTTAAAACAATGAAAAGACAAGCCGAAGACTTGGAGAAAATATTTGCAAAACATATACCTGATATAGGACTCATATATAAAATATATTAAAAAAAATTCTGGAACTCAACAATGGGAAAACATTGCAGTTAAAAAATTAACAAAGGGACATACCTGATTTGGCTCAGTGGATAGAGCATAGGCCTGTGGACTGAAGGGTCCCGGATTCGATTCCAATCAAGAGCACATGCCTGGGATGTGGGCTCAATCTCCAATGGAGGATGTGCAAGAGGCAGCTGATCAATGATTCTCTCTCATTGTTGATGTTTCTATCTCTCCCTTCCTCTCTGAAATCAATAAAAACATATTTTTTAAAAATTAACAAGGAACTGAACAGATACCTCTCCAAAGAAGATCTGCAAAAGGTCAATAAGTATATGAAAAGATGCTTAACATCATTTGTCAATAGGAAATTTCAAATTACAGCAACAATGTGATACCACTACATGCCTATTAGGATGGGCTTTAGAACTGAATGCCAACTGCTGGAGATGGTAAGGAGCAACAAGAACTCTTCTTCATTGCTGTTGGAAATCCAAAGAGGTAGAGCCACTTTGGAAAAACAGTTCAGCAGCTTGTTACAAAACTAAACATAGTCTTACTATATGATGCATCAATCATGCTCCTGATTTAAAACCTTGTGTCCCAACTGCTTTAAAACCTATGGCCACACAAAAACCTCCATGTGAATGTTTATAACAGTTTGATTCATAACTGCCCCAAACTGGAAGCAACCAACATGTCCTTCAATGGGTGAATGACTAAAATTGGGACATCAGCCATACAGTGGGATATTATACAGCAATAAAAAAGAAACAAGCTCTTCAAGACATTGATGAATCTAAAATGCATACTACTGAAAAAAATCCCAACATGCTGTATGAGTCCAATTGCTAAGACATTCAGGATAAGGCAAAATTATAGAGATGGTAAACAGATCAGGGGTTCAGGGTGGGGGAGGCTTGAAAAAGTGAAATGGTGTGTTTTTTTTTAGGGCAGTGAAATTATTCTGTATGATGCTGTAATGGTGAATACAAGACAGTATTTTTCTCAAAACTCATAGATATGCTTTTCTTCAAAAAGAGTAAATCTTTGATGTATACAAATTTTAAAAAATCATTTAGGAATTTAGAAATCCCATGGTGGAATACAGAATATCACCAAAAAATATAAATATACTAAAGGCCCGGTGCATGGATTTGTTTACTGGTGAGATCCCTTGGCCTGACCTGTGCCCTCTTGCAATCCGGGGCACCTCGGGGGATGTCAGACTGCGGGTTTCGGCCCAATCCCTGCAGGCCAGGCCAAGGAACCCCACCAGTACATGAATCCATGCACTGGGCCTCTGGTATGCACATAAGATCTTCAGTTAATCTCTTCTATCCCCCTTTCCCCCCTTCCCTCTGAGATTCATCAGTCTGTTTCATATTTCCATGCCTGTGTGTTGAGCATCTGCCCCCTGGTGGTCAGTGTGTGTCATAGCTACCGGTCAAACGGTCGCTTAGGCTTTTATATATATAGATTCCAAATTCACTAAAAGGGGTAGGGAAATAAGGTACTGACCTATGTGATTTTAGAAATGAGAGGAGTCTGTGAGACTAAAAGTAAATGGAATTGTATATAAGTACCATTTCCCATGGGGGTATGGGTTAGCAATTATGAAACCACTACACATGTACTTTACTGGAATTGAAGAACTAAATAAATGAATTATGGGTGATGGGAGCCAGGTTGTTGTTGGAGTGGGAAGTTATGGCTAAGCAAGGGGAAGATGCTAGAATTATCCATGTTGTAAAGGGTTAGAGTTGGAAATATCAGTATGAACTTATGTTTACCTTAATATAGGTATAAGTGGTTACTTTAGGTACAAGATGGAAATATATATATATAGATTAGCACATACACCTATATTTATTTTCTCTGTCAACTGGGAGGGCCTAAAAGAAATGAGACCCGAGTAGCAATAAATACACCTAGAGCTCAGCTCTTGGTTTCTAATACCATTCTCCAGTAAACAGAGCCAGGGCTTCATGGAGAAAAGGCTGGTTCTGGGAATAGGATGGAAAAGATACAGTTTGAGCCTAGAGCATTTTCTAGTACCAGTAAGTGAACAAATGCAAAAATAAAAATAAAAAATTCAAAAACACCCACAATGATGGTCATATGTCAAAGGGATATAAGAGCCAAATGAAGAGCACCTAATGGCCAAAGCTGGAATAATTTGAGCAATAAAATGAATAAAGCAGTATTGTATTGTTACCCTAAGTATAAAATAAATATTCATGAATCTATACTGATATAAATAAATGATTGAATAAATAAATAAATAAATTGGGGATTTTAGATACACCTCCCATTGCAGAAGAACTGCAAATAATAGATGTAGACATTCTGCTCTTAAGAGGGTGAAACATAATTCTTACTCCTTAAATGTGGGCTGTGAGCACAGTATGGAAAGAGCAAAATAAAAAAAGGAGTAACTTTACAGTAGAGAAATCTGACAACACTGTTTCACCCTGATCAAGGGTGACATCAGCAATAATGTCATATTGATAGTATGTTCCTTTGATGTGAGGAGGATGGGACTTCACCTCTCTGATTTCCTCCCTAAAACGCATTACCCCAGTATAACCATGTGGAAAACACCAGAGAAATCATAATTGAAAGACCTATAAAATACCAGACCAGGACTCCTCAAAATTCTCAAGGGTCATCTGCAGTCAAGAGAAGCCTAAGGAGATACAACTACAAACATAATAGGGTATCTTAGATGAAGTCCTGATATAGAAAAGGAACAGCAAGTGAAAACAGGAAATCTCAAGTTATGGACTTTAATTAATACAAATGTATCAAAATTGTACATTGATTGTGTCAAATGTAGCATACTAATGTGAAATACTAATGACACTGGAAACAGGTTATGGTGTGTTTATGAGCACTCTCTGTACTGTCCTCACAGTAATTCTGTTAATCTCAAGCTGTTGTAAAAATAAAAATTTATCCTCCTATATAATAAAGAGCTAATATGCTAATTAGACTGAACAGCAGAATGACTGGGATGACCTTCATGATGAAGCCGGAGCTGCGAGGGCCAAGCCCCTTGCACGAATTTTGTGCATCAGGCCTCTAGTGTATAATAAAAGGCTAATATGCAAATTGACCAAACACCAGAATGACTGGTCGCTATGACATGCACTGACCACCAGGGGACAGATGCTCAATGCAGGAGCTGCCCCCTGGTGGTCAGTGCGCTCCCACAGGGGGAGCGCAGCTCAGCCAGAAGCCTTGAGCCAGGCTCATGGCTGGCGAGCACAGCAGCAGTGGTGGGAGCCTCTCCCGCCTCCGCGCAGCGCTAAGGATGTCCGACTGCCGACCTAGGTCATTTCCCACCCCTGGTAACTGAATGCTTGTCAATTTTGTTGATCTTTTCAAAGAACCAACGTTTGGTTTTATTGATTTTATCTATTGTTTTTTCTATTCTCTATTTCACTTATTTTCTTTCTAATTTTTCCCTTCTCCTCCTTTCTTCTACTTGCTTTGGCTTTAGTTTACTCTCCTTTTTCTAGTTACTTAGGTAAAAAGTTAGGTTATTGATTTAAGATTTTTCTTCTTTTTTAAAGTATAAGCATTTATAGCTTCTCTATATATTTTTTGCATCTTTATGTGAATCTATAATTATTTTAAAATAAAAACTTAAGTCCTGGATGGTGTGGCTCAGTTGGTTGGATGTTGTCCATACACCAAGAAGTTGTTAGTGCAATCCCCAGCACATGCCTGGGTTGCAGGCTGGATCTCTGGTAGGGGGCATGCATAGATGTTTCTCTCTCTCTCTAAAAATCAATAATAAAATAAAGCAAACTTAAGAAGAAGGTATGTCTGTGTATGCTAGGAAGCAGTGTATGTCTATGACTCAACCATTGCACTTACCCTCAAGGAGCTTTGTCCCATAGAGAAATACAAATAAAGTGATCCAGGAGATGAAGAGACGGCTGCTGCTGCAGAGATGAGAGAAAACACTGAAGGTTTCCAAGGAAAGCCAGGAAGACACCACTGAGGGCTTATATGCATTGAAGAATGATGCTCTCATTATGGGAGTTCCATACGCAGAGACGCTAGTCCCGAAGGAGGCTGCCACTTATTTCTCCCCAGATCTGTAGGGACTGCAGCTGAAGCCATTTAGAACACTCTGATTGAGGCCAGTGGTCCTAGCTGAGGGCTTTTCTCTGCAGCTCAAAATGCTCAAAGATGCCCCATCTCCTACCAACTTATTCATTCAGAATGTTCAAAATGTGCAGACTGACTTCCTTCAGTACAGGTAGCAAGCATGATGGTAAAATGGAAGGAAAGCCTGGAAAATTTGTTGGGATTGCTAATATTGTAAACATTTCTTTTAACTTCAATTTTGAAATTGTTTCAGACTCACTATAAAAGTTACAAAAATAGTTCAGTAAATTCCCATATACTCTTCCCCAGCTTTCTCAACACTGCCAAAAATTAACTTGTTTGATGTTTCTTTTTAAAATTTATTTTTTATTTTACTAGGTAACACATTATTTTAGTTTATAACGCGAAATAATATAAAGAAGTCCGCAGGTGAAAATCTTGTTCTCACCTCTGCTCTTTCTACTTCATCTCTCTCACTCCTCACAGACACTCATGGGTGGCCACCTGTATTTTTCTTTATGCAAACATAAACACAATATTTTCATACCTCCCTCTCTCCTCTCCACCACCCCAAAAGCTAGCATCCTATACTGTTCTGGACCTTGCATTTATCATTTAGCAATATAGCTTAGAAAAATTTCCAAGTCAGAACATAGTTAGGTTTTTCTCTTTTCTAAAGTGACATCAGTATTTATCCCATCTCAGTCCCACTGCCCTTTGGCATCACCTCAGACATTGCTTTTGCTCTCTCTTTCTTGTTCAGGTTCCAGATTCCCCAATCATAGTTCATTCTCTGTGATGACAAGCTCAGGGCTTAGATAGACCCCAGAAAGTATGACTGGAGCAAAGCCACTAACCCCTGTGCCAGCAGGACCACAGGGACACATTCAGAAGCGATAGCAACAGTGTGATGATTGCTTTAGCATGAGCAATACCCCGAAGAGAGCACTCTGGGCCAAGGAGAAGAGATGATCTGGAACAAGGCCTTGTTGCCAAGCAACCCCAGAGGGGATGAAATTAACGCAGTCTGTTTTTCATGTAACTGCATCTCAAATGAAAGCTGAGGCCAGCGTTGGTCCCATGCAAAATTAATAATTACCGCATGATTCTTTCTTTTACATGCCTATTGGCAAAAGACTGAAGACTAGAGAAACCAGTATATCCTTTTTTAAAGGGATGGAGCAGGGAAGAAAACAAATAAATTCAGATCCTGTGCTTTTCCATTTGAGTCTTAGGTAGGAAATAAGGCATTTCTATCATAGACTGCGGTTGAATCTGCCCAGGGGGAAGCCTGCTTTAAAAGCCATATCCCAAGTAGACAAGATAATATGCACCAAAGAGTCGAGAGAGAATATTTTTCTTAGAGATGAGAGACAGCTTTGGATCATTTGAGTTCCTTTTAGTCTCTTTTTTAGAACATTTCAATGTAATTTTCCCCATTAGTGAGTTCAGAGAGGGTAAATTGCCATAAAAATAGCCCTACTGCCTAAAGCCTACCCACGCTCCCTAATCTCACACTAAAGGCTGAACGAGGAATATAGCTTGATATGCTCAGTAACCTTTGCTTTTTGAGAGCTTAGCAATATTTAAAAGGCAAAAGTGACATAGAAGATTTTATCCTTTCCCTCCTTTGGCTGCATTAATTTGGGTAAATTAACTGCATGGGTAGAGCAGAGCCATGACCTTCTCACCAAGAGAACCTTTTTGATTATTATTTTGTGGTTGTGCAATAAAATGTAACTCAAAACAAAGCATTTTTACCGAAAGAGACGAATTTTATCTGAAAAGGAAAACTTTCCTGCCCGAGGGAAGGTTGGACCCAGACGTCGTCCTGGGGAAGGTGGTTACCAGGTTGTCTTTCTCACTTAGCGTTCATGCAATGTATTTGGTGGCACGGAGGCAGGGCACTCCTTGCCTCCCTTCTGCCACCCCACCTCACCTCACATGAGCAAATGTCCTCCTGGCCAACTTGTCTCTGTGAAGCAATGAGTGTTTGCTGATAGAGTTGAGCAGAATGTACTAGTACAGAGAGAAAACCAGATAGCAAAGAGTGCACACTTGAGCTCTGTAACCTCTATCAGTCAGGGTCTCAGCAGGGAACAGATGGTACATTCACACTGGGTGCTTTGAGGACTGTTAATAAAGGGATTATTTACAAAGGCTGGTGGGGAAACCACAAAGGGTTGGTGTTGCTTTGGATTGAGAGTCATTACCAGGTCTAGGCCTGAAGAAGTGAGAGAATCAGGAGGTGGAGGGGTGATATGGAGAGCAACGCCTTATAAGAATGTAGCCTTCAGCGGAGATGGGAATATCCCAATATCACTTGCCTCCTTCCTTCTGATCTCTGGCTAGGGTTCCCTATTTGGCTGAACCCCACTATAAGCCAGAGGACAAGGAAACCCCTGAAGGTAGTAACTATAGGTCAGCCTCCCAGAGCATGGAGCACCCCCTAACCTATGGGGGCGAGGGGGTGACCCTGAGGCTAGTCCTTGGTTCTGGCCCAATCAGTGGCCAGTCCTGGACATGGAACAGCTCGGAGCAGGGAGCTGTAGGCAGGGTCCCCTCTATAGGAGACAATTGGTGTGGCAGAGCCCATAGCCGACATGCCTCCGGCCCTGACTGTTAGATGATAAGCTCTGGGGGTCAGGGTCCAGGGTCTTACCGTGGCCTTCCAGTAGCACGTGCCATCATTTCTTTCATGTCAGCCTACTCGGTTGATACTTTCCAAATTAGACTGGGTAAAATAACCCTTAGGTAACTTATCTACCTCAACCACATCCGTTCTTGGGCATCTTTTAAAACACAAAGACCTTGGACATTTGTTGAGAAGGACTTTGTTAATCCACAGGCAGAGAAGCCAACCTGTGTTGGGCTGATGGAGAGACATGCTGGCAAAGTGTGCATCCTGCTGGGGACAATGGCTCCCTTTTTCCTGAAATGCCTCCCAGCAGTACGTGGCCAAGCCAGATCTAGGCTCAGTTCCTGCATTAAGAAACCTCTCACAGTAAGTAGCAAGAGAGCAAGGGAGGCACAGCTTTTCTGCTATGGTAACTCTCTTATTTGGTGTCAGTGATATGAGCTTATTAACATTGCAGGGAGACTGACACCATCAATACTGCCCAGAGCAAAGCTGGCCTTTCTGATGTTGAGCATAGGACTCCATGCTGTGTATCCTAGAGAGGTGTTCTTCCTGGGTGGGTCTGAGGGATAGAATTCTTCCTTACTTCTGGCCTAGGATCTCTTTTTTTAAAACATATTTTATTGATTTTTTACAGAGAGGAGGGGAGAGGGATAGAGAGTTAGAAACATCGATGAGAGAGAAACATCGATCAGCTGCCTCCTGCACACCCCCTACTGAGGATGTGCCCGCAACCAAGGTACACGCCCTTGACTGAAATCGAACCTGGGATCCTTGAGTCCACAGGCCAACGCTCTATCCACTGAGCCAAACCGGCTAGGGCTGGCCTAGGATCTCTGAGGCAAAAAGCAACCGTTTTCCTTGCAGGGGCAAGTGGCACTTTCGACATAGTACATCTTTTCAGACCAAATTGTCAAGTCCTCCGGAGACTCATTCATCTGGAGGTTCAGCTGGACCCCAACTTGAAGGTTATTCGTGAACAGCAGGATTTGACCTGTGGGGCAGGGGAAGGTTTTCATTAATTTCACCTGAGAAGCTATCAAGGCCTTTGCAGCTGTTTTGGAATGTTCTCTTCCACACTGTAGAGGTTAAAGCTTCCCCCTTTCTGGGGGAAATGGTTTCCCCAAAGTCACATGGCTTTACCCATTCTCCAATGTCCATTTTCTCTCTTTTCCTTCCTTTAACTGATCTCCCATATCCTCAAGTCAAGCAAAATGCATGCATTGTCTTCCCTAGGCAAGTTGCTGCCTTGCATGGAAGTTCACTTTAAACCAACCCCAATCTAAGTGGTTGCTGGTCACTGGCAAAAAGCCTGGTTCACTTTAACTCTCCTCATCTGCCCACCCTTTTATTAAAACGCACTTTAAAATGTATGTTTTCTTTTAAAAAAATATAGAGATTGACTGATTTCAGAGAGGAAGGGAAAGGGAAAGAGAGATAGAAACATCAATGATGAGAGAGAATCATTGATTGGCTGTCTCCTGCACCACTCCCCCTACCCCCGGGATCAAGCCTGCAATCCAGGTATGTGCCCTTGACCAGAATCGAGTCTGCAGGCTGATGTTCTATCCACTGAACCGAACCAGCTAGGGCTTAAAATGTATGTTTTCTGATTATAAAAATAATAAATACCATTTGGAAAAGAGAATGTATTCTTTCCACCTCTACTACATTTTAAAAATGATTTTTCAGGGTGAATTTCTGAAGCCATGTTTGACTCTTCCCTCCCAGGGGTTTTCAGAGGAGATGGATCAGTAAAACCCCCCATTTGACCCCCGATTCCATCACAGTACCTGTTATCCATTGAGAGTGCTTCGGCCCCAGGGCCTTGGATTTCATTCGGGTGATCACAGCTGCCTAGATGTTCATTTTAACCAGATTTTACTGATAAGAAGTGTAGAGGGATAGTCAGGCAGTAGCATTGGGTGCTATCCTATCTAATAAAAGAGTAATATGCAGATTGACCATCACTCCAACACAAGATGGCTTGCCCCCATGTGGTCAAAGATCCTGTCCCCATGTGGACACAAGATGGCCACCACAAGATGGCCAGCAGGAGAGGGCAGTTGGGAGGCCTGCAAGGGAGGGCAGTTGTGGGCAATCAGGCCAGCAGGGGAGGGCAGTTGGGAGGGACCAGGCCTGCAGGGGAGGGCAGTAGGGGGTGATCAAGCCTGTAGGGGAGGCAGTTAGGGATGACCAGGCTGGCAGAGGAGGGAAGTTGGGGGCAAACAGGCTGGCAGGGGAGCAGTTAGACATGAATCAGGCTGGCAGGGGAGTGGTTAGGGGGTGATCAGGCTGGCAGGCAGAAGTGGTTAGGAGCAATCAGGAAGGCAGGAAGGCAAGCAGTTGGGAGCCAGCAGTCCTGGATTGTGAGAGGGATGTCCGACTGCCCAGTAGGACATCCCTCAAGTGGTCCCAGATTGGAGAGTGTGCAGGCTGGGCTGAGGGACACCCCCCCCACACACACACCGTGTGCAAATTTCGTGCACTGGGCCTCTAGTTCCATTATAAATATTTTGAGTCCAGGCTTTTGCCAGAAACTAGCTGTTACTGTATGAGAGTCTCTCAGCGTCTCTGCCTGTTTATTTTATCATCTGTGAAATACTATTTGATTTGATTATTTGTAAGGTTCTATAAACTGCCCCGAGTCATAGTTTAAGAACAAAATGTTTATTTGATTAATCTACTTTCTCCACCATGATTCTTAAACCTTTTCATGTCAATTCTACTCTTTTCTCATTACCTAGCCCTACCGTTCTCCCACGTGGTAAGGAGTGAAATGTTCTCCTTCCCCACCGTTCACGCCAGTGAGCAAACTCGGCTTGCTTCTTAGTCGTTTTTGCGTTCTTTCTCTCTGCTCTTTCTGCTGTCTTCCCACTCTTTCATCCCAAATGAGGCCTCACAAAAGCAGGTGTGCCTCTGATGTATGGCTTTAACTGACACACTAAGTAATAAGGCTTTATTTGGCACCTGCAATGACCAAAGCACAGCTCAGCGCTGTTAAAACGGTGAGAGAATTTAAGACATGGTCTTAGTCTTCTAGGGGACACTACTGCTGAGGCTGCAAATCCTAGTTGCCTCCAGTTCAGGGCTGACCTCCGAGTCGCCAACTTGGATAACCACTCCTCTGTGCCCAATGTTCTCTTCCCTGGGCTCTGCGTCTCCACACCTGGTTTCTTCCTCTCTCACTTCTCCCTGGCTGTTTTTGCTGCATCCTCCCAAGGGTCCACTGACTAATTTGGTCCTCAGGAGCTCTGTCCTCGTCCCTCTTTTCCTCTCAGTCTCTTTTCATTCCCTGGACCATTTCAACCATTCCCATAACTTCAGTTACCATCTATATGTTGATAATTCCCGAAAATCGCTATCTTCATTCTGATATACCAATATGTCTGGGGCAGGACCTTTGATTGCATTAACCGTATTTGTAGTGAAATATGGGGTTCTGTGAAAACTATACCCTTTCGTAGGTTCCAGTCAGATTTTGCTGCCACGTTAGTTTTAGGGCCACCTTATGAGAAAACATTTTCAGAGCTTTCTGGACTTCAGAATTGCAGAGAAGATCACGGACCTGTATGTAGAGGGATGGCCTGTGTCAGCCCAGAATAACAAGTATTCACAAGACTTGAAGTCTCTACTTGTAGAATGAAGAATACAATCTCTTGTAAACAGTTTTTCTTGTTAAAATTATGTATGTCTATGTATAAAGTTCTACCATATCTGGCTCCCCACTACAATAGTGGCAATATCAGATTCCAGCACCTCACAGCCTAGTATTTCTAGGTAAATAGATATATAACAATGAACAAGTTAATTCCAGCTCTTTTCAACGATGGCTACTTTCATGTCATAGCATAACACTTCCTAGGAGTTGGCTCTACAGCCAGGTTAGTGACAGAGCTAGGGAATGTTCACTAAAAGAGGTGGGGGAGGAGGAGGCAGCATCAGGAGAGTCTGGATGCAAAGTTATTTTAGTATTTTCAGTGAGACAGAGAAAAGCTTCATGCAAATATATCTACCCTCTTTTGGTAGAGATATTTGGTTTTATAAAACCTTTCTTTGTCCAAGTCTCCATTTTGTATTAGACCCTTGTTGATGATGTCTATTTAAGTCCTAAATAAAGGCTTATTTGTTTGACCTGCCGTATCCATAATTGTTCTAACTGCTCATTTTGATTTCCTATTATGTAGACTGTTCTAGGAAGCTCGGCAGGAAGCACACTATGAAAATGTGGAACTGAACAGCTTAATGTGTATAATTTGGGAAGTTCAGCAGATGCCAGGGCTTAGCAGGCTCCCGGCTTGTTCAAGACTAATCCTGTGGATTTTCATTCTTGTGGGCATCATGCCCCTTAAGTCTGAGGGCTTGGGTCCACCCAAACTCAGTCTACACAGCCATCTCCCAGCTGTCTAACTCTTTTTTTTTCTTTTCTTTTTAATTAGAGAGAGGAAGGGGGAGAGAGAGAGAAGAAAAGAGGGGAGGGGGGAATATTGATGTGAGAGAGAAACATGGATAGGTTGCCTCCATTTGCACCCCAACCAGGGATCAAGCTCGCAACCTAGGTATGTGCCCTGATGGCAAATGGAACCCACCACCTTTTGGTGTATTGGAGGAAGCTTCAACCAACTGAGCCACCCGGCTAGGGCCCAGCTGTCTCACTCTTCAAAACCAGGATAGTAGCTGACATTTGGAAGCTCTCCTGTCACTTCTTCCTAAGTAGAAGAGTAGTGAGATAATTGGGTTCCAGAGCTGGCTCTGGTAGAGGCTGACAGGTTTCCTCGGGACATGAGTGTGGTTTCTAGGAGACCTGAATTGAGCTAGGGGTTGCCCATGCAACAGCATCTCCCCTATAGTGGATGGTATGTCTTGCCCCAGACACCCCCTCCAAAACGGAAGCACTCATTTCCCAATCTGCTGGGAATATTAACAGCAGCACCTGTCAGCTGAGTCCCTCTCTGAGATTTCTCCTCTGCTGAAAACAGCCACTTTGTTGATGGTTATGCTCCTTTCCAAAGAGCAACTCACTGTCTGGTCGATGTAAGAGTAAAAAGGCTCAGCTCTCCTACACTGATTTAGGACAACTCTGAGCTATCCTAGCACCAGAGGTCTCCAAAAGATCAGCTAAAGCCTTTATCGTGACTGCATTGCAGTTCACCTTCTCTATCCATTCCCGTTTACTTCACTCCTCCCAGGTGCTGGTTCTGAGTATTCCCCATAAAATTTCCACATGCAAACCTCTGTCTCAGGCTGGGGAAACCCTACCTGCAACAACTTCCTTTATCCTGTTGGTGCTGCACTGACTGTGTTTGGAGGCCCACACCTTCATGTGATGACCCAGGAGTAAACCATAATTGGTCTAAGTTAGTCAGATGGGCTCATTCATTTATCCAGTGATTGGCTTTGGAAGGGTCATGTGACCCCAATGAGCTAGGAAGGGAAATCTGGTAGGAAACTGTAGGAAAGGTTTCCTGCATCATGAAAGAGACAAGGGAGAAAAGAATCCTTTTTCTGCTGATGAGATCCCTGAAATAGCTATAAAAAAGGACAGAGGTGGGAAGAAGATGGAGCAAAGAGAATAGAGAGGAATCAAACGGAAGCAGTACCTACCTTGCCTGTGATCTTTTTGTCAGATTTGACAAATTCCCTTTGACAGTACAGAAGGGGTTTGTCACAGGGGTCCTTAATGATGGACTTAGAACTACAAAAATCTCTGATTTTTGTTCCAATTCCAGCTGCCCATTTCATTTCCCCACCCTTGGAAGTCTGTACTTTTAAAAAATTATTATTTAAATATATTTTTTATTGATTTCAGAGAGGAAGGGAGAGGAAGTGAAAGATAGAAACATTAATGATGAGAGAGAATAATTGATAGGCTGCCTCCTGCACACCCTACACTGAGGATCAGACCTGCAATCTGGGCATGTGCCCTGACTGGGAATCGAACTGTGACCTCCTGGTTCATAGGTCAACGCTCAACCCCTGAGCCACACTGGCCAAGCTGGAGGTATGCACTCTTTGAAATGTTTGATTGCCAGGATTCTTTCTTGAAAATTTCCTGGTGACCCAAATTCTCTTTTTTCTGACATTTTATGATCATTAATTTGACTTTGGTTTGTCAATTAAACCCTGCTTCCTTTTTCTAGGGCAATATGGGCAGGAAGTTTATAGAGTTAATGTTATGCAATAATATCCGCAACTGAGGGTGGAGGGAGAGTGACTCCTAAAGGATGCTGACTCTGGAAAACCATGTTCTGGGATGGTTTTAGATAAGAAAAGAAAGAAATGGTGATGAAGAGGCTTGCAAACTGTAGAGGAAAAGGTCTTGAACCTAATGTTTGGGCCAGAATAGGATATTTATTTTTAGAAAAATGCATTCTTTCCTATCTGTAGTTTGTTTTGAAATGTCAGTTCATAGCTGCCCCAGAGTCTGGTGCAGAAGAAATTGCCTGGCAATGGTAGTGGGGAGCCTACTTCTTTCTTCCATTTGCCAGCACTCCCCTCTGTCTACAGACTGTGCTTCCTAATGTATAAACAATAAAATGTACAAATCCAAAGTACACAGTGTGATAAGTTTTGACAATGGTATGCTTTTATGTAACCATTATTCTAGTCAACAGATGGAATGTTTCTCTCATCTCAGAAAGTTCCTTCATGCTTCTCTTTCCAGTTAATTCTGTTCTTATCCTCAAAGCAACTAGTGTTCTGACTTCTATAACCATAGACCAGTTTTAACCCGTTCTTGAACTTCATGTATATTCTTTTGTGTTTGACTTACTTCACTCAACATGTTTTGAGATTCAACCATGTTATTACATTTATCCTGCTTCCCTTTTAAGATTATCATGGGGTCCATTGCTCTCTGACGTCATCTGACTGTTATGTTTAAACTAGAGGCCCGATGCATGAAATTCATGCAAGGGGCTTGGCCCTCACAGCCATGGAGGCTTGCCTCAGTCCTCGCAGCCTCGGCTTCGTCCAGAAGGTTGTCTGGAAGGTCATTTGGCTATCCAGTCTAATTAGCATATTATGCTTTTATTACTATAGATGAGGAGAGCCTGCCCATTCTGGTGATTGTTTTGCTGTGAGACAGCTTGCTAAGCAAGTGTCCTGTAAGTCACTGGGTCCTAAAGACCAAGCAAGTGGCTCCTCCCAGGGACAGCCAATTGATCCTTCCATTCTACGTGGTAATGATGATGATGATGAGGAGGATGTCTGAGCTCTTTGGAATAAGGAGAGAATAACAATTCCTCCTATAAACTGCCAGGACAAATGCCCAGAATTCTATACCACCTGTACTTTATCCTGGTGAGGACTTGGTCCTGCTGCCATGGCCAAGGAAGAAACAAACATTTATTAAGCACCAAGTATCTACAGGCACTTGGTCACATATGACCTCATTTCCCCTTCCTGGGAACTCTTTGAGTAGGTGTTACTATACTCATGAGGACACATAGGGCTTATTCCTAGAATGGGATTTGAATCTGAGTTGTAGACTTCCATAACATGATTTTTCACCACCAGCAGCCAAGACCTAACCCTCTGTGTCCATCTGAGGTGGCTCATGCATATCTCTAGGTGACCATTAGACCTCACAGTCATTACCATGACTGGATTGCTGCAGGGTTAGAGAGGACTTGGAGCTAGAGGTACTTCCTTTCTCAATAAGAGCCAACTAGAGTTGGCAGATAAGTCTTAATTTTTCGGAAATAGTCTGTGCTCTCCTTAGAAAAGTTTGACCTTTGGTGAAGGCCAGCAGATCTTTGTTATGCCCCTTGGAAATCACTGCTTTTTAACAGTTCTGTTTACCTCTGAGATGGTTTCCAGACCCAGGAAAGCTTTATAAAGGATGATGCTAGCAAAGAGGCATTAGGTTCTCTAATAGGCTTATGCCTTGATAATCATATTAATGGCATTGTCTCATGCTTGATGCTACAATTATGGGCCTCTCCTCTAGCATGCAATTTTGCAGTTTGAGAACAATTAGGAGTATGATTTTGCATTTCTCCTTAATGAAAGTTCCATTCACCAAAATAACATGATGATCCTAACAGAGATGACCATTCCCTTCAAATTGCTGACCTTATATCCCATCGCAATGTCATATACAAGCTGGACTTTCTAACCTGGGAATTCTGAATTTTTCTAGCATCAAGACTCCATGGGATATGGAGAAAATTCCTTGGAATCATGATATTGGTTTCTGGTATATTCATCTGATAATAAGGTTTTATGTTTCTCTGTTGTTGTAAAGTCAAAGTAATCTTGGGGGGGGTAAAGGGTTTGCTTTAGGAGCGAGATAATTTTTAGCCTGTAACTCTCTTGTTCAACATTCACGATATTATCTCTAGTATCAGGTGTTTGGCCTCTAGAAAGCTACTTTGGGGGCCTTCTTTTTCTCATTTGCAAGTTCCAAAGGATTTGGACTGAAATTCTAAGAATGATTCCATCTTTCCATTAGTAATTAATATTTTAGCCATTGACAGAAGTGGCTGTTTTTTCCTGTAGTTTTCATGGCCTCCCCTGGGACTGATTAACAGACTAATACAACACTGCTATCCTTCTGGAGCAACCTAAGTCCATAGCATACCAGGATATGAGGTTCGGGGATTTGTGCTGCTGATGCTACCTTCAGAACTCAGCTCAAATGTCACCGCCTCTTGGATTTCTCAGACAGATGGGACCCTACACTCCCTTTGGCCCATATCACAGCTGTAATTATATAATTGATAGTGCATTTAAATGTTAAGCCCTTCTCTCTCCAGCTAGACTGTGAGTGCCAAGAAGGAAGAGTTTGCCTGCCATGTTCACCACTCCAGTGCCTAGCCCTGTGCTGTGTACCTAGTAGATGGTCAACATATATTTGTGAAATATATGAATATTTAATTTAAATAACTAAATAACACATCTTTACCTAATGATGATGGACTTCAGCCCCAACTCAAGAGTAAAGACTATAGCCAAGTGGGTGCGGAATTTAGTCCCCAAAGACAGTGTAACTGTTACAGATACACTTTCAGCTGCATTAATTAATAGCTCAATGGAGAGAATGCCCTTATTTTTTTAAATTTCAGGGCCTGCACAGCTTTTGGCAGCTGCAAAGGATACAAGCTAATTTCCTTGTTGGCTGCCAGCTGACAATGTAGCACTTCCTTAACTAAAAACTCCTTGGCTAGCAGTTCCTGAAAGTCTGTCCGTGGCTAGTGGGAGTGCAGTTAAAGGGAAGACACATATGCATAGAAACAATGTTACCAATCGGATGGCACAGAAAAATCTTCGGATGTTAGTGTTCAATCATAGCAATTAAAGAACTGCTTAAAAATACTTTATTTAAACCAAGGAACATGGACTCAGAATTAATTATTTTGACACAAAATGAAAGATCTAGACTTCGTTTGTTTATTAATTAATACTTTCTGTAGAGTTCTTAAAGTATTCTAGCTTCTATAAAATGTTTATTAGCTTTCTAAATTATGAAAGTTAATATACTGAAAAAATACAAAATTTAAGGTCAGTGAAGGTATAAAATTAATTTCTCCTCCTCCAACACCCCTATCCCGCACTTGGGGTAACGAGGATTACCAGTCAGTGTGCACCCTTCCAGATGTTTTTTTTATGAATACGCAAAAAACCAAATTGTTTCTTGGACATTATGCCGTACTCTTAGGAGAATCATGTGATCAACATAAAAGCAAAAAGGCCCGGAGGCTGCAAATCAAAACTTTCCTAGATCTGACTGAGAATTCCTGTTTTTCGCAGAACCACATGGCTTAGCGCATCCAGCAACGTGCTCTTCTTTTGCGCTAGTTTAAAACTGAGTGGGCTGAGCTCATAGGTGCCTGAGATTCCTACACAAACAATTTTTGGGCTAATTCCGCCCTAGAAAGGCTTCTAAAAAATGCAAATAGTCGAGGGTGGAGTGTCCTTAATTCCTCAGTCTGATTATTTAAAAGGGGAACGCTGCTCTTTTCCCGGAGAGATAAGAACCAAAGGAGGTGAGGCGGCTTTCCAATACGCTTGGGGCCAGGCTTGCCTTCCAGCGGAGCGCACTCATGACAAGCTGGCTGCTCAGGGCCTTTCAAACCAGGCAACCTCTCCTGGTTGCTCTGCGCTTACCTGGGGTCCCCAAGGCTGTGTCAACAGCGGCTCGGACTCAGCTTAGAATGCAGTGCTCTGGCGAGCCCGCAGGGGCGCTGGCGGTCCCCAGAGTTCTGGCCGGTGGGTGTCTCTGACGCCAAGCCCCCGCCATCCCCGGGGAGCCGGGGGGGGGGGGGAGGTGTGTGTGTGTGTGTGTGTGTGTGTGTGTATGTGTGTGTGTGTGTGTAGCCGGGGTGTGTGTGTGTGTGTGTGTGTGTGTGGCCGGGGTGTGTGTGTGGCCGGGGTGTGTGTGTGTGTGTGTGTGTGTTCAGCCATTTAGGTTGCACCGAGGTCTACGCCCTGCCCCTTGGGCCGCGGCAGGGGTTCGAGGCCCAGCCTCTGGGAACTTTGCGTTTCCGTTTCCCGAGACACCCGTGGATCTTCGAGGAAACCTGCAAGGACACCGCAAGGGGAACGAAAACTCCCCCCCTCAACCAAGTCCTAAGCAGCTTCACAAATCCGAAGATACGGTGGCAGTGGCAAATAGGGCGCCACCCGTAGGCCTTGGAATCTAGGGCATCATTTGGGCACCTAAGAATGGTGGGCAGAAAGCATTGGTTAAGTCCCGCGTTGGCCCTGATTCCCCCTTGCCCCACCTTCCACGGTGGAACCTCGGGTTTTGCGGGGACGCAGCGGCCCAAGCACTTGAGGCATGGCCGGGTCCGGTGTAGGTCAGGTCACAAACGGGCTCTAGCCAAAAAAGGTTACTGGAGCCCAAACGAGGCCATGTGTTTAGTTCCCCAACATCGGACATACTACCAGAGGGGCGACCTGCAGCTGAGGGATTTGGGTAGGACAGGAGATGGACTACAGTTCTTCTGAACTTCTAGTTGCCCCGTTTTCCCGAAGAGTCTACTTTTGGGGTCGCTTCCCTCCAGCTCAACCTTTTGCTTCCCAGGTGTGGTCCTGGGGAGCCAGGAGGAGCGCCAGCCTGGGTGGGTCCTGGGCGCCGACTAGCCGATAGTCGGCAGCTGGGCCTTTCCCAAACTTGGGGCGGCGGGTGGCGGGCGGGGCCGGGAGGTGACGTGAGGGGTGGTGCCGGGCCTGATTGGCCTGTCGGGCGGGGCGGGGCGGGGGCGAGGGCGGGGCGCGCCCAGGAGCCCAGGGCGGTGACTGGGCGGGGAGCTGGATCCCAAGTGAGGCGCAGCTGCCGCGGCGGCAACAAGTGCGGGAGCCCAGCCGAGCCGGCGCTGTTCCCGTCGCCGACACCGACGGGCCGCCAGTCGCGGGCGCGACGCATGGAGCGTGAGCGGCGGCGGTCGCCGGGCTGAGCCGCGCCGAGCGGCCCGGACGTGGATGTGGCCGCGGTATCCCGCCCCCGCCCCCGCCCCGCTGAGCAGAAGCTGCTGCCGGACAAGGTAGGGCCGAGCGGGTGTGCACCCCGCCGCTTCCCTCTCCCAGGACGTCCCCAGGCCAGCTCCGCTCCAAACGGCTCCCTGTAACCCCCACCGCATCCCAGCCACTGGCCTCCCGCTTCTCCAGCCCTAACCCCGTTCTTCACCGGCTCCGGCTTCGTACCGGCGTCTCAGCGGAGGGAACAGCCCCAGGTGGCTCCTGCCTCATTTAGCGTCCTCCCACCCCCACCCCACCCCAGCCCCAGCCCCACTCCCAGCCCCACTCCCGCTCTGCGCCGCCTTCTGTACCTTAGACTGGAAGAGGATAGGGAAAGCCCACGGCAGCGTGTCTTTGGAGCTCGTTGCCCCATCCCATGGGCCCGGGAATCCGGGACATCCCCCCCCCCCCCGCCCCGCTGCACCCCAACTTCCGGGGGAGCCCGCGCCAGGGTGCTGCAGGCACTGTGAAGGGGCGTGTGGGGCCGGGCGTCCTCTTCAGGGGTGCTCCGGCATTTTGGGGAGTAGGGCCGTGCGTGAATTCGCTCCCGCACCCTCGCACCCCACTATGGCACTGCGCAGGTCTCCCGTGCCGCAGGGGGGGGGGGGGGATCAGGTGTTTCGTGAGCCAAAGAGCCGCCACGGCCTCTCCCCACCTCCAACTGCCTGCCACTGCCACCTCCGGGTCCCCAAAGACTGGTTTCTGCGAAACTTAGGGAGAACCTTTCGCTTTGACCTCTAAAAAAATAATATTCCACAGTGCC
The DNA here is from genome assembly GCA_026230045.1 of Corynorhinus townsendii. NCBI lineage: Eukaryota > Metazoa > Chordata > Mammalia > Chiroptera > Vespertilionidae > Corynorhinus > Corynorhinus townsendii. The sequence continues at coordinate 132,013,049 of JAPDVU010000007.1, read as the reverse complement.
CGCGTTGAATGATTAACCAGGCTCAGACCTGGGGAGCGGAGGGTGGGTGCTGCGGGGAGCGCGTCCAGCCGGCCTCTGCAAAACACCTCCCGGGAGTAGGCGCTGGGGGGTGCACTCCGCGGGGCTGTGGGCGCTGGTCCTGGCGGCTCTCTGGGGACGGCAGGTGGTCCCTTCTGGAGGCAATAAAACGGAGTTACCTTAATTTCCAGGCCACAGCACTTTACCCTCTGAGCTGGGGAGCCCTACTCCCCATGAACTCCCCCACAAGTTGCACAGCGTGAAAGCTCCTCTGTGAAAAGAACATGTACATTTTAATCCCTGCTTGTCGAGGAGGCTCTCGCGTTCCTGCCTGAAACGTGGGGGTGGTATGTTGGTCTTTGCTCCCCTACCACCCATGGCCTCCTGATCCTCCCACCCCCGGCATCTTCGTAGAACGGTAGTTTAGAACAATTATATTCTCCTGCCCCTCCCTTTTTGGAGGTTTGCTTTAGATTTCAGATTGCGAAGCCAGTTGTTGGAAATGGGCTCCTACTTGTTATAATAAATTTTTCCAGAGTAATTGTGCCTCGGAAGGTGATGGGATGGTTAACGATGAGGCCAACCGAGCCAGGACTGGGACTAGAAAGGCGGGGAGAGGTGATCCCAGGCCAAGGGCTCTCCAGCCGCTTCGTGGTCGCACCCATGCAGATCTTGACAACTGACCCAAGGTCTGGGCGGCCACTTCCCACTGTCCTAGTTTTCACTTCTGTTTCTTTTGAATAGAGGTTGTTAAGCCTGGTGGAATTTGGGAGAGTTTTACACAGAGTCTCTGTACTCTTAAATCAGATTAGATTTTAAGACCAGGTTGAGTAAACCGTTCCCTGCTGCCCAGCCTTATCAAATGTCTTTATCTTTAGATCTTTTTGAAATGACTTTTTTTTTTTTTTTCCCCTGTTTGGAATACAGCTTTCCCCCTTAGGAATCTCCTTACAGCAGGCGGTCAGTGCTCTTCATTGAGATTTTGTGCAGATGGCTGGCGTATGGTGAAAGGTCTAATTCTCCACAAAAGTTCAAAGTTTCCACCCTCACTGTTCACTATTCTTGATTCTGCCCCGTACTGTTCAGTGATCCTGGGCAAGTTTAGCATCCCTGCCTCATTTTCCATATCAGGTTTTGGGGATGGTAATGTCTGCTCTACCAGGTAGTTTCTGAAGGCAAATAGTTTGCCTAACTTTGCATCCTGGCAATTAAGAAGTGCTTAATGAGTGGTGGACATTGTCATCAATATAGAAGTTCCTCCATGCACCAACTTCCCCTTGAACAAAAAAACAGTAACTGGTGTGGAAACGGTTTGGATTTGTCTGACTGAAAGATACTAAAGTTGCTAAAAATAGGAAAGTGAAACTGATAATTTATGGTTGATTTTCCCCCCTATACATTTTGTTTAAATGGATGGCTTTTTTTTTTTTTTTTAGTAAAAGAGTTACATTAGGAAATTAATGTGTCCAAATATTCTTAATCATTTTGCTTTACACGACACATTGTTGACACAAAGCTAAGATATTCTTGATAGAAATATGTAGGTCTTTTTCCAACTGATTCAGGGATAAGAGAAAAGGTGGTGACTCTTTAGTTTCACAAAGAAACTTTGAAACTTTAAGTTTTAGTTTTTTGGTAATGCTGGTTTAAAAAACAACAACAAAAAGAAACATAATTTGGGGATGCTGACCCAGAGCTGTGAAAGTGCCTGAAGCACTTTCTGTTCTTAACATACTGGGTCAGTGCTTTTAATTCTTTCTAATTTGCTTAATAGCTACAATATTTGACTCTGCTCAGGTTTTTTTGGACAGTTTTATTGGACATTTTACGAAAGACTAAAAATTAATAAATGCAAACAGTTACTTTTATAAACATTGAGATCTTTGCATCTGGGATAACATTTGGTTATGTAATCTATTACAACACATCAATGGTGGTGTATAAATTACCAGTACTGAAAATTTTCCATAAAAGGCCTTTTGATCTTATATATGCAGATGCCCAAGGGCAACAAAAATCATTTCAGTCAATTGCCTGCCATTTCTAGTGTGCACAGAAGGCTAAAATGTGAATTAAGTTGGACTCTGACAATTTGAAAGTTGGGTTTCCCGAAAGCACCTAGTAAAGACCACAGCACATAAACCCAACAGGTGTGGGTCCAGCTGCCTTCTCCCTACCCCCCAAGGTGTAATAACTGTTACTAGGTGCTTGCCAAATGTGTCTCCACATTGTAGGAAGAATAAATTCCTCTCTCTGGGGAGGCAATTACTGTTTGAATTAAGAGGTGTGCGTATGTGTGGGATAAAGCTTTGAGAGAATTGATGTAATGATTTCATCATCAAAGGCTGGTGATGAGGCTTTGCTAGTCTGAACAAAGCTTCTGTGGGAAGAACTTGTTACTTGATGAAGAATTTGTTACTAGAGCATGTGTGTCACAATTACTTTACTGCTGGGAAAAGTTACTTGTATGAGTGTTCTATTTGTTACAACTCTTAGTTGAGATTTTGCACTCACTGTGTGTTGCCCCTACTGTGAGTTTTATCCTCCTTGCCCATTAGCTTTGTCTTCTAGTCTTGTTTTAATTACTGTAACAAAAAAACCCAAGCTTCTTTTGAGAGTTAGCATTGTTGATAAAGTTATATGTCTTGAAAATATTTGCTGTAATTTTAGGTTTAGGTATTTACGTAGATAGCTCTACGAATACTGTTACAAATTATTTTCTGTGCATCTATGAACATTCCCTTGGAGCAGGGTTTAAAATTGTTTTTATTCAGCCTGGCTGCTGTTGGTTCAGTGGCTGAGCATAGGCCTTTGAACCACGAGATCACCGTTGGATTCCAGGTCAGGGCACGTGCCTGGGTTTCTGATTCGATCCCCAGAAGGGGGCATGCAGGAGGCAGCTGATCAATGATTCTCTCTTACCGATATTTTCCCTCTCCCTTCCTCTCTGAAATCAATAAAAACCATATTAAAAATAAAATAAAATCAATAAAAATTTGTTTGTTTTTATTCTGATGTGGCTACAGGGGAAATTCCCAGTAGCCAGGAAATTGATACTGTCTACTTTTCATTCTGTGGCATTTAAAAATACATTTATTATTCTAATTTCTTCACTCTGGTGTGGTTAGGATGTATGTTGCTTACCAGAATGTTTTTAAAAACTGATTTTCTAAGAGAATCAATTTTAGATTGTGGCTGTGTTCTGTCAGTGTGGCTATGTGGTGATTTAGTGGTTAAGAGCATGAACTTAGAGTCAGTCAAATGAGGATTTTTTTTTAGCTTGAGGTATAGCAAACAGTAAAGTATGTGAAGTGCACTAATATTAAGTGTGCAACTGATGGATGTGTGTCCACCACCCATCACGAAGTAAATGTTTTTAGTAGCCCAGAATGTGCTTGTGCTCCTTCTGGTCAGTATTCATTCACAGAGGGAACTGATATTCTGACTTATATCATCTTAGCTGTGACTCACGTCATCACAGATTGGTTTTGTCTGTTTTTGAATTTCAAATAAGTGGAATTACAGAATCATACAATGTGTAGTCTTTTGTGAAACAAACCTGGATTTGAGTTCCATTTTGCAACTTACTGTGTGACTGTGGTTACGGTGTGACTAAGTTACTTAACCTCTCTGAATCTCAGTTTCTCATTTGTGAAATGGAGAATTAAAGCCCTGTTGTAGATTAGCTAAGAATATTAACGTGATGAAACATCTAAAATACCTAGCATGGTACCTGACATGCAGTTTCCTCATTCCCCTTTTATTTCTTTAAAAAGGTGGTAACTAAAGCAACTATACAATATATGTTTTGATATGCTGTTTCATTATCTATAATAATAAAAGCATAATATGCTAATTAGACCGGACAACCAGACAACCTTCCGGACGAAGTTGGGGCTGTGAGGGCTGAGCCTCTTGCATGAATTTCATGCATCAGGCCTCTAGTAAACTTATAAAGATTTCTCATTGAAACGTAGAGGCCAAATCTTGATTCAACACTTTGTTGATCTAGCATTTAGCTTAAATAAGGCATATTATTTCTTAGTAGTTGATCCCTTATTATTTTTGATTGGCATTTCCTCTGTAAGTCATGAGATGACAATTATTAAAATGTCCCATTCAGAGCTGGTGGGTCACCTGTGCGATGTGATCGGGTGTGCAGGAGGGTGCAGTGATGACAGCTAGTTTACACTCTATTGAAATGCCCACGGAAGAGTTTAGTTTCAGTAAAAGGCATCAGTAAGTGCCCAGGATGCCCAGAACAAAATTTACAGCTTTATGTTTTGTGAAATAATTATTTCAGAAGTGAAAGTACAAGGCCAGATGTTAATATGTGCTTCAGACAAGCCACTAAAAACGTTTTCAACTTTTATAATTTTACTCTATAAGGGGTATACTAGTATATTCAGTGGGCTCATGTCCCCAGTGTTTTGGTGGTATTATTGGATACTTCTTTGGGAGTTATTTTACAAATTTTTAATTGAACTTACTGGGGTGACATTGATTAATATAATTATATAGGTTTCAGGTGTACAATTCTATAATACATCATCTGTATATATATATTCTTAAAATATATTTTATTGATTTTTTACAGAGAGGAAGGGAGAGGGATAGAGAGTTAGAAACATTGATGAGAGAGAAACATTGATCAGCTGCCTCCTGCACACCCCCTACTGGGGATGTGCCCGCAACCAAGGTACATGCCCTTGACGGGAATTGAACCTGGGACCCTTCAGTCCGCAGGCCGACGCTCTATCCACTGAACCAAACCAGTTAGGGCCATCATCTGTATATTGTATTGTGTGTTCACCACCCAAATTCAAGTCTATTTCTGTCATCAATTATCCCCTCTTCTGCCTCCCCTCCCCTCTCCTCCTCCCTATTTTCTCTGGTAATCACCATACTGTTGTCTGTGTCTATGAGTATCTTTTTTTTTCTGCTTAATGCCTTCACCTATTTCTCCCAGCCTCCCAATCCCCCTCTCGTCCAACAGCTGTCAGTCTGTTTCTTTATTGAGTATGTTATTGTTTAGTATTTTGTTCATTAGGTTCCACTTGTAATTAAAATCATATGGTATTTGTCTTTCTCTGACTGGCTTATTTCACTTAGCATAATACTTCTCCATGTCCATCCCTGCTGCTGCAAATTGTAAGGTTTCCTTCTTTTTTTTTTTTTTTATGGCCAAGTGGTATTCCATTGTGTAAATGTACACAGTTTTTTTTTATCCATTCATCTATTGATAGGCACTTGCATTGCTTCCAAATCTTGGTTATTGTAAATAATGCTGCAATGAACATAGGGGTGCATATAGTATTCTTTTAGATCAGTGTTTCGGGTTTCTTCGGATATGTTCCCAGAAGTGGAATCACTGGGTCATATGGCAGTTCCATTTTTAAATGTTTGGGGAAACTCCATACTGTTTTCCACAGTGCCTGCACCAATCTGCATTCCCACCAGCAGTGCACAAGGGTTCCCCTTTCTCCACATCCTCACCAACACTTATTATTTGTTGATTTATTAATGATAACCATTCTGACAGATATGAAGTGATATCTTATTGTGGTTGGTTTTAATTTGCATTTCTCTGGTGATTACTGATGTTGAATATCTTTTCAGATGTCTATTGGCCATCTGTATGTCCTCTTTGGAGAAATGTCTGTTCAGGTCCTTTGTCCATTTTTAAATTGGACTGCTTTTTTTTTTTTTCAGTTGTATAAGTTCTTTATAAATTTTGGATATTATCCCTTTCAAATTTATCATTGGCAAATATGTTCTCTCATTCAGTGGATTGTCTTTTCATTTTGTAGGTGGTTTCCTTTGCTGTGCAAAAACTTTTTAGTTTGATGTAGTCCCTTTTGTCTATTTATTTTTTGTTTGTTTCTCTTGTCTGAGGAGACATATCAGAAAAAAATACTGCCCTGAGAAATGTCCAAGATTTCCTTGCCTGTTTTTCCTCTAGGATTTTTATAGTTTTGATTCTTACATTTAAGTCTTTAATCCATTTTGAGTTTATTCTGTATGGTATAAGAAGGTGGTCTAATGTCATTTTTTTTTGCATATATCTGTTCCATTTTCCCAACATCATTTATTGAATAGACTATCTTTATCTCATATATTCTTGTCTCTTTTGTTGAACATTAATTGACCATAAAAGTGTGGACTTATTTCTGGGCTCTTTATTTTGATTCATTGATCAGTATGTTTTTATGCCAGTACCATGCTGTTTTGATGTCCTTGTTGTATAGTTTTACATCAGGTAGTGTGATTCCTTCAATCTTGTTCTTCTTTCTCAAGATTGCTGTGGCTATTCGGGGTTTTGTGTGGTTCCATGTACATTTTTGGAATATTTGTTCTAGTTCTGTGAAATATGCCATTGACATCATGATACGAATTGCATTCAATCTATAAATTGCTTTGGGTAGCATTGACATTTTAATAGTGTTGACTTTTCCTGTCCATGAACATGGTATGCATTTTCACTTATTTGTATTTCTTCATTTTCTTTCTTCAGTGTCTTATAATTTTTCAAGTACAGGTCTTTTAGTATTTTAAATGTTTAAATGCAATTGTAAATGGGATGGTTTTCTTAGTTTCCCTTTCTGGTAGTTCATTATTTTGGTGTATAAAAATGCAACTGATTTCTGGATATTTATTTTGTATCCTGCTACTTTACTGAATACATTTATCAGTCCTAGTAGTTTTTTGGTGGAATCTTTAGGGTTCTCTATATTCAGTATCATGTCATCTGCAAATAATGACAGTTTTACTTCTTCCTTTCCAATTTGGATGCCTTTTATTTCTTCTTGTTTGATTGCTGTGCTTAGAACTTCCCATACTATGTTGAATCAGTGGTGAAAGCAGACATCCCTGTTTGTTCCTGATCTTAAGGGAAATGCTTCTAATTTTTGCCCATTGAGTATGATGTTGTCTGTGAGTTTGTCATACATTTTATTACATTGAGGTATATTCCCTCTATTTTCACTTTGCTGAGAATATTTAATATAAATGAGTCCTAGATTTTAACAGATGCTTTTCCCGCATCTATGGATATGATCTGTGTTTTTTATTCTTCATTTTGTTTATGTGGTGTATCACATCTATTGACTTGCGGATAATGTACCAACCTTGCATCCCCAGAATAAATCCCACTTGATCATAGTGTACTAGTATCTTTTAAAAAAAAAAAAAATATATATATGTATATAAATTTTAACTTCAGAGAGGAAGAGAGGAGAGAGAAACATCAATGATAAAAGAGAATCATTGATTGGCTGCCTCCTGTACGCCCCCTACTGGGGATTGAACCCGCCACCCGGGCATGTGCCCTTGACCAGAATTGAACCCTGGGCCCTTCAGTCCACAGGCCATGCTGTATACACCGAGCCAAACCAGCTAGGGCTGCATCTGTACACTTCTTAAATGAGCTTAGGAAAAACACATTGCCACCACTTGAGACAAATTGAAAACAGATTGTGTAGCCCTGTGTAGAGAAACCTGGCAGAGAGGGCAGGAGGCCCTGAAGGCCTAGGTTCAAGTCTGTCCTCACCCTAGCCCCTACTTGTGGCCGTACCATTGTCAGAAGTGCTGGGCCGCAGTCCCTCAGAGGGATCCCTGGCCTCCAGATTGCAGTAGCTGAGAACGAAAGCCTGTTCTTGGAGCACCCCGCCCCATAAGACCTCAAGTTGATATATAATGAAATGGCATAGAGCATGCATTGATTGAGTACTTAGTGTATACTTAGCACAGTGCTTGGCCCCATGCGTATTCCTAGGTGGGTCAGGCACAGTTCTTGCGCTCAAGGAATTAGCAGTCTGGTAGAAACTCTAACTAGAAACGGATGAAATAGTGCTTAGTAGAGATAAAAGCAAAGTGACATGTTGGGGCAGCTATGCAAGGCTTCCCGAGGAAGTGGTGTTTGGGCTTAGCCTTTAAAGGGTGAATACTCTTCAGGGGTAGAGAAAGGCGGGTGGGGCAGTGGGGATGGCAGGCTTGTGGCCGTGTGTCTGGGGGAAACAGCAGGTGTGATCCCCTGGGTTTGGGGGGCAGGGTGCTTAGGAAGGGGTAACAGGACACAGTGCAGCCTTGATGACCTCACGAAGAAGTGGCACTTGATGGTTATGAAGGTCATGGTGAGCTGGAAAGTTCTTGTGGCGAGGGTGTAGTGACATGTCATGGTCAGGCATGCCTTTTGGAAGATGAGCTTGAGGTGAAGGAGAAGAAGGTGTGACCGCGGGCCTGGGTCATGTGATGGCTTCCTGGTGGGCTCCCTGCTTCCTGTTTGCCCCACAACCGTATATTCTCAGAAAGAAGTTGGAGGAATCTTTAAATGTATAAAGTAAAAAGTGAAATCACTTCATACATTTCTCTATTCGGAATCCTCTGGTTCCTCATCTCCCTCTGAGTAAAGCCAAAGTTCTTCCGGCCGTTGGCTCAATTCACTGCAGCCACATTGGTCTCCAAGCTGTCCTGCCTCTGGTCTTTATACTGCCTCTTCCCTCTTCTTGCAATTGCTTCCTCCCCCACCACCTCTATGAGAAGAGAGGCTTTCTCTGATCATCCTTATCCTCCTCGCCTGTTCTCTGCTTTATATTTTGTCTAAGCACTTGTCAACTTTATAAAAATTGACCACATAACTTGATTCTTCATTGTCTGTTTTAAACACTGCTGCATTTAATTAGGTGCTTGATAATCATTGAATTAAGTCACTTTATCAGTCTTGCTGGGGGAAAAATGGAGGGTTCAAACCCAGTCAGGGATAGAGAGATGGTACAGAATTAAAGTGAGCTCAAGTGTGTGTGTGTGTGTGTGTGTGTGTGTGTGTGTGTGTGTTTGTAAGAGAGAGAAAGAGAGAGGGAGATTTATTTGAAAGGGAGTGAGACATAAAAAGACTCATGGTGGGTGGGATGGGATTTGGAATCCAAATTCAAGGAGATGTGGAAGGGGCAAGCTACAGATACAGGTAGATTGGGGCATTGTTTAACATTTAGGACATTGAAGGCTGCAGTGGTATCTAAGAGGGCCCAGGGACAGGAGTATGGGGGTAGGGAAGACCCAGCAGTAGGCTTGAGCCCAGAACTGTGGAGAGCTCCCATTTGGGGTGATGAGGCCAGGAGCAAAGGAACAAGGAAGAGGAGAATCAGGATTAGGGGTGGTCTTGAACTTGGGGCGGGAGTAGAGGTGGAGGCCAGCAGTGTTAGGTACCCTGGACAGTCAGGAGAGGCCAAGGACTGTGAAGGTTCTAGAGGGTGAAGGGGATTGGGAAAGTCATGGCACAACACAGGACGTGACTCTTTCAGGAGGCTGGCAGGGGGGAAGAGGAGCCTGCGCCTGAGCCTGGAGAGGGAGAGCTGGAGCTGGAGACAGTGGAGATGGCCACTGAAGCAGGACCCCAGGGAGCAGCAAGAGGCGGTCATCTTGTTGGGGCTGTGACTTACTGAAAGGGTGACGACTGGTCCATGTGGAGAACTTTCTAACGTAGGTTTTGGTCCCAGAGCTGACCTCAGATAGCTTTGTAACGATGGCAGCCACTTAGTAGCTTCTGTACCCGCCCTCCACCCCACCCCTGAAAAAAGCCTGCGCTGCCAACCTCACGGACTGATTGTCTGAGTCGGGTGCAGTCGTGAATATGACAGTAATTAGCGCTCCAGTAAGGTTATCTCTATGGCCATGAGTTTGCTGTGACTTAAAATTTGTGCTTCAGAATTCTGTTGTTTATTTTCTTTAGAAAGCTCTTAACATCCACCTGCTTCTCTGATCAGGCTGTAACACAATTGTGTGTGTGTGTGTGTGTGTGTTAAAAAACAAAACCCTTCAAGTCTGGCTCAGATTGTTCATTGGGAAGCCTGTAATGTCTCAGAATCAAATATATTTGTTTAGAACTGAAAGGGTCAAAGTGGGTTTGTTATAACTACCATATTTTCTAAATATTTAACATTTGGAACAAATGATATATGTGTTTTATGTCTTATTTTTAGGGTTGAATTTGACAATGCTTTATAAGGAATTTATGTCACTTTTGTTCTTGAAGTAAATGAGATGCAGCCATTTAAATTTTCTTCTTCCTCCTCTGCATAAGGAATTATTTTCTTCAACTTAAAATACCTCTCATGAATACTCCTATTTTTAACTGAATGTTTCTCTTCTGACTTTTTTCCTTCAAGGTTCTGATGGATTCTCTTTTAAAAAAAAATCTTAATAATGAAAAGTTTCAAACAAGTACAGACACAGAGAGTGATCTAATGAGACCTTAGGTGGCCATCACTGGTTTCAGCATGATAGCCTCTCTCTCTTTTTTAAAAAAAAATATATTTTATTGATTTTTTACAGAGAGGAAGGGAGAGGGATAGACAGTTGGAAACATCGATGAGAGAGAAACATCGATCAGCTGCCTCCTGCACACTCCCACTGGGGATGTGCCCGCAACCAAGGTACATGCCCTTGACCGGAATCGAACCTGGGACCCTTGAGTCCACAGGCCGACGCTCTATCCACTGAGCCAAACTGGTTAGGGCGATGGCCTCTCTTTTGTCCTTCCCCCACACATGACTTGGAGGTTGTGTAAGCACCCGCCAGAGCCGGAGAGCAGGTCCACGCTGGACTCCAGGTGTGGGAGTCATCGATGCAGAGACAGTGGAAGCTATGGGAGTGCATGGACCCCCAGGGGGAAGTGGGCAGAAGTGGAAATGCCAGATTGTTGTCCCTGTGATAGGTGAAGGTGACATTCATAGACATACTTAAAATTAGGTGACTGAAACTGCACTTAACCTGGTGAGAGGCCCCACTTCTAAGCTGCTCAGTAGTGTGTTCATATATTAAGCAGACAACATGTGTTCTTTCATTTTGGCAAGTAAATTTTTCTTGGCAGGCAACCACAGAGAGCGACGTTGCTATTTCATCTCTCCTTTAAATATGTCGTCAGAAGTGTTGGTTGAACAGACCCATAGGACATTTGGATAAAAGGCCAAAATGTCACTGTTTTGAGGATATGTATTTTTAATCCATATGACTTACTTGGATATTTTAAAAAAGCAAGCACCTACCAGTAACTTGTTGACGTTTAACAACACTTGAGAAAGGGAAAAGGGTCAGGAACGGGATCTGGGAAGAGGCCCCTTTTGCTTGCTTGGTACCCCATTCTGAAGTTGCCGTCCCAGGGCTGCTTGTCACTAGAAAGGCTGTCTCCTGGGAGGAGGATGGTCCCTGACTCTGGAGCAGGGGCGGCTTCCCAAGGGAGCCCAATTAATCAATCAATTAATGTTATTTTTAAATATGTTTTTATTGATTTCAGAGAGGAACGAAGAGGGGTAGGGAGATAGAAACATCCATGGTGCGAGAGAATCATTGATCGGCTGCCTCCTGCACACCCCACACTGGGGATCGAGCCCACAAGCTGGGCATGTGCCCTAACCGGGAATCGAACCGTGACCTCCCGGTTCATAGGTCAACACTGAGCCATGCTGGCTGGGTGGGGGAGCCCAATTTAATTGGGTACTCCGTGTGTATAGGGAGCAGTGCCTGGTGCTTATTTCGTGGTTACAGCACGTGTAGGGTGGGGCACCTAGGTCCTGCATCCCTCAGAGTTGAAGAGAGTGGATCTTGGTTGGCTCACCTGGAACCAGTTGGGCTGGGAAGCATTGATGGGGTTGGGGGTGAGTTCTAGGTAATGGGCTCTTGAGAGGCTTCAGTTTGGGGGGAATCTGAATGCCAAGAGGGAGGATTAAATATAATGCACTGAGGGAATTGAGGAGGAGACAGTGGGATTTGAACCTGGACTTTCAAGAATGGGGATGGGCTTGAGAAGCAAGAAAATGGACATTTTAGGCTGGGAGAAGCTACATGAGCAAAGGTGTGAGGGGGAGGACAGCAGTTCTTAGGGGTGCCGAGGCCTCTGGAAGGGGACTTGAAGGTGGCTCACCTGGATCTAGGATCAGGTCTTTGTGAGAATGCTTACTGGAGATGCAGATGCTGGCCTACCCTCCACCCTGGCTGTGCCAACCATTCAGTCCATGCCTGGCTTCCAGCTCGACAGCAGCTGGGATGGACTTGCTGGCTGGAGTGGCCCATCTGGGCCCCAGTGCCTGCCCCCTCCCTCCGTCCACTCTGTCTTGGCAACCTCGGACAAGTTTTTGGGAACAGTTCACTTATCTGTGAAATGAAGATGCCTCAGTAACCACTTCACAGAACTGTGTATCCAGTGGGATCCTTGACGTGCTTTCTGGCACATGGACAAGCCCTCTGTGGATGGTGGGGCCTGGTGTGCCGTTGTTAATTTGTCTTGTTTTAAAAATGCCCCAGATAGTTCCATCCCATTTCTTCATTCCTTGTCTTTTTCCTTCCTCCCCTAAGGTATTAGACCTGTTGATTCCTTTCAGTTGAATACAACATTATTTAAATCTCTGCACATGCAAGTTCTGCACAGTGTTCTGTGATTTTCGTGCACGGTGTGGAAGAGAGTCAGGCAGTGATCTCAGGGCTGCTTCTCTAAGGCACTCCACTTGGGAGTCCTGGAGCCTGAGGTGCGTGGTGCCTGTTGCTCTTTGGTGTCCCCTTCATTGTAACCAAAGGCAAATGCACTCTAAGAAAACATGTCACTGGAAGCCTTCATTCTCACAGTCAAGAAATTGAGACTTCCCAAAGCAATTATTAAATTACTAGAAGCCCAATGCACGAAGATTCATGCAAGAATGGGCCTTCCTTTCCCTGGCTGCCAGCGCTGCCTTTCTGCTCTGGCCCCGGAGCCACCTCTTTCCACTCAGGCCCTGCCTTCCTTCACTGCCCCGAGGCCCTGAGTGGCTGCCCCCAGCTGCTTGGCACCTGCATATGCAGATTAACCCACCATCTTCATTGGGTTAATTTGCATAGTCACTCCTGATGGGCTGTGAGTGTAGATGTAAAATAAACACAGTGAATGTCATTGGTAGTAATTTAAGTATTTGTTGAAGTTATAAAAGAAGGCTAACTTTAATATGCTATATGCAGTCCTAACTTGCAGCATGTTTTCTTGATTTGGGGAGGTTATATTTTGGAAGGAAGACAAATGTATACTTTTATTTATTTGATGAAGATGCTCTCAAACTATACATTTGATGCGGACAAGAATTGCCAAATATAATTTAATAGAATTTGGCTGGTCGGTGGTTGATTTGAGAGTGTGTAGGATACCTGTTGGAAATGACATAAATGAATCTCGGTGCCAGGGGAAATGGCGGCTTGAATTTGGCTGCTCAAGGGCTGAACATTTGGTGATTGTCTTAAAGCCTGAAGTTTCGACTTCTGTTTGTGGTCATTCATCACAAGTCAGGTTATTAAGTGGTGGGGAATGATGTAATTTTTTAAAGCCAATTTTAAAACTTTGAGGAAGTTTTAATTAGTTTAATTTAGTTTAATTAGTCTTTTTTAAGTTTTTAATTTTTATATAGTTGACTTTATCAATTTATTCTTATTGCTTTCAGAGAGAGGAAGGAAGAGAGGGAAACATCAGTTATGAGCAAGAGTCATCAATCAGCTGCCTCCTGCATGCCCTGACCAGGAATCGAACTGTGACATCCTGGGTCACGGGTCCATGATGAACCAGAGTCACACCGACCGGGCTCAATTAGTCTTTCATTGAAATTTGCGTGTATTTACTATGTAAAATGATACTAATCTCTCTTCCAATACCTACTTGGAAATATTCTTTCTTAATCGATTTTCACCAGCTATTCTATCTACGTGTCTACAGACACAAGTGCCCACACAGCAGGCACCAGATGACCTTCTCCCCCGCCTTCCCTGCATCAAGATTGCAAACCATGGCTGATGGCCTACTTATTTCCAGAAACATTTATACAAGGTCACTTTGATAACTGGGTTTATATAATGGAACTTTGTTTCTAGTCCATGTAATTTATGCTCGTGGGTTTTTATTAATTTCTTTACTTTTATTAATTTTTAATTGCCTCCCCCCACCCCCACCCCCCCCGCCACACACACACACTCCTTGGGCCTAAGTTTATTTACAGATTTAATTGTATGAGACTGTTTCCTGCGATGTGACCCTAAGGTACTGCTATCCCAGTGGGTGAGGGATGAGGCATTGAGGGGAAAGTACAGAATTGGAAAAGGCTGATGACCCTTATGATGAGGGGTGGTGGGGACTGAGGAGGGTTGGGGGGACTGAGGGATCAGCAACTAGACCACCAGGGGTCTGGCGGGGCCTGGAAATGTAGGGCCTGTGTGTGAAATTATTCAGCAGTGATTTGTCTAGAGCAGTGTATCAAAAAATAAAAGTTGATATTCCTTCCTTTACTGCTCCACCCCTCTTATGTCCTTCTTGTCCTGAAATTTATTGGCTGATTGTCTGCGAGGCAGACACCACAGATGTAGAAAGGAACATGGCCCAGCCCTGCTCCTGGAGGCCCACACTTCCTGCTGGTGTGTCAGACTTGTTAACAACAAGGTGTGTTAAGTCAGGTGGGACAGCTGAGGGGAAGTAATAAAAACACACTCACCTGGTGGGAGAGTTCCAGGAAGATACCATAAGAGGTGATGCTGGGCAACTGACCTTTTGTTTTTTTATGTTAGGTGGCTTAGATGGAATCTGTAGACAATGACAAAACACACTTTGTCCCTAATAATTCTCACCACCCTGGTTCTCCTCCCTATGGGTGAGCCTTGGTTTCCTCTTCTGTAAATGAGGTGGTTGGAGTAGAGGAGCTTATCTTTAAAAGAAGCTCATCTACTAGTAAAGATATTCTTGTAGCTTCTTCCTGGTAATGACACTGGATTGCGCTCCGAGTGTGGATTGTTGTGTGCATGTTACAGAGAAAACAAAGGGTGAGATGGTTCAGTTTGTGGCCAACACGTGTTCTTCCATCACCTTTTTTGCACAGGTGGCAATCTTTCCTGTCCGGGGCAGGAGAGCTGGGCTCCAGACCACCTCTGCACTAACCTGCAGCAGGCCGCGGGACTGCGCTGGTTGCCCTTCACTTCAGGCTGTGGTGCTGGAAGGGAGGGGAAAGAAAAAGCAGCATTTTTCTTTGTAAACAGCTCTGCCAAAGAGTTTGCCTGGACTTGTTTGTGATTAGCCAGTTGGAGCCCCTGCCAATCTGTCATTCTTGAGTGTGGATAAATACCTAACACCTCTGCAGGGACGTCACCCATGGTAAGGAAGGGACTGCATTACCAGACCAGGACCTCTGGGCGCCTGAAAGCAGGGAACAGTTCTCAACCTGCAATTTTATCTACATTATTCCCTTCGCGTGCTGATTAAGCTTCAGCATTGTCCACATCTTCTGGGTATCCACAAATGTAATGATTTTAGCTCCTAAATTATTTTTTTAAGCGCAACCTCTTGCAATCCTCTTTGAGTGACATTGGATGGAAGAAAGAGTAAGAGCTCAGTCTTGGGGTCAGGGCCCAAGGTCGAAATGCTGGCTCCACCAGGATTAGCTCTGTGACCCCAGACTGGTTGCTTCACATTTTGGAGCTTGTGAAGATTAAACGAGATGAAAACATCCCGACGTAGAAAAATGGGCAAAGGGCATGGGGAGCAGGAGAATCAGGAAGGAAGCATGTAAAGAGAGGGTGTAAATTAAAGTAGGAGGTGCCTTTTTGGTAAAGATTATAAAGGACAATGTCCACAGTCAGTGTAGATAGCTCCGTTCCCGTGGGCGTTCAGTGCAAGGACAAATCAGCCTGGCCTTTCTTTTTTTGCTTGGGGGATGGAAGGGGAAGGGAGGAGAGTTAGTTGATTATATTCTAAGTGGCTTAAAAAATTGTGTTCTCTTTGTAATGTTTCCAAAGGAAACGTAAGACAGGAAAAAGACACGTGAGGTTGTTCATTGTTTTGTTTTGTTTTTTAATTACAGGGAAAATCGGGAACAATTCATGGGTTAGTGATTGGTAAATCAGACCAAATACCTGTATTCCGTTAGCGGTGCATGAGAGATCTGATGGTAGGCGATCTTGTTCCTGCCCCGCTGTGAACTGAATCTGCTTTACAGAAATTACAGCGGACACAAAAGCCATTTGCAGTCCACATGGACATCCAATTTGGAGTTTTTCATTTCCCCCTTGTTTTTTTCTTGAGGGGCTGTGGGAGAAAACATTACTACAATGCTCCAGGGGCAGCATTTATGGGTGAGGTGGAGGCTTGGAGAGGCCCCGGGCCCGTCAGCACTGACCTACTCTTACAGTGTGACTTCAGAACCCACCTGCCCACGGACTGGCTGTGTCAGTCTCTACCTGCACACACCCTGTGCCCTTGCCCCATCCCTTGCCTGCCCAGTTTCTCCCCACATTTATAAAATCTACCCTGTTTCCAGTCCCACTCAGGTCCTGCCACGTCCCCTGTTGTCAGGTAATAAACTGTCATGTGTTTACTGACTGTCTGCCAACTCAGTGTACACGACCCATGTTTTCGGCCTTTTCTCCTAATTTCAGACTCGGATAAAAATGTGTGTGGTTGGAGATGACGTCGAGTTGGTGGTACAGAGATTTACAACTTGTGCCTCTCAGCTCCAAGTCCGCCCTTGTGGCCTGACCTGGGAAAAGGGAGAGGAACCCTTCCAATCCTTTGCCTTTGTCTGTAAGTTGAGGGCTCTGAAGAGGGTGCTGCAGGAAGAAGGGGTTTCCCCTCCTGGTTCCTGGTGTATTGACTGTGTGTCTTTAGGCTCCCAGAGAGCCTGCTGCTTTTCCTGCACTCCACGGTACCTGCCGGGCACAGCTCTTTCTAGCATTTGGCTGCTCTGTGCTTGCGCCAGCTCTGGCAGCAGCAGTGGCAGGGGAGCCTGCACCCAGCCCAGCTCACTGCTTCTCTGCACCCTCTCCTAGCCCCATGTGTGTGCACACTGTAGACCCCATGGTCCCAGCCATCTAGTGAGCTGGCCACCCAATATTGTCCTGAGCAGCAGCCCTGAGCTGCTCCTGGCCAAGCCATGTGTTGGTGCGCTGAGGCCCCTCCAGTTCCAGTTCCAGTTCCAGTTCCAGTTCCAGTTCCAGCAGCACCTTGACTATCTCTGTGTGCGTGATCCCCTCTGCACCCTCATTCACTCTGCACCCCCACACAGTAGTTAGGCTCACCTGCATCCCCAAGGTTTGTTTCCTGTAGCCCTCCGATGGGATGCTGTGCCTGCATCCCAGAGGGATGCTTTCCCAGTGAGTGGACCATCTCTGGCGTGTGCCAGGGACTTTATGCCATCCATACCTACTTCAGCAAGCTCCGAACACCCCTTCCACAATTGTCTTCTTCATGTACTTTTCATCTGTAGGCCTAGAGCTTTAGTGTGTCTTTACAGTTACTCAATTATATTCTTTATACTAAACTTCCCCTGCTTAAATTACTGTGTGTTTTTTTGCTTCCTGGTTGGACCCAAATTGAAATTCATCCCATATGAACCAACTGAGCAAACAGAAGAATGAATCAGAAATCTTTAAGGGCAGCGATTTTCAGCTGCAAGAATTTTAAAAACATGCAATGGCTGACTATTTAGTTAGGGCACTGACTTCTTTTCCTTTACATTGTCAAATAAAAAAAATGACAATAGCCAACACAACAATAGCCTTCTGGTAAGAATAAATCAAAATTATACTTAATTTTCTTGTTACATCAGCAACAAGTTAATATATTTTCTGATGTGCCATGGAATTTTATTTTTATTTTTTTATTGTGCCATGGAATTTTAGTAATTTGTTTATGTGTGCCATGAGATTAAAAAGATTGAAAATTGCTGTTGTAGGGATTTCTCTGAGGGCTCATCGAGCGCCTGACAGACTACACTTGTTGATACATCAGTCCTAGCGCTCGGAGTAGAAACTTTTACTAAGCCATAGCCAGAAGTGACAACCTGTATTGCAGCATTTCTTTCTTAAAATGATTTCCCACCTTAGGTGAGTAGATGTCCCCAAGTTTTAAATCTGTATTAGGGGCCTTCCTTCCATTAGGCTTGTTCACCCTGCCCCTGAACTGTCATGGCCTTGGTGGGAGTAACAATTACTGGAGGTCCTCCCTTCTCCAGAAAGGGGATCTGGAGGCCCCTATTTTGGGAGAGGGTGGAGGAGGGTTGGCTTGGATCTGCTGCTGGAGCATGATGGAGCACTGCTGAATCCCTCGCACCTCCATTCCCACACACGAGGTTTGCGCAGTCAACACATCTGCATGTGTGTTGCCTTTGGTGGATCTGAGGCTGACTGTGGGAGATGAGGGACTGTCCTGTACTTCTCACCCCAGTTTACCTCTTCAAATCTTGCCCCCACCCTCTTCATCTAATATGGACTTCCTTCTTGTGAAACTCTTATCTCCCTTGAGAAAATTCTTTAAATTTTTTCTATTGTATTTTAGTACTCAAAAAAGGCAAGACCGATTTTTATAAATATATGTGTATCATTTACCAACACACGTATAAGTGCTTTCGCAGTGTCATCTCTTTGGAGAAAGGTGTGTATATTTAATCCAGTTTCTACTGAGCACCTCACTATATTCAATGAACTTGACCAGGTGACCAAAATGTTGGTTCAGCAAATGCTGAATGGGTTTCAGGGCTGTGTGCTGGGGTAATGGTGGTACAATGGGGAGACCTTGCTTGTGGAAGAAGCCCAGGAGTGGATGCCCTAACTCCTGGGAGGTGGGTGCTTCAGCCAGGAGGTGACACAAGCTAATTTGGAAGGAGTAGCAGCTCTCCAAGAAGACACAGCAGAAGGCGGAGAGAAGCTGGGATTTTCTGGAACAGAAACATGTCTGCTCTAGTTAGAGTGTAAAGTGTGTCTTGTGGAGATGGGAGGCGTTGGCAGGAGATGATGTGAAGGGAAGCACAGATCATCATGAAGGGTCCTGGCTGGGACCAGATGGCCATATGAGTTGAGATAATTGGAGGAATAAGGCTGGTACTCAGGCTGGGACATATCCTTGAGCAGGAGATCTCTTAGAGGGGAAGAAGGATGAAGCTCTAAACTTGAGCTCTAGGAGTGGAAAAGAAGAGAGGAGCTCTAGAAGACAACACTTCCAGATAAGAATAGCGTGTTGAGGGAGCATAGCGTGTTGACCAAACGGGGGGAGCAGTGTGAGCAGGGACTGTACATACAGGGGACTGAAGACTGAGTGGTTGGGGAGTAGGGCATATTTGGGAGCATGGTAGGAAATGAGGCATTAGGCTTCTGCAGTAGTCAGCAGCAGAGCCTGAATGGAACAGAGGAGAGGTGAGGAGGGGGTGCAAGTGGCCTTGTGGAGGTGGGAGCGCAAAACTTGGCTGGATGTGGAGAGCAGGGAGAAGAAGCAGATCAAGGTCATGCTGGGGTGTGCACCCAGGTGCTTGGTTGATTCATTGCAAATAGGGGTCTGGGAAGAGGGTCTCCCCAAAGCATTTAGAAGCTAATATCTAGAGTTAGCTGGATTGACTTGTAAGTCTCCTTTTGGAGGTGATATTTAAGGCAGTGGATATATGGGTTTCTACAAAGAATAAATTAAAAAATTTTTTCTTTCATTTACAAAATTTATAAAAGAGTCAGTGAATGACAAAACTTTAGAAATGTACTTTCATTGAGTATTTGGTGGAGAAGTCAAACTTCTGAAGGAGAACTATTGAATGCCCATTGCATGGCAGACAACAAATTGGTGTGGTAGGTTATACCATCCCATTTTACAAATGAGGAAACTGAGGCTCAGAGTGGTCAAACAGTTTGCCTAAGGTCACATAGCTATGTGGGTAGCAGAACCAGAACTTAACTTTGGGCTATCTAACACCAGATGCAAGGCTGACTTTCCAAAGTAAAAATGGATCTGGGATTGTAATCTTTTTACACCGAAGTTCTAAACTCTTGTTAGTTTTACTAAAGGCAAGGGCAAGATGGCCTCTGGTAGGGTTAATTCTCTTTTGTTAGATAAATTTTCTTCTTCCCCCTTTCTGAAAGTTCTATATGTACTTAGTGATCAATTTTATTTTAAATAATCAATGTCATTTGAGGAAAATCAGCCATGCTGGGCTTTGAGGGTATTTAATCAATGGGCACTAGAATGTGCCCTGCCAGACACTTTGATGTATAATGTTGCCTGTGGGGTTGTGTAGGTGAAGAGATTGATTGTATGTACTTTTCCCTTTTAATTTTGAACATGAAGGATACTAGTAATGACTAGGAACCGAATTCTTTGAATTCAGCTAGTTCCAAGACTTACTGACCAAAAAGCAGAGTCAGACACATGTTCTTGCTTCAGGCCAGTCTCTGGGTGACGTTGTGAAGGCAGTCCTGAGGCTCCCTTGCCCCAGGCCTGGCAAGAACCAAGGCCAGGCTTTTTGTTCCTATTAAGAAACAAGCTTTCTAGGTATGGCCCAGCTCTCGGGTCCAACTGAGTTGCTTCATTCGAACCTTATCGTCCACTGCCTGCCTTGCGTGCTAGAAGCTGTTTTCTCCCCCAGAGCCACTCAGCTGCAAGCTGTCCCTGTCTCTGTTCATCTGGGCAGAACCTAGAAAGGGCTGGCAAGAGCCAGGCAACAGATGGGGCAGCCTGGGAGGAAAGGATTTAGGAAAGCCACTCTGGCCGGGCTCCTGGAGGGTGGGGAGGGCAGGGGACAGGCAGAGTGATGGACAAGTTCTCCAAAGAGTAAACACGTTTCTTCCACCTTTCTCTCTTTGAGGATTTGTATGTCAGTTTTGTGCAAGAGAGTTATCCCGAAGCAGGATCCTGTGGACATGGATGCTCCTAGCTCAGTCTCCTGTGGTCCAATTGGCTTGGATTTCAAGTCTCCTTGTCTCAGCCTGATTGGATGGGAGATGGGCGGTCCTTTTATTGCATGATTGCAAGAAGGTCCTGGTCCTGCCTTTCTCTTATCCTTAATCTTGGTACTTGAGGGCCTGGGTGTGGTTGCTGGCTCTGTCCCTGACTAGCTATTGGTGGCCACCAGCCTCACTTACTGGAGCCCCTTGGGGGATGGGTCTCAATCACTGACTCAGAATTTTGTGAGAATGAGTCCTTGTGGCTGTCTGTGGTCACACATTACAGCGTCTTCTGGCCAGCACGTTGCTTCAGTGATTATAGGGCTGTCAGAAATGAAGGGGACCTTTTGGGATCATCCTCTTCAGTGCTTCCCAGTGTAGTAGTGTCCATAATAAAACATTGGGATTGTTCGAACTGCATATTGGGAAACGAAATGAGGTATGTGAGGTGTTTTGCCCAGAACTTGGCCTTAGAGTAATCATTCAATAAATGTTCCTTATGATACCACTCTGCCTCCCATATCTAATTTTGACTCATGGTACTTTTGACTCATGTACAAAGCTTTAAAACACGTAATACTCTTTTTAAAAAATATATATTTTATTGATTTTTTTACAGAGAGGAAGGGAGAGAGATAGAGAGCCAGAAACATCTATCAGCTGCCTCCTGCACACCCCCCTACAGGGG
The DNA here is from genome assembly GCA_026230045.1 of Corynorhinus townsendii. Classification (NCBI taxonomy): domain Eukaryota; kingdom Metazoa; phylum Chordata; class Mammalia; order Chiroptera; family Vespertilionidae; genus Corynorhinus; species Corynorhinus townsendii. The sequence continues at coordinate 131,991,655 of JAPDVU010000007.1, read as the reverse complement.
ATGTGCCCGCAAGGATGTGCCCTTGACTGGAATTGAACCTTGGACCCTTCAGTCTGCAGGCCGACGCTCTATCCACTGAGCCAAGCTGGTCAGGGCAACATGTAATAACTCTTAAAGAAAATCAGCCATTGAAAATAAGACTTGCATCCCTTCAGTTCCTTTAGTCAGCATTCACTTGCATCACGGTTTAAAACTTGGATTCATGAGCCCAACTACTTGGAATTGAACTCTGGCTCTGCCATTTACCAGATGTGTGACCTTGGGAAGTAAAATCCCTTCTGTGACCATCTGCCTCATAGGGTTGCTAGGTCCAGGCAGGTAACTGAATATTTATTAAAATAAAATAGATGTTCATATTTTACTATTATGTTTAGGAACCCTTTCTAAGTGAGGACTTCAGGCACATAGCACAGGCCCAAGGAAATGTGTGTAGGGTCCATACAGCGATGGAGTGTCTGTGGCACTGTGAGGCCATGACACAGGCTAGTGATGTGGGCTGCAGAAATGAGAACCCCGCGTCGGGAATTTTGTGAGATGTGCTCCACACCCATTCCAGGCAGTCTGGGTGTGTGTGGTAGATAGAGGCTGTTCAAGGAGAGAGGTGGTGTGAAGAATGTTGAAGTAGCCTGTAATCCCAGCATCCTGATGAAACCGGTCTTGTTTTTGTAGGGTGTTTTATCTGGATTTTCACAGAGTCTGTACTATTTTGTAACCCACTTCCAGCTATAACAAATGTTTTTCTGCCTCTACTTTGTTTTTCTAAATATTTTCATTACAAAATAAAGGAGGAAGTTGTTTTTCACTAAACAAATAAAATCAACTGATGTGTTTTAGAAATTTCAAAACTGTTCGGTCCTTGTTGAGAGACTTTATGCCGGGCACAAGGTGAAAAGCTAAGGTTGTTCTTCGTTTGTACCCGGGGCTTTCTCCTATTTCTGTTACTCACAGTAAAAATTCCATGTTTTGCAGTGAGAGTTGAATAATGTCTTCCCCAGTGTTGGGGTAAGTTTTCTTACTCAGATTCTTCTTAAGCAATGTAACTTCCTGCTCAAAAAAGGACACGGAATTGGTTTTATGTTTGCAATGGGAATATTTAGTCAGCTGTTCATAGAGCTTTTCCCACAGATATTTTTACGGGAGGTCACTGAGAAATGGGCAGGGAAATCCTCCCTTCCATGAACTTCAGTTTGTTGCAGAGCTCTCACACAAGGGACTGTGCCCAGTTCACAAACGAAAGATGACATTTAAGCTTGTTGGATAAGTACAACTGAGAATCTCGGTTTTCCCACCCTTCCTTCTCAAGTTGGTTGGGGAAAGTGCCATTTAGCAAGTAGTGGTAAGAGTTAGCCCCATCTGCACGCTTGGAAACTTGGACAAGGATGGCTGGCCCTGTCATTCTCAGAAGGGGAGCTGGGAGCTTTGAGACGGTCCCATTTCCCTTTCTTTGGAGAGTCTTGATAACATCGGATGGACCATGACCCTGTGCCTTGGGTCTTGAGCCAGCCTTTGAGACTTCACTGTTGACCTGGACGTGCCTTGTAGAAAAAAGGAGGAGATCCAAAGAGCCCTGGCAGGAATGGGAGCCAGGAGGCTGCCATCTCAGCTTTGTTACTTGGCTCTTATGTAACATTAGGCAGCCCAAGGAACTCTCCCTTTGAGCCTCCATTTTTCTTACTGGTAAAGGGCTATCCTCTCACCTTCCCTCAGGGGGTGAGAAATGGGCAGGGAAATGCTCTGCAGCCTGGAATCCTTGAGGAAGCAGAAGGTGAGGGTGGTGCTCCTTTGAGAGCTACACAGGCCTGTCTTAGTTGAGATGATGGGACGTCGTGGCTGGGTCTTGGTTGAGGAAATAAAAGCCTCAGTTGCAGTGGATGAAGTTGTAAACCTTGGCCAAGGTCAGAGAGGCCGGTGTGTTCCTCAAAGTATTCCCAAAAGAAGGATCTGTGCTTTCCATGATAGGAACTCCAAACCGTCTCTTCAGGTGGTTCTGGCTGGATCCAGGTATCCATGCCCTGCCCCACAACCTGAAGACACAGCTGGCTCATTCATCTAGAATCATCTCGCATGGTTTTCACTCTGAGGCTTTTCCTGAGAAAATTAACTTAGTAAAGTACTGTGCTTCCCTTTTCCCCCTTAAACTGTCTTTTTTAAAACTTTATCTAGAATTTTAGAAACAGTCTACTGATACTCATATTCTTTTTCTGAGTCGAAAACTTTTGCGAAGTAGTTAGCTATTCACAGTGTATGCTGTTTGTTCCTGAGCATCCTTCCGAATCTTTTTCCTCATTGTGGTCCTTCTCTGTTCAATATATGTATCTCTCCTGCAATAATGTTTCTCTCTCTCCCACCCTCCCTTCCACTCTTTCTAAAGATGAATGGAAAAAATATCCTTGGGTGAGGATTAACCAAAAAAATTGCCTGTAGACTGAAATCTGTTTTTGTGGCCTTTGATATTTCACTAAAATATAATTTTCATTTCTCTTTTCCTTTTTGCTATAATCAGCAGAGACCTTAAGTATACACTTAGGGTTTTGACCAATGTATAAACCCATGAAATTCTCATTCCGATCAAGACATACCTTTCCTTGTTGCCATTCTTTCAGCCTGTTCACACGAAGGGCCTAAGACCTAGAGATTGGAGATCCTGGGTTAAGTGCTACTTTAGCTTTAGGAGATATATCCCAACTTAGAGAGATTTGTTTATTTTTGACGTGTTTAGTCTCAAATCTGGAAGCCAAAAATAAAAAAAGGCTTAAAACTATCAATGATTCATTTTCTAAAGAAATGACAAATGCTTTTAACTGTAAGAAATACTCATGCAGATATATTCTAAGCGTCCATTTGGGCTTTCTTGTCCTTGCGAATAAGACGATAGCAAAGTGGTTTAAGTTGCCAAAGGTGGACTGGACTTGGACCTCAGTTTGATTGTAAGGTTTGTCCAGAAGCTCATTTGAAAGGAACTGACCTCACGAGGGTGTGGACCCTCAACTTAGGGGTGGACATTTTGAATTACTCAGGTTGTGTGTGACTTGGATCCTTTAAAACTGTAATTAAGGAGTACGAAATGTCTTGTGGTTTTTTTTTACTACTTTCTTTGAAGGAAGTTTAAGAAGGCCCTTTCTTGGTAGCTTAAGAGACACAAGAGAGCTCGGGAGCCCAGATTGACTAATCTGGGCTATCCAACATGTAATAACGTCGCAGCATTCCCAACAAGGCAAATACTTCTACCTTGGAGGTACTTGTTAGAACCTAGTGAACTTAAAAACCCTCTTACATTAAAAGAGTAAACGCCACCCTTGATTAAAAAGTAGTCACACAACTTTGTTATAAAGGTTGGAGAAGAGTGACTGCCATTTGACATCCCTCATTGCTTTGGCTGGGATTCCAGCTCTGCCCTTAACACAGTTACCTCTTTAAATCTGTTTCCTCAGGTACCAAATATAAATAAAAGTGACAGTACCGGCTTCGTAGGCTCACTGTATCCAGTAAGACAGCGCACAGTGCTTGGGATGCAATACTAGTTTGGGATTCTTTTTTAAGGATAAAGTCTCAGTCATAGAATTAATCTGAAAAGAAAACTTTTTACAGTGTATTGCCATTCCACTTTTGTGGGTTGTCTTTCAATGTCAAGCTTATCTAAATGGTTGTTCTGGAGTAGGTCATCCATCTCAATAGTGTTAGAACTCTGGAGTTACATCACCAGCAAACCACACCATTACTCTTTGTTCTTCTGTTGCCCATAGACTGAAATCTGTGGCCTTTGATATTTCATTAAGATGTCATTTTCATTTCTCTTTTCTTTTTTTGTTATAAACAGCATGAAATTCTCATTTCAATCAAGACATACATAGTAAATTACTTTTTCTTTTTTTTGGTCAATCCTCAACCGAGGATATTTTTTCCATTCAATTTTAGAGAAGGTGGAAGGGAGGATGATAGGATTGTGTGTGTGTGTGGGGGGGGGGGGGCGGGGGGGAGGAGGAGAAGGAGAGAGAGAGAGAGAGAGAGGCGGGGGGAGAGAGAGGGAGAGAGAGACAGTGGTGCAAGAGAGACATATCGATTGGCTGCCTCCTGCATGTACCCTGACTGGGGCTGGGATCGAATCCACAACCTTTGGTGCTCGAATCGGAGCTCCAGCCACTGAGCAACACTGGCCAGGGCTCATTTCTATACTCCAGAACATTCCTTCCTGCCCCTCTCCAGACAAAACCTCTACCCCTGTCACTTTCAGACATCTAGGACCTGGGTTAATTTTGCCTTCTTGAACTTAACAAATGGAATTTGAGGTCTGTCTTTCACTCCTATGGTACCCTTGTTACTAGTAGCAATAGTTTCCTTTTTATTGCTGAGGGTGATTCCATTGTATGAACATACTGAAATTTGAAAATCTATTTTTCTGTTGATGGTATATGGATTGTTCTCAGTTTTTAGAAATTAGGATAAAGCTGGTATGACTCTTGTCATTTGATTTCTCTGAGCACTCAGTGTGGTTAGTGTTTCCTTCACCTCCTAGCCCTTCAGCTCTGGGCAAGCGTCTTAATCTCTCTGCCTTTGTTTTCCAATCCATGGAGTGGCGGGTTGGGAAACAATTCAGGGTTGGGACCACCATTGAAAAAAAAGAATAAAATAAAATCTTGGAGTGAATTCCATGAAACTATACACATTGCAACACCTATAAATACATACAATTATATACATGTGTGTGCACATACGTGTACTGGATCACAATATAAAATGCATTTGATAATATGAATTGTGGGCAAATCAATTTGTAGCACATTGATTTGTATGTGTCCTTGTAAGCAAGGAAGTCAAACACCTGTGAGGTTAGTAAGTGCATATTTCTGCCCTCCGGTGTCTAAAACTGCCATCGTGTTAACAGCCACTTATATACTGCTTGTTATGGGCCAGACACTGTTTTAAAAGCTTTACATATAAAACCATGTAGTTTTATATGTAAACTCTACCTCACACCCATCCTGTGAGGTAGAGTATTCTCTCCATTTTATAGGTGGAGAAGCTGAGAGACATCAGTTATACCACTGGCCCGAGGTCACACAGCTAGTACAGTAGGGCCACGATGTGAACCTGGGCCATCCACATCTAGAGTCTGTGCTCTAAACCACTCTTCCAGGGGGAGGTCAAGTCCAAGAGGCAAGTGACATGTGTGCAAATGCCGATGAATAATTATTCAATTAATACAATGCTCCTCCCTTTTGTTCTAGATATGAGAAATGAGTGTTGGACGTCGAAGAATAAAGTTGTTGGGTATCCTGATGATGGTAAATGTCTTCATTTATTTGATTGTGGAAGTCTCCAAAAGCGGTAACCAAGAAAAAAATGGAAAGGGAGAAGTAATAATACCCAAAGAAAAGTTCTGGAAGATATCTAACCCTCCTGTGGCATATTGGAATCGAGAACAAGAAAAGCTGAACAGGAGGTACAATCCCATTTTGAGCATGCTGGCAAACCAGACCGGGGAAGCATCCGGGTTTTCCAATATAAGCCATCTGAATTATTGCGAACCTGACCTGAGGGTCACATCTGTAGTCTCAAATTTCAACAATTTGCCGGACAGGTTTAAAGACTTTCTGCTGTATTTGAGATGTCGAAATTATTCGCTGCTTATAGATCAACGGGATAAGTGTGCAAAGAAACCCTTCTTACTGCTGGCGATTAAGTCCCTCACTCCACATTTCGCTAGAAGGCAAGCAATTCGGGAATCTTGGGGCAGAGAAACCAGTGTGGGGAACCAAACAGTGGTGCGAGTCTTCTTACTGGGCCAGACCCCCCCTGAGGACAACCATCCTGATCTGTCAGATATGCTGAAATTTGAGAGTGAGAAGCACCAAGACATTCTTATGTGGAACTATAGAGACACTTTCTTCAACTTGTCTCTGAAAGAAGTGCTCTTTCTCAGGTGGGTGAGCACTTCCTGCCCCAACGCCGAGTTCGTTTTCAAGGGCGATGATGATGTTTTTGTGAATACCCATCATATCCTGAATTACTTGAATAGCTTATCCAAGAACAAAGCCAAAGATTTGTTTATAGGTGATGTGATCCACAATGCTGGACCTCATCGGGATAAGAAACTGAAGTACTACATCCCAGAAGTTGTTTACACTGGTGTCTACCCGCCTTATGCCGGGGGAGGTGGGTTCCTGTACTCTGGCCACCTGGCTCTGAGGCTGTACAATGTAACTGACCAGGTCCTTCTGTACCCCATTGATGATGTTTATACTGGAATGTGCCTTCAGAAACTTGGCCTCGTTCCAGAGAAACACAAAGGCTTCAAGACATTTGATATAGAAGAGAAAAAAAGAAATAACATTTGTTCCTATCTAGATCTGATGTTAGTACATAGCAGAAAACCTCAAGAGATGATTGATATTTGGTCTCGATTGCAAAATGCTCATTTAAATTGCTAAAATGTATACAAACTAAGTTTTGCATAGAAAGACATATCTTGGATAGTTTCCAGTTGGGTTTTCTCATTAGGGGTAATTTCTGTTGTTAAACCATCAAAATTGCCTTCATAAGTAGTATCTATTTGAGGACCTCTAAACCCTTTGATGTACTTTTTGGAGAAGAAAAGCAGAAGATCCTAATTTTTAAAGGAAGCTACCGCAGGATGATTAGTTCTGATTCTTCCTGCTGGCTAGTGGTCATTATTTTCTAATTCCCCCCCCCTTGTCTGAAATCATGTTTTTGGAATTTGACTATATTTTAAGTTATTTTTGTTTTGACCTAATACTGTAATATTCCAACTTTTTGTTATAATGAATGAATTGTCTGCAATTTAGGTGTTTAAAACCTATTGGCTACAAATGATTTGTTATATATGATTCAATGATTTTTGTGATGATATTTGAATTACATTTATTTTCATGGAATTTGGATAAATTTAAAAAAATTATCTAGAAAAATTGACCTCTGTTGAAATTTCCTGCCACCCCAACAGTATTTTCTTGCGTTAATATAATCAGTTAATTTTGCAAAACACATTTGTGTGATCCAGTTTATCTTGCTATGGTCTAATGGTCATAAGGAGATTATGACATAGGAACATAATAACTGTTCTTGCATTTGATTTGCTGGGTGGTATAATAGTTCACTATTTTTAGTATTTGAAAATAATGAGAATGATTCATTATGACCAACTAAAGATTAAATTGACCCTGGCAGAAATATTATGTTTATGATTTTTTTTTATGTGGACCAGGAAAGCATATGTAACTTTTGAACTTCAAGGGAAAAAGACTGAAGTTGCAGACCTTTTCACGACTGGTTTGTCAATTTAAAACTCCAGGATTCTATTCTTGCCATATTTTCACATGTTGCTTAAGCAAAATTATTCTTAGTGAGTGACTGCTTCCCTGTCTCAGTGTAGAAGTGCCTGTGTTTTTATTTATTGTTCAGATCAATGACCAAAAATTTTCTTAAATATATTTTGTGTAATATTTTATTTGTATACAGTGTTGTTGATGAAATATTTAACTAGAGCATGATATTTTAAATGTAAGGTGTAACATATGTAAAATAAAGTTATTTTTGAATTTTAAAGTTCTTTTTTTTTTTGAGAGAGATGAATGCTAGAGTTGACAAAATTCTGCCAAACTGTTGCTTATATATACCATCTTGTAACAATGCTTTCTTGAAAAAAAATTTTTTTGTGTGTTTATAGAGATGAGGCTTCTTACTAAATGTGATACTTGGAACTGTAAGAAGATAGAAATAAAGTCATTGTATTTTTAATTGTCATGTGCAATAATCTATGATCTTTTTTGTTTTCCATATTTGGTTACATTTTCTCCAAAGAGGCCATTATTCTCCTCAGAAACTATATTGTAGTGATATTGAATGATAACCTTTTCTCTGTATCAATGGGTCATCTATCTTAACATTTAAAATTCTTAAAAGTGCTTTCCCACTTGATTCTGTAAAGAGAAATATGAATATTTATTTATGCTTCCATTTTAAGTAAGTATAAAGAATTTAATTAGGAGATGGAGCAGCATTAAAAAAAACACACACACTGTATTGTCCTAAACCATGTTCACTTTGGGGTTTGTATCCACAGTGATGCAATCTAGAGGCAGCCTTTACCACTTAAGTTTCATACTAGATTCATGTTGAGAAGAAATTGCTAATGGTCAATTAAGAGCAATAGAGCCCTAGCCGGTTTGGCTCAGTGGGTAGAGCGTCAGCCTGCTGACTGAAGGGTACCAGGTTCGATTCTGCTCAAGGTCATGTACCTCGGTTGCAAGCTCCTCCCTGGCCTGGGCCCTGGTCGGGGCATGTGCAGAGGCAACCAATTGATGTGTTTCTTTCACATTGGTGTTTCCCTCTGTCTTTCCCCTCTCTCTTCCATTCTCTCTAAAAATCAATGGAAAAATATCCCGGGGTGAGGATTAAAAAAAAAAGGAAGTAGACATTTGATGAAACTCAGAAAACAGAAGGGATCAGTGTTGTGAGGACATTTAGCAGACTGTCTTCTCCTACTGGGAATGTTGAGGCCAGTTACGAGGGCACAGATGCTTAACGTGGTTTGAAGACTGTTTGTAAGCTTGGTCCTTCTAAGCTGTGACTGCATCTGACCTTTCTACTGCAGTGGTTGCTAGAGAGCAGCATTGCCATATTAGTTTAGAGAAGAGTAATCAAGCTCTCAAAACATTCACTGGTCATTGGTCCATAATTTGCATGTGTCTCTATAACTTGACCACATATTTTCAAGTAATGCATTTTTCCTCTGAGGGGAATTTCTGTAATTTTTCTTGTAGGGAATTTTCCTTCACTGATATTTCAAGTCTGCAGATAAAAAAGAGATGTAGCAGCTTTAGAAATATGTTTAGAGGGCTCCTGAGGGTCTGCTGTGAGCCTCCAGTTGACATGTGCCATTGTTTGAACATAAGTCCTTGGTGTTGGTGATGTTTGATGGGTGAGTTGATCTCTGGCTCTTCTTTATTTGGCAGAAGTTCTCGTGTAGTGGTTACCTCAGCCCACAACACTGGTCATCAGTCTCATAGGCTTTTCAGCAAAGGGATACTTAGGTTTTAGAGTTCTGCACATGCTTGGGCTCAATCAAGGTAGTAATTGATTCTTAAATCAATGAAGCCTTCTCTTGGTGCTCCTGAGATGGATTCTCCCCTGAGCCTCCATCTCATGGATCTAAGTAAGCACCATAGTTAATTCATTCTCTCAGAACTGCTTAATACTGTGGCCTCAGTGAAACTGACATTTGGATTTTTTGTGTGTGGCTACTCCCACATCATTTTGATTTTGAGTTTGAAAGTCAAAAGGCTGAATAAACATTGACAGGGTTTGGACTTTTCATAAACCCAACCAGTCCTTAAGAGAAAAAGATGAAAGAGACCAAATGGCTCATTTCCATCCCTGACTCTGCTTACACCCATCTCTGTTTGAATACTTGGAGTCAGACTTGAAAATTGAATCCAGAATTAAAGGCACTCAAAGTGTGACCATCTCCTACTTTAATACCCCTGATTGATAAAGGTCTGGAATCTTTGATGTTCTAGGTTGTCGTGGCTCCCTCATGCAGAAATTGAGAATTCATTTTTTAAAGCAAAGGATGACTTATTTTCACTTCCAGGAAAGCCGAAAAGAATGAAACTTTTATTTAGGCCAAAAATTAACTTCTCTGTGATTTACCTTCTTATGAAAAATGTCAAGTGAAGTAAAAATTCTTATTTAGAATGAGAAAACAAATATTTCATGTGCTGGGCTGTTAAGATTATTGGATAAGTTTTTCTTTAATGTTTATTCTATATTGATTTTATTCTCTAAATGCTAGGAACATCTGCCAGATAATTTTGATGAACCTTATTAGCATTAACAGTAAATCTGAAAAATTAAACTATTACCCTGATTCATTCAGGTCTCAAAGTAAAATATTAGGAATATTAGGTGTTTTTTTTGGCCATGATATCAGATCTTGAAAGATAGAGGCCATGAATGAGGCACTTTTGTCTCTAGGGAGCCCAAAAAATTTTGTCATATTACATGGGAATTATCATATTTATTAATTTTAAGATGTGATACTTTTTATATACCATACCACTAAAAAGCTGCCAATTCAGTATGATTTATATCGATTGTATGATGTGCCTCAGTTGCAGAGGTATTAAAATGTGAAAGGTTCTATCTTAGAATAACTGAGATACAGCATTAGTGTGTCTACAGACACGAAAATACACCAATAAGTCAAGGCCCGGTGATGGAACAAAGGTGCTTGCAGCTTCCTGACCGCTGCCCAGCATCAGGGGGATGCACTTTCATTCTCAAGCAGTAACCCACATGAACTGACATCCTAAGTGTTAGCAAGGGCTCCCTCATTGCCCTGGAAACCTACCAACCCCTGACGAGTACTTTCCTAGCTTGTCTTCAACTAATGTTCTTTTCCTGTTCGTCACCTGTCCTCCATGCTGCCCACTGTGCAGAGCTCAGTAGCCAGGGAGGTGGCCTTGGGGTTCTGGGGCTCGTTTACAGACACCCAAACCTGCCCAGGCAGCACCCTTGCAGCTGCCAAAATATTCCTGAGTGGGGGTGGGAGGGGAGTGGCCTGGGACTCCCAGCCTCAGTCTGGCCCTACCCAGGATCTCCCTCTACATTAGAGAAAAGACCAACTCACACCTTTGAATCAGTGGCCCTCTGGGCTGTTCGTCCTCTTGTTTAAGGGTCCCAGGCATTGGGCTTAGAATGGCTTTTTCCCTCTTGTCTTACTTCATTGCAAAATGTGCAGTCATGAAGTGTTAGCCAATCACTGGATAATTTGTTTTCCAGTGTGTGGGGTGGAGAGAAGAAAATGAAAACAGAACTTTGTTGGAACAGGACAAAGAGCTGTGGGGCAGGCTTGCAGAGGCCTAGCAGGAAACCTAACCATGCAGACACCCAGGAATCAGACGACAGGTGCCAAGGCCCTGCACACTAACAAGGCACATGTCCTGCCTGTTTTGCTTGTTGGAACATTTGAAGAGGAACATATGCCCTCCCGGTGGTGGGTGCTGCAGTCAACCAGGAGGCCAGAGCTGCAGATTCTGTACCCTCTCGTCTGCTGCTGTCCTCCTGGCTGGTAAGATGGGAGGAACTCAGAAGCACACAGAGAGAAAAACAAAATAATAAAATGTGGGCAAAATAGCAATTATTTTTTCCTCTTGTGGGATATGAGAAATGAGTGGTGGACATTGAGGGATAAAGTTGAAGGGCTTCAAGTTGGTGGGAAATGCCTTTATTTGGTTGCAAAAGCCTCCCAACGTGAGTCACCGTGGAAGGAATGTAGAAGGAGGAGCTGTGACACATTGTCATGAAAATTAGAGAACTATCTCAGTCATCAGGTCCTCCTGGATTGAAGAACAAGACAAACAGAAGATGCAGAATAATCCCAGACAACCAGGAGGCTGGGGAAGAACATTACATTGTAGGAGGGAGCCTGTCTTGTCATTCACACCTCCAGACATTGCAGCTGCTTATTGAAATGAGTGCTAGCACCCTCCCTGCAACTGAGGACCTGCTCAACACAAGGGCAATGTTAGCAACAGAAACCCCAGCTGTGGCAGACCTTTAACAATATGGCCGACAGTTGAAACTATTTTCTGCTTTATCCAAAATCTGGACATGTTTCATTGCTGGTAGACCAACCCAATAAGTAACTCTTCTGAGATGGGCTTGATTTGGTTGGAGAATCTTGCATTTAGAAAATACATTTTAAAATAATTTGAAATTTTAAAATTTAAATTTTCAACTTGCAGAAAAAATATAAGACAGAGAGTACCCGTATACCTCCACCTAACTTTCCCTAACGCCAACATTTTACAGACCCATATTACAATGCTCAAAATAAACATTGGACCAACCAACAACAGGAAATCAACTTTGCTATAATTCTATTACCTACACTAAGATCGTACTTGAACTTTGCCATCACTAATGTCTATTTTCTGTTTCAGGATCCTGTGCAAGGTCCCACGTAGCATTTAGTTACTTTTCCTTAGTCTCCTTCAATCCGTTGCAGTTTTTCAACCTTCCCTGGCCTCTCTTGACTTTAATACTTTGGACGAGTGGTGGGCTTGTCTGATGTTGTCCTCACAATTAGAACGAGGTTATGTATGTTTGGCAAGAATGCCACAGACGTGATGTTGTGGCCTCAGTGCAGCTTGTCAGGGCTTCATGATGTCACTATGCCCCATTCCTGGCACTTGACACCTTGTTCACTGGGCTTCACTGTAAGGTGTTGTCTTTCTCTTTGTAGTTAAGAAAAGTCGTGGGGGGCATTTGTACATTTAAACTGTATAATGATTAAATGATTTAATGCACGGAAAGTGCTCAGAGCCTGGCGTGTAGTCAGAGCTCAATGAATGGTAGCTGTGGCTTTTTTCATCATCGTTATTGTTGCCCGTCTTAGTTCTGTCCCTGGTTTTCCTTCTCTGGTGTTGATTGCTTGTCCTGTTCCTTCATTATTCTCTGCATGCCATGCTGACCCACTCCTGACTGGTCACTTTCTCACATTGGGGTTAGTGCTCTCATTTGAAATATCTGTGGCCTTAAGGAGGGCACAGAAGAGCTGAAAGGGTACCTCTGTCTTTGCAGGATGTGTTTGCTTCAGAGGTGACCTTGGTTGGGGAATGGGGGCCCAGCTGGCTCATATAACTCATGGTAGAATCTGGACCAGAACCCAAGGACCCATAGTCACTCTCCTCTTGGACCTGGAGAGAAAAGGCCACCTGGCTGAGGCCTTGAAGCAGGCCTGAGCCAGAGGTGGGCCTCCTCCTGTGGAAGGTAGAGTTCTTTCCAACAAAGGGGTGGGGTTGCTGTACTGAGTAAACCTTCAGGAGTCACAGCAGAAAAGGAGTCAGGTCAGGGGTGGAGGAAGCATCGAGGTTTGATGTGATATAGCCCTTCCTACTCTGGGCAAGGATGCCCAAGTTAAAGCAACCTTGGTTCCCCCTCGATGAGAGCAGAGATGCCAGTGTGCTCAAGAACAGCTGCTAGGAATTGCTTTCCGGGAGATTCCTTGTCCTGCTCTAGTACACAGAGCCTTACGTACGGAATGGCTGTTCTTGGCAGTTTCTCAGCCTCCCAGCCTCCCAGACTGCGGAGCGTTTCAGCTCTGTTTTTACTCAGAGATGAGAAGTTTCCCATGTTTGAAAATAGCTGCACGTAGAGGACTGTGAAGTTCAACTTTTGCCTGCTTAGGATGCTTTCAGGAGAAAGTCAAAATTTTAAAACATGCGCATGGGAATTCACCTAGGCATGAAAGTTTCCAAGGCAGTGAGGCAACATTGGGTATATATGACACTTCAGACCAAGGGGAAAGTGGGGAACGGGGTATTCGATTGCAGAAGTGAAAAGGGCAATTTACAGATAGTTGAGGAAGAGAGGAGCATATGTGGCAGACAATGGGGCATAGTGCTATCTAGCTAACAGGTCTCTACCTGAAGCCCTCCTGTTTACCATACTTCATTCAAATTGGGCTAGGGGAGTGGTCGGCAAACTGCGGCTCGCGGCTCGTGAGCCGCGGTTTGCCGCTCTGTTGACTAATGAGTTTGCCAACCACTGGGCTAGGGTGACATCTTAAACTCTCCTCCCTGAAGCAGGTTTCTCTGAAAAGGGGGGAGTGTCAAATGTTCTTTCTGAGGCTTTTGTTCTTTAATAAATATTTTAAAATCAGCACCAAAGAGTAGCTTCAGTGCTGTGTGGGTCTATGGTCAGGGGAGGGAGAGCCTGGTGTAGCTCTGGTGGCTACAGTGGTATATGAACAGCCTGACCCAGCTGCGAAGGGGAAGGAGGGTATCTGCTCAAAAGAAAGTTCTGTGCTCCAAGCCACGCAGAATCCTGGGCCAGAGCACACAGCTGCTGAGGTGGGAAGAGCCAACTGACAATGCCCTGCTTTCATAATCAACATGATGGTCATTCCTGAAAACGTGCTTGGTGGGTGTCGGTAGACATGGGGAGACAGGACCTCTGCCCCCACTGGGGGAATGTCAAGGGGCTGGCCATGTGGCAGGCACTCTGGCCCCAGGGGGAAACCATCAGTGTGCCTGTGATCCACCAGCCCAGCCTCCTTCAGTTTACGGATGAGGAAAGTGAGGCTTAAAAAGTTACATCGACTGAGTTACAGAATGAGCAAGTGGGGAACCAGGATTGATTCCTGAGGTCTCTGACTCCAAAGCCCTAAGGCTTTACCCTGGTGAGGGACTGTCTACACCTTGGGCATTCCAGGGGAGGTCCTTGAAAGGTTATCATGGTTCAAGGAAGTGCCAGTACTGGGTCATCTTGGCCAAAGGCCACAGCCATGAATTTGGACTTGCCCTTCCACCTTTGATCCAGCTCTCTATAAATTTTTGGCTCCATCAGCTGCCTTACTCAAGCTTTGTCACTGTGCAAAGCCTGGTGGTGTACTCCAACCTGTGTCAGTGTTTATTAATGAAGGTTGTGGCCACTGAGAAGGTATGTTATTAGGTGAGAAACTGAGGCTCATGGAGGATGTGACCTTTGACTTTTAAATAGTCATTGTTAGTAATTGCCTAGGGCTTGGAGATGATGGTGGAGGGAAATGGGGAGGGACTATTAAGGGGTTAAACAGTTTTGTTTTGTGATGATAAAAATGCTCTAAAACAAATATGTGATACCTTAATCAATAAAGAAATTTTAAAAAAGGCTCTAAAACTCGTGGCGATGGCTGAACAACTCTGAACATCCTAAAAACCATGGAATTGTACACTTTAGATGAGTGAATTATATGACATGTGAGTTATATCTTAATAAAGTTGCTAGGAAAAATAAAATTTCACTGAATCTAAGAAAAAAGAAAAGGTAAGGTAGAGCTCTAAGTCTTGCACAAAACAGACAAAATCAATCGATTCGCACTGTTCCCTTGATGCTAGTAACATACAGGACCTTCACATTAGGCTCTACGTGGTTTACTGCCCTCTAGAAGAGTCCTTTTAATGCTTCCCCCTCTCAAAAGAGGGCCACTATATTGCATAAGCTTCCCGGTCCAAAGCTGGGATCCACTGCAGTTTCCATCAAGCAGGAGAGAATATTCCTTGACTGAGATTCCTTCTTTCTACTTTTCCACCTCAAAGTCCAGCTGCATCTTACATAGCCTTAGAAGGACTCAATAATAATAATAATGATGATAATAATTTAAAAAATATTTTTATTGATTTCAGAGAGGAAGGGGGAGAGAGAGAGATAGAAACGTTAATGATGAGATAGAATCATTGTGATCAGCTGCCTTCTGCATGCCCCACACTGGGGATCAAGCCCACAACCCGGGCATATGCCCTAACTGGGAATCAAACCATGACTT
The DNA here is from genome assembly GCA_026230045.1 of Corynorhinus townsendii. NCBI lineage: Eukaryota > Metazoa > Chordata > Mammalia > Chiroptera > Vespertilionidae > Corynorhinus > Corynorhinus townsendii. The sequence continues at coordinate 131,976,327 of JAPDVU010000007.1, read as the reverse complement.
TCTGGTTCAGAGGTCAGTGCTCAACCATTGAGCCACACCGGCCAGGCTCAATAATGATTATTTTAAAAAATTGAATTAAACTGAAAATGCTTAGGTTTTGAGGAGAGGAAACAAAAGGAACACTTGTATAAATATTTCTCTTATTTTCACATCCAGCGCGGCTAGAGAGTGGTCTGGTTCCTGAGTAGGGGTAGCTGGGAATTGACAAAATGAAGAAAGAGATACAGAGATAGAAGGAAAAATCTGGGGCCATGTGGGATAGCTGTCCTCTGATGGAGAGACAGTGACCAAGAGCCAATACAGTGCGTTTATTTTTATTTATTTATTTCATTTTATTTTTTTAAGCGCATTTATTTTATACAGCAAAATACCAGGAAGTTTTACTAAAGCCCAAGACAAAGGAGATTATGTGCATTCTTGTGGCTTCTTTGTAATCGTCAGTCACTTCTGGGTGGGCCAGGATAATCATGTTTGTTCCTGGTGCTTGGCTGGATTTAGATAATGAAACCCACCCCCTGATGCCTGAGCTGAAGGTCCAGGCTGACAACACACCTGCCTCTGGCAAGGTATGTTTCCAGGGCATGGCTCTGCCAGTACCACTGGATTCAAGTGACAATCAGCTCAGGGGCCTTTCCAAGGTGCTCTCTACACACTTGCCCAAAGATGTCTCTGTCTGTAAGGTGGTCGGGTGGAAAGGGAAGTGGGGAAAACTTGTGTAAACTAATAAGATGACAGAATTAGCACCTTGGGTAGAAGTTATATTCAGAGATGCTTCAGTTAATTGAGAAAGATAACCTTTTTAATAGTTGACCATCCATCAAGGACCCTGCCTGGACAAGCAAGTAGATTACATGGCATCTGAAGTCTCCTTTCTCTTTCAACACTTGGATGCTGAGGGTAGCATTTCAGGCCTGACCAGAGGGGCTGGTACCTGTAGATTGGACTTATAATTAGGGGAAAGGGTGAGCCTGGAGGCAGACCCTGGTGTAAGCCTTGCTTGGCAGGCATACCCTGGGCCCATGAACGGTGGTATGCAGACCTTGTTAGGAGTGGTAGATGGGTATTTGGAGCTTTGGAACAGGAATCTGGTGGGGGAACTATGGAGAAATACTGAGCAGGTCAGTATGACAGATATGGACTCCAGGCAAAACAGAAGGCCAGCCTAGAAAAAGGAATAGTTCTGAAGGAAGCAAAGTCAAATGCTAGACTCTGGGGGAACCAGATGGAATCCCCCTGGTTTAAGACCAGCTTACAAGCCTAACTTGTGGTCTTGTTGGCAGTACAAGTCCTGCTCGCACTTAAGAGACTTTCCAGCTATTTGCCTCTTGTCAGCTATATGAGTGAGTAATGACAGCCGGATATCTCATTTAAACATAGCTCAACGTTCTGAAATCTCAGTTTGCTAGTTGCTCTGCTCAGCAGTTCTCTCTTTCTTAACATAAGGGCAGCTACTTGAGGCAATCAGGCTTCAAGAGGAAGGTAGTTTCCTAAATCTGATCTTTATCATTATGCTGGCTGCCATGCTTCTTGTGCTGGCTGAGAAATATTAATAGGAAACTCTTGAGAAAGGCTTGGGGCCTCAGTCATTTTCTGACTCAGTCTCAATTTAAATTGCAGATCACAGGCTGATAAAGCCTCTCTTAGCAGGGCCAAGAATACAAGACTGCATTCCTTAACAACTCAAAAGATAATCGATGGTTTAAACAAAGATAATAATGTATTGTGGGGTTTAAAACACATGTAAAAGTAAAATGCATGAAAACAATAGCATAAAGGCTAGGAGGGGAGAAATGGAAGTATACTATTGTAAAGTTCTTGTATGATATGTAAAATGGTATTATATCACTTGAAAGTAGATTGTGATAAGTTAAAGATATATACAGGGTGTCCCAAAAAATGTAGACACACTTTGAATAATTATTAATTCCAATGGGTTAAATCTGAAATGAAAGAAACATCAGCTGGAAAATTTGTATACATTTTTTGTGGACACCCTATATTATATAACCTAAAGCAACTATTAAAGTAAAGAAACAGAGTTATAGCTAATAAGCCATAAAAAAGATAAAATAGAATCATATAGTATGGTCAATTAATCTATAAGTAGGCAGAAAAAAAAAAAAAGAAGAAAAAGGCAAGGAAGGACATATAGAACCACTAGAAAACAAATATGATATACTTAAAACCTAATTTATGACAATAATTATATTACATGAAAATGATCTAAATACCTTCAATCAAAAGATAAAGAATGTCAGATAGGTTTATCAAAACAAGACTGAACAATATGCTGCCTATATGAAACACACATAAATATAAAGATACATAGAGTAAAAGTAAAAGGATGGAAAAAGATATACATGCAAACACTAGTCAAAAGAAAGATAGGATGACTATATTAACAGACAAAGTTGATTTCATAGAGATAAAGAAAGTCATTTCATAGTGAGAATAAGGTCAATTAATTAAGAAGATATAAATATCCTAAATTTTTATGTACTTAACAGATTTTCTGAACATATAAAGCAAAAACTAATAGAATAGCAAGGAGAAATAAATCCACAATTATGGCTGAAGATTTCAACAGTATCTATATATATTAAAGCCTAAGCAACTGTTTGACTGTTCGACTGGTAGCTATGACATGCACTGACCACCAGGGGGCAAATGTTCAATGCACAGGCATGGAAACATGGAACAGATTGATGAATCTCAGAGGGAATGGGGCGTGGGAAGAGATTAACCAAAGATCTTATATGGATACTAGAGGCCTGGTGCATGGATTCATGCACTGGTGAGGTCCTTTGGCCTGGCTTGTGGAGATTGGGCTGAAACCAGCAGTCCAACATCCCCTCGGGGGTTCTGGATTGCAAGAGGATGCAGGCCAGGCCAAGGGACCCCACCAGTGCACGAATCTGTGCACCAGGCCCCTAGTTTCTTTAATAATTGATAGGCATGAAGGCAGAACATCATTAAGGATATAGAAGATTTGGAAGGCAGCTATGCTCACCACTATACCACCAACACCTTAAGGATATAGAAGATTTGAATATTATTGGCCAGCTTGACTCCAAATACTCTATTCCACAAGAGCAAAACATTTTCAAGTGCATGAGAGGTTTACCAAGATAGACCACATTTTAGGCCATAAAACAAGTCTCAGTAAATTTTATAAGATTAAAGTTATGCTAAGTATTTTCTGTGGCCATAATGAATTAAATTGGAAATTGGTAACAGACCTCTGGAAAAATCTCCAAATACTTATAAATGAAATAACACACTTCTAACTATGTCATGGATAACAGAAGAAATCAAAAGAGACATTAGAAAGTCTTCTTTGAATTGAATGAAAACAAAAACACAACACAGAATTTGTGAGATGTTGCGAAAACAGTGTTTAGGGTGACATTTGTAGCACTAAATTCCTGTATTAGTAAAAAAGAGAGATCTCAAATAAATGACCTCAACTTTTACCTTAAAAAACTAAAGAGAGAGAGAGAGAGAGAGAGAGAGAGAGAGAGAGAGAGAGAGAGAGGGAGAGAGAGACCAAATTAAATTAAAGTAAGCAGAAGAGAGGAAATAATGAAAATAAAGCAGACATCAATGAAACAGAAAATTACCAATCAGGAAAGGAAGGTGATATTACTATAGATTCTACAGATATTTCTAGGAATCTATACTAATAAAAGGATAATATGCTAATTAGACCAGATGTCTTCCAGATGTCCTTCCGGAGAAAGCCACGGTGGTGGTGCTGAGGCAGAGGTGGTTAGGGGCGATCAGGCTGGCAGGGGAGAGCAGTTAGGGGGATCAGGCCAGCAGGGGAGTGGTTGAGGGCATCAGGCAGGCAGGCAAGCAGAGGCAGTTAGGAGTGATCAGGCAGGCAGGGGAGCAGTTAGGGGCATCAGGCAAGCAGGGAGGTGAGTGGTTAGGAGCCAGTGGTCCCGAATTGCAAGAGGGATGTCTGACTGCCAGTTTCGGCCCGATCCCTGCCAGCAGTCGGACATCCCCCTAGGGGTCCCGGATTGGAGATGGTGCAGGCTGGGCTGAGGGACACGTACCCGCCACCCCCCAACCCCCATACACGAATTTCATGCACCAGGGCTCTAGTCTATAATAATAAAAGTGTCATATGTTAATTAGACTGGACAGCTGAACGACCTTCCAGACGTCCTTCCAGATGACCTTCTGGACGAAGCTAGGGCTGCAAGGGCTGAGGCAGCCACCATGGCTGTGAGGGCCAAACCCCTTGCATGAATTTCGTGCATCGGTCCTCTAGTATAGAGAATATTCTGAAAAACTTTATGCCAACAAGCTTAAAACTCAGATGAAAAAGACAAATTCCTTAAAAGACACAAACTACCAAAGTTCTCTCAAGAAAAAAAAATAGGTTTACCTTAAGAGCTCTATATCTATTAAAGAAATAGAATTTGTAGTTAAAAACTAGCCCACAAAAGAAGATCCAGCTCCAGATGGCTTTACTGGTGAATTATACCAAACATTTAAGGAAAGAATAATAGCAATTCAATACAAGCTCTTCAAGAAAATTGAAGAGAAGGACACATTTCCCAACTCATTTTATGACACCAGTATTACTCATACATCAAAACTGGGCAAAAACATTACAAGAAAATGATAGACCAATATTCATAATGATTATAGATGAAAAAATTCTAAACAAAATTTTAACAAATAAAATCCAGTAGTATCTAAAAAGGCTAATCATGACCAAGTAGGGCTTACTCCAAGATTGTAAGATTGGTTCAACATTCAAAACTGAATTAGTGTAAGTCACCATTTTAACAAATTAAAACAGAAAAATGCTCTGATTATTTTAATAGATATCTCTCAAAGCAAAAACAATGAACAAAGATAGATAGGAGGTCTTGGGACCCGCACAGAATCAGTCTCAGCTCTGCCCCAGATATTTTTGGGGTGAATCCTCAGAGTGTCTTGTTTGGCCCCGGGGCAGGAGGGGAGGGTTGGGGGGGGCCTTGGGAGTGGCTTACCGTGGGTTTGAGATTAGTATAGATTGGTAAACTGTTCTCCAAATTTTATTGCTAAGAGGTTAAAGGTATTGAGGAATTCTAGGAATCAAGACACCCTCCAAGCCTGACTGAAGAAGTCTTTGTTTAAAATGTGAAAGAATCTGTTGCCAACATGTGCCCTCTTGTACTTTCTCAAAGCTGCTAGTGATAGGTGGGGCGGGGGGCTCTTTCTGTGTCTTTTACCTCTGTAGCCAGATAAGATGACTTCTCAGATGTCCTCTAGGTGTTTCTGGGAATGTCCAGAGTCCAGTCTCAGATTTCTCCTGAGCTAGTCTGTTCACATTCTTCCACTTAGCTTAAAGGAGCCTCTGTGGGTGGTGCCCTTGTGATAACAGTGAGTACTACATACAGACCATTTTCTGGGGGAGGGGGGCTCCACGGGAGGGGGGGGAGGAGAGGGTGCTTCTGCCCATCTTTGCCAGAGCTAGTAACAGTTTTCTTTCTTTTAAAATTTTTTTTATTAAATTTATCAGGGTGGCATTGGTTAATGAAAGTGATACAGGTTTCAGGCACATCATCTGTATATTGTATTGTGTGTTTATCACCCAAAGTCAAGTTTCTTTCCGTCACCATTTATCACACATTTACCCTTTTCTACTCCTCCCTAACCTCCCCTTTCCCTCTGGTAATCACCATACTATTGTCTGTCTATGAATTGTTTTTTATTTTGCTTAATCCCTTCACCATTTTTCACCCAGCCCTCTTCCCCCCTACCCACCCCCACTCCCGGCTCTGACAGCTGTCACTCTGTTCTCTGTATCTATGAGTCTGTTTCTATTTTGTTTGTTTGTTTTGCTCATTAGATTCTAAATATACTGGTAAGTGAAATGGTATGGTCTTTGTCTTTCTCTGACTGGCTTATTTCACTTAGTATAATACATTCCAGGTCCATCCATGCTTTTTCAAAAAGTGAAATTTCCCTTTTCTTTTTTTTTTAACGGCCAAGTAAGATTCCGTTGTACAAACGTACTACAGTTTTTAAACATTTATCTTTATTATTGAAAGTATTATAGATGTCCTCTTTTCACCCCTCCCCATTGTACAAGTGTTTTGTTTTTTTTTAATCCATGCATCCACTGATGGGCACTTGGGCTGTTTTCAAATCTTGGCTATTGTAAATAGCACTGCAATGAATATCTTCTTTCAAACCAGTGTTTCTGGTTTCTTCAGATATATTCCCAGAAGTGGAATCTCTGGGTCATAAGACAATTCCATTTTTTTTATTTTTTGAGGAAACTCTATACCATTTTCCACAGTGGCTGCACCAGTCTGCATTCCCACCAACAGTGCACGAGGGTTCCCTTTTCTCCACATCTTCACCAGCACTTGTTGTTTGTTGCTTCATTATGATAACCATTCTGACAGATATAAGTGTTGTAGAGAAAAACCAAGCAATGCTTAGAGAAATGGAGTTACACAGCTTTATTACACTGGCAGACTCAGAGGAGGTTGCCTCTCAAATTCTGAGCAAACCAATATGGTGGAAGCCCCTTTTTTATCCCCCTTTGGTGTCTTTGTCCCCCAAGTATAAGTTATACTTCTGGACCTTTGGTGGGCTTTTCAAAAAGCTCCAGGTATTGGGGTTCTTGAGACCATACCTAAGGGCCTGTCCTGGCACCAGTTCTGATAACCCCCCTCCGGGGGGGCTGTGTCATGGTTTATGGCCTCTGTAAAAATGTGAGCATTTAGGTAACAGGTCTTGCAAGATCAGTTTGTGGAGAAAGGGACAATGACTTAATTATAGGTTATCAAGAATGTACACTAGGCTTACTGGCACAGATTCAGATTGTTAGCCTCCTCCACTCCTCCCAAAATATCAAGGTTACATTGGAATTAGCCTTTTAGACTTCTCATGAGGTGATATCTCATTGTGGTTGGTTTTAGTTTGTATTTCTCTGATGATTACTGATGTTGAGCATCTTTTCCTATGTCTATTGGCCATCTGTATGTCTTCTCTGAAAAAGTGTCTATACAGGTCCTATGCCATTTTTAAATTGGATTGCTTGTGTTGTTGTTGTTTTGAGTTGTGTAAGTTCTTTATGAATTTTGGGTGTTAACCTCTTATCAGTTTTATCATCGGTGAATATGTTCTCCCATTCATTGGGTTGTCTTTGCATTTTGTAGATGGTTTCCTTTGCTGTGCAAAAACCTTTTAGTTTGATGTAGTTCCATTTGTTTGTTTGTTTGCCTTGCCCAAGAAAAAATATTGCTATGAGAAATGTCCAAGATTTTACTGTATGTTTTCTTCTAGGATTTTAATGGTTTCTAGTCTTACGGTTAAATATTTAATCCATTTTGAGTTTATTCCTGTGTATAGTGTAAGAAGGTGGTCTAATTTCATTTTTTTGTATGTATCTGTCCAATTTTCGTAACACCATTTATTAAATGGACTACCTTTACTCCATTGTATGTTCTTGCCTCCTTTGTTGAATATTAATTGACCATAAGTCATGGGTTTATTTTTTGGCCTCTATTCTGTTTCATGTCAGTTTTGTGCCAGTACTATGCTATTTTGATTACTATGTCCTTGTAGTAAAGTCTGATATCTGGTGGCATGATTCCTCTAACTTTTTCATGTAAAAGAAATTTGGGGGACAGTTGGGGAAAATTCGAATTTGAACTGGATATTAGATAATATTAGGAGGTTATTATTACTCTGGGTAATATTATTATTATTATGTAGGTCAATGCCCTTATTTTTAGGAGATGCACGCTGAAATAATTAGTAGTGCAGTGTCCTGATATACAACTCATTTAAAAACTTTTCAACAAAGACTAAAATGTTAACTGATATTGGGTATAGGTGAAATTTATTCCATTATCCATGTCAATTTTTAAAAAGTATATTTTTTATTGATTTCTGAGAGGGAGAGAGATATAGAAACATCAATGATGAGAATCATCGATTGGCTGTCTTCAGCATGTCCCCTACTGGGGATTGAGCTGCAATCCCAGCATGTGCCCTAACCAGGATTTGAGCTGTGACCTCCTGGTTCATAGGTTGACACTCAACCACTGAGCCACACCGGTGGGGCTCCATGTCAATTTTTGATTCAACAGTTTGACAGTTTCCATAGTAAAATTTGAAAGAAGAAAAGAAATAGAACATTTTCCCCTCAAAGTTTCCTTTATTCTAAGTGTTGTTTTTTTTATGCATTTGTTTGTTGTTTTTGTTATTGCTATAAAGAATAGCTCTCGGAGCACCTAAGGGGGCAGCAGCAGGAACCAGGGTTTCATTGAAGACTGGGGTTACAGTTCTCAGCTCCAGCTGGTTCTAACATTAACAATAACATTAATTATTGTCTTTTTACTCTTCTAGGTTCTCGGCTGGGGCCTCTGTTATGAAAGACAGATTTACAAGAGAAAAAAGACACAGTGGTTTATTAATATGTTATACCTCATATATGTGGGAGAAACTCTGGGAAGAATAACTCAAAGAGGTGGCTAGAACTTGAGCTTAATTGCCACCTTCAGCTAACAAAGAAAAGTGCGGGGGAGGCAAGTTATGGGGAAGTGACCAGGGAAAATAAGATCAAAAGGGTGAAGTTTGTTATGCAGATTTAAGTCAGTGCCTTTGCATTAATAAGTCTCCTGTGGTCTAGAGTCAGCTTTCTTTATCTGGTACTGAGAGGGAGACACCCTTACAAATGGAGATTTTCCTTTATAAATGTCAATTTCCCTTACAAAAGGGTAACTTCTTTGTGTTTTCGGAGCTTCTCCTGTGTCTGCTGTTTCACAAAATAATGAGCTCAAAATACCCCTGAAACTAAAGAGGCATATTTGGGGTGGCATATTCTGGTCTCTTACAGTGGCCCTTGCTCTGGGCCTCAGTCAGCTCCCCTATTACATACCAGTCATTGTGCTCAAGCTTCACAAACATGATTTCATTAAAAACGCACCAACAAACAAGCAAATAATGCCTCGGGCCTGCCTTCAGACAGGCAATAATGTAGTTGAGAGACAGGTCTTCGAACTCCCTATAAAAAACAAAGAGGAAGAGCCCTGGCCAGGTGGCTCAGTTGTTTGAGTGTCGTGGGCGATTCCCAGGCAGCGCACATGCCAGGGTTGTGGGCTCGATCCCTAGTAGGCGGCATGCAGGAGGCAGCTAATTGATGTTTCTCTCTCTCTCTCTCTCTCTCTCTCTCTCCCCTCCCTTACTCTCTCTCTAAAATCAATAACAACATATTTAAAAAACAAAGAGGAAGAAAAGAGAAATTGTGAAAGGAAATTTCAGAAAGAGCCATTTATTCTGTCAGGATTTGGGAGGGATTCACAGAAAAGGCAATTTCTGATCCCACCTTGAAGGATTTTGATAAACAAGGTGGGGGCATTTGTGGATGGAGGATCAGTGTGAGCAGAGCCACAGATTGTAAAAAGTGCCAGTTCCTGCTGGAAAACATGCTGCCAGGTGCCTGCTATTGAGCTGGAGAGTCCAGGATTGTTGTTATGATTAGTGAGGCTGAACAGTTTTTCCCGTGTTCATGGTCTGCTCATTCATTTACGTTTTATATATTTGATCTTGGTCTTAGACACTGTCCCCAGAGGTTGGTCCTAGAGCTCGATGTTCTTCTGTTTCTGCGAATCATAAAAAGGCTTCCCTTTTGCTGAATCAGAAAGTAAAGGCTTGCGTAGTAGAGTTGCAGAATCTGCTTTGATTTTAGACCCTCCCGATGGATATTTGGGCATTTCACCATGCTACCCTTCTTTGATTAAGATAATTGAAAAAGAGAGAAAGGCATTCTTGAACCACAAAGCCCAAATCACAGTTTCCCTCAATTTGCTCCAGATGGGGTAGGAGGTTCTAATCACAACAACATGTAAGAGATGTAAAATCATCTATTATTTTTTAATTCTAAAGTCATTTTTGTTACTAACTACAGATTTAATAACTGGCCAACTATTGAATGTGCCCTAATACAAATGGAAAGCACAGTTGGAATATTGGCTCTCCATTAATTAGTGTGAGCCCAGAGGTAAGTAACTTAGCTTCTCTGAGGCTCAATTTTCTCATCTGTAAAGTGGGTGTAACTAAATATAACCATGCTTTCCCTGGAAGCTCAGATCAGACCTCACAAATAATGATGTACTACTAAAAGAAGAGGAAAAGCCATATAGCTGGTTGCAAAAGGATTAAAGAATAATCTTTGTTTCTTTGAAATCAGAATATATTTTGTATTGATGAGGACTTATTCTGTCATACACAGCTTATTGACAGAAATGTGTTCTTCGATGATTTGTTGTTGGATGAACATCATAGAATGTACTTACACAAACCTACATGTATAGCCTACTGTTCACCTAGGTTATATGTGAAAGAATGAGAGAGAGGGCCGAAAACCAGGACTACAGGCTTTATTGGAGGAGAAGGACCCTGCCGGGCTGTCTTGCAAGGGGAGAACAGCATCACGTGCAGAGGTGAACACGCCTTTTGAGGGGAGGAATGGAAAGGGATGGGGCTTAGGGTACTTGGCACGCACTGATTGGTGGTTTCATATAAGGCACATGATTAGGCCCTTAGGTACTTAGGAATCAAAAGCTTAGGGTATTTGGCAGGTGCTGATTGGTGGTTCAATGTATAGTCCATATAAGGTGCCTGGTTAGGTGCTCAGGAATGTCCAGGCCGCAGGTGCAGGTTACGTCATACTCTGTCCATCAGTTGGGGGAAGGGAGGCTCTATCAGTATGGTGTAGCACTGTCATATATGTGGTATATCATAGACTGAAACGTTGTTACGTGGCGCATGATTAATTTTTGTCCTTTCTTCTTTCCTTCCTTCTTTTTTTCTTTCTCTTTTTTCCTTCCCTTTCTTCCTTCTTCCCCCCTCCTTCCCTCCTTTCTGTCCCTCCTTTCTTTCTTTCTGGCACATAAAAATAATGATGTATCTTGAAATGATTATATTTCACAGTCAGTGGTATCTTAGATTAAATGAAATATAGCAGATTTTGTATTGAAGTTTTCCTGGAGCTATGAAAGAAAAAATAAGTTATACTTCCCCTACCAGAACTTTGAAAATCCTCTCCAAGTATCCCACTCTTTCCCACAATTCTCCTCCACTCTGTAGTGACACATTCCTTTTTTTCTCTTGCAGCCTGCCAGCCCTTGCCAGGCAACTCCTAACCCCTCATCTACATCCTCATTTTCTCCTTACTCTCCCCTTCCACCTGTTAATCTGTCCAGATCACTCCAGCCCCTCACAATCTCCATCTCTTTATTTCCATCCAGCCCTCTCTCTAGGCTGCTCCATTGCCTGTCCCCAACAGCACCGCACAAAGGAAAACAGTCATCCAAGAAATTTACCTGCTTGGAAAGTAAAGAGCAGGAAGGCAACTATACATACTTAATGTTTAATTTTTGTGCATGGTTTTATGGATAATAATAATATCTACCTCATGAGGCTTTGGTGAAGATTAAAAGACATAGGGAATGTAAACACATGGCAAGTTGCTGGCACATGTTAAGAATTCAATCAATGTTAGCTATTATTCTTTACTGTTGTTTATAAAAGATTGTACAATCAACTCTGTAACAACACAGGAAACACCACAACAAACAAAAAACCAAAGGAAAAAGAATCACTCAAAATCTTAAAACACTAAGTCTTTTCTTGGAAATAATCATAAATATGCCATGAAGAAATTTGATTTTTATACTTTTCCAGTGACAGAGCATTCTTATGAATCAAAGCCCATAAATGGAAATATAAAAAAGTGGGAAGAAAGTCATTGTGCATTTTTAATGTGTTTTAACTGGTAGCAGTCTGCGATATTTTTAGAGCACCCCAGAGAGGGACTTCTTCCTGTATCTAGCATGAATTTCTTTTTCTCCAAAGGCCCTTTGGCAGAAACATTTTGAAATTCAAATGCTACTACCTACTATTTTAATGAAATATCTGAAGAGGACTGTAAGAAACTTTTTAAAGCTGGGGTAATAATTTTTAAAAGCTTTCCTATTTCTAGTCATGGAAGATAGGTGGGAAACTTTGCAGAGTTTAACATGCAGCCTGTGATCTTAATTGTCATTTCACATCCCATAATTGAGAATTGAAGAGACTGCCCCAAAGGCTGAGACCCCACTATGGCTGAAGCGTGTCCTTCCCAGGTTCATAGGTTGAAGCTCTAACCCCCAAATGTGATGATGGTATTTGGAGATGGAGTCTTTGGAAATGGAGGTTAGATCAGGGTTAGATGAGGTCATGAGGTCATGAGGGTGGGATACTCATAATGAAATTAGTGCCCTCACAAGAAGATACACCAGAAAGCTCCCTTTTGGGGGGGGGGGGGGGAGAGAGAGAGACAGAGACAGAGAGAGAGACAGAGAGAACAGCTGCCTAGTAATACAGTCTGGTATCTTCTCATATTCAAAGTCACCAAGAAGGTTAACATTGAGTTTTCTTAGGCCAGCCTCTTCATGCAAAGGGAAGTTTCCTAAAAGTGTGTGAAAGTTGAGACAGTGTAAGCAGTAAAGAACATATGTATAATATTGTAAAACCAAATTAAGTCTTAGAACAAACTTAGGAAATTTATTTTAAGAAATTACAAGGTGCAGTTTAACTCTCGATTTTTTTTGCTGGCCCAAGTGTAGAGGTTATGAGTTGATAACCAACACAGGACTGCTGCATTTTGCCATCTCAGGGTTTCAGGCTGTTGCTTTGGTGTTGGCCAGACGGTGCTGTGCCATCTGTGGAAAGCTCAGAGCCCTCAGACTGTGTGCCTGCAGCAGGACACACCTCTGCTCAAAAGATTTCCATTGCCTTAAGGAAAACTGGGTTTCTCCCTAAAGGGAAATTATTATTCCAACTCTTTTGTGGGCTCTAAGAAAGGGAATATAAATATGGTAAATTTAGGAACCATTTCCCTGGGAGCCATGTGACAAACAATTCCTTCTTCCTTACCTCCATTTTGCTATATATTTACATTAGCCTCTCCCAAGGGGGTGAGAGAAGGAACTTTTGCTCTTCCCATTCTAGAGAAATGTCGTGTTTTGTATGAGGGGAAATGGCTTTTAGTCCAGGAGAATACCTTTGTGGGGAGGAAGAAACTTGGCTCTGCCCTCTTGGTTCTTTTAGCTGGTCTCATCATTCAGGCTACAGGAGACCGATTAGATCAACAAGAGAAAATAATGAAATTTAATTACCTACATATGGGAACCCACATACATGAGCAAGTAAGAGACCTGAGAGGGGCAGAGGGGAAATGAGGTCTAGATGACATTGTGAGCTAAATATGAGGCAAGGCACCTTGGGCTTCAAGGGGGAGGAAGATCATTTTCAGGATGATAAGAAGAGCAGAGCTATTCAGTAAAGAGAAGCTTGCCCCCCTATAGATGGGTCATACAAAGTTATTTCTGGTGATATTTTTTATTATGGGCAAGGCCTCCAATTTAAATTCTTTAAGGGAGGGGTAAAAGTTTTTCCTGGGGCTGGCAGGGTCTCTCGATGCCTATCAGCTCAAAATAAATTTACATGCCGAGGTGGCACACAGACGACCTGTCTGAACCCTGTACCTGCTGGCCTCAGTGTTAAAGGCGAAGACTCGAATCCAAGGCCCAATGGGCTGGGGCACCCTTTCCCCAGGAAGGTGGGAAGACTTGAATTCCTCGACACAGTCCTAGAGTGAGGAGCAGAGGGGCAAGGAAAAGACAGGGGGAGAGGGAATGGAGGGGTTCAGAAAAAGGAGAATGGACCCAGACGGCATGGCTCAGTGGAGTGTCGACCTATGAACCAGGGGGTCACGGTTTGATTCCCGTTCAGGGCACATGCCTGGGTTGTGGGCTCTATCCCTAGTGTGGAGCATGCAGGAGGCCACTGATCAATGATTCTCTTTCATCATTTATTTCTCTCCCTCTCTCCCTCTCTCTCTCTCTCTCTCTCTCTCTCTCTCTCTCTCTCTCTCTCTCTCTCTCTCTCTCTCTCTCTCCCTCTTCCTCTCTGAAAGAAAAAGGAGAATGAAGGGACTTAATGTCCAGATAGTACACTGTGAGGCCTAAGAAGGGGGAGCCAGCAAAAAACACTGGCTCGAAAAGACAGAAATGCTTGCAGGTTCTAATAGTAAGTGTGAACATGGTGGTAACTTCCCCCAAACCTTCATAAGGTCTGATGTTCACAGCTGCTTTGGGCGCGCAATGGCTCTGGGAAATCTGGAGGGAGCTGGGTTCAGGGCTGGGACCAAAAGAAGGAAATGGGGTGGGGGGGGGGGGAGCGTGGGGGGAAGACACAGGAATGTATGTACCCCAAGCCATAAAATGCAAAAGTTAAGGGACAGGGCAAGTCCCTGAGGCTGAGGACTTCCAGGCCACATCTGAGTCATGCCTCCTAAGGGCCAATTATACGGTTGGGTGCTGGAAGAGCCCAAGTCCGATCCAACTGGTGGTGGGTGAGGGGAGCCCAGAGGAGGGAGAACACAGCCAGGACCAGTCCCAAATCACAAAACAAGGTCCAAACCTGAGTCTTAGATGTTGACGCTTTTGTGGCCTAACTTTGGAGGTGCCAGAGGGCCTGGAGCTGGCAGCTGGTCAGATGGCACTCCGTGAGGGTGTTGAAGGAAAGTGACCCCTCTGGGTAAGGAACGTCAGAGGGGTCACCATGGCCTTCTGCAGCGGCCACTTGTTATATTTGGGGACAAGGTATGAAACAGGTAACACTTTAACTATGATAGTATCAGAAACCTGGCTATCTAGGCTTCTTAAATCTCCCCTGTTTATTCCCTTTCTTTCATAGTTAGCAGAGTCATTTGGAAAGCCTGCTAGACCTAAGAGTGTCCAAGAATAATTTTCAGAAAGTTAAAAACATAGCTCTCACACAGACACACAGTGAGCCCTTTCATGCAGTTAGCTCACTAAGGAGAGAACCAGCATAATGACAAAGCTAGTTCAAGGCTGAAGCATATTCTCAGTGAAAAGAGGAACGTTGAAACCAGATGTCTGTTAGAGACAGAACAGGTTAATGCCCTTGTCAATCACACTTCAACCTTTGGTCTTTTCTTCCAGGGAGAAATCATTTACATCTTTATCGGGAAAAAGTCATTGGCAAATGTACGTCTCTTTTATACATTAAGTGTAGCTTCATCGAGCCTGGCCTAATCAGTTGTAAACGAGGTCAGAGTTACAACCCTTAGAAGATCAGATGACTTGTCTTGAGGTTGTTACAGACTCAGTCATGAGGCGTCGAAAGGACAGGCAGTAATCTTTTTGCTGAATTTCCCAACTGGGCATAATTTTTCTTCACAAAGGGAAGCGAGGGAGCAGACCATTGTTCCTCATGTAGGTCAGAGAACTAGAGGAGGAGCAGCATCTTGGAGCTGCTGCGATGGGGCTGAGGAAGCACAAAGGTGATAACAAACTCCAGGAAGACAAGGGAATGCCTGCTCAGCCCTCCCCTCCTGGGGATTCTTCCTTTACTTCTGAAAGCCAGACCTTTCTGTTACTGTTTGTAGAAAGGTACTGCTGGTCCTTCATACCCACCAGGTTTCCCTGTGTCACCACTTGGGGACTCTCAATCTAACACGGGGCTCAAAAAATTATGAGGAACCCAACCGGGGCCTGGATTGAACCTGCAACCCAAGTGTTGGCCCTTGACTGGGACTCGAACCCGAGACCCTTTGGTGTGTGGGCCGATGCTCTAGCCACTGAGTCACACTGGCCAGGGCATTTTTATGCCAAGATCATGTGTTACTTTTTCAATGGAAAAAAAATCTCAAAACCAATGGTTCAAAAACACCATAACATTAATAGCAGTTCAGTATGTAAGTGGACAGCTTCCAGGCACTGTCTTTAGAGTTGAACCAGCCACTGATAACACTTTAAGCTGATAAAAGTCTTGGCTTCCAAAGGTAGAGCCAGAGGCACATTGTGGGCAGAATCTGGTCCCATTAATTCATCCCCAAGCATAGGTTTCAGTGAGTCTCCTGATTTGCTGTAACTACTGGGAATATCTATTATTTATGGCTGGGTCCATTCTGACTGGGTCAGTGTTCTTTCAGATCGTTTTGTGTCCATGATGGACCAGTTGTTAAATATTTGAATAACATTCTGACCTGTCCCACTCAACATCCCTTTTCCCTAGCACTTCAAGTGGCTTCAACTATCTGAATATATCCTCAACTCCTGGTGTCTGACCTTGTCTCCTGATAGGGAATATTATTTAGGATGTATTTGGCAGCAGATAATAAAATATCAACTAAAATAGGTTCAACAATACAGACTTAATTATTTTATATACCAGGTCTGAGAGTGGGCAGTTTCAGGGTGAATTTGGTGGCTCAAGGATGTCACGGAAGACCTGGAGGCTTCTCCTTTTTTCTTTCTGTCATCTCAGCAAGTTGGCAGTGTCTCCACTCTTGGTCACAAGATAGCTGCTGTAGCACCAAGTATTGACATCATGTAACAGCATCTGAACCTGAAGGTTAAGAGGTCATAGAGATTTTTTGCCTCTTGTGAGTCTCTGTCTCTCTTGTTTTTAACCAAAGAGTAAAATGTTCCCTAAAAACCACCAGTGGACTTCCACATGTTTTATTGGCCAGAACATACCCATAGACCAATTACTGACAAAGAGAAAGAGCTTTGAACCAATTAGAATTAATCTTCTTCAATTGGACATAGACCCTGAGTCAAATCAGATTAACAAGAAAGAAGAGGAATTGGCAGGTGAGTAAGCAATTAGCTATAACTGCCACCCATAGCTTTATGGGTGACACTTTAGCTGGTGTTCTTGGTAGATAAGCATTCGGTCGGTAGTCTGTTTCTCCTTTTTCTTGTTTGAAAATAACGTCTGTGTGTTTCTTATCATAAAAGCAATGTATGCTGTTTGCTCAAGGGGGAGAATATAGAATACAGACAAAAAATAAAAATCAATACATGAGTGTATTACCTAGAGTTGGGACTGTATTATATATAATCTAGTTTAGTAGCCTATCTATTTTCACTTAACATTTTATGATGAACTTGCTGTTTCCCTCTTGGACCCAGCTCCTCTTCACACATGTCCAAAGGAAAGAAAAAGAAGCACAGAATGTATCACGGGTCTCCATGAAATAATTAATGAGATAAACCTCACTTTTGATTTGGGAAGGCCCTGATTTCCTACCTCGTAACCGCTCTCTGCATCTTATCACTCCTCAGATTCCCAGGACATCAGGATACCTGGGTTGAGAGTCTGGGGTTGGGAGGTGGGGAAAGAATATCTATGAATGCATTCTTCTCCAGACTGATTAGGACATTGGACTTGACACTGGGAGTAACCTCGCCCTCTTGGAGAGTCCCAGCCTCACCCTTTCAGGCCTCAACAGGACACTACTAGTACATCTTGATATGACCTGATAGCACCAACTGTTGTGCAAGGAATAAACACACCTGGTGTTGCTGAGAGGTGGTAATCTCTGTCTGCACAGAGCAGTGCTTATACCTTCATCCTGCATGTCATTGCGTTGGCTATAGGGAGGCGTGCACAGGGAATCTCTCCCGCCCAGCTGGACTTGGGGAGCTCCAGCTGGGGAGCCATTTGTTCCTAACAAACGTTTTTCGATTACTCAATGTGTTCACCTCAGGCAGCCTTTAGCAAGAACATTGTCTACAATGGTGTTATGGAGTATCTGTTATTATGCTTGTAACTTTGGTCATGGTGTAGGCAGAGAAGAATGCCGATTGTCAATAGGCCTTAGAGCTCCTCTCTGAGAACAGGGGCCCAAAGCTCAGAGTGAAAGGGAAACCGGATCCAGGCCAGGAAACTTGAATGAGAGCCCACCCGGCAGCAGGTGGCAGATTGTGTTTTCCAAGGATGTCCACAGTATCTCCCATCCCACGTGCTCTCTGCAATGTCACCTTGTTATGCCTTCATTAAGAAGTGGGTCTTGACCTGGCTGGTTTGGTTAAGTGGATAGAGCATCAGTCTGTGGACTGAAGGGTCCCTGGTTTGATTCTGGTCAAGGGCACATGCCTGGGTTGCAGGCTCAATCCCCAGTAGGGGGCATGCAGGAGGCAGCCAATCAATGGTTCTCTCTTATCATTGATGTTTCTATCTCTCTCTCTCTCTCCTTCTCCCTTCCTCTCTGAAATCAGTAAAGATATATTTAAAAAAGAAAGAATTCAACAATAAAGAACTGTTGGAAGAAGAAGGAGAAGGAGGAGGAGAAGGAGGAGGAGGGGGAGGAGGAGGAGGGGGAGGAGGAGGAGGAGGAGAAAGAGAAGGAGAAGGAGGAGGAGAAGAAAAAGAAGTGGGTCTAAATCTCCCCTGGACTCTGGCTGGCTTTGGTGACTCCCGTGGAATGTTGCCAAGTTTAGCAAATAAACTACAGGATGCCCAGTTAAATCTGAATTTCAGATAAATAAAGAACAATTTAAAAATATGTAAGTATGTTCCATAAAATATGTGTATGCTATCTGTCAATCCTGCTCTCATGTACCCAATAGAATGTGACAGAAGGGACGCATGTGACTTCCAAGACTAGGCTAGAGGAAGCCTTGCACCTTCTGCATTGGCCTCTTAGAATACCTGCTCTGTGGACGCTGCCCCTCAGGACACAACCTCTTGGAAACCAGCAGGCATGCTATGAGAAGCCCAAGCCTCTCCTAGCTGATCCACTCAAAGATCCCAGGCCTGTGAGTGAAGAGCATTTGATTGGGCTTCCCACAGAACTCTCTATGATGATGGAAATGTCCTCTGTCTGACTGTCCATCATAGAAGCCACTAGTTACATATGGCCATTGAGTCTTAAAATGTGGCTAGTGCCACCGAATAACTGAATTCTTGATTTTATTTAATGCTAATTAATGTAAATGAACATGTAAATAGCCACATGTGGCTACTGTATTGGACACTGCAGTTCTAGATGATTCAGTACCAGCCCTTGGAGTCACCCCTACCTGTTCAAGTCTTCCTAGCTGAGGCCCCAAGCATGATGGTGCAGAGAAAAGGCACCCCAACATGCCTTCTCCAAATCCTAACCCACAGAATCCAGAAGCATAATAAAGGTTGTTTTCTGTTGATACATTTGGGGTGGGTGGTTACATGGCAGGAAGAGACGATTTAGCAGAGGGTTCCAAACTCAAAGGCCCAGTGCCAGGAAGTAAGTCAAGGAAGAGAACAGCCTTCAGGGATGGTAGACAAGGCCCATGAAGAGGGCAGAGGATCAGCAATCTGCACTTGGAGAGTGTCCCCAATCTGCACTTGGAGAGTGTCCCCAATTCCCAGAAAGGACTCAGGCCTGGTAGGTAGGGATCTGTGGCTGTCCAGGCTCTACCTCTTACCAGCAGCGACATCTCAAGTCACTTTTAACGATGAGCCTCACTTTCTTAATCTGTCAAGTGGGACTAAAATGATCTACCCGGATTGGCTTAGTGTGTTGTTGGAGGATCAGATGAGCCTATTGAATGAGGGCACACTGTTTGCTCCTCCCATTGGAAGCCGTTTCTTTGAACTTGCTCAGTCCTCTGCTCTGCAACAGCTTTGCAAACTGACTACAGCAGCTCTCATTTCACTTCCAGGAACTCTGCCGTCGTAGGAGCCAAATTCTTATTAAACACACACTGGTCTTGAATTGAGTTGCTCTAAAAAGTTGTCAGTTGCCCCAGAAAAATGAACATTTTGGGGCACAGTTTAGATGAAATCTCACTGTTAAAGGAAAGCTTATTGTTTTTCTAAGTATCCTGTGGAGCTCAGTGTCTGTGGGGGCCTTTAGCTCTGAGTTGCACACTTTGCTAAAGGTGATTTCCCATGGTGATCATCCAGGTAGACTTGGGGTGGAAGGCCGCACTTTCCTGAATGGACTTGCTTCAGGGCCTGGGCACCGGAGAGCGGGCTCTCAAGGCTCTCTCAGATGTAGGGGACATTGAATTATGGCCAAAAAGGAGCAGCAAGCCTATACATGATTTCTAGCGAAGAGCATGTGACAAGTGTATAGTCAATGCACCCTAAACTGTAGGAAGGGAGAATCCAAAAGTTTAGGAGAAGGATGGGCCTGATCCCATGTCCTGAGTGGAAACAGCAGAGACTTCAGAATGAGGCAGTCATGGGTTTGAATCTTGGCTCTACCACTGAAGGGTCAATGATCTCTGAGACTCATTTTGTCTGGGAAAAGGGTTGTTGTGAAGAGTACACTAGGATACAGACATTTAGTCAATATTAAAATAAAAATAAAAATATACAATAAGTAATAAAATAAATCCAATAGGGTTGGGGGCTTTAGAAAATGAAATGTGGCAACTTAGCAGCAAGTTGACTTGGTGGCAAAGGAAAAGATAGGCAGCAGAAGTGGTTAGAAATCAAGCAGGAATGTGGTACGTAGCTACCCCGTTCCCACCTACGAAGATGAAAGTGAGTCAAAGTGCCTAGTGTTGGAGAAGATTTCAGGGCTTGGGTGGGCAGGTAAATCACACAAACTTCTGGGTGGCAAGTTAATAATTTCTCAACATATTAAAAAATCTAGCAGTCTTCCTTCTTGAAATTTATCTTAAAAGAATAATTAGAAATGTATCTCAAGAGGTATATTCAAGGGTGCTATTGGTAAATAATAAAAAAAACTGGCAACAGCCTAAATATCTGACATTAAGAGACAATGTATAAAAGTGGATCTATATTTATTGACATGAGCAGAAGTTAAAAAATGTTATGTGACAAATACATGTTAACACATAATGTAAATATTGTGGTGTCTTTTTAAAAAGTACCTATATATGCACTATAAACCCGGAATGCATATGGTAGGTTGATAGGATGTGTGTGTGTTTGTGTGTTTAAATGTGCATACCTTGCTTTTATGAGGATGTGCTTTTTTGATGGAGATATAAATTCACTTATCATAAACTTTACCATTCACTTATAAACATCTACCATTTAAAAAATATGAGTCAGTGGTTTTTAGTAGATTCACAGAGTTGTGTAACCATCACCAGTACCCAAAAAAGCACATCCTAATAAAAGCATTTCCGCCAACACTTGTTATTTTCTGTTGTTTTTGTTTGTTTGTTTGTTTTGTTAATAACCATTCTAATGGGTGTGAAGTTGTATCTCACTGTGGCTTTGAATTGTACTCCCTTAATGACTAATGATGTTGAGCATCTTTCCATGTGCTTATTGGTTATTTATATATCTTCTTTGAGAGATTTCTGTTCAAATCCTTTGTCAGTTGGTGGAATTTTGGTTGTTTTCTTTTTGTTTTTCCACATTTCTGACTTGTGTGCAATGACAAGAGTTGCTGTGTAATAATGAATGAAAGAGTCAGGATAAAAGCTGGGTGTGGCTGCACAATGGACTCTTCTGGGGCCCCTGGAAGGCAGAGGCACTGGCCTGGGTCTCACTCCCTGGCAGGATTTATCCCACTTGGCTAGGTGTGACTGTCCCAGAGGAGTAGAGGCCCCTCTGGCCTTGGCTGAGGGGCACATTACAGGAAGAAGACTATAATCGCAGGTGGGTCCTGATTATAGAGAGAAAATTTAGAGTCTGACGGAGGGTTCTGGTAGCAGGTGGAACAGAGTCAGGTCTAGGAGCCTCTTAGCGGCTGGACTGGGCACAGCCATGGAAGAGAGGCTGTTCTGAAGCACGGGGTCCCTGTCCCAGCTGTGCAGAGCTCCGGCCTAATGTGGGCCAGTGTGGACCACACTCTCCAAAACAGGGAAGGCATCCTTCCTTCCGGTAGAATTCACATTTTGAAGACATCCCCACAATAACTCTGTTTATTTTACCTGGACCGGTTTCCCCCCCTTTTCAGATGTGATCTGATCTACGCTGATTTGGCCATTAAGCAATCCACCCTCAGGTTCTCTTGGTTAGTTTGGGACCCTTCAGGTCACGTGGACCTCCTACTGGATGTGTGCTCCACTGAAAGCAAGCCTGGGACCAACGGCCACCAAATACATGAATGCTTTGCAGGGAAAAGTCACAAATATGGCGCTACAACCTATTCGAAGTCTTGCTCTCTGTCCTGAGAACCTACCTGGCCCCTTTACTGAAAGGTCCTCTCTGAGGTGATGTCACACTCTCTGAGCTGCGGTGTCAGCTAACCTTGTGGTTGAGGCAGATAATGGGCCTTTCAGTGAAGTGGGTGGACTCAGGACTATGCCTCAAATGCTTAAGGAAGGTTTTAGACTACAAAGGCCTGCCCGATAGACCCTTATCACTCCTTCCTGCAGCCCACACCGCTTCTTAGTCAACTGCTGTATCTTGATTATGACTGTGACATGGCTTGATATGATGTGATATCAAACATATCATGAAAACACATCTCTAACTTCCCATAGGCCAATTAACAACAACTCTGGTGTAGGTAATGATAGCATTTTTGAACTGCTAAATAATCACCTCTGGAGTATTATTCACAATTAGGGTGTTTCAAATGTTAACTGATCACCCGAGGTGTGTTAAAAGTAAGTAACAAAACTTGCAAAAGAAAACATAGGATAAATTCATAAACTTATGGTAGGCAGAACTTTACTTGACAGAACACACAAAAAAGCACCACCCAAAAAGATTTTTTTTTGACAAATTGAAATTCATTATAATAAACAATGTCCCAGAAAAGCATCTGGTCTTTGGAAAATACCATTAAAAAAATGAAAAGCAAATAAAAGTTTGGAAGAAAATATTTGCAGCAATGCAGACAGAGGTAGGCAAAAATGGGTTTACAGTTGTGAGTATGCAAAGCAGAATTTATTCTTATATGTTTTATTAATTATTATTATTTTTGAAATACATTTTCATTGCTTTCAGAGAGGAAGAGAGAGAGAGAGAGGGAGAGAGAGACAGAAACATCAATGATGAGAGATACTCTCATTGATCGCCTACCTCCTGTATGCCCCACACTGGCGATTGAGTCTGCAACCCAGGCATGTGCCTTAACCAGGAATCGAACTGTCACCTCCTGATTCATAGGTCGACGCTCAACCACTGAGCCACACCAGGCAAACTAATTACTGTATTTATTTGTATTACAACTGTAAACCTATTTTTGCCCACCCTGTATATTTGACCAAGGACTTGTATTCAGAATATGTAATGGATGCTTACAATTCAGGAATAAGGAAAACAATCCAATTTTTAAAAAATGACCAATAGGGTGAAAGGTATATTGGAACTCTATTATCGTTACAACTTTTCTGTAAATCTGAAATTATTGCAAAATAAAGGCACATGTTAAGTGCTGCGGCAGGAATATAAAAGTGTAAGAGCTGTTCCCTGTCTCTGGGAAGCTGACGATATGGGAGAGGTGAAATTTTTTTCAAAATCCTCAAAGTGTAAGGAATGACAAATCAAATCTCATCTGCTCCCACCCCCTAGGGTAGGAAAGACAGTCTGGCACTTGTTAGTGTTTCCCCCTTCCTCTCCCATTCCATCCCTCCCCCAGCTCCCCCCCAGCTGTGGCTGCGCATAAGAAGCCCAGGCTTGCATAGGCTTGGGAAGAGTTTCCACCGTCAGTCCAGCCTTGGCTGTTCCTCCACGTGCCCTTTGTCCACTGCCTTCATGGTCTCTTCCAGGCTCATGGCTCCTCTTCTAAGCTAGGACACAGCTTTGTGGGGGTGCTCAGGCCACCACCCCTGGTGCCACTGTTTCTCACCTTCAAGGTACCCCCATTCCTGGGTGTATCTCCCTGTGGGTCATATACGTGAGGGTGTATGGCTCATTCCCCCTTCCTTTCGGCACTTTGAGAGGATCCCCTCTCTAGCTGCCCACCATACCCTCCCACCAGCTCTTTATCTACTTGATAAACATAAAGGCTAATACTCTGGGCTAGGGAAACCCAAACTCCCCGGACTCAAGCCCTGGTTATCCTTTAGGAGGATGGGGAATGCTTTTGTTTTTTCCCCTCCTTATGAGCCTACAGTCCAGATAACAAGGGACAGTGAGCTTCTCAGCCTGACTGTTCTATAACACGGCTGCAGAAGCCCAGTTCTAGAAAAAGAGAGAGGGGGAAAGTGCTAGAGGTCTGGGGGGAGTGGGATAGCCCCAGAGGGTGGTCAGTACGTGTCAGTTGAGCGTGCTGACCTTAGAAGGGCAGGGCCAGTGGCAGGCAGCCTGAGCTCCGGAAACAGACAACACCTCAGTGTGCTGGCCTTGTGCCCGGCCTGTCTGTGGTCAGCATCTTGCCAGCTGAAATGTGTGTAGTCACAGGAGAAAGGGAACGGGTTGGGTGACAGAGCCAATGGTTTCAGTAAGTGTGAGCCCAACGAAATCCTGGCTTTGGGGCCTTGGAGGGAAGTGGCAGTAGCAGAGAATCAGAAAGTTGGCCCATAATTCAGAATCAAAAGAGGGAAGGCCCTAAACCCCACCCAGCCTCTGGCCACAAGTGAGCATAAAAGGGAAACCGGTCTATTTCTTGTTGTGTGTAGTCTGTCCACCCGCTAACCCCCAGGATTTCTAAGAAATGCTTAGCCTGTTTTTGTTTTGTTTTTTATTCTCCTGGGAGCCAAATGTGTAATATTTGGGGCCACATCTTTCACTTGAAAATGCAAAAACATCCTTCCAGCTGCATCCTCCTTTTCCTTCCAGGGTCAGAATAATTGCAGGGAGGAGTTAGTTCTGAAATCAAATAGAAAGAGCTTTTGTTTCTGAAGATTAGGAAAAAGTTGTCAAAGAGCCAAGGCCTCATCTCTAAACAGAAAACGTGAAATGGGCTGAGGCCTGCTTAATAATTCAGGGACCAAACTGAGCCAACAAGAGGCTGGAGAGAATGATCAGATATACCTACACCCTTCTCTTTTTATCAGCTTGCAAATGTCCTGGTTGGCACCTGGTTGGAGAGAAACAGTTAGTGACAAAAGAAGCGAAACCATTCATTCATTCACTCATTCAATAAAATTTTCACGATTGCGTGTACAAGGTGGACCAGCTAGGAGCTAAGGATACACAGCAGCACATGTCTGGGCCTTGGAACTCTGACGCAATTCTCAAACTTGAATGTGTATCAGACTCCTGTGGATGGCTTGTTAAAACACAGCTTGCTGGGCCCCATCCCCAGAATTTCCCATTCAGTTAGTCTAGGTAGCTGGAGAAACTGCATTCCTAACAAGTTACCATGCAAAGCTAATGCCGCTGATCCTGGGGGGTCACCCTTTGAGAACCACAGGGCTAGGCAACTATTTCACCCAAACATTTTGACTTCTTGGCACAACATGGTTTGCTCAGATAAACTGGAGGAAATTTGGAGCCCTGGACCAGGTTGCTAAAACCTGGGGTTATCTGCCCAAGAGCTGTGGCCACACCCCACCCAGTGATGGGAATCAATGTATTAAGGCACACTGACCTTCACGGAGACCATCCAAAGGCCTTGTCATTGACCTGTGATAGGAGGGAGTGTAGCTTTTTTTTAAAAAAAGTATTTTTTAATTGATTTCAGAGAGGACAGGAGAGGGCGAGAGAGATAAGAGACATTAATGATGAGAATCATTGATCAGCTGCCTACTCCACTCTAGGGATAGAACCTGATTGAGAATTGAACTGTGACCTCCTGGTTCATAGTCGACGCTCAACCACTGAGCCTCACCGGCTGGGTGGGAGTGCAGCTTTGAGAGATCTTATGTTGACTTCCCTTTGGACATCTAGGCTTCATTTGACCACCAGCCTAGTGCAAGCCTATATAGTTCCGGGCGCCCGAGCCTGGGGTAGGTTACAAGGTGGCCTTCCATAGTTGTCTTCCCTTCATCTGGAGCCTCTGCTGCTCACTTCCTGTCATGTTTTTAACAACCCTAAGCATGCTCACGTTGAGCTGTCAGTTGGGCCCTTGTAACACAGAAGCGTCGGATGGAGCTCCATGGGGCCCGACTGCCGCTGAGGCCAGTGTGCCGCCAGGAGTAAGGGCAGGGAGGAGGGGGTGGGTGGGTGACATAATCCTTTGCACCAGGAGCCTTCGCAATGCATTTGAGGAGGGCATACTGGGCAGAGGAATAGCTGATCCAAGGCTGGATGCGGACCCATAGGCCAAGTGACCGATCATCTTGTAAGTCAAAGTATTTATTTTCTAACAGCTTTATTGCAACATAACTCACATACCATATAACGCCCCCCTCTAAAGTGTACAATTCAGTGGTTTTTAGCATATTCACAGAGTTGTGCACTTCACAATCAACTTTACCACATTTTCAACATCCTAAAAGGAACTCCGTAACCTTCCAGTTCCCACCCTTCCCAACCCTCCCCCAGTCCGAGGCCACTGCCAACCTACTTTCTGTCTCTATTCTTGACATTTCATTTAAGTGAAATCATACTCTTTGTGGTCTTTCGTGACAGGCTTCAAAAGTACTTTTGACAGGGAAATGTGACAACCTATATTTGGGTCCAAACTGTGATTGGTAGAAACCCCAGGTGAAGAGAGTTCATTAAGGAATAGTTGCTTAACTCTGGAGCCTCCATTATCTTAGGGTGCTAATTCCCACCTCACAGGGCTGTGGTGAGGATGTGAAGGGCCGGCCCAGGCCCGGAACCCAGCTATGGAGCAGCCTCAGATCAAAGCAATGTTATTATGAGTCAATAGCATCCTGTGGCTTTTTAAAAGTTCAACTGTGAGCTAGGGTTGTATAAGAGGTATTTTTCTTGCCTCTCATCCAGGAGGTTCTGAGTGGGTGCCAAAGCCAGCAAAGCTGAGCTCTAGGCTCTTCTTCACCAAAGTGGTGCAGAAACTTTCAGCCTCTTTGAGATGGCTCCTGCTGCCCAAGAGTGAGGAGACTTTCTGGGGTCCTCTAGGGACCGCTGTCTCCTCTGAATTCCCAGATTCCTTCTCCCCCGATTTCTCTGAAGGTCATGCCAGGACCTCTGCTGGTGACTCCACGTGGCAAGGCAGAAGGCTTCTCACCTGTTCCCTGTGAGCTGGTTGTCTTTGTGGCTGCAATAGCAACAGCCCCATTTCAGCGCCACTGCCAGAAATCCTCTCCTTGTGCTGCGTCAGACCCGTGCTTGTCCCCCGTAGGGCACCCTGGGAGGCCCAGAACGGGCCAGCAATGACCTCTACTCAAGCCTTTGAGGGGGGGGGGGGGTGCTCTTTCAGTGGCCACTTTTCCGAACTCAGGACAGTGACAGGAATGCCAGGAACCAGGCTTCCCTTTGTCCTTCCAGAGGGAATGCTCCTCAGGCCATAGAGCCATCACCCTCCTCACCTGCCAGAGGCTAAAACCAACAAGTAGTTAGCATAATTATGCAAGAAGTCGCTGGAAGGCTAATGGACTTTGATATTCAGCAAGGGCTAAAAATCAGCATAATATTGCCCTGCTTTTGGCCAAATGGCTGAAGGCTATCCCCTAACCCAGTGGTTGGCAAACTGCCCTAACCTGATAATCCTTTTATTGTTTACCAAACTTTACCATTGATATGCCTGTTTGCTTTGCTAAAGGGCAAATGTGTATTCTAGTAAACTAGAGGCCAGGGGCGTGAAATTCGTGCATGGTGGGGGGTGGGGGCATGTCACCTCAGCCCAGCTTGCACCCTCTCCAATCCGGGACCCC
This sequence comes from Corynorhinus townsendii, assembly GCA_026230045.1. Classification (NCBI taxonomy): domain Eukaryota; kingdom Metazoa; phylum Chordata; class Mammalia; order Chiroptera; family Vespertilionidae; genus Corynorhinus; species Corynorhinus townsendii. The sequence continues at coordinate 131,948,863 of JAPDVU010000007.1, read as the reverse complement.
TCAGACATCCCTCTCACAATCCGGGACTGCTGGTTCCTAACTGCTCACCTGCCTGCCAGCCTGATCACCCCTAACTGCGCCTCCTGCCAGTCTGGCCGCCCCCAACTGCCCCCCCCCCCCGCCAGCCTGATCACCCCTTAACTGCCTCTGCCTGCTAGCCTGATCGCCCCTAACTGCCCCCCCTGCCACCCCTGCTGGCCTGATTGCCCTCAACTGCCCTACCTGTCCCCCACTCCCCCGCTGGCCTGGTTGCCCCCAACTGCCCCCCCCCCCCCACTGCTGGCCTGATTGCTCCAAACTGTCCCCTGGTCACCCCCAACTGCTCCCCCTGCCGGCCTGGTTGCCCCACACAGGCTACTGTTTGGTCATTACTGTGAGGGTGTCCTGACCAATTTGCATATTACCCTTTTATTAGTATAGATAAAAGCTTATGGGTCCGAGGTTTCAGAGAGCCTCTCAACTAGAGAGTAATGTCTCCGCCTGGCTCCCCATGCCTTCTAAATTTATATTTCTTGTCTAGTATATCCGTTTGTATGCAGCCCCTTCTCCAGACCTTGAACCCTAGCTGCAAATGGATGCAGCATTCACACTTGACAGTTGCAGAACAGAATCTGGGGTCATGAGGGAGTGGTGTGCCTGGGGTCCTGCAGGTCTGGGAATGGAGGCAGCTGGGTAATCCTTAAGGCTGGGGTGGGGTGGACGGGGAGGAGAAGGGGAGCTGAGAAGAAGGTCATGGAGGAGGGAGGGTAATGAGAACTTTCCCTCTTGAACTGTGTCCAGTGAGGTGTGAATCTAGCATCCCTAGGGAGGGGTTGAGTGGCTGCCAGGGGACAGTAACCAGAGCTATGGACAGCACCCGCCCTTCCCCGGTGCCCTGCCGGCTGCTGGCTGAGATGAAGCTGAAGGTTAGTCAGGACTACCTGGGCTGCTGGGTGGAGCAGAGCAGGATCTTTTTAGTGTAGGCCTAAAACCTATCCCCCCCTCCCCCCACCGGCCCCCCAAAAGCTCAGCATACGGGAGACACCCAGGGAAACAGAAGCCGCGCCTCAGCTGCTGGCCTGGGGCCCACATGGCTGAGAGGCCTGAATTATTAAGCCCTGGGAGAGAGGCTGGCTGGCACCCATGCCAAGGGGAAACCAATCGCCCGACAGGTGCTCCCTTCACAATCACCTAGGGGGTGAAGAATTCAGCTGCTTCCAGTTCAGGGGCCTCCAGTGTGACCACAACTGTAAACAGGGCATCTGACTGGCCTTGGGGGGGACCCGGCCAGGCTGTCCCTGCCTCCCCAGCCGGATTTCTCAGGCTCTTTGTTTACAGGTTGCGGCTCACCCCTCCCTGGGCTCTGAGCTCCCCTGTCACACACATTTTCTGCATTCCTCTTCCTGCAGAGCAGCTTTGCTTCTCCCCGCTCCACAAAGGAACACCTTGCAGCAGCCCAGGGCCAAGGTTTCCAGAGCCTCCCGTTTCATGGGTCCTGTCACCCAGGGCCACCCGCACTCAGAAGTCAGCCTGCTGCTGGCTGGCAAGCCACCCCACAACTTCTTGGAGCTTACTCTGGGGTGCCCCTCTGAGCAGAGAGTGAGTCCCATAAGGTCCCATTTCTAGTGCTTGGAAAAGAAAGGTGAAGGGACCCACCTGAAGCTGTGGAGGTCAGATCGGTGCCTGTGAAACCTAGAGGGACAGATGCCAGGCCCCACGGCGCCTTTCTGCAGCGGGTCTAAAACGCTGGGCCAAGAAAGAGCCTGGTGCGCCCCAGGGTGATGCAGGTGGTCTGGGGAGCCAGAAACCCCTCCCGGGTTTTCTTTCTCGCAGTCCTTTCTCTAAATGCCCATGTTCCTGAGAACTCCCGATATCCTACCAGCATGAGGACCAGCTAGCTTCCTCTGCACAAGAGGCCCCCCGGGGCCCCTCACTTCTGCGACACTGCCGCTCACTATCTCCTCCCCCGCCTGGTGCTGGGCCTCACATCCCCTGCTTCCCTTCATCGGGACAGTTAAGAAAAGTTGTCTAAGACTTGGAACCAGGGCACAGGGACCCCAGCAAGCCCTAGAGTCATGCTGGGGTGGACATTGTCCAGCAGGCCTGCTCTGGGGAGGTGCCTGGTTTTCTGGGAGTGTGTGCCTTGGTTTAACTTTCGGTTTACTATTGATTAGGGTACTGTATAGCTTTATTTGGGAAACGTAGAAAACTGGTAGCAATGCAGGATTGATGTAGAGTAGTGCAAATATAAACATTTTAGTCAGAAGGCTCGGGTTTTATTTTAATTGATATAATTCAGCAATTATTTCAATATTCTCCCCCCCCCCCGCATTTATTTTAGATACTTAAGTATCTCCTGTACTTTTTGAACTTGCTTTACCATCCTGCTGGTTTTCTCACGAATTAACTAAACGTATTTTTGATACACATGCAGTGTACCGTTGTGTGAAAGCCAAGTTTTAAAATTATAATTTAAAAAATGAACAGATAGGATCATGGGCTTCTTTTTCATATACAGTTCCGTGAGTTTTAACGCCTACAAAGACTTGTGCAACCTCCTCGCACAGCCAGGATATAGAGCAGTTTCGTCACCCCGGAAAACTGCCTTGTGCCAGACCTGCAGAAGCAGTGTTTTGGCTTTGTGTGCATTTAAAAAGACACACATTATAAAAGCTACCATGTTAGCCGTCTTTAAGGTGCAGTTCAGTAGTGTCGAAAATATTTGCATTGCTGTGAGACAGATCTCCAGGGCTTTTTGCATCTCATAGAACTGAATCTCTATGCCCGTTAAAAAAACAACTCCCCTTGGCCTCCTCCCCCAGCGGCTGGCTGGCAACCACCGTTCTAACTTCCCATGTCTAGGAATGTGACCACTTTCGATATATCACCTAAGTGGAATCATAGAGTGGTTGTCTTTCTGTGACTGGCTTAGCATAGTGCCCTCAAGCTTCATCCGTTTGTGCTGTCTTTGACTTTTTGAAAATTATTCTTTTCAGGAAAACGCAGAAGGATGTCAGTGATTAGGGTGCTGCTGGTCTGCCCATCTTTCCCAGTCTCCCAGCCTGTGGTTGAGTCCCTATCTGTCTCCTAGGGAAGGGCTTGGGGTCTCAGAATTAATCAACAGGGTGCTCTGAGGACATCTGGCGGTGTGGGTAGTGAGGTTAACTCCAAGAAGGGTAAATAATTGAGCTGAGCATGGGCACCCAAGCCAGATGTCCTATTAGCTCCTTACTTCAAAGGCAGGGATGAAAGAGCCGTCACCCTTGGCATTTGCACAAGGGTCTCCTCAACAATGAGCATGGGAACCTGGCCTATAGGAAGAGCTCTGCAATCTTTGGGGGGAGGGGGGGGGCGGTGAGCCAGTGTGGATAGAAACAGCAGGGCCAGCCACATGGGATGGGAACCCCTAAATAATTTACTTGGGCCTCCAAAATACAGTCAGACATTCATTCTCTCTCTCTCTCTCTCTCTCTCTCTCTCTCTCTCTCTCTCTCTCTCTCTCTCTCTCTCTCATCCTAAGCTATTTTTCACTCTGCATTCAGAACCTGTGGTATGTGTAACAGCCAGGAAGTCTTCATTGGTTTAAAATCCATAACTATGCTGTGTCCACACCTGTGTGTCTCCCCCTCCTCAGAAGCCTCGTTGTCTCTGCCAGGAGAGGTGTGTGAGGCGACTGCTAAGGAAAGGAGCCTTAGATACTGGCTCCCACTGTCCCCAGGAGCCCTCGTGGTCCTGGGAAGCCACTGAAACACCTGGACACTTGGTTTCCCCTCTACCAAGCGTCCTGACAGTCCGTTACCCAGCTGTGTATTCCACCTGGATTCCTAAGTTCTCTTTTCACATGTTTTATCTCTGTGGCAACTGTATCACATACTAATTACAGTGGGACAATATGTGTAAACTGGGGCTGTGCAAGCTCGCAGCAAACACGGTCACGCTTAGCTTCCAGACTAAACCAAAAGTTTCCTCCAGGGAGAAGCCTCATCTATCCATCTCAGAGCCCCTCTGTGTGTCTATCCTACAGCCTCCGGCATGGAGATGCTCAGTGAGCCCTGACTGGCGTCTGCTTCTTTAAGATGCTTTTTTCCCAAGAAATCTAACCCAGGGCAAATTTAGAGGGGAGGCTTCTTGGTTTAACTCAAACACCTTGTTGCAGGTTGGGTTGGCTTAGGTTGTTAAATAGCACACATTGTAAATAATCACCAAGGGACAGCGGGGTACCTCGTGTGGGGAGGTGGACCCTTTCAGAGCAGGCTAGGATTGGGCTGCCAAGGGTAGGGTACGTATGACACGTCATAGGCATGTGGCAGAGGCTCCTGAGACCACGGTTGTATGCAAGGGAAGGGGTGCGTGTTGGCATGCACAAATGGAATTTCAGGTATCTGCTTTGCGTGAGAACCTGCTGGGAGTACTGGAAGAAATGAAAAGAACTTTGAGGATTAGCTGCTGGACTTTAGGAGAGCAGGTTTACAGCTCTAGGGGGTGGGAGCAGAGAGACAAAGATGACCTTGACCCCTAAAGAGTATGCAGCTGGGTGGGCAAAATGCTCACTCCAACAGAGAAGGCTGTGGTTTGAAATTGATGGGGAGGAGTCTCTTGAATGCTCCCCTGAGTGGTTGATGGTTGATGACTTTTGACCCAGCCGGGGATAAAGAGAGGAGACTGTAGTAGAAAGTAATTCCCATCTGCCTCAGAAGAGAACTGTCTGAACCCGCAGGCCTCCAGCTGGCAGGGGCCACGTCAGCCCTCGCCAACAGCAATCTCTAGGCCCATTTACTCCACAGAGAGGAGGAAGTTTCTCTCCCCCCGCAGCCTAAGGCACTCTTCCCTGCCTCCCACAGGATGACTGACAGTGAGAACACACCTTTCTGTTAGGGACAGTCACCTCGTCGCTACTCACCTACCCGAAATGTGTGGCCTGATCCCCTTGACTCAGACAAGATAACCATGAACGTCTCCAGTCTGGATTTCAGTCTCAGAGTCACAGACCAGTCTAAACAGCACCTTTCTTTGCCCACTGCATTGTCACAGCCTTTCTTCCAGCCTGGGGTAGGGAAAAGGTCAAGTCTGTCATCACCGAGTCGCCGCATCTCCCATGAACAAATGTTGGGCAACCCAATATCCACATCTCCCAGGAGCCAATGATTATTTTCAGCCTCAGAGCAGCCTCAAACCAGATTTAAGAAAAGAAAATACCTAAGCCACGCGTCTAACTTGTTTGTGGGCAGCTCTGCCCATACACCCAATGAGTGTTCCCAAACAGAGCTCAGAAGCATCATATTTGAGCTTCTTCAAGAAAAACGCTGGCTGTTTGCCTCGCATCCAGTTGATTGCAAGTTCTGTTCGATGTGGGTAAACTTAGCAACACCAGGAGTGAACCCTAATGTACACGATGGGCTCTTTTTGGTAATTATGACTCATCGATGCATGTTCTTCAGTTGTAGCAAATATACCAGTATGGCAAGAGATGTTGATAATGGGGCAGGCTATGCATATATGGGAACTCTCTGTACCTTCTCTTCATTTGTTCTGTGAATCTAACACAGCTCTATAGAAGCATTGAACAGACCATCAAACCTCAGAGGGAAAGCAGCAGAGGGTTGGAGGGCAGGGTGGTGGTAAGAGATCAACCAAAAGACTTGTATGCACTCATATAAGCATAACCACTGGACACAGACAATAGGGGGGTGAAGGCCTGTGCTGGGAGGCGGGAGCAGGCTGGGAGAGGTCAATGGGGGGAAAAGGGGACATATGTAATCATCCTAACAATTAAAAAAAATTTAAAAAGCTCTAAAAAAATGATCTTAATTTAAAAAATATTTTTGAGTGCCTTGGTACCAGGCTTGACAGGAAAAGGTTTCAGAGACTAAGACCGATATAAGGCTGACTTCTGGAGGCCTCTCTGCAGGTAGGTGCGAATGCCAGCCAGACCCACGGCCCATTGGATAATCAGACTCAAGCTCGTTTTAACCACTCAAGAAAGGCAGGAGCAATGGGTGACTTGAGGCCAATATAGTTTCAATCCAGCTCCCCACTGCCTTACCTGCTATCCTCTCTACAATCATCACCTACTGGGACAGGGGTGTGGGGCTCGGCTAGGAGGATTCTTTTCTGTTCCTGCCTCGGAGAGGCTGCTACAGATGTTGCTGACCATTTTGTTTGGGGCAGAGAAGGAAGCCAAATAGGTGAGTCAAGTCTTAGAGCAATGACCAGGTAAGGGCTTCAGGTCGCCTTGGGGCTCTGAATCTGGAATCAAGAGCCAGGACCTATGAAGTCAGGATTGGAAACTTTTCTTCCTTGCCAGAAAAATTGCCACTCCAGAGAGAGACAGGAAGTCATCTTTGGGCCTGAGCCTCTCTTTGTTCCTGCCTTCCTTGAGTGGTCAGAATATTCTACAATACAGACCTCAGATAGGTGAGAAAAGTGGCCGTCCAGTCAGACTGAGCTTGAAACAGCCAGACAGGAAGGGGAGAGCTGGAGCTCTTGGGCCTGATTTTCCAAAGAGGCGTGGTGGTGGGTGGGATATGGACCTGTCTGCAGAGAGGCCTCCGGAAGTCAGCTTATCTGGGGCATAGCCTCTGAAGCCCTTTCCTGTGAGCCTGACACCAAATATACTCAACTTTCGACAAACAGCATGACCTTTACTTAATAAAGGCTGGGGAAAGCCAGGGCAAGTGTTCCCACATTGAGGTGCTTCATAGACGACGTGGCATCTTCTGTACCCGAGGATGACATGAGCAGCCCACTGTCACCTGAGTCATTTTTTCCAGGTGTGGTGAATGGGAAAGCAGCCAGCTAATGTCATGGAAAAAGCCCTGGATTTTAGTCTCCATCAGAGGTTGGCTAGCCACACAGACTGCTGCTGTTGGCAAGCCCACCTCCGCACACTCACTTGTGATGTGGGAGGTGGAGAGGGGCGTGATCCGTGCCTGGTGCTTCTCACCCAGAATGCATGCACTCATAGATGTGAGAGCACTTGAAAAAAAGCCACGTGCCATTGATTCGACAGGCAGGCTGGGTGGAGAATATACACCGGACTTAGTGTTTAAGAACTCAGGTTGGATCTGAGCTACTTCTTAGTCATGTCAATTCAGGCAGGTTGCTAAATGTCTCAAGGCCTCAGTTTCCTCACCTGTGAAAATGGGTACAACCACCCTATACCTAACTCCTTCAAGGGGTGGCTTAAATGAAATAGAATATGCGAGAAGTGCTGTTATCTGATACTGCCCAAGGGAAAGGCCTCTTACTTGGATTAATGCATCAGGACACATCTTGACCCCCACAAGCCCACCCTCTCTGGTTGCCCTGGCAACCTGGACCGAGGCTGCCAGCTTCCTGCCGGGGTTTTCCTGCCTGCTCTAAGTTTCAGTTTCCTCTCTCGAACTCAGTCCCAGGACGGAAGTGTGGTGGGGGTGTCTGGATTTCAAAAGCAGGGCCCTCTGGCACGGTTTGCCACACCTCTCCCTGCTTTGTGAAATAGAGAAGAGAGCCTGGTTATACATCTCACTCATTTTTCTGCTTTCTTTGCATGACTCAGTTTTGGGAGTAATTCAGTTGCCTGTGCTGTCTGCAGGCAGGACCCGAGGAAGTCTGGGTGTCCCTATAACAGTGGGATGCATTCACTGGGTGTCCTTACAGGCAACTGTCACAGGTTAAAATTTCTCCACGGGTGACCCACTCCTCCGTGTCTGGGTCTCATGTTTCATGCAAAAGGCTTGGTTGTTGCCACAGTCTTCAGGAGCAAATTCAGGAACCAGCCCGGGAGGACTTTGTAACTTCCCCAAGAATTGCTATTTTTACCATCCGTAGTTTCTATAATCGTTAGTTGTGAAACTCAAAAACCAAAAACGGCCTGTGTGCTTATCTGTGGGGCAACTGAAAAAGAGATGATCTTGAACCCCAGTCCCTTCCATACGAGCAGATTTCCTAGAAGGGTGGGTGGGGTAGCTGCCTGATGAAAAGGAGGCAAGTGTAGTCTTTGGGCTGCAAGGAAGCAAGAAGGCCTGAAGCCCTGGTAGAGACTGACCGGTAGGGATCTCTGCCAGCCAGGGACTTATAAAAGACAGAGAGCAATTGCCATGCTTATGTAGTTCTTGTTGGGACGGTCCCTGAGGTTAGTTTGAGAGAGCAGTGATCAGACAGCTATCAACACTGACTGACTCCTCCCATTAAGTTTGGGAGGTGGTGCTGTTCTACCATCCCCATTTTACAGGTAGGGAAACCAAGGGGCAATAACTTGGGTTAGGAATCTCAGATGCAAGTGGTTTTTAAAAAAAATTGAAGTGTAATTGACACACAATATTATATTGATTTCTGATGCACAACTTCACAATTAGACATTTGTATACTCTGCATAATGATCACCACACGTGCAGTCACCCTCTGTCACCATCCAAAGGTTATTGACTGTAGTTGATGTGGCGTTGGTTAAAGTGTGCTGCCTGCCAGGCGCCCTGCCAGGCGCTTTCCCAAGGACTGTCCCCTGTAATCCCCACCAGAGCTCCATGGGGTAGACTCTGGCATCTCCATTTTACAGGTGAGGCCCGTGAAGTCCTGCGATATTGTGATTTATAATAAGCAATCTATATTTGATCTTCCTCCTAGTTTGTGGCACACAGCTCCTAAAACTCTTAGAATGTCCTGTGAGGAGAGACCCATGAAGGTATCTGTTTGGATCGCCCCTGAGATTGGGGGCTGGTTGCCAGGAGGATCAACCAGATGATTAGAGAGTTGGAACTTTCAGTCCCACCCCACTCTTCTTTCCCCTTCCCCCCCCACCTCTGGGAAGGGGAAAGGGGCTGGAGGTTGAATCAATGGCCAAATAGCCAATGCTTTCGTCAATCCTGCCTATGTAATGAAGCCTCCATAAAAACCAAAGGGCCTGGGTTGGGAGAGCTTCGGGGTGGTGAACATGTGGAAATTCAGGGAGTGACATGTTTGGAGAGGGTGTCCTGTGCCCTTTCCCCCTACCTTGCCCTGAGTGTCTCTTCCTGAGTTACACCCTTTTGTAATAAACCTGTGATCTAGTAAGTGAAATGTTTCTGAGTTTTGGAGACATTCTAGTAAATTAATCAAACCTAACTCGGTGGAACTTCTAATCTCTAGCTGATTGGTCGGAAGTGCAGGTGACAACCTGCACTTGCCACTGGCATCTGAAGTGAGGAAGTGCAATTTTGGGGGACTGAGCTTGTGGGATCTGATGCTGGCTCCAGGTGGGTAGTATCAGAATTGAGTTGAATTGTAGCTGGTGTCAGAGAATTGCTTGTTGGTATGGGACATCCTTCCCGCACCGCCCTCCCCTCCCCCCTCCCCCCAAAAAACACACACACATTGGTGACCAGAATCCTTCAGGTCCCCGGAAGGTAATGAGCCCAGAATGCGAGTGCATCTATCTGTGTGTCGTCTGACCCCTCTGCACCATGCTGCCACTGAAGCAGAGCTGGGTTGGCCCAGCTCTTCGACTGGTTAGGATCAGCCACAGGGTCCCCATGACCATCCCAGTCCTTCGTGCTGCTGGAGGGCCATGACCCTTTCTTGGCTGGCTCACCCACCACGTAATCCCTAAGAGGTCCCAGAGACAAGAAGGAAGAGGGAACATCCAGCCAGAGAAGGGGCTGGGTCTAGCCTGGACTCGACCCCCTGTACCTAACATATTTACTGGTCTTCTCCTTACCCTGTATCCATTTGGAGAGTGTATGAGCTTGGCCCTTTTAAACCAAGGAGGTAAACATATTCACCACCTGCTGCGAATCCTGCGTTGTGCTCTTACACTCACAGAAGCGGTAACTTTTCAACAGTTTTTTTTAAAATACGTTGAAATAATGTTTTAACAGTAATATGTCAGCATCATGTTTTATGAAGACTATGAGTGAAAACTGTTTTTTCTCCTATGAAGAATCACTGTGAAATATGATGTTAATAACCATGTCATATCAGTGGGGGAAAGGAGGAACAATTCAATAACTGGAGCTAGAAAAACATTTATATGGATAAAGTTGAAACTGGAGCCCGGCCGGTGTGGCTCAGTGGTTGAGCATTGACCTATGAACCAGGAGGCCACGGTTGGATTCCCGGTCAGGGCACATGCCCTGCTTGATCCTCCGGGCAACCAGCCCCCAAAAGAAACTGGACCCCATTAACACACATGAAATAAGCTCTAAATGGATTACAGACAGGGTTGAAGCATGTTTTCATATGTTTATCCTGGTAGAAAAGATAGATGACTATCTTGTACTAGAGAAAGATTTTTCTTTCATAAATTTTCTTTATTAAAGTTCAATAAAGCACCAACCAAAAAGAGAAAAGATTGATAAATTTGACCGTATTGACTGTATTATAAAATTGAATATTCACATTCTCCATGATGTGGCATGTATATCAGGATACAGATATAAGAATATTCTTATCAGCTCCATACCAATAACAAAAATAAACAAACAAAAAACAAACCCAGAAATGTGCCAGATACTCACTGACAGGTAAATGGATGCACAATCTGGTATATTCACACAGTGGGATATTATACAACCGTAAAACTGAGCTATAACTGCATGCAGCATAGTTCCTATGATATAATCCTATTATATGTGCTGAGTAATATAGACAGTCTATAAGAGGTACCTTGTCTATAAAGTTCAAAAACAGCTAAAACTAAACATTAATTAAATATTACATTAATTAAATATAATTTAACAGTTAATTAAGCAGTAATTAAGTTTGGCATCAAAAGGAAGGAAATTATAAATACAAAATGAAAGAGGTGGGGAAAATATAGGTAAATGTCAGTTATTCATATTTTAGATCTCAGATTAAGAGCTATTTTCACAGATGCTCATACACATGTCATTTCAAAATGAATGAATAAATTACAACCAAAGAAAGCCATACTATAAAAAAAAAAAAAAGAAAGAAAATATCCATGGCCAAGTGATCAGGCTCTATGACACAAAGAACAGTTAATTAAAGGGAAGCAGCATTTTAAATGTTCTCCATCGCCCACCAGCCAGTCGTGCCAACTCCATCCCTGGTCCAGCCCTCCCCTGAACAGCTCCCATGGGGTAATCCAGCTATCTGCCATCGAGGAGCCCCCTTTGGGCTGAGGAGCTGCAAAGGGATGGTGTGTTTCTGTGGCCCAAGGATTGGAGCACATTGTTTGAAGGAGGAGCTCCCTTGTCTAGAGAGATCAGCTTGGCAGCATCTATACTGAACACAATGGCAGGGCCTGGGAAGATGCCACAGCATTGTCAGCAAGGAGCCTCTCCTCAATTAGAGGGTTAGTGATGGGCCAGCAGAGAAACACTTGCCAGGTACCTACTCACTTCCACTTGATCTTACATAGTCAGGCTTTCCTGCAACACACATGCCCACTGAGCCGTGTTAGAAGGTGACAGGAAGGAGGCCCCCTTGAGTATTGTGATCACAGGGGCAGCCTGCACCTGCAACCACACCCACCACAGATTCCACGATGGGTGGGGGAACAGGCAGGGTGGTTAAGAGACAAGAGAACAGAGAAATACTGTTATTATCTCCAAACTCGCCACCCCCATATTAGATTTGCACATGACGTTGGGGGTCTATTTTCCCCCACCTCATTCCACCAGGCCTAATTTGCTTACCAAGATGAATGATGATGGTTCTTTACAGTCTGCAGAATGCTCTGTATTACATCATTACATTGGGTCCTCCTGAAGAAACCCTGTGAGATGTTCATGATTGGTATTTTTATTTTACAGGTGGGGAAACTGAGGCTCACAGTGGCTGGGTGACTGTCTGAGGTGATAGACTTAGTGGCAGGCTTCTCAGTGGTAGGCCTTCTGACTCCCCATCCAGTGTTCTTACTCCGAGCTGTTTAATTTTCACGAAGATCTTGGCAGCTCCCAGAGTGCTAGGAAAGCATGTCCTCTCGGCAGGAAACAGTCACCACCACCACCCCACCCCCCACCCCGGGCTGGCACCTGGCTCCGTCCCACCAAAGCTGAATGGGAACAAAGGACCAGGGCCACATCCTGACCCTCTCCAGCTGGGCCAAGTGGTGGCTCTGAAAGGAAACACCCAGAGAGCGGCCTTCCTGCCTCCGAGCTGGGGCAGAGGAGCTGTGTCCGACAACAGCAGAGGTCTTCATTTTTGTGTGAGCTTTCTGCACAGTATCCCCCGGGGCCCCTGAGTGCGCTGTTTTCTCTGGTGAGTCTGGAAAAGGGCCTCTCGGGAATTGTTGCACTGTCATTTAGAACAGTTGTGTAAAAGAGATGCTTCCAAGTTTAGTGTTCTAGTTGTTTTTATCAAGTGATGATTGCTCATTGTGAAAAACAATTTGGGGAAATATAGTCAAATTAAAAGTAGGAAAAAAGAGTCACTCCATCCAGAGATAATTACTTGTTCATCATCAACTTATCCCTTGGCAGTTATCCCTTACAGATTTATAGCCAAACACATCATTCTCACCTCCCTTTGAGGCCCCCAATCGATTCTGACAGGAAGAGTTCTGTTTCTCCTCAGGGTGGAGAAGGCTACAAGAGCACAAAGTAAGCTCCCATCTGAGCAGTGAGAAATGGACAGGTACAGGCATACCTTGGAGCTACCGCAGGTTCCGTTCCAGGCCAGCACAGTAAAGCAAGTATCGCAATGAAGTGAGTTGTAATCTTTTGCTGATGGAGATCTTGCCTTCGGTTTGTAAAAGCCACATCTGTGGAGTACAATCAGGCTTGGCCTGTGTGGCTCAGTGGTTGAACATTTACAGTTCAATTCCTGGCCAGGCCCTATGCCGGGGTTGTGGGCTTGATCCCCAGTTGGGGGTGTGCAGGAGGCAGCCGATCAGTGATTCTCTCATCATTGATGTTTCTATCTCTCTCTCCCTCTCCCTTCCTCTCTGAAATGAATAAAAATATACTTTAAAAATTTTTGTTTAAAAAGTGAAGTGCAATCAAATTAGGTATCCCTGGAGCCTGCAAATCATAACTTTTTTTTTTTTAACCCACCAGAGAATTAAGGTCACAAGGCAACAAAATGAACTGAATTCTAAAGAATGACCAGCTTGTCTGAGAAGAGACAGGACAAAGGAACTATTTCACCTTTGGCCAGGACTGGCTGTGTAATCCATGGGACCCAGTAAAAATGAAATGCAGGCACCTTTTGTATGTGGAGTGCTGTTTGAATGCTCAGCTCAAGTGCCTTGACGTGGGCCCTGTCTTTGTTAGAGAACATGAGAAAGAAGTGGTTGCCGCCAATGAAGGTGAAAAGAAAGGAATTAAATTTGATGTCTGAATGTGGTTTATCATACCGGTTTGGAATAACTGGGAACCCCAGAGAGATGAGGAGCTTGTAATCATGTTCAAGCCCTTTCCCATGGGCCTCCACTAAGTGCTCACAAGAAAAACTGGAGAGAGGCAAGAGACCAAGAGTGCCACTTTTGATGGGGCAAGCATTCAAGATGATGCAGGTAGCCTGGCTCTTGGGCATAGGCAAGAAACCCTGCTCACTTCCAAAGACCCCTCTCTCATCACATAAAAGCCTTAACCAACTGGAGAAAGGGCAACGAACATTTTCTGGGAGAGGTATAGAAGCAGAATCTGGTTGCCTTTGGGGATAAGTAGGAACTTCCCACTCCTGGAAACAGGCAAAGGTCCACTGTGTCTGAACCTGCGTTGAGCATCTGCCCCCTGGTGGTCGGTGCGTGTCATAGCGACCCATCATTCTGCCGTTTGGTTAATTTGCATATTATGCTTTTATTATATAGGATGTACCTAAGTCTAATTGAATAATGATAGAGCGACCAGGAATTTATGCTCTAACTTTGGATATACAGTTATGGTGGAAGATTTAAAACAATCCTTATAATCAGAAAGATCCACCAGGTAAGGGGGAAAACCAATAAAATCCCAGAGGAATGGACTATTTCATTAACAAATTAACTACAGTAATGTAACTGGGCACCCTTTGAACAGAGTGAGAATAGGACAGGTTCTTTGTGGGTAGAATGGGATCCCACCATTTTAGGGACACCAGATGCCCCTCTGAAAGCATTCTCCTTCTATCTGCCACTGACCTTTAAATCCAGATGAGAAACGAACCCTCTGCTTTGAGGCTTTGTTCTCGGCTCAGACATCTCCTAGATCTTGGAAGCATCTTTATTTTAAACTATGGCGATCACATCTCTTCAGCAGAAGGTTGCTTGTTAAATTCTACCCCAAGAAGAGCTTTGATAAGGAATATACGGGGCAGAGCATGAATTCAAAGAAATGGTGCAGGAGGGGTAAGAGATGTGAGAGAGGAACCCAGAAGATATTCAAGGGGCTATTCCTGCTTCACTTCAAGGCCGTCCGTCTGCTCTGCCTTGTAGTCGGGGGTGCCAGCTCCCAGACCTCTCTTCCAGTCCTTTCCCATCAGTTCACCACACTGACATTTAAATTGTAGCATCATGGGTGACGGGACAAAGTGTTCTATTTCCTTTCAGCCTAGCTCCCGAGACAAGCAGCTGCTACTCATGGAATTTCTCAAGCTCCAAGCATAATGAAGTGTGACTTTTAGCCCTGAAAAAAAAAAAATCTGAATTTTAATTGGAAAGCTCCTGGGCGAGCAAGTCTCCTTGACATTTGAAAGCGTAAACCTTATCTGGAGCAGCTCCTTGGAGGCTCCTTGTTGAACTTGAGTCATTTGAGAACCCACTGTAGGGTTATTTCTCATTTGTTTTTCAATTACACAGCAGCAGAACATTAATTTAGGCTATAAGGGCTTTTTCCATTAATCTACCAAAGAAACCGACTTTAAGATTAAATGGCCATATTTTACAGAGAGAATAATAAAATAAATATGGCACTGGCTTTCTTATACTAGTTCCCTCTTGTTGTTATTGATATGCAAGGAACATCAGCCTGAGACCTCAGAGTTCTCTCAGCTGTCTCAAACCTCCGGCTCCAAATTTATCTTTTCCCGTGGCTCCCCTGCTCTGCCATGACACTCAATAACTTCCGTTTTCTCAGCTCTGCCTATTTCTAGCTTCTTCCTTTGTCCCATTTGTATGTATTACAAGAATGACCTCACTGTGGGGTCACTATTTTTCAGTTATCAAAGTTTCTTAATTTGGGTATGTCTACAGTAGACATACCTTTAAAATTTTTTTTTATTGATTTCAGAGAGGAAGGGAGAGGGAGAGAGAGGTAGAAACACCAATGATGAGAGAGAATCATTGATCAGCTACCTCCTGTACGCCCTCTACTGGGGACCGAGCCCACAACCTGGGCATGTGCCCTGACTGGGAATCAACCTGTGACCTCCCGATTCATAGGTCAATGCTCGATCACTGAGCCACACTGGCTGGGCCAGATATACTTTTTTCCCCCCCATTACAAATAGCTACTATAAGGTACAAAACCATTATGTTAGGCATTTTGAAAATTGTCACACAACCATGTACCAAATGAACTAAAAAAAAAGAAAAATCTGGGGGCTTTGGCTAGAAATAAATGATAAATGTTTTTCAAGGGTCTTAGAGTTTGCAGAGCATAAACACAACTAGGCAATACCCAGAGTGTTCCGAAGAAGAAGGAAAAGCTAAGAGTTCTTACAGGAAACGTACATCATTGAGAAGAATCAGTTCAGCATTCTTAGCCCTAGGATTGGTCTAGGATGGTTATTAGTCAGATGTCAGGTGGGCTGGAAAATGAATGTCAGGTGGATTTCAGGTAGTCTTAATACGTGAGTCCTTCAGGGGGCAATCGGAGGGTTTTCTGGAGGTCTGGTGTACTAGTATATCCAGGCATTGACACAGGATTAGAAAGCTTAAAAATTTAAGCCCCAGGCTAATTAGAACAAGAACAGAATTGTTTCTTCATGCCTCAACCTTGGCAATATTAACAATTTTGGCAGCTTGGTTAAAGTGACTTCATTATATATTTTCCCTTATCTTCACTCTTTCCTCACATATACGCTTGGTATTATCATTCCCCTTTCTCAGATGACATTCTGGTTATCTATAGAAATCACTTCCCAAACTTTGGTGGATTAAAACGACTACTTATAATTATATGCTTAGAAGTCTCACATGTAGTTGCAATCAGATGGCAGCTGGGACCGGAGCTGGAGTTATCAAGACTGAACATCTGCCCTAACCAGTTTGGCTCAGTGGATAGAGCATCGGCCTGTGGACTCAAGGGTCCCGGGTTTGATTCTGGTCAAGGGCATGTACCTTGGTTGCAGGCACATACTCAGTGGGAGTGTGCAGGAGGCAGCTGATCAATGTTTCTCTCTCATTGATGTTTCCCTCTATCCCTCTCCCTTCCTCTCTGTAAAAAATCAATAAAATCTATTAAAAAAAAAAAAAAAGACTGAACATCTTAGGTGGCTTCTTCATTCATGTGTCTGATGCCTCACTTAAGATGATGAGAACAGCTGGAAGCGGGCTGAACATCTGCATCTCCACATAGCCTCTCCTTGTTGGGCTTCCTCCTAGCATCATAGCATCAGCAAAGATGAACTTCTTACATCTACTGGCTTCCCCAAAGTAGTGCACTGGGAGGCTAAGGCTTCTTATGACCTAGCTTCTTATGACTTCTGATGCATCCCATTGGTTATTATATGCAGCCCAGTTCAATGTGGGAGGGAACTTCAGAAGAATGGAAATACTGTGAGAGACAAAGTTCATTGTGGAGGAAGGGCATTTTGCAGACTAGCTACTGTAGGTGAAGAGATTGAGGCTCTGAAAGGTTATGTAATGAACTGCCAGTAAGTGGCTAAATTGATACTTGAACCTAATAGGTCTGTCTGACCCCAAAACCTTTCTTCTGTATCATTCTCTTTCTTGTGATTGCTTCTTTTGGTTCTCTAGTATAGCATCTTAAATACTGTCTCTAGATGGCCTCTTTTAACCTTTGCCAGGCTGCTGACCGCATCAACAGTGGCTTAGCTGTTTACAGAGAAGAAATCAGGGAAAATGAGTAATGCAACTACCCCAAACTCCATTTTGTGTTTTATATATATACTAGAGGCCCAGTGCATGAAATTCATGCACGGGGGCAGGGGGTGTCCCTCAACCTGGTCTGCACCCTCTCCATTCCAGGACCCCTTGGGAGATGTCCGACTGCCTCTCGCAATCTGGGACTGCTGGCTCCTAATAACTTACCTGCCTGCCTGCTTGATCACCCCTAACCTCCCTGCCTGCCTGCCTGATCACCCCTAACCAGCTCTGCCTGCCTGCCTGATTGCCCCTAACTGCTCCCCTACTGGCCTGATCACCGCCAACTGCTTCTCTGCTGGCCTGATCACCCCAAACTGCCTCTGCCTCACCCTGTACCCGGGACCCAGGATTCCCTCCTCTGGCTGGTCACAGGCACCCAGGACCCAGGCCGGCTTTGCCCGGCCCACATTGCCAGGCATTGGCACCTGGGACTGAGGAAAGGGCAGCTTGCCCCTTTCTGGGCCACAGCCGCAGGCGCTGGTGCCCGGGACCGCAGGGCAGACAGCTTGTCTCTCTCCCGGGCTGCAGCCTGGCTGGTCCCCATTCCTCTCTCCCCAGTGTTGAGTTTCTGAGACGTGAGGGCATGATGACCATTTGCATATTAGCTCTTTATTATGTGTGTGTGTGTGTGTGTGTGTGCACACATTAGAGGCCTGGTGCATGAAATTCATGCACAGGGGGAGGGGGTGTCCCTCAGCCCAGCCTGCACCCTCTCCAATCTGGGACCCCTCGAGGGATGTCCGACTGCCCACTGGGATTGGGCCTAAATGGGCAGTCGGACATCCCTCTCACAATCCAGGACTGCTGGCTCCTAACTGCTTGCCTGCTTGCCTTCCTGATTGCCCCTAACCACTTCTGCCTGCCAGCCTGATCACCCCCTAACCACTCCCCTCCCAGCCTGATTGATGCCTAACTGCTCCCCTGCCAGCCTGTTTGCCCCTAACTGCCTTCCCCTGCAGGCCTGGTAACCCCTAACTGCCCTCCCCTGCATGCCTGGTCACCCCTAACTGCCCTCCCCTGCAGGCCTGGTCACCCCTAACTGCCCTCCCCTGCAGGTCTGGGTCCCCCCCAACTGCCCTTCCCTGCAGACCCAGTCACCCCCAATTCCCCTCCTCTGCTGGCTGGGTCACCCCTAACTGCCCTCCCCAGCAGGCTTGATCACCCCCAACTGCCCTCCCTTGCAGGCCTGGTCCCTCCCAACAGCCCTCCCCTGCTGGACATCTTGTGGTAGCTATCTTGTGTCCACATGGGGGCAGGATCTTTGACCACATGGGGGCAGCCATCTTGTGTGTTGGAGTGATGGTCAATCTGCATATTACTCTTTTATTAAATAAGATAGAGGTCTGGTGCATGGGTGGGGGCCAGCTGGTTTGCCCTGAAGGGTGTCCCGGATCACAGTGGGGGTTCCCTTGGGGTGTGGGGCGGCCTGGGCGAGGGGCCTGTGGTGGTTTGTAGGCTGGCCATGCCCCCCGGTGACCCAAGCAGAGGCCCTGGGATCTGGGATTTATTTATCTTCTACAATTGAAACTTTGTAGCCTGGAGTGGAGCCAAGCCTTCAGCTCGCTCAGTGGAGGCAGCCATTTCTGTTGGGATTTATTTATCTTCTATAACTGAAACTTTGTAGCCTTAAGCGGAGGCCAAAGCAGGCCAGGGCTGCAGAAGCTTGGCTTCCTCCATCACTGCGGGCAACCCTAGCTGCCTGCTCTCTCCAGCTCTGTGGCTGCCATTTCTGTTGGGCTTTATTTATCTTCTATCATTGAAACTTTGTAGCATTGAGTGGAGGCCTGGGCTGGTAGGGGCAGGCGGAAAGCTTGGCTTCCTCCATTGCCAGGGAAACCCAAGCCTCCTTCCTGCTCTCTGTGGCTGCAGCCATCTTGGTTGGGTTTATTTGCATATTCCCTCCTGATTGGCTGGTGGGTGTGGCTGGTGGGTGTAGCAGAGGTATGGTCAATTTGCATATTACTCTTTTATTAGATAGGATATATATATATATTTATTTATTTAAAAATATTTTTATTGATTTCAGAGAGGAAGGGAGAGGGACAGAGAGATAGAAACATCAATCATGAGAGAGAATCATTGCACATACCCCAACTGGGGATGGAGCCTACAACCCAGGCATCTGCCATGACTAGGAATTGAACTATGACCTTCTGGTTCATAGGCCAACGCTCATGGGATTATATTTTAAGGATGAAACAGCCTATGTTCTTCACCACAAAGGATATTTCATGAATGGCTGGGCAGTTCTGCTGTCTGCAGAGGATTCTAAAATGTCTCTCTTTAAAAAAAATTATATATATATATATATATATATATATATATATATATATTTCAGAGGGGAAGGAAGAGGGAGAGAGAGATAGAAATATCCATGATGAGAGAGAATCATGGATCAGCTGCCTCCTGCAAGTACCCCTCTGGGGATCGAGCCCACAACCCGGGCATGTGCCCTTGACCAGAATTGAACCCGGGACCCTTCATTTCGCAGGCCAATGATCTATCCACTGAGCCAAACTGGCTAGGGCTTTCCTGTAGTTTTTAAAGCACATCCATATATTTTATCAGCCAAAATAAGCTGGGTTATGCTGCAAAAAAGAAAAAAGAAAAGAAATAAATCTCAGTACAGTCAAACCTCAGTTCTCTAACATCTCCCATCTCAAACAACTTAGTTCTTGACCAAGTTGTTCACGGGGAAAAATGTCTTGGTTAACTTCAGTTCTTGATTTGACAGCCACAAAGTGACAGACAAGATCTATTGGTGTCTGAGATCGCTTCTATTTCTCAGGCCACAAACAAAGGTGAGAATGCACCAGTATGAGTCAGTTTACAGCTAAAGCCTTGCCTTACCTGTTAACATCTCAGGAAATTGTGCTGTGGATATTGTGTGTGTATGTGTGTGTGTGTGTGTGTGTGTGTGTGTTTGTGTGTGTGTGTTTGCTTTTGTTGCTGGTGAAATGGCTGATTAGCACAATTTTAAAACATAAAGAGGCCATCAAGAGAGCTAATGTTGCTAAGGCTGTGAAAGAAACAATGATCACAAGCAGCTGAAGAAGTGAAAAAGACCTGTTGTGGATTTGGATAAATGAAAAGCAGCTAGTCAATGACAGCATTTCAGAGGCGATGAAATGTGAAAAAGCGAGGATGCTACATGCTGGCCCCTGAAAGACCCCTGGAACCAGTGCTGCCAGTGATTTGTTTAAGGCTTGTGGGGTGGTTCTGTAAGTTTAAGAACATAAGTGTTTGTTTATAGGGTAAGCAGTACATTAGGCATGTGCTGTATACAAGAAAATCATTGCCTGGAACTGATCACATGACTCTCCCCAACCACAAGGACACCATGTATAATCCTAACATGTGCCCAGAAGGGGATAAACCTGAAATGACTATATGACAAAACCACTAAAGGTTGCCACATATAAATGACCTTTTAGGGTTTCTTAGCAGTCCCAAGATGCAAGGAGCTGGGTAATTATCCTCATTTTCCAGAAGTACAGAGGAGGCAACAGTGGCAGAAGAGCTTAATATATAGTATGTGAATTATGTCTCAATGAAGATGTTATAAAAAATAAAGACAGGTGAAAAACAGAGGAGCAGGCTATATGATTATAGGCAAAACAACCCTCTCTTTTACAAGACTCGTTAATATACAGCACCTTCAGGTTCCCACCCTGCTCATAACCCTGCACTCGAGAGAGGCAGAAGGTATAATGCAAGGGCTCTCAACGTGGGGTCCCCAAATAGAGGGAGATGGTTCACAAACTCACCCCAAAATTGTAAGCAAAACAAGTGTGTGTCAATGTTCATTTTAGGAGAGGAAGGATCCACCGTTTGCATCAACTTCCCAAGGAAATCTGGGAAGATTTAAATACTGTCTCTATTCATAATTGCCTAAACTTGGAAGCCGCCCTCAAAGGTTAATGGAAAGAATAATGGACCAGGAGTCAAGAAACTGAGTTCCCACTCTGGCTCTAACTAGCTGAGAAAACTTGGACAACTCACCTCTCTTCTTCATTTACAAAGTGTCAGACAGGACTCACAGGTGACTAAGATTCCTTTCAGCTAGGTATACAAGATACAGGATACTTTGTTGCCCAGCAGGCCTGAGTTTATATCTCAGCTCTGCCTTTTACTAATTGCATGCCCTTGTGCAAGTTGTAGGAACCTGTGCATACCTCTGTGAACGGTGGATATCAATGCAGTGTTCTTGGAAGGATTAGTAACCATGAGTGGAGAACACCTGGAGGGCATGATTATTAAATGATGCTTCCTATGTGTCTATGCCTGGCTCAGGTTCTGCTGAGCATTAGATATTTCAGTGAAGGGGCAGGGTCTGCTGGGAACTCAAGTGTAGTTGTGCAATTCAGATGTCAGCAAGGCCTTGCCTTCGAGCAGTTCTTACTCTAGAAAGGAAGTCTAGGTGAAAACCTTGCCATATCTCCTGCAGGTACACACCAGGCCTGACTCATGCCCTGCCTGAGTGGCCTGCAGGGCCAGCTCCTGCCCCTGCTTGCTCCTCGAGGAGGTCGGAGGGCTTGCTGAGTCAGGATGGGCTGATGGCTTCCTCAAGAGATTGGACCCGCCAGCAGCACTGGTACTGACAGAGCCACAAAACCACCCCGCAGCCTTTCCCCTTTTCTTCACGGTACTGTTGTTACTACATAGTAACCATGGTTAAGGTGATAGCCATCCTAACCCAAATAGACTCCCTGCTGCTTCCTGCGAAGGCTAAGGCAGCAATGGCTGCTTCCAGGCTAGTCTCCCACTGTCTGAAGCCCTGAAGCGTCAGGTAACCTACAAGGAAACACAGTGAGTGGATGGCAGTACTGAGTCTCCTGGTCCCTTGTCACCTCTTTGCACGATGCTGGCTTTCTATTCTGCTATAACAAATTACCACAAATTTAGTGACTTAAAACAACACAGATGAATTAAAACAACAAGATAAACAATGAGATACCACTGATAACACCGAATGTTGGTGACGACATGGGGCAATGGAAACGTTCACTCGCTGCTGGTGGGAATGCAACATGATACAGCCACTTCGGGAAGCAGTTCGGCAGTTTCTTACAAAACCAAATGTACTCTTACCATTCAGTCTAGCCATTGCGCTCCTTGGTGTTTATGCAAAGGAGTTGGAAACTTATGCCTGCACAAAAACCTGCTCACACATGTTTATTCATAATTGCCTAAACTGGGAAGCAACCAAGATGTCCTTCAGTAGGTGAATGGATAAGTAAACTGTGGTACATTTAGTCCATGTATTCAGCACTAGAAATAAGTTATTAAGCCAACACCACTTATTTTTTTAAAATGTATTTTTATTGATTTCAGAGAGGAAGCGAAAGGGAGAGAGAGACAGAAACATCAACGATGAGAGAAAATTATCAATCAGCTGCCTCCTGCATGCCTGCCACTGGGGATCAAGCCTGCAATCCGGGCATGTGCCCTTGACCGGAATCAAACATGGGACCCTTCAATCTGCAGGGTATATCCGCTGAGCCAAACCAGCTAGGGTGCCAACACCACCTATTGAAGAGACTGTTTTTACCGCATTGCATATTCCTGCCTCCTTTGTTGTGGATTAACTGACCTATAAGTAAGGATTTATTTCTAGTCTCTGTTCTATTTTTTTGATCTATACATCTAGGACCAACAAAGGAAAAAGAATCCTTGAATATTGACTTTATAATGCAGAGCAACTATTTGCTTCAACCTGGCTTCAAGGCCCCCCTACCTTTGCTAAACTAAAGGGTCTGTTAAAATGTTTTCCAAAACAAAAGGTAGATTCTTTCCCACAATGAATTCTTCTCCCACTCTTGGAATGTGGAAATGCTGAGCTATGGAAGTCTCCCATTGGCTGAGCTGTATTGGGCAAGGAGACATTTTTTCTTCCTCCTGCTGAGGTAGTGAAGTAGTAGCGCTCCTTGCCAGAGATGCCAGGTCCATCTCTTCCTGGCAGGGTCAATAGTCTGCATTGAGCAGTACAAGAGTTCTCTCCTCTAGCCTCCTGACTCCATTTTAAATGAGGTTTCTGTTAATTTTCAAACTGGATTTTCAGTGCTCCTCAAAATCTCATACTCCTTCCCTTTTGTCAGCCTGGAATTGGCATCTGGTCCTCCCTACTCCCACTCCCAGTCCTACCAGGCTGGACAGAGCTGAGAAGGCCTTTTCAGGGTGCAGGCGCACCGGCCCCCAGGGCAAGAGACCCCAGCACCTGCCTCTGCCTTACAGTGACTGGCCGAGGTGCAGCAGGAGGGTGCTGTCCTTGCCTGCGCTGGGGTGGAAGGAGCTTAGCCCAGGAAGCTGGGATGTGACACCAGAGAGACAGACCATGGAGGCCTGGAAAGAGAGGAGGGGTGAGTGGAGATGAGACACGGTGCTTTGGATGGAGGGGCCCTCAGGGCATGTCTGATAAAATGGATGAATGAAAGGGGCCAGGCGTCACCTATCTAGGAAATGATGGAAAATGTGGGGGTGGAAAACGCGGATACTGGTTTCCAGGTTTAAAGACGGCCTCTTCCTCGTTTTCTCTATGACAATTCTGCCTCCTTGGGATTTCTACATAGGGCAGCATTTTGGAGGCTTTTACCATTTTACACATATGGCTTTGTGTCTGTAGGGAAAGCTATTGGTGCTTCCAAACACAGAGCATTCTGGAGAATCTGGTGAAGAAGAGCATTTTAAGTGGGTGGCAGGGCTGCCCAGGTCTCTAAAGGGACCCCTAAGCTCAGAGTGAGGCTCGTGAGGGCAGAGGCCTTGATGGGGAGAACGGCCTCTGTATTTTTTGGATCCAGCCCAGACTTCCAGCACTGTGCCTTCTTCCAACACCAACCATGACCCTCTGCCCCCACGCTGGCGGTTGGGGGTTGATTATCCGTACTTTCTCCAGCCCGAGGCACCATCGACTGTAAGCTGCACCATTATTTCATGTAAGCAAGGAAAAAAGTGCCAAAGAAGGAGACTGCACATAGATGCTGGGACACCAGAGAGAAATCTTCCCAGAGAAGAGACTGGCTGGAAATGTGCATGTCCCCACCTTGGCACTGTGTGGAGGAAGGAAAAACAATGCTCCCCTGGGAATCTGAACCACAGCCCTGTCCTCATGCAGGTCTGAGGTCAGAATTCACACTGTCCATGTGGTCTAGAGAAGTCAAACTGAAAATTAACTTAAAGTGGTCTGGCTGGTAGTGCCCCAGAGGTGACCAGCAAGCGTGCACCCTCTCCGGAGAACTCGGCGTCCACCCCACTGATTAAAACACAGTCTGATTTCAGTGCTGTTAAAATGGGAAGAAATGTGTTCCTCAGAATGAATGAGATATGGGCATGAAATAGATATGCTTTTGGCTGTGCTGGTGATCAATTCACCTGGGTTTCCTGGAATGTCCCTGGGTTTAGCCCTAAAAGGCACACTTCTAATGAAATCTCTCAGTCCTGGACAAAGGCGATCACTCTACATAGCCCAGTCCTCTTCTGGGGTCCTTATCTCTGGCCTGAGGGGGGCCTTGTTTTATACTATATCCTAGAGGCCTGGTGCACAAAATTCAGGGGGTGGGGGCGGTATCCCTCAGCCCAGCCTGCAACCTCTCCAATCTGGGATCCCTCTCACAATCCAGGACTGCTGACTCCTAACCACTCACCTGCCAGCCTGCCTGATTGCCCCTAACTGCTTCTGCCTGCTGGCCCGATCGCCCCCAATTCCCCTCCCCTGCTGGCCCTATGGCCCCCAATGGCCTTCCCCTGCTGGCCCGATTGCCCCCATGTGCCCTCCCCTGCCATCCTGGTTGCCCCCAACTTCCCTCCTCTGCTGGCCTGATCGCCCCAACTGCCACCCCTGCCAGCCTGGTTGCCCCCAACTGCCCTCCCCTGCCAGCCATCTTATGATGGCGTGAGGGTGTCGTACAAGGGCGCGAGGGCCATCTAGGCTTTTATTAGTATAGATTCCTGCCTAGGGATAGGCTGATTGCACCAGGCTGTGGACGCCTGACCCAGGGGCTTTCTGCCCATAGGCCAGCCAGCATCTAGGACTTAAGGCCTCACTTGGGAAAATAAGAGAATTTGGAAATTTGGACTTGGGAATCTGAAGATCTGAGGACATGCTTTAAGAACACTAGGCCTGGCCTGGCTTTTTAGCTTCTGTTGGGTTCATGTGCATTGAAAGAATTTAAACAAACACTCCCTTTTATTTATTTACATTTTGGGGAGGTGGAGAAGTTAATCTCAGTACTTCTTGGGCCCTTCTGGTTAAAAGGCCCCTGGCTGAGGCAGGGAGACTGTCCTGCAAGGCATTGTAGAGGCTACAAGCCCATCCTAGGTGCTGCCGAGAGGGGATCAGTAAGGCCTGTCGGCTGCTCTGTGTGCCCAGGAGCAAGCGCTCCCAGGCTCTGCCCATCTGCGAAGCAGAAGTAACATGTAATTAGCAGAGTGACATAAATTGTTCCCTAAACTGAGGCCTAGAAAATAGTTTAACTATCTCGGTTTTATTTGTGTGCTCAGTAAATGTACTTGGAGTTGTGTTTGTTTCTAACCTCCTTTTCACAGCTTTCTTTTTTTCCTCCTCTCCTCCCACATCGGTCAACTTCTTGAGGGAGGAATTACATCTTCTTTCTCATGTTTGCCCCTCACGTAGGAGCTCATTCTCCTGCAAGCTCCTACAAGGGACGGGGAGCAGGTCTCTGTGTGGCTCCCCATGGCATGATCATGGCACCCCATACAGTCTTAATGAGCGAGTGTTAAACTGAGATGAGTGTAGACTCAACAATAAATGCCTGAGCTGTGGATGGAGTTCTTCATCTATTCAACTGGTACTTAATGAACTCCTATTATATGTCACCAGGTGGCTCAAATTAAACTCTTATAAAGATTTTGGATGTTCTCTACGTAGACAGGGGGTTCCTGGCAGGGATTTGTGATCTCTGGAATTTGTGGAGAGCTTTCTAGAAACCGTGAGGCTCGAGGCTTCTCTATGAGGCCTCTACTCCTAGACACAGAAGCCCGAAGCAGCTTTTCTGTGGGAGGTGAAAGGACTCCAAGCCATGACAGGTTCTATCTTTAATTCACAGCTCTGCTGCCAAGCCCCAGGGGGTGACTGGCTCAGATCACCCAGAGTGCGGCCAGGACTCAGCCTTTGCCGGTGGGGACCTCTAGCCATTCTCACTGTGGAGCATCCTCAGTGCATACCTGGGACACAGAAGCCAAGGCCCGCACCGGCCTTCACCCACCAAGCCAAGCAGCTAGACTGTCAGCTCAGGGATGGGCATAAAGGCAGGTATCTGGCGAATTCATGAATGGTCCTGGGGACTCTGGGCCCAGGGATGGACTGTTAGAGAGAAAGACCAACACCTCATGTTTACCCAGGAGTCTGTGCTTCTAAGGTGATCATACAGACTAAATCGTGTGGGTTGTGGGGTGAAGGAGCGCAGGCCTGGGGGTGGGAGAGCTGGGGCCCGAGTCCCAGCTCTACTCTTCTGAGCAGTGTGATCTGCGACGTCTCACCTCTCTCCTCTGACCCCTGTTTTTCTCCAGCTATAAAATGAATCCTGGTCTCAGCCTGTGTGTGTAGAGTACCATGTAAGACATCTGGCACACGGCAGGGCCTGCTAGGAGGTGACAATGTTTTACCTGCTGATGGACTGTGTCGGCGCAGCAGGTCTCATTTGACAGAGGGAGAAACTGGCAAATTGTCCACCTCCTTTCACCGAATGTCCACCACCCCTTTATGAGGTGGCGATTTCTATATCCACTAAAAATCAGCTGGGGACGAGCCATCACTGAGTGACTGAACTTCAATTCAGAACCCCAACTGTGGTGGTCTGAGGCTGCTGAGTCAAAGCAAGCTCCATGGTGTTGGGAGGGGTCTAGAGAAGTGAAAAATATATGTGCTCTCCTTTCTAAACGGGCTGTCAGGGAAAGCAACTAGGAGACTCCCCGGAGCTTGAGAGGATTAAGGAGGGTTGGGTGGGGAGTACAGAAGGTGCCAGCTAGAGTCCTAGCTATAGTCCAGCCCTGTGTCTCCTAAGCGGGTTATGGCAGGGTTACCCAAGGCTTCCGCTGACTTCACTGGCTGGAAGCCACAAAGGCTTCCTTCCAGTCACTTCCATCTCAGACACTCTGACCCACGTTGCCTGCCGGGTGGGAGAGGGGGTTCTGTCATGGATGCCCCACACTTGATTTAGGGAGGGGAATAATATCCACTTACTTTTTCCTTGGCTTCTTAACCACCATCACCATTGCTGAGCCTGCCTGAGCATCCCTGCTTCCCCACCAAGGCCAGGAGTGGACCAGGGGCCAGGGGCAGGAGCTCAGATCCAGAGGCTAGTGGGAGCCTGAAAAATATGTGCAGGAATGAATTCTGAGCAAGGCTGTTTTTCTCTCTCTCTTATAATCTCCTTATTAAATGCCCCCAACAATTTTTTAAATTGACATGTATTCACTGCAACCAATGAAACCGTTCAACAAACACTCCCACCTGGCCCGCAGTTCTACAGGTGGCCAGTGTGAACTGTTTGTGGGCCACCTTTCACAACTTTGTCCAGACTCATTATTAGGGACTAAATTGTGTCCTCCCCAAATTCAAATGTTGAAATCCTAACCCCCAGTGTGACTGTATTTGGAGATAATAAAGGTTAACTGAGGTCATAAGAATGGAGCCTTATAGGAAAGAGGCCATGTGAGGTGTGTCACAGCAAGAGGGCCCTGGTCACAGAGAGGTCTCACCAGAAACTTCCTGATGGTATCTTCATGTTAGACTTTCGGCCTCTAGAACTGTGAGAAAACACATTCCTGATGTTTAAGCCACCCAGTCTGTGGTATTTTGTCAAGCAGCTCTAGATAACGCCTACACAGAGATCCATGCACAAGGAGGAGAGGGTGTTTTATTTGTTTATTTGAACAAAAATGGGATCATGCTAAGCGCACATTACTCCCAGATTAGCTGTTCTCATTAACATTACATAATGGCCACTTGACTCCTTGCTCACACCACACACTCAATTCTGCTAGACATCCTGCAGGCCCTCCCATCAAAACCTGTCTGGACTCTGACCACTTTCCCCCACCTTGGTGTTAGCTCTAGTCTCTATCTCTCTCACTGTAGCAGCCTCTTCCCTCTTCTCTGCTTCCACCCTGGCCCCCAGTCTGTTCTCCTCATAGCAGCCAGAAGGATCATTTGAAAACCTAAGTCAGCTCATGCTGCTCCCCAGCTCAAAACCTTCTAATGGATTCCCATCCCATGCAAAGCAAAAACCAAAGTCCTCACCAACAGCAACAAGGCCCTATGTGATCTGCGTGGGTGCACACACACACACACACACACACACACACACACACACACACCAGCTCTATGGCTCTCCTCTCTGACTTTTCCTCCTACCCTGTCCCCATGCCACTCTGGTTTCCATGGTCTTTAGATCCCACTCTGTCTCCCTGCCATGAAATTCACCCTCCTGCAGACAACGAGCATGAGCTATTTCTTCCATAACCTTTTAAAGATATTTCATGCACATAGAAGCATTTACCTGACTAGTCTTAAAAAACACACACAGCCCTAGCTGGTTTGGCTCTGTGGATAGAGCATCAGCCTGTGGACGGAAGGGTCCCAGGTTCGATTTCAGTCAAGGGCACATGCCCGGTTGCAGGCTTGATCCCCAATTGGGGGCGTGCAGAAGGCAGCCAATCAATGATTCTCTCTCATCATGGATGTTTCTATTTCTCTCTCCCTCTCCCTTCCTCTCTGAAATCAATTAAAAAAAAAATATATATATATATATATACACACACACACTGAGTGGCCAGATTATTATAATCTCTGAACGCATAATAACCTGGCCACTCAATATATATGTATATATCACACAAATAGGCCCTGGCTAGGTAGCTTAGTTGGTTAGAGCATCATTCCAATACCCCAAGGCTGTATGTTCAATCCCTGTCAGGGCACATCCAAGGCTAAACCAATGAATGTATAAATAAGTGGAACAACAAAGCAATGTTTCTTCTCTCTCTCAAATCAATAAATACAAATTTTAAAAAACAAAACCAAAAGACATAAATGGTGCCATATATAAGTGAATATATTAAGTGAAAAAGGCTTTCGCTAACCACCCTATGTGAAATAGCAACAATTGCCCCCCCTCCCTTCCTACACACTTCCTCCTTATCCCCTCAACCTGCCTTTCTCCACAGCATCTATCCCTCTCCACTATATATTTACTTGTTCATTTCCCACAAAAATGTAAGCTCCATGAGGGCAAGGAATGTGTCTGTTTTGCTCACTACCAATATATCCACTATATATGGTGCCTGATGGGTACTGGAAATATCGGGGGAACACTTTGTAAAATATATGATTATTTAACCACTATGCTGTACACCTGAAACCAATATAAAATAGTGTTTAAAGTCAACTATAATCGAAAAAAAAAATACATAGGTACATGTTTATTCATTGCTACATTGTTTTAATTATAAATTATTGCATAAAATGTCTCTAACTTAAGTTTACTTTCTACATATTCCTTTTTACCATCATTTTATGGCCTGCCTTATCTTTTGATTGGGTTATAACTTTCTAATCCTTCATGGGAAATACACACTATTTTCTACATAGTAGCACTGAATAAATGTTTGCTGATTTGAAAGTTAAAAAAAAATCACAAAACATAATAGAAGCATGCTACAAATCACTGCCCAGCACCTTGCTTTTTTCACTTAATATATTCACTTATTCAATAACTATTTCCTGAGCACCTACAATGTGCCACGCATGTTTTTAGGTACTTGGAATTTGGTAGCGAACAAAACAGATACATTCCTTGTCCTCATGGAGCTTACATTTTTGTAGGAAATAAATAAGTAAATATATAGTGGAGAGGGATAAATGCTGTGGAGAAAGGCAGGTTAAGGGGGATAAGGAGGAAGTGTGTATGAAGGGAGGGGGGGCAATTGTTGCTATTTCACATAAGGTGGTTAGTGAAAGCCTTGCCGGTGAAATGATATTTGAGCCCAGGCCTGAAGAAAGTGAGGGGGTGAGCCATGCATATATCTAGAGTTGCACTTTTAAAGCAGAGGGAACTTCCCCCGAGGGAGGAGTGTACTCCACATAAGGAACAACAAACAAGGCAACCATGCAGCTGGATTGAGGAGGTGTATCTCAGAGATTCTGTGTCATGAGAACTTTCTTATTCTTTCTTACACCTGCATTCTGTTCTATTGTATGTATGCACCATTGAGAAGGCTAACCCCTATTTTGTAAAGCTACTCAGATAGATAGATAGATAGATAGATAGATAGATAGATAGATAGATAACAATGTAAAAATGTTTGGAATTCTCTGCTATTTTTTAGACGGCCTCTTATTCTAAAATAATAATAATAATAATAACTTTGCTTTCTAGCCTGTTTTAGCCTGCTTGAATAATAAGGAAGATAAACTCAGCTGCCTGACCTTGTAGGCCAGAGACTAGCTACGCCCATACTCTCAATGCCATGCCAGGTGCATTTTTTAATTGGATAGAACTGTGTTGTTTTCAAGGCCAGCAGCGAGATAACCACTAAGTGCACATAGGGCTGGCTCTTTAATAAAAAGGGAAGTTCTGCTTGTAGCCTTGCTTAGAATTTGAATTCATTTTCTCTGAGCCCACCTCGGTGAATAAAGCGTGACTCCAAACTTTCCGAGCATTGCTTGATTTATTCCGGTTCTCTGTAACACCATAGTTTGAGCAGTCTCAACTGGTGGAAATTTAAGAGACTTTTGGAATTTTGGTTCTAGTAGTTACCTTTGCAGTGTTGAGAACAAAATTCAACTTAGTACATTTGAAAATCTGCTTAGCTTTAGTAAGTGATTCATGAATCGAGCAGCATCCCATGGAGCAATAGAAGGAGCCTCCTAGGGGCTATACAACATGGAAGGTGTTTATACTCAAAAAGAGGGTGGGACTAAGAAGTTAAAGGAATGGATTATTTCTGGCAAGGACAACTTTAGGGGAATGCAGGACTTTTTATCAGGCAGATCACCTCACTAGTGTTGATCAGGAAATTCCAGACTAATTGACTTAAAATTTCACTCCTGGAGAGGCTGAAACTGCAATTAGGTTAGTTATTAAGTTTTGGTTTGGTGCTGAACTCCATTTTGTTTTTGGTTTTTTTGTGTGTGTTTTTTTAAATAGTAGCCTCCTTAAAAAAATAATATTCAGAAAAAAGTAAAAGCATGACTCTTGTTTGAACAGATACAAGAATGAACGTGTGTTTAAGAGTTTACTCCTTAACTACTGAGGGAACCAGACCAGTGTTATAACAGGTTCAGAGGAAAAGTCATAGAAACTCAAATTTAAATGTAATAAAGGGTTTCAATTACAAATGGAGGCAAAAATGTTTTTGCAAAGGGGGAAGGAAGTCAAAGGAAATGCTACTGTTATCTGTGGAAGAGGAGTTCTTGGGGTACCACTGGAATAAGAATTTCAAGAGAATGAGGTATTGTAGGAAGCTTTATTTCTGTGGACTCGAGCCCCTGAATTTCCACGGTCCCATTTCCCTTTGTCCCCCCAAGGAAGAAGTGTAGCTGTGGCTTCAGCAGAGCTAGAATCAGAGCCAATGTCCAGAAATTTCGCTCCATATTGGAGCAGTGTCCAGTTCAGCATCAGGCTAGCTTAGTTTGTGTTCCCCATTGCAGTAGTTACCTTTGCAGTGTTGAGAAAAAAACTAAGTTTTTGTTCCCCATTGCAGTCCATCAGTCCGTTGCATAGCTGTGGGACACATGGGCGAATGTAAGAGAGCCAAGAGCCAGGAGAGCAAGCTCCTTTGTTTAGGGCAGTGGTTGGCAAACTCATTGGTCAACAGAGCCAACTATCAACAGTACAACGATTGAAATTTCTTTTGAGAGCCAAATTTTTTAAAATTAAACTTCTTCTAACGCCACTTCTTCAAAATAGACCCGCCCAGGTTGTGGTATTTTGTGGAAGAGCCACACTCAAGGGGCCAAAGAGCCGCATGTGGCTCGTGAGCCACGGTTTGCCGACCACTGGGTTAGAGGATTATATGTATCCCATATTTTTGTGGGCTTGCAGTGCGCCTGCCCATTCTGGCCAATGATCTGTGTTCCAAGGTTTGACTGACAGGCACCTTCCCTAGTCACCCCAACTTCACTGCACATGCATCTATCTTCCCTTTGTTGGACCCTTTCCCCCAGTGACCTGTGGGGAATGGGCCAGTGGTTCCCTGGGGAATGCAAAGTTGCAGCTTCCTGATCAAGCTGCCCAAATGTTTCTCTTTCCCTCTCCCTCCCTCTCTCTCTCTCTCTCTCTCTTTCTCAAATCAATAAAAAACATATTTAAATAAATAAATAAATATTTAAAAGCTGCAGTTCAAGCTAACCTACAGTTGACTAACATATTATCTATTCTCCTCCATTATTAAATACTAGAGGCCCGGTGCACGAAAATTCGTGGGGGGGGGGAGGGGCAGGGTCCCTCAGCCCAGCCTGTCCCCTCTCATAGTCCGGGAGCCCTTAGGGCAGTGGTTCTTAACCTTTCTAATGCCGCGACCCTTTAATACATTTCCTCAGGTTGTGATGACCCCCAACCATAAAATTATTTTCGTTGCTACTTCATAATTGTAATTTTGCTACTGTTAATGAATCGTAATGTAAATATCTGTGTTTTCCGATGGTCTTAGGCTCTACAGCAGTGGTTTAAAACTGTTAGCAGGGTCACCTAAGACCATCGGAAAACACAGATATTTACATTACAATTCATAACAGTAGCAAAATTACAGTTATGAAGCAGCAACAAAAATAATTTTATGGTTGGAGGTCACCACAACCTGAGGAACTGTATTAAAGGGTCACGGCATTAGAAAGGTTGAGAACCACTGGCCTAGAGGGATGTATATACTCAGCTGGTGCTACCCCTGAGAGCAGCGCTGCCTTTGGGAGGATGGGCCCGGGACAATTTCCTGCAAGCCCTGGGAATGGCTCAGGGCCATTTAGGCAGGGAATTCCAGGGCACTTGGTACTCTGAACAGTCTAAAGGAGGGGCTTCCGGTCCTTAACTCCCCACACCATGGCCCCTGCCCCAAGACTCTCCACCTCAATGGAAAGGGTATGGCTAAAGAAGGAGCAGAGCAAGTCCCTCTAAAGCACACGGCCACGGCCAGGGGCCCCTCTTGCCCACTCTATGGCCAGCACTGTACTCATGAGAAGCACTGGCTGGGGTCAGGTGGATTGGATCAGACCCAGAGAGCTGCCTGCGGAGCCTAAGTGAGTAGAGCTGCTGCACTTCTGAGGGGAATCTGCAAAGGGAGCGAGGCTGAGCTGGATGGTAAAAGTGGGAGGACTTAGCAAGGGAATGGGAGGGCCCCCAGGAAAGCAGCCAGGACTGAGTGAGTCAGTGTCCCAAAGGTATAGTCTCTTTAGAGTAGTGGTGAAGAGGTTGGGCTATGAAGTCAGAGTGCAATCGTTTATATCCTGCCTGCCTCTGCACTCTGGTTGTGTGATTTTAGGCAAATTACCTAAACCCTCTGAGTATCAGTTTCCTCATCTGTAAAATGGGGGGTAAGAACAGTATCTATTCAAAAGGTTTATGGAGAAGACAAATGCCTGGACAGTACTTCATGAATATTGGCTACCATTAGGGAAACTCAGGCTCCAAGGGCTATTTTTCTGCTCCCGGGTGCTACTTGCCTTGCCTCAGAGGGAGAATGAGGAGGGCTTATTCAGTTGCTTGACTACTCATTTGCTCAACAAGCTTTTATGGAAACTCAGAGAGCATGGTACTTACTCCCTCCTTCCTCACACTCCATGAGAACCATGATGGGTCAATGGGAAGATGCTGCTGGAGTGTGGAGATGGGTTCTGTGGTGCCTGTTCCCAATGAATGTGTGCCATTGGGCAAGGCACTGGTCTCTGTCGCCTCCTCTGTTAAAGGAGTTACCAGTGTAACTCCCTCAAAGTATGGACCGCAGACCTGTAGCCTCGGCTTCCTGGACCATGTTAGAATGCAAAGTCTCTAGCCCCTCCTCAGAGTCCGAGCCTCTGGGGTGGCCCCTGAAATCCCCCTCACTGGGGGATTTTTTGCTCCCTGAAGTCTGAGGATCCCTGGGGTGGGCTGTCAGAAATCTTCACAGACCTGGCTGCACAGCTCCTCTTGGGTGCCAATGGGCTGGGCTTCACTTTTAGGGGCACCTACGGGGTTCTGGGGGAACAGATGTTCCCTCCTACCCATTAGAGTTTGGAAACGGCGATGGTGTGAATGCTTGTGTCTTCCCAAATACATCTGGTGAAACCCTGACCCCCAAAGGTGATGGTATGAGAAGGTGGGGTTTGAGGAGGTGCTTCATCTTGAGGGTAGAGCCTCGTGATGCGCTCCTATAAATGAAGCCCCACAGAGCTTCCTGCCCCCCTCTTTTCTAGATGATTCAGTGAGAAGTCTGCATCCTGGAAGAGGGTGCTCACCTGACCATGCTGGCACACTGACTTTGGATGTCCAGCCTCCAAAACTGTGAGGTATAATTTTTTGTTGTTCTTAAGCCACCCGCTGTATGCTATTTTGTTATAGCAGCCTCAACGGATAAGATTCAGCTGGGCTGGGGGCCTACTGCAAGGAGATTCAGGGCCCCTTGTGCAAAAGCAGGAGAAAAACGTTTTTCTTTCTTCTGTGGGCTCTGTCTTGACTCACCATGTGTTTTAAAATTTGCTATTTAATGTCATGCCCTCTAGGCATGGGGAGACTTGCCCGGTGAGTACACCCCTCAGGGCCTTCTGCCCCAACCCCCACCCTCCATGTGTTTGCGCTCAGGCCTCTGCTGAGGGCACTGCAGCTCACAGGGTGACCTCTGAGCTCCGGTTGGAGCAAAAGTGATTACAGCTGGAAGAAAGTGCAGCCAGCAGCAACCTGGTATTTGGGGTGATTAATGAATGGACTGGAAATTTCCTCTGCTTCGGCCTCAGCCTGCACCAGAACTGTGGCCGATGCAGCAGTACATTTCTGTATAATTTCTTTTGACAGCTGGGAGGAGGGCAAACCCAGAAGACTAACCCAATTACAGTAAAGGAGAGATCTGGCGGCTCTCTGTTGACAAGGTGAACACAAGGGCATCCCAGTTCAGGGATACCGGCTAGCTGCCGGCAGAGAGAGTGCTTTCCTGCCCAGCTCCCCTGCAGAGTTTTACTTTGCGACAACGGTGGCTGTGTAAAGTAGGGTGATGTGAAAAGAACCAAAGTGGGTGGGCCTCCATGTTCTCCCCTAGCCAGGCCTGCAATAGGTCCACCTAGGAGCGGCTACAGTGGTAGGAGCCCTGATCAGGAACCCAGAAAAGCCTTGGTCTCCTCCTCGAGCAGACCTTCAGCCTCCCTGGGCCCCAGTAGTCTCATCTGTAACATGAAGGTATAAACTTAGATTATCCTCGGCTCCACCTCTCCCTTATTTAACATTTAATATGGTTAAGGGCTTGAAAGAGGTATTTCAGCCTGGGAATTAATTTTGCGGGATGAGTGATACAACAGAGGGCAGCAAGAGATATAACGCAAAAGGCGTTACCCCAGGAAAGCCTAATTGTCATTAGAGTGTGACGCTTCTTCACAGGCAATGGCGAGCCACTGGGCAGCTAAAGAGGGAAGGGCTGTGTTCAGAGCAGCACCTGAGGAAGGTGTAGTGGGCGGCCAAGTTTCAGAAGAATTGAGGATAAAAGAAGCCAGGTAAGTCATTTCCAGCAGCACTTAATGGAGCGGCCAACAGCCTGCAGAGCCACACGCCCAAGTTTTATTGTGACCTTTGCGACACATACCTCACTCATGACTCACCTGCTGTGAGAAAGACACATTGCAGTGGGAGGAAACACAGAGAGAATGTGGAAGATTACTATCAGAAATGGAAGCACAGGCTCAGAGCCTGATTGGCAAAGCAACCAAAAGATGCCTCTACTCCATTCTCTGCTCTTCCGCCTGTGGAGGAAATGATCCCACCTCCTCCCAATCTCCCTGGCCCGCCCATGATGCCAGTGATGGGCCCTCCCCTTCTGGGATGATGTCAGCTGGGCCCCCAATGATGAGACCTCTCACCCATCCCATGATGATGTCCATTGGCCAGGAATGACTCCACCAGACAGATAAGGAGAGAGAGGAGCTTCTTGCTGTTAGTTTTATATTACTTCTCCACTTCACCAGGTGACCAGGGTGCTGTGACTTTGTTTTTTTTTCTAACGGCATGACAAGGAAGACTTGCTCCCCCTTCTTATCAGAGAGAATAGTTTTGGAGGGGAGTAGGGGGATAAAAAAAGGCAAATTTCATTTGTTATTGTGAAATGTGAAAATAAATTTGTCAATTCTTTTAGTTAAAAAACATAAAAGAATCCAGGTAAGAGGCTATGCATACATACATGTCTTCACCTTTACCAGGTAGCACCAATCTGCCTGCCTAAGGCTGTCCTAATCCTCACTCCCTCCAGCAGGCTAAGAGAGTTCTCATTTCGGCAAACTCCCACTATAACTTGGCATTCTCAGGCCTCTACATTTTTGCCAACCACATGGGTGTGAATCAACATTTCATTGTAATATTAATTTGCATTTCCCTGGTGAGTAGTGCATTTGAATATCTTTTGTGTATTTATTGGATACTAGAGGCCCAGTGCATGGTGGGGGGGTGTCCCTCAGCCCAGCCTGCACCCTCTCCAATCTGGGACCCTTCGAGGGAGTGGGCCTAAACGGGCAGTTGGACATCCCTCTCACAATCCAGGACTGCTGGCTCCCAACTGCTTGCCTGCTTGCCTTCCTGATTGCCCCTAACCGCTTCTGCCTGCCAGCCTGATCACCCCTAACCACTCCCCTGCCAGCTTGATTGATGCCTAACTGCTCCCCTGCCAGCCTGTTTGCCCCTAACTGCCTTCCCCTGCAGGCTTGATCGCCCCCAACTGCTCTCCCTTGCAGGCCTGGTCCCTCCCAACTGCCCTCCCCTGCAGGTCTGATCCCTCCCAACTGCCCTCCCCTGCTGGCCTGATTGCCCCCAACTGCCCTCCCCTGCTGGCCATCTTGTGGCAGCCATCTTGTGTCCACATGGGGGCAGCCATCTTTGACCACATGGGGGTAGCCATCTTGTGTGTTGGAGTGATGGTCAATTTGCATATTACTCTTTTATTAGATAGGATTAATGTTTCCTCTTCTGCAAATTTCCTGTTAAGTCTTTTGTCTAGTTTTTTTTAATGTTCTTTTAAAATGTCCACCTTCAAAGAATCTGGATACTAATCTTTCATCAGTTATTGCAATGCAGATGTGTTTTCCCAGTTTTATTGGTCTTTTAACTTTGTTTATGGTGACTTTAGAAAAGCAGTCAGATAACTGTACCAGTTGAATTTATCAGCATTTTAATTTATGGCTTGTTCTTTGGTGTCTTTTTAAGAAATCCTTCTCTACCTTCAAATCACAAAGCAATTTTTAAATTTCTCCTGTATTTAAAAAAGTTTTAAGGTTTCCTTTCATCTTTAGGCCTTCATACACCAAATTTATTTGTATACTAGAGGCCTGGTGCATGGATTCATGCACTAGGGGCATCTCTTGGCCTGGCCTGTAGGGATCGGGCTGAAAGTGGCCCGGTGCACAGATTTGTTCAGGGTGTGTCTGGCCTGTCTCTCCCAGTCCCGATGGGGGCAGCCGGCCAGCGAGGGACCGTGGGAGGGCTCCAGGGCATGTCCGCCCTGTCTTGCCCAGTCCTGATCAGCCAGATCCCAGCAGCAAGCTAACCTAGGGGTTGGAGCGTCTGCCCCCTGGTGGTCAGTGCACATCATAGTGACTGGTCAAGTGGCTAAAATAAACGGTTGGACACAGCATATTAGGCTTTTATTATTTTGTACGTGGTGTAGGGTATGATGAAGTAAAAATCCAATGCTATCACTTTCCATATGGATACCACATTATTCCAGGACCACTATTGAATGCCTCATGGCCCTGCCCTGCCTCCCAGGCCAGGAAGAGGGTTAGCTAACTCTTGGGGTTGAAGGGTCTGCAGCATGGGCCGGTCCCTGGGTGCCCTGCTTGCCCACACTATTCCTGCCTTCTCTCCCCTTCCAGAGGACCCAGCCCATGGCAGAAAGGCTTGTGCCAGCATGGACACACACAAGACTTTGGGTCTCCTGCCCAGGAATGTTGGTTCCTGAGACAGAAGAGTCTTTGTGAAAAAGGAAAAAGAAGAACCCTGATGTCTCCTGTGGGCTCCAGGCTGAGGAAGGAGGGATGCCTGGCACGGAGGGGAGGCAGGGCCTGGATTGGAGCCTCCAAGGCACGGTGACAGGCTTTCTAGATTTCGGAGGCTTCTGGGGCGAAGGGGCTGGGTCCCCTGGAAGGGGAGAGAGAGAGAGTAGGAATAGGACCTTTCCCGTCTACACAGACCTGAGGGGAACCTACAGGCTCTGCCTCCTGCCTTCTTTCTAGAATGTGGGAGGTACTTGAGGGTACCCCCAGAAAGTTGAGGCTACTGCATAGATATGGAACAGATAATAGTGGAAGTAGAGAAAGATTGTCTTCTAATTCTCTTTCAATACTTCTAATTGTATCTGGGGGAAAGTCTTCCTTTGGTCTAACCCTGTGGAATGCTTGCTAATCCCCCCTATTAACTCTGAGAGACTGGGCCTGAGGCACTGGAGACCTGGGTGCTAGGGTATCTGACTAGATATTTAATAACGTTGCTTTGTTTGTGTTGCATTTACTTCTTGGGGGTTGCCTTCTATTCTGACAAGTGGTGGCAGTTTGCTATGAGTGATACTAATAGAAAGTTCCCTTTTAATACATGTATTTGAGCAAAGAAAGCTGCTGTATGTGTGTTAGATCACATTCATGTGAACATCTGGATAAAGAGATGTAGAAAAGGAGGGTCAGCAGAATGTTGATGGCGATCAGCTCCTGGTGATTTTTGTCTTCCTTATCCTTTTTTTGTATTGTTTGCATTTTTCACAATGAGCATACATTATTTAAAATATCAGAAAATAACTACTTTTGTTATGGAGAAAGGTATATATGTTTAAAGGAACATACTAAGTACATAGTAATGCCAGGAATATATGGCTTTAGCAACATGGTTGACTTGGCCTGGGTGACCGTGTGCTGGGAGACTATGAGGACCGGCCCAGGCAAAGAGCAAGGACAGCCTACCTGTCACGGGAAATTTGGGCACCTATGCTGGGGCCTGGGCCTTGTCTTTTCAGCCCAGAGGATTTCATTTCAGAGTCTCACCTACAACTTTTGAACCAGGTGAAAGCACTGATCAGTTTATGAGATGGGGCTGAATTTCTGTGGTGTGGTAGATCTTTGCGTTGCCTGCATTTAGGTGCCTCAGGTTGTGGTGGACAAAGGGAATTTGGCCAGGGTCTCGCTTTCCCTTCCTGGTGCTGTCCTACGAATGGTCTGTTGTTCTAGAGCTGATAGGAGACAGCCTTCTCCCTGTAGGCTGTTCCCCCGTCTGCAGAGTGACCACATTTTGGCTCTCTTCCCAAAGAGTCCTGGCAGCTAGTGCCAGTTCCTGGTGCTAACTCCTCTGCAATGTAGGGCGTCATTTAACAGGAGCCCCTGGGGCGAAGGATTCCTCATGTGTAGCCATCGGAATCCTCCGTTCACCGCCCTCAGGAAAAGGCTTTTTCAGATCACACCCTGAATGACTATTTAATCTTTAATGGGGCCAACACGTCCAGACAGAACAAAGAGCAGACAGTGACTCCCAGCTCTTCCTTGGGGATTTAACTGGCTTCATGGTCTGATTGCTGTGTGTGTGTCTTGATTATGGGGTGGCTGGGGATTGAGCCCACAGTGTCTTCCATCATGAGATAATTCAGACCGCGTTGTCATTAATCCATTGGCACAAGGCAGTCACAGGCCCTGCCTGCTGGGGTGGCAGTCTGATGAAGAAGGCAGACTAGCAAGGGTAGGTGTGACGAGGGTTTGCTGCAGCACATAGCAGTGGTCACTGCAAGGGGAGCTATGAGGGGTGTCTGAGCAAAAGACTTAGAATGAGACACTGCGGGGGAGGGGAAATTTTCCCCTTTTAGTTATTCTGGCTGGTCTAATAATCAAATTGACTTGAGGCAGATTAACAAGAGAAGATGATCAAATGTAATTATGTCTGTGCATACAAGGGTTCCTGTAAGAAAAGGGGATCCAAGGACAAATCTGACAGTTGAGGTTTATATGCCATCTTGAGCTAAGGAGAAAGGCAGTAATGGTTTATATTTCAAAGGGAAGGTAGGCAATTCACAGAGAGATGATGGGAAGGAACTAAATATTTGGTAAACAAATTCTTGCAGGTCTACCCAGAAACAATGGGACACAGAGGGGAGTCTAGCAAACAGACTTCCTAGGTTCCACCCTGTCTGCTACACTTAGTTTATGTTAAAACATAGTTGTCTGTGATTATACCTCTCCTCCTGGAGCAGGTTCTCTGTTTAAATTCATTTAGGCAATTTTGGGGAAGGTCAAAGTTTCTTCCTGAGGCTTGTTTTTAAAAAATAAACCATCTAAAAATAAACAATATTAAAAAAAAGGCATCTTTGGGATGGGAAACCTCTCCTCCCCTTCAACTCAAAGAAAGAATTCACCAGATGAGGAGATGTGGGAAGGAGTGATCAGGGAGAGGGAACAGAGGATGCAGAAATCCAGATGCCAGAGGGAGCCTGCTGTGTTCACCTGGCTCATCTCCTTTAGGTGGCTAAAGAAGAGAGAATAAGCTGGGGAGATGGGTAGGGCCCACATCCTGTTGGACCTCCTAGGACAGTCCTAGGACAGGAGTTCTCAACTGAGGGCAGTTTTGACCCCCAGGAACCTTTGGCAAGATTGTCACAGCTTGTTTGTCACAAATGTGTTTGTGTGTGTGGGGGGGGGGGCAGGGGGGGTGTTCCTGGCATCGAGTAGGTAGAGGCCCTGGATGCTGCTAAATATCCTGCCAGGCACAGGACAGCCCCTGGCAACAAAGGATGATCCAGCCAAAAACAGGTCAATAGCACCGGTGTTGAGAAACTGGGTCTAAAAACTCTGTTCCTCCTTCTAAAGCCAAGAGGAAGCTTTGCCTGAGTTTGACAGGAGAGGGACATGATCAGATTTATGTTTTAAAATAATCAGTCCAGCTACTCTGAGGAAATGGTGAGATCTAGCTGTTCTAGTTCAGGGCCACTCTTAGTAGTTCTCCAGCTTGGGAATTTCCAGCCTCTGTGGTTATCTTCCCCCACTGGGGCTTACCCTGGACTGCTTTGTGGACATCTGGGTCTCTAGGAAAACCCATCCAGGTCAGAGAAACCAAGTCAGACACTTAGTAAGAACTAAGCAGGCCAGGGGGGTTTCCACTGAGCACAATAGGGACAGCACTAGGGCCTGTAAAATGTTTAAGACCCATGTGTCAGGCAGAAAATGGCCCCCCAAAGATGTCCCCATCCCCCAAACCTGTGAATATGTCACTATACATGGCAAAGGGATTCTGCAGATGTGATTAAACTAAGGCACTTGAAGTGGGAAGATTATCCTGGATTATCTGGGTGAGCCAACGTAATCAGAAGGGTCCTTATAAGAGGGAAGCAGGAAGGTCCGATTCAGAAGAGATATGGTGACAGAAATGGCAGGGTGTGTGTGGGGGCGGGGAGGGGGCAGGAGAGATTTGAAGATACTATGCTGCTGACTTTGAAGATGGGAGATGGGGCTAGTAAAATAAAATAATAAATTTGTGTACCACTAAATTTCTGGCAATTTGCTAACATAGCAGTAGGAAACTAATACAGCCTGGGAGAAGTATTAATTGACTCTGGCATAAAAAAACACACCCTGCAAAATTGAAATGAATAATGACATTTTTCAAAACGTCTTTTATAATTTTTAATAGATGCAAAAATGTGTAAAGGCTAATATAACACACAACCAAGTATTATCCACTCAAGTAAAAAATTAACCCATCTGATGTCATTTTCCTATCTTCTTCAGGAGGTAATCAGTATCCTAAATTTGACATTTATTATTCCCATACATTTTTTAAAAATAAATCTTTATTGTTCAGATTATTACAGGTGTTCCTCTTTTTTTTCCCCCCATAGCTCCCCTCCACCTGATTCCCCACCCCACCCCATGCCCTTATCCCCCGCCACTGTCTTCATCCATAGGAGTAAGATTTTTGTCCAATCTCTTCCCACACCCATCACACCTGCTTCCCCTGAGAGTCATCAGTCCACTCCCT
The DNA here is from genome assembly GCA_026230045.1 of Corynorhinus townsendii. Lineage (NCBI taxonomy): Eukaryota > Metazoa > Chordata > Mammalia > Chiroptera > Vespertilionidae > Corynorhinus > Corynorhinus townsendii. Next base: position 131,906,752 of record JAPDVU010000007.1, on the reverse strand, counting down.
TTCTGTGTGCCTGATTCTATTATATTCACCAGTCCATTCTGTTCTTCAGATTTTTATTCACTTGATTTTTAGATTCACTTGTTGGTAGGTATGTATTTGATGTCATTTTGTTGTTCATAATTTTTATCTTTACCTTTTTCTTCTTCTTCCTCTTCTTAAAGAATACCCTTTAGCATTTCATGTAATCCTGGTTTGGTGGCGATGAACTCCTTTAGCTTTTTCTTGTCTGTGAAGCTCTTTATCTGACCTTCAATTCTGAATGATAGCTTTGCTGGGTAGAGTAATCTTGGTTGTAGGTTCTTGCTGTTCATCACTTTGAATATTTCTTGCCACTCCCTTCTGGCCTGCATAGTTTCTGCTGAGAAATCAGCTGACAGTCCTATGGGTACTCCCTTGTAGGTAACTAACCATTTTTCTCTTGCTGCTTTCAAGATTCTCTCTTTGTCTTTTGCCCTTGGCATTTTAATTATGATGTGTCTTGGTGTGGTCCTCTTTGGATTCCTTTTGTTTGGGGTCCTGTGCGCTTCCTGGACTTGTAAGTCTATTTCTTTCACCAGGTAGGGAAAGTTTTCTGTCATTATTTCTTCTAACAGGTTTTCAGTATTTTGCTCTCTCTCTTCTTCTGGCACCCCAAAAATTCGGATGTTGGTACGCTTGAAGTTGTCCCAGAGGCTCCTTACACTATCTTCATATTTTTGGATTCTTTTTTCTTTTTGTTTTTCTGGTTGGGTGTTTTTTGTTTCCTCATATTTCAGATCTTTGGTTTGATTCTTGGGGTACGTTGATCTACAGTTGAGTTTATGTATATTCTTTATTTTAGACAGTGTATGCTTCATTTCTGACTGGTCCTTTTCCATTTTTTTGGCATTCTCATTAAGGTCCTTGAAGGTTTCACTAAGCTCCTCAGAAGTGTCATCAAGTTTCTCGGCGATTTTTAGAAGATTCTTGAGTAACCTTATACATGTGGTTCTGAACTCTATGTCATCCAGTAGTTTGCTTTCCTCCGTTTTTTTCATTCGTGACATGTTTCTTTGTTTCCGCATTTTGGCTGCTTCCCTGTGTTGATGGAGTGGCTTTGTGTGGTAGGTGACCTATAGGGGGCAGTAACTCAGCCTCCCCAATCACCTGATGTGGACGCTCTTGGTACACCCCTTTGTGGGCTGAGTGCAAAGTCTTGGTGTAGTTAAGCCTTAATTGCTGTTGGTACGCTGGGAGGAATTGACCTCCAGGCCAATCGGCTGTGAGAACTTGCTGTGTCTATAAGAACTGCTGTGCTGGAGACATGCTTATGGTGCAGGACTTGTTTCAGTGGGGCTTTGGTGCTCACTGAGTCTGCCTCTTGAATGTGTCACTTATGGATGTGAGGAGTTGAAATCTGGTTTCTCACACTGACCACTAGGTATACTGGCTTCTGGATCTCCAGTGGGGTGCAGGTCAGCTATTGTCTGAGTCCACCCAGCAGGAGCTACAGCAAGAGCTACAGTTTTCTCCTCTTTGCTTGGGGTTTGGAGGTTTTAAAGCTGTCTGATCTGGGCTGCAAGTTTGTTAGGTTAAGCTGCAGTCCATTCATATGCAAAAGCCGCTGCTTGGAGCTTGGGTGGGTTTGTAGGTTGTGTGGGGCATGGTCTCAGGGCGTCACTAGGCTAGGGCATGGCAAACAGCAATGGCTGCTAGTTAGCCGGCTCTGTGTCTCCGACTGCGTCCAGTCCTGTGCCCCAGCGCAGATAAACAATTATTCCTGTGTGCAGCTCTACAAGCAGGCCCCCCTCACTTTCCGACCCGGTAGCAGACAATCCAGCTTCTCCCTGTAGGAGTTTGGGTCCCCCGCGTCTCCCCAGAAACTGTATTTCAGAGTAATCGGGGGCTTGTCTCCCCTTTGGGTTGAAAAAAGCAACGCCTGCCGCCAGCCCAGATCCCGCGCCTCCGTACCTCAGCTTTTCAGCGCTTGTGCATGTCTCAGTGCTCTTTTCTCTTTCCTTCTAGTTGTAGAACTTCCACTTAGCCAGCTTTCCCATGGTTCTGGGTGATAGACGTTTTGTCTTTTAGTTGCAGTTTAAATTGTTGTGCGAGGCAGCAGTTTAGGTGTTTACCTACACCACCATCTTGGATTCCTCTCCCCCATACATTTTTATACCTGTATTTCCAATCAATATGTATTACTGCTTTGCATGTTATTTTATATAAATGACATCATAGTGTGTGTTTTCTTATGGAACTTTCCTTTTATATTTAACTAGAGGTCCGGTGCACAAAATTCATGCATGGGGGTTGTGTGTCCCTCTGCCCAGCCCGTACCCTCTCCAATCTGGGACCCCTTGAGGAATGTCCGACCGCCCGTTTAGGCCCGATCACACGGGCAGTCTGACATCCTTCTCACCACCCAGAACTGCTGGCTCCCAACTGCTCATCTGCCTGCCAGCCTGATAACCCCCTAACCACTACCCTGCTAGCCTGATTGATGCCTAACTGCTCCCCTGCTGGCCCCAATGCCCCTAACTTCCCTCCCCTGCTGGCCCAGTAACCCCCAACTGCCCTCCCTGCAGGCCTGGTTCCCTGCAACTACCCTCCCCTGCTGGCCTGGTCACCCTTAACTGGCCTCCCCTGCTGGCCTGGTTGCCCCCATCTGCCCTCCCCTGCAGGCCTGGTTTCCCCCAACTGCCCTCCCCTGCAGGCCTGGTTGCCCCCAACTTCCCTCCCCTGCAGGCCTGGTCCCCCCCAACTGCCCTCCCCTGCTGGTCAGTCACCCCTAACTGCCCTCCCCTGCTGGCCTGGTCTCCCCCAACTGCCCTCCTCTGCCAGCCCGGTCACCCCTAACTGCCCTCCCCTGCAGGCCTGGTTGCCCCCAAATGTCCTCCCTGCAGGCCTGGGTCCCCCCCAACTGTCCTCCCTTGCAGGCCTGGTCCCTCCCAACTGCCCTCCCCTGCTGGCCTGGTCTTCCCCAGCTGCCCTCCTCTGCCTGTCTGGTCACCCACAACTGCCCTCCCCTGCAGGCCATCTTTTTTTAAAAAAATATTTTATTGATTTTTTAAGGAGAGGAAGGGAGAGGGATAGAGAGTTAGAAACATCGATGAGAGAGAAACATCGATCAGCTGCCTCCTGCACACCCCCTAATGGGGATATGCCCGCAACCAAGGTACATGCCCTTGACCGGAATCGAACCTGGGGCCTTTCAGTCTGCAGACCGACGCTCTATCCACTGAGCCAAACCAGTCAGGGTCCCTGCAGGCCATCTTGTGGCAGCCATCTTGTGTCCACATGGGGGCAGCCATCTTGTGTGTTGGAATGACAGTCAATTTGCATATTCCTCTTTTATTAGATAGGATGTGTTTTGAGATGTCGACGAAAGAAGCTGCATGCTAACCTGACAAGCTCAGGGAAGACTTGCACAGTGGTCTTGCAAACTAAAGACCTAAAGTAACCACAAAGGATGGTCTGAAATTGAACCTTTAACTAGAAGCAGTTATGGTGGGTAGTCATGTCCTAGGCTGGTATTTTCCCTGGTGAGGTCAATCTTTACCTTAACTGAGCCTATTGTCGTTTTGCATTTAAAATAACATACCTATGAAATGTCAGAGTAACTTGTAACTTCCCTTTTTCTGGACCCCTCGGGGCACAACCAAATGTGCCTGGGCGCCAGGACAGAGACCACAAATTCCTTCATTGTTATTGTTAGCATGTTAAATGTTACTGTACCCATCAAAGTAAAAGAACTATGTGTCTATAACTTTACTTTTTATCCAACTGCAGAGGTCTCCCCGCTTTGCTTTCTCCCGCTTCCCTAATCTATCACCAATGGTTTTCATGTAACCCACTTACATCTCCTCCTTCGATTGTAGTGTATGAAACAAAGCAAAAAACCGCCATTCTCCGGAGCATTATCCCAATCCGTTGAGATCCTGCTTCCCGGTAATTATCGACAGTTTGGCTCAAATAAATTCACAAAAATTCTTTACAGGTTTGAATGTTTTTATGTTAACAGAGTATTATTATTGTTGAATTATTCTAGTGACTACATGTTACCCGATTGCATGAAGGAGTCATACTTAATTTATCAGTCCTGCTCATCAGCGTTTAAGTTATCAGTTTGGCTTTTACAGACAATAGAGCCATAAACATTTTTGTACTTGTCTCTTGGTGCATTTCTGCAAGGTTTGATTCCTAGGAGTAAAACTGCTGGGACCTTGGATGAACAAGTTTTCCAGAGAGTTCCAAAGTGCTCCTCACTTTGAGGAGCAATAAAGAGGTCAGGCCAATCTTTATTCAACCAGCATTGCATATACCTGGTGGTGATATTGTTAGACTGTAAAATTTTTGCTAATCTGATGCATGTGAAATAATATTTTGTTGTGATTTTAACTTTCATTTTTCTGGATTGCTATAAAATTGAGCACCTTTTCCTATGTTTTATAGGTCATCTCTGTTTCTTCCTCTATAAGTTGCCTGCTCATTTCTTTGCCCATTTTTTAAAAATAGAGCTAGTTTTCTTTCTCTCATTAGTTTGCAGAAATTGTTTATATTATTTTTTATACTAATTCTATGTGTGTTGTAAATATCTTCCCCCTTTTTGTGGATTGTCTTTTCATGAAGACATGGTGTCTATGAAGGCAGGGAGATCATCTTATTCCAAGGCAGCATTTGGGCAGAAATTCAATTTCATGATCGACCCAGGACTTGAAAATAAGTTACCTAGTCTATTAATTTCGTTTCAAGGCTGGGCTGGTGCAGATAGTTAAAGGTGTTCCATAAAATGATTTTCGAAGTGAGGAGTATCTTCTGGACATGTTCCGTTTTGTTAATAAGTCCTCATGAAATGATACCCAAATATTTATTTAAATCAGATATCACAAACTCAATGCCTACAGGGACCCAGTGGATAACATAAAAGATTAAAATGGGCTGTGTGGGACATACAGCCTTCTTAGAGGCACTTATTTGAGGCTGCCTTAAGTGTTTAATCCTCACAACAACCCTGTGAAGTAGATGCCAGTATTATTCTCATCCTTATATAATAAAAGCCTAATATGCAAATTATCCCCTCTACCAGGAGTTCAACTGCTTGCTCTGACGTGCTCTGACCACCAGGGGGTGGTGTGGAACATGGTGGGTGTTGGTGATGGGTGCTGGCAGTGGGTGGCAGTGGAGGCACTGCAGGCCTCGATAAGCCCTGATGAGAGCAGGATTGGAGCAGGATGGTAGAACAGGTGTGTGGGCAGTGCCAGGCCAAGGCAGGTGCAAGCCACTGGTCACCGGGTGGGGGCCAATCACCCTACTGATCTGATCACCCCGCTGATCCCATTGCCCCACTGCCATCCAGCTCCCAGGCGCTGAGGGAGCCAGGCGGGGGCCCAATGCCCTGACAATCTGATCACAGGGGTCTCTTCAATCGTCCACCTCTATGTATATTATAGTCATCAATTAATTCAGCACCTGGGAGCCGGGCGGTGGTGGGGCAATTGGCAGGGTGATTGGGCTCTGCAGGCAGCAACCAGCAGCAGCAGGGGAGCAGACAGCAGGGGGGAAGAAAAGGAGTACCCAGCCAGCAGCTAGCAGCTACTAAGGATCCTACCACAGTGCACGAATTTCGTGCACTGGGCCTCTAGTTTCACAGATAAGAGAACCTAGGCTTGGAGAGGTTAAGCAACCTGCCCAAAGTCACATCACCAGATAGTAAAAAGACAACCACCACCAGGATTCAAACCTAGGCTGTCTGCCTTTAGGGCCCATAACCCTAACTATGATGCTAAAATGCTGCTCCAGGTACAAGAAATAGTTCACATTTCTCTTAACTCTACTACAAGGAATATGGCAGAGCTGGTGAGATTATGAATGGCACCGGGCAGTGGGCCTCAGTGTTGGGAATCATTGGGGCACCGTGAGGACTGTACAAGCTGGGGAGGAAATGCCTGTTACATGGGTCCCCGATTCCTGCCTGATGTCAGCAGGGAATGCAGACCTAGAGTTGCCAGATCTAATTGTTTTTCAAGAGAAGCTGGAAATCCAGATATTTATGGGAATGGCAGTTGATTTTTTTTAAGTACTAATAATCAATTTCAGTAATTTTATAATATAGCTCTGGCCAAATAAAAGATTTTTGTGGGCAGCCACATTATGACCTTTGACACGGTCCAGAATGAATTGTTTGTTTACAACCTGAACTACCCTCGGGGTAACCAGGTTCCTAAGAGCCACGTGGACTACAGGCACCTCTTTCAAGTCACAAGTATCTCCCTGTAATCTGATGCTTAGGAATTTGGGGTCCTCAATACAATCTCACAGACTTTAATCATATCTCACAGTGTCTTTCCAGACCGAAGATGCCATTGATGAAACAGTCACAGGACCTGGGACTGATGTTCCTGGTGTCCACTGGCTTTCCACTGAACCTTGTGAAAATGATTGTGTTTTTCCTCCCAGGACAAAGCAAGTGTCTTGATATCTGTCCCTTGAAAATACAGCAGCATTGATGGGCAATGCTGTTTAGTCAGTTAGATTAAGCTTCAATTCCAGGGGCAATCCATGCCCCAAAGGCGTCAGCCTGCATTCTCTCACAAGGGTCGCCTGCCAAGCTGGCCCTGACAAGTGCAGTATTTTGCTCCAAAGCAGACAGTGCTAATCAGCACAATGATATCACAGGTGGATTTTGTCTGATGAATTTAGTGGCTTGGTAATTAGCATGGGGAATGATAGATAACAGCTCTTACTGATGAAACTGAAGATAGGCAAGGTATGTGAATATTTTAGAGGCATTCCTCACGTTTGCCCAGACAGGGTTTAAGAGTTTAGTAAGGTCATTAGCATGAACCTGTAAGGATGGTGCAAACACTTGATCCTGAGCCACTCCTGTCTCCCAACATGTTTTGTTTTGTTTTTGCGGGGGCGGTGGGGAGGGGGGCGTTGGGGAGAGCAGGGGCGTTCTTGTTGCCTTACACTGACCACAAGGATGATGAAATGCCTTGGTTCCTCCTCCAGTGAAGTATTTATGCCAGGTGGTGCTTGGGTCACTTAAAGCGACAGAAGCTGGGACTTTGTGGAACCTACAGAGCAGGCTGCGTGAAATGTTTTGTGCCTCATTGCTCATGAATCTTTATTTAATAGATGTGTCTATATGAAGGGGTAAAATATGGTCTGAGATTTGCTTTTGTCATAACTTGATAGCAAGGTAATGAATAAGCAGCTGACTCTCACCCACTTCAAAACGTCTCAAGCTACTTATAGACTAAAATTAACTTAGGCTAGTTCCCCAAAACAAGATAATGGAGCGTCAGACCTCAGAGGTGAGGGGTGGCGATGGGAGGCCCCAGGAGTGGCAGATCATCCTTGCTTCCCAGGCCCTCCATGCTGCAGATGGGCCTTTGAGACCAGACTGGAGCCGGCTCTCTACGCTTGCTTCCCCAGCCGCGTGAGGCTGCCTGCGAGGGCTGTTGGGAATATGAGTCTGTAGAACCAAGCAGCTCCTGGAAGCCTGTCCCCTCCCACAACGGGAACCAGACAGAAAAGCTGGGCTCCGGGAACCAGCTCTGGAGAATGCTCGCCAGTAAACATTTTAAACTCTGAATTAGAGAAGAGGGTTTTCAGTTTGCATTTTTAAAAATAATATCTGCCAGCCCTGCCGGTGTGGCTCAGTGGATAGAGTGTCAGCCTGCGGACTGAAGAGCCTCAGGTTCGATTCTGGTCAGGGGCACATGCCCGGGTTGTGGGCTCTATCCCTGGTAGGGGGTGTATAATGAGGCAGCCATCAATGATTCTCTCATCATTGATGTTTCTCTCTGTCCCTCTCCCTTCCTCTCTGAAATCAATAAAAATATATTTAAAAAACACCAAAAAACCCCACAATGTCCTCCACAGCTCACTGTGCTAGATTTTAGGGGCCTGTAGACACAGCCAGACTGTAAAGTGAGGCCTCTTTGCTAGTTTGGTAGTTTAAACACATGTCCACAAATTCTTTGATACACCTCCCTCCAAAGAGTGGAGCTTAACTGCTTCCCCATGAGTGTCAGCTGTCTTGCTAATGGAATAGCATGCAGCAGCAGTGACAAGGTATGGCTCCTGAGACTAAGTCATAACAGGCACTATGGCTTCCTTCTTTCGCTTGCTCTCGCTCACTCACTCAGCAGTGGACACTCACTTAGAGGACACTGGACAGCCCAAGGAAGAGGTGCTTGTGGCAGGGAATGGAGGCCCTCTGCCAGCAGCCACGTGAGCAGACCATCTTAGACGCAGGTTCTCTAGCCCCAGTCTAGCCTTCAGAGAGCAGCTACCCCAGCTGACTTCATGACGCAACATCACAGGAGACCCCGAGCCAAGTCACCCAGCTAAACCACTCCTCAATTCCTGGCCCACAAACCTGTGAGATAAGGAATTCTAGTTGTATTTACACTGCTAAGTTTTGGGGTAATTTGTTATACATAGCAAAGATAACCAGTACATGCAAGTTACCCTCTAGGTGAATAGTTCTTACCCCTTGGGGTATCAGAGATCCCTTTGAGAATCTGATAAAAGCTATGGACGCTCTCCTCAGAAAAATGCGCAGTCACAAAAACACATAGCTCACAGTTTCTGGAGGATCGTGTATTCTGATAAAGTCCATCAATGGGTGTCAAGTTAAAAACTCTTCCTGTAACTATTACAGTAGTGCAAGTATGAACTCTTCCCCCCGCCCCCAACCCTTTTCCTGTGGATGACTAATTTGAAACATTTTAAATCCTTCCCTTCAGTTTATTTTTCCTTGAGATAGACGAACCAGCTAGAGAAGGACCCCCTGAGCCCCACCACATTTCCTGAAGCTCTTTCCACCCGGGCATTTCTGAGAGCAAAGGGGTCAAACTAACTTTTCTCATGGTTCTATTTCTGTGACTCAATTCTTTTGGAAGAGTGAGGGTGGATTTCCAGAATCAGTAATTATTAGAAATACAGGAAGGAAGTGTGTTCTTGAAAGATTAAAGCTCCAGGGTTTAGAGCTAAATGAGTTGGCTTGGTTCATATGCTCAGGACCGTTAGAGCATTTCAGGGAATCCCACTGAGCTCATTCTCTAGCCACTGGAGCCCCTCCCTCCTTGTTTTCACATTCACTTATTTCTGGCTGACATCACTGGTGCAGAGGAGAAGACTAGTTACCGTATTTCTCACCCTCTTCTGCCTGGGGAGATAAAGGCCTCTAAGGGGACATAGACACAGGAGAAAACAATTGAACTTCCTCTTTGAAGTCAGTATCTGCTAAGCCCCTTGAGGCCATATTTCTTTTTTTTTAAATATATTTTTATTAACTTCAGAGAGGAAGGGAGAGGGAGAGAGAGACAGATATATCAACGATGAGGGGGAATCATTGATTGGCTGCCTCCTGCACACCCCACACTGGGGATTGAGCCCAAAACCCAGGCATGTGCCCTGACCAGGAATCGAACCGTTACTTCTTGGTTCATAGGTCAACGCTCAACCACTGAGCCATGCTGGCTGGGTGAGGCCACGATTTCTGATCAAACCAAAAATAGTCATTGCAGCTCTCTGAGTCATTTCTGGTTTGGGGACCCCAGCATGGTTCTCATTTCCATCCATGAGCACATTTCCCTGGGCTGCAGAATGTGGTGTAATTCAGGCAGTGTAGACCAGGAAGAGAGACAGTGCTTGATGGCATGATGGTGTGGTATTTGGGGCACATTAGGACATTTTAACAGTGTTTGAACATGTGAAACTGTGGCGAGGTCGTGGTTCAGAAATATTTGTTAGCTAAAACATGAGGATAAAAGAACTTGTTTGTGCCCTAGCCATTTTGCTCAGTGGATAGAGCATCAGCCTGCAGCTTGAAGGGTCCTGGGTTTGATTTAGGTCAAGGAGCATTTGCCCAGGTTGTGGCTCCATCCCCAGTGGGGGGCGTGCAGGAGGCAGCCGATCCATGATTCCCTCTCATCATTGATGTTTCTATCTCTCTCTCCCTCTGCCTTCCTCTATCTCTCAAATAAAATCAATAAAAACATATTTTAAAAAAAAAAAGAGCCCTGAAAACTGACTGGTAGGGGAGGAAGAGAAGCCCACTAAAGAGTGAGGGGATGGATTGGAGAGTGGGAGAAGAACTGGGAGGACAAGATGTGAGAGAAATCAGTGGATGAGGGAGTTTAAGAATGGAGGGAATGTGTAGTAGTTTCACATATGAACAGAGGGTTCAGGGAAATGAAAGTTGAAACATGTCAATTGTAGTTAGCATGAGTATGGGGCTCATGGATGATCTTGGCAAGAGCTTGTTAGTAGAGTGGAGGAGGCAAAAACCTGATTGGAGCAGGCTGAGGAGTGAATGAACTGACGTGGCTCCCATAAAAATGGCTAAACATAGTATCACCCAAGGTTTGCAAATGGATAGGGCAGAGACTTACGTCAGCCCCGATTTTGGGCTGCAGTCTAAGAGGAAGCTGGAAGGTTCTTCTGAAAGGATCGTTTTCATTTTGCTGTTTGTTCATAATCTACTTTCAGTGAATGAGTAAAACTATATTTTTAATAAACAGAGGTAGCTCTCTTGAGATGTAAACTTTTGGTGTGAACAAGATGCAACTAAATCAACATAAAGAGGTAGATCAAAAGCCATCTGCCCAAACTAGGACTGTCAGAGAAGAAACAGTCTTGCCAGGCACAGTGACATAAGTTGATCATGAATCAAAGAACTGAAGGATGAAGGGTTTCCAGGGGAGAAACAGGTGATCCTCAGGTGGGGGATGAGGTGGTAAAATGGACTCTGCTGCCTTGTCTAAGTGGATCTAGCCTGAGATACTCAGCCTCTCTGAAGAATTAGCACCAGTCTGAGATGTATCTAGAGAGCAAAGAGGAGACGGACAAATTGCAGCAAATAATTCTAAGACTTGGATTCAGGACACGGAGACCATAAGAGTTGAAGTATTATTTCATTTTAAATAAATTTATTTCCTTTACATTTTAACAAAATAATAATATTTCTAGTTTAAAAAAAAATAAGTGAGTATAGACAACATTTTCCAAGAAGCTTCCCCAGGCTGCTGGCAGGTGCTGCCCTCATGATTCCTGCTATGGTTCTCTGTGCTCAACATTCACTGAAGGCCTGTCGACAATCTCTAGGGCTATGTTACTATGACAACCAGTCTAGTGATTCTGTCCCTTGGAGACTCTGGCTACCTATGATGCCCAGCCCTTTGGCAGAGCTCAATATGTGGGTCCTGTGGGCCACACTCCCTTAGGCCTGCATTCAGGTTTAGATAACATCCCAGGCCCCGGAGGAAGCGCTTTTCCTGGCCGGGACCTGTTCCCCCTGCAGACTTCCCGGCCACTGCCCCGCCGCTGGGCCCTGCACCCATTGCTGCTGAGCTGGTGTGTCCTGCTGGGACACCTATTATATTGTGTGGGCTAGAAAGACTGAATGTGAGGGCCAGCACCAACTTTCAGGAAGCAAGGCTGAAAGCCCACAACTCTTCCACCAGGTGCTCAGTCTCAGAAAACCCCAGCGGCCTACGTGCTGTGTCCACAGAAACTGCCACCATGTCTATTAAAATACAGGAAGCACAGTTATAAAAGATAAATTTCCTGCCAAACATCTGGTGACAACCAGATATAAGAAGAGGAACAATAAAATAGGAATGTGAGGATGACCGTTATATGTCCAGATGCCTTTCCGGTTGAAAAACTTCAGCTTGGACGATGGAGTGGGGAACTTGGTGCCATGGCTGTGAGTTCAGGACAGTCACACAGGCAGCTCTCTTGCTTGTGGGCTGAGAAGGACAGAGCCAGCCTCCAGGTTGGTTTCTGGGAGCACTGGGCTCTTCGATGTCACAATGAAGCAAATGTTGGATATTCTCCAAAGTTAGAAGCAGATCAGACTTATTTTGCTGACCTGAGAGGCCATATTACTTCTTTGGTGGCTGTGGCTGACTATGGGAAGTCCTTAGTGCATGTGGTGGCATTTGCTGAGGAGTCTTTTGCCACAGCGATGCAGCAGGCACTTCACAGTGAACCCTAGAGGGCTTCCTGACATCCCAGAGACCTTGTGCCAGTTGTCGACACTCTCAGACCCACCTTGTGCCTCCTGGACCCCGCCGCCTGAAATTGAGTCCACCTCCAATGCCTACAAAGAAAGCTTTTGGGAAATGTGGAACAACTTTATTGTTTTCATTTAAAATAACAAATTTTATTATAAAAATTCAAATAATATAAAAAAGTACAACAAACTTAACACACACACACACCTCAGTGTAAATCCTATTGCCCAAAGACAACCATTCCTAATATATATATATATATCATCATTAGAGACGCTATAGGTATGTGGATAGATAGAATAACTGATAGAACTCTATAAAAATATGACCATACTCTGATTAAAATATATTTTTTCTTGATTTCAGAGAGGAAAAGAGATAGGAACATCAATGATGAGGGAGAATCATTGATTGGCTGCCTCCTGCATGCCCCCTACTGGGGTAGGGGAATCGACCCCACAACCAAGCCATGTGCCCTTGGCCAGAATTGAACCTGGGACCCTTTAGCTGGCAGGCCGACGCTCTATCCACTGAGCCAAACCGGCTAGGGCTGGTTGTTGCTATTTTTATTAACAATCCTTCTGTTTTGCACTGAAGATAATATCAGCTCTGTTTTAAATAGCTCTGTATTTTGTTATTGTTATATTTTTCTATTCTTTTCTCTCTTTTAAAATGAGAAGTGGGGACTGAATTTTATCAAGTGCTATTTCAGCATCTGTTGAAATGATTGTATTTTTCACTATTTAACCCAGTGATATGGGAGGTATTTTATTGTTAGTATTAATCATAGTTGCCTTTGTAGCAATTCCTTTAATCATTCTTGGGATAAAGCCTCATTGGCCAATGGTGTAATGTTTCCATAACATATTAATGAAATCTATTTTATGCATATTTTAATGTGAGATTTGTGTGTGGTTTATAACTGTAGTTGAAGATTTTCTAGAGCAGTGCTTCTTATCCTTTCTCATTATTGCCCTCCCTGTGGAGACTTTGAGGCATTTTTTCTTTATGTATGTACTAACAAGCCAAAGAGCTTTATTGATGCAGCAGGCACTTTACAATGAACCCTAGAGAGCCCGCCTTCTCTGGGAGGATGTTTGTACAAACCCTCCAGGGTTTTCCACTTCAAAAACACAGGCTCTCCCTTTCACCACAGGCCTTGGATCTGCACCGCCCAAAGCATCCCTCCCCATCTTAAACAGGTAGTGCACACAGGTACACCTGACCAACACTGGCCAGCCACTCTGGCAGACAGTCACAATGTCAGTTCTACATTAGCCACGGACAACGACGCAGACTGTCAGATCCTGCAAAAGATTTAGGAAACATAAGACAATTTCTACCTCCGCCTTGAAAATAAAATACACTTTAGTGGATGCATGTCCTGAAATAGTTGGGAGTTCCTGGGAAGATGGTTCATTGTCAATCCCTTCTTTTAAAAAAAGACTTTTTAATTGATTTTTTAGAGAGAGAGGAGGGAGAGAGGGAGAGACAGACACACGATGGCGTGGGGAACTTGGTGCCATGGCTGTGAGTTCAGGACAGTCACACAGGCAGCTCTCTTGCTTGTGGGCTGAGAAGGACAGAGCCAGCCTCCAGGTTGGTTTCTGGGAGCACTGGGCTCTTCAATGTCACAATGAAGCAAATGTTGGATATTCTCCAAAGTTAGAAGCAAATCAGACTTATTTTGCTGACCTGAGAGGCCATGTGACTTCTTTTTTAATTGATTTTGAGAGAGAGAGAGAGAGAGAGATGGTTGGGAGAGGATTGGCTGCCATATGTAGTTTTATATCTTGGGATGAACTATGCAATAGGCCACATTTTTTAATCCTCACCCAAGGATACGTTTTTATTGATTTTTATAGAGAGAGAGGGAGAGAGAAACATTGATGTGAGAGAGACACATTGATTGGTTGCCTCCCATACATGCTCCTACCAGGGATTAAACCCACAACCTTTTGGTGTACAGGGGAATGCTCCAATCGACGGAGCCACCTGGCCAGGGCTATTGCCCCTTTCTTTAAGGCATCAATCACGGATAGGCCCTTCAGCATATGGATCAGAATATTTGCAACATCTGGTGGGTAAGCAAGTATAGGACAGGAGAGAAGACTGAGGAGTGAGGCCTAGAATGTCTCTAGATCCCTGAAGTTGTATGCTTTGCACATATGGCCTTAGCAAGAGAGCATGATGCCATGGAGAGCAAGACTCCACTGGGGCAGCTGCTTGTCAAACCAAAAAGTGAAGCCAAGGATGGACAGTACGTAGCTGGGTTTGAAGTCAGGAAGAAGTGGAGGACAGAGGTTGGACTCACAAGCTGAGCTGTAGATGGGGATATAGCAATGGTATGAAAGTGCATATGGTGCAGGGCCCAAGACTGTTCTCAAAGGCTTGTTTTGTCTGTTGCACATGCTTCCTTTGGAGCTTCAGTCTTATCTTCAAGGGACAGAATTCCTTGACTGCCGTTTTTAAAATAAGGTCATTAGCCTTGGAAAGTTGGGTGGGATTTAACGTTCACCCGTACTGTAGTAGATAGTAATATGTAGTGGCCAGCTAAGGTGACTCCAATGAGTAATACTCCTGTATAATCAGTCCCCTCCCATTAAATGCAAGTGGGACCTGTGACTTGCTTCTAGTCAGTATGCCATGGCAAAGGTGAGGGGATGTCAGTTCCTTGATTAGGTGTGTCGTATGGCTAAGGTGATAGAATGTCATTGCTTGATCATGTTTGTTATATAAGACTGTCCAGCAGAGAGGAGAGAGGGATTCTCCGGTTGGCCGTGAAGAAGCAAACTGCCATGTTGTGAACTGCCTATGGAGAGGGCCACATGGGAACAGACTGCAGGTGGCCTTAGGGCCTGAGGATAGCCAGCGGTCAGAAAGAGCTGGGCCATGAGCCCTGCAGACACAAGCAAATGAGTTCTGCCAAGAACCAATGACCGTGGAAGCAGATTCCACACCCCGCCCCCCCCCCCCCCCGCCCCGCGCCCCCAGTCAAACTACCAGACGAGAACACAGTGCAGCCAACATCTTGATTGCTACCTGTGGAACCCTGAACCCAGGACCCAGCTAACTTATACCTGAACTCCTGAACCAAAGAAAGTATAAGAATAAATATGTGTTCATTGAAGCCACAGAATTTGTGATAATTTGTTATGCAGCAACAGAAAACTAACACACACACACTCACACACACATAAACATACATGGA
Source organism: Corynorhinus townsendii (assembly GCA_026230045.1). Taxonomy (NCBI): domain Eukaryota; kingdom Metazoa; phylum Chordata; class Mammalia; order Chiroptera; family Vespertilionidae; genus Corynorhinus; species Corynorhinus townsendii. The sequence continues at coordinate 131,891,551 of JAPDVU010000007.1, read as the reverse complement.
CACTTCTAGTTGAATTATTTTCTACATTTCTCCCCTCTTCCCAAGTTATTAGCTTAATATTTATTAGGTGAAGTTTGGACTTTCAGATTGTTAAAAAATTTGTTCTTTCCATTCATATGTTCAAACCTTATGAGCATATACTTTTGTGTTCTATTTTCTTATTTTTAAATTGTTATGTATTCATTGGTATCTCCTTCCTCAACTCAAAATTTATTAAATTATGGCTTTACTTTTCAAATACTTAGCTTTTGGTTTTACTTATTGAGCCCAGTGAAATTATTTTTCATTTTCAAAAGTATTTCCTTCTACTTTTATTGTCACACTAGAGGCCTGGTGCATGAAATTCGTGCACGGGTACAGTCCCTAAGCCTGGCCTGTGATCAGGGCCATCTTCCCCAACTGCCTGCAGCCGGCCCCGCCCCCTGCGCCACCCACCCCTGGTTCCCCCTGTTCACCATCGGGTGATCGGTGCCTGATGGCCAGGGGAAGGGACCGAGAGGTCGGCCACAGCAGGTGGCCATCAGGTGATCGGATTCTGCTGGCCAGGGAAAGGGACCAAGAGGTGGTCAGTGCACCTCATAGTGACTGGTCCAGTGGTCGTTCTGCTGTTAGGGTCAATTTGCATATTACCCTTTAATAACAGGATAGAGGACTGGTGCATGGGTGGGGGCTGGCAGCCTGCCCTGAATGGGGCCCTGGATTGGGGTGGGGTATCCCTGCTGGGGGCAGTGCCGGTCTGGGTGAGGGGCTGAGAGTGGTTTGCAGGCCATCCAGTCTCTGATTGGGGTGGGGGGGGTCCCCACTGGGGGGCGGGACTAGACTCAGCAAGGGGCCACAGGTGGTTTGCAGACCGGCCATGCCTCTGGCTTTGTCAGGAAGGATGTCTGGAAGATGTCCGGTCTAATTAGCATATTACCCTTTTATTAGTATAGATTTTCTTCTTTCTCTTTAGCCTGGCTTGTCTTCTCATTCCTTTTCTAATATCTTCTGTGGAATTCTTTCTAAAATGTTCTCTTTTTATTAACCACTGAAACAGAGAAAATTTCAAATTATAAAATTTTCTAAAAGTACTGCTTTGAATACATTCCAGAGATTACTGTAGCATGTTTTAACCATCATTGTTTTCTGAATAAACTCCTCTTTTGTTCTTGATTTTCTTCCGAATTCAATTGCTGATTCAGTAAAAATTTAAAATGTCTAAGTAGTTGGTTTGTTTTTATTTATTTTGGTTGTTACTTTATATTTCATTCTATCTTGGCCAGAGAACATAGCAGATATCATTTCTGTTCTTTTTGAACTACTTGAGATTGTGTTTGTGGCCTAGCATGTGATGTATGAGACCACATGGGAAGTTGCCAAGGACAGTTAGAAATTATACACAGTACAAGAGATCTATTAATTCTGTCTCTAAGATACTTTTTTTTCAGGGGCTGGGACCAGCTCAGAGGCTAAAGTAAGAGCTGAGGAGCATCCATGAGTATAATTAGTAGGACCCTGGGTTCTGGCAGAGCTGGGAAGGGCACCATTCAAACAACCAAGGAGAGTGTTGTTGAAATAGAGAAGTTAAGAGAATAGCTGGTGTGACAGGCCAGAGAGATGGGGACACAGTGTGTCACCCTCCAAGGGGAGGAAGGGTCCAACAGTAAATGAGCAGAGAAGTCAGTGAGTTAAAGAGAGAGGTATGGATCTTGCTGAAAATCCCTATGTTATGTAATACTTCAGTTGGCTGCATATGGTAGATATCTCTGGTGCTGTCTCCAGGCCAATAAGTGTTTAGAATTATCTCTAATGATTAACTTCTGTTCTTTCTGGTAGAGAGGGGAGAGGGGACACCTTTGCAAATTTATGTCATGCTTTTAGGAAAATAAGGGGAGGACAAGAGAGCTTTTCTTGTATTTATTTCTCTCCCCCCTCCCCCCCTTTTTTGAAAAAAACATTTTTGTTGATTTCAGAGAGGAAGGGAGAGGGCGAGAGAGATGGAAACATCAATGATGAGAGAGAATCATCGCATGCTCCCTACTGGGGATTGAGCCTGCAACCCAGGCATGTGCCCTTGACTGGAGTCGAACTCAGGACCCTTCAGTCTGCAGGTTGACACCTAATCCACTGAACCAAACAGGCTAGGGTTTGTATTTACTTCTCAACTGCCTTTAGCTCAAAATAATATTTATGCCAGAGTGGCACATTATGGGGTGGTATATTCTGCTACCCTTCAAGGTCAAGAACAACACACTATAGCAGAGCATAAAGTTAGAAAGAGCCTGAATTTTGATAATTTCCAAAACCTCTGTCCTGGTCCCAGAGGCCTGTCAGACTGCTGTGTTCTTGTTACTTGGGGAAAATACTCCATTTGGTTAAGCTGCCATATTTGCGTCTCTATTTTTATGCAGCAGAATTCAAGCATAATTGAGGAGAGGCCAGTAAAATACCTTACTGTAATTGTTTTTCTAAAAGAACTTTCCTTGTACTTATACCCATTTTTGTTTTATGTATTTTGTAACTAGATTGGGGAGGGGGTCATCTGTATTCAATGTTCTTAGTATTTTATTATTAAACATGTCTTTTCCATTATATGATAATCTTTTTCATTCTTTTGAATACTTTTTGCCTTTATCTAGTAGGCAGTGAAAAGCAAAATTATTTTGTTTCTCATAGATGAGAATTGAAAGTTCTGATTGTTGATAGTTAGAACCAAATATAGAAAAGAAAATGTTCATTGTTTTAAGTTAATTGCCTGTTACTGCTGAAAAGGAAAATGTGACTTACCACACATACTTACTTATGAGATACAAATAAGCAAAAGACATAATGGAAAAGAAACAGGAAATTTAAAATATGAGCCCAGAAAATGACTAAACATCATAGTAAATGAATACAGTCAAAATTCTTCTACTAAAATCTAAGAGCCTCAGTTCAGATTGGAAAACAAAATCCATTAGTAAATTAATTCTGAGGCCACACAGATTTTTTTTGTTTTAAAAAGGCGAAACCCAGGAAGTAAGGCAATACTTCTATCAAAATCAAGCAGAAAGAAGGAAGAGGAGAGTTTCTAGAGTCGTTATGGACCTCTGAGGGTTCCTCTCATCAACTCAGTCCAGCTCTCCCACCGGAAGGGGCCACACCTCTCCAAGAGGTGCTGCCATGGCGTTCTGGGGGTCCCTGGCGGCTCCCATTGGAGTGGGTAGAAACCGCAGACTCCAAACTCTGGTGAGGAAGAAACATAAGTTTCTGTTTTCCTGAATGCAACTGGACTTCTAGTACAGTCTCCATTCCATCAAGCTGTCCTGCTCCTCACCCCAGCCGTGTGGGCCCGCCCCCTTTTCCTCTGATTGCCTATTTCTGGAGGACTTGCCAAGGCATGGGGGTGGGGCAGGGCAGATGCTCCTTGGCTGGCCTGGGACCAGGCATCTCTGCACTTCTGCGCGGGCCCTGAGTGCCTGCAAACCTCCCTGCCAGGCTGTCCCAGCTCTGTCTGCCTCCACACGGTGCTCACCCCTTCCCCATCTCTGGGGTCTTGCCACCTCTCCGAGAGGGATTCTACCTGGAAAGTGAGACCTACAGATCCTACATGTTCATTCTGATTTTGCAGTCTCTGGGGCTCGGCTCAGGACAGAGGACCCTGAATCCTTCTGCCAATGATCCACTAACATCTAAGTTAAAGGCAGCAAATTAGTAGCATGCAGGTCGTGTCCAGTCCAGGAGATATTTTGTCTGGCTCAGACAGTATTTAAAGATTCTTTTCAAAAGGTTAGGAACATTTTGTTATGAGAGCTTTAGCTTTTAAATCCATCTACCAATTTACAGGAAATACAGAAGACAGAGGAGCATGTAAATGACACCAGCAAACCCAGACTGTGGGAAACTCTATATGACAAAGTGCATGGCTTCTTCTTTTTTGTTGTTCTTTTTAGAAAAAAAATTTTAATTGGTTTGAGAGAGAGACAGATTTGTTGTTCCACTTATTTATGCATTCATTGGTTACTTCTTGTATGTGCCTTGACCTGGATTGAACCACACAGTCTTGGGGTATCAGGATGATGCTCTCCAGTGGTCAGCAAACTGTGGCTCGCGAGCCACATGTGTTTGCCTAATGAGTTTGCCGACCACTGGATAGGGCCTTAATCACAAGGAACAACAACGGACTGTAATTATTGGAATCAAGAGTCTATCAGTGGTCGGCAAACTCAGTCAACAGAGTGGCAAACCGCGGCTCTTGAGCCACATGTGGCTCACGAGCCGTGGTTTGCAGACCACTGCTCTAACCAACTGAGCTACCCAGTCAGGGCCAAGGGCTTGGCTTCTTTAACAAATACATTCCAAGGGACAAAAAGAAGGGGCGCGAGCCTACAGGTTAAAGGAAACTTAAAAACATCAATCACTTGCAATGTTTGGACTTTGTTTGGATCCTGTTTCAAACAAACTGTAAAATATAAAATAATATAAACATTGATGACCTTCATGGAAAAATTGTAAATGTTAACACTGACAGGCTATTTAATGTGAAGTTATTGGGGTTTATTTAGTTATGACATTGTGTTATGGTTAGAAACGTGAGTCCTTATTTTTACAAAGAAAATAGTGAGTCTAGGATTTACTTCACAATATATATTCAGGGCTGACCATGAGTTGATACTTGTTGAAACTTGGTGATAAGTACAAGCAGGTTCATTATATTATTTTGCCGATTTTTAATATGTTTGAAGTTTTCCATAGTTACCTTTTTATTTTATTAAAACAAATTTTAGAGGAGAATTTCCACATAAAAATTCTGAGTTTTGGACTTCTGGAAGAAAATGGAAGGATCTGGTAAGAGGCCAGACCTCTACCCTGTAGCAACCAGCTGGAGCTGAGAAGTGTTACAGGGCGGCATCTGCCACCCGAGGAGCCACGTCTCCAGGCTCCCCGCTGCTCGAGGCCTGGCCCGCACCCTCCGTCCCCACTGCCTGCCTCAGCCGCCAGCATTCTGGTTTGCAACTCATGGGAAACTTTCCTCTCCTTCCTTCCAACACTCTCCTTCCCCGGCCCAGCCACCGTTGTTGGACCCAGTGGGGCTGGGTCAAAGGAGCTGCTTGCTCTTCAGCTCTTTTTCACTATGTTTTCCTCCCAAATCTTCTTTCTGTGCCATGAATCCTTTTTGGTCCCCCGAGAATCCAGGATTTTGAGACTCAAAAGCATGAGACGAAAAATCCATTAGAAAAATAATTTATGAGGACAAGCAAATGTTTTTTTAAAAGGCAAAACCCAGGAAGTAAGACAAATACTTCTTTCAAAGTCAAACAGAAAGAAGGGAGAGGAAGGTTTCTAGAGGCGGTATGACCTCTGAGGGTTCCTCTCATCTCCTCAGTCCAGCTCTCCCACCGGAGAGGGGCCGCACCTCCGAGATGCGCTGCCAAGGCGTTCTAGGGAGGGGCCCGGGGGGGGGGGGCTCCCATGCACTCCCCTCCTGCTTTTAGCCATCACCCCCCTTCCCTGAGGAAGTGAGCACAGCACACCCTGGCATTTCCAATAAAGACACAGATGGGGCTGGGAAGGAACCATTCCAGAAAATTTGGTTAAGATGTAGCTATGGATTGTATACCTATCAGGTTGGCTGATATTAGGAAGTTGGATGATATCAAGTTCTACCGAAGGTGAGGCAAAACAGGAACGCTCATGGGCCTGTTAACAGGTGTAAGCTTTCCGGGCAGCAGCTTGGAAGTGTTCAGTGAAACGGAAGACGGACCCATCCCACGCCCAGCACTCCTGGATGCTGAGCCCAGAGAAACTCTTGCCCAGCTCCCCAGAGAACTATGTGTGAGTGAATATGTTCTTGTGGAATTGTTTGTAAGGGTGAAGATTTGGAAACACCCAGAAGTTTACGAATAGTAAAGTAGATAAATGAAACGTGTGCTATGCAGATGAGCACGATTCAGCAGGTAAAAGGGAATGTTCGAGTCCATATTCTTTTCTGTCAGCTTGGAGCCATCTCAAGATCTCAGAATCTTGACTGGAAAAAAGTGAGGAGAGAATGATAATGTGCACAAAAGAACACTGAAGGTTATTATTTTTGTTTAAATAGGCACAAAATAATACCAATACCGGGCCTGATACAAATGGAAATACAGATGAGAGGGACATACAGAATCACAGGAGTGGTAAGAGGAGAAAAATGAGATTGGGGATGGGGTGAAGAGGTAAAAAAAAAATAAAAAAATAAAGTAAGTAAAAGTGAGCCGTGCAGGTGCTGATAATAAAGTTGTGCCTTGGACCAAGGAGACAGCTCATTCCTTCTGCGTACATGAGGTTTCAGCAAACAGAAACGAACCAAAACAAAACACCAGTTAATATTTAAAATATTAACCTGACGCATGTGGAAAAAGAACCGAGCAAGTGGCTGTGAATAATGAGAGGTCTAACAGGTGCCCAGAGGTGGCAGCGAGGGCTCTCGCTCGGGCCTCCAGGCAGAGTGGGCCAGCGGGCGGCCCAGGGCAACGCCAGGGGAAGCAGTGTGTCCAGGGCCTACCGTCCCCTGTGATTCTCCAATGGCTGAGCTCCTTCTGGGGTCACTCCATGTTGTGGCCTTGAGCCACACAGCTACGCAGCCTCCTTCCAGCCCTGCTGACTGCTCTCAGGGACCTGCAGGGTCACAGGATTTTCCCACAGGTTGTCAGCACAGGGAGGCTTCCACCTGTTATTATTGGCCGCCAGCTCCTCCAGTAAAGTCAGGGTGTCCTGGGAACAGATACTGCTCCAGCCCACCTTTTCTTTGGGTGCCTTCAGTACCAAAAGCTGCTTCTCAAACATGTTATATGCTCCTAACTAGAACTGTCCAGGACTCAGGGGTCCTCAAACTACGGCCCGCGGGCCACGTGCGGCCCACCGAGGACATTTATCTGGCCCGGGTGCCGCTGCCTGTCCTGCTTAGCAGCCGACTCGTCCCGGGCCCACAGTGCACATAGGAATTTGTTCATAGTGGTTTTTTTTAACTATGGTCCAGCCCTCCAACAGTCTGAGGGACAGTGAACTGGCCCCCTGTTTAAAAAGTTGAAGGACCCCTGGTCCAGGTTATCTTTTCTTGGGCTGTGAAGGGACAGAGGACAGCGGTTCTAGCAACGGCTCTGATTTTGCTCGAAGCCCCACTCGCAGACAATGAAGGGGAGAAGGACCATGAGTTCTTTGTTGTCTCCTGAGCCCATCCTGGCCCCCCTCCCTCCTTCCCCCCCCCCTCCCCGCCACCGCTTCCTTTTCCTTTTACAAACATATTCAGTGCAGTGTCTGCACCAGGAACTGTGCTGGGCACCATATGATTTGAATCTGACACTGTTGCCTGCCCTCAGGGAGGTTCACGTGTAGTGGGGAGCAAGTAGTGAGTGTGGCCACGTGGTAGGGATTTGTGAGTGTGAGGGTGCTTTGAGACCACGGAGGTGGGCAGCTACTTCAGATGGGAGGGTATCAGGGATGGCTTCTTGGAGGCAGTGCTCCTTGCTGAATCTGAAAGGATAAATGGAGTTAACAAGAAGGGGAGAGGTATTCTTGCTGGAGGGAAGAGCAGATGCGATGGCTGGGAGGCAAGAAACAACAGGAAGCAGTGAGAAGCAGTGGGAAGCTGTCAATAGTCCGTCATATCTGGGCTCAGGCAGATTGTGTTAGGACTTAACTAATGTCCTACCTCCTCCCGGAAGCCTGCGGAATTGCCCCAACCCCATCATGCTCCCCTCCTCTGAATCTTGGGCAAACTTACAGTCACATGTTTCCCTACTGTTAGTGTGTGCGTGCGTGCACGCGGTGCGAGGGCTTCATTTCCCAGTCCTGGCTTGGAGAAGGGCTCACTAGCTCAGGGCTTCTCCCACCCAGTGCCTTGCAGTTAGCCTTCACTCTACCACGGAAGGGCCTGATTCACCCAACTCTGAGCGGATGTGCGGCTCAGTGAGGAGGGAGACCCAGGCCATGGGTGGCAGCACCAGATCCCACCCCAGTGCATGGGGCATTCAGTCTCAGAGGCCTCTGCCAGGTTGTGCCTGAACCAGGCTGGCATCTGGCCAGTGCCCAGGTGAACATTCTTCTGGAGAGAGAACTGAAAATCGGGTAGCCAGCCTCTCAGATGGTGCCCAATGATCCCCACCGCCTGGCTTTCATGCCCTGTGTAGTCTCCCTCCTTGAAGCTTGATGGGTCTGCATGACAACAGAATACAGCAGAAGAGATGGGCTATGCCTTTGAGGTCAGCTGAACCGAGCCATTAGACTTCTGCCTTAGTGTCCATCTTGGACTGCTCACTCTGGAAGGAGCCCCTGCCGTGTTGTGAGGACACTCAAGCAGCCCTATGGGAGGTCCACGGGGTGAGGAACCAGGGCCTCCTGTCAACGGCCTGTGAGGAGCCATCCTGAACCCCCCTCCAGCTCCAGTGAAGCGCTCAGAGGACAGCGGCTTCCTGAGAAACCCGGAGCCGGAGCCGCCAGCCTAGCTGCTTCCAAATTCCCGACTCTTAGATACTCTTAGGAATGTTAAACATTTGTTTTTAAAGCCACGGCGTTTTAGGGTAATTTATTACATAGCAATAAACAACCTACACGAAGCATTTAGCAACTCGAAGTGGCTTTTCCTACTCATGCTTGGAAAGGCTTCTTGGCCGGGGTTTGGCCTCCTCTGACAGGCAGAAATATTAGGGCTCCCAAAGGTCACAGTCACTCCCATTTCTTTTTCTCACTCCTTCTCCCTCCCCAGGTACTTCCCTGGATGAAACTAATAGCCCAAGGACAGACCAGAAAGAAATCTCACCTGAACTTCCTTTAGGTGACTACCTGGAGCGGCAGGAAAATCAGCTGCCCTGACCCCACCCCCACTGTTCCGGGGAGGTCTCCAATCAGGGAGGCACTGACCTTGGGCACCAGGATATTCCCAAAGAAATTGTGTCAACAAGCCAAGCCTCATCAGAACCTTCATCCTAACCCTACAAAAGCCCTAATCCCTGCTCTTGTTAAATTGGAATATAAACCTTTACCTCTGGTTATTCAGTGAGTTAGTTGCTCATTAGTCCTTGTGCCCACTTTTAGTATGCGTACAAACCTCACCTTTTCTTTTGTTAATCTGTCTCTTAGTTAACTCACATGTCCCCACCACCACCCTCACCCCTCAAACCTAAGTTGGTAGAGGAAAAGTTTTTCCTCCTAACATTCTAAAATCAAAGAATCCCCAGGGACTGTCAAGTGGGAAGTTCTGGAGCCCTTGCAACTGAGTTTTCAGTCGGAACCAATACCTAGTAGGAGAGATGCCTCAGGAATTCACAGCCTCCTCACCCCAGGGATCCACAGAAACACAACTGCTGGACCTCAGGTCATAGGGAGGCAGGATAGTAAGAAGCTATAAAAATTCGCTGGCAAGTGGAATGGGGACCTGAGAAGACAGCGGGTTCAAACGGGCCCCATTCAGCACCGTGACTCACCTGCCTCCTTCTTCCTGCATGACCACTTCCTTAACCTTTGGCCCTGAGAACAATGAGGTTCTGACCAGCAGCAAATAAAGCGTCTGGAACAAAGCTTCCCGTCTGTTGGCCACAGAGACAGAGTTTTGGTCAAACTAGAACATCTAGGCCTCAATTGTGTTTTAGCTTGAGGTCCAGAAAAGCAGCAAAACCAGACAAAGTAAACAGGTAAAACCAACTTGTATCAGGACTCTCCTACCCTAGCACCGACCACTCAGCAGAGGCCATGATGCTGACTCTATATACACTTGCTCATTTTGATGAATCGTCATATTAAAGGACACACCTGGAAAGCTGATTAATATTCTATTGAGATCCTCCCCTGAGACCTGCCTTAAAATTCCTGCCTTTAGGAACCAGATAAAAACCCAAAGGACCCAGTGCGTGCTCTCTCTAAGGCATGCCCACACCTTCCTACGGAAATGGAATTTTTGGACTGGAACCCGGATTCTTTGTCCGCCGGAATCGAAGAATGAATCCACGGACAGAAGGTGGTATAGCAAAGGTGGAGATTTATTGAAGAGCAAGTACACACTCCCACGTGGGGAGAGGGACAGAGTCCCACATGGACTCACACGTGGGGAGGGGGAGAGGGTCCCACTGAGTTCCTTTTCCCTATGGCTTATAAAGGCTGCAGATCCTGGTGCCTTGACATCCCCTCTGATTGGTCCTATTCCCTTAGACCGGTTACTATAGTAACTTCTGGTCTCAAAGGTCAAACCTCACATGGGACATGTGAAGTTCTCTCCACCCCGCCCCACTCCTTCCTTATATTTTTCTATTCCCTTTGGGCTTCCTTCCTCTTCTTCTGGATGAAGGGCTTCCTTCTCTTTATTTTGTAAATATGGACCTTTTGCTGTTCCCAGCTCCCTCAGTCTAAGGAAATGTACCTGTTGCAGCTTTTCAGCTTCCCCATTCTATGGAAATATACCTTCTGTGGCTCTACAGCCCTGTGCTTCCTCCATGGTTCCCCTAATTTCTAAAATTTCTAAAATTTCCTAAACCTGTCCTATTTTACCCCTAAAATTCCTGTTTCACTACCTTCCTTCTTCAGGTGTGTACCTTTGTTTTCTTTCTCCTAAGCTCCAAGGGCCCTTCTGAGTAATTTGTTTCCTGAGTCCATGCAGCCCAGCCGTCTCACTTCTTCTGCCTCTGTGGCTTTCTTTCTAAAAAGCCAAGGCCACTCTCTGGGTAGCCCACTCGATTCTTCTCTTCGAGTGTGCTTTCACTTTACTTGCTAAATAAACTTCCTCTTGTGCTAGAGTTCTTGCCTCTGAATTCTTTCTTTGCTGAACTCAAGAACTGAGGTTGCTGAATTGAGAGCCCACCTCCCTGCTAACAGTAGGAGGGGCAACTGCTGATTTACAGAATGTGGCAGCTCCTGGTCTGTAGCAGCTTCCTGTTGGGTTTTGGCTTATTTGACAAACACCTAGTACTTGCTATGTGCCAGGCTCTGTTCTAAGCACTTCATAAATATTAAGTCGTTTAATTCTCATTACAACCCTCTGAGGCAAATGCTATTGTTGCCTTCGTTTTACAGGAAGGATCTCAAGGCATGGAAAGGTCAAGCAATTTGGTCAAGGTCACACAGTGAGTGAGTAGCAGAGCAGGGATCCATTCACACCCAGGTGGCCTGGTTCTGTATTCTGCCCTGAGATGAGAATTGACCCAAAGTTTGTTCAGTGAGTGTTCTGTGCTGCTGGGGCCCCATGTCTTGGCCAGGGCTTCTGGGGCTGGACAGGAATGCTGGAATTCACATTCTAGGCCACATGTTTACTAGGGGAAACTAGGGAGTGAGGGTGAGGGGGTAAGGAGTGTGTGTGTGGGGTGGGGGCCAACCTCTGTACTCAGCCCTGGAGGTCAAAGGAGAGCCTTCTTCCCAATCACGCTCATTCCTGCCTCCCCAGCTTGGCTCAGCCAGGTACCTTTGGGGATGCCCCCATATTCCCCACCTGCATAGACCATTATTTCTCAACCAAGGACAATTTTTCCCCCCAGGGATCATGTGGCGAAGTCTAGAGACATGCTGTTTTTTTAATTTTATTTTTATTGTCACAACTAGAAGGTTGCTAATAGCATCTAGTAAGTAGAGGTCAGAGATGCTGCTAAACATTCTAAAATTCACAGGATGACCCCTCACAACAAAAAATTACCTTGTCCAAAATGCCAATAGTGCCTAGGTTGAGAGACTGACCTGGGCCCCTCCCACAGCCTCCTCAAGGCCCAGGACCCCCTCCCCCACAGGATGATTCCTGTTACAGTGGTGGTTGTGGTCCTGGGGGGATCCTCACTTCTGCACCTCTTAGAGGCCACCAAAGAACATGAATGATTCAGTTTGCACTCCAGCTCTAGGTTCTTGGAAATACAATAAGGATGTTGAGGTATTGACAAATGTAGTTGACATTATTTTGTATCAGGCTCTGTACTAAGCATTTTACATATTTTATCTTATTTATTTTTCATAAGCTTGTTTTAGATGCTATTATTACCCCCATTTAATGATTGGGAAACTAAGGATTATAAATGTTAAGTAACTCACCCAAGGTCCCACAGCGAATGTGACAGGGCCGAGTATCCAGCCTCCCTAGGTCGTCTGATGCGGTGCTGATATAAACACCTAGGCAAAGCAAAGATGCTAACTTCCCCAGGGAGGGCCTGCCTGAGGTCAGGAACCTCCTGTCCTCCCCTGGACAGAGGGATCCGCACCACTCACTCCATAGCTCAGCTGCAGTCAAGACTCCCTGGAGCTGGGCAGACAGTGGTTTGACCTGACCTAGTTTTAAAAAAAAAGGGAGAATAGTAGAGAGAAGGGTTTGTTTTCTTTGTACAGGGACAGTTAAGACAGAGAGGACTGGGCAGGGAAGAGATGGGTGAGGAAGGGAGGCTTAGGAGCTTCTTCTTATTTATTATACCAGGGCAGTGGTTGGCAAACTCATTAGTCCACAGAGCCAAATATCAACAGTACAACAATTGAAATTTCTTTTGAGAGCCGAAAACTGACTTCTGCGCATGGGCCACGAAGTTTCAATCGCACTATACGTGCGCGCCCACACGTGGTATTTTGTGGAAGAGCCACACTCAAGGGGCCAAAGAGCCGCATGTGGCTTGCGAGCCGCAGTTTGCTGACCACTCTACCAGGGGAAAGAATGGGAGGTTTGTTTCTAAGCCATAAATACCCTCCTTTGAGCCCTGTGCCTATCAGAGATAAAGGAGTCGCCTGGCCTCAGAAGCGAATGATTAGCGATTCTCACCACGCCCTACTCCAGAGTAGCTGTCAGGATTTGACCAGGCTAGGGGAGGAGACGGGACTGAAGTGGGGTGAGTTCCTGCACTGGTCAGATTCGGGTTTGCAGAGATGAAGTCAGCCCCCCCTTCTTGCGCCAGAGAACAGAGCTAGACCCCAGCTTCTGGGCTCTGCCCTCCTCGACTTTGCCTTCAGGGCCCTGTGAATCCTGACTCCACGGAGAGGGGTCAGGTCCTGTGTATTTTCAGAGCTGCAGGGCCATCTGAAAGCTCTTAAGAGGCTTTTGGTGCAGAGTTAAAAACCTAGGACCCGGCCCATTCAGGGGCGGAAGAGCTTTGAAGTTTCCTTTGTGTGCTTGTTTTCATGGCCTGATCCTGCTGTGCTGGAATTAGCCTGCAGCCCTGCCCCATCTCTGGAGACTTATTCCCAAACTCCACAAACCTTAGGACAATGCTACAAGTTCCACTCACCAGCCCCCAGTCACTGACTCCCTTTCCTTAGGCTAAACTATAAAGGAGACCGCAGAGCCCCCACCAGGAGACATTCTCTACCTGTTTCTAGTTTCTCTAGAGATTTTCTGATGACTCTTAGAACCGCACGTGAGGGCTGAAGCTTCCAAGCAGTGTGCTGGGGGTGGGGTGGGGCGTGGAAGAAAGAACTTGATCAGGGCAAGGGGGAGTGAACAAGGTCATCCCTGCTGGCCGCCCACCCAAGCTGAGGGCCAGGTCTAGGCCAGTAACAGCAGGGCCCAGAGAGAAGAAAAAACAAGGGGATCCAGCCTTCCCAGTCATGTCCAGTGAGTCAACCACTGCGGTGTGTGTAGCCAAATATCAGTCTCAGGGATCTTTATGGCTCTGAGCTTCACAAAACAGGCTCTGCTACCGCATTGCTCACGACCACCAAAAAGTCTGTATTGAAGGAGGAGAGGAGGAGGGGGGAGGAACAGAATAATGATAGAAAGATAGGTAAGGAAGGAAGGGAGGGAGGAAGGGAGGGAGGAAGGAAGGAAGGAAGGAAGGAAGGAAGGAAGGAAGGGAGGGAGGGAGGGAGGGAGGGAGGGAGGGAGGGAGGGAGGAAGGAAGGAAGGAAGGAAGGAAGGAAGGAAGGAAGGAAGGAAGGGAGGAAGGAAGGAAGGAAGGAAAGAAGGAAGGGGAACAGAAATCCTAAACCAGCCTGAATTACTTTTCAGAGTAAAGACTTTGAGCAATGGTGTCATCTTGTGGCTGTGAAGAGGAATTACAGCCAGCATCCACGTGTGTGTGTGTGTGTGTGTGTGTGTGTGTGTGTGTGTGTGTGTGTGTGGCTCTCCCCTCCCTCCTGCCTTCTCTTCCACTTTTCATCTATATTCCAGAGTAATATTTCTATATACAAGGTTCTAGAATAGCACCAGCCTAAAACAATACCCACTAACCACATGTATTTATACTTAAATGTAAATCAGTTAAATTTGAAATTCACTTCCTCCGTACATGACGCATTTCAAGCCCTGGGAGACTGGTGACTACTGCGTTGGACAGCACAGGAATAGAGCATCGCCATCATCACAGAACGTTTCCTCGAACAATGCTGTTGCAGGAAGTTCAGAGTTGCCATTTGATGGAGCAGTATAAAAATTCAGAAGAAATATCATTTAAAGCCAAATTGTACCTTCAGAATGATCCCTGGTTAAACATATATATATTAGTGTTTGTACTGATTTCAGAGAGGAAGTGGGGGGGGGGGGAGAGAGAGAGAGAGAGAGAGAGAGAGAGAGAGAGAGAGAGAGAGGGAGATAGATGAGAGAGAATCTTTGATTGGCTGCTTTCTGAATGCCCCCTTCTGGGCTGTGCCCACCTATGGTGTCTGATGCTGCTGGGGCACCAGCCATGAATCTTGGCATCCCCACCCCGCATCAGCCTGACCTCAAATCCACTACAAACTCTGCACCTCTTTCACATGTCTCTTAGGTGAGGCCATATTTGCCCAGGGAAATACCAGCTATTTGGTGTTTGACTCAACCCTAACTTTAAGATGTATTCACTCTTCAACAAATATTTATTGCACTGTTTTTATGGGTCAGGCACTGTCCTAAGACCTGGGGACCTGGCTGAAAATAAAAACTTCTGCATTCATCTCCAAAGCATCTTACATTTTAACTGTAGAGAGAGTTATTAGGTCCATGCGTATCTATAATTATAAATGGGTAATATGCTAATTAGACTGGACATCCTTCTGGGCGGAAGCCCAGGTCCCGGGTGCCTGCTGGCGGCCGGAGGGAAGCCAGCCCGGGTCCTGGGTGCCAGAGGGATGTCAGTACCCGCAGCCAGGAAGGAAGGCCTACTCTGGCACCAATTTTGTGTATCGGGCCTCTAGTCTAATACAATGGCAAGTGGTAACGTGTGCGATGAAGGGAAATCAAGCGGAGGATTTGTAAGGCTATTTTAGATAGGGTAATTGATCAGGCACACTTTTTAAAAAAGTTTTTTTAATCGATTTTAGAGAGAGGAAGGGAGCGGGATAGAGAGATAGAAACATCAGTGACAGAGAGAGAGAGAGAGACTTTGATCGGCTGCCTCCTGCACACCTCCTACTGGGGATCGAGCTCTCCACCCGGGCATGTGCCCTGACTGAGAATCGAACCATGACCTCCTGGTTCATGGGC
Source organism: Corynorhinus townsendii (assembly GCA_026230045.1). Taxonomy (NCBI): domain Eukaryota; kingdom Metazoa; phylum Chordata; class Mammalia; order Chiroptera; family Vespertilionidae; genus Corynorhinus; species Corynorhinus townsendii. Next base: position 131,876,208 of record JAPDVU010000007.1, on the reverse strand, counting down.
CACACCAGCTGGGCTCAGGCCCACTTTTATAAGCAGCTGACGTTTGTGCTGAGACCTAACTGCAGAGGGAGAAGGCCAAGTGGAGATCTGAGCAGAGAAGGAATCGCACATGTAAAGGAACAAAGGCTGAGGCAGCCCCTGTCTCTTCCTGTGGATATTCTTGGAGCTGTGGCTCCAGGATAAGCGGCTGTAGGAGATGACACATGAGGTAACCTGGGGGTCTAGGGTCTGTGGACAGTCTGACTTTTATCTCTTCTCTAGTGCCCTCTGTCTTTAGCATCCAAAGGCATCCTTACGGGATCCACCTGCCGAGGGCCCCCGGAGCATGTGGGGAGGCCATGCTCTAGGTTCAGACTCAGGACCTTTTGGCTCCCATCTTTCTGAATACAAAAGCTGACTTAAATTATTTTGTTTATTATTTATTTATTTGAGAGAGTGGAAAGGAGGGGGGAGGGGAGACAGAGAGAAATATCAATGAGAGAGAGACACATCAAATGGTTGCCTCCCGCAGGCACCTGACCAGGGCGGGGATGGAGCCTGCAGCTGAGGTGACGGAGGTACGTACCTTTGACCAGAATCAAACCCGGGACCCTTCAGTCCACGGGCCGCCGCTCTATCCACTGAGCCGGACGGGCTTGGGCCAAAAGCAGACTTTGGGTGTGAGAAACCCAAAGTGCTTCACTGGCGGGGCCAGTGTTTTCTTTCCCCAAATTTCTGGGTTCCCTCCTGTGTCCCATGCTGATCTCATAACTCTGCCTGTGCTTATATCCAACAGCCCGGATCTCCAACTGAATGTCTCCACTGCCATCAACGCTGAAAAAAAAAAGAGCAGTTCTTTTAGACAGCGAGCCCTCGCTGTGGAGAGCCGGGTATGAGCCAGCTCGTGGGCCAGGCTGGCCTGCTCTTTCCTTTGATCGCTTAACAAACACAGAAAAGTTCCCAGGTGTCTTTGCCCATGTTCCAGGTTATAAAAAGTATCACCTGGAACAGTATTTGGGAGCAGGGGGCAGGTGCTAAGCCTCTTTCTTCATTTGTGGAGGCTTATATTCTCCATAGGCAGGGAACCGCTTGTTTATAAAGTGCTCCAAACTAGACCGCTCTCAGCGCCTGTGTGGGTTTGCTTTTCCAGCAGGAGTCAGCAAGAATGAGCCATTTGTTTTCTGGGTGGCTTCTGGGTGGACCAGGTGCCGGGTTTAATCAGGCTAGTTGACTCCACAGGTGAGAAAGGCCTGCAGCAAGGAGTCTGAGGACATGATGCCCTTTCTCCAGGACTGCACTCAGTGCCCAAGGCAGCCGCAGGGGTGGGGGGGGGGAGGTCCCAGAGGACATCGCCTCACCCTGGTGGCCAGAGTCAGATGACCGCCACCAAAATATAAAGACAAAACCAACGGAATCTCCATTTGAATGTTAGAATCTCCCCAGTGAATGTTGTCTTCCAGTTTTTGTGATTTCCGCAACTGCTGTGCTTGACATCTGATGATTTCAGAGGGTTCTCTTCCAGAGGAAGTGCAACTTGTTTCCTGTAACCTTCCGCAGAGGAAAGGGCCGAGGCAGCCCTGAGCTCTTGCCCTTGGCTCTTTCAGCGTCAGTGTCTCTTGTTTGTGCAGGTAATAACACTGTGTGGTGACAGAGCTCCCGCGACGCCTGCCTGGCTCTGGTTGAAAGCCAGGCCTGCCTCTGGCTGAGCCTGTACCGGGGCCTGTGCACAGGGAGGGCAGCCGGTCACAGCGGCCTCACAGCCAATCCAGCCTGTACCTGGATCAGAAGCCCTCCTGGACTCCCTAGAGTAAAACTGGCAACCAGGGCAAAGAATGATTTAGCTGTTTTTCTCCCCGCTGCCAGCAGCAGGCCTTCCGGGGCCGCCTCTCCAGGGGGAGGGAGAGTGGCATTTGCCTCCGCGTGTTCTTCAGTTTTGGGGGACTGGGGGGGGGGGGGGGAGGGCTGGCAGTGTTGGCAAGGGCTCAGGGCAAGGATACTTGGGAGTTGCGGGGGTGGACTGGGGTGGGGGCGTGTGAAGCGTGCAGCATTTCAGAAGGCCAGTTGGCAGCATGAATCATGCCCAGAACCGTCCTGGCTTACTGGTTGCCGTTAACGTTTAAGGTTACCCCTTTTTTTTCATCCTCAAAAATGTGCTGCTCTGGAGGATAACTGATGTGGGCACCCAATCTTTGGGGTACCTTTAGGAAATGTGTATAAAGGTGTAGCTCTAGGGATGTTTACCTCAGGGCTACTCGGCATAAAGAAAGTTAGAGATAATTATGTGTCATACAATAGAGGGTTAACTAAAATTAGTTAAATGAATTATAGTGCATCCACATAGTAGAATGCTAGATAGCCATGAAAAATGAAAATGTAGTAAAATATTTAATATCAGGAAATATATACATATTAAGGAAAAATACTAAACAGTGAATATAGTGTTATTATTCAAACTTAGCTTACAAAGAAAATACCGTGAACAGAGGACTGGATGAATACACATGAAACTCTTGGTGGTTCTCGCTGGGAAGTGGGATTGGAAGTGGCATACATATTCCCCTTCATGGTTTTTCTCTATTTTTAAATTCTCTACAGTGAACAGATGTAGGCAGAGTAAATGACTTCCTCAAGTCCTAATCCCCTGAGTCCGTAAATATGTTAGGTTACCTGGCAAAGGGAATGATGTTTGCAGACGGAATTGATGTTACCAATCAGCTGGCCTGGAGGAGGGAGATTTTCCTGATAATCCAGGTGGGCCCCATGCAGCCACATGGAGGAGGGGGGCTCTGTGGGAGACTCAGCCATTGCTGGCTTAGAAGATGGAAGAGGGGCCACCAATCCAGAAATGCCAGCAACCCCTAGAAGCTGGAAAAGGGGGGGAGGTGGCTTCTCCCCTGGAGCCCCTGCAGAAGGAAGGAAGCCATGCTGACCCACATTGGATGTCTGACCTCCAGAACTGTGTGTCTTTTTAAGCTACTAAGTTTGTGATAATTTGTTACAGCAGCAATAGGTAACTAATACAATGGATTTGTTTTTTAGAGAGAGAGAGAGAGAGAGAGAGAGAGAGAGAGAGAGAGAGAGAATGATAATAAAAGAGGATAAATCACTCCTTGTAATTTAACCCAGCAGCCATCCAAGGAGGTGCTAGGAGCAGGCCTGGCACTGTCTTCTTCCTACAAAAAACCTGTGTGAAAAGCTCATAGGAATGGCTGGCTGTTGTTTTGTTACGAATAGAGAACAATAATGCAAGGGATAAGTAATGACCCGACTAGCTCACAATCCGAGAATTGTCTACAGCAGTGCACACCATGCACAATTCGTTGTGCAAAATGGGTCCAGGGCAGTTAGCACTGTGGGTCCAGAAGACAGAGAACCAGAGAGTTGCTACTTTTGTGAACTCTGGGAGTAAGAAACCAAACTCGCAAGGAAACCCTTTCTAAGAGAGTGGAAACGGCCAGGTTCTGCTCTGGCTTGTGCCGGCAAATCCCATTCCAGCACCAACAAATAGAAGAGGGGCACTGGGCCCGGCCCATGAGGAGCGGTGCCAGCCCCACCCACAGAACTGAGCATGTTTGCAGTGTCACCCACCACTCTGGGCTGTTTCTGGATGCCACATGCTCTGGAGACTTGCAGAGGATTCTCTTAAAACCCTTCCTGTTGGTTTTGAAGGAACTCTTAGGGAAACACCAGGCCCCTGGCAAAGGCTGCAGTGAGTAAGGTTTCCACCAGCACTTTCGTTTCCCTTGCTAGTGGGTCTAAAACCACCTCCTCCGTGGCTAAATCTATTGCAAAGACTCCCCTTCTGTGGCTGACAGGGCTCTCTGAAAGCAGGCGCTGAGCTGGAGTTTGGTGAGCAGGATGTTGGTCAGGGATGAACACCTGTGAAGGGCAGGGAGGGGAAGCAGGATTGGGTAGAGGGAGTGGCCGCACAGTGAAGCAGGCATGGCAGAGCCAACTGCACAGGCGCCTACGGCCCGTCAGAGTTCTTGGTGGGTGGGTGCCGTGGGCAGGGTTTGACCCCTTCCTGTGATCAGTGTTTGGATGTGTCATGGTCTTGGTGAGGCAGCCTCCCTCCCTCCACCACGCCCCCCCCCCCCCCCCGCCCCAAGAAGCAAGAGTCTGTTTGCTGATGGCAACAAGTCCTTCTCTGAGGGGCAGTCGGGTTGGCACACCTCTGTGTCCACCACACTGTCCCCTGAGTGGACCTTGTCCTGCTTACTGGCTTGGATCCACAGTCCTGCTAACCTGGCGGGTCAAAGAGGGACTTGGCTCGTCTTGCACAGCTCCTGAGAACAAGAGGTGGCACCGTCAGGGAACTGCGCCACAGCTCAGAGCCAAACACTGCGTGTCTCTGTCTTTTTAATCCTCCCGAGGTCCTGAGCCACTGGAACGCTCACCCAAAGGCGGGGGACCTGTGTGACGGGATGGAGAAGGGATTTCTACCCTGAACCAGAGGGGGGTCAGGGCCCTTCCAAGGCTCCTTGTGTCTGAGGGTGTGTGGCTAATGGGGCCATCTCAGGTTCTGCCCCGGCGGGGGATAGGGGGGTGCTCTTGGCCATTTCGGGCTCTGTCTGCTGGTGTTACCCCTGGAGGTGACATCTACTTCATGTCAGTTTGCTGGTCACTTCCAGCCCCTTGTCACAGACCAGGCCCTGCTTAGTCCCACACAGGACCCACCTCCAATTCCTGCAGGCTGGCCCCTGCAGACACCGCCTGCCTCTGCTCGCCCAACCTGGGGGCTCCCAGCCTCAGTTCCCCCTTCCCATTTTGTCCCTTTTGGATTTGCTGACCCTGTCATGGGACAGTGCCACTTTACATGGCTCTCGGCCCATGCCCTGCAGCCAGTTCCTCCCAGATGGGAGGCTTCACCGCCCATCCCTAGCCTACAGGTAAATTCGGTCAGTAACAAGCACTGAACATTCATAATCCCCTTGATAAATGGGACTTCCTTCTGTTTGCTCAACCCATACCTGCCACAAATTCCAGAAGGTGTCACCTTTTCCTAGTATTTCAGAATTTGATGAACAAGTCATGTTTATTTTGTTCCTGCTGCTCATGATTTCATAATATACACGCAAAATGCTGTGCATTATGTACACATGACCACACCTGAGTACCCACCATCCGTGTAAGAAATAGAAACTTCTTGGTACCTTTGAAGTGCCCTGTGGTCCCTCTTTCCAAAACATCTCCTGCCCTCTCTCCCAGAGGTGGCTCAGGGGCCCGTCCTGAATCTCAGCGCATCATTCCTTTGCAGTCTTACTTGAGTATGCATCCTATACAATATGCTTTTGCTTTGGCTAGTTTTAAAAATGCATATACATGGGCCCTAGCCGGTTTGGCTCAGTGGATAGAGCGTCGGCCTATGGACCAAAGGGTTTTGGGTTTGATTCCGGTCAAGGGCACGTACCTTGGTTGCAAGCTCCTCCCTGGCCCGGGCCCTGGTCAGGACTTGGGCAGGCAACCAATCGATGTGTTTCTCTCACATCGATGTTTCTCTCTGTCTTTCCCTCTCTCTTCCACTCTCTCTGAAAGTCAGTGGAAAGACATCCTCGGGTGAGGATTAACAAAAACAAAAAAAATGCATATACATGGAAATCTACTGTATTCTTCTTCTGTGATGCTTTCTTTTCACCCAGTATTATGTTTTTGAGACCCACTCCTGCTGTGCTGTGGGAGTTTATATCCAGGCCCCTCCTCAGTCTTCATCTTTCCCGTGATGCTACAGGCTGAAGGGTCACAGGCTTTTGGGTTGTCTGTGCAGGAGTCTCACGGACACTCCCTTTCTCATTGTCCTCCTCTTGTCTCGTCTCCTCCTTTGCATCTTCCACTGTAACTGCCTTGAAGTCAAAGACGCGCCCCAGCACATCCACCCACACACAGCCACACATGTGCACACACACGGTACAGGGCTTATGGAAACAAAGGAAAAACCATGGCACTCACATGGACGTGGCCTAATGACTGTGCGATTTTTACTTTGCTGAGCCCTGGACGTTGGGACAGAAATGTGTTTTCTCTTCCTGCTTTAGGAAAGTGAAGCATGTTGGTTTCATGGCTATTGGATGAGGCAGGCAATGCTTTGCAAACTTCCGTGAGCACAAGAATTACCTGGGGGTGAGTGTGGGGCTTGTTATTTGGGCAGGTTTCTGGAGCCCATTCTCCAGAGTTTCAGAGCTGGGAGGTCTGGCTGCGGCCCAGGAATCTGCATGTTAGTAAACGTGCTCCTTCTGCCAGCATTTCTGATGCAGACATTTTTTGGCTTCTCTTTTGGCAAACATTGGACACTTGACCAGAAATGCCATCAACCTCCCAGCATTTCTCTTCGTGAGACATTAAATGAAAGCCTATCCCCGGAGTGTTCAACACTGGGCTTGAGTAGAATTAAATCATCACTGAGGCTTAAAATCCTGGCCAGGACTTGCCCTCCCCCCAGAAAGAAAGGTCCGCAGGCTCCAGATCTGAAACTGGCCCTCTCTGTCCAGTGTTGAGTTTCATGGAGATGGCTGCATGTTCACACAGAAAGTGGGGAGGAAAAGCTGGTATTTGCTGCCGATGCATGAGATGGCTCAGCCACCAGGCTGACACCAGCAGTCCTAGGGCTGGGTCATGACCAGAATGGTATAGCAACAACTGCAGGAGGCAGAGACTAGCCCACAGGTCACCCTGGAGCCAGCACTGTGGCAGACAGTGCCACTGTAGGCCTCACCCAGGCTTTTTGCACACTTTCCAACTTATCGGGGGTGGAGGTGTGGGGTGGGGTGTGAGACAGGCCATGAGAGCTGGGCATCGTTGGCAAGATCTGTTGATCATGGGCACCTGTTTGCACTTCCCTGTGGAACAAAGTTCTTGGCCAGTGGCCACACTTACCAGTCACACTTGTTGGGGGAAGAAGCTGTCTAGGCCCCTGGGGCATGTGGCAGGGATCCTCAGGGAAGCAGCTAAACTGTTCTTTTCCAACCTAATGAAATTAACACACACACACACACACACACACACACACACACACACACGTCTCTGAGCCCAGGACAATAAAAGAGGTCTTGGGTGGTACAGGGAGAGCCCAGGACATGTTTGCCTTTGATGGAGTTGGGGTAGAGAGGGGGCATTGTTCAGTGAGTGAGCCTGGCTCTACATGGTGTCGGGCCACGTGGTGAACAAGTCACAGGGGTTTCTGGCCTCACGGAGCTCTAAGTGAGTAAACAATTGTAGATGTGTGCAAACTGACGTATTTGCTAGATCGGTGGGATACAGTGGGGCGGGGGCCTGGAGGGAAGTGGGGAGATGGATTTGACTTTAGTCCAGGAATGCTTTACAGACGAGGGGAGACACTGAGTTTCAGTCAGGAGAGGGCGCTGCAGGCAAAGGAAATTGTCAAGAGCTAAGGCCTGAAATGGGTTCAATGGGCTTCAATGCTGCTTTGACTCTGCAATAGTGCACAGAAGGTGCTTGGCTCCGAGTGTGGCACTGAGCAGGCCCTTTGGAGAGTGGCAGGGAGTTCCGTGGGGGTGGGGCCCGGTGGGAGCAGCCCGAGATGGAGCTGGGGAAAGGAAGGCAGCGTCAATGAGCCAGGCCTCGAACCAGTGCAGCCGTGTTCTCTGGAGGAGGCAGGCCAGGGCAGGGTTTAGTAGAGCATGCCCTGGTCTTGCATCTTGGGAAGATCATCTAGGGACTGTGTGGAGGGGGAAGGGCTGGAATCAGGGCACCACTTCGGAGCCTGTGAGAAGAGTGACTTCGAAGTTGTGACTGAGAGGTCAGACAAAGCCGAGGGAGACAGCAGGGCTCCATGGGGCAGCATTTTAATATCTATAAACGTGTGACAGCCTGGGGAAACATAAGAATGACAAAGTTCTTTAGACCTAGAAGGAGAAGACAGTTATGTTATCTAAAGAGCCAGAAAAATGCGAAGTCTAATCCAGTGATGGAGCACCACTGGCTGTACTCTGACTTGAAATCTTAAGCAGTGACATGACACACCTCTGAGGAAGGTGGCACCTTCCAGAGTTGTCCACAGGAATCTAGTCAAAGTCTGGCCAAAACTTGGTGCCCAGATGTCTGAGGAGCAATTTTTTCCCCTCAGTAAAGAGTTCCCCAACTTCGGTGGTAAGATCAACATGGGCTTTTTATAATCATGCAGACCAACTGGTCTTTTCCCTGGAAATGCAGAGTCAATGGATTTGGCTGGGGGCCCAGGAATCTGTATGTTTAATAAACACCCCAGGTGATTCTTATTTTCTGGAAGTCTGGAAACCCCCACTCTGGGAAACTTCATTAAGCCCAGAAATATTTAAAACAAACTATAGAAAGGATTTAAAAATAAATCTACAGTGCTGATTCTTTTGTTCTAAGAGTACTCTATGCATACGTGGCATTTTAACTACTTTATAATCTTGAAGAGAATTTGATCTATTAGAGGAAAAGTGAGACTTATAATTCCAATTTAAAAGTGTAATTGAGTAACTGGGTTAGACTTGTGATTTAAGTTGAAAGTTTAATAAATTTATGTATGGTGTTACAAGAGTTAGAAAATGAGTGTTACTATACTTATTAGTTTAGCTTATTAGATTTATATGGTTTTTAAAATTGTGGTTAAGATTTTGTTTGTTAAACAACTGAGGTATTAAAAAAGAAATTGCAAATATTAAATTTATAAATATAGTTTTAAATGTTTGAATGTGCCTATTAGGCTTATTAATTGGACCAAATATTAACCAAATAAATATTAACCAAAGACAGCCTTAAAAATATTTGCTATAATTATGTTTGCTAAAGTTATAAACAGGGAAAAGTATTTTAAGAACTTAAAAGTTAAAGGAAGGTTTTAAACAGATGAATGGATAAACAAAATGGGGTACATACATACAACGGAATACTACTCAGCCTTAAAAAGGGAGGGAATTCTGACTTATGCTGCAACATGGATGAATCTTGAGGACATTATGCTATGTGAAATAAGCCCATCACCAAAGGACAAATAGGATATGATTCTAAGTATATGAGGTACCTGGAGTAGTCAAACTCATAGAGACAGAAAGTGGGAGGCCTGTTGCCAGGTGGTGAGGGAGAGGGGGAATGGGCATTACTGTCTAATGGGTACAGAGTTTCAATTTTGCAAGATGAGTAGAGTTCTGTGGATGGATGGTGGTGATAGTTGTACAACATTATGAATGTACTTAACACCGCAGAATGAACAATGTGCCACTTAAAAATGGATTAGCTATCACAGGTGACAAATGGCTGAACTAGGTGTAGCATCTACAACTTCCCAACCTGGCTTCCTGCTTAGCATCGCTGTCCCCCTGCAACTCTTCTCAGCAGGTGCCAGGGCTGCCTTTCCGATGGCTTCCATGAAGATGACTTCCCTCTGAGTGACTTCAGGCCCTGCCCACTCCATGCTCTTCTCTTCTTTGATGGACTCATTCCTAAATGCCAGCTGAAGGAAATACCATCTCCTATGAGTTAGATGTGATTTTTTTCCCTCTTATGTTTTTAAACAGCTCTCTTCACACCTCCTCAGCAACCTGAACATCCTTGTTTCCTGGGCCAAGTATAGGGAAAGTGTGCAAAAGGCAAAAACGTGAGCTTTGCTATTCAGAGCACTCACGTGAAAAGGTTTTCTTCCCAATGCCTCTAATCCTGTTCTTTTTCTCCTGGAGGAATCCGACCCTCTTGGACAGAAACCTATGTTCCCACGAAACACCACCATGTCATCCTGAAAGGCAAGGTGGGCAAATTCTCCCTCCCAATGATGCCAAGTCAGTTTCCTCAGAGCTTCAGGTGCGATTGGACCATTTGGCCTGGTCCCCAAGGCCACGTTGTTGTCTATGTCCACAGGTTTAGGGTCCTGGGAAATGATGACTATGGGGCAGACTCTGACAAGATCGTGTTTCGGGGGGTGTCCGCTGTGGTAGAAGCAGCATGGTCTATGCCTGTTGGAAGAAGAGGGTTCATTCTTATGCCACTCAAGCTCTGGCTCTGCATGTGGTCTTTCTATTTAAGAGCCACACTCGAGGTGGGCATTTTAGGAGGAAGTATTGTCTTCCAAGATCTTAGAGCAGATTCAGGGGAAAAGATCATAAAGCCTCAAGTTACAAAGTCTCCCATCCCATTTCAAAGAACTTCCTTTAAACCCACTGTTAGCACTATTGGGCCAAAGAAGAAACTTGAGGTCTCTGGAAGTTCTGTGTCCCAACTGGTTCAACCAAGCTTCTTCCTGTTTCCACACCTGCAGCAGGTGACTTCTTGGCCAGCGACTCACGAAGAATAAGTGAGAAGGATCTTTGGAAAATGGCCTCTTCAGCTCCAGAAGAAATAGCAATCTTTGCTAAGTGGGCAGAGACCCCAGAAAAAAGTATAGGTGCCTGGCCCTCAGGCAGCAGAGAAGCCCATTGGAACACTGTGATTCCCATAACAAGCTTCATGATGGTCACTGACTGGGCCGTTTTAGTCCTCACCTATAGAATGGGGAAGGCCAGAGAGTGCTTCAGAGGATGGGTCAGCCACAAGGCCAACCCCTGTTGACTCACTGGGATTAGTTAACCACTCAAGTTTGGGAGGATGGGAAAGGACTACACCCTGGGAGGGGGAGCCCCTTTCTCTCAGCCCTTCTCAGGTGGTGGAGGGCATTCCTTGAGGGGGCAAGCAACTACCTGTGCGAACAAGAGTCTTGCCTGTTGAAACACCATGCTTTTTATGGGACAAGTCAGCCATTGAGTCCCAACTCTCCCTGGAGGGCAGGCTATATCCTAACCCCAACAATACACAGCTTTGTCGTATTTCCAGGCCCTCTCTTCCTGTGTCCTTTCTACCTAATGGGAAAGAAGATCCTTCGTTCATGGGTGAAACCTTGAATAGCCCCAAGGCTGCAGCTAAGCAAGAGATGGGTTCTCTGACTCAGTTTTTTTCTCAGAAATAAAAATAACTCTTTCTTCATGGGAGAGGGAGTAAATGGCAGTTGAGATTCCACTTTATGTTCACAAATGCTCTTCTGCTAATCCCTCATTAACCTTGAAATTGGTGTAGGATCTCCATTTTACAGGTGAGGTACTTGAGGCTGAGGATGAAGGAACTCAAGCACAAATAGAGTTGTACAAGGTGTTTTGGCTTAAGTGTAGCAATTACAACCATGCAGCTTGGGTTTGAATCCTGGATCTGCAGCGTTCTAACTGTGTGACCTGGGTTAAGTCATTTAACCTCTCCGTTTTATACTCTGTAAAATGGAGATGAAAATATCTCATAGGGTTCTAACCAACTTAATTATAGAGTGCATATTGAACATCAGAGCCTTGGCACAGAATGTGAGCTAAATATGTTTCATCTATTATTAAAACCATTATCAATGTATGAACTAAGTTTGAAATACTAGAGGGATTTGATTCCTATAAGTAGGAAAGCAAAACTGATTTCTCTTTTGCTTTCTCCTGTTACCCATGGAGATGTAACAATATTTTCCTCACTTCCCTGGAAATGGCTCTGTTCTAGCATTTCAATATAATCTAGGAGGTAAGATTTCATAACTGGAGAGTATTAGATATATTCCAAACCCATTAATCATGTTTAGAGACCTGAATCCTCTAAAGCCATCTTGTAAGCCGATAGCAGAAGAGAGGCACTGTACTCAGACCACAAAGTATTGTCTTCATGAGTTATATCAGGGAATTGATCAGAAACAAGTGTTCTGATCCAGAGTTTCACCTATGTGCCTTTACAGATACACAGACTTACTACATTTTTAGTGTATTGTGTCTAAGGTTTAACCTTTGGCTTAACTTCACCCAAGTGCCATTGTTTCAGAATCCATTCCCAAGTCTAATGTAAACTCAAACAGAAATGCAAGCGATGAGAGCACACTTTAAGTCAACCGGGGAATAAAAGTCCCAGAGGCTTGTGACACTGAAACAATATTGCTATGCTTTATTGATAAGATTTTTTTCTCCCCTCTCTCTGAAGTTATCTTTAAGTGATGGTTAAGTCAGAGCACCTCAAAGAGTCTTCGAGTGGGTGCTCTTCCAAAGTGTTAAGATCTGCCGTGAGAGACATCAAGCAGGAGTTAAGTTGAGGACAGAACTAAGTAGCTGTGTACCCATGGACACTACTTGTTCCAGTGACAAGGAGAGCAATCCCTGAGGGGGATTCCCACCCCCTACACATTCTCATTTTTTTGCTCCCTCTCCCCTTCTCTTGTTTTCTCTCTCTGCCTCCCACTCTCTCCTCCTGCCTGACTCTTGGCTCTTACCCAGCTGGGAAACTTTCCTCTACACCCTGACTTGCTGGCCCACCTCTGGCTGGAATCAGGGAACAGAGTCGAGAGGCAGCAGGTTGATGTCAGACAGGGGTGTAGGTGATTAGGCTCTCGTCCCAGATGAGTCCCTAATAAGGTTTTGGACAGAGTTCCCCATTCCAAATCGGTTTTCTTAGCTCTATAATGTCCATATGTGAGCTTGACAAAGGTTCCAGTTGACTAGAATACTACACCAGCTGCATTGTTGCCAGATCTCTGACCTGGTGGCTGAGCTGTTTTGGGAGTAGCCCATCCATCCCACACTCCTTATCTCCTCAGAATTGAGATGCATACATTTTTATGCTCTAACAGACATTAGTAATTGTGGCAACTTTGGTTCCACTCAATATTCACCTTCCCTTGGCAAAATGATTCTTCCTCAAACTAATATTCCTCCTATACAAAGTTCTGTGCCTCAGTTTTCTCTTCTATAAAATAAAAACAATAATAGTAACTACCTCATAGGATTGTTATAAAGATTAAGTGAGTAAATATGAAGAGCTTAGAAGAGTGCATGGCATGTCATGCAAGCTATAAAGTGTTAGTGGTTATAAGACATTGTTTAAAGGGCTATAAATTGTCAGGCCCCTTCTGGAAAACAGGGTAACAGACATATCAAAAGTCCCAAACAAATGCCTCTTAGGCCCACTTCTAGAAATCCCAGAGATAAATAAGTTGGAAAAATCAATACCAATTTATCATAAGATTATTATAATAAGTTATAAATATGTTAGAAATATGAGTGCTGAACAAAATCAAATAAATTATGGCACCCTCTGCTTGACTGACTCCTTCACAGCCGCTAAAAGACAACAACAAACCTTTAAACATCTACAAACCTGTGTGCATAGACATAACCACAGTGATGGAGTGTGTGGGCTGTGGCATAGTGGGTTTTCCTTTTTCTTTCATAAAAAGAAGGAGATCAGCAGATGCTTAAGAGAGTCAAATAGAAGCAGACGTGGGAACAGAAGACAATAACTTCCTTTACTTTTTTCCAGGAAGACTTGACTTTAATGATTGACCAGCGCTTCTTAGCAGTTCTGTGCTGGAGTTGGTTGCCTTTAACTTCTGTTCTTGAAGAAAGTTTATTCAGAAAAAGATACTCCTGTAAGAGACACACAGAACTATCTACCTAATGCTGTATGCATTGGGTCCTTTTTTGGCAATACTCCCTTGTGTTCTGGGACTGAAGGCAGCCTTTGCAAGAATCTGAAGGATAGGCTGGCAGAAGGGACAGGTAGTGAAACTAACCAGAAGAGTCTATTTCTTTCTTTTTTTTTAATTTAATAAATCTTTATTCAGATTATTACAATTGTTTTTCCTTTTCCTCCCCATAGCTCCCCTCCACCCGGTTCCCACTCCACCCTCTGCCCTTACCTCCCCCCCCCCCCCACTGTCCTCATCCATAGGTGTATGATTTTTGTCCATTCTCTTCCTGTACCCGCCCCCCCCATACCCCTTCCCCCCTGAGAATTATCAGTCTACTCCCTTTCTATACCCCTGATTCTATTATATTCACCAGTTTATTCTGTTCCTCAGATTTTTAATTCACTTGATTTTTAGGTTCACTTGTTGATAGATATGTATTTGTTGTTCATAATTTTATCTTTACTTTCTTCTTCTTCCTCTTCTTAAAGAATACCTTTCAGCATTTCATATAATACTGGTTTGGTGGTGATGAACTCCTTTAGCTTTTTCTTATCTGTGAAGCTCTTTATCTGACCTTCCATTCTGAATAATAGCTTTGCTGGGTAGAGTAATCTTGGTTGTAGGTTCTTACTGTTCATCACTTTGAATATTTCTTGCCACTCCTGTCTGGCCTGCATAGTTTCTGTTGAGAAATCAGCTGACAATCGTATGGGTACTCCCTTGTAGGTAATTAACTGTTTTTCTCTTGCTGCTTTTAATATTCTCTCTTTGTTTTTTGCTCTTGGCATTTTAATTATGATGTGTCTTGGTGTGGTCCTCTTTGGATTCCTTTTGTTTGGGGTTCTGTATGCTTCCTGGACTTGTAAGTCTATTTCTTTCACCAGATGGGGGAAGTTTTCAGTCATTATTTCTTCAAATAGGTTTTCAGTATCTTGCTCTCTCTCTTCTTCTGGCACCCCCATAATTCGGATGTTGGTACGCTTGAAGTTGTCCCAGAGGCTTCTTACACTATCTTCAACTTTTTGGATTCTTTTTTCTTTTTGCTTTTCCAGTTGAGTGTTTTTTGCTTCTTTGTATTTCAATTCTTTGACTTGATTCTTGCATTCCTCTAGTCTGTTGTTGGGTCTCTGTATAATATTTTTTATTTCAGTCAGTGTATGTTTAATTTCTAGTTGGTCCTTTTTCATATCTTCGAGGGTCTCATTATATTTATTGGCCTTTTCTAGGATATTCTTGAAAAACCTTATAACCGTGGTTTTGAATTCTATATCCAGTTGTTCGTTTTCCTCCATTTCTTTCATTTGTGATCTGTTTCTTTGTCTCTGCATTTTCACTGCTTCCCTGATTTGGTAGGGTAGCTTTGTGTGCTAGGTTTCCTATATGGCCCAGTGGGTCGGCCTCCCAGTTACCTGAGGTGGACACTCTTGGTGCACCCCTTTGTGGACTGTGTGTACAGCCTTGTTGTAGTTAAGTCTTGATTGTTGTTGGTATCACTGGGAGGAATTGACCTCCAGGCCCATTGGCTGTGAGGATCAGCTGTGTCTATGCTGGGAGAAGTTCGGTGCTGGAGATAGCCTTATAGGATTAGACTTGCCAAATTGCAAAAGCCTCTGTGCTCAGCCTGGATGGGGTGGAGTCTCAGGGCGGAGCAGACAGTCTTGGCTTCCCGTCAGCCCTGCCCTTGTGTGCACGCCTCTAGACCTCTGCCTTCCCCGGCTCCCGAGCCTCCGCCCGAGAGTCCAGATTCCACCCGCAAGAGCGTGGGTCCCCAGGGGCTCGCCTGGAACTGTGCAGTGCAGTCAGAACTGGGGTTCAGTGCAGTCAGGAGCTTCCGACTCCCTTCTGCTAGGGAAAGCCTGTGGCAACCTCCACAGTCATTGTGCACACTCGCGCGCATGCCTCCAGACCCCTGCCGCAGCTCCCCCTCCGAGTGCCTTTCTTTCTACCTGACAGTCCAGACTACCCCCATATGAGCCTGGTTCCATGGGGTTTCGCCCGGAACTGGGATTCAGTGCAGTCGGAATTGGGGTTCAGTGCAGTTGGGGGCTTCCTTCTCCCTCCCGCCAGAGAAAGTCAGCCAGGCTCTCAGCCGCCCTTCCTCTCTGCGCATGAGTCTCCGTACCTCAAACCTTTGCTGTTCCTCCAATTTTCCGTGAGCTTTTCTTTTTCCTTCTAGTTGTAGAATTTCCATTCAGCCAGCTTTCCTGTGGTTCTGGATGGTGTCCCTTCTGACTTTTAGTTGTAGTTTTGAAATTGTTGTGCAAGGCAGCAGTTTAGGTGCTTACCTATGCCGCCATCTTGGTTTCTCAGAAGAGTCTGTTTCTTCTGTTTTTAGATGTGCACAAACGTGGAAGTGGCCTGGAGCTCCTTAGTGATATAGTGGACATGGCTCTTAGTCACGTCGCTGCCAAAAGGAATATGAAGACTGCGTCCCCATGCAGCCAGCATACTGTGTGTGAGTGCTTCTCACACAGGTGTTGGCTGCCCGCATGGCCGAATGCCCTCCTGCATGGTAGGCTAATGAGCTGCTGGGATCTCCCAGGAGACCTGCATACCCCCAGGTCAGGGCTGAGCTCTCCTGATGCCTCTGGCCACACACAACAAAGAAAACTGTTCTCTGAAGGATATAGCTTTGGGGAACTGTTCTCCAACTTGGAACACTGTAAAATCGTGAGAATCTTGACTGATTTTACTTTTGCAAACTGTAGCTTTGGAGTACTTCCATAAGGATGCTATTCCTGATTCTGATCAAAGTAGATGTGCATAAGAATTAACTTGAACATACGGTTGTTTCCCCAAGACTCCAT
Organism: Corynorhinus townsendii; assembly: GCA_026230045.1. Taxonomy (NCBI): domain Eukaryota; kingdom Metazoa; phylum Chordata; class Mammalia; order Chiroptera; family Vespertilionidae; genus Corynorhinus; species Corynorhinus townsendii. The sequence continues at coordinate 131,859,990 of JAPDVU010000007.1, read as the reverse complement.
CCTTTGTGTCCTTGCTTTTAGAAGTTTTCTTACCAAAGACAGCATTGGGCAGGGACTTGTGAGTCAGCTCCTTCTGAGCAGGTCCAGAGAGACCAACGGCCTTCTCCTGGCCTTTACCTTTTTGAGGAATTACTGCTGGTGATGTGATTCATTCTGTAGAGTTACCCGGGAAATCATGTAAAGTGCCTGGTGCTGCCACAGGCAGATTAATAGACACTATTTCTATTTCCATCTTGCTAACTTGCTGTGTGAGCTTGGTCCTTGGGTCTCAATATCCCCATGAAATGAAGGGTTTAACTAGATGTTGAAGGTTTTGTCTAGCTCTTTTGAAATTCCAGCAAAGATGCCATTTACCACAATCATTTTCCATTGGACTCTAAGGGCAGGCAGGTGATCCTGCAATGCTTGCTTTAATTATATTGAGCTAAGTGGATGGGGGAATTAAGACACAATTAGGGGACAGGTGCTTGTGTCCTATGAAGATAATAGTGGGAGAAATTTGTATGTAGGATGAAGAAAAACTTAGAGGCAGGCAGGCTGGGCCCTGAGTTTCTAGAAGCAGGAGCACTCTATCTACACACAGTGCCAGGTATGGGCCTGGTCTGTAGAAGGAACTCCTCTACTTGAAGTAAAGCTGCCTGATAAGGGATATATCCAAGCTGGCCTCAGGCTCTTGGGGGATCCAGGGCTAAATAGAAGCCCTGACCATGATCAGCAGCTTCTTGCCCCAGCTCCCACATCCTAACTTCTCCTAAGAGCAGCCTTGTAAGCTGAATGGAGCTGGAGAAGAGCTGCAGTGGGAGGTTGGGGTGCAGGGCCCTTCTGAGAGAAGGAGGGGATTGCAAGCAGGTGTCAACTGCTCCAGCTGGACTGAACCATCTGTGGGGGTGGAGTGGAGGGATTCCATGCCTGCCTGATGGAAAGTTGGGGCATCAGACCAGGGTGCTGTGGCATGAATGTGGCTGCACGAGGCATGTACTGGTTCTCTGTGGGGCCTGGCCAAGGTGCAGCTCTGTTCCCATTGCTCCCCAGAGTCTAAAGAAAGGCAATGGCATAGCCGAGGTTCCTGGTGGTAGAGCAGACACTGCCTACCACAATGACCCAAAGAAGTGTCGGGCTGTGGTCCCCAAGCCCAGTCTGTCACCTGGCCTTCCATAATACTCTAATTTTTGAAATCTTTTTAAAGAGACCCTCTTAGAATGCAAATAAATACTCCTAGAAGGGTTGGGGCCTCATCAACCTATACTTAGGCTGTATCTTATTTTTTAATAACAGTTTTATTGAGGTATAATTTACATATCCTAAAATTTGCCTGTTTTAACTGAGTTGTGCATCCACCACCATATCCAACTTTAGAACACTGTCAGCACCCCAAAAAACACCTCTTCTGCATATGTATAGCCATTCCCCATTCTCATCCCCAGTCCCAGGTAACCACTTTAGGTATTTGTGGGTTTGCTTCTTGACATTTCATATAAATGGAATCACACAATATGTGGTCTTTTGTGTCTGGCTTTTTTCACTTAGTGTAATGTTTTTGAGGTTCATCCATGCTGCAGCATGTCAGTAATCTGTGCCTTTTATTGCTGAGTAATATTTCACTGTATATACCACATTTTCATTTACTGTTGACCATTTGAGTTATTTCTAGGTTCCAGTTACAATGAATAATGCAGCTATGAACATTCATATACATGTCTTTGGATATAAATGTTCATTTACCTTGGATAGGTTTCTGAATAAATCTATGGTACTTCGGGTCATATGGTACTTTTTGTTTAACTCTTCAAGAAACTGTCAAACTATTTTCCAAAGTGGCTGTACCATTTTACAATCCTACCAGCACTGTATGAGGATGCCTTTTTCCACATCCTTGCCAACATTTGTTATTGTTGTCTCTTTCGTTTCCATGGGCCAAAATCAAGGGATCAGCAGAGCCTCCAGGGAAGAATCCATTTCCTTATCTTTTCCAGTTTTCAGAGCTGCATTATTTTTGCATTCTTTGTCCCATGGCCCCTCACCCATCCTAAAGTGAGCAGCATAGCCGCTAAAATCTCTCTCTGCTTTCTTTCTCTTGTGTGGTATAGGGTCTTCCTCCGCCTTGGCCTTAGGCCTTACAGCATACCTCAGGGATACTGTGGGTTTGGTTCCATACTTCCGCATTAAAGTGAGTACGGCAATAAAGTGAGACAATCTTTTTGCTGGTGGAGGGTCTTGACTTGGATTTATAAAAAAAACACACACCTGCGAAGTACGGTAAAACGAAGCGCAATAAAAGGAGGCATGCAGGTATAAGGATGCCTGTGGTTACCGTAAGACCCACCTGACCCAGGCAGGATACTTGCCCCGTTGCAACAGCTTTAACTAGTGACACCTGTGAAGTTCCTTTTGCCATCTCAGATAATGCTCACAGGTTTCCGGGATTAGGACCCGTCATAGGAACCATCTGTGAAATGAACCCTGCGTCACTGGCTCGTGGCTCGGAGTTGGCTGATCCTGATGGGGATCCTGGAGGAAGCACAGGTAGGAACTGGAGGATGTCAGAGCCATTTACACCATAGCTGTTCTTCTTTACACTTTTTCTTCTTATTCTAGAACATGTGAGAAGTTGACAGCATTTGAGAGCTGGGGGGTGGGGGGGTGCTAAGGAAAACAGCAATGTTGCCGGATGGTGGTGGGGGCCTTGATGCCCGTTCCCTGCCTTTCCCCACCTCCCCTGCAATCCCACTGCCTCCGCTTGTCCCACCGAAAGCTCAGCAATTCCCAGGGGTAGTCGGTGACTCCCCGGTTACTGTCCTGGTACGGCAGGCAGCTGTGTCCTCGCGCGCAGCCAGCAGGGGTCAGCATCCCCCTCCCACCCCCTACCCCCCACCCCCCACCCCCCACCCCCTCCCAATAAAGGGTTCCCAGGCTGATGTCCTCGAAAAGCAGAGGCTCCGTGGCTCCCAGCGCTTCTTCCAGCCTTCAGTTACATTTGTGTTGCTGTGTCACCACCTTAGCCACACAGCCATTTGCATCTTGGTTACGTTTAGCTTGCCTCTCCCTGGCCCGCTGAGCTTCTGACCCCGGAGAAGGCAGAGGAGAAGGCGGAGAACCGGCCTTCGGTGTGGCAGCCAGTGGACTGAAGGAGGACTGGGCGGGAAGGGCCTCTCCCTCACCTGGGCCTGGAGGAAAAGCGGCCTCCTCCGCTAAGGCAAGAGGGAGGAGTGCGTATGTCTGGGCGTGCGAGTGCCGGTGAGAAATAAAGAGCAGAAAGGTTGGGGGAACCCGTTTGTGTACTGATGGCTCAGAAAAGGACTTCTGAATAGCAGTGAACTATTAGATTTGGAATGAGTTTCTCACCGAATGCATCCAACTCCGGGCCAAAGTTTGGTTCACAAGTCGCCATGTTTCCAAGTCCAGAGGGTGGGAGTCGGGATGGGCTGCCTGGATGCTGAGGGCAGAGCTAGCTCCGTGGGAAATTCTTAGCCAAGGGCACTGTAGGGAGCTGCAGCAAGCTTTTGCTGCCAGGCTCCGCGCCAAGCCTGTGCTTAAGGTCTTAATCTAAGTTAGCTGCTCTCCCACTGGTTTGTGGCCTGACCTGAGAGGTTGCCCCCAGCAGCTTCCAGCCTGATCACTGCTTTGCCCCTGAACACAGAAATGGCTATTCTACTGCAAAGGAGACCTTCATTTCTTCTTCTTCTTTTTTTTTTTCTTCCAAAGTGGCTGCACCATTTTGCATTCCCACCAGCCTCTGTTGCCCTATGTCCTCACCCATGTTTGATGTGAGTGTCCTGGATGCTGGCCATTCAAGACCTTCATTTCTTGCACTAGCATTTCCTCAATGGCTTTTTTTTTTTTTTTTTTTCTAACCTCAGAGAAGCCAGAGATCAGAGCCCAGATCTGGTGTCAGAAAAAGACCTGGATGTTAGGTCTGACTTTGCCATGTACTTACTAGTTGTGAAAGGATGGGCAGCCTTTGTGCCTGCAATATGGAATGCTAACACCACTGATCTATTGTGAGGAATCACTCAGTTGGTACTTGTAAAATGCTAATGTTAGAACTCAAGGCCTTCAACCCTATGTCTTGGTCTGGGCATCTCAGGAGGGCAGCAAGGCCAGCTGATGGGTGAGGCCGTTCCTGTGTGTGGAGGTCTGGTGGAGCACACTTGCAGGACAGGAAATGCAGCCGGGTCAAACTGACAAAGCAGCAAGCAGTAGCCTATGCCCTCATGGGAGGAGACCCTCACACTCCTCTTTGGTGCCACTCCGAGATCATTCCACCTGTGACGTGACAACCTCAGTCACTAGAGGAGCCAGCTCATGTGGGTTCTGTGTGGCCTTGGGCATGTTACTTCACCTCTGCAGGGACTGGTTTCCTCATCTGCAAAATGGGTATAGCATCACCTCAATACATGGTTTCCTCATCTGCAAAACGGGTATACTGCCTCAATACATGGTGATGATCAAGATGTAATGTGTGGGATGCTGCTGAGCCAGGCACATAGCCCTCGTGATCCAGATGATGGACACTTGGGTTTTGGTACTAAGGACAGAAGAGGCTTAGAGTAGAAAACCCAAGGCAAGTTGGGCCTTGTAGAGAGGCTCCTGCAACTGCTGGGTAATATGTCTGTGTCTGCAGCACACCCTGGGCCAGGACAGGGCTCTAGGGTCCTTGGATATTTTTTGAGCACAACAGCTGGCTCAGAGTCCCGCTCAAGAGGCATCTTCAGACACTGCCAATATGAAATCCTGCGGACAAATTGAGGAGCAATTAAATTCCAGTTTTGAAGTAAACTTAGCCACAGTCTGTAAAGAAAATTCACAATCTATTATGAATAAAGCTGGCAGGAGCTTTCGTATACAACTTGGTGCCACTTCCTTTCTCTCGGATGAATATCTACAAGTGTAATTTTGGGGTCATGTGGTTTCCCTGCGTGTAGCTTTTCTGATGGAAAATTGTGAGATAGTTGGAGAATTGCTTCCCTCATGGGAGAGAGTGCAATCAAATGTGGCAGTAGGGGAGTCCCACAGGTATTCCTGGCAATCAGTGGGTTGCCTTTGTGAATAACAGGCAGCATATCTGTGTGTGGGGTGTTTGCCTTCCACACCCACTCGTGAAGGCAGGCACACCGGCTCTCCAGGGCGTCTGCTGCAGTGTCTTGGCATGACCCCTCACCGACCCCTTATTGTCTGTCACTGAAATCTGTATCAGTTTGGGCTTCAGGGGCAGTTCCATTGGCATTTCTTTATTCTCTACATGGTTCAAGGCAAAGTCACTCGGAGATAAAGAGCACCTACCACTGGCTGGTCCTGGGTCAGGCAGCACCCATATTTCTGCTTCCTGGTTAGTTTTCTTGACCAAGTCGCTGCACAGAGCACCGTCATTCTCAGTTCATTTTCCAGCCCGCCGCAGCAAGAGCCTTCTTCTGTGAGGACTCGAACCAGGGCTAACGCTTTTCTCCACAGAGAGTGCCAGCACTGCCTTATGCACTAACTTCACTTCCAAAACAAACTGTGCTGCCTAATTGAATTTTCATGTGGTTTGCATAAGCTCCTAACCAGAGGGGGAAAGAGGGCATTCACAGTCAGCCCTAATATCATTATAACATTATAAAAATATCATCTTGCTACTAACATTTGTGAGTACTGGATTTTTCTCAGGCCCCAGTGAAATGGTTTTCCTTAAATAAGCAGAGCGATGCCAATAAATAAAAAAACAAAATACCAAATACTGAAAACCAGGGGCACTGGAGCTCATGTCTCATTTAGTTACAGGAGTAACTGCATAGCACCTCTGTTGTCTGCACTGGAATGCACAGTTAGAGATTATTTAGCCAGGCCAAGGTTCTGTTTGCTCTGGTCTCAGGAAAAGCGCCTGCTAGCCCTGCTATGCTCTTATTTAATCCTCACGACAAGCCTATGGGTAGAAATGACTGTTACAGGAGTCACAACTGAGGCTCCATGAAGCAGACTCACTGTTCTTCCTCCCTGTGCTGCAGTTTCAGAGTTGAGGTGAGCCACTCATAGGCAGCCACAGGGCAAAATGCCCACGGGAGTGTGGCTGCAGGTCTTTGCCTTAGTCATTGAGCTTCTAGGTTTCTTTCTGTCACATTTTTGTCATAACTATCTCAGAGCCATTGGTGACTCTTAACCTTACAATGAAAGATTTTACCTTTAGCCCTGGCTGGTGTAGGTCAGTTGGTTGAGTGTTGTCCCTTGCACCAAAAGCTTGCCAGTTTGATTCCCAGTCAGAGTACTTGCCTGGGTTGTGGGCTCAAGCCCCATATAGGGGGCTACAGGAGGCAGCCGATCAATGTTTCTCTTTCGATGATGTTTCCCTCTCCTTCTTCCTTCCTCTCTCTCTAAAATCAATAAAAACATATTTTTTAAAAAATATTTCACCTTTACATCCCCTCTCCTGGAAGCCAGTTATCAGGCCTGGGCATCCCACCTGAGTAGTGGACCACCTATGTATCTTCTTCCATTTCATCCACTTTCCTAAGAAGAATTTGCTCACGGCCTATCAGATGGACCAAAAAACAAACATTGCTGTCCTGAAGGCTGCATTTTTTTCCAGCCATTATTTCTAGAAATAGTGCTTTCTCTGAGGTAAGGTCCTTTTAGTAGCGGCTGCAGATGCCCCCTCCTCAGCCTCCTTCACTCCACTATGAGGAACCCCCGGCAGAACGTGGTGTCCTAAAACCTCCCTCACCACCAGGGGCCACCTCAGACCTAGATATGACATAGGTTTTACCCTTCCACCAGTGTTCCTACCTCAAAGTTGCTAATTGTCTTGTGTGTGCGTGCACACACACACTTTATTGATCTTTAGAGGCGGGGGGAGACCATTAATGTGAGAGTGAAACATCAATCACCCCTCCCAGGGATCGAGCCTACAACTTGAGCATGTGCCCTGACTGGGAATTGAACTGGCAACCTTTCGTTGCAAGAGGCAATGCCCAACCAACTGAGCCACACTGGCCAGGGATAATGATAAGTCCACAGAGTCTATAGGAAACCCCTTGTTCTTAGGTTATGCATGCTTCCTTCATAATTACTAGTTGTGTATGCAGGTCATCTGGCTTTGCATGTCTTTCTGGGAGAAATTCCTTCCCCATTTGCCAAAATAATAGTTCTGCCTTTTTTGTTTTATAAAGTACAATGCCATTCGTTCAAACTGAAGCTCTGAAAGAAATAGATGCTACGTATTGTCAGTTGCCATTCCTACTTTGTGCAGTTCATCTCTTGGGCTCCTTTAGATATCCCCTGGAACCGTTTATTGTTGCTGGGAAATGTTGTGACATATATAACATTAGATCAATGATTTATGTAAAATAACAAACCACACAATAATTTCTTCACACTTTGAACTGGAAGACTAACCCTTGCCTCATTCAATGCTATTTTTAATTTGATGAGCACCTGCTCTGCCAGGTTCCCAGGTAAACAAGAACGGGAGAGTCCCAACGTTGTCAGCACTGAGATGGCTAACGAAGTTGTAGAAGCCAAAGCAGGTAATTATGGCTGGGGGAGGGGGCCAGCTTTGTGGAGGAAGAATCCCTTGAAAGGTGGAGCTTTTGATGGCCCACGCACAGTGGGACAAGTTGGGATTCAGAGCTATAAATGGGTGAGCACACGATTTCCCACAAGGACCTGGGTCGGGGGGTCTCTAGCCAGCCCCTTGGACTCCTGACAGGTCTCCTCAGACTGTGGCTCTCCCGCTTGTGTTGCCCTTGTTGGGGACACCACAAAGTGCTTCCAGGGCCCGGGCCCTGAACGCTGCTCTCTGGTATACAAATATGTTCAAATGAATTTTGGTCTGGTTGGGATTTGAAGTGACCAGCCCCCCTGCCTGTTGGTGTGGGTGGGCCAGCAGGAGAACAGGCTGGTCTGCCCCCACTGACCAGGCAGGGTGGCCAAGCAGGATACCTGCCCACAGGAAACCAGCACAACCCACACTGGCAGCCAAGCTCGGGGAGGCTGCACTGAAGAGGAAGAACCTCTGCATGAAGGAACACCGTGCTGTCTGTCCAGGCCTCTGAGGCTATGCTCCCCTCCAGCTCCCTCCCCTCCTATGAACCGGGAGGTCATTGTTCAATTCCCTGGCGGGGCACATGCCTGGGGTGCAGGCTCAAACTCCCGGTAGGGGGTGTGCAAGAGGCAGCTGATCAATGATTCTCATCATTGGATGTTTTTATCTCTCTCCTTCCCCCTTCCTCTCGGAAAGTAATAAAAAATATATATATATTTTTAAAAGGTGAGTAAATATGGAGGAGATGTGTTAGCACAGGAGGAACCCTGAAATCAGCATCAAAAGACCTGAAGTGCTGCTTTGTGTGACTTTGAGCAAGTCACAGGCCCTCTCTGGCCTCTGCAAGACGCAGTGTGCTAGTTCCTTCGGCTTCTCATTCTAGCTTAGACTAACCCACCCATGGCCTGGAGAAGACAAGTCAGACAGTGCCAACCCCTCCCCAGTATGCCCAGGGACCCCGGGTTTTGTTCACAATTTATTCCCAGTAGCCAGTGCCGTGGTGCCACAAGGAAGGTGCTCAATAAAGGTCTGTTGCCTCACGGGCAAATGTGAATTGAGAGGCACAGAGACGCTAGTAATTAGGGGAAACACTGGAGCTGAAAAGGCTTCTTCAGGCTGCACGTTCTGCTAATGAACTAGTAAATCAGTACACTCCTTCCCTGAATCCTTCCAGCATGCTTCACTTGGCACTTCAGGGTCTGATTATAACCTTTAAAGCCCAGAAGTGGCCTTGGCCATTTAATTTGTAAAATCACAGACCTGATAAGATTGTTCCTTCTTCCTCCCTCTGCTTTTTCTCTCAAACTTTCTCCCACCAGTTATCTTCTGGCTTACACTCCCCCTGTGGTATCTGCTTTCCTGAACTTCCCGCTCCTCAGGAGAAGCCCTGCCCACAGCAGTCTCCTTCTGGACAGACGTGGATGTGTCTGTGGCCATAATACTGTTTCCCACTGGAAAAAATGAAGTAAGCTGGAAGGTCTTTTGGTTCCACCTCCTCCTCTGGACATGCATGACCTCTTCAGTTCTCCCAGTGTGATCGAACAGAGAGAGGTCATCCACCGGTGCTAGCGGAGCCAAACACCAGACACCAACAACTGCAGTGGAGAAACACTGGCTTTTTCTTATGAATGGCGCCATCTGAGAATGGGAAGCTAATGCTCAAGAGCCCGAACTCCCCGTGGCATGTGGCTTACAGCTTACGTAGGACAAAATCACTAGACACTTTGGGTTAGTGTTTGGCATCCTGCTGGGAGCTGATTGGTCAGAGGTGAGGTAAGGGTAACAAATAATTCCTTCAGGTCTTGAGGACAGCTCTCAGGTCTGTCCCACTGTCCCTCTGTCTGGTTTCATGAGAAAGTAGCCTGGGAGTGGTTCTACCTTAAGGCTCAGGAGCTGAAATATAACTTAGGTCAAGATATTATCTTTAGCTAGAGATCCAGGTCCAAGCTACTGGTCTGCTGCTGCCTCAGGGGTTATTGGTTATTATGGGAAAGGCTAGGTCTCTGAGGAATATATATATAGAGAGATGATTTCTAGAGCTAGGGTTTAAAGCTAAGTTTTAATAAAAGTCATAAGGACCCTTGGTTTCACCAGGACTAGTCAGTCCACAAGCACTTACCGAGCACAATACCCTGCCCTGAGCCGTTTGGGGAATGAGATTGGAGACACAGCTCCTGACCTGAACCCAACAGTGTGTCTGGGGAGGAGACTCCACATACAAGAGCAGTGAGGGACACGAGGTGCCACGGGACAGCCTGTGGTTCACTCCCCAGTGGAGAGAATAAAGAGCATAGTGTCAGAAACAGCACTTTGGTGCCTGAGTTCTGACGCTGCACTTAGTAACATTAGGACCTTGGGCAAGTTCCATTACAGATCTGAGCACAGTGTCCTCATCTAGAAAGTGGGGGAAACAGGGACTCTTGTGAAATACAAAATCCCTTTGAGGCCCACATCACGGGAATTCCTGCTGCAGGCAAGATCCACAGATGGGTCTAAACTCAGTGGGCAGAAGCTGGGGGAGAAACAGGATACTTGTGTCATCTCAGAGTATCTCCCACAAGGGACATAGCAATTACGAAGAGAAAAATTCTGGAGAAGCCTGGCAGACACCCCGTTAATCAAGTGATCAAGGTTAACATGGCAGACTTTAATAAGACAAATTGATATTACATACCCCTGGTGGGATGCACTGAGAAGGGCACACGTCACTTCTATGGTTCCTGCCAAAATGCATAACCTCATCTAATCATGAGAAAAACATCAGGCAAGCCCAGAAGGAGAGACTTTCCAGATATAACGAATCAGCCCTGTTAAGTGAATCAAAGTTTTAAAGACACTGAAAGACTAAGGAATGATTCACAGGTTGGAGCAGCATAAGGAGATTTAACAACTAAATGAAACGTGGGATCCTTGATGGAAACAAGAACATTAGGGAGAAAAAAATCACACCCACAATGTACTATGGGTTGTGTAAGATGTTAACATTAGGGGAAGCTGAGTGTGGGGTGTACAGAGCTCTCTACTATTTTTGCAACTTTTCTGTAAGTCTAAAGTTATTAATTTTAAAAGTGACTCTGGATTTGTAAGGAATAAATGAGATGGTGTTTGTAAGGTGCTTAGCACTGCTGCACAGTAAGTGTTCAGGGAAGTTTAACTTCTATTTGGTTTGGTAAATTCAAAGGATGGCGGGTGGAGGGGGCATTCAACCCATTCTTCCAAGCAGGAGGGTTAGCCTGAGAGGCCTAGAGGTAAAGGGTATGTTGGGAAACAAAAGCAGACCAGGAGACCAAAACAGAAGGCTAAAAAAAGATTTTAAAAAATAGGGATGTAATAGGAAAGGCCTCAAATAGGAAACCAATTTCAGTTAGAGAAAGGCAGTGGGAAGCACCTGCATGAAAAAGTGGCCACAAAACCTACAAGTTCCCACATTTCAGAAAGGCCAAGGGAAAAAGGGAGAGGGAGGGAAGAGGAGAGGGAGAGGGAGAACCTCTAAGAAGTTTGCTAGGAGTTTGGAATGTAGAAGTCTGCACCAGCTGGCAGCATAGAATGGTGGAGGAGGGTGGGGTACAGTAAAAGCAGGTGGAACATCTGGGGGCCCCAGGAGGCTGAGCATCTTGAGTGGAAATCCAAACCGAGCCTGTTTGCTGCTTCCTGGCCCCAGATGCTTAAATGCAAACAGGGATAAAAGGATGCTGGGAAGCAGTCCAGGAACATTCAGCGTCTGCTAGGAAGTCAAACCAAATGCAACAGCAATGTGACTTGCTGTGTTCAGAGAGGTGGGAGGCCCGACTGCTTGGTCACATGAGGAGACTAGAAATGAGGCTCAAATTCAAGCTCACTGTCTGGGTGAGAGAGGTTGGTCCCGTGTGGACCCTCCCTGAGCAGCTGGCCCTGGGGGTCTCAGAGAAGCAGCAGATTTGAGAGTTCACCATTCAGGGCATTGCGCTAACCGGAGACCCTGAGGTTGAGGCCTGGCCAGGGCTCCCTGCGCTAAGTGCTAAGTGCGACTGTGGGCCGTTGCCTCAGCCCCTCCCATCATCTCCCCTCTGAGAGGAAGGGCTGCAGCAGAGGGACCTTAAAGCAAAGGTAGGGCTGCATGTGACTTGCTATGCTTGGGCTCAGCTGCATGTGGGGGCCGTGGAGAGGGTCTAGTCCAGCGTTCTCCATCCTGGCTGTGCATTAGGATCACCTGGGACTCATTAAAAAAAAAACCAAAAACCCAATGCCAGGGCCCCAGCCCTTGATAATCTGATTTAATGGGTCCAGGTAAAAACCAGAAATAGGTAGTTTTAGGGCATTAGTCCTTTTGTTAACTTTTTATTCTGAAAACACACACACACAGCTGAATGGACAGAATAATGTCCCCCCTCCATTTGTCCATTATCTCGCTCAAACAATTTTCTTTTTTTAAAAAAATATATTTTTATTGATTTCAGAGAGGAAAGGAGAGCGTTTGAGAGACAGAAACTTCAATGATGAGAATCATTGATCGGCTGCCTCCTGCACGCCCTCTACTGGGGATCGAGCCTGCAACCTAGGCATGTGCCCTTAGTCGGAATTGAACCCGGGACCCTTCAGTCTGCAGGCTGATGCTCTATCCACTGAGCCAAACCGGCAAGGGCTCACTCAAACAATTTTCAACTCCATCAGTCTTGTGACAGCACTGCCTCCCCTGACTCCCCCGGACCTGGCCCCTGGGTTACTTTGAAGCAATCTCAGACGTCAGAGCCCATGATTACGACATCCCCAGGTGGTTCCCATGTGCAGAACAGGTTGAGACCTGTGGATCTAGTGCAAGCCCTTCATTGTACAGATAAGCAGACTGTGGTCTAGGGAGGAGAACGGACTTGTCAAAGCTCCACAAACGGCCTCTTCCTCTTTAACATCCCATGGACGCGTGAACGTGGAAGCACCATAGAGACTTTTGTAGTATCCTTGTCAAAACACTTCTGGGAAGCCTCACCCTGGTGACAAGCCAAGACCTTCCAGAGGTGGAGTGAGCCTCCACCCCAGATGCCAGCCGAAGGTTTTGTTTCTTCTGGTTCCTGGCAGATCTCCGTCCTGCTTTCTTCTGCCTAGTGCACTGCTAGACAGCTCACTAAGGGCTCTGTTTGAATCCTTGCAAGCTCTCTGGTCCTTTGGTTGAAACTCGGTGGTTCTGTTTTCTGCCTGAAGGACTGGGTGAGGCTGTGATGACTCAGAGCTGGGAGGGCCTGGAGTTGCTGGCCTGTCACGCTCCAGAGGCACAGGAGGCCAAGTATTCACAGAGGACCAGGTGGCAGGACCTGGTGGGGAGGGGGGTAGGCTTCCTCACAGGCGCCTGCACACAATGACAGGTGTGTCTGCCACATAGGTCTAATTTCTAATCAGAGAGCAGATGCTAATCGTGAAACCTGGTGTTTGTTGACTCAGGACCTCTTTCCAAGTGAATCCTCAGTGCCTTCAGCCTGGTGGTCCGCTGGGTCTCACTCAGAAGGCTGAGGGTTGCTGGTGGTAACAGCGGCCCCAGACCTGGGAGACCCGGGCTGTGGTGGCTTTGGTCAGTGTGCAGGGGCCGGCGTTGTTTCCTTTCCTGCCTTTTTGAAAGTTCCCTTCCATTTCATCTCTGCCCTGTGAGCCCTAGCCCTGGGCGCTCCCACGGGATGCTGTGGAGACAGCCAGCACCCCCTCCTCCCTGATCCATACCCTGTCAGGCTTTCAAGGAAGGGAAAAAAGATCCCCTGAGGGCAGGATCAGGGACTCCACATCTTCATTTGACATTTAACCTGAAGTCCAAGGGGCAGTCATATTTGTCACCTTAAAAAAATCAGTTGCTTCTAGTACAACCACACCTGGGGCCCTGGCTTAGGCTGTTCCTGTGTTTGTCCCCTCCATGTTTAATCTGTAGACTGCTGGATGGACTGGTGTATACGTGGGTGCATGTGGGTGTTGGCGAAGAGGGGTGTCAGAGTGGAGGCTGAGCATTCATCACAGACACACCTCTGAAACATGGGAGAAGTGGAGAGTAAGATTCCTCCCTGCAAGGACCTTAGGGTGCAGCTGACAAGGCTGAACAGGTGCGTACACATGGGAGATACACAAAGATACTTACCCTTCGTGTGTCACAAGTCTGACCTATAGGACTGCTGTTCACCGACTATCTCGGGTGGAGAACTGAGTAAAGGAGCCAGCAGAGGTGGGAGGGGACTGGCGAGAGGCAGTGAGGAGAGTCTGACAGAGCTGAGTGCTGGCCTTGGAACAGGATGGAAGGTAACCCTGGCACCCCATACCCCATCTCTGAATGGGGACTATAGGGTCAGATCAGCTCTATGTCATGTCAGGTCCAGCTACGGCAGGCGGCCACCTCGTTTACCCTCTGTCAGGACATCCTCTGGGAGTCAAGCCAAACAACATCTTTCTTTTTCCAGAAAATGTGCAAATAAATGCATTTTATGTTATTTCAGACACTCAATTTTTATTTTGCATAAATTTACTATATGCTGCACAGTCAACTCAGTCTACAAGAATGCACGTCCATAAGTTGGCTAGTGGCATATTTCAGCCTCAGGTTAGGTACAGTAGAAGTGGTTGGGCTTGTAGAGACTGCTAAGGTCTTCCCTCAAAATGGGTCCAGGGCAGGGGTATGTGTTGAGCAAGTCTGGAAGGTCCCCTGGCCCTGTCACACGTGTGAAATAGGGAAGAGTGAACTTTTCTAAGACTTTTATCTTTGTTTTCAAACTGCCTGGGCTCGTTTAGCTTCTTGTTAAGGTCATTTTCAGTTAATTCTTTTCTTTCTTTCTTCACTTTTTTAAATTAAAAATCCAGAGATCAAATTGTCCTGAAAAATTGAAGCATTCGATGGTGTTGCCAAATTAGGACTTGTTTTCCTCACTTTCAGAGCTCTTTCTAAGGAATTTTATTTCAAGAAAACAAAAATTAAAGCAAAGGTGATGGTTACCCAGTTGCCTGTTGCCCGTTGCCAGGTGGTGGGAGGCAAATAGCATTTGGAGAAAATCCAGTGGTTCTGCTCGGTGTAGTTGGTGAGGTCAGGGAGACAGAAGACAGTGGCACATTCCTGGCTCCTAAGAGTAGGGAAGTGCACCAGGAGCCCCAGGTGGCCTTTCTGTTGGCTGGAGCGTTGTGGTCTTTGGGAAGAGGCAGTGTCTGGTGCCCCAGAAGCAGGCTGTGTCCTGTCTGTCAGCTGCCTGGCCAGCCTGGGTCCTGCTGATTGGCTGTGAGTTTGTCTCAAGTTGTTAAGGCTCTTTCCCTTCCCCTGCCCTTGAGGAAACCTCCTCAGCCCTTCTCTATGACCTTTACCTTCGTATCCTGATGTTCTTCTGGCCTTGAAAATTTCCTTCCAGAGTGTGTCCTCTCCTTTCCCTGGCCTCTGGAGCAAGGTCCCCTCTGAGGCCAGCCAGCTGGTCCTTCTTCCAGGTCTCCTCGCTCTAGGAAGATACCCCATCAGTTGGTTTGATTCCCTTTGGCAGAAATAAGTCCCAATTAGTCAGCTTTCCTCACCACACCAACCACCTCTGTGCGTGTGGAAGGGGGTGGAGTACCTTTTCTCCCTATTCTGAGCACTTCCCTCTCTGAGCCTCCACCCCCAGGATTTAATTCCAAGACCTTAAGGCCTCTCTTCCAATTGACCAGATTCTGGGGCCAGCTCTGGAAAGAGAGTTAAATGGACACTTCAGTTGCCACAAAGATAACACATCTTTTGTAAGATTCTCACCTGAATCTTGAAACCTAAATGTTCCTCATGCAGAGTTCTCACTCCTGCTTCCTAAAGAAACTCCCCTGCCTAGTAGAGTCGCTGGTAGGAAAACAAACACCCACAGGCAGACTTTGGCCCATGGCCTGTGGCGTTCACCTGAGGCTATGTCCACAGAAGCACATGTTCATGGGCGCAACAGCCTTTGGCTGGATGACAACCAGGCCTAACTTCTTGGCCAGAAGCCCAGGTATACAGGGTCCTGGGTGATGTCACCGTGGCCAGCCCACTTTTGGGGGCGGGGTCCATCTTGAGCTCCCTGCACAGTTCCACTGACCCTTCCCTCACATTGGTTTCTCCGGGCAAGACAGCCCCTCACAAGGAGAAGCCTGAACATTTTCCTCAGGAGGAAAACCAAGCTTTCTTTATTACCTCCTGTTCCCCACAAACGGCTCATAGAAAAAAGATCAGGGTTCCTTGATTTTCTCTGAGGGAGAAGGCTGCAGCCAAGACCCCTATCTGAGCAAACCTTGCCCATCCTATTGGCTTCTCACCTGGGCCTGTCCTGAGGATGGTGCCTTTGATGCAAGTGAAGGCTGTTTGCGAACTGCAAGATGCATGTTTCCTTCCGGAGACTGACATGAGTGGGAGGACAGAGTAATAAAGAAACTCGGCCTCTCAAGATGCAGGGTCTGCACTGTGGGGTCCCAAACAGAGCAGGTTCTGACCTTGGGCCAGGTCAAGAGCAATTAGCAAGCTGTCAGCCTTTACTGGGTGCTTAAGGTGTGCCATGTTGTTGACTGGAAGGCTATGGTAGACAAGCTAAAGTCTCATCAACCTCCTGGGAAACTTAGAGGCCAGTTGGAGAAATAAGACCAACATAGAGAGTAGCTGGAGCATGTAAGGCACAGGGACCTTGGACAAGCTCTTAGCCTCCCAGGGACTGTTCATTCAGCTGTAAGTTGGGGATAATATTAATGAAAGTGAAGGCTGGACCAACTCAAAGGAGTTAAAAAAAATGGCAGGTGCTGGTGGGCTGGAGTGGTCAGAGAGGGCCTTCCTAGATAGGGAGTGCCTTCCTTGTAGGGAGGGCCTGTGAGTTTCATCTTTGTATCCCCTTCTCTAGCCCACTCCCTGAAATTCAGCAGGTGCTCAATTAATGCACATTGATAGTCGTTAATATTTTATATATTTATTTACTTATTTATTTATTGTTAAAAGTAGTACGTATGTCCCCTTTTTTACCCATTGACCCCTGCTAGCCCACCCTACCCCCTTATTGATTTTGTCTATTATTTTATTTTTAATTAAATCTTTATTGTTGAAAGTGTTACGTATATCTCCCTTCTTCCCCCCTTGACTCCTTCTAGCCTGTCCCTAACCCACTCTAGGCCTTCACCACCCTATTGTCTGTGTCCATGCGTTATGCGTATATGCATATGAGTTCTTTGATTGATCTCTTCCCACCCACCCACCCTCCCCTGCCTTCCCTCTGAGATTCTGCAGTCTGTTCTATGCTTCTGTGTCTCTGGATCTATTTTTTTCATCAGCTTATTTTGTTCATTAGATTCCACATATGAGTGAGATCATTGTCTTTCTCTGACTGACTTATTTCAAATAGCATAATACGCGCTAGGTCCCTCCATGCTGTCTCAAAGGGTAAGAGATACTTCTTTTTTACTGTTGCATGGTATTTCATGGTGTAAATGTACCACAGTTTTTTTTATCCACTCATCTATTTATTTGAGGGGGAGGGGGAAGACACACATACAGAGAGAGAGAGAGAGAGAGAGAGAGAGAGAGAGCGCGCATTTTTTTTTTGGTTCCACTTACTGATGCATTCATTGGTTACTTTTTGTAACTGGAGATCAAACCGGCAATTTTGGCATAATGAGACAACTCT
Organism: Corynorhinus townsendii; assembly: GCA_026230045.1. NCBI lineage: Eukaryota > Metazoa > Chordata > Mammalia > Chiroptera > Vespertilionidae > Corynorhinus > Corynorhinus townsendii. The sequence goes on along the minus strand of JAPDVU010000007.1, from coordinate 131,842,884 downwards.
CTAACCAACTAAACTACTCAGCCAGGGTGTCAATTAATGCATTCTGAATGAATGGACAGAAGGGAAGGAGGAAGCTAGGGCTAAGGTTGAAAGATAGTAGGGTTGTCGGGTGCCTAGGAGAAGGGAGGGCCTTTCAGTCAAGGGACCAGTTGAGCCTGGGTACCCAACCAGGAATATTGCATACATGGTGGGTGGGGGCTGGTCTGTCTTGCTATTTGTTGACAATTTCTGCACATTAAAGAATTTAATATCTGGACTTTTCTCCAAGGGCTGCTGACTGCAGTGAATCTTTGGTGTTTCAGCCCTCTTGGCCCCATTAACGTGCCTTTATCTATGTCAGAGCAGAGCAAGAGCCCAGGCAGAGTGCAGGACCCTGCCTGGAACGGGGGCCAGCCCGCAGCTCCAGGAGCAGTAGTGTTGAAGCAAAACTTGGCAGGGTTTCAGCCTCTGCAGCAGGTAGCTGAGAGTGTGGGTGGGGATACAGATATTTTGCTCAGAGAAGTGGAGGGAATTAGAGTTCTTTGTGGAAAACAGAGGAGGTTAACTTATTACTCATCCAGACTTTTCTAGGATATTGCTAACTCAGACTTAATGCTAATCTAAAAGCATTTTCCAACAAAAGCTCTAAAATTTCAGAGGGACTTAAGAGATGCTATAACCAGCTCCCTTCCCGTAAAAGAAGGGTGGTCATGGAGAACCACAGCAGAGCTTTGGGGCTTTCCCTGCAGCCTGGAATTATAGCCCCTTCCTGGCCTGTGCCTATTTTATTACTACAGACTCTAGGCTTAGCATCATTTTGGCACACCACTGAGGAATTGAACTATGGGAGAGAAGGATGTCTGTTTATTGGCTCAGGCTGGTGTCTCCCCTATCTGCCTCCCAGATGAAGCTATTGGGGTTATTCCAGACCTCAAGGAACGGACAGAGGCTAGGGCTGGAAGTTCTGCTGGTTGTCACTCCACAACTTCAACTTACCAAAAATCCAGGGCAGGTGTATTTGCCAATCTCCCTGTTCTAGACCCAGATGTCCACGTCCGAGGAAATTCTTTTGGTGTTATTTTTCATCTCAAGGATGTTAGGCATTGGGAATGGAAAATCACTTTGGGGTTCTCCCAGGTCCTAATGTGTCATTCAACCATGCCTAGAATTATGTTAGGCAAAGATGGAGATAAAGAAATCACACAAGACAGAATTTCTTTCCTCTGGAAGCACACAGAAGTCTGAAGGATCAAGACTAACCCATTCAAAACCATTAGAAATAGACTATATTAGGGTGGCAACTAATAGAGCTTGGCCCTGGTTGGCCTCTTTGGGAGGCACCTTTTAGAGCCTGGCCCTGGTTGGCCTCTTTGGGAGGCACCGAACAGCACAGAAGGAGACCCAGGATTGGCTGGGGTTTGGGAGGCTAGAACTGCTTCTAACTATAAGAGATGGGAAAACTTCAGAGTGAGGACTCACACAAATCAGACTTAAAGCTAATCTAAAAGCATTTTCCAACAAAAGCTCTAAAATGTCAGAGGGACCTAAGAGATGCTATAAACAGCTCCCTGCCAGTAAAAGAAGGGTGGTCACAAATCAGGTGGCCTCTCTCTCTTCCATTAAAAAATATTAAAATAGTCTGGCAGGTGTGGCTCAGTGGTTGAGCGTTGACCCAGGAACCAAGAGGTCATGATTCGATTCCTAGTCAGGGCATATGCCCAAGGTATGGCTCGATCCCCAATAGGGTGCGTGCAGGGGCAGCCGATCGATGATGTTTCTCTCTCATCAATGTTTCTATCTCTCTATCCCCATCCCTTCCTCTCTCTCTAAAAATCAATAAAAACATATTTAAAAAAATGTTAATAATAGCCAGCATCTATTATATATTCTAATTGCTTTAACAAGAGTAGGTCCCTCAGTCCTCCCAATAACCCAGTGAAGTAGGTACCATTTTATTGGATGAGAAAAATAAGGTGCCAGGAGGATCTAGCCACATAGTTACAAGCCAGGTAGCATGTGCTCAGCTGCTCCCCATGGGGTTGAGCTGAGGCTCTGGCTAGGATTTGGGAGCCAAGAACACAGTGGAACTGCAGCAGAGATGGTAGACAGTCTGTGGCCCTGGGAGTTTTGGAGGGATGCCCACAACACAGAACCAGGGCAGGAGGCCGCATCAGAGAACCCAAATCCAGGGCCCCATGGCAGCAGAGCTGACACAATGTTACCCCCACCCCCACCCCCACCCCCACCTTCCCAACTCCAGCTGCTGGGAGTAAGGGAAACAGCAGAGGATCACAGCACCTGTGGGCTTTTTGCTGACTTAGTGTCTGACCTAGGCTATTTCCTACTGATTATACATCATGCTAAGGAGGTGGGCAGACCACAGCCACCCAGGTTTCCACATAGTCTCAGGAATACCAGGACTGAGGTAGGTGGACAGAGGAGATTTTGGCAGAACTAATGACTTGGTTGCTTCCAGAATGGATCACAGAGGGATGCTGGCAGTGTGATGTAGACTCTGCTTGCTCTGAAAAGTTCCAGAAAAGAGAAAGGGAGGATTCTTAGGCTTGAGCTAACCATTGCAGAAGGAGTAGAAGTAAAAGGGCTTGGTAGCAGCCTCCCAGACAGGAGATGGGCAGGACCCTGGCAGGTCCTCAAGGCTGTGCAGGCACTCTGGGTGGCCACGCTGAGGATGGGAGGGGACCAGTGTGGTGGCATGGGGAGGGCCTGCCTGTCAGGCTTCAGCATCCTCAGCTGCAGGGCTCTCCACAAATCCTCAAATCCTCATTCCACTCCCTCCAGGTGAAACTGAAGTAAAGACAGCGTGGGAGAGAATCTTGATTTTTTTCTTCTATAAGAGACAAAATTTCCAAGATAGCTAATTTTTGCAATCCAGCCCCTTTGACAGGAATTGTGTTCACAGGGATATTTAAATGAGCTCTGTACCTGTGGTGAGAATAGCTCCATTTCTCTGCAGTGTTTGCAGCCACAGCATTCTGTGTCCACAGGTTTGCAAATGCTCCCCCAAAGCTCAGCCTACAACCTGTTCTGCCACCCACTCAGAAGCTGCTTCTCTCTCTGGAACAAACAGCACTGTCTTTCTCCAGGCCATGAAAGCACGGTAACATTCCTGCATAAGATATTAGCAGCAAGGGGCCTTTGTTGAATTAAATAGGAGGCAGCAAATTTAGGAACTGGATAATGAGCACCTCTGTATGGCAGATGCTGGGGAATACAAGCAATAATGAGACACCCTCCCCTTACTTCAAGAGGCTGAGGAGCCCAGGGAAGCCATGATAAAAGGCCGCCTAAGGTGTCCTGGAGTCTAGTGGGTGAATGACTTTTCCAGGTTTAGCACCCGCCTCACAACCTAGAAACGCTTCCCCACACCCATGCTCTGAGAGTCTCAGTCAAATCAGGACTATTTATTTTTCTCTGAAGGCTGTGACTGTTGGAATCCACTACCTCCTCATCTCATTCCTTGCCTCCATCCCCAACACTACAAACAAGCTGTCATTTAACTTAAAATAATAACTGAGGCTGAAGTGATTCAGTTGGTTGAGCATTGTCCTGTGCACTAAAATGTTGACAGTTCGATTCCCAGTCAGGGCACATATTTGGGTCATGGGTTTGATCCCCAGTTGGGAAAAATACAGAAGGCAACCAAGTGGGTAAGGATAAATAAATAAAATAAAATACTTGATAGTGAAAATAATAACAATAATCCATCCTTTATAGTAGTTCTTGAAGGAGATCAGGATATGCCACCCCAAAATATGCCATTTTGGAAAAAGGATTATTTTGAGCTGAAGGCATTTGAGAAGCATTGGAAACAGGAGGAATTCTCTGTCCTTTCCTTATCCACCTAAAAGCAGGGCCTAGCTCTGGTTGGTTTTTCTCAGTGGTTAGAGTTGGCCTGAGGATCAAAGGGTCAAGGGTTCAATTCCCGGTCAAGGGCACATACCTCGGTGGAAGGCTTAATTCCCAGCTCCATTCTGAGCATGTATGGGAGGCAACCAATCGATGTGTCTCTCTCATGTCGATGTGTCTCTCTTTCTCTGTCTCTCCCCCTTCCACTCTCTCTAAAAATCAATGGAAAAATATCCTGGGGTGAGAATTAAAGAAAAAAAGCAGGGCCCAAATATCTCTGTGAAGTGGCATACAATTTCCATTGGAAGACACACTGCTCTTCCATGCCAGAAGAGGAGAACTCATCATGAGAGTGGGCACCCAGATGAGTCTGCATGACCAAACCTTACTAAAATAACCCTTATCTCCCATTAGTTTTCCTCTTGTACTTCCTAGTCACTTCCCCATAATTTATTGTCCCTTGAAGCCCACACCTTCTTTCTTTTGTTAAGAAGAGCATTTAAGTTCCTGAGTCTAAGTGCTTCCTTGCATTTTTCTTCTTTTATGTGAGCTCCTGTGTACATAAAATATTAATGAGTTTTATTCCTTTTCTCCTGTTAATCTTCTGACAGCTAAATCTGCAATCCTAAGGGTAGAGGGAAAGGTCTCCCCCCTCTCCCCGACATTCCCAGCCTTGGCCTGCTTATTAGAATCACGTCAGCTTTTAAAGCAGATCAGCACCCAGGTCCCTCCCCAGAACAACGAATGGCATCTGACTCTCCCCCAGGTGCTTTCACTGTGCAGCCAGGGTGGAGAATCTCTGCCTAGGGTTCAGGATTCCTGGGGAAGCAGCAGAAAAAGGGCCGCAAAACCCTGAAGTATTTCCTGGAGTGACTGCAGCTTCAGAGCCAGAACAGGGTTGTTCATGGATGATGGGGAAACACTGCAGGTCCTCACACAGATGCTTACTGAGGAAGGGAAGCAGATAGAACACTGGGAGAGGTATGCCCACAGCATGGAGCTCACTCAGTGTGTCTTTCTGGAGAGACAGTGAAGTGAGATATCTTCTTCATTGGGCCCGGGAACCTGAGATGGTCCGTCCTCCACTTCCAGCCTTCTGCCTTGCTGCAAGAAGTGACTTTGAGGCTGTTTCCCAGGCTGCTGCTCCCTGGCGTTTCTGGTTTTCCCATTTGCCACCTCCGTGAGAGAATTAACAGTTTTGCCAGACCCTATATAAACAGGAAGGCAAGCTGTTAACAAGAGCCTCCTGCCCCGCTGCCAAGCCCAGAGCTCCTGGTTTCCTTCCTCAGAGCCTGTCAATTGTTCGGAGGAGAAAGGAGAAGAATGGGCTCGCTCTGGGCACCGGGTGGGTTCTCTGGCGGCCACTTGAATGCCAGGGTTGGGGCTCGCTGACAGCTGGGTCTACAGCTGGCTGGATTTGTCTGTTTATTGAGGGACAGCCAGGGACAGTCACTGATTAAACTGGGAACAAAGCAAGACTACAGTCGTGGCTGTGCACACCAATGCTGCTGAGCAGCAGAGAACAATTAATTGCCATGTTGTGGAATGTGTGGATGGGGGCAGGGAGGCAGTTGGAAAATGTAAAAATGTGCAGGAAAATGTCAAGCAAATGCGTGTGTTCATTAGAAGCTGAGAGAGAGAGAGAGAGAGAGAGAGAGAGAGAGAGAGAGAGAGAGAGAGAGCGAGCGAGCTCTGCACATGTTCTCAGGACCCACCACAGTGTGGAGGGTCCTGGTCATGCTCTGCATGTCCCACAGCCTTCCCAACTGGGTGGTCTGGCACACAGTTGTGTTGCAAATGGAGGTTGTTGTGCCAAGCGACATAGGGAGCCCCTTGGTCTTTGGGACGGCAGTTGTATCCATTTACTTGAATAGTATACAAAAACGCCCGTTTCTGTGGCTTCCATCTAGGCATTAAGCAAGCCAGGCTCTATGTTTATGCTCTGGAAGCTTGCAGTCTTAATTTTTATCCAAGAACCAAAGGGGAAGGGCATCAGGAAGGAGTAGGAGTCCCCATTCCATCTCCACCAGCTGGCTCTTCAGGGATGCTGAATCGGGAGAACAGCTTTTGCACAGAGATGTGTGTGTGTGTGTGTGTGTGTGTGTGTGTATGTGTGTGTGTGTATGTGTGTGTGTGTTAAGCCAGGGAAGCCAAATACATTCATACAGTAAAAGAGATGAAAAACAAGCAAGACTGGCATTCAAGGAGGTCTGGGGTATCTGTGAGATGATATGAGGCCCGGGCAAGGAGAATTTAGAAAGTGTTGGGTTCTCTTTGGTGTATCTTTATAAATACTAAAGATTGACATTCTTTTTCATGATGCCATATTGTCTGCCGGACTATGCATTGCATTTCCTGCTAAGGCTAAGCTCACGAGGCCCTGGTATTTATTTAAATTACACAAAAATGTTATTTTTTTCTACCACAGGTTCCCTCTAGAAAGCTGAGCCTGAAATAAGGGATTGTGTGCAGGTAGTTTATTGGGAGGTGATCTGATGGAGCAGAAGGGAGAAAAGGGAAAGAAGGACAAAAGCCAACAGAAGCATTCTATCAAGGTCAGCACTCTGTAAGGGGAGCTTAATCCCACCCAGGACCTTTTGAGGAATGTGAAAAAAATTTCTCAGGATCATTAGCACCTGGTGAGGAGCCAGCAGAGGCATTCTCCCGGCAGCTCCCGTTGTCCCCTGTTTGAGGCTTCCATTGGAGGTGTTAATTCCCACGTGTGAGGGCTGTGCAGATGTGAGTGCTAAGTGGGCTCCCAGTAGTGTCCACAGCATCACAGATAGAGGAAGCAAAAGATGCAAGCCTGCTCTTGAGATAAGAGGCTGTCAGGGTGAGGCCAGCACCAGCTGCAGCTAGAATCACAGATGAGATCGAGGATGAGAGGCAGGAAGCCAGAGGCATGTGATTTATTATCTAGAGAATGTGGGCCAGGCCCCTGACCTGATCCATGAAACCACTAAGCCACAAAGGTAGTAAGAACATGTGGAGGAAGGCATTTGTCCTTAAACGGTGGCAGAGGGAAGCTCGGGGCCTTTCTACACTCCCTTATGTGTGATCTCTTACCTGAAGGGCCCTCTGACCCACAGCCCTGCACTCTACCAGAGCAACCCATGCTATGGCAGCTCCCTGAACTCACACTACATCGACTCTTCTCTTAACACGTTAAGTGCCTGGCCTGTTTTGTCTTCCAGACAGAAAGTCTAGTGTCAGTCACTGGTGACTGACTAGGCGCTTAACATGTTAAGGGCTTCCCTGTCCTACTGCCTGAGTCTCATACTAGTATCTCCCTAGACACCACCCCCCGCCCCCCTGCAAAAAAAAAAAAGGCTGCCAGCTGCATTAAACCTCCCATGCCTTGCTGGGAAGATCTCTACTTACTGTTAGAAGGCAAAAAGATAATTAAACTTGGTTATGACTTGGGTCCACAATAAAAGACTAGTAAATTTCAGGTGGGCACATATAAGGAAGAGAGATTTGCAGGCAGAGTTGGGAGGGAGGGTCAAGAAGCCAGTGAGCTTCCCTGTCCTGAGAGTCCTCAAATGAACTCACTTTTCCCTAAATCCACCTCAGTTCATGTGACGGGATGGGAATGCTTCCTTTCTTAGCTAATGCTGCCTGTTATGAGTTCCCTACAGCACAGAGAAGGGAGCAACATGTACTGCTTTGTTGCTTCCTGTATAGAGAGGGCAGGAATGAGGAAGTCCAGAGAACACTGTCCTGGGCAGCTGCCACCAGGGACCCAGCCAAATCTCCAAGTGCACAGAGCACATGGCAAGAAATTCCCATGGTGCATATACATGGGTGCAATGGACTTGCTCACTCACTGACCTTAAGCTTGTACGTAACTAGACAGAAAAGGATTCTGATTTGATTTAAGTAATCAAATTCCTCCCATTCACCCAAACATTCTGTTGCCTCTTGCATTGGCTTTGTCATTGATCTTGGGCAAATACGAACCAATGCCAGATCAATAATAAAGGATGCTGGATCTGTTTATTCTATTTACTGTGCCTCTGGGAGGAAGTTAGAATGTGGTTGGTGTTGTGGTATTTTTATTTATTTTCTTGTTGTATTTGTTTTTTTTAAACTTATTATTTTGAAGATTACTTTAACTGTCAGCTCTCATTTTATCCTAATTTGTGCTTCTCTTGAACCAGAGTCTTCTTTCTTTTAAAACCAAAAGGGAGGTAAGAGAGTTTAGAAAAATTAGGTTCTGGTTTCATCCATCAGGATCCAGTGAGAGAGGCAGAACCATTTAGAGGTAGGCGTGTGTGTGTGAGTGTGTGTGTGTGTGTGTATGAGAGAGAGAGAGAGAGAGAGAGAGAGAGAGAGAGAGAGAGAGAGAGAGAGAGAGAGAGAGAGAGAGAGCGCGCCATGGGTGAGGATTTGGCCTTATGCAATTAAGGAAGTTGGTTAAGAAGTCTCTATATTGTCTGGGTCTAATGCTTGAAGTCCCCAGGGAAGATAGTTGGAAAGGGAAGGTGGGTGTAAAGTAGTGGAGAATAAGGACAAGCTGGAACCCAGAAGCATGAGGTGGAACCCACAAAGGACTGAAACCCATGTACTTTCTGCCTCTGACTTGATGGTATGGATGTCCTATAGGAGAGGCTGGCACCCTCCCTCACACACCAAACACACACCCAGCCCAGGAGGTGGAGGATCTGAAGAAGATTCCAAGGGAAGACAGAACTATTGTAGACTCAACTGCTGCCCCACACCAACAAGGTGAGCCAGCAGGTGACATATGTGAGCTACCAAATAGCTGCTACCTCACTTCCACCTTCCAAATCTCACCCAAGAATCTCTCTTAAAGCTCAGTCTAATTATAAACATACAGGAATTCTGGGACATGTAATTCGGCCTCGCCAAAGTGACACATTACAAAGCCACCATGTGTCCTAAACAAAATAATAGTAAATTATTGTTTGGCAGAAATATGAGCTACCATCTTTTGAGCAGTGTTCCAGATTCTTTACATAAGTAGCTTCATTGAATCTCATAAGAGCCCTATGAAAAAAGTGTTCTATTCCCATTTTAAAGATGAGGAAACCAAGACTGAGCAATTATAATGAGCACATTGTTATGGATCATTCAAGACTCCTCTTTTCTGTGAGGAACTCAATCCCTGCAGGTTGGGTATGAGCTATCCAGTCTACTCTTAGGCAAAGAGAAGAACATGTGACCCAAGCACTCAATTAGAGCACTCTATTCTCTTAGTCATAATGACTAGTCCATAAATGGGTATTGACTCAGGCCGGAGCAACCAGGAACTTTCCCGAGACTTTTCTACTGGGAAAGATAGGATCTTTGTCTCTTGTTGGCTTGTCAAGGTAAGTCTGTAACTTGGTTCTGGCAGTCATCTTCCTTACCATATAGAACATGCTGATCTGAGGATAGAGAGGAAGATATCATTTGGGCCCTTCCCCTCCATTTAACCATGTCTAAAGTTTGCTATACTCTTGAACCAGCCAGGTTACATGAGCCCATAAATTTTCTATTTATAATAAGCTAGTTTGGGTTGGGGTTTTATTAGTTGTCACCAAAAAAAGACTAATAAACTAAATTGGTGACAAAAGAGGAGTACTGAAAATGAGAGATCCTCAAATGTAGATTCCTTATGTGTGGGGAGCAGACCCTTGGCTTCCCAGTACAGAAACCAATACATTTTCCATTTTTCTTAAGAAAATGTTACTTCCAACTAAGAGAGGATGTCTAATAAAAAGGTTAAATGACTGGCCCAAGGTCGCCCAGCCAGTAAGAGTAAGTGCTAGAACTCAAATATGGGACTGCTTGATTCCAAAGCCTCCACACTTAATCTCTGGGCCATTCTACCATTTACACCAACCTAGTCAGTGCATCTGAGGTTACCAAGGGCTTTGTCTCTGTAGCTTTTCAAAGATCCAATGGGCTGCTCAAAGGAAAGCCTGAGAGGAGCTTTGCTAATTCCCTTTAAGTGAAAGTGGCCATGTTTTGAGGTCAAGATCTAAGGGTGTGATTTGGGATGAGAGCCACAGTGTATATGAAGGATCAAAACAAAACTAAATCCGAAGGGATTCATGAAGCAACCCTTAATTGTGCCTATCGTTTAAGTACTATATACTAGACTTGAACTGATCAAGGCAAATTGATGATTAAGGCAAAGTTCATTCTAGTTAATCCCCCAATACAAAATCCGGGATGTCAAATTACTATGCTGCTATTAACCAATGTCACCCCAAGACGTTTAATTTAAAAGTTGTTATGCCCCCAGCCAGTGTGGCTCAGTGGTTGAGCATCGACCTATGAATCAGGAGGTCATGGTTTGATTCCCAGTCAGGGCACATGCCCAGGTTGCAGGCTCGATCCCCAGTTGGGGGTGTGCAGGAGGCAGCAGATCGATGGTTCTGTCTCATCATTGACATTTCTATCTCTCCTTCTCCCTTCTTCTCTAAAATAAATAAAGAAATATATTTTAAGAATTGCTATGCTATTTTAAAATCTTTCCCACATTTACATATTTGACAGTGTTTCCTTCTATTCTCTTCCAGTGTCTAGTCCCCTTACAATGAGGGGTTCTTTATGACTAACTTACAAGCTTCCTGCTTTAGCTCTTCAAACAAGTGGACAACATCTAGTCTTGACTCAACCGTCACCATAGTTTTAAAGCCTAGTCACTCCTCACCCTTTTCCTTCCAGAGCTTGAGAAACTTAGTCTTTATTGCCTCTTTCCAGGATTCTGATTCCAATGATGTTGGTGGCACTTGGGCAGACTATTTCCAGGGCTCCTGGCTCTACTGTAGCAGCACCTAATGGAACGTTCTGCAGTGAAGGAAATATGCTGTATCTGTGCTGTCCAATACAGAAGCCACTAGTCACATGTGGCTCTTGAGCACTCGAAATGTGGTTCGTGTGATTGAGGGACTGAATTCTAAATTTTTTTTATGTTTAATTAATTTAAATTTAAAAAGTCACATATATCTAACTCTCCCATCAGATACAGCACATATATGTTTTGGTCCTATTTCTGGCCTCCCAAGTATTATCTTTGTTCTTTAAAGACTTGTTAACTTTTGTTCAGTTTGTAGTCTACTAACATCTTTTACTCTATATAACCTCTTTATAGTTTCCAGCTTCTACATTTGAATGCTTTGAACTTTTTTAATGTCTCTAAGTTCTTAATTATAACTACTGAAATCCCACTTTTATCCATTTCTCATATTTTTTAGAATAGTTTGTCTTGACCAAAAAGGATAGTCACACTGTAACTAGTGTAGCTGGTGGAGAATTACATACACATTCCTCAGATGAGCAGAATGAGGAGTAAAAGAAGAGTGAGCAGTCATGATTTTGATAACTGATTCATAATTTCTATTTGCTGCAAAAGTGGGGCAAAGATAATATTTACTTTCATGCTTCCCCCTGAAATCCTGCTTGCCTGATTTTTATATATATTATCTTACTGCGATGTTTGGAAATATTATGTCAAACTGGACTTTCTGATTCTCAAAGGGAGGAAGTGAAGATTACAAAATTTCAAAAATATTCATGAAATGGAAGTGGCTTGAAGGGTTTAATAGTGAATATGTTTGCTACCACCACTTTCTCCTCTCCATTGCCCTTTTATTGTTTCATTGACCTGTGCTTTTGACCTTGCATTATACAAGAGAAGAGTGCCACAAGGCTTTTACATAAAATGTGTTCTAAGATCCAGAATATCATCAGGGAGTAGATCTTTAATTTGGTTAATTCAGTGTATCCTTCTAACTTTTTTTTTTTCTTTAACTATCACCTGAGTATATTTTTCCATTGATTTTTTAGAGAGTGGAAGAGAGAGGGAAAGACAGAATTATCAGTGTGAGAGAAACACATCAATCGGTTGCCTCCTTCCTGCACAAACCCTGACCAGGGCTGGGGAGGAGCCTGCCTGCAACTGCGGTACATGCCCTTGACTGGGAATTGAACCCAGGACCCTTCAGTTCACAGGCCGACGTTCTATCCACTGAGCCAAACTGGTTAGGGCCTTTTAACCATTCTAAAGCTCACAGTAAAATGCTGAAACCTGCTGAATGTTGACTTTAGGAGACGACTGGCTATTTGCTCTCATTTTCTGGCTCGGCTACACTATATTTGTCTCTGTGTTCAGCATCTGCCCAATCAGATGGTTCTCCTAGCAGCCCCAGCAATCCCGGTCTCTCACCTTTGCACAGAGCCAGGGTCTCTCTGTGCCACTTCAAGTAGACTTGCACAAAATTAACCTTATGCAGTGAATGTTTCATTTTAAAAGCTGCACTTTTTTTTTTTTGTATTTCCATTTTGGTAAACAGACCAGATGCTTGGCCAAATTTACCCTCAGCTAATTGCAGAGTTCAGTGTCCTGAAATGTGCCCTTGTTTGCTTAAAACCTGCTGATTTGCAAAAGAAGTTGTTCCAGGAATGTGGGTCAGAGTGGACGCTCCTGTGGAAGCTGGATTGGCTGGGAAAGAGCTGCTCACGCCTGGCCGGGGTGTTGGGAGTGTGCAATCTGCAGGACGAGAGGACTCTCCAGGGCAGGATTTTCATTTTAATGATAAGGCTGCTGGAGGTGGGAGAGCGCTGGGGCCTGGGGACATGGACAAAAATCGGTTTGGCTCTGATCCACCTTTGGAACCCCTCAAGCTTTTCATCTTGAGCAGGCTTTGGGGCAAGATTGAAATAAAATATTAATGCACAGCTGGAGGAAAATAATTTTTCAATTTTGCATTTGCTCTGCCTCTGTCCCTGGAGGCACTCTGATGAGACATATGTGAAGTAGGAATGATCTTCCAGCAAGAATAGGATAAAGATGAAGTTGCTCAGTTACTCTGCCCCCACCCCTAAATCTGGAACCTGATGGCCAGCGGTGATGATCCTGGGGACTGACCCCAGGGCAGATCACAGGGCTCTAGCAAGGCCAGCTCCAGCTCCTGCTACCAGGGCAATGCGCAGACAACAGTCTGGAAGGGATTGAAAGGGTAGGGGGCATTACACAAGTAATACTTTCAATAATAAAGAATTATTTTTAAAATTGTTGAAAAAAAAATAAAATGAAATAAAAGACATTTGGGTCCTGGCCCTGGCCAGGTAGTTCAGTTGGTTGGAGAGTCATCCTGATACGACAAGGTTGTGGGTTTGATCCCCCAGGCAAGGCACATATAAGAATCAACCAATGAATGCATAAATAAATAGAACAAGTCGATGTCTCTCTCTCTGTCTCTCAAAGCAATCAATAAAATAAACGAAGACCAAAAAAAAAGAAAAAAAAAAGGCTAGAGTGGACACAAAAGAGACAAAGTGGATGCAGCTCCAGTGGAGGGACAGCCATCAAGGGGAGGATTCTTCTGCTCAGCGTGGTGACAGTGGGTGGGGGTTTCCCACCTAACGGATGGGATGCATATCAATCTTTTGTCATTTTTATCACATGCCCCTACTCAGGGCTTCCTGGGGCAGCTCCAGTCTGAGCTTTGCCGCTCCCTGGTTGGCTGTGTGCTCCTGCCACCCCTTTCTCTTATTGGATGTGTTTTTGCTGACCTACAAGGCAAACTCTAGGAGAGCAACTCAGTGTATTTCATTCAGCTCTCATAATCCATCTAGAACTTGTTTCAGTCTTTGGAAGTTCAGTAATTTTAATAATCACATTAGTTTCCTATGGTTATGTAACATATCACCACTAATTTTGTGGCGTAAAGCAGCACAAATGGATCTCACTGGGCTGAAATCTAGGTGTCAGCAGGGCTGTGTTCTTTGCTGCAGGCTCTAGGAGAGAGTCTATTTTCTTACCTTTTGCATCTTCTAGAGGAGCTGCATTCTTTGGCTTATGCCTCCTTCCACCTTTAAAGCCAGCAAATGTCTTTCTCATATTACATCCCTTTGACACTCACTCTTCTGCTTCCCTCTTCCACATTTAAGGGTACTTCTGATGACATTGGGCCTACCTGGATAATCCAGAATAATTTTATATGTGTATAGTGTGTGTGTGTGTGTGTATATTTCAGAGAAGAAGGGAGAGTGAGATAGAAACATCAATGATGAGAATCATTGATTGGCTGCTTCCTGCATGCCCCACATTGGGGATCAAGCCTGAAATCCTGGGCATGTGCCCTGGCTGGGAATCAAACCTGTGACCTTCTGGTTCACAGGTCAACACTCAATCACCGAGCCACACCACCAGGCTAACCTTCCTCTTTTAAAATCAGCTGACTAGTAACCTTAATTCCATCTGCAAACTTAACTCCCCTTTGCCATATAATCCAACACATTCACAGGTTGCAGGGATTGAGATGTGGACATCTTTGAGTTACCATTGTTAATAATGAACACCTTTCTCCAAGTCTTTTTATAGAACTCATTTGACCCTAAAAATGCCTGTGGGATAGGTGAGTGTGTGTGTGTGTGTGTGTGTGTGGGGGGGGTGGGCGGCAGGAGGGAATGAATGTTTTTAATAGATGAGGAAGCTGAAGGAAGAGTCAGAAAACGAAAGTAAACAAACAAAACTTGCACGGATCTTACTGAGTTTACTTTGAAATAGAGGCTAGAACATGATTAAGATACAGGCCACTGTATTCAGTTCATTTCCAGGCCATCCTCGAGATGACAATGCATATTAAGGGGAAGGGTATGGAGAAAGCATGGCCTTGTGTGGCCAGCTGTCAGAACTGAATCATGTTTTGTGCTCACAGGAATTAGCTCTGGTGATGATGTTTTCACTTCCCCCGTCTAAGATTCCCTGTTTTTAAAGCCACCCACGTAGCTTTGAAATGGAACAAGATGATAGTTTTAACACAGATGGCTACTGTATAGAGGTCTGACCCTAATGCAAAGATATTTGTATTTATTAAAGTGAATGTCAAGAATGATGCTGAGTGGAGAATAAAATCCATGGCCCCAGGACCGACCTTTTAAAATTTTCTGTGAAGGAGTAATAGATTATTTGTAACAAGCAATAAACATATAAACAAACTTTTTATTGATAACTAACAAGCTTTTTGAAAAAGAATTGGAAAACCTGTGATATTTATTTAGGGCAATGGTCGGCAAACCGCGGCTCGCGAGCCACATGCGGCTCTTTGGCCCCTTGAGTGTGGCTCTTCCACAAAATACCACGTGCAGGCGTGCACGTACAGTGCGATTGAAACTTCGTGGCACATGCGCAAAAGTTGGTTTTCGGCTCTCAATAGAAATTTCAATCGTTGTCCTGTTGATATTTGGCTCTGTTGACTAATGAGTTTGCCGACCACTGATTTAGGGCAATCCTAAAAGCAACTAACAAGGTGGAACTCTGACTGCTGGCCCATGATTGCCATCCAAATATATCAAACCCAATTATGCAGTTCTGGAAGCTAAATTCCCTTTGCAGTTTCACTAGGAAGCTCAGGAATTGAATCCTGAATCTAGGGAAATCAAGGAAGAAAGAAAGAGTCCCCAACCAATTAAGAGGCTGGATTTAAAAGTTTACTCTGAGCTCCTGCTGGCTGGCACTCCCTCTCTGTTTTATTTATTTATTTTTATTTTTTTGAGTGGAATTAAACACTTCCCCAACCTTAGTACAATTTCTCTGCTCAGAGACCAGATTTAAAAACAACAAAACACACGCAAACACACACACACCCTTTTGGGGTGTTTGGCTATCTTTTAGTCAATAATACAGGTACTTATACTGTTAAGTCAGGAATTAAACTTGAAAACAATGTGCCTTTTACAAATGGACACCTTTGCCAGGTGACTGAGGTTGGCAGCGTACATCACACATACTCCCTGAGGCTTGAAAATAGTAAATATATCCAGCAGTGGCCCTGTCATCTCAGCAAACAATTATGGTAAAACACTCCTAGGGCGGGTTTGCCCCAAGGGCAAGTGGTGACTTTGAATCATCTAGCTCCAAAGCATGGCTGTATCAAATAGTTAAAGTGAAAAGGGAAGGAATGTTTTCGTTGGAGAGTCCCAACACCGTTTCCAGCATATTTTCCATTTGCCTGACTTTGCTCTTGGCCCTGAGTGGGGTAGAAGGTGGAGTTTTCTCTACTGGAATCATGAAAATCTCTACTGGCATGTGTGCGTTCAGATCTGCTCTGGATATTGCTCATGTTATTTACTGCAGCTGCCTTTGCTGTGAGCAAATTGTTGTTGTCTTTAGTGAGGATCACATTGACTTGTGACCGCCTCTACCCTGCAATCGGAGTGGGCATTTTGTGAGGGGCTTGATTATTCTTTTATTTTTTGTTGTGGCTTTTTCATTCTTCATTCCATGTGTTGATTTGGGCTTGTCTGCAAAAGGAGGAAATATTTGGCTCATTCCATTTCACACAGTAAAATCAGCAGCTTACTGGGGGCTGTTTTTGTAACCTAGAAGACAAGTTTTCAAAAGAAATTTGGCAAGCTGTAGGTATTATTAAGATTTTGTGTGATATGGAGTCACACAGCACCAGCCCAAGTGCACGTGTGCCTCACCCTTAACTCTGTTTTTAAAAGAAGTTTAAAAATCAAAGCAAAACAAAAAACCTTCATCAAAATGTTATGAGGCAACATTTGAGTTCCACAGTCTTCAAATCAATGAAATCCAGAACCAGTGAAATCTTTTTGTTTCTGTAGGAGCTGATATTGATTTCAAAATATATTTATTCTGATATTAAAAAAACCATTATAAATGCTGAGGTGTAATCACTGAGGAAGATTTTGCCACTTCTCATGTTTTAAAGATTATAATTTAGAAACACTGAGTTTTAGACTCAGAGGATTCAAGAAGTTATGAGTTTGTAGAACATGTTTCTTATTTTTAAGTTTAATAATCAGACCCTTTACTGAGAGAGGCCAAAAAGCATGTGGGTACCTTAACTGGCACAGACTGCCAATGATTCAAGGTGCCTCTCTTTGAATCCTTTTCTGACCACTTCATATGAATGATTATTTTTCTCCTTTGTCAGCATCTCTTGAGAGCTGAGCCTAGCCCCGAAGAGGTGAGCCGAGAGCTCTGCTTGTACTTTATTTAATTTGCATTTGCAGGAATTTTGCTTTATTCTAAGGAAGGAGATAGAAAAAGAGAGTGTGTATGTTAGGCTGCTTTAAAGCCCACAGCTTCCTGGCTCCAACATGGCTCATGCTCTAGACCCCTTGGCTGTTTGAAATGGGACAGACTCCCATCCAGGGAAGCCCAGAATTCTCCCTACCAAGCACCCCTTTATTATTCTCTCCTGCACCCCAAAGTTTCAAAGACGTGAAAGTTTCTTGAATGGTATCTTTTTGGTTTGCTTGTTTTTTTGTTAATCCTCACTGGAGGATATTTTTTCCATTGATTTTTAGAGAGAGTAGAAAAGGAGGGAGAAGAGAGAGAGAGAGAGAGAGAGAGAGAGAGAGAGAGAGAGAGAGAGAGAGAGAGAGAGAGGAGAGGAAGAGAAACATCAATGTGAAGAGATGCATGGATTGGTTGCCTCTCGCACATGCCCCAACTGGATTGAACCTGCAGTCCAGGTATGTGCCCTTGACCAGAATCAAACCCAAGACCCTTCAGTCTATCCTCTGAGCCAAACCGGCCAGGGCTTGAACAGTATCTTACTCATCTTAGAACCCCTTGCCTGCCAAGCAATAGAACCTCACTCTCTAGAACTGAATGGTGTGGTAAAGCTTTAATCAGACACATCTCAATTTGAATTTCAGTTCCGCCAATTACAGGCTATGTGATCTTGGTTAACTTATTAGACCTCTCTGACACTCAATTTTTCTCATTTGTGAAATGGAAAATGGTGTTCTTATAATATAACTAGAGGCCTGGTGCACGAATTCATGCATGGGTGGGGTGCTGGTTGGGGGGGGGGAGGGGAGCTGGGACGGCAGTGGGACACCCTTGCTAGCCCAGGATCTGGATCCATCTTGCTGACATTCGCACCGGCTGTTGGGAGCTATCCGGTGGCTGCTTTTATATTGTTTCTTCCTTACAGAGCATGTAGGGAGGGGAAGTGGCTGCAGTGTCCAAGGCTGACTTCCAGGAGGCTGGTGGTGCTGTCAGGATTGTGCCAGCGGCACTGGTCTGTCGGTGCCTGGCCTGTTCTCTGGAGCTTGGACCTGCAGGACTACTGAGGGAGTGAGTGGCTGCTTCCGGGCCGGTGGGCTACTGGGGCTGGTCAGTCAGCTGAACGGCAATCCCTCCGTGGGAGCACACTGACCACCAGGGGGCAGCACCTGCATTGAGCGTCTGCCCCTGGTGGTCAGTGCACGTCATAGTGACCAGTTGTTCCAGTCATTCCGGTTGTTTGGTCACTTAGGTTTTCGTGTAAGAATAGGCCTTCCTTCCCCTGGCTGCCCAGGAGCCTTTGCAAGTCTTCGCTCCTGGCTGGAGCGCCGTTCCTGTAGCTCCCTCTGCCCCCCGCCCTCCTCCTCATAGCAGGTGTCCCGCCCTGCCTGGCCACTCTGTGCCTGCATATGCAAATCAACCTGCCATCTTTGTTGGGTTAATGTGCATACTCCTGATTGGCTGATGGGCATCGTGGAGGCATGGTCAATTTGCATATTTCTCTTTTGTTAGTGTAGATATTATTGCATTAATATACTATAATAACAATACAATTATTATAATTCCTTGGAGGAGTAAATAAGATAGCACAATGAAAAGTACCTGGCTTTTCATAAGGACCTCTCTCAAAATTGGCAATCCTTTAAATTAGTCTACCAAGAGGTTTTCCCACTAAAAAATTTAATCAAATATACATATCTTTATCTGCTGGAAAAGCCAAGGACCAAACTGTTAGACCCACATAGAACAACACCAAAGTAATGAGCTGAGACAATTTACCTATGTTGCTTCCCTCCAATAGCAATGACTTCTAAAGACCTTTACAACCATAAGATCATCACTGCCTTAAAAGAAAAGGGGAGGGAGGGGAGAACTTGGATGTAACCTATTCTAGTGGAAATGTCCCTAATGGATATATATTAGCTTGTTATAAACATCCTTGTAATAGTATCCAATTTCCTTCTATTGAATTTTGCTTTACAAGCAACCTCTGCAGTTATAACTTGATCTGCCAAATGGAAGGGCAAGCTTATTATACCTGTGCCCAGTGCGCAGGGTTCTCAGACCACATACAGCTCCTGTTATCAGTTTAGATGGAAGTTATCAAAATACCTGCCTAATTAAGTCCGAGAGTCAAGTTTTGGGGCCCAAAAGGAACAAAGAGAGTTTAAAGACTCAGAAGGAATTACCTGGCCCAGAAATTTCAGAATATAAAATTATAATAAGAATAGTTACCACCTATAAGTGTTTATTTTGCTATGCTTATCTCATTTAATTCCTGTACCCATTTTAAAGATAAAGAAATTAAGGATTAGATAAATGAAATAACTTGACCAAGCTGAAAAATGGAACTATTTGAGCACAGGTCTCTCTGCCTCCAAAGCTCTTGCTCCTTTTTTAATCACTGTGCTACACTAACTCCCCTTAACTAAGTCCATTTATTCACTTACTCATCACATATTTATTGAGTACTTATAATGTGTTAAGCACTGGAAATGAAAGGGTGAATAAGGACACTTTCATTTTGGAGACCCTACAATTTAATAGCAGGAATCTGATATACAAAAATACATTAAAAATTGTTCTAGATGCAGTCATAAAATATGAGCAGCAGAGATACAAAGAAGGCATCTTTGTATATATGACTGTTTAGGCAGGTATTAAAAGGTAGGTAGACTTTCACTACCTGGATAAGATCACTTGTGGCAGAGAGACCAGTATGGAGGGGAAGGACCTGTAGGCAAAACCAGAAAGGTGTACTGGAGGAACTGCAGACGAAGGACTGGAGGGGTGACCAAAAAGACCAGACAGATGGGAAGAGGCCTCAGGTGCCATGCTAAAGAGTTTGGGTGTTAGCTGAAGGAAATGGAGAGTCTTGTGGACTTTTAAGGAGATTAGTGTCATGATTAGATTTAGTTTTAGATAACTCAATAAGTACAACTATAGGAAAGGTACCGTAGAGTTGGGTATATTATAGAAGAGTACAGTGAGATGGTACTTGTGATTGGGTCATTATAATGTGATTGGGTCATCTATTAATATACGCTTGTCCTCTCCTGAGACCACCAGATCTTTTCCCTTGAAAAACAGCACACAATGAGTTTCTTAATTATGTATTAGAGAACTGGATTTTTGAAAAGTATATGTTGGAGGATGTGTGTGTATGTATGAAATGTATTTGTGCCTAGCATTTCAGCCTATTAGGAGATTCTTTTGTAACATGATTATATTATTTATCAAATTAACTCTCTTTCATCTTTCTATCATTTTCAAATATGGCAACAATGTTTTCTAATTCTGTTTAAATATAGATATATCATACATTCCTATAGCATAAAGTTCAAACTCTATATTATAATCCCATCTAATAAAAGAATAATATGCAAATTAACCATCATTTTGCAATAAAGATGGCGGTGCCCACAGCCAATAAGGAGGGAATATGCAAATTGATGCAACAAAGATGGCAGCGCTGGCCAGAGCCATAGAGCCAGCCCGGGTGGGTGGGATGAGAGTGGGTGGGAGGTGGAGGCTTGGCTTTCTTGGTTGCCCCAGCCGGCTCCATGGCTGCTGCCCAGACATAGCCATAGTGGCAGGGCTGAGACAAATGGTGGTTAGGGGCGATCAGGTCAGCA
The DNA here is from genome assembly GCA_026230045.1 of Corynorhinus townsendii. Classification (NCBI taxonomy): domain Eukaryota; kingdom Metazoa; phylum Chordata; class Mammalia; order Chiroptera; family Vespertilionidae; genus Corynorhinus; species Corynorhinus townsendii. The sequence continues at coordinate 131,822,403 of JAPDVU010000007.1, read as the reverse complement.
GGGGGCACTGTCGGGGGTGATCAGGCTGGCGGGGAGGGAAGTTGGGGGCAAGCAGGCTGGTGGGGGACAGTTGGGGGTGAGCAGGCTGGCAGGCAGAGTGGTTAGGGGCGATCAGGCAGGCAGGTACATGAGCAGTTAGGAGCCAGCAGTCCCGGATTGCAAGAGGGATGTCCCAGATTGAAGAGGGTGCAGGCCAGGCTGAGGGACACCCCCCTCCCCGTGCAGAAATTTCATGCACCAGGCCACTAGTTTTTATATAAGAGACTGATATCCTGACACCAGTCCCTCTAGCTCCTCTCAAGCCCTTCTCTACGTACCTTATATTTTATCACATCAAACTACTTTTGGTTTTGTTCAGGCCTTATATTTTCAAATGTCTATACCTTTGCCCATGCTGTTCCACCTGTCTGAAAGACTATCCTACCCCCTAGACAGGATCCCTCACTTATCTTCGTATTTTACATAGTTCTGTTACAATATTATCATAAGACATTATGCTCGACTTTGGCTAGAAGGGCAGGGACTCAATTCTATTTATCTTTTTGTCCTGGAGTATCAAAACATGGTGGATGGCCTATTGTTGGAGCTAACTAAATCAAGTTTATTTTGCAGAACGAAAACATAGCATGCTAAAAATACAAAGCATGAGCAACATACCCTTTCCTGCTCTGCTTTTAAATGGCTGATCAGTCAACAGTTAACACTTTCCTGCCTTCCTTAGTAAAGGGTTATTGACTACAGGGAGCTCTAGTTTTTAGAACAGCAAAAAATAAAATAAAAAAAGGACTCTTACTAGTGCTCATGTTTTTTAGGAAAGCTATTGAAGCAAAGTTCTAAACTTCCACCGTCTCTAATGATCATTTTAGTATTTCTAGGTACTAATGAATCAAGTGTGTATAAAATAAATATTAAATATACACATCAAACTTTAAAATTTTGAAATTTGAACTTGGATTTAAATATCAAACATTTTTCTCTTTTGAGCTACCATACTGAATAGTGTCTCCAATCTGTTTTTGATTGTAATATAAAAAACTCAGTCAGACACTAAAAACCTTTAAAAAATATTTTTCTTGATTTCAGAGAAAGGCAGGGAACGGGAGAGAGAAACATCAATGATGAGAGAGAATCATTGACTGGCTGCCTCCTGCACACCCCCAGACATGTGGCCTGACTAGGAATCAAACCCTGGGTCAATGCTCAACCACTGAACCACACTGGCCAGGCAGGAACTGAAAACCTTTAAAGATGAATCCATAATACTACTTTCCTATCAGCCAGATAGAGTGCTATTAGAATTCTGAAAAATTAAAAGATAAGACCATTTTGGTTGATTATTGTGTGTTTTTTTTTAAGTCTACATTTTTAATGTAGCCAAGTACAAAACACTTAGGTCTGTGGAACGATGAAGGAAAAATAGCTGTGATAGATACTACATTGTGATCGTAATGCATTTTGATAAGTTAATAAGCCCTTTCTAGACAAGAGTGTTGCTGTGCAACATGCTTAGATTGAGCATGCAGATAAGATACATTTTAAGTGTCTGGTTTTTCATAGAAAAAAATATATATATTCCATCTATTCTCTGGTATCTTGTTTTTAAGAGTTCTATACTTTCTTGACTTTGGTTAAAATGATTACACATTGATGCCTGGACTCATTTTAAGAAAGAGGTACTGTAAATCTATGTGAGCACCAAGATACATTTAAATGTGATTAAACCTGTGTTTAAACACATTTTTCCAGGGGCTGAAAGTTTCTAAATGCTTAAACACTGTGGGGGGGTGGGGGGGTGGGGTGGTGGTGGTGATGGTGGTAGTGGTGTAGGTTTTTAGAATGATTCTCATAATTAAATGTTTAGTTTTTTCTTGACTTAAACTCCCCAAATTAAGTCCTGTAAACCTAGAATAAAGATATATATACCCATAACAAGTTAGTGTAAATTGTACGTATAAAACACAGCGTTTAAGTCTTCTGATAAGTCATTTTTAGAACTAAAACCTAACATTTTATATTGTAACAAATTTAGGGGTATGCTGCTTGCCTCGTTGTTTTCTGCTTCCATGCCTGTTTTGCTATGCAGAAGCTTCATGTCAATTTACTTCCTGAGCCGTTTCAGACCAAACCAAATTATTCCTTCAGCACATTTTAAACAATCCCTTAAAGACTTCTTTTTCTTGGCTATGTTTCCAATCTTGGCTTATCACTATAATATTTCATGCTCCATGCTTCTGAAAACATTCAATATTCAAGAACAAAGTAATCCAGAGCTTTACTTCATTTCAGTCTTTTTATGTCCTAGGGCTGTCCCAACTCAATGACCCAGTTTTTATTGTGTCACATCTCTCTGTTGCTGACTGTGACCAGCCTGCCTAATCCTTTTCCCTCCCTTATCAGTTTTCTCTTAATTCAAAAACCTTTTTTTAAAAAATTCTTTACACTTCTCCTTTAGCAGCTTTTAGATTTTTTTTTCCTCCTTGGGAGACTCAGTGTTCCTGTGGCAGCTATACAGAAACAAAGATGATTGGGTAGCTGAGGTCCATAAGTCTGTCCTTATCAAACTTTGTATTATACTGTCTTTGGAATTGTAGGTGGTGAGTGGCAGAAAGTGGATGTTACAATTTGGCACTATGCATCAAGGGTCCTTAAAAATGTTCATAGCCTATGATCTAGCAATTTTGATAGCTTATTCATGAAAAAGAATCATCTAAGATATGGAAAAAGCCTTATGCATAAGATATTCATTATAATGTTATGTATAAAAGCAAAAGAAGAAAGAACAAATACCCAACAATAGGAGATAAGTTAAATTACTGCCTATCTACTTGTGCAATCATTCAAGATGATGGTTGTGTGACTATGGAGAAAGATAGATAAATATTTATAATGTTCTTAGAAAAACAGGGTACAAAATTGTAAGTGCTAATGATCACAACTATGTTTTTGAAAAACATTTATATCCCAGCCAGTGGCTGAGCATCAACCTATGAACCAGGAGGTCAGGGTTTGATTCCCTGTCAGGGCACATACCCAGGTTGTGGGTGTGATCCCCAGTGTGTGGTGTGGTGTGCAGGAGGCAGCCTATCGATGATCCTCTCTCATCATTGAGGTTTCTCTCTATCCTTCTCCCTTCCTCTCTGAAATCAGTTAAAAAAATATTTTTAAAAAGCATTTATAAAGTAAAAACTGCAAGGAAACATGGCATTTGCTAATAGTTGCTCTTTTAAGGTGGTGGAATTATAGATTTCTGTTCTTTACTCTCAAAATCTTGATTCAATTTCTTTTAAAATTTAAGTTTTTAAAAACTATCATCTTAACTGATATAAGTTAAGAATAATATAGGTAGATTATCCTATATAATAAAGAGGTAATATACAAATGGACCTTCATGCTGTCGTACAAGATGGTCGCCCCCATGTGGTCAAAGATGGCCACCACAAGATGGCTGGCAGGGGAGGGTAGTTGGGGGCAACCAGGCCAGCAGGGGAGGGAAGTTAGGCCAGCAATCAGGCTGGCAGGGGAGGGTAGTTGTGGGCAATCAGACCTGCAGGGGAGGGCAGTTGGGGGCAACCAGGCCAGCAGGGGAGGGAAGTTAGGGGTGACCAGGTGGGCAGGGGAGGGCAGTTAGGGGCGACCAGGCCATCAGGGGAGGGAAGTTAGGGGTGACCGGACCAGCAGGGGAAGGCAGTTGGGAAGGGCCGGCATGGGAGGGCAGTTGGGAGCAATTGGGCTGGCAGGGGAGCAGTTAGGCATCAATCAGGCTGGCAGGGGAGTGGTTAGGGGATGATCAGGTTGGGAGCCAGCAGTCCTGGATTGTGAGAGGGACGTCTGACTGCCGGTTTGGACAGTTGGACATCCCCTGAGGGGTCCCAGATTGGAGAGGGTGCAGGCTGGGCTGAGGGACACCCTCCCAAACCCCTCCCCCCCAGGGCACATATTTCATGAACCGGGCCTCTAGTGTTAAATAAAATGTATAAAAGACTATTTTAGACAGAGTTCTATTTAAGTCTAATAACCTAACAATTCAAGGGAGTGTTCAATAAAACAATCAGTATGTCATTTTGTTTACTGTTGTATGTAATCCCCAAAAGAATGAGTTGGGAAAAAACATTTGCTACCTATTTTAAAATGTAAAATAAAAATTTTTTGAAACTCGAATATGTCCTACTTAAATTATTTTACTGCCACTGACTTTATCTAGGCCAGCATGTTCTGTCTGAAGTTACTGCATCAAGTTCTTCCTTTAGTCCAACCCTTCCAATCCATTTTCCACACTGTCTTCAGAGAGAGATCTTTCTGAAATCTAAATCTGTGACATTTCACTGTTTAAACTACTCAAGGATTCAGAATATTAAAATCTTTAGCATAGCTTACTAGCTCCTCCTAAGCTTCTCTACCTTATTTTGTGCCCTTTCTTCTCATGCACCCTTCCCACCAGGCTTTACCAAACTACATGTAATACCTGAAACAGTACTCAGTCACTATGATTTCTGTCTCTTAATACTGAAATTAACACTTAATACCCATTCTCCAAATCTCAAGCGGTACTTTGTTTAGGAAGGCTTCCCAGATTTCTCATCTTTCATAAGTCTCTTCTCTGTAATCCTACAGTGCCCCCATCACACTGTGCTGTTAATGATTTGCTTATCCACCAGGCATTAAACTTTCACTATTGTGTGGGCAGGCAAGTTCCAATGAGTGTGTATGCGTTTATTTAATTAAATTTATCGGGGTGACATTGGTTAGTAATATCATATAGGTTTCAAGTGTATTATTTCTATGATACATGATCTGTGTATTGCATTGTGTGCCCACCACCCAAAGTCAGATCTTCTTCCATCACCACATATTTGGCCTCTTTTACCTTTCTCTATCCCTCTACCCCCTTCCCTTGGTAACCACCATACTATTGTCTGTGTCTACGAGTTTCAGTTTTATATCTACATAAGAGTGAAATCATATGGTTCTTAGCTTTTTCTGACTGACTTATTTCATTTGGTATATTTTCAAGGTCCATCCATGTTGTCCCAAATGGCAGTATTCATCTTTTCTTATTGCTGAGTAGTACTCCATATGTACCACGTCTTCTTGATCCAATCCTCTATCAAAGGACACTGGTTCTCTTCATGTCTTGGCCACCATGAATAATGCTGCAATGAATAAACGTGTTTAACTACACCCTCATCTTCCACGTCCCCTTCCTGTGCTCTGACGATGAGAGGAATAGTGTATGCTAACTGATGAAGACGAAGGGCCAGTGTACTAGTCCTGAACACTTAAGAGGGCAGATATGCTGGGAGCCAAGGTACTTCTCAGGTAGAAACTCATTCAATGCACCTCTCTGATGAAGTCAGACTTTTCTATTTTGTCTTAAGATTGTCCTACAAATATTTTACCTTCCACATGGGAACACATCTTATTTGTCTGTACCCTCCACTCTTCCTTGCACATATTAGACATTCAAACATGTTGATTAAAATCCAATTTTAAAAAATCATTCTGATTTACAGAAATTTACATCTAGTTTGTGATGAGAAAGACTCTGGAAGAAAAATGTAAAATGCAAAATATTTGTGAAGCTCAACATCCTAACTAGAAATGTTCAGAACAGTATTATGAAGCCCTAGGGAGAAAGATGTAATGGAATTAAGGATAAACAAACTTAAATAAAATAATGGGCTCCCTAAATTCCAAATGTGCTGGCATGTAAATATCTTCTCAACCTCAATTTTCATAAGCTTACATAGGTATATTCCAATAGCAAATATTGGTTAAGCCTAACACAAAATCATGGTGTTACTGTTTGGATGAAAAACAAATGACTTTGCCATGTTCTCAACTGACTTAATATCTTTTACCCCACCCTTATTATGTCCGTATTTTAAGCAATATTGTTTTTATAGCAGAAACATTTTTTGAGAATTTTAATAAGCCAAATTTATATTTCCAAAATTTTTAGTCTTTAAATTTTTTGACTCCAGTATTTTAGCTATTAATCTCTTAATCCTAAAGTTTAAATGTGTCAGTCTCCGTTATTTAAAACAAAACTTTGCAAAAAATTGTTAAAAAGTCTTTTTTGATCAAACCCTTAGTTTATCTGTTAATTCAGTGTTCTTATTTTACATTTTTTAATAGATTGACCCATCTATTCCTATCTGAAAACAAATCCAGAGAAATGTAAGTTCTAAAAAACTTTCCACACAGAATTCTATTTTGAATTTCAAGTTACTGGAGTACACCTAGTGACTACTTTGGTATGAGGAAAGGTTTAATCAACCAGTGGATGTGGAGGACTGGGGGGAGGGGGCAGTGGTGTCCTTGAATTGTGTAATAACAAAAATCACAGAAATAAAATTAGCATAAATAGTTTGGTAGGGTGTAATTAAGAGTGGGAAGTGAAAACATTTTCAAAAAGTAAGCAATATAAGAATAAATAATGCAAAGCATGGAAAACCTAAGATGAGCATGAATTAAAGAGAAGGGAAATTGGAAAAAAATTTTTTTAAAAATATATTTTATTAATTTTTTACAGAGAGAAAGGGAGAGAGATAGAGTTAGAAACATTGATGAGAGAGAAACATTGATCAGCTGCCTCCTGCACACACCCTACTGGGTATGTGCCCACAACCAAGGTACATGCCCTTGACCAGAATCGAGCCTGGGACTCTTGAGTCTGCAGGCCAATGCTCTATCCGCTGAGCCAAACCGGTTAGGGTGGAAAAATTTTTTTTAAGGTAGCTATAACTATTTCTCAGTATAAAGCCACATTTTTTTTTACAGTAAAGAAGAAGATATTATATTTGTCCTTCCTTATCTGAAGTTTTGCTTTCTGCAGTTTCAATTATCCATGGTCAACCATGAACTGAAAATATTAAATGGAAAATTCCAGAAATAAGTCCATGCGTTTTAAATTGTGCCCTGCTCTAAACAGCATGATGAAATCTGGCGCTGTCCTCCTCTGCCTGGGATGTGAATCATACCTTTGTCCAGCATCTCCACATGGTAGATGCTACCCACTCATTAGTTATCAGATCAACTAATATTGCAGCGTTGTTCAAGTATCCCTTATTTTACTTAATAATGGCCCCAGAGGGCAAGAGTAGTGATGTTGGCAATGAAGCCAAGAGAAGCCATGAGTGCTTTCAAGTGAAAAGGAGAGTACAGTACAATATTTTGAGAGGCCACATTTGCATAACTTTTATTACAGTATAATTGTCCTATTTTATTATTAGTTATTGCTAATCTCTTACTATGCCTAATTTATAAACTTTATCATATACATATGGGGGGATACTGTATATCCATTAAGACAATCCTATACTTAGTTAAAAATAATGTTCAGATACACCCAACAATTTTGCTCTTTCCTGAATTTCCTTAAATATGTTTTTCCTATTAGCAAGGGAGCATGCTTATTAAGATCACGAGTATAGTCCCTTTGGTCACCTTAGCTCTTGCTATGGATTAATAGGCACACTAGTTTTCAAATCAACCCTCATATGAATTTATTGGGTATGAAGCAGTTCTTCAGTGAATAATGATTTAGTAGATGAGATCACAAGGATTAATGTGCTTAGTATAGTGCCTACTACATAGAAGCTATTTTTTTCTCCATCCATCCTTTGAAACTCTGTATAAAAATAAAACCATGTCCAAAAGAACTGTACAAGCATGATTTATTATAAATACTTTAACATAAATATTTTATAATGTATTGTAAAGACATTTAGCACACCACCAACACCATCACCATAAATACTGAACATGGTCTTATGAAAGTTACAATTTTATTATAAAAATGTTTCCTAAATACCATGATAATCCACTTGTTTTCTTCTTAACCTCAGGACAACAGCTGAGATTAGGTTATAATTTAACCCTAGCAGACATAAAAATGTGGTGTCTTGGTTTACAAATATAGTCTAACATGCCAGAATATTGATAAGGATTTCCACGTGCTCCAGATGAACTGCCAAGATTTGGATAGCTGAGGCATCTCAGAGGGAAGGGGGTGTGTGGGATGAGATTAACCAAAGAACTTATATGCATGTGTACATTACCAAGTACACAGATAATAGGGTGGTGAAGGCCAGGGGCGGGGTGGGAACTGGGTGTAGGCAGGCAATGGGGGATAAAAAGAGAGACATCTGTAATACTCTCAACAATAAAGATTTAAAAAAAAAAAAACACGTTTAAAAGAAATATACACATTTCTAACTAGAAATGTTAAAGGTACTAACTAGAAATGTTAAAGGTACTAACTAGAAATATTACCGTAAAGCTGGTAAACTGTGACCACCAACACAGAAGTCTACACACCTGAGAAAGCCAACAACAACAACAAAATTAAGGTATTTGGCATCAAGTGGACATCATCTAGGAGTTAGGGCTGACTTACTGCTTTCATACTGTAGAGTCTATCACTGGCCTCAGCCTTGTGAAAGGGTTAACCTGAAACACAGGCAGCCAGGGCAGGGGTCCAGTGGAACATAGGCAGGGGCAGACATGGCAGTCTGAGCAGCCCAATCACAGGAACCAACCAAGCAGAAATAATAAAATGTTTCTGGACTCAAAGCGGGAGGCATGGGAAAACAAGGGAGGGCCTGCAGTCACAAGGTGTACGAACATATAGAAACAGAAAAAGTCCAGCATAGGAACAGAGAAAGAACACATAGAAACAGGGAAAGTTCAGGCCCGTTGCTGGGCAAAAACAACTGAGGGAATCCATCAGGTGACGACACAGGTAGACACAGAGCAGGCTTGTAGCAAATATATACTCCTGGACTACAAGGCTCTAACGGGCAGCCCACTATTGGTTCCCCCTCTCCGTGCGGAGAGTCTGAATCTGCTTGTAATAAATTTTCCACACTTTTGCTAATCTCCTGGCCCGTGGAGCTCATTCTTGGGCGTCACAAGACACGTCTGGGGAAAACACCTCGGCTCACGTTCCCGGTTATCACTTGGACTTTCTGAGCTTGAGAGTATACGATTCCAAACACTTGCTTTGTCCTTTTTCTCATGCTGCATCTCTGACGTTTTCCTAACTCACAGTCTTCTAGAATGAGCTTTCAGTTATCACTAAACAGCACTGGGTCAAATCTCTTCTATACAGGATCTCATTGTTCTCATGCCTCCTCTATTCGCAGAGAGCCGGTCAAAGTCTTGGAGGTGGAAACGAGTTGCCAACTGATTTACCATTTTCCTCAAGGTAAGAAATGCCGAAACAACTTGGAACGTAAGGAACGCAGTGAAGACAATGTGTATCGCTTTTTCCAAGGGCAGATTTGTTAGGCCTTCATTAAAGAGCAAGAAAAGAATTAAAGGCAGCTGCAATAGAAGGCTCAAAAGCCAGAAGCCAGCTAACTCAGGAACCTGAAATGACACACATTGAAAGTAATCAGATCAGTAAAGTATACTCTTTTGTTCATACAGATAAGCAAATCCTTAGCACTACTGTGAACCTACATTGTGAGCTCTGTCACTCAAAAGCAGTATAACATGGTCCTTGTCCTCAGAGAACTTACAGTCTAGATTAGAAAACTAACTTATGTGACAGCCCTAGAATACTACACCTTAGTGAATAATTAAATGTGTCACTTAGAAATATAAACTAAGTGCTACAAGAAGTAAGAGACTTATCAGAGTAGGTGAAAGAATTCAGGATGTAGGCTTTTAAAGCTGGGTAGAAGGAGGAAGAGGGTAATTGTAAGCAAAGATGTGGGATGAGCATGACTGAGAATCAATATGTCAACCTGGAATAGATGTTTAGTTTAGGAAATAGCAAGAAATACAGTGAGATAGGCTGGGTGGGGCCTAATTATGAAGGGCCTTTTAGAAAACTGTGGGAATCTTTAGGCATTATCCCTAAACTCTGGTAACTACCTGTATATGTGCCCAGCATAGGAAATGAGTTTATAATTTCTCATTTTCTGTTTAATCCTCACCTGAGGATATGTTTTTATTGATTTTTAGAGGGAGAGAGAGAAAGAGTGAGAGAAAGAAACATTGATGTGAGAGAGAAACATCAATCAGTTTCCAACCAGGGATTAAACCTGTGACCTAGGTATGTGTCCTGATCAGGAATTGAACTCACAACTTTTTGGTGCAGAGGATGACACGCTAACTAACTGAGCCACTATGGCCAGGGCCCCCATTTTCTTATTCAGGATCCAAATGAACATGTTTAATTGACCGAGTATTTTCAAGACTGGTGAGAAGAGGGAAAATGATCAATTCTTAATTGCTTACTATGTTCAGGAACTTTATATAAGTTACTAGAGGCCCAGTGCACGAATTCGTGCACAGGTGGGGTCTGGCTGGCCCTCCAACCTCCTGTGTCCCCTTCCACTGGCTGGCCTGGCCCAATCGGGGTGGAGGGGTTGGTCAGGGATGGGGCCAGCCTGGGGGAGGAGATGCAGGTGATTGGCCGGTTGGCACCGCCCCCTGGTCAAACTCCCGGTGGAGGGGACAATTTGCATATTAGCCTTTTATTATATAAGGATTTCATTAATTCCAACCAACTTGTGAAGTAAATATTTTCCCCATTTTATTTATTTATTTTCCCCAATTTACATATGAAGAAACCAAGGGTAACAAGATTAAGTAAACAGATCATAGTGACAAAAGAAGTAACCTTGGAGCCAGGCCTTAACTATAGGCTTTTGCTCCTTCCACTACAGTGCACTGCCCTTTCCTTGCTATGGAAACCTTATTGCATTTATGTGTAGCACTGAAAGAAAGGGAAGAAGAGCCTACCTTTTCCTGTAGGTTACCCATGTAGCCCAGATACAGCCTGATAGCTTCAATTAAGGTTATGAGGATGATAACTGTGACCACAATGAATTTGTAGTAATCAGGCAGAATTGGATACTAAAGAAAACAAAAATAAACATGTTTGTAAAAGCTCACATATAGTAAAAATGACCTGAGATAGAAATAAAATATTAAGAACTTGGATTTTACTGACAGTGTAACAATGCCAGGGGATGAACAGAAGAGACCTTAGCAGAAGATTAAAGTTTAGACTTACTTTCATTTGAAGCATCATAATGCTGCTCACCCACCAAAGTGGGAAAAAGTAAGCATTAAAATAAAGTGACATCTGCAATGCTAAACTGGAAACCACTTCATTATCTACAATAGAAACAGAGAAAAAAGGGACAAACTCTTATTCCTGGTCTATGCCCTATAAAGCCTCTAGTTCCCTAGAAAAACTATCATATTGGCTCAACAAAACTACAAATGTTAAGCATCTTTATAATTATTGCCAGTACAAGGAAGTATTCACCATCATATTATTTAGTTCATATATTGGTTACTTGGGGGTTTGTTTCATACTTTTCAATTACTTTAGCATTTTGCCATTACAGTCTGTTTTTTTGCACACTATTGACATAGATTAAATGTAGACTATCAATATAAATCCTACTGAGACACAATAATTATTATTACCAACTTTGCAGAGTTCTATGTAAAGAGCTCATAAAATAAACACATAAAATACAGAAAACTACTCTCTCACAAATAAATCCTATCTAATAAGAGAGTATTTTGCAAATTAACCATCACTCCAACACACAAGATGGCCGCCTCCATGTGGTCAAAGATGGCTGCCCCCATGTGGACACAAGATGGCCACCACAAGATGGCCAGCAGGGGAGGGCAGTTGGGAGGGACCAGGCCTGCAAGGGAGGGCAGTTGGTGGCAATCAAGCCTGCAGGGGAGGGCAGTTAGGGGCGACCAGGCCTGCAGGGGAGGAGTTAGGCATCCATCAGGCTGTCAGGGGAGTGGTTAGGGGGTGATCAGGCTGGCAGGCAGAAGCGGTTAGGGGCAATCAGGAAGGCAGGCAGGCGAGCAGTTGGGAGCCAGCCGTCCTGGATTGTGAGAGGGATGTCCGACTGCCTACGGGATTGGGCCTAAACGGGCAGTCGGACATCCCTCGAGGGGTACCAGATTAGAGAGGGTGCAGGCTGGGCTGAGGGACACCCCCCACCCCCACTGTGCAAAAATTTTGTGCACCGGGCCTCTAGTATAATATAAAAAAGAATCTCCCCAAATTATAATTAGAAACACCCCTTTTCAGCATACCCTAATCCCACGCATTCATTAATACCCAATTAAATGCCACTTTTTCCATAAATTTTTTTTCTTGATTATATTCCCCAACTCCAGTAGGTATCTTGTTCCTTTATAGGTATTTATCACTCTAACCCAGTGGTTGGCAAACCGCGGCTCGTGAGCTACATGTGGCTCTTTGGACCCTTGAGTGTGGCTCTTCCACAAAATACCACGGCCTTGGTCTATTTTGAAGAAGTGGCGTTAGAAGAAGTTTAAGTTTAAAAAATTTGGCTCTCAAAAGAAATTTCAATCGTTGTACTGTTGATATTTGGCTCTGTTGACTAATGAGTTTGCCAACCACTGGTCTAACCTGTGTACAGGAGTGTTAGCAAAGAACCACACTTCCCTCATTTAAGACAGTCTGGTGTACTGAAGAGATCGTGAGCTTTGGAGTCCAAGTAAACCCAGAATTCCCCAATCTCCCCAGTAACTCTGGATGCCAGACTTGAGATAAGTTATTTAACCTCTTTGTCTGTCAATTTCATCTGAAAAAAATGGTAACATTAAAGTTATCTCATAGATTGCTTGTGAGGATTAGAGTGAATACAAATTATTTCACCCTAGCACCATGCCTGGCCCTTAGGAGGCACTCAATAAATGTATGTTCCCTTTCCTTTGCTTTCACTGCTGTACAGGCTCACTGTAAACAGACCACATTCTACCCACTTTTGAGATTCCCAGAGAACCTAGCATCTTACTTTAAACTGGTAAATATCAAATACACATAAGCAGAATGAATTATGAAAACATTGTCATAAGGATATCGTCAGGGTAGCTATTTGTAGTACATGAGTTTCATTTATATAAGGCTGATTACATAATATTTTGCTTTTGTGTAAGGGAGAAGGGTCCTAAATTAAGAATTTTTTAAAAACTAAACCCTACATTTGCATCCTAAATTAACTAACAGGAACAGACACGTATTTAGAAATCAATTGCTCTAAATGTAAGAATTTACAAAGGCTCTAAAATAAATTTCTTAAAAACAGATTGCTTTCCTTTTCTCCACATCTTAGTATTTTATACCTGTCAATTAATAATTTTAAAATATAAGGAATAATCATGGTCTCACAGCAAGGTTTTCTTTAGCTCTAAGAATGTGCCTGATTATGATCTACTTTTTAAATATGTTTGTTTTTTTTTAATTGATTTTAGAGAGAGAGGAAGGGAGGGAGAGATATAGAGAGCAACATCAATTGGCTGCCTCCTCCATGCTCCCTACTGGGGATCTAGGGAAGTACCCTGACCAGGAATCGAACTGGTGACTTCTTGGTTTATGGGTTGACCATTAACCACTGAGGCACACCAGCTGCAGTTGATCTACTTTTCGAAATCGTTATTATGATGTACTTTGCTTGCACCTATTTATTAATTTACCACTGATAAAGGGATGAATTCTTAAAATCTGTTAAATCTGAAGCCAACTCTCTATCCTAGGATTTTTTTCATAATAATAACGCAACTGTTGGTCAGCTGTGGACATGGTAATGATATACACTTGTAATCACAGTACAAATAAATCTACTCCAGATCCACAAAGAAAATGTGGAAAAACAATGATGAATTAGTTAGGCTGAAAATTTAGTATCTTTAGAGAAGAAACTGTAGTCCAATTTTGCAAAGCAAAGAAGTTTGTGTTAAAAATTTTTGTACAATAACATTTTAAGAGTTATGCTCTGTATTTCAGCAGATCAAACTTATAATCATGCAACTGAAAATCAAGTTAATATGTAAATGAACGTTGAAAGCACAGACATGAATTTACTAAATTTTGCAAAAGTACAAGTTGAGTTCTGTAAATAGAATTTAAATTAAAACATATATAATATAAATCAGGGATAGGCAAACCACCAGCCAGCTGCCTGATTTTGTATAGCATGTGAGCTTTTTCACATTTTTAAATGGTCGGGGGGGAAAAAAATCAAAGAATAATATTTTTTGACACTGAAATTCTTAGGAAATTCAAATTTTAGTATCCACAAATAAAGTTTTATTGGAACACTGCCATGTCTACCTAATTACCATTATCTATAGCTGTCACAGAGATCTACCACATACAGTCTAAATATTTACTATCTAACCCTTTACAGAAAGTTTGCTGACCCCTGATACCTTGCATCATCAGATTCTAGAGCCTGTTAAAGTCTTAGCTTTAGAAATCAGAAAAGTAAAACCTAACTTCTCACATTATGTTTTTTGCTGTACATCCTAAATTTGGGGGGACAGGCAAGTAATGAAGTTGAAAAATGCAACTATGGAAACCGACTTTTTTCTCTGACCCTTTTAAAAATTCCTAAACCAAGAAAGAGGAAATTATTTCTATTTCCTGCAGAGTTCAGGGATAAACGCGTATGGATTTGGTTGACCGTATGTTGTCTCTCATCATGATTTAAGAAGGGGAAACTGTTTGGAGGAAATGGCGTTATGACTTGTCGCCAGGTTGCATGCTGTAGCATCATGGCATTTCGTTAGCAGATTTGGTGAGAGTCACATATAGGAGAGGGGAAGGAGAAGGCAGGGAGGCAGGGGTTTTGTTGAAGGCGATGCTAGTGTGGCCACTGTCACTCGGAGTGGATAGCGGTTTAAAACGACTCGTTAAAAAAACTTCTTTCCATCTCTTCCGCCAGAAAACCGCCTTGTGGGGGAACATACTTGTTCTGCTAGGACAGTTGTAAAGGAAAAGAATTTTACCGGGGTGGGGGGTGGGGTGCGGGGATTGGGAAGGGGCGATTCCCTCCATGAAGGCTAAAAAAAAAGCCAGGGCCGCCTCCGCAGAGGTCGCAGGACCCGACCTGTGCTGCGAAAGCCGCTTTTATAGCATTTTTTTTTTTTTTTTTTTTTTGAGGAAGGCCAGCTCCGCCTCAGCTGCCCTGCTTGGAATTCGCGGGCCAGGCCTCAGCACGATCAGGCTAGCACCAGCGGCCATCAGGGACCTGAGACGTCCCAGCCCAGCTCACGGCCTGGCCTCTCCTCCAAGGTGCTCCCGCACTGCGGCACCCGCTGAAGGCAAAACCGCCATTTTGGGTCCTGGCAACATCCACGCTCCAAACCCGCGCTGGTCCTCGGCGGCCACACTCCCGGCGTTGGGCCTCGGCCACTCACCCGGACCTTCGCTGTACTCGGGCTCGGTCCGGTTTGAGTCCCTGAACATGGTCCGACTGAAGTTTCCCAGCCGCAGGCGGACCGGTTCTGGCAGCTCCATGGCCTGGTCTCTGTACCTCTTACGGCTGGGAGTGCGGTTCCCAAGGCAACCGGGGGCGCTGGGGGCTCAGGCGTGCGCAGCCGCACAGCGCAGCCGCCGGGCGTGAGTTGTGAGCCTGGAGCTGGAAGGAAGGGAGGATTTGGGGAAAAGCCGGCTCCTGCTGGGAGCCTTGGCCGGATGCAGTAGGGCAGATTCCTTCGTCCTGTTGTAAGCCCCAATATCTTACAAACAAGTAGAAATAATAATAAATGACCTGGGTTTGGATTGTGATAGAAGGATCCCTTACCCCTTGCTAGGAGGTGCAACCTTTCTGGAAGGAAGTAGAGAATGAATGCAGAGCTTAAAAAATGTTCATGACCCAGTAGCTCTTGTTCTAGGACTACATATGTGTAATATATAATATTCTAATCATATATAATAGTAAGTGTTCCTATAAAAGTGTATATATATTCACTATGTATGTGTAATGTATGTGTATATTTATATACACATACACATTTGATGGAATACATTGCTGCAGCTTTAAAAAATATGCTTGCAATGAATATTTGATAAGGATTAATTTCAAGTAAAAATAAAAAAACAGAAGTAAAACTAAATAGAAATGAGCCTAATTTAGCAAAATGTGTGTGTAAATATTTGGGGAGCGGAAGGGGAGGAGGTAGCACAAGTGGGTTTTGGGTGATTTAAATTTTTCAAAACATTTTTGTATTTTTCAGCTTCCTCTCAAATAAGATGTATTGTTATTATTATTATTTTTTAAAAAACCTAGTTAAGTCTAATATACTTTTCAATCTGTGGTTGGGAATCTATGTATGAGAAGGGCTGACAAGTTATATGGTGGCAGGTCAGTACCCCTAAACCCAGCATTATTCAAGCGTCTACTGTACATGCAGAAAAGGGCAGAAACTGAATTTACAATGTAAGCAGCACCCAGATCAAGAAACAAAACCCTACCTGCACATCCAGAAGCTCCCCCTTTCTATCCCCTTAATCACTAAAACCCCAATTCTGACCTTTCCTGACTTCTAATAGCAGAGTTTTGCCTACTTACATAAAAGTAATCATACAGTAAGTGCTTTTTAAAAATCTAGCTCTATAGTAATCAAAATTATTTTTATGAAATTCTTTCATATAGTTTGTAGAGTTGTTTTTCTTGCTGTGTGGGACCCTAACTCATTAAGTTTCTCCATCCTACTGTTGATGAGCATCTGTGTATTTTCTAGTTTAGAACTATTATAAATAGTACCACTTTTGGTAAAAGTATGCCTCTTTGTAACATTTGCATGCACTTGTGTTTGAGTTTATTCCTAGGAGTGGAATTGCTGGCTTGAGAGATATGACCCAAAGTGGTTGCACCATTTTCTACTCCTTCCAGCAATGTATGAGCATTCCTGTTGCTCCACATCCTTCACCAACACTTCCTATTTTCCATCCATTCTGATGCATGTACAGTGAACAGTATTTTTACAATCAAAAGGAAAAAAACCCCACATCTATTTAATAAAAGCCTAATATGCAAATTGTCCCCTTGGGTGGTTGTTGGACCAGGAGTTTGACCGCTCGCTATGACGTGCGCTGATCACAAGGGGATGGCGCAAAACATGGCGGGCATCAGCAATGTGCTATGACCTCTTGCCGGCTACCTGGAGGTGGGGGTGACAGGGATGGAGGTGTGGTGAGAATGTGGGATGTCTGTCGAGCTTGCTTTCACTTCCCCTGCTTCCCTCCCCCAGGGACGCCAGGGCTTGCACGCTGGGGAAGCCTCCATGCTCAGGTGCTGGGTGCCCACGAGGAGCCCTCCTCGAACCCATGTGGCCTCTTCTGGGTGAGCCAGGCCGCAGCCGCCGGGACCACAGGGCCCTCGGGCTCTCTGTGGGTTTGCACAGGAGCCAGTTTGCGAGGCCAGCTGGGAGAGAGTGCGCCGCCCGCCCGGCTTCTGTGCGGTGCTGTTGGATGGTCTAGAGGCCCTCACTGAGCCCCTGCCTGCAGCATCCGGCTGTGCTTACCACTTCGCCTCATGGGGACTCAGGTGTGGTGACTCAGGCAGAGGGGGCTGTGCAGGGACCCAGGGGCCCAGGTGCTGCTCAGGGCCCAGGGGTTAGCTAGAACCTGCCCTTCCATGCCAGACGCTTGTGCTTCCATCGCCAGCCAGGCCTAAGGACCGCACTCGCGCACAAATCTCATGCACCGGGCCTCTAGTATTTATATACATCAAGAGAAAGTTATGGGAGGAAATAGCTACAAGGCTAGAATTTCAAAATAATTCAACTAATGTTTATTTCATTCCTATTTATTTTTTGGGACATTGTACTTGGCTAGTTAGGGATATAGTCCCTCTCCATCAAGAAGCTCAGTCCAAAAAGAGAGTAAGAGACAGTGGAAACAAATAACTATAATACACATTAGTAAAGAAACACACAGATAAAGAAGCAGTTTATTCTGGTTGAATATGTTAGGGAAAATCTGGCTAACTCTACTTCTCTTCAAGGTGGAGCTCAGGCCTCAGTATCTTCAAAAAGGCTTCCGGAACCTCCCTTGTAGATGGCTTAAGTGCCCTCTTCCATGTTTTTCAAAGCATCTTCCTCTGTGTTACTTTCTTCACTGTTCTAGTCATGCTGTGCTATAATTGTCTGTTTGTGTCTGATTCTCTTGCTAGTTCACAAGCTCTTTGAGTTCAGAGATGGGCTTTCATCTTTATATCCTTAACATTAGCACTGTGCCTGCCCTAGAATGGGAGCTGGATAACTATGAACGAATAAAGGCCTAAAGACCACTCCTATATCTTCCCACTGTAGAAAGCCCTTACACAACGTTCACTCTATAGAATGGGAATTGATATATTAAAACTTAGTGAATTTTAGCAATAAATTTATTTTAAACTTAGCAATAAAATATCCATTTTTAACTATTAAATTAACCAAGATTTTTAAATTATTTATAACCAATACTTTTATAAAGGGCACAGTGAAGCAGGAAGCCTCCTACTTTGCTGATTGAATTATAATTTGAGCAATCATTTTTACAATTTATTTTTATTTTTTTTATTGTCTAAAGTTTTACATATGTCTCCTTTTCCCCCAATTGACTGTGCCCCCCCCCCCCCCGCTTCCCCCACCACCAAGCCATTCCCACTCTGGGCAAGCCCCCCACCGCCCCAGTGTCTGTGTCCATTGGTTATGCTAATATGCATGCATACAAGTCCTTTGGTTGCTCTCTAACTGCCTCCCCCTCCCCTCCCATTTGTCTCTGGACCTATTTTTGTTCATCAAATTATGTTGATCATATCCCACATATGAGTGAGATCATGTGATATTTATCTTTCTCCG
The DNA here is from genome assembly GCA_026230045.1 of Corynorhinus townsendii. Taxonomy (NCBI): domain Eukaryota; kingdom Metazoa; phylum Chordata; class Mammalia; order Chiroptera; family Vespertilionidae; genus Corynorhinus; species Corynorhinus townsendii. The sequence goes on along the minus strand of JAPDVU010000007.1, from coordinate 131,803,755 downwards.
ACTGCCTTATTTCGCTTAGCATAAAGCTCTCCAGTTCCATCCATGCTGTTGCAAATGGTAGAAGTTCCTTCTTTTTTATAGTGGCATAGTAAAATTGAGCAATCTTATTGAGGAAAGCAATAAGGTAATATGTATAAATTACCTAAAAAATATTCCTACCTCTAATGCAATAATCCAAATTTTAAGGCTCTATTTTGGGGAAATAATCATAAAAACAAAAAAAGTTTTACATATCAAGATATTCCAACATTTTTGGTATTAGTTAAAAAACAAGGTGCTTGACCACAGGGCCTAATTAAGCAGGTTATGATGTTCATGGTGAGGTGTTGGGCTGTAGTGGAAAGGATGCCCTTGGAAGCAGAGAGAGGAGGTTCAAACCCCCTAATATTCTCACTTTGCCACCTAAGAGCCGTGCAATTGATTTCAGACCTTTGTTTTGTAAAGTGAGAATGATGATAATTTACTGTTGTGGTTGATGTGAAGATTATTATATGATTATTAGAGGCCCAATGCATGAAGATTCATGCAAGAATGGGCCTTCCTTCCCCTGGCTGTCAGCACCACCTTCACTCCGGCCGGAGCCACCTTTCCACCTTCCCACGCTGTCCAGAGGCCCGGAGCTGCTGGGACGGTGCGGAATGCCTGCATTGTCACCATGGTGATGATGCAAGCGTCCTGCTCCACCCCCGGCCACTTGGCACCTGTGTATGCAAATTAACCCACCATCTTTGTTGGGTTAATTTGCATATTCACTCCTGATTGGCTGGTGGGCATTGCAAAGGTACAGTCAATTTGCATCTTACTCTTTTATTAATGTAGATAAGGCTTTCTATAATTGATGTAGCTACTAAAATAATGCTTATGAAGAAGAAACACCTACAGAGGAGGGAAATCATGCCAGCTTTTAGTTTTCTAAACTTAACTTTACCTGTGAAGCAATACCTCTATTGTTCTTCCAGTAAAGACAGAAGGTACAATTAATCATATTAACTAAATTTACCAAAAACTTGAGTGAATTATTATTTATTTTAAAAATATGTTTTATTGATTTTTTACAGAGAGGAAGGGAGAGGGATAGAGAATTAGAAACATCGATGAGAGAGAAACACTGATCAGCTGCCTCCTGCACATTCCCTGCTGGGTATGTGCCCTCACCCAAGGTACGTGCCCTTGACCAGAACCAAACCTGAGACCCTTGAGTCCACAGGCCAATGCTCTATCCACTGAGCCAAACCAGTTAGGGCCTGAGTGAATTATTTTAATGATATTTTCTTAGCATTGAAATAAAGAGGTGAAACACCTTGTTCAGATTGAAATTATTTAATCAGAATTCTGGAGGAAAAAAATGATCAGAATTATAGTTTTTCCTTTTATTATTCAAGGCACCACCTTCACTGTCGGCATCACCTTCACTCCGGCCGGAGCCACCTTTCTGCCTTCCCACGCTGCCCAGAGGCCCGGAGCTGCTGGGGCGGTGCGGAACGCCTGCATCCTCACCATGGCTGCTGTGTATGCAAATTAACCTCCCATCTTTGTTGGGTTAATTTGTGTATTCACTCCTGATTGGCTGGTGTGCATCCTTTCCTTTTATTATTCTATAATAAACACGCCTGTCATAATTCAGAACAAATATTAAGAATAAATTGAGGAAGAAACAATGATGGTGCAAAAATATATTAGAGTTTAGAGAGAAAAATTGTGGTTTGGAAACAATCCTGCCATTATTACTATTTAAAATTAAAAAAAAAATTTTTAAGTAAATCTTTATTGTTCAGATTATTACAGGTGTTTCTCTTTTTTTTTTCCCCATAGCTCCCCTCCACCTGATTCCCCACCCCACCCCATGCCCTTACCCCCCGCCACTGTCTTCATCCATAGGAGTAAGATTTTTGTCCAATCTCTTCCTGCACCCCTCACACCTGCTTCCCCTGAGAATCATCAGTCCACTCCCTTTCTATGTTCCTGATTCTATTATATTCACCAGTCCATTCTGTTCTTCAGATTTTTCATTCACTTGATTTTTAGATTCACTTGTTGGTAGGTATGTATTTGATGTCATTTTGTTGTTCATAATTTTTATCTTTACCTTTTTCTTCTTCTTCCTCTTCTTAAAGAATACCCTTCAGCATTTCATGTAATCCTGGTTAGGTGGCGATGAACTCCTTTAGCTTTTTCTTGTCTGTGAAGCTCTTTATCTGACCTTCAACTCTGAATGATAGCTTTGCTGGGTAGAGTAATCTTGGTTGTAGGTTCTTGCTGTTCATCACTTTGAATATTTCTTGCCACTCCCTTCTGGCCTGCATAGTTTCAGCTGAGAAATGAGCTGACAGTCGTATGGGTACTCCCTTGTAGGTAATTAACTGTTTTTCTCTTGGGCTTTTAATATTCTCTCTTTGTCTTTTGCCCTTGGCATTTTAATTATGATGTGTCTTGGTGTGGTCCTCTTTGGATTCCTCTTGTATGGGGTTCTGTGCACTTCCTGGACTTGTAAGTCTATTTCTTTCACCAGGTAGGGAAAGTTTTCTGTCATTATTTCTTCTAATAGGTTTTCAATATTTTGCTCTCTCCCTTCTTCTGGCACCCCAAAAATTCGGATGTTGGTTCGCTTAAAGTTGTCCCAGAGGCTCCTTACACTATCTTCATATTTTTGGATTCTTTTTTCTTTTTGTTTTTCTGGTTGGATGTTTTTTGTTTCCTCATATTTCAGATCTTTGGTTTGATTCTTGGGGTATGTTGATCTACAGTTGAGTTTCTGTATATTCTTTATTTCAGACAGTGTATGCTTCATTTCTGACTGATCCTTTTCCATTTTTTTGGCATTCTCATTAATATCCTTAAAGGTCTCATCAAGTTTCTCAGCGGTTTTAAGAAGATTCTTGAGTAACCTTATAAATGTGGTTCTGAACTCTATGTCATCCAGTAGTTTGCTTTCCTCCATTTCTTTCATTCGTGACATGTTTCTTTGTAATTGATTTTTTTTTTTTAGAGAGATAGGAAAGGAGAGGGAGAGAGAGAAATATTGAAGTGAGAGTGCAACATCTATCAACTGCCATCAGTTGCCTCCTGCATGCCTCCTACTAGGGATAGAGCCTGCAACCCTAGCATGTGCCCTGATCGGAAATTGAACCAGCAACCTTTTGGTGCATGGGATGATGCCCATCTAACTGAGCCACACTGACCAGGCAAGAGTCCTGTCATTATCAATGTCAGAAATGGTCAAAAAGGCTAAAAAACTTTCCAAAAATTGTTAGTTGATGCTTATAATATTTATGGACAACAATCATATTAGTTCACTACTGAAGAACAGAGAAGGGAATCCACTTTCATGGAATCAAAAGACTAGTATAATTTGGGTTTCCCATCTTCTAGACCTATTACTCTGAATCTAAAGAGAGAAGTACAGAGTCTTTGTTCTTAAAATGGTGGGAATCATTCTCAGCAGGATTAGTAAATAATCCTGTAAAGTTAAACTGTTTATGGCAATGTTGATGGTCAGAATAATAGCTGCTTCCCCAAGAATTGTTTAATTTCAATGGGGTTTAATTACATTTATGATTTACTTTCTTAAATATTTTTTTTCACAAAAATTTTGAGCCTAGTACAATGGTTTGTTTCCCTTTGATAAGAGGCAACATTGTCTGGTAATGTATTATACTATGTGACAAGAAACTGATTTGGGGAGTTATTTAAATTACTCCTTGGCATAATAAAGATATAAACTCTTTCTATTTGATATTATTAAAGAATTTGCAAACAGTATTTTTAAGTGAACATGATATTCAATATATTGGCTTAAAATGAACTCTGAGACAGTTCTAATATGATATGATTCCACATCAGTTTCCATATTTAAAAAATCTTATTCTAAATAACCTGAAATGTAACCTAATCATCTTCAAGTTGTTGATGGCTAATAAAAAACCTTTTGAATCTCTAGTGTAATCTATTCTATTCAGGTTTATAAAAAAGAACCAGGCTATGGATTACATAGAAAGTCAAATCTTATGAGAGGAATTTTCCTTACTATATTAAGTGTTATTTTAAGGCTGACTTTAATATCTAGTCTTCAAAGACATCCTCATTGAGCATTTTTAATAGAAAATTTTTCCCCCTTTAAAATGCTGTTTAATTATGGTTTTTTGGTTCTGCGGCATTTCTTTGTGTTAGCCTACCACAGTGTTCACCTGTTATAGCAAGCTGCTACTGCATGCACCCAACTATGTGGGAGATGGGAATGGCAAGCCCAGGGAGATCGGTAAAGAGAAACCTGCTTAAGGAAACCTCACATCTGTCAAGTGAATTGTGATACTGGTTAGAAGAAAGTGACCATCTTATTAAATAAGTAATAGTTCCATTTTTAGTAGTAACAGTATTACTGTACTAGTAATATTTTTATATTACACTCTGTAAAATATAAATTCTGTTCTCCTTTCTGGAAGAAATTAATCTTTATATTTTATTGACTATAATAAAACATTGTCCTGCCCCTTCCCATAAATATTGATACATTGTACCCTCTTATTTGTTTTGGATTATGGTTCTGTGCTTTCAACAAATAGTATGCGTTGTCTTCAGTAGCGTACTGTACATTGCTTAGTCAGACTCGGTTTTGAACCCCAATGACTTCCAAGTTGTAAGAGTAGAAATGTGATAGACAATTTGGTATTAAAATGAAAGATGTACACACAAGTAGAGTTCAGGTAAATTTGAATTATATTTATGTAGATGAATAACACAACTCTCCAAATTTTCTTGGAGGTAAATTTGCTTTGTAAAATAGAAAATCATTGCAATTATTCCTGTGGCCCATTCCCTTTCCCACCATATTTGTTAGTTAATATAGAGTTGTTCTTTTTTTTTTAACACATGCTGTGAAGATTAACCGAAGTTCTAGGTGGTTGGAAACAGGTATAATAGGAGGTCAACAGGGATATCCTGGGCCTTGGCTCAGCTACAAAGCTGTGCACAGAAGGTGATGAGCTCATGTGTTTTAAGTTCAGGACCCCCCTGTAGTTAGGCCAGCCCACTACCCACTCCTCTAACCCGTCTTTTCACTTTCCACAGTTTCAGTCACTCAAGGTCAACCTTGGTCCCAAAATAGTACCTGCACATTCAACTATGAACATTTGTCATGGCTTGATAATCCAGGTTCACCAAAGCAGATGACCCTCCTTCTGATAGATTGTTAGAATGTCAGTAGTAGCTAAAGTTACATCATGATCCCCATACCACTCACCTCACATCCTCTCATCACATTGGCACTGTATTGTTTCATGTCATTACAAGAAGGGTGAGTACAACATAATAAGATATTTGGGAAAGAGACCACATTCACATAACTTTTATTACAGTCTATTGTTATTGTTCTAGTTTATTATCAGTTACTAGAGGCCCGGTGCACAAAATTCGTGCATGGGTAGGGTCCCTAGGCTGGCTGGTGATCAGGGCTGATCTGTGGGGTGACCGGTGGGGTGATTGGGGCTCCTGCTTGCACCCGCCTTGGCTGGCCTGGTGCCACCCACTCGCCAGCCCCACCCTCTGCCGCTGCCGGTCGGGGCCTGTGGGCTGGGGGCAGCTCCTGCGTTGAGCATCTGTCCCCTGGTGGTCAGTGAATGTCATAGCAACCGGTTATGCTGGCAGTCATTCTGTGGTTCAGTTGATTTGCATATTAGGGTTTTATATAGGATTATTATTAATCTTTTATTGTGCCTAATTTATAAATTAAACTATCATAGGTTCATATGTATAGGAAAAAACATAGTATACACAGGGTTTGGTACTATCTGCAGTTTGAGGCATCTTCTTGGGGTTTTGGAACATATTCTGCATGGATAAGGGAGGACTAGTATACAGGAAACAGCCCTACCACTGAACAGTCCCAAACTACCTCATCCCTATTCCCTGAAATATAAGGAAAGGGTGAATAGAGAGGAGGTTAGCTTTTTGTGAAGCAGAATAATCTCTCCCTTCATCCATTCTCACTGTAAAGGAGTGCCGGAAGCCAATTCCAGCATGTCAGCAGGGCTGAATCATCTGGGAATGACTGAAGGCATTTCCCCAAACCTGAAAAGGATACATAAATTGATTACTTGCTGCCAGACAGCTGAAGGCATCTCAATCTACATGTTATTGCCTCCTGTTGGCCAAACACCTGAACAGCCGAAGGCAATTCCCCAATCTGACAATGGATTCTGTACCGAACCCTACCCTTTGATGTGTATATCTACCTCGCCTTAAGGGCAAATTGTGTTAATAAAAAGCAAGGGGTCCTGAGATGAGGAGAACTTAGTTTCTTTAGCTAAGTCTTCTCTGACTCCCCATGATGCCTTTCAAAATTATGTTTTGTCTCTGGACTCTTATTTAATTTACGCACAGTGCTTCTCCAGATTTCTGAACCCTTTTTGATGCTGGATCAAGACCACCGGCGTTAAAGGAAGAGATGGAAGATACCTTTTCCTCTCAAAGTCCAGAGAAGAGCCCTGAAGAGAATTGCTCATGAAGTTGAGAGATGCTCAGTCTTCTCCCTCTACTAATTTGGAGACTGGTGATTGTCTCATCTCTGCTTTATCCTAGACCAGCAGAGTGCTCTATATTCCAGGACGAGGAAAGGGGGCAGCAGAGAGAATGCCTAGATGAGGGAAGGAGCACCACAGTAGCTCACATTGCCCCCTCCAAGAGAGACTGCTAGCTGACCCCTTGTGGAAGAGGTCAAATAGCTGTAAGATATGCCTCGAGGAACTGGGTGGCAGGGAGGCACCTCAAGAACCCTCACCAATGAGGGAGCCAGAAGCTGGAGTCCCTTCTGTATACAGAACATGAAAAATCTTTCAGGGTTAACTGGAGAAGCAGCAGCATCCTAAGGAAAGAAAATTGCAATCTTCCGAAAGGGAGCCATGCAAGATATCTACTCCCCATTCCTCCTCCTGTCCTAACATCAGACGGAAAGCACCAAAAAGGAGAGGAAAGGGTGTAAAGAGTAGAGCACTTTAACACTCTAACCCCCGCCCCCAACAAATCCCAAGATTGTATAGTTATATGGGGAGAAAAATCGTGCCTAAAGGGATTTATATTAAAGATTAATTTTGTTGGCAGTGATGCTAGGTGGCTCCTGTTTTAGCACCTAATCTTTAAATTATGAATAAAATAAAAGTTACTAAAAACCCACCCATCATTAGAAAGCTGTTGGATATTCACATATCTACCAAGGTACAAATAGGTTTGGAGACAATGCTGGGATCCCAGACAGATGCTCTGGCAATAAGACTGAGCCTATAAATATCAGATGTAATGTGTCATACAAAACCAAATAGCAGTTCTGAAGCATCATGATGCTTGTTTGTTTCTAAGCAGATCCAGGAGTTGGTCTTGGGCTACTTTCATAGCATCTCAAACAAAATTCTTTTGTTTGGCATTTCCGAGTGTTTCATCACTGAGTTATAGGTTATATCATACCAGTCACAGAATGCTATGTAAAATTTGCAGCGAGGTACATTCGTGTGTGTGTGTGTGTGTGTATATATCCTTCAAATATAGAAACTCATTCCAATATACATAAATGTGTGTGCAAGAGATAAGTACAGAGATTGGCCATTTGCCATTGTTATTAAGAGGAAAAGCATGCACACTGAGAGTTTTAACAAATTAAAAATGCCAGGGAGAAAATAATATGGCTGTGTTTGAAAAGATCATGCTATTTACTTGACAGGCTCTGCCAGGGCATAGTTACAGCTGTGGCCCTGCTTTGCAGATCATTTAAACAGGCTTTTCTTTATGTCACTGACACCCTAGTCACATCCACAGAGCTTTGCTATCAGTAAATAATAGTTATTATGTGTGAGAAGACAGCCTATGAGCAGCTCCCATGTTAATAACACCACAAATAAATCAATAGAAACACACACATTAATTAAATGGTTTCTGTTTATTTTTTTCCAATTGATTAACATCATGAGACCTGTTAAATAAAAAAGGATTATAATTTTAAAAATTATGAACAGTGATTTCTGTGTGTATAAAAATGAGAATTGTGTTTTTATTTATTTTTTTAAACTTCTCTTTATTGTTGAAAGTACTACAGATATCCCCTTTGTTTTCTCCATTGAGGACTGTCTTTTTAATGCATTTTTTTTTATTCTCTCTTTTTTCTCTCTCTATATTCTCTATAGTTGAACATTCCTCATTCCTTATGTCCCATTAACTTTGTATTCATCTACCGAAGAAACGTGGGTGGTGTAGAGTCAGATAGTCTGGTTTTGAGCGTTACTACTTCCTAGCTGTGTCTGTTGAAGTCTCTGATATTCACTTTCGTCATTTACAATAATACCTACCTCCCCAACAGTTTTGTGCAGATGAAAGGAAATCATGAACATAAAGGTGAGCTGTGTAAACTGTGAAACATCATACCAAAGTCATATCCAAAGGTCCATTTCTCCCAGGTTAGTCTCTAATGGAGACTGTGAACTATCAAGTAACTAACCATGGAAATAAGCATGGAAATGAATCATGGTAGGGCTCAGGGGAAACATATATTACTTAAAACTCTCTTCTACTTTTCCTTATTTTAGCTTACATGGAGCATGATGAGGGCTTCTGATCATGTTTGTTCTAGTGAAAATTCCTGTGGTTGTTATTGTAGCCGTTGTTCTAGTGAGGTCAGAAATGTTAGAAGTAAATCACAGGCAACTAAGAGAAGGGGACAACATATGTAGGTGTGGCTGGAACATAATAAACATGATTTAATTCATACATATGAATGTACCCAATATCCCCACCTTATGTTAGTCTTTGGAAATTTAAGAGAGAAATGGCTTGGCATTTGCCTCGACGCTTTGTTTATCTGCTCTGATCCTGCACTTTGCACTACAGGAGTAGGGGGGACAGCAAAACCCAGATGGAATTTCGGAAGCCTTCCCAAAAGTCGCATAAGGCATTAATAGGGGGTCTTGTAGCAAAACGATCTCTTGACTTTTTGCAGTATGTGAGTAGAATTTCACTTGCTTTGTTCAGAACAAGTTAGTTGGGATTTTCTTTCTTTCTTTTGTACTTAAATATAAGGAACACTGATCCTTTAAAAGCTTTTGGGAGGGGCACGAGTTTTTATTGAACAGTCTGTCACTGAGGTGGGAGACTGGTTCAGAATTGAATGGTACGGTGCTATTGTATGCTTTCATAGGTGTCTGTCAGAAGTTTTCAAGCCTGAAAACTTCGAGGTGAGAGATATCATTCCTGAGTGGCAAGCAGTGAGCTCCGCAAAAGGCCAATGTAGGGCAATGTATAGGCAATATATAGAGATGGAGGGGAAAAGGGAGGAGGCTAGAGGGAGAATGGCTCCTTTCCTACTCATGGGTGGATTTTCACTTCGTGTTAAACTTCTGTAGTGACCAAAATACTTCTTTAACTCAGTAAGAAGAAGCCTGTGATTTTTAGGAAAAAAGAAATGTTTCAAATTCTAAGTACACAAACATTTATTGAACAATGCATTAGTGCTGTTTGGTTTGGGTGTTTTTGTATATATTATACAGGTTTGGATTATAATAATTCCTCCCATTTGTATAAGATTTTGCAGTTTTTAAAGCACTTTATGCTCTTAATCCTCACAATAAACATAGCTAGAAGGGTACAGATGGCTCCTGACTCACAATAGGTTCACTTTAGACTGCTGCTATTATGACCTTTATTATTGTAAATAGACTCTCCTCAGTATTGGCCAAATATCGCCATTGTGACTGCCTACAAGAAAGCTGAAGCTGCTCCTATATTGATTGGTGCTAGGAGTAAAGTAGAAAAACTTTTTATTTTATGGATGCAGGTATAGATGAAGCAAATCCATATGCATCTGAATTAATCAACGCTCTTGCAAAAGCATTGTCCATTTATATTGAAAAATAGCTACCCCAAGACATCAAAGGAAGAAGTTTTTATTGCAAGCAAAAGCTTGCTTTTGGGTTGCTTTTAGAATACAGTTGGCAAAACATCAACTTTTAAGGACATAATCAAATAATTTTCCCACAAAGTCTGCTAAAGATGAAGGTTGCTATGTGCTGTGCATACTTAATGATGATAACATCAGCAGCAGAGATGAGGAGATGCAGGCGGAGGAGAAAAGGAAGAGAACACAGAATAAGAAAAACTTTAACTTTCAGAATAATTTCTACCCACTGGATCTGCAATGATAGTTTTTAGGCAGATGGCCCTAATTTTGATCACAGTTTGAAGGTCTTTAGAGCAATGAAACATTTACTTGTGTCAGGGAGATTTACCAGAAAAATATCTTTAGTTAGAACCTCTTTGCACTGGTATTTTAAAGAAGCCTCAGCCAGCTGATGAAAGAAGAATTCTCCAAGATGATTATTTAAAACATTGACATTTTCTTCACAAGCTTAGATCATTGTAAAAACATGTATTTATCTTTTCATGATTGATTTTGGTATTTTAGAATATAAAATGGGTCTTCCAGAACTCTTCATTTATAACCTTATGGATAATAAAGATTTAATTTATGCAAGCTCAATTTGTGAACAATATCTAGGAATAAATTATATTATAAATACCTATTATATTAAGCCCAGTTTATAAATGAGAAACAGACCACAAAGCAGTAAATTACTTGCTGACTTTCCCAAAAAAAGCAGATGGGGTCACATAATGCCAGATTGCTAGGCTGACATTTAATGATGCTTCCCTTTATCTCCCTTACCTGAGAAACACATGTTTTTCACAGACCATCAAGCAAATACACATGTAACATCTGAAGGACTCCAATCTTAATATCATGGCAACATCAAGTAAATTTGCTGATGGGCATAGTATACGTTATCAAATATTACCAACAGTTAAATTCAATTAAAATTTTTTCATATAAAGACAATTTCATGCAAAAGAAGTAGGCAGTTATCTACCGATATCCTCTTTGAAATAGACAAGTAACCATGTTATTGTTTCAATGGAAAACATGCCCTCCTTCAAACTGAAATCTAATCTACCTACCTGAAATTCACCCTTTCTTTTTCAAAAATTCATTTTTTCATTGTTCCACACTCTCTCCTTCCTACCTTTAACTTCTTTCTCTGCCTAGCTGCTTCTTATGAGCCTAAACAGTCTAACAGGCTCAAGTCTCTCTCATCTTAACACACACACACACACACACACACACACACACACACACACACACCATTGACTCAGTTATCTCCTCATCTTTCTCCTCCTCCTTAAAGCCAAACATCCTAAAAGAGTTCCCCATATTAACACTCTTCTTATTCTCACTTCCCCCCAAACTCAAATATTTGTAACCTTGCTTCAGCTTCAACATGCTTTTAGAATTGTTTTCTCACCACGTCACAGATGACCTCTATTTGCTAAATCTGGTGGTTACTTCTCTATACTCTTTTTGACTTCTCAGTAGCATTTAATACTTCTGACCACTCTCTCTTTCTTGAATCTTCCCCTTCCCTGGGTTTTTATGTCTGCAAATTCTCTTGGTTCTTCTCCTATCTCTCTGCTCTTCTGTTTCTCAGTCTTCTTGTTTCTTCCTCTACCTGTGCCTGAAGTTCCTCAAGTTTCCTTTATGGACCCCTTTCTGTTCTCATTGAATGATTTCTCAGTTTGGATTTCCCTCCCTCAGGCAGAGCCTTAAAATATAAAGGATTAGATGCATAAAGTTTATTTGGGAAGATAATCCAGAAAGCAGGAGTGATGGAGAAGGAATACTAAGATACAGAAGGAGGGAAAGACAGTAAAGGATATGTTACTGAGCTGGTCATCATTGTGGACATAGACTGGTATTCACTGTCTATGTGACAGAATTGCCCTCTAAAGCACGGTGGAGAACATCCAGCCCTCAGGCCATATAAGGCCCAGGAAATCATTTGGTCTGGCACTGCCAAGGCATTAGGGGTGAGTTAATTAAACATTTGACCAAAGAGAGCAGGCTAATTTTTAAGTTGATAATTTTGTATGGCCCTTGAATGATATTACAAATGTCCAAATGGCCCTTGGCAGAACAGAGGTTCCCCACCCCTGCTCTCAAGGCAGGGAGGCGGGAGCATTATCCCCCAGCTCCCATTGGTTGAAGATTGCCTCCAGGAAATGGTAATTTGGGGCATATGTGGCCTGTACCTTTGCCAGCTTCAATGACCTTCCCCAGGTGTGGAGGAAGTTGTGAGGCAGAAAAGTAGAGGTAGGATAGTGTCAGAATACAGGAACCTGTTCCCCACAGCTGCATGGAAATGACAGATGAGCCAACAGGGTAGAAAGTAGGGCACAAAAAACACTGCTCCACAACATTCTGAACTGAACTGACTCCCCAGGGGCTGACCCACTTTCTGTATCCCTTTCTCAGAGACGGGCTCCCCCATCCTCTCAGGAGCCAAAACCAGTCGCTGAGCAGCTCGCTGATATTCTTTTTTTTTTTTCATAACGTCCTATATATTTTTCAAATTCATCTGATTTTTGTTCATCCTCACTGCCTTAGCTTAGCTATTTGTGAGCTCTCACTTGGTTTCCTGCAACAACCTCCTAATTTTTACTCTTGCCCTATTTATATGTTACCCTGGTTGCAGCCAGAATAATCTTCTAAAACATTCATTGGATTATGTTACTCTCATGCTCAAAATTTCTCAATGGCTCTCCCTTCCTCTCTAAAAAAATCAATAAAAACATATTTTAAAAAAATTGTCTGGTAGAGAGAGCATGTAGACTAAGGAGAGAGGAAGACTCAGGAAGGAAGCCTTGAGATTAACTCTTAAACCTCAGGCAGAGGCAGAGGGACTTCCATTTCTGGCAATATGACAGACTAGATATCCTGAACAATCCTCTCACTGAAAGCAACTTAAACTAGTTGACAAAGTTGAAATGCATTTTATGGTGGCAGCAAAAATAGGGAATACTTTGCCTGGCCAGCGTGGCTCAGTGGTTGAGTGCTGACCTATGAACCCAGCGGTCACAGTTCAATTCCCAGTCAGGCCATATGCCTGGCTTATAGGCTCAGTCCCCAGTGTGGGGCGTGCAGGAGGAAGCTGATCAATGATTCTCTCTCATCATTGATGTTTCTAGCTCTCTCCCTCTCCCTTCCTCTCTGAAATAAATAAAAAATATATATATAAAAAAAAAGGAATACTTATTAGAGGCCAGGACTAAATGCAAGGGGGAACCCAGGAAATAAGCAAAACTGAGAGGCTTTTGCCTTAAGGGCATTTGTCAAATGAGTGAATGTCTTCAAAGTGAGAAGTGTAATTGTGGACCCCTCTGCTTCTGCTTAAAGCTGGGTCCCCAAAAGACTACCCCCCTTTTATAAGGATGAATTACAAATAAACCTACCATCTTTCCTCCACCTCCAGAAAATTGCACAAGGAAAATTGTCTGCCTTGGGAACGGACTCTAAATGGAGGGAGAGAAGAAATATATCCCCTGAGAATTCGCAACATAATAGGCATTCACACAGGCTTGCAGCCCCAATTCACACCACACCTGGCAGTCCAAAAACACTCAATTCAAGCATTAAGGTTAAAGTAAACCTTTATATGTAGTTCCTGGGTGCCTAGCAGAAATAAATGCAAGTCTGTCCTGGAGGTACCCTTCTTCAACACAGGCTTCAAAGAGTTTTCATCAATAAACGCTAAAGAAATACGAGGTCGTGGTCAAAATCACAAAATAGAAAAGGAAACAATATACCATGAGCAAGGGCCAGCAGAAGCAACAAACAATAGAATCAGATCGCAAAACATTAGCTATTGAAATTACTAGGCATAGAATATAAACTAAGGATGTTAAATGTATTTTAAGAAGAGAATAGATTGACAATATGTATAAACCATGACCCAGCATGTTTGAAAAGACTCAAAAGAACCACTAAAAGTTTAAAATATAAATTCAAAATTAAAAACACAATGGGTGGATTTTTATTTTTATTCTATTTTATTTATTTTTTATTGATTTCAGAGAGGAAGGGGGGGAGGAGAGAGAGAATCATTAATGATGAGAGAAAATCATTGATCGGCTGCCTCCTGCACACCCTCTACTGGGGATCAAGCCTGAAACCAGGCATGTGTTCTTGACCGGAATCTAACCCGGGACCCTCAGTCCTCAGGCGGACGTTCTATCCACTGAGCCAAACCAGCTAGGGCACAATGGGTGGATTGATAGCAGAATAACCACAGCTGGAGAACAGATTAGGAAAATAGATCTAAATTTTCTTTTTACATAATGTATCACAAAGAGGTGGAAAATATGAAAGAGAGGTTATAAATTATGGAGATATTGTAAGAAATATAACAATCACCTAATTGGAATTCCAGGAAGACAGTAGAGGCCAGAAGGACTAAAAGCAATAATTGAAGACATAATGGCTGCGAATTCCCAAGAAATGACAAACCATAGACTCAAAAAGCCCAATACTGTTAAGTAAAAGGAAATTTACACTTAGAAACATTCTAATTATATGCTGAGTTATAAAGCAAATATCAAAAAATAAGATAAACAAAGAAAAAAATTAAAAGCAGCCAGAGAAAGAAAAGACATTACTTTTATCAGGACAACCATTAGACTTTGAAACAACTATGGAAGTCAGAAAAAATTTAAAATCTTCAGTATGCTGAAAGAAAATTTCTATCAACCTAAATTTGTATATTTTAAGAACAATGAAAAAATCAGACATCTTCAAATAAGCAAACAAAAACAGAATTTGTCACCACCAATAGACCTTTACTAAAGGAAATTCTAAAGCTCTCCAGGTAGGAAGAAAGTGAACACCTGGGAGGTTAGAGATGAATAAAGAATGAAGAGTAAGAAAAGTGCTAAATAATTAATTGCAAATAAATATTGGCTAAAAACAACACAGTAGTATTCACTTAGGTTAAAAAAACTAGTTAGAAATGAACTACATAGCCATCTATACTAATAAAAACATAATATGCTAATTAGACCAGACATCCTTCTGGATGACCTTCCGGATGAAGCTGGGACTGAGAGGGAAGCCCGGGTCCGAGGTGCCAGAGGGAAGCCGGTGCCGGCAGCCGGGGGAAGGAAGGCCTACTTTTGCATGAATTTCATGCATCGGACCTCTAGTCTCTATATACATATAAGTTGGGAGGGGAATAATAAGAGTTAAATGTTCTGCCCTTTTTATTGTTTGGGAGAATGGTAAAGATATTAAGTATCCAAGTTAAAATTTTTAGCATAACCATTTTAAGGGTGTGTGGCTTTTTAACTAAGAAGGAAAAAGTGGAAAACAAGAAATAATCAATACAACAATAAATGGAGAGGAGAATCCAAGATGGTGGCGTAGGTAAACACCTAAACAGCTGCCTCGCACAACAATTTCAAAACTGCAACTAAAAGACAAAATGTCTATCACCCAGAACCACGGGAAAGCTGGATGAGTGGAAGTTCTACAACTAGAAGGAAAGAGAAAAGAGCATTGAGACGTGCACAAGCGCTGAAAAGCTGAGGTACGGAGGCGCGGGATCTGGGCTGGCGGCAGGCGTTGCTTTTTTCAACCCAAAGGGAGACAAGCCCCTGATTACTCTGAAATCCAGTTTCTGGGGAGATGCGGGGGACCCAAACTCCTACGGGGAGAAGCTGGACTGTCTGCCACTGGGTTGGAGAGTGAGGGGGGCTTGCTTGCAGAGCTGCGCGCAGGAATAATTGTTTACTGCGCTGGGGCACAGGATGCAGTCAGAGACACAGAGCTGGCTAACTAGCAGCCATCGCTGTTTGCCACGCCCTAGCCTAGTGACACCCTGAGACCCCGCCCCACACAACCTACAAACCCACCCAAGCTCCAAGCAGCGGCTTTTGCATATGAATGGACTGCAGCTTAACCTAACAAACTTGCAGCCCGGATCAGACAGCTCCAAAACCTCCAAACCCCAAGCAAAGAGGAGAAAACTGTAGCTCTCACTGTAGCTCCTGCTGGGTGGACTCAGACAATAGCTGACCTGCACCCCATTGGAGATCCAGAAGCCAGTATACCTAGTGGTCAGTGTGAGAAACCAGATTTCAACTCCTCACATCCATAAGTGACACATTCAAGAGGCAGACTCAGCAAGCACCAAAGCCCCACTGAAACAAGTCCTGCCCCATAAGCGTGTCTCCAGCACAGCAGTTCTTCCATTATAGACACAGCAAGTCCTCACAGCCGATTGGCCTGGAGGTCAATTCCTCCCAGCGTACCAACAGCAATTAATGCTTAACTACACCAAGACTTTGCACTCAGCTCACAAAGGGGTGTACCAAGAGCGTCCACATCAGGTGATTGGGGAGGCTGAGCTACTGCCCCCTATAGGTCACCTACCACACAAATCCACTCCATCAACACAGGGAAGCAGCCAAAATGCGGAGACAAAGAAACATGTCACTAATGAAAGAAACGGAGGAAAGCAAACTACTGGACGACATAGACTTCAGAACCACATTTATAAGGTTACTCAAGAATCTTCTAAAAACCACCAAGAAACTTGATGACACTTCTGAGGAGCTTAGTGAGACCTTCAAGGACCTTAATGAGAATGCCAAAAAAATGGAAAAGGACCAGTCAGAAATGAAGCATACACTGTCTGAAATAAAGAATATACAGAAACTCAACTGTAGATCAACGTACCCCAAGAATCAAACCAAAGATCTGAAATATGAGGAAACAAAAAACACCCAACCAGAAAAACAAAAAGAATCCAAAAAATATGAAGATAGTGTAAGGAGCCTCTGGGACAACTTTAAGCGTACCAACATCCGAATTTTTGGGGTGCCAGAAGAAGAGAGAGAGCAAAATACTGAAAACCTATTTGAAGAAATAATGACCGAATACTTCCCCCACCTGGTGAAAGAAATAGACTTACAAGTCCAGGAAGCGCACAGAACCCCATACAAGAGGAATCCAAAGAGGACCACACCAAGACACATCATAATTAAAATGCCAAGGGCAAAAGACAAAGAGAGAATCTTGAAAGCAGCAAGAGAAAAACGATTAGTTACCTACAAGGGAGTACCCATATGACTGTCAGCTGATTTCTCAGCAGAAACTATGCAGGCCAGAAGGGAGTGGCAAGAAATATTCAAAGTGATGAACAGCAAGAACCTACAGCCAAGATTACTCTACCCAGCAAAGCTATCATTCAGAGTTGAAGGTCAGATAAAGAGCTTCACAGACAAGAAAAAGCTAAAGGAGTTCATCACCACCAAACCAGGATTACATGAAATGCTGAAGGGTATTCTTTAAGAAGAGGAAGAAGAAGAAAAAGGTAAAGATAAAAATTATGAACAATAAAATGACATCAAATACATACCTACCAACAAGTGAATCTAAAAATCAAGTAAATAAAAAATCTGAAGAACAGAATGGACTGGTGAATATAATAGAATCAGGGACATAGAAAGGGAGTGGACTGACAATTCTCAGGGGGAAGCAGGTGTGAGTGGTGCGGGAAGAGATTGGACAAAAAACTTACTCCTATGGATGAAGACAGTGGCAGGGGGTAAGGGCATGGGGTAGGGTGGGGTGAGGAATCAGGTGGAGGGGAGCTATAGGGGGAAACCAAAAAGAGGAATACCTGTAATCTGAACAATAAAGATTTATTTTTAAAAAAAGAATATACATAAGATATATACATAGGCATACATAATCGGATACATCATTGTTACTATTATTTTGAGCAGACTAATATCTGTTAGGTCAATTAAGAACAAGAAAAATAAAAGTTTTATTTTACCTCCAAAAAAAAATACAACAATAAATGAAAACAGAAAAAAAAATATTGAAGGTTCAAGAGTCATAAAAAGCACAAAATAGGATGGTAGGAAAACAAATATATCAGGAATTAAATAAGCAAAAATAGACTAAGTGCCCAACTTATAAGGCAAAAATTTGCAGGTGGTGTGTGCGTGTGCATACATATATATTCTGTTTTACAGAATTCAGCTATATTCTGTTTAAGTCACATTGAAAACAATAATTCAGAAAAATTGAGAATAAGAGTGTGAAAAAATTTATACTATATAGACACAAATCAAAAGAAAGTTGGTATTGCTATATTAGTATCAGACAAAATAGTCCTTAAGACAGAAAGCTTTAAAAAGAATCATTTCATAAGGATAAAAGATTCAGTTCTTCAGGAAGACGTAAGAGTTCTCTAAACTTATAAGTACTTAGATCAAGCTGGCAAATCAGTAGGGAGATAGAAGATTAGAACAACACAATTAATAAGCTGGCTCTTATTGAATAAGTAGATAGAACACTGCACCTAACAACTACAGAATACACATTTGTTTCAGTCAACATGGAGTATTTTTTGAAAATTAACCACATGCTGAGCTATAAAGCAAATATCAACAATTTTCAAAAAACTGAAATCAATAACAAAAGGATGACTAGAAAAAGATCATATGTAGAAAATTAATATATTCTCTACTAAATAACCTATGGGTCAAAGAAATAATTATGACAGAAATTAGAAAATACTTAGAATGTGTGAAACAAAAATACTATAGATCAAGAAGTATTCAATGCAAATAAAGCAACAACTAGTGAGAAATTGCATCCTTAAATACTTTTATTAGGAAAGATGGAAGGCTAGCAATTAATAAGTGAAAAAGTTAAAAAAATAATGAAATAAAGAATAAAAGAGTGGAAATAATAAAGATAACAACAGCAATCAATGAAGTAGAAAAAATACAAAAGAGGATTAAAAAGACCTACAATTCTTTCTTTGAAAAGCCTTCTGCAGATAAATATTAGAACAAAAGAAATTGTAACTATAGTTGATGCTGACAATTAAATGGTTAATAAGGAGAATTACAAACAACTTCAAGACTGTGAGCTGGAAAATATAGAGAAATGGATAAATTCCTACAAAAATATAACTTACAAAACTTCTTTAAGGAGAAAAAGAAAATAATTCCGAAAAATTAAAAGAAATCAGTTGGTTAAAATTATCTCACAAGGTGAAAATTAAGATCAGACCATTTTTGTTGTGTTTATTTTACTTTAAATTGTTTTATTGTAATAATTTTCAATCATGCAAAAATGTAAGTCTTCCTCTTCTGTGCTTACTGCTATTGCAATGTCCACCATAGTCTCTACAATTCATTTATTTGCCTGTTTCTGACACTAAAGCTAGATTATAAGCTCTTGAGCAAGAAACTGAATTGAACATCTTATGTGCTTCATAGACTCTACTACCTATTAAGAAAATGAGCAATTTGCCTCATGTGCTTCAGCAAAAAATAAATTTTTATAGTACAATTATGTTGAGTTAACTGAGTCAATAATGTGCTAAACATAAGCAAAATTAGATGTAGCCTCTTCCCACTGGCCATAGCTCCTAAATTTAACCATTATTACATGTATTCTTGTCCTCAGTTTCTTTTTAATGATTTAGCCATTGAAAGAAAAGAATACATTTTATCTAATTGAAATTGTTCTGTGCTTCCCCATCATATAGTCATTAAGATATGCAGCATTTTATTCATACTTCAAGTTTTTTCCCACAGCAAAATAAACAACATTTGTAAACATGAAAGTGTTTCTATTTTCTCCCAAGAAATCTAGGGGAAATGATCTCTTGCTGGTTTTAAGGCAAAGGCTTCCACTGGTACATTGTGTCGGTGGCCCTCAGATAATAGTGCATGCCACAGCCTCGCCCAGTGTATTGTGTGAGCCCTTGACTAGACTTTCTTCTCAACTACTTCAAACTGTACTTCATCTGCCCAAGAGACAGTTCATTGTGTGGTTTCCTATTGACAAATGTCTTCCTTACACTTTTCTCAGTGCTGCTCTGCCTGAAGCAAGTTGGTTCCTTTTGGCAGAAAACACTATTCATGAGAAAAATTTCCTAATGAAAAGAATCCCAGACTTCAGTGGTGAGTGCTAGCAACATAAGGAAAAGCACAACTGCATGAGGATTAGAACTTTGTATGTGTGATTGACTTCAGGCTCCAACCAAAGCAAAGATGGCATCAAGGCAAATCTTCTTATGCTTTAACTCGCTCTGAACCACCCCTCAGATGTCAAGATTCATGGTAAAACGTGTTCAATCTATTCCCTGAAGTACTTTGAGCCTCTAAATCTTTGAAAGAGTATTTTACTCTTTCATTCCAGGTTCAAAAGGCATCATCAGGAAAGCTGAAATAGGGTTACTTGATAGTCTCATGTTAGATTCTTTATTTCTCTAGAGAAGCACCTTCTCCTGTTACTGGGCACTTCTTAGAAGATTTTAAAAACAAAAGGCTCAGGTGATATGAATGTTTCTGCCTATTTGCAGTAGGATTGGTTGGATCAATGGTTTTCAAACTAAGTTCTGAGCGTCCTCATGGATTCCTTGGAAATCCCTCAGGATCAAGAGGGAAGAATAAATGAGTATCCTCACCCCAGTTCCAATATAAGCAGCTCTGTTTTTGTCCATTTTATGTAAATTGGGCTCTAACACATATTCACTTGAAGAGATTCTGAAAGGGTTTCAGTGCTTAAAAAGTGTTTTGTTTTTTTTTTAATAAACAGAACTAGAATACTTTTTCTTTATTCAGTAGTTAGCATACACTGCATGTAATTAAAGTAGGTTTAGAACACTGATATTGCTGCTAGTTCAAAGCAGTGATACCTTTATTTTCTTATTTATACTACAAATATTTATTGAACTTTTCCTATGTACTAGGCACTGTGCTAAGTGCCAGGATATGATATCGGCATGGTACCTGCCCTCATAGACTGTGTGGTCTAGTGGATAGTTAGATAGGTAATTACCATGCATTGTAATAACTAGTTGTGTGTGGTGGGGGAAGGGAGTCAAGAAAGACTTCTGAGTGTTAGGAAAGTAGGAGTGTTCAGGAAATGGGACTAATATGTATAAAAGCCTGTGGGAGAGACCATGGATCTCTTGAAGAACTGGAAAAAAAAGTATTAAGTCTGGAGTGTAGAGTGCAAATTAGAGGAGCCTTGTAATCTATCTAAAGGAGTATGTACTTGAATTTAAGAGCCATGGGCAAAACCATCACATTTCTGTTTTTAAAAGCTCACTTTGGCTGTAGGGTGGAGAATGGAATGAAGAGGAGCAGAGAGGAGAACCAGATGAGAAGACTGCTAGAGTGTTCCAAGTGAGAGCTCCCTTGGGTTAAGTGAGCAGAGGGCAGATGGAAGGGCGTGGCCAGATTCCAGAGATAATACGGGTTTAGATTCTCGTTATATAATGATTGATGGAATGGGTGTTGGGTATGCAAGAGAGAGGGTCAAGGATGCTGTTCAGTTTTCTGGCTCAGGCAACTGAGTGGATAGTGGAGATAGGGAACTCAGGGGAGAGGGTCAAGTTTAGAGGGAAGGTGATGAGGTTTATTGTGGACATGCTGAGTCAGACATCCCTGTGGGCCATCTATGTGTCGATGTTAAGTAAGTAGTGGATGTTTGGGCTTGTAGGTAAGGACATAGTCTTGGCTAGAGATGTAGTTGTGGGACTCATCAGGGAAGAGGTGGTGATCAATGTCTTGAGCATGGAATGAATGACAGCTCCTGGAGAGACTGAGTGGGCCACTCGTATAAAAAGAATTGGAGGACAAAGAGAAGGAAAACAGAGAAGGTGGTGTCATAGAAGCCAAGAGAAGAGAGTGGTTCAAGGAGGGATGAGTGAGCAGTAGTGTTAAATGTTGCAGAGGTCACAGTCTGAAAAGTGTCTTCAAAATGTAGGTCTACATTCTGTCAGTGACAATATTCAAAAGCTGTTTGCGATTGCCTTTGATCTAATCAATATGTTTTCTGTACTAGTCCAGGAACAAACCTCATGTGTAACCGAACAAAATTAACCAGGAAATGGCACCTTTAATTTTCAGTGAACTGCTATATCATGGGGAGTTTTTGTAGATATCTGAAGAAGTTTAAAAACCAAACAGCTAATTATTGAAAAATCTCTCCCCACAAATATGTAGGCAAGCAGCTAAAGCTCCCTCTAATTTGATTTTCCTAAAAACCAAAAGCAGTTTTTTATGGTTTACACTTTAGTAGTATAATGTTAGTGTAATATAAAATGTAATAAATACACTCGGAGATAAACCATTGGAATACGTGGGACACACACACACACACACTAAAAAACTTTGCAAAGTCATGTTAACCCACAATTACATTTCCCTCAGTCTTACTTTCACCCTCTACCCAGCTCTCCTTACCTTCTGTCCCCTTTCCACCTGTAATTTGGGGTAACTTTATGGGAGCTATGATTGCTGGTAAATATGTTGAATTTGGGATTCTTCACAGGATGGAATAGTGTTTTCCACGAGGTAAGTTGTTCTTTGCAGATATTCACTACTCTATAAAGCACATGGCTGGAAGGAAATGTATCCAGCCCAACTTCCTCCTTTTGTAGTCAAAGAAATTAGGGTAGAAAGAAATGAAGTAACTTAAGCAATGACACTTCAGGCACTCAATAGGCCACTGAAGTACAGCCTGCACTGTATGTATAAAAATAAAGCTTCTTGGAGATGACAGAGAGAATTAAAATATGTTCTGTCCTCCGTTATACAAGACTGAATCTGTTCATGTCAAGTTGCTAAACCATTCATATATAAAATAAAAAGGTTTACTGTAGTAATGTTTGAGAGGCATTGTGAGACCAGTCCACAAATATGAATTCTCTTCTATTTTCTGTTTCAATGCACTTTGTGTAAAAATTTATTTCCAAAGAGATTGAGAGGTGCACACTGATATATTCTGTGTTAGTCTGTGTAGCCTGAATATTGGTCCAGGGTACTTTCTACTATAGCACTCAAACTCATCCACCATCCCTTTCCCAATAATATCAATATTTTGATCTTCCAATGGGATGTCAGAGATTCATGCGGTTGCTTGAATAGGATTTGCAATGGGACAGTGAGAGACTGAGCCAGGAGATGCTAAGTCCAGCTGTGGTTGAGCCAGTTTGGTGTAAGAGAAGAATAGCATTCTATGCATAGACCCAATTCTGAGCTGCCAAAGCGCTTAAAGGGATGATACAGGAGGTATCTCTCTGAATATTGGAAATCCCAAACCCATGGAAGGAGATGGAGTGTAAGGAAAGACATCAGACTGCAGAGTCAATGGACTTAGCTTAGAATCCTGGCTATGCTTCTTAGTAGAAATGACACTTTTCAAAATTATTTTCAATTCTCTAAGCTCTCAGTTTTCTCATCTGTAAAATGTGGTGGTGAAGATGCAATGAAATAACATATGTGTGTGTGTTTTTTTTTAAAAAAAAAACAGCAGTAAATTATGTAAGTTTTAGTCTCTCTTTTCTTCACCTTAAATTCCTTAGGATTCTTCCATCTCAGGCCCTTGCTCTTTGCATCCCCACCAAATGGCTCTGCTAAAGAAAGACTCGGGCTTTTGCTGAACTACTCCTGAAGAAAAGCATCTTGGAATTTGGACCTACAGTTTCAGAAGAAGTTTACACGGTAAGCCAACACGATTGTGTTTTTTCTTTTTAGTTTTATTTCAACATAATTAACATATAACATTGCATAAGTTTAAAGTGTACAACATACTGGTTTGATTTATGTGTATATATTGCAAAATGATTACCACAATAAAATTAGTTAACATCCATCACCTTTTTGATGACAGTCATTCTTACATGTGTGAAGTAATACCACATTTTGATTTTTATTGGCCAACACTATGGTAACAAAGGGAAAATTATTTCTGAGAAAGAAAAATGACTTGCAATTTATAATACCCATCTGATTTCAAAGGAAATTTTTCATTTGTTGAACAGAGTGATGGGTATGAGGATGCAAGGTCAAGAGAGTTTACTAATTTGTTTTGCATTAGACAAAAAAAAAATTATTTCGTAGGAGGTAGAGGAGGAGGGCAGAGCTAAGGGACAATGCCGTGAGATCCAGAACCCAGGGAAACTTAGAACTTATATGTGGACAAGATTCAGGGGTGAAGAAGTAGCTGAGGGGAATTTTCTAGGGAGACCCAAGTTGTTTAATAGGAGTTTATATTAAAGTGTGCCATGTGGTGCTTGATTTAATCCTTTAGTGCACCACTCCATGAAATCTACAACAAAACCCATGTTTCTTGTTAGTGTCTTCTGGGAGTTGAATTTGATCTTGTTCAGAAGTGTAGAACTGCTGAGTCCTACTTCATGGTGTCTGTGAACTCAGGACAGGGCTAGGAGGCCCAGGCATATCTGGGTCATGTTACTTATAAATATCAGTATCCTCAACTGAAGATATACATTCTTTTTTAAAAGCAGAATAAAGAAATAAACACCTGGAAACTGTCATCATTGGGCTCAGAATAATATAGCTTGGCTCTGAAGGATAAAGGTAGAGTTTCATCTGACAAAAGTACACAAAGTTCAGATTTTGGCTTAACCCAGAACTTCCCTAAGTACCTCACAAAATTGTTATAGCGCTTTCACTCCAGACCATGTATTCGATGCTGCAAAATTTGTGTGAGAAGTCAAAGAGTAAAACAGTACGCAGAAAATCCTAAGGCAGAGACTTTCATTTGACTGAGAAGTCCTTCCTTGCTCAGAAACTCAACAGCAGCAGCCTTCCCAGCTCATCTGTGAGGTAATGGGGTTTTCAGAGCTCCCAGCAGAGATTGTGGTCACATTAGGCTCCATAGCTCTACCTCCCCACAATTGTCTTTGTTGTTTTTTGTTTGTTTGTTTTACAATGGAACAGGACCTATTAGGAAGCAAGAAGTAGCTTTTAAGAAAAAGGGCATAAAAACTCATACCTTGAAAAACTGATAAGAGTGGAAATTGAATATGGAGAAAGATGACTGAGTCCAGGAGAGACTCTGGGAAGCGTTTAACATTTGAGAGCAGTGCGCGGTATACAGCTTGGCAATAATGGTTACTCAAATGAATAAAGCTGCAGGAATTTGTTGTGGGAGCTTAATTGCTTCAAGCCTTTGGTGCCACTTTCAAAACAGCTACAAATTTAATTGGAAAATTGATTCTCTGGGATAACTGGCAGGTACAAATGAGTGGACGGTGCTCTGCTGCAGGGTAGCATACAGATATCCCTGAACCGGCTGCAGTGAGTCACCACGTAAGCCAGCTCTGAGAACTGAGGGTCCTATGCAAAGGAAACCATAAGATTTAGAATCAGATGGCCAAGAGAAAACCCAAGCTCTACGGCTGTGTATCAAGTAGTAGGCTCAGTTCTTCATGCTGCATTTTATAGAAAAGGGTATTGAGGCTCAGAGCCTCAATACCCTTTTCTATAAAATGCAGCATGATGCATCACATGATAGTTATACGCCTCAATGGATATAAAATGTAGATTAATGTTTTTTCTTAATTACAAAAGTAATGCATGTTCAATGCAAGAAACTTGGAGAACAAAAAAAGACAAAGGATGCTCTGGCTGGGTGGTTCAGTTGACTGGAGCATCGTCCCATGCACCAAAAGGTGGTGGGTTCAATTCCCAGTCAGGGCACATACCCAGGCTGAGGCTCAATCCCTGGTTGGGGTGCATACGGGAGGCAACTGATCCAAGTTTCTCTCTCTCACATCAATGTTCCTCTCTCTCTGTCTCTCTCTCTCTCTTTCTTCCTTCCTCTCTCTAAAAACAACAACAAATCAATAAAAATATATCCTCAGGTGAGGATTAAAAAGAAAAAACAATAAAGGAAAACAAAAAAGTATTCGGAATTTTACCAACCAAGGACAAGAGATAGTATTTCAATATGTCTTCAATTTTTTAATATTGTATGCACACACACACACACACACACAGAGTACACTTTCTTTTAAACAAACATAGCATTTTAACTGTGCATGCACTTTGTAGATTGTAATATATTGAAAAATATTTCCCATGTCAATAATCTTCTCCTACATGTTTAGGAAAGCATTTTTAGAACTGTAAAGGGCCATTCAAATATCAGTAGTCATTATCAAAACATGAATGAGTGTATATATTCTTCTCTTCCTCAACACACACAAAAACCCACGCACCCAAAAAAGCCATTCTGCATCATTCTATTGGCAATTCTCTAGACAAAAGTTGTGATAAGTAGAATCATTTTTGTCTATCTTTTCTTATTTCTCTTTTGGTCTTTTCTGTCTAACAACTAGGAAGACAAAAGTTGCCAGATGAGATTATATGATGGCATTTTAAAGCTTTAAAGGCCTTTGATTTATTCTCTTCAAATTTGTTTTGGCAATGATGCGTGGGTTCTGTTGAGACAGGCTACATGTATGTGTGCCATGGTATTTTCCATTAACATAATTTAAAAATAATTATCCAGAAATCTGGACCTACTGCCCCCTTGTTTTCCATGTCCAAGTTCTTTTACTCTTGTGAAGAATACGTATGCATACAACTAAAAATAAGTTGCAAGTCTGATTTTGAAATGGTTAAAAAATGATGAGTGGGCAAGTTAATTTGTTGTAAGGATGTTTTGCCCATTTTTCCTACTTCATTTGACCTGGATTGAGATTTAGAGATGTGGATCCTTGTTTTGACTCTTACTATTCATGTATCATGGACAAGCCCACCCTTTTCTCAACCGTAGAATGTCAGGAGTAGAATAGATCATCGCTAAACGTCTAAGATTTTCCAGGCAATGTTCAGAGAGTCAGGTGACACTCTGAAGGCACACCAGAGATAATGTAGGCAGATATGCCCTGGAACAGCTCTAGCCAGTTACTGAAATATTAAAATCTTCTGTATCACTTATTAACATCCCTGCTTGAGCTTCCAAGTGCCTCTTTCCTTAATTCTTCCCTGGCCCCTCCTCCTGGACCCCAGACTCCTCCAAATTCCAGCAGCTAAGCAGCCTCCAGCTGGCATCCATTCTGATTGGTTAGAGCCTGATTCCATTCAGTTTTTAAATATTCTGAATATCACCCCTGGGCATAAGGAGCTCCTTTGCATCCCTACTGCACAGTGCATGCCAGCTCATGACAGAGGCCCAATCATTATCCCGGTGACCAAATCTTCTCAAGTTCACAAAATTGGAGACTGTGTTTAATGTTGGCTATTTTACATGTAGAAATGAAAACCTTAACTGAACTTTGTAAGTTGCATCAACTTAGGTATAATTTAAAGTAGTCGATACATTTATTTTTCTACGTGTGTTCAGTTGTTTTTATTGTTTTAAAAAGGAAAGTGAAATTTTTAAAAATGTAGTTTTAGACATCAGTACAGCAGGACATAAATATATTCTTCTTTTATTTTTAAAAATATTTTTATTGACTTCAGAGAGGAAGGAAGAGGAAGAGAGAGATAGAAACATCAGTGATGAGAAAGAATCATTGATTGGCTGCCTCCACACAGGGATCAAGCCCCTCAGCCACTGGAAACCACTAAGGTACTGTCTGAGTCCATGGACTTGCTTAGTCTGGAAACTTCATATAAATGGAATCATACAATATCTGGTCTTTTGTAACTGGCTTCTTTCACTTAACATATTGTTTTCAAGGGTATGAATGTATTCTGTCTCTCTCTCTTTTTTAAAATCCTCGCCCGAGGATATTTTTCCATTGATTTTTAGAAAGAGTGGAAGAGAGAGGGAAAGACAGAGAGAAACTTTGATGTGAGAGAAACACATCGATTGGTTGCCTCCTGCACAAGCACCGACCAGGGCCTGGGCTGGGGAGGAGATGCAACCAAGGTATGTGCCCTTGACCAGAATCGAACCCGGGACCCTTTGATCCACAGTCTGGCGTTCTATCCACTGAGCCAAATTGTTAGGGCAGTATGAGTGTATTCCTGATGTTTCAATAAAATTTAAAGCAGGAGCAATTCTGGGCAAAAGTTTGAAGACACCATAACGTTTGGATTTGGCATCCTCTGACCTCCTCTCTTAGATCCAGCTCTCCCCCACCTCTAGGCCGTTTCCCAGTTGTGGCCTTATCTCCTCCCCCACAAACAAATTTTTTTTCAAATACCTCAGTCTATGGAGATCTGTTTTATCTACACTTTCACAAACTTGTTGAAACTAAAGAGTCATGAGTAGTTAATATGCTACTCTCCCCAAAGGTAAATTACTTTTAGCTAATCATTTCTTTTTTTAAAAATATGTTTTTATTGATTTCAGAGAAGAAGGGAGAGGAAAAGAGGGATAGAAAGATCAACACTGAGAGAGAATCATTGATCAGTCGCCTCCTGAATACTACCTAATGGGGATTGAGCCTGCAATCTGGGCATGTGCCCTGACCAGAATCGAACCGGACGCTCTATCCACTGAGCCAAACCAGCAGGCCTAGCTAATAATTTCTTAACAGCAAAAATAGTTTTCATTTTGGAGCCCCAACTCAGGGCTGGGCTCTGAACTAAGCATATTTTTATGCCTCATTTTAGGTAATTATTGGTATCTAGGTAGGTGTATATTAATATTTTAATTTCACAGAGGAGAAGGTAGAAGTTCAGAAAAGTTAACTATCTTCCCCAAGGCAACTAGTTTATCAAATGGTAGAATCAGGATATCCACCCAGATGTGTTTGATTTCAAGACCAATGCTCTTAATTACTTAATTTCATAGAGTTTAAGACATAGGTTTTCTATATTTTAGTATATCTGAAATTGTGATACCTCTTACAATTGATGCTATCTTATTGTAATTGGCATTGTTTTTTCTTTCTTAGTAGTACATAAAATAGTATATCTTGCAATTGATTTTATTTTTTTTTATAAAAGTTGGCGCTAAACAATATTGTCTCCCTAAAGGAATTAACCTTTAATAATGAAATTTAAGACGTTAGTGAGAGTTTGGATGAAAGGAGGAGAAAGATTTTGAGGGGAAATTCCCTCACCAACATAGCAGTGTTTCACACAATACCAATACATATCTGCTTCTTCTGTGGATAAAAGTGACCTGGAAGCCCTAACCGTTTTTGGCTCAGTGGATAGACCGTCAGCCTGTGGACTCAAGGGTCCCAGGTTCGATTCTGGTCAAGGGCATGTACCTTGGTTGTGGGCACATCCCCAGTAGTGGGTGTACAGGAGGCAGTTGATGGATGTTTCTCTCTCATCGATGTTTCTAAGTCTCTCTCCCTTTCCCCTCCTCTCTGTAAAAAAATCAATAAAATATACTTAAAAAAAAAAAAAAAGTGACCTGGCAAATACTATCTGCAGAAGGCCTTAGTCACAGACACTGCTGTGCATGAATTTCATGCACCGGGCCTTTAGTATATATATACACATACACACAGTATATATATATGTATATATATACTAGCTAACACCTCTCTCATTTCTTTTTTGTGGTCAGAACAATTCAATCTAGTCTCTTAGCAACTTCAAAATTTATAATACAGTATTGTTGACTATAATCACTATGCTGCACATTAGGTCTCCAGAAGTGAGATCATACAGTATTTGTCTTTCTTTGACTGACTTATCTCACTTAGCATAATGTTCTCAAGGTCCATGTTGTTGCAAAGCAGGGTTTCCTTTTTTCTTATAGTTAAACTAAAGGCCCAAAGCATAAAATTTTTGCAAGGGGCTCAGCCCTCTCAGCCCTGGCTGCCTCGGCCCTCACAGCCCCAGCTTCACCCGGAAGGTCGTCCAGACGGTTGTTCTGCTGTTTGGTCTAATTAGCATATTAGCTCTTTATTATACAGGATAATATTCCTGTGTGTGTGCGTGTGTGTATCTCACATCTTCTTTATCTATTCATTCACTGACAGACACATAGGTTGCTTCTATATCTTGGCTGTTGTGATAATGCTGCAATAAACCTGGGAGTGCAGACATCTTTTCAATATACTGTTTTCCTTTCTCTTGGATATATACCCACTTGTAGGATTACTGGATTATACAGTAGTTCTATTTTTTATTTTTTTGAGGACCCTCCATATTGTTTTCCATAGTGGCTGCACCAATTTATATTCCCACCAACAGGGCACAAGAATTCCCTTTTCTCCACACTCTTGTTATCTTTTGTCTTCTTAATTATAGCCATTCTTATAAGTGTGAGGTGACATCTCATTGTGGTTTTGATTTGCACTTCCCTGATTATTAGTGATGTTCAGCATCCTTTCATGTACCTGTTGGCCATCTAGATATCTTCTTTGGAAAAACATCTATTCGATTCCTCTGCCCATTTTAAAATCAGATTGTTGGGCGGAGGGCGGGGGGTTGGTGGTTGTTGTTATTGAGTTGTATGAGTTCTTTCTATAGTTTGGATATTATTCCTTATCCGATATATGGTTTATAAATATTTTCTTATATTCTATAGGTTGCTTTTTAGTTTTGTTGTTTCTTTTGCTATACAGAAGCCTTTTAGTTCAATGAAGTACTACTTACTAAGTTTTGCTTCTGTTGCTTGTGTTTTTGGTGTCATATCCAAAAAACACTGCCAAGACCAGCGTCAAGAAGCTTTCCCCCTATGTTTTCTTATGTGAGTTTTATGATATTAGGCCTCGTGTTTAAATCTTTAATCCATTCAGTTAATTTTTGTGAGTGGTATAAGACAGGGATCCACTTTCATCTTCCTCATGCAGTTTTATGGATTTCATAGCACCATTTGTTGAAGAGATTATTCTTTCCCCAGTGAGTATTCTTGGCTCTCTTTTCAAATATTAGTTGACCATTTATATGGGGTTTAATTTTCAGGTTCTCATTTCTGTTCTGTTTGGTCTATATGTCTAATTTTACTCCAGTACCATAATGTTTTAATTACTATTGCTATGATAGTAAATAATATATAGCTGCTATAGTATAGTTTGAAATCAGGAAGTGTGATGCCTCTCTGGCTTTGTTTTTTCTTAGGGTTGCTTTGGCTATTTGGAATCTTTGTGGTTCCACACGTGTTTGTCTTTAGTTCTGTGAAAAATACCATTGGAATTTTGATAGGGATTGCATTAACTTTATAGCTGGCTTTAGGTAATATGGGCATTTTAATGATATTAATTGTTTGGATCCATGCACATGAAATGTCTTTCCATGTGCATCTTCTTTAATATTTTTCATCAAAGTCTTATAATTTTCACTGTACAGATTTTTTACTTTCTTGGTTAAATTTATTCCTAAATATTTTATTTGTTTTGATGCTATTGTGAATAGGATGGGTTTTTAAATTTATTTTACAGATTTTTAAAAAATTTTTCTTCTTTGTCCCAACAGTTGTTCAGGAATGTGTTGTTTAGTCCCCACATGCTCGTAAATTTTCCAGCTTTCCTCTTATTGTTGATTTCTAGTTTCATACCATTGTGGTCAGAAAGAAGATTTGGTAGGATTTCAATCTTCGTAAATTTGCTAAGACTTGTTTTGTGGTTTATCACATGATCTACCTTGAAGAATGTTCCATGTGTTCTTGAGAAGAATGTATTTTCTGCTCTTATTGGATGAATTACTCTACAAATATTTGTGAGGTTCATGTGGTTTGATATATATGGTTAAAGTCCAACGTTTTGTTGATTTTCTGTCTGAATGCTGAAAGTGGGGTATTAAAGTCCCCTACCATTATAGTATTGTTGTCTATTTCTCTCTTCAGATGTGTGAGTATTTGTTTAATATATTTAGGTACTCCAGTGTTGGTGCATATATATGTATGGTTGTTATATTTCCTTGAGGAATTAACCCCTTTACCATGATATAATGACCTTTTTCTCATTACCATTTTGGCTTAAGTTATTTTGTCTGCCATAAGTATAGCTAATCTTTCTTTCTTTTGGTTTTCACTTTCATGGAATAGCCTTTTCCATTTTCTATCTCTTCACTTTGAGCCTATATGTGTCCTTAAATCTGAAAAGAGTCTCTTATAAGCAGCAAATAGTTGGGAGAAACTTTTTTCACTTGAATATTTTGGGAAAAATTCTGTTATACAGATGAGCAGAATAGAACAGTCCGTATATTTTCCACAATTAAATTGAGCCTGGTTTCTGAACTTTGGGTTATTCTTGGACATTAATTTATCGCAAAGGGTCAAATATCAGAAATTCTAACTTGTCATATGCTCCCGCTTTCTCACACCAAACTAAGCCAGTTTTTATGAAAAAAAAATTGTAAAATATGAGTGTAGATAAAAGAGTAAACAGACTTCTTTTAATAACACGAGATTTAGGAATTAAACATAGCAGGCAGAAGATCCTGTAGGAATTTCAAGTGATATTTTATGATGGTTTGCTAAAGAATGTTTTAAGCCTTGGTTTACATAGCATGCTACTTTATATAGTATTCTTTATTCTTAAGATCCCTGCAAGATGAGATATTGTACTGATATAGGTAATCATCTCTGCTTCCTTCCTATCTGGCCAGGTGGGGTGGGAATAAACAAAAATAATATCTAGTTCATGGGAGAAGTAGAAAAGACATTTTAGAAGAATAAAGGCCAACATAAAAAAGAAATGTGAAGTAGTGAATATTTTGAGTAGGATAATCTTACATTATGGATCTCCTAAAAAGTAAATTCAACTTGAAAATACATCTGAATGTTTTATGAACTTCCTAAAGATTACTAATTTTATGATCTTTGCAAGGAGATATCTTTAACATCTTACAAAACATCCAAGGGTCTCATATTCACTTATTGTTTGCTCTTTTTTTAATTGTATAATCAGTGGTTACTTTATTGATTATACATTTGTGAGGCAAATACCAAAGACTGGACATTTTAAAGCTACAAAAAGTCAGAGTTCTTGCTCTTGGGCTGCTTAGCATTTAGTTGCAGGGGCCAGGTGTATAAAATGATTAGAGGACAAAAGCAATACAGTGACAATGTTTCAGTGAGGAAGAAATAGCCTGGGTATATAGGAAAAAGCAATATTTCTATTGTTATTTTTTAAGAAAACAGCCTCCTAAAAAGGTTTGATTCCACTAAATGGAAAGCCCCTTTAATAAGATGAGCACTATGAAGAGATTGGCCATCTGAGTTTGGGGGTAAAAGCTGGGAAGAAATGAGCTACAAAGATTAATAGAGAAAAATAATTTGAAGTTCTTGGTTCAGTCCAGGAGGGAGTGAGTGAAGATAAAGAATAGAAGAAGAGAGGAGCTGGCAAGGTAAAGAGGGACTGTTGGAAGGCCATTAGACCATGAAAGGCCACAGTGATTGCTCACTGTGCCATTTTGAAATTATTTGTATCCTTGTGGCTTAAACTCATCTTTCTCTGACCTTCTGAGCATTGCTATTTACTGTAAATAAAGAAGGCTTTGTGTATGGGGTAGTTTGTTGTTATCATTTTTGTGTGTGACTACCAAAGAAGGAGCTAAGTTTAACATGATGGATCTCAAAGAGAGCCCTGGAAGAAGTAGAAGGCAAAGGAGGCCATGAGAGCCTGAGGTTTGAAGGAAATCACAGAAATCTTAGCGGATCATGGGCCATGGGATTTTACTCAGGCCAGGAGAAAGGAAGCCCAGGCAACATCAAGTTTACACAAATAAAGAGGGATGTGATCCACACAAGTGGTGTGTGTGTGTGTGGGTGGGTGGGTTTGGGGCGGGGGAGGGGTGGTTACATAGGGGAATTTTAATCCAAATCGTGGAAGAAATGCTGTTTTCGGATTGGTTGCAGGATTACAATTGGGCATAACAGAGTGAGGCCTAGCATGAACAAGATCATTAGCAGACAAACACACAATGTATAAATGGGAATATTTTGGCTCAGCTGGAGAGTCACTGTTTAACATCCCTTCTTTTTTGCCCTGAAGGATTACATTTTCAGTTCCTCTTTAAGTTGCTAATGGTTAAATGAGAAACAAGGCTCAGACCCATAGTTTTGCAAACTTCTTTTTCACAACAAAATCATATCTAAAAATAAAACCTAATCCCAAAGTGCAGCATGTAAAACATTGAAACTCAGTTGCCTTGGTTAAGAGGGTGGAGGTCCTGTCTTTGGAGCTTTCCCACTCCCATCATTAGAATTCCTCAGGCTCCATAGAGCACAGCCCAAAAACCACCGCCCTAGAACAGGAGAAACGAGGCTGTCTCATTGGTCTCTTTTCTGGATTAAAATATACTGACCTTGCCAGGAGAAATTCCATTTAGAAATTTGTGCCAGAAAATGAAAAAGGTTGATAATATCAAATGTTGGCAAGGGAATAGGGAAATGGCACTCTCTAACACTGCTGGTGAGGGTATAAATTGGTGTAGTCTTTTTAAAGACAAGTCATCAACATTTTAAATGTACAAACCATGTGATCCCATGGTTTCATTTCAAGAAATATATTCTATAGAAATAGATTTCTTTACAAAAGTGTAAATACAAGCATGCTCATTACTTATAAGACTGTAAAATCAGAAACAAACAGATTAAGTCAATTATACTACCTCCATATACTGGCATATTATAGACAGTAAAATTAAAGTGGTAGTTCTATTTATATGATGTGGAAGAATGTTCCTAATGTACTGTAAAGCGAAAATGCAAGTTACAAAATACCATGGTTAGTTTGAAAAAAATTTTGAAGCAAACAAATAAAACTCACATTCAATGAAAGCTGATTAAGTACTTTTCATTGAAAAAATAAAAACAAACCTTTAGGAAAGAATGTTCAGTCTCAGGGATTAGAGTTTTCTTCTGGAGAATGGAAGTGGAGGTATCAGTAAGGTGAGCATACATGTTTCAGTATATAGATGTTTGTATTATTTGAGATTTTTTTTTTTTTTACAAAAGACATGCATTAATTTTATAATTTAAAATGCAATGAAAAAAAATATAAAATACTTTGCCTGTATTCAAGAACTGGTAAGTTTCCTCTTTTCTATCAACAAAATTCAAATAATACTAGTATGCCCTGCTTCCCTTTTTGCTCTAACTGCCAGGGAATCCAGCTTGAATCTGGCAATGATAAGGACCTTAAGACCTAAAATATTACCTTTTCCTTTAGTCCTGCTTTTCTATTTCTACTTAACATTTCCACCAAAGCTTCCTGGGCTCATTTTTTTTTCAAGAGATAGGAATAGGTTATAAAGAAAGAAACAAACCATGAACACTTCACTGTAAGCAGCCCACATTTCTCTCTGAGCAACCACCTCTCTAAGGTCAAGTGTGGGCTAAGCATTGAAGGATTTAATTTGCTATTTATACTTTATACTCTGATTATGCTCTCATAGGCTCTGAGGACAAGAATCGTACTTGTATAAAACACTTGGCTCTACGCTGAGGTTTCACTTTTTCTCTACTCCAAATTTAAGAGCTGCAAGGACAGGCAGGGGCCTTATATGACAAGTCTTGTCTTTGTCCTACAGATGGTGGGAAACCACTGAGGATTTTTATGCAAAGGAGTCGTAAATGGATCCTAACCAAGTATGAGAAAAAATAACTGGCAAAGGAGAAAATAGATTGGGGCAGGGAAAGGCAGAGATACTCATTAAATACCTGTAGAACAGTTGGATAATTGATGGTTAAATGCCCAAGGTAACTCTAATGTCTGCATTTATTTTAAGGGAGTGTGCATCATTTGTCGGTAATACCAGGGTTGGATCACTTGGTCTGAACATGGGTTAGCCAGGCCCTTAGCATAGGTCCAGTGAGATTAAAAAAAAAACCCAGTATCGAGTTTCAGACTGCAATCTTAAATCCTGCAAGCCAGTTCATCAGGGGGAAATATATAAACAGCTCAAAGCAAAGATATCCTTATGGTTGGTCAGAAAAGAATGAAAGACAACAGTTTTCTCAGGTATCTTGGCAGCTGGCATCATTATTTATATCAAATAAAAATTTGTAAGGAGTACCCTCCTCAACGTTTCCCCTAGGCTGCTGGTAGAAAATTTTTGCCTTTGTTGATACGACTCCCTTTAACACTCTTGGGAACATTTACTTTACAGAACAAACTGTGCTATCTTAATGCTGTTGGCTAGCAGATGAAGGAAATGGGGCGAGAATATACATTCATAGAGCTTAACCACATGCCATGCATCTTTTTTGGTTTGTTTTCCAAAGTATATTTGCAGGTGGAGAAAGTGGGTGTGGAGAAGGGACATCCCTCCCATGCCAGGCATCTTTTAAACTGGGTCTTTTTCATCCCTGCACCTTCATTCCCCATTCACATATGAAGAAACTGAGGGGAAAGAGATCAAATAACTTGTCCAAAGTTACAGCATTTGAATATAGATCTCAACATTTTTTAGATTCAAAGTCAATACCTGTCCTGCTTCACTAAGAGGTTCCTGATGAAAAATTTTAATTGCTGGTAAAACTTCCATTTAAATACTAAAACATTAAAAAAACCCTCTCCCTTAAAAAAAGGACTATCTCCTAAATCACAGCTCCTAAAATGGCTAAGCTGGAGGACTGCTGGAGGAGAGGGAGTGCTGAACAGATAATCCTATAGTTATTTTCCACCTCAGGCCACCAGCAGAAGCCATGCCTGGGATTTAGGGTTAGCTGTCACTGCCATGCCAATGCACAAGCAACATCATCATCAGTACATTTGAGTAAGTGAAAAGCAAGTTCCAAAGAAGACTGTTTAAAGGAAGCCGGGGTTGTGTGTGGGGGCGGGGGGGGGGGGATTCTGAGTTTAGATGGTGGATTGCATGCATGTATTAATTTTACTTCCTCCTGAAGCATGCTAAAACTACATTAAAAATATTTTAACAAAAGACATAAACACACAAGTACAAGGAAAATGGTAGAATTAGTAAGAGCAATTAAATTTTGGAAGCTGGAAAGCAGATGGACCAGTAGTAACTGGCTTAACAGGCCCAAGAAAGCAGAGTCCCCAGCTGGCTTCAAACCACAGAATGCGCAAAAGTTTCAGGAATTGGCAGCACTCAGTATGCTAGGATTGAGGTAAATGAGAGGTCTCAAATAAGTAAGAAAAATCTACCTGAAGAACAATTGGCTTCCTAGCCGCCTTGTCCCTTTTCATGGCACCAGGTGACTGTCTGGCCCCCATCCTGATTGAAATCTGAAGGTTTTGTCTCTGTGGAAAGCGAAATGGATGGTCCTCGGCTGAGGGGTGCCAGGTACGGTTGAGAGCAGGGATTCTTCCTGGAGGGGAAAGTCGGGCCTGGAATTAGCTCCTATGTTCTGACTCTCCCTACAGACCTCTGTCCTCATTTGTTTGTCAGCCAGACTCTCATCTACCAGGCAGGACATTAGAAAATTATCTGGGAATCAGACCAGAATAAGAAGAAAATGTAAAAATACTAACTCCAGAGGTCCCCTAAGAAACAGCCCACCCAGATCACCTTAAAGTAAAGTTTAAAGTTGTCAAGCCCTGCCCACTTACTCGGTAATCTTTATCATTTTTTAGTTTGCTGTTTATCAAGAGCAAAAACAAACAAACAAACAAAAAACACAAAGGTAACCAAATATTTGAGGAGTCCCCAAGGGAAAGGGTAGAGACCCAAATAAGTAGAAGAAAAGGGCCATTTGGAACAATAGCCACTATGCAGGGAAGTAAAAACAAACAAACAAGAATTTCTATATTGTCAGATAGTAAACAACACTGCATATGTGAAACAGAAATAGGATGCTATAGGAAAAGTTCATTTAGAGAACCAAAAAGAACTCTTAGAAATTAAAAACATTATGAAATAAAAAAGAAGGGCTAGAATATAAGGTAAAGGATTTCCTCAGAGAGTAGAACAAAAAGTAGACAAAGAAGAAAGAGTAAGAAAGTGAGAGGTATGTACAAGAAGGTTCATCATCCAAATAATAAGAGTTCCAGAAAAAGAGGAAAATGTAAATCAAAGTTACACTGTTACTCAGGTATGGACACAAGAAATTTTCTCAGAGCTGAAGAACATGAGTTGTCAGATCAGCAGGGCCTATAAACTCCTAAGCACAATGGGCAAAACTAGACCCTCACAAAGACACATTGTAAATGTTCAGAACACTGGAGCAGAGAGAATTTATATAAACTTCCAGAAAGGAATGAAAACATATATAAAGAATTAAGAATCCAAATAACTTCAGACCTCTTCACACTGATACCATAAATAAGATTTTAATTAAGTAGGACTATTGTTTTGCACAATGCCAGGGAGCAACATTTAGAACACAGTGTTGTACAATAAAGAGGCTCACATTCAAGCGTGAACATAGGACAGATATTTTCAGACATTAAAATCTCAAAAATTTATTTCCCATGTACCCTGTTCTAAAAGACTACTGGGGAATGTGTTCTACTAAAACAAGAGAGTAAAACCAAGAAACAGGAAGACATGGGATATAGGCATGGCTAGCTTTGTGGGCATCAACTCACACAGTCGCACAGGGTTCCACACGTAAAAAGGGCCCATACTTGGTTTAATGCTCTGCTATCACCATTTTGAAATTATTACTAATTTTTAAACAAGGAACTCTGCATTTTAATTTTCACTGGGTTCCACAAATTATGCATTCCAGTTCTGGATACAGGGGATCCAACTCAGGGGAAAGCACAAAGGAAATCCCCATGAGGTCAGTGAAGGGAGATTCCAAGACAACTATCAATAGACATAGAGGACAGCTATTCCAAAGATTAGCATGAGATTCAAGAGACAGACATGTTGGTGGTTGTCATAGCCAAGTCTTCTGTTATTTTACTCTCTATTTCAACCTGAGGACAGAATACTTAAATAAGCCTTGCCCAGATTCTTACCCGCGATTCTTATGATTATTTGTTGACTAAGTTTCTGCTCCCTTTCCATGTCCTAATGCCTGGATCAACTGAGGATACATCTCACCAAACTTTCTGCTTAAACTTACATCGAAGAGCTGAAGCTAAGGTAGGAAATAGGGTACATCCCAAACCCTCTGACCATACTTCTACCTGACTCCAGTACCCGGCTTACCTGGCAGTCTTGCCAGATGTCCTGAGTGTGCAGAGCCCTGTGTTTGCTAAGGAGTAGCTTATAACATTGCTGGCTGACCTCCCTAGAAAGGGCTCTTGTAAACTCTCAGGGGAGTTGTCAACAAGAGATTTTGTTGTGTTCATCCCTGAGTTAGTAGTGTAACTTTGATCTTTCTTTACGCAGCTACCAAATTTTCAAAACTAAATATGTTGTTTGGGTATATAAATATAGGCAGTAAAACCATAAAGAAAGCAGGAAATAATTAACACAACAGTGTGAACTAGTAGTAACGGTTGGCCATTGAAAGGGAGTGAGCAGAGAAGACTATTAATATTTTACTCTTAAACTAGGCTAGGTGGTGATTACATGGATATTGTGTTATTATTATTTCTTAAACTGTACCTATATTTTAATAAACTCTTCTGAATGCATGATGCAGTAAAATATAAGAAAATGAATATCAATGCCATTATCATAGGATAAATTTCGTCAAAGGCCACATTTGGCCCTTGAGCTACATCAGTACACATAGTCCTTTCATCATGGAATTTCAAATAAAAGCCCTTATACCATCCAGTCTAACCTCCTTTTTATTTGTAACCATTATTATTTTAACTGGTTTTGTCATATCCTTATATCACGTAAGTTGCAACATAAACTTATAAGTTCACGTTGTTTCAGAGCTGGGTGAGTGGTTAGACTCTCCTTGTTTCCTACTGGTATTTCTGCCTTTCTCCTTCATCTGGGTCCTTTATCTTTTGAAGGGTATGCTTGAGATTTTCTTCATTGGCCTTGATAATTTCATTTTTCTCAGATATATGGGGTGAGGTAGTAGATGGAGAAACTGAAAGAGCAAAATTTGTTTTTGTGTTTTTTACTATCAAAGCTTCACTGCCTTTACTTCTCCTCAGGATGTATTCATTTAGGGTTTATTCAGTTCGATGCAAAGAGCTTGGGGACCTGGAATCTTTTTGCCAAAAATATGAGCTGACTCACTGACATATATCTCAAGTGATCCATTGGTCCAGTGAGTAATATCCTGGAAGAAACATGAGTTATTATTAGTCGTTATTATGCCTTCACCTTTCCTGGAATGCCTTTGAAGGCACAAGGCATCAGCAATATCTGTCATCAAAAACTCTTTTGTCTGCAATTTCTGTTATTGCATTCAGCTTGTTCAACAGCAGAGAGAGTTTTTCTCCTAAGATGATGGCTTTCTTTCTATAAAAAGTATCCACTATTTAGCCCGCCTGCAGAAAGGAAGTTGGCACAGATTCTGAAGAGCCAATCAATTCCTTAGCTGTTCTTGAATAAGCAACCCTTTCTTGGTAGCTCTAGACTTTTGCTGCAATTGTAGAAGCTGAGTAACTTGTCAGCTGGTCATTTGTAACCAATAAAACTGAAAAGATTATCTACCTTTATTTAAATTTTGTATAAATAGAGATCTGTAATTCTGGAATTGTGTCTTGAGGGTTGACTATATTATGGAATCCCATCTGGACAAGATTTTGCTCTAGATCTTGGCATTCCTGGCATGATGGAATTAGAAATGAAGTCGGAACCGTACCTATTAACTTGTTAGTTGTTTTCATGGTATAATGAGTTAAAGAATAAACTGAAGCACTGAGAAAGGAGCCATATTAGTTATAACTTTTTTTAATTGCAAAGGACAAAATCTTTTTGGTACAGCTTACTAAATACAAGAAACTTACTATAATAAGGATATAAGAGAATCATAGAAACCAAGGACAGACATATGATTTGCCCTCAAGAAGGTATTGGAACTAGAAATTGGAAGGACCCAGGGTCTCTTTTTCTCATCTCTGTTCCCCTCTGCTAATGTACATCATTTTTCTTCCTCTTTGCAGATCGTCTTTTCTTTAGTTCTCAGCAGAATGAGGCTGCTACTGTGTTGGTGCTATGTTAGGATAGTCTAGGATATGCTGAGACAAGGAATAAATCCTAAACCATGAAGATTTCTTTAAAAAAAAAAAGCCCAGCTGGCATGGCTCAGTGGTTGACCGTCTGACCTATGAACCAGGAAGTCACAGTTCAATTCCCAGCCAGGGCACATGCCCAGGTTGTGGGCTCAGTCCCCAGTGTGGAGCGTGCAGGAGGCAGCCAATCAATGATTCTCTCTCATCATTGATGTTTCTATCTCTCTCTCCCTCTCCCTTCCTCTCTGAAATCAATACAAATATATTTAAATTAAAAAAAATACTTATTTCCTCAATTTTCTATGGGATGGGAAGCCCTTCTACATCTTATAATTATACCATCTGGAACATTTGACCTCCAGGGTCACTGCTATGGGGAAACAGAAAGTGAAATGATAGCAGGAATATTTTCAACAGCCAAGCCCGACAGTGGTTGAAATCACTTCTATTTAGTTCTCATTGGCCAGAACTCGGCCACATAGCTCCAATCTACCTTCAAGGGACACTAGAAAACAGGAGGAGCATATGGATAGTTAGTGAGCGCTAACAGTCTCAGTTCATCTCTAATCAACAGACAACCCAGACCAATTAGTCAAACTCCTTGTTTCCTAGAAGTGTTTCTATTAGTCCAAACTCCACATTCCTAGGGAAGAGACTCTGGCCTAGCTTTGGTCAGATGTCCACTGTGATCCAACCTGCTCTGTCTTGGATAGAGGCTCTTGTTAAATAGAATTGCTTCCAGATTCCTGCCAGTTTTAACAAGTGACTTAAATGTAGATGGGAAGGACAATACTCAGAAAGAGTAGGCCCTTCAGGCAATGTCTATCTGCTACCTGGAGTCAGTTTCATTTCTGAAGTCTCTGAGAATCAGTCTCTCTCTTATACTATTTCTCAGTAATGGTATCTGTGTTTTATGAAATTCTTTACTTTAAAGATGAAAATATAGTGAACCCACATGGAAGAGTTAGAACTTACTGCTTTTCCTTCTAGAGAGAATACCTATCTCTGGACATAAGGCACCCAAGTTGTGAGGGTAATCACCTGACATATAAATGTGGGCATTGTTTTTTCTAATCTCTCTTGACAGATCCTAGAGCACAAAGGTGACGCTGGAGTCCTTCTAAATGACTCCTAGTTGTAATCATTAGAGTTGTTCCAAATATTTCCATTCTCTCCTCCTTCTGGATATGTGGTAAGATTGCATTTATTTGCCTCCTTTGTGATTAGGTGTGGACATGTAACTTGCTTTAGCTAATAAAATGGAAAGAGAAGTGACACATGTCACTTGCAAGCAGAGGCTTTAAGAGCCAGTGTGTGGTTCATTAGATTTCTCCCAGCTGGTGTAATTGTAAAAGCACATGTTGAGGTGCAGTGGAATCTCCCTGCCTATCCATGCTGACCATTTAGCATGAGCAAACAACCAACTTCTATTGTGTTGAGCCACCGAGACTTTGGGGATGTTTGTTACTGTAGATAACCTAGTCCATTCTGTCTACTACACCTCCATCTGTAGCCATCCATGCCACAGGACATCCCTACCAATATGCACAATCATTGTGGCCATCCTGCTCAAAGCAGAGTGCTCTTCTTCCTCTATGCCATCCTTAAGAGGGCCAGCTGTGTGGTTCACACTAGCTTAGTAGTGATTGTGGCACTTGAGTCCATTTGCATGGCCTCTTATTGCAAAAGCCATGTGAATTATATAGTCATAGGTATTTATTTTATTTAAATATATTTTATTCATTTCAGAGAAGAAGGGAGAGGGAGAGATAGAAACATCAATGATGAGAGAGGATCATTGATCATCTGCCTCCCACATGCCCCCTACTGGGGATCGAGTCCACAACCCATGTTCCCTGACCTGAAATTGAACAACCACGACCTCCTGGTTCATCATAGGTCGATGCTCAACCATTGAGCCACACCGGCTGGGCATAGTTGCAGGTATTTTAAACTGGAAAATCTTGGGATGTGGAGGACCACAGGATATGTTATATTTGAAATAAATATTTAGATACTCAACACTGCTGCCACCTTTCAGAAGGATCAGCTGATTCACAATGCTTACTGCAGACTGCCTGCACAGACTATGCTTTGTTAAAGATTAGATAAAGATAGAGTGCTAAATAGAGAGCAAGGAAGAGCATGAGACACTGCTGTGGTTCAGTGCAAACAAAGCCTGCTTGTCTCACTGCAGCAGCTGTAACATCCTTCACAGGCTCTAGACTAATGAGCCACACTTTAACTCACTTTCTAACAAGTTTTGCTGAAATATATTCTCAGATTAAATCAAGAATCAGGCAAATCAGATTACTTGTTAAAAGGACCAAATTTCACGTTAGTCACTTTAAAGAGGTAAATGGAGATAAAGAGGAAATTCTGAGAGCTACCTCAAAACAGGTAGGACCCAGCATATGAACAAATTTAATTTCTAAAAATCTTAGGTAAAGTAATAATGGCCCAAGCCGAGAAAAACCATGAAGGCACCAGAGGTGACGGTAATGCAGCGAAAACTACCTTGGCTAAAGTCACAGTCCTGAAGCTAAACACTAGATTGTGCACCTCCTCACTGTTTCCCCAAGCACTTGTTTCTCCCACTTGGCCTTGACACTGCCACATTATGGTTTTGGAACTTCTCCAAAAAAGGCTTAGCATCTTCTTGTGTTTGTTTTCCCTGACTCTGGTGATTAGCACTAGGCCTCTCGTAGGCTCAGGGCCACCGTCAGCCCATAGCCTATGTGCAAATGAGAAGAGATGTCTCATCTTCCTTGCAGATGCTCTGTGAGCCAAGGTGTTCTGC
This sequence comes from Corynorhinus townsendii, assembly GCA_026230045.1. Taxonomy (NCBI): domain Eukaryota; kingdom Metazoa; phylum Chordata; class Mammalia; order Chiroptera; family Vespertilionidae; genus Corynorhinus; species Corynorhinus townsendii. Next base: position 131,760,381 of record JAPDVU010000007.1, on the reverse strand, counting down.
CGGGAAAGCAGAGCACAGATCAGATTTCAGAATCCACTCACCTTCTGGGCCCAACCCTGAAGGACGGGGTCCAACCTGCACAGGTCTGTCCGCAATAGCCCTGCCTATCTTCCCGCTGTCCTTAAATTCTTTCATTGTTCAGCCAGGGAGCTGCAGTGGACAAAAGTTTAGAACTTGGCACAAAGTATCCCAAAGAAGCTTTGATGATGATGATTATGAGGGAGAAGATAAAAAAGAATGATAATAATTATATGAGTAATTATAATAATTATTATAATTATGTGACAATACTAATTATTATTATTGTTAGTCATTAGTAATAATATGATTATTACTTACTGTGGCATGTAGCTTGGTAGCATACTCCAGAAAAGCCAATTTAATGAATAATGCTGCTAAATTCTTATACTAGTAATATTGGTTTAAATTTTTGTTCCTGGGAGCAAGGATTGAGCAAGACTCAAATCTCAAATGGAAGGAGAAAGGAGAGCATTAAGAGAAGAAGATGAAGAAGGAGGGAGAGAGGGCAGTGTTAACTCCTTTCTTAGGCTGCATGTTGAAATTAATGAATGATATTTACTTGGGCATTTTTTTACCTTCTTTCTACACCTCTCCTAGGCTGTCTTGTGCCCTCATTGTGTGTACACACACACACACACACACACACACACACCTATGCCCACTTCCAGAAGGTTACTATGCACTGGAATTATCTACTGTTGGTCCTTTTAACAAGTGTCGGGGAGGAGGAAAGTTTCCTCTACCTCAAGGTTCTTTTGGCTAGTCTATAATTAAATAGACAGAAGTCAATTAGAAGAGAAAATAACAATTTTTTAAAAGATTTTAAAATTGATTTTGTAGAGAGAGAGGAAGAAGAGGGAGAAACATTGATGTGAGAGTGATACATGGATCTGCTGCCTCCTGCACGGTCCCTACCTCTGCTCTCTTACTAATAAGTACCTCTGATTTTCTAGAGGGTCTATTTTTTTTTTCTACAGTAATTTTCTTGCAGGAGAAGCAGGGACCTTGGGACAATGTAATAGTGGTTGTGTCCTTTTGTTGTTGTTTGTTTTTGGTTAGGGACTATACATATAGCTGCAAGGCAGGTTCTGCAGCAGGCTGGGAGTCTTATGTGAATATCATACATCCATACGCAGCAGCAATACACACTCTAGGCCCTAAAAATCTTTACAGAAAAAGAGTGTTTTCTGTAGGGAGACATTCCTGATTAGATCTGAGTCAAACACGAATCAATGCAGAAAATGAGAGCAGTACAGTGTGCATAATATTACTGTCAGTGTATTGCTCAACTGACATTGAGTTGCCTGAAATTTGACATTATGGGAAATTACCTTTTTAATTAAATGACTTCATGGTGAATAGCACTTTTCTACAGTGAACACTGTGTGAGCTAATGATGCTCCCTCCTCTAAAACAAAATACAATGTGGGAAGAGAAAGTTCTTTTGATGGATCCCAAGTATACCCAAGTTACTATTAATGGAGGTTGATAAAGACAGACTTGTTCTTAGCATATTGATCCTGCAGTCTGTAGAAAATACCAGAAATACAATCTTGGAATATGAAACAAAGTAAATATTTTCTTTTAATTCATATTTCAGGACTTCAGTAGGAAATCACTCCAGTTACATATCAAAAGGTTTTTTGCTAGTTTCCCCAGCTTCTTGCCTCTGCTTCATTTGCACAAACATAAAAGGAATGTGCTGGTCTTTTTATTTTTATTTTAAAAACAGAAATTGGAAGAACTCTTGGAGAATATTTGACATGACTAAGCTTAAGAACAGTCAGAGGAATTGTCCAAGTTTGGGTTGGGAAGGGCTTACTCAGCCGCATTCTGCCACCCTGGGTGCTCAGTGCTCTTCAGAGAGACCAGTATCAGAGGGCTGCTCGATGGGAGGGCCAACACATCATTAGTCCCTGGGTTTAACAAAGGGGCCTACAATGGCTATTTTGTTTTCTGCTTTGCAGAAGAACAAAGCTAAAGAGTATGCTACTCATGATTAATTCTGGAGAGAAAAATTCCATGCAACGAGAATTTTTTCCAAGATTTAAAACAAAACAAACAGTATTTTCAACACATTTCAAAGGACAACTCCATTTCTTAGGACAACTGATATTGCACAGTGTGAAGAGTGCTTAGGAGAAGGTGCTATTTGTTCTCATCCTTTTCCGGTCCTCATTCTCCTGGCAAATTTCAAGGCCAACAAAAGACTCAGGCAGAGGCAAAGCTGCCCCTGGACCAATGGTGAGTAGGCAGCATGGAGTGGAGAACAGAGGGAGTTGAGGGGTGAGGGATGGGGGGCAGCTCACCACTCCTAAACTCTTGGGATCCTGAATCATGGATCTCAATCTCTGCATCTGTAAAATGGGAGACTGGACTAGATCAGGGGTTCCAACCTTCTCTGTAAGGCCTTCCCTGATTACTCAGGTTGTATTTCTACTTCCTTTTCAGTACTCTACTTAAAACTCCCTAACCATGGCATTCTCTTAGGCATCATTTTTATTCAATGCATATAGATTTATATTTTATCAGCAACTGCAAAATTTCAGTCCTGGGATATATAATAGGTCATTCCTTCTGGGGACAGGGATAGCTAGAAAAGGAGAGAGATGGAGGTTGAACATAGAAAAGGACTTAAAACAGAGACAAAGTCGGGATTTGTGAAATGAAAATTTGGGCAGGTCCAAGGCAAGCAGGAATAATCCTGGGCTTTGGAAGTACTTTATGTGGTATCAGTGGGGAGGGAACAGAGAGATATGCATGTACTTGGCATAGAGTTACCATAGGCAGATCCAGGGCTGCAAAACTTTGGGTATTGGGGGGAGATCAATTCTCAAAGGCTTTTTCATCTCAAGTCTCCAAGATTTCTTGGTGACCCAGATATTTAAGAGGCAGGGCCCAGACTGGAGTCAAACTTCATCTTCGGCTTAGTTCTCCCCCAAGCAGACTTAAAAGAAAGGCTTTAATGAAAGCAGTTTGTTTAGATGCAATCCCAGGAAGTCCATACAAAGTGTTACTGAACACATTACTGCTGTGGTCAGCTGAGGCCAATCCCTCTAGAGACCCTGGGACACCCTGTAGACCCCACATGAGTCATCCCACCTGAGGGGTGAGAGCTGGTACACTTAAAGGCCCAGTGCTTTCAGCCTGCTTCCTGTCCCCCTCCCCCCACCTGCCCTGCAGTTGAAAGAAGCCTTCTGGCAGAGTCACAGATACCTGTAGCAGGAAGTCCCTGGCCTGTAAGTCATATGGGAAGGAAAATAGTGTGTCTGATAGAAATCATAAAATAAGACAGAATTTGGTCAGAGGAGGGCCAACCCCAGAAAGCGTTTTTCTTACTATGGATATTGTTTACAATCCTACAAAATGATTTGTAAACATTTTATTGGAACTACAGAAAAGAAGGTCCTGCTAGTGAGTATAAAACGGTACAGGGTTGAATATCCGTATAGTAATCATGATTACTAAATTGAGATATATAAAAGTCATTCATTTTAGTACAAGAACACATAATCCTAATGGCTTTTGAAGGTTTACTCCAAACATCATTTCCCCAACGTGATTTTCACCATAGGGATTTAAGTTCTTGAACCACAGGTCCTTCAGTCTCAGCATTCTTAAGAATATGGTCTCCATAGTTGAGGAGCCACAATTGCACAGCCTTTGTTATTTCATTTTTTATTAATATTGTTCAACCCCCTTAGAAACTAAATTGTCCATGGTGATGCAGGTCTCTCAACTTTTCATGGCACCCAGGACAACTCCTTGAACTTAGTAGTTCTACAATAACCTTCTTTTTTTAAAAAAAAATTAAAAAAATATATATTTTATTGATTTTTTACAGAGAGGAAGGGAGAGGGATAGAGAGTTAGAAACATCAATGAGAGAGAAACATTGACCAGCTGCCTCCTGCACACTCCCTACTGGGGATGTACCCGCAACCAAGGTACATGCCCTTGACCAGAATCTAACTGGGGACCCTTCAGTCCGCAGGCCGAGGCTCTATTCACTGAGCCAAACCGGTTAGGGCTACAATAACCTTCTTGATGCCATCCTAAATTCTCTCAATAGTTGCACAGCAGTATTTCTAAAACTATTAGGGAAATTACATAAATTTATAAGGGAAAATTAATTTTGATGACAAATGGTCAAAGATATGAGTAGTTCACATAAGAGAAGGAGGTTCACACAAGAACAATAAACAGATGTGAAACATGTCAAGCTCCTCTAATAGCTTGATTTGTTGGACTCTGTTATTTGGTCTGATCAGAGCCCTTCCATTTGGTATCCTGTCTTTGGATTAATGCTCTTTCTTCCACTCAAGACAAATGGCTGTGACAGGGAACACCAGTTACTAGTATAGCACCCACTTTCCTGGCCACAGCTGATTGGTTTAGGAGTGAGCAACTATCCAAGGCGGTCCAATAAGACTACTTCCCTGGGAATGTGTAGTTGGTAGATGTGCAGTCACCGTCTACATGAAGCATGGGAATCCTGCTGACCAAGTTTCCTACTATGTGGAGGAAGCCAGGCTGAGAAAATGAAACCAACGCACACAGAAAAGCAGAGACCAGAGGCAGAGGGAGAAAACAATCACCCAGCTGTACTGCTACCTTTCCTTCCTGTAAAAGGCTGAGATTTCTTACTTGAAACCAAGGGTTCCATCTGTTACAATGGTATCAAACAAATGCAGATAAAAGCAAGGTAAGATCCTTGCACCAATAAAACCAAAACAATACATAAAAATGAAAGTTTGGAGGCAACCGATGATTCTGTAGGCTAATGCTCTTTTTCTGGAAAGCATCTTGGACACACATGACATGAATCAGAGACTAAAATTTTAAAATTTCTCACAACCCTGAGCTTATAAGTCCATGATTAATAGAAATTATTAAACATTTTGTCCAAGCTATAATAACTTGGGATGAGAAAAAGGAAATTAGTGTTTATTGAGTTTTAGAATACAACAAATAGACTAAGAACCACACATAATAAATAGATAACAGTGTTGAAAGCTTATGATGTTTTAAGTTCTCAGGGTTTATATGTATATGTTATTGCATGTAATTCTCAAACTAATTATATGATGTGGCTATTACTATTATTCCTATTTTTTTAGGTGAGCAAAATGTGCCTTAGAGAGGTTAAGTAATTTGCCCAAGTTCACACAGATGGCAAGTGATAGAGCCAGGATTCAAACACAGGCAGCACGCCAGTGCTCACAACCTTAACCATGTATTACCTTATTTAACTTGAAAAATTAGGAGATAATTCAAAGGAAAGAAAAGATGTATAGATATATGTAGCACTCATTAGTATATCTAAAAGCTAGGAAAAGCTCACATATATACCTGTATGGAAATAAGAATACAGCAAGTAGGATACATTGATACAGTAAAACAAGCATAATGAGAAACATATAAAATGGGTAAAGAACTATAGAAAAGAACAGCAGATGAGAAAAAGTATATATAATTCATGACAAATACTGGTTTATAACAATAATGCACAATTGTTTTTGTGTTAACAGTAGAATGGAAAGAGCCTGCAGGGTTTATGAAAACATAGAAATTTGAAGTGATTTCTTTTTTAGGAACTTCATGCTGCTATTGGGACTTACATATTTTTATTTAACTTTCACTGTAAAGTTGATTAAATACTAAATTAAAAGTAAACATATTAAAGATTTAAAGCAATATTAATGCAAGAAAATGAAGAGAGGTTTGTGAAGTTAAAAAGGATTTTTTATTTGGAAAGCCTCATTTGAAGACTATCCATAAAAATGGGAAGGACTGTATAATATATTAAAAATAAAAAATGGTAAATAAAAAGGTAAGCTCATATCTGCTTACCTGTCCCTTATCTGTGGCAATCCTATCTATCCCTTAAAGTCTTGCTCCAATGCTGCTATTCTAAGGTTCTTTTTTCCCTTTCATTCTTTATTTTATTTTTATTTTTTAAGAATGCTTTTTAAAAATTGTTGACTCTATTACAACTGTCCCTCACTTCCCCCTCTTTGCCTCCCTCCACTCTACCCCTGCCCCTGCCCTTCCTAGGTCTTCACCACATTATTGTCTATGTCCATGGATTATGCATAAATATTATTTGGTTGATCTCTTCTCATCCTTTCCACCCTCCTCCCCGCTGAGACCTGTCAGTCTGTTCCGTGTACCCATGCCTTTTGTTCGTCAGTTTATTTTGTTCTTTAGATTCCACATATAAGTGATTCCAGATGTCTTTCTCTGTCTGATTTTTTGTGCTTAGCATAATAATCTTCAGGTCCATCCATGTTGTCTCAAAGGGTAGGAGTGCCTTCTTTTTTACAGCCACGCAGTATTGCATGGTGTAAACGTACACAGCTTTTTTATCCACTCATCCACCGACGACTATTTGGGCTATTTCCAAATTTTGACAATTCTTAGCCAGAAGCTTTTTCTGAGCAAACACAGTACTTCCTTTGTTTCCCTCCACCTTGCATCTTGCTGGTATCTTTCCACCTTGTTTTATAGCTGAGAACCTGGCCTCCTTCTCAACCATAAAGGGAGCAACCACATGTCTGCAACATCTTTGTAGGCCCCAGTTGCCCCACATAATGCCACACAGGGGGAGCCCAATGTATATTTGTTAGGTGAATAAATGTTCCTACAAGAGTAAGAAGACACGAGACTTGGAAGGAAGTTTTGAACAATAAGCAACTGAAAGTGGGAATATTAAGATGGTTGTGCTTAAGGAAGTTATTCCTTCTGCCAAATTAAGAAGGTGAGTGCTGTAGTTCTGATGGGCTCCGGAAGGGTAGCAGAGCATAAGGTGATTTTGATTTGATGAGCTCTGAGGCCAATATGTCCGGAAATTATGAAAACAATCCAAAACCTTGATTTAAGATTATAGCTGGCAAAGAACATTGAAAAAAGAAAAGTTGAAGAAAAAATAAGTGGGAACAGAAATAAGAGAAATTTCAGAGATGTTACCTCAAAGAAGTCTTAATGACTTTTCCCTTGTAAGTCCCAAGGTCCTTCTTTTTCTATGGCTGCTTTTTTTTTTTTTTAAAGCCAGGTTTTTCTGTTTCTATCTCCTTTAATAGTGAGTTAATTGGAATGAGCAAGTGGATTGGACATTCTTTGTAACACACACACACACACACACACACACACACACACACACACACTTTCTCTGTCTTGCCAATGACTACATTGGTTTTCTTTTTTACCAAGTAGGAACAGACACACAATGTCAAAGAATTCCTATTCCTATTTTAATCCTAAAAACCCAAGGATTCTTAACCTTCCCACTGATTGTAACCCGGAAGGTAATGTAGCTCTGATTCAAATGGTATACAAATTATCTGATGGTTCTTCCTTTCCTCTTTGCCTGAGAGATGTCCAGGAACATCCTGCAATTGGAATTGTAAACGTCTTTGAGCTTAGGAACTAGGTCATAAATTATATACAGTGTCTGAGTAATTCCAAGCTTAAATATTTACTAATATGATTTTATCGACTACCAGTCACAAAGACATAAATCCTCCCAATATCTATTCTTCTGTAAGCAGTTAATTCTTCTACATTGCCCATTAAATATATAGAGTCTTCTTTAGAAACGTTTTCTTTGGGTAATTTTTGGCTAATTATCGGTTTTCCCTCACTAGAATGTAAGTTTTATGAGAGCAAAAGTATTGTCTGTTTTGTTTAACTATGGTATCCCCAGAGCTTACAACAGTTCCTGGTGCAGTAAATACTGTGCTAAATAAATGAATGAATATATGATTGAATAACCAAACATTGTTCTGTTTGTGGTATTAAAGTCTTTTGTAAATATTAAGCTGAATATCTCACATGAAAATACACACATGTAGCTCTTCAGTGACCTTCCTTCCCCTTCTATTCTTCCCCACGAACTCATCAGATAAACTAAGTAATCGTTGACTAGGCATAAGGATCTATCCATCTGGCTTTCACTGAATAGAAAATGAAAAAAAAAAAAGCTTTTCTTTTTCAAAAACTTATGTGGGATACATACATTTCAGAAAAGATGTTTGTAATACCAAAATATATTTTGTTTTATTAGATCTAGATTGTTGGGTGGAGTCACTAAAAGTCAATCTCAAGTGAAATGAGTTCCTTGTTGTTCTCACAAAGAATTTACAGGAAGCAATTTGTAAAGGTTGCCATCAGACTGAAGTCATTGTTGGCAGTAGGAATCAGTGTGTTATCAACCTCAGAGCAACCATTTAACCTGGGTCTGCTCAGAGAAATCTCCATAATGTGGGGAAATTGAATTCTACTGCCTCAGATTAAAATCACTTTTGATATTATTCCAATTTGATTATGGAGTTTAAAATATTTGACATATCAGTTTCTCTCATCCTCCCGCTATGTAGAAATATCTATTTTACATGTGTTTAACACATACCTGTCATTACCAGCTATTTCACAGGTTTAAAAAAAAATCTGTTCCCCTTTCCCGTGTACTCAGGAAATTTGTATAGGAAAACCTAGGAAATGAATGGTTTTCCAGTTTATTCTGACCCATTCCATTTAGTAGCTTGCCTGCTGGTCAAGTAATAATAGCAAAAGAATTTCTTCTCATCTTGAAGGAACTATCCTATAATCTAAGTGACAGATGGGACACTGGATCCAGGCATGCAGTGAAAATGGACAGTTTGTGCTTCTAATTTCTCCCAGTGTGTTTATTTTTATCACTGTGGGAAAACAGGGTTTAAAAACAGAAACATAGATTCATACCATTAGCATACACTAGACTAGTTCCCTATGTTCCCAACACTAAATTGGAAAACAAGATCTTGGCAAAACCAAAATGATCACTCTTTACCTCAGTTCATTCCCTGATTTAGCAAAAAATGTATTGAATGCTGTGAGCCATGAGCACAGAGTGCTCTGAAAATAATGCAGAAACATTTTACTGCATGGACTCCCCAACTACTATATGATTTTGAATGACTGTTTCCCTTACTATCCATTGAGAACAATCATAGACTGATAAGATCCCTCTGACTGTCTCAGATAGAAGATGCAGTAACCATCAAGCCTAGGTGCTTTTCACTTCATTGAATAATTATCCTAGAAAAAGACTGACAAGAAGTGTGTGGTCCTCTCTCTCTCCTCTCCAAACACAATCATATCCTTTGTTTAACAGCTGAGACTGCTGTTCATAAGCCTTGTCATTCAGCACCCTGGTCTCTGGGCCTCCCAAGTTGAACATGATTTCTTGAGTCTAGCCCAGTGGTCGGCAAACGGCGGCTCACGAGCCACATGCGGCTTGGGAGCCGTGGTTTGCCGCTCTGTTGACTAATGAGTTTGCCGACCACTGGTCTAGCCATACGTTTGCTGATTGTCCGGGACCAGTGTGGCCTGTTGGCTGCCAGCACCCTCCACCAGCTGATGCTTATAGTGTGACATGATTTGTCCTGATAGTACTTCCACAGCCCACCTATTGTTCCCATCACTTGTCCATTCCACAGCTGATTAGGCAACCTCCTGTCAGTGGTTCTTGTGCATCTGGGCCAAAGAAATTAATTTGCACTCATCATTCTTAGCTGCAGCTGGCTAATTGGACTCTAGGGTCACTTCTTTGTCTTAGATAATTAATCAAAGTCTACTTAGTTAATTATTACAATATATGGTATCTATTGAACATTTACAATGTGCCTGGCACTGTGCAAGGCGCAGAGGATATAACAAGCCATGCAAGATCCAGTAGCCTAAAAAATTAATGTACTTCTCTAATTTCTACCTAGTTTTCCTATTTTCAAGTTGATAAGTGACTTTTAAAATTAAGTATAAAACCATGATTCCTTCCTTTGTAATTTCTTCTATTGTTTCAAATGCAAACCATTTATCATCCTTGAGATCTGATTAACATTTAATCACTCTTATTTGCTTATTTTTTAGTTTAAAGATATTTAGCTACCTGTTAATACCACTCTCTAGCCATGAAGTAAGAAAGTCTTGCTTTGGTGTGTTTTTGTTTGTTTTAGCAGCCTGGGCTTCAACTTCCTCATTTATACAATAAGAAGAGCAGCACCTACCTCGTAGGGTTCTGTACATATACCCTTGCACACTTGTCCAAGTATTACTATAGAATGTAATTTAAAATAGTGAGTTAAAATATTTTAAATTGGGATAGTTATTCACACATTGTGATGATAGCTGTTTGATATTTGACTGTATTTGTCACTCCAAATATGCTGTCACAGTTTACTCTGCACCAGAAGTATATGAGTTTTCCCATACTCTTAGACCAAGCATGTCAAACTCAAAGGCTAACATGGGCCAAATAAACAAGGTTTAAATTTATGTGGGCCGCAAAAAAAAACAAAAGCTTTAACTTTCATAGAAACATAGGTTTATTTCAAAAAGTATAGCATAAAAAAAGAACAAGAGCAATGATAAAATTAACATTTTTCTTCCTGACACTTGGCATCTCTTCTCTGCTACTATCTTTCCTACTTTGGGGGAAAGCTTGTTCACAGTGATTACTTTCAAAACTGACCCAAGGTGAATGTCAGTAATTCTGGACCTGACAGGAGACTTATTTCCTTTCATAATCCTATATAATAAAGAGGTAATATGCAAATTGACCATCATTCTAACACAGAAGATGGCTTCCCCCATGCGGACACAAGATGGCTGCCACAAGATGGCCGGCAAGGGAGGGCAGTTAGGGGTGACTGGGCTGGCAGAGGAGGGCAGTTGAGGGCAACCAGGCCTGCAGGGGAGGACTGTTGTAGGGGACCAGCCCTGCAGTGAAGGGCAGTTGCGGGGGACCAGGCCTGCAGGGGAGGGCAGTTGGGGGTGATCAGGCATGCAGGGGAGGGCAGTTGGGGGTGATCAGGCATGCAGTGAAGGGCAGTTGGGGGTGATCAGGCATGCAGGGGAGGGCAGTTGGGGGGGATCAGGCATGCAGGAGGGTGTCGTTGCAGGGGGGACCAGGCCTACAGGGGAGGGCAGTTACGGGGCACCAGGCCTGCAGGGGAGGGCAGTTGGGAGGGATCAGGCATGCAGGGGGGAGCAGTTGGGGGGGACCAGGCCTGCAGGGGAGGGCAGTTGGGGGTGACCAGGCCTTCAGGGGAGAGCAGTTAGGGGTGACCAGGCCAGGAGGGGAGGGCAGTTAGTGACCGGGATGGCAGGGGAGTGGTTAGGGGTATTCAGGCTGGCAGGCAGAAGTGGTTAGGGGCAATCAGGCAGGCAGGCAGATGAGCGGTTGGGAGCCAGCAGTCCTGGATTGTGAGAGGGATCCCAGATTGGAGAGGGTGCAGGCTGGACTGTGGGATACTGCCCCCGCTCCCGTGCATGAATTTTGTGCACTGGGCCTCTAGTTGTAAATAACTGCTCACACCGTTATATTGGCTGGGCTGCAAAAATATTCATTGTGGGCCACATGCGGCCTGTGGGCTGCGAGTTTGACATGCTTGCCTTAGATCAGTGGTACTCAACATTCCTAATGCTGCAACCCTTTAATACAGTTCCTCATGTTGTGGTGACACCCAACCATAAAATTATTTTTGTTGCTACTTCATAACTGTAATTTGGCTACTGTTATGAATCATAATGTAAATATCTGATATGCAGGATATACTCTCATTGTTACAAATTGAACATAATTAAAGCATAGTGATTAATCACAAAAACAATATGTAATTATATATTGTGAAATATTTATTTCTAATTATAAATAAATGAAATTGAAATTTTGTCTTGAAGTATGGTGTAGCATGGGTAACAGTCTTAATATAACAACAGTAAACTACATTGCTACGTTTTGCGACACTATGGGTAAAAAGCCAACGTCAGTGTGAAGGTTGAGATTGCTTCTTTCTCACCAGATCAGAAATTCTCGGGGCAGTCTTTGCAAGAGCACAACGAAGATCATCTTCCACAACAAATCTACTTCTGTATTTAGACTTGATAACCAACAAGCTGGAAAATCCTGTTTCACAAAGATATGTTGTTGGAAATTGAAGAAGAAGGTGCAACAGTCTCAGACAGAACAGGATATGACTGCAAACACTTGATCCAGAATTTTGTAACTGGCATTGTAGAGAAATCAGTTCTCGCTGCATCGCTGTTAATAAGTTCAATGAACTCCTCTTGTGCTGTCTCAGGAACATCTTCAACTTTGACTGTGAATGGGCTTCTGGCAAGTGCAAATGGGGTGTCAGGTAGATTTGGAAAATACGATGAAATTTTGTCTGCAAGCATGTGCAAGTGTTCTTTCACAGAAATTATCATCGTAATCCTTTTGTCTGGTTCAATGTCATATTCCTCAAAGAAAGCAGATAAGGCAGGCAACATGTAAATTTTATTTTCATCCAATTTTTTTTTTTTTTTTTTGCCAAAGCTGAAGTTTCATTTGCAATGATTGGATCTTTTCAGACAAATCGAGGCATGTTGCATTTGGTCCTTGCAGTGATAAATTTAACTCATTGAAGGTGGCAAAGATGTCAACCAAGTAAGCTATTTTCTGCAGTTCACTTTTATCGCTGAGGAGTGCTTCGAACTGCGGTCTTGCTTTCTGATTAAAAAACGTTTTGAGTTCATCACGAAGCTCAAAAACACATTTTAAAACTTTTCCTCTCGACAACCATCTCACTTCAGTGTGAAATAGCAGAGCATTGTTCGGTGCATCCAACTCGTTGCACAGTTGTGAAAACAGTCAACTATTTAAAGTGCTCGCCTTTACAAAATTGACGGAACTTATGACACTTTTCATTACTTCTTGTACCTCTTGTGGCAGCATCTTCGTTGCTAATATTTGCCGATGAATTGTACAGTGAGTTCTGGTGACTTTTGGTGACTCATTCAGTACCAAATGTTGAAAGCCAGATCGACATCCTAGCATAGCTGGAGCACCATCTGTGCAAACACCACAAACCTTTTCCCAAGAGATCTTATGCTCTTTCAGAAATGAACCAACTGTGTCAAATACATCACGTGCAGTAGTTGTCGTTTCAAGAGGTTTGCAAAAAAGAAACTCATCTTTAAAGTCACCATCATTAATATACCTCACGTAAACCAGTAACTGTGAATAGTTTGCAATGTCTGTAGATTCATCAAGCTGGATACTAAATATTGGAAGTGGAGCAGATTTCATTTCCTGGATTACCTGATCAAGAATATCAGCAGACACGTCATCTATTCTTCTACGGACAGTGTCATTAGATAAGAAAATTGCACCCAATTTTATAACCAATTCGTCTTTGATCATAACTTGAACAATGTCTTTGGCCGCTGGCAACAGTAAATCCTCAGCAATGGTGTGAGGTTTCATAGCTCTGGCGATTCTGAGTGCCACCAAATATGAAGCTTCAACGGCTGCTATGTTTTGTTTGTGGTACTTGCCACCAGTGTCAAGTCTGGCTTTCTTGAGTCCATCAGCTTTGCTTCTAAAATTGTTGGTATTCTTGCCAACAAAGCTTGGATGCTTGCTATCAAAATGGCGTTTCAGTTTGTTCGGCTTCATAGATTCGGCTGATAGATCTTCACAACAAATAACACATTGAGGTTTCTCAATTCCTGCTGTAATTATTGAGGTAAAACCATACTGTAAAAAATCCTCACTATATTTTCTTAACATTCTTCTCTACATGATCCATTGTCATGGGATGGTTTGCTAATGAAAATAATATATAACAATAGCTTTAATAATACAAAAGATGATACATGGCATAGTTTAGTCGATACAGTTCATTAAAGTTTCCTATGATTTACCATTCTCTGTGTTGTTTTTTTTTACATACCTGTTACTATCACAAGGGGGCAGTATTCACATCAACCACAGCTGAATATAAAAAGACTGATCAGCATCCAGATTAAGTTCCCATGGTACGGATTTTTTTTTTGCAGTAGTTGATGATTTTACAGTACATGATTTTACATTTACCCAGTAATTATAATTCATGAAGTGTCGTTTTACCTCCAATACTGCTACTTTCAACACAGCAGCTGCTTTCTACACAGTAGCTGCTCTCTACACAGTAGCTGCTCTCTACACATGTGTGACTGGTCCACATAAGTACATTATGGCGCCAGCCCTGTCACATATACCTGTATTTGTACAGGGTATATGTGATGGGGTTGGCGCAATGATGTCATCACGCTGGGTACTCGTATGTGGGCATATTTGCATGTGGGCAGACCTGCCTGGAGACGGATAGAGGAGCAGTGTCTCGGTTCCTAAGACCATTGGAAATATGTGTTTTCCGATGGTTTTAGGCGACCCCTGTGAAAGGGTCGTTCGACCCCCAAAGGGGTCACGACCCACAGGTTGAGAACACTGCCTTAGATAATCCTGGACTTCATCAGTATGCTTAATTTTTGGAAATTTGATGCATAAAAATGGGATCTTACTTTTAATTTGCATTTTCCTTATTGTTAGTGAAGTTGCACATCTTTTCATACATTCATTAGGTATTAGCATTTTGTTCTTTTGTGGACTACTTGTTCATATTTTTTACCCTTTTCTCTTTTGGGTATTTGCTATTTATTTATTTATAGTTGACTTATACTAGGAATAGTAATACTTTCTCTGTTATAAATGTATTTCACAGAAGGTTTATAATTTTATGCAGTTATAGGTTTATCTTTTCCTTTGTGACTTCTGAGTTTTGTCTTACCTAGAAAGACTTTTCCACCCCAAGATTATAAAAATATTTTCTGTATTTAGTTCTAAAACTTTTATAGTTTTGTCTTTTTACATTTAGCTATTTAATCCATTTGGAATGTAGTTTTTTATATGTGTGGTATGAAGAGAATTCTATTTTTTTCTCCTTGATGGTCATCTCGTTGACCCAAAATACTTTATTGATTAGTTTATTATTTTCACAATGGTTTGAAATTACATCTTTTCCATATATTAAATTTTAAGTTTATATGGATTTGTTTCTGGACACTATTTTATTCATTGATCTACTTCTATGCTGATATTACACTATTTCAATTATTATCGTTTTATAGTAAGCTTTGTTAAAGGATTGAGTTCCTTTTCATTATTTTTATTCTTATAATTTGGTTCATAATCTTTGCTACTTTATTCATCCAAATGAATTTATAATATTTGCCAATTTCCATTAAAAAATCCCATTGGAACTTTTAAATTTGAGGTGATTCATTTTTATAACATTGTGTCTTCCCATCTAGAATCATAACATATTTTTCTCTTTTTCAAGGTCTTTTAAAATATTTTCTAGAAAGTTTTATACTTCATCTCTTTTGTATTTTTGAGTAAGGTTGTTCCATTGTAGTTGATAGTTGACCTATGAACCAGGAGGTCAACGTTCGATTCCCAGTTAGGGTACATGCCAAGATTCTGGCCTCCATCCCCAGTGTGGGGGTTGCAGGCTTGATCCCCATTGTGGGGCATGCAGGAGGCAGCCAATCAATGATTCTCTCTCATCATTGATGTTTCTATCTCTCTCTCCCTCTCCCTTCCTCTCTGAAATCAATAAAAATATATTAACTTTAAAAAAATCTAGTGAAGCATTCTGAGAGTAATGTGGGGTTTTATAATCATTTAGTCCCCAAGTCCCAGGGGAGGGAAGTTAGGAGACAGGACAGTTTCCAGGACTCAGGTCTCTACTTTGCTTATAGCCTTTAGTATGGAATAGACTTTTTATTGACTTGCATTTTGTAAAATTAAAGTTTGGACAGTTTGTTTGTTGACTTTAATTTTAACTCTTTTAGCTTAGTCTACTGACCACCACCATAAAGAACTATGGCACATAACTTTTTAAATTATAAATTAACATCCCAAGTACTGCCTTAAAAGAAATTGGAAAAAAATTATAAATCACATAATCCCCATCTTAAATGAAGTGACTCTACATTCCTATGTGAAGACCTAACAAGTATATATCCAGAAAGAATTGCTTCAATTTTTCCCCCCAAAATTTATGGGTTTCCATTGTAAAACTGTTTTTTTAATAACTTAATCTTAAGGACCTTAAGTGTCCAGTAGTTAAATATGCTTAGTTTGGAGAGTTAAGAAAATGGAAAACCTATTTTAAGAACCATACTCTGCTAACTTACTTTTTAGGAAAGCAAATTCAACAGGGTTCTATGTGATAATGGGCCAGTGAAGATTTACTGTCTTAGTCATTTCGAGGGCTGAACCTCTTGGTTTTCTGTGCATTCCTAAACTAGTTACTCTGCTGAACTTTGAATTAACAAAATAAAAACCATCAACAGCATAAAATGAAAGCTGCTGCAATATCCTCTTATCAGGAAAAAAGAGACAAGGCCTAAAATCTTCGGCTTTAGGAACAAATAGTAAATCATTTATGCAAGAGAGATTTGGGAGAGGAAATGTGGCATCCAGACAAATAAATAAAATACTGACAGTGCAGTATTAAAATGAATTTAGCAAGCGTTTAACCAAAGAGTGAAAATCGCCCGGTTTTAGCTTCAGGCTGGTTGAAGAGCACAAACTTCTTAGGCTGTGTATGCTGAGTCGCAGGCAGCATTTTCCTCTCAGTTCACACTTTACATGCTTTCCCGTGACACACATTGTCAAATTTCAGAGGCACCAAGATCCTGGTTCAAAATCAAGGAAGTAAGCATGTCTTCCCAGAAAGATATAAAAAGGTTGCAGTCAAAGTTCAATGTAAAGGGTGAGATTTATCTGTCCATGTCCTTTCTTGTCAGCTGCTCATTGGGACCCAAGCTCTTTCCTTTTCCCTTATCTCAGTTAGAACTTTGGAGATTCCACAAGAACTCAGGTTTAAACCTCCAACTCCCTGACAAATAAGCCTGGCAGGTTCCTGCACCCCCAACCCTCTCCTTACCTCAGTAGTGTTTCTTACTTTTAAATTTTTGTACCATTTAGCACCCATTCATTTGCCAACTAACCATGTGCTGACTTGTGACTTTTTCCTTTACTATTTTTAAACAATGATTTACTTGTTTCCTCTTGGTGAATATTTAACATTTATATTTAATCATTTATATTCATTTGCAAGTTCTTTGAAATCAGGGTCTATATATTCAAATATTATTCTTATTTGAATAAGAGGGGAGGAAAGTGGATGGAAAAAATAGTAACCTCTACCTGTATTGGGACTCTCAACTCTTGCAAACCCATGAAGCCAAAGAAAGGTGCCCATTTTTAGAGGACAAGTGGTATGGTATAGCATGGTTATTATTATTACTATTATCTTGGAGTAACCACCAGTGGCTTAGCAGTCACATCCTGTTAAATATATCTTTCTGGGGAAGCTAAGGGAGAGTGAATTTTAAAAGTGCAAGAAAAGAAAGGGGTCAGTAAGTTAGAGTAGAGGGGCCCGATGAGGAGCAGGGCCTGAAGCTGGCCTAGGCAACAGGATGCAGGCCCAGGGAATAGCTGGTCCAGTGAACAAGCAGAAAAGAGGTCTAGGTGAGCATCAAAGATAAGAATGGGGACAAAATCTGCTCTCTACACAGTGATATAACCTGGACCAACTTAGATTAAAGAACCAGAGACAAAGCAGATCCTGTATATCTGCGTTACAGAAACAAGTTCAGGGCTTCAAGCAAGCTACCTCTCCACATCTACAGAGCTTTTATGCTTTAGTTGAGGATAAAATCTGTTCTAGAATATTAGATCTCTCAGTGTAGCTACCATTCAGGCTACTAAGAAAAGTCCCTTTTGATCTTGCTATTTTGTTTTCTTCTGTACTTCCTGGCATCCTTGCCCTTCCTTAAGGTCCTGGAATGGTCCTATCTCATTCTCATCAACTCCACCTTCCACTACTCTGTCTTTTATTCATGTGCTCAGCCTTATCTGAATGCTCCTTCCTGTCTCTTCTGCATTCAGGCTGCCAATGTGAATTCTCTACTGTGGAGAACCACATTCTCAGGCCTGAGATGTACTGTGAGGCTCCCAGTTTCTGGCTGTCTTAGCATGTGTTTGCAATATCAGTGCCTGGAGTGGCAATAAAGCCCTATTCACAGAAGATGCTATGTCAGACTCCCACACTGACTTCTATTATTCCAAACCTTTGGGTTATTCTAAAGAGCTTTATCTGTCGCTCCCACTTTCCCCAGCATTAGGCCTGTGCCCATTTCTCCTGGCTATTTGTTTAAGTAGAGTGTACCTGTTTGGTTTGTTTGAACAGGAATTAAGAAGTCCTGTTGATGGTAGCTTACGGGGTTACTCAAGGTCTGTACAGACTTGCTATTTCTCAGATTATTTATACAATTTATTTGTCTACATTCTCTTACTGCTGTATCTCTAAAATCCATCTTAATGCAATACAGCCTTTAGTGCCAAACCAATTTTTTTCTAATACATGTTTTCCCTAAAGCCCCAATACCTTCATTCCTTTGTCCTGATTTATTGCTGCTGCCTAACCACAGCTACAAGGCAGAAAAAATAATAATAATAAAAATTTTAAAATCCTAGTAACAAGCACATCAGGATTAACATACTAGGTCTGTTAAAACACCCAACAATGAATTAACTCATCTTTAATTTATTAGCTTGATTCTGATATAAATTCCAAATGAAAAGTAAAAGGTTGTGTAGATTAATATTAAAGTTGCAAAACAAACCCCTGAAAAAATAGGAAATGTTAAGCAAAGGGAACTATGCCATCTTTAATTCATTGCTCTGTTCCTAAGCAATTCCATGCATGCAGGATGCAGGCTCAGGGCTGTTTTTTTTTTTTTTTTAAAGACCCTGCCATACCCAAACCATCGATGTAAGGTATAAACAGCACAGCATATTACTCCAAACTTTAAAGCCTAACTCACAGGTATTCTGTGTGACAATGGCATAAACAACATTTCATTATGACCTTTCATTAAGTATCACCTGCTTCTGTACATTCTACACAGATAGGTCTATCGTTCTAGAGGCAAAACTTGCAGGTCAAGTACTAGATCAATCCCCAAGCAGCCTCAGAATGTATTAACAGACCTCCATAGTATTCAATCTGCAGCCATAGATTAAGCACTGTGGAGATGAGGAATCAAACCAACAACTGGGGGTGGGGGGAGGGGAACTTTCCGTCCCCATTCTCGGTTCTTTTGGCTCCTCTAATGATTAAATCTGCATGAGACAGATTAACAAGAGGAAATAACCAAATTTAATTACATACATATGTATGGAAACCCCACATCCGTGCGAGATTCAGAGACAGGGAAAATGAGGTCTATATGAATTCTGGGCTAAGGAAGAGGTAAGGCACCTTGGGCCTCAGAGAGGGGGCAGGTCCTTCATAGGATGACAATAAGAGCAGATGTTCAGTAATTGGAAGTTTGCCCTGCCCTATAGATAGGTCACAAAATCTTATTTCCTGTGATAACTCTTATTATGGGCAAGGCCCCTAATTTAAATTCTTTAAGAGAGAGGTAAAAGTTTCTCATGAGCCCTCTCAACTACCTTCAGCTCAAAATAATTCACATGTCAAACTGACATATCTTGGGGAGGCCTATACTGAAACACTTCAAATCTTAGAATGAAAAGAACATCAGTGTCAAGGGACTTGGGTTTTCGTTAAACTTTTATTATTCAGTAAAATCTTATTTATTTAACCTGATTGGGAAGGGCAGCCTGAATTTATAAGATGGACACAAGACAACTTCTAAATAATGGAAGTGATTTTTTGCTTTCCAGCATGAACAGTTGCTCTCAGCATTACCAAATTGTGGTTTCTGTGCCTCCTGCTGGGACTGATAAGAAAAAGTGAAATTGGCATGTTAATTCTACAAACAATTTAGTTAATTTTTATAAACAACTTAGTTAATCATTAGCTTAAACATTTTCCTTTCAGTATTTACATCAGCCGGTCTCAACAGGACACACTGATGTGTTGCAAGTAACTGAATACGTATTATAGTAAAAGTATCAAAGTTTGAAAATGATTTACTTTTTAAAATAAACCAGAGACGATTTAAGATTACCATAATAATCTCATGGCCATGTGTTTGCATTTCAATATGCTTTTTGGAGAGAAAAGCAGAGGTATAAACAGCACAGAGATAAAGCCAGGAGCCACACACGGGGCTGTGTTGTTTATGCAACAATATTATTCTATGTCAGGGGGAAAAAAAACAGAACTATTGCTTAACATTATCAGGTTTCTTAACTAACCCTTATACCATAAAGAGTTAGAACTGAACCTGGCTCACTTACCAGTCACTGGTTAGAATTAATTAGGTTTTACTTACTGTCTAAACCTACATGTAGCAAAGAATTTGAACCTTGGAGATTTGCCCACCACTAGCAAGTTATTGTGTTGTCGGGAAATGAGGTGTCATACGGAAGAAGAGTATAATCTGGAGAAATGGTGGGATCCCTGCTAAGCCTTAAGGGTGGCATCACCTCGGTGAGGTCACCTCAGGCCAGCCTTAGTCTTGCAGGTTGAGAAACTCAACTTTCCTAGGGCTCTATCGTTTCATTCATCAGACTGAGACCACTGGTGTAGGATGCTCAATTGTCAAGAGATTGCAATATAGTGTTATTCACTTACAGATATATAAAAAGTTTAACTACCACTGTCATGGGTAATTGAGAGTTGGCTAAGTAAATATGGACCACCCTTGAGGACCATAAAAAGCACCATGACATCACATCTCCCCTGACTTTTATTTATTTATTTTAAAAGTATTTTTATTGATTTCAGAGAGGAAGGGAGAGGGAGAGAGAGATAGAAACATCCATGATGAAAGAGAATCACTGATTGGCTGCCTCCTGCACATTCCCTACTGGGGATCAAGCCCACAGCCTGGGTATGTGCCCTGACCAGAAATCAAACTTTGACCTCCTGGTTCATAGGTTGATGTTCAACCACTGAGCCATACCAGCTGGACTCCCCTGACCTTTAGACATGAATATATTTAGGCCATTCCAGAAGGACATGTATTTATGTCTGATTTCTAAAGGGTATCACTCTGATTTTTACAGTCCTCACCATTGGGAAATAATTTTTAAAAATATATATTTTTATTGATTTCAGGGAGGAAGGGAGGAGAGAAACATCAATGATGAGAGAGAACCATTGATCGGCTGCCTCCTGCACGCCCCCTACTGGGGATCGAGCCAGCAACCTGGGCATGTGCCCTTGACCAGGAATTGAACTGTGACCGCGAGTCAAGGCTCAACCTGAGTCATACCAACAAAGCAGAAAATACCCTTCAACTCATAAACTATAGACTATAGACTAAGACCCACTCATACAGCTGCACTTGTTTAAGTTCAGAAAAAGGCGCTCATGGCATCTCTCTTGGCAATCTGGACTGTAGCTCTTGGAAGAGAGCAAAATGCACTTTTCTTGGTGCCATTGTCCTGTGTTAGGGCACATAGTGATGAGAAAATGCATCTTCATAAGGGCGCCCATTCTAATTAGAAACGGCTTCTTCATAAAACTTGCACATTCTATGGCCCTGAGCTTTGCCTAAAGCAATTGAAGTGTCCTTGCCAATCAAAACTGTTTCTCCTTCAACACTCAGCAGAGCTATATGTAGAAAGATTTCTTTAAAAGCTTTCAGCCTGCTCAGCTAAGAGCAGTGTTTTTAGTCTTGCTACACTAGTGTGCTGGTTCCTTTTATCATTCAGACCATCTGTGATGAAGTCTATTTTGTTAACTCAGAAAACCTCAATTTCTGTAAGACTTTAAGATGAGGCATTAACATATTTTTATGCATTGTGCTACCATTGTGGTTCTGGAGACTTCTCATTTCTGTTATTAAAAAGAAAAACCCTGCCATCTAAGCATCTCATAAGAAACTATTTTTACATTTATAATCTTTAAAGATGCTTATGGAAAGAAGTGCTTTGAACTCTTTCAGTAAGATTTAGCTCAGCCTAAAGCTTAACAATAATGTAATTGGAGTGAGGGTGTCTGATCCTACCTGTCAGAGATGCTGCAGAAAGATACATAAATCACAGTCAGAATCTCATCTGAGACCAGTTTAAAAATTAATGTGGCTAAAAGTAATTCCTGTGTGATCTGGTTCCTTAATACCACAGTATACCCTGAATAGTAAGAGTTCAGAGCTGGAATGCGCCTTAAAACTCACTTTATCCAACCCCTTTGCCCTACAGATGAGCAAACTGAGGCCACACATTTGGACTGGAAAGCACACTCTTTCTACCATCCTCTAGTCAGAGTGTGCTTTCTAGAACCAGTAGCATCACCTGATCATCTGGTAGAAAAGCAGGATCTCAGGCATCACACCAGACCAATTGCATCAGAATCTCCATTTTTACCAGATCTCCACATGGTCCATAAGCACATTAAAGTTTGAGAAACACTGCTCCATGCCACATTGTTTCCCAAGAACCATGTGGCAATACTTTGGAATCAGGTACATCCAGATTTAAAATCCAGATTTTTTTCATTAACCAACAAAGTAACCTTGAGCAATTTACTTAACTTCTGGTTCTCAGTTTCCTCAATAGTTAAATGTAGGGGAAATACAACCTACACTGGAAGGTCACCATGGAGTTTAAAAGAAATAATGTTTGCATAGTTCCTAGTCAAGTGCCTGACCATAGACCTTTAATAAATGCAAACTACTACTACTACTACTACTACTACTACTACTACTACTACTACTACTACTACTGCTCTTGCTACTACAGCTATTACAACTGCTGCTGCTACTACTATTAACAGTAATGCTGCTGCTCCTACTATTATTGCTATGCGGCTTCTACTAGCACTAATGCTGCTTCTGCTGTTACTACTACTATTGCTACTATTACTATTCTTTTTTTAAAATAAATCTTTATTGTTCAGATCATTACAATTGTTCCTCTTTTTCCCCCCATAGCTCCCCTCCACCTGGTTCCCACCCCACCCTCTGCCCTTACCCCCCCTCACTGTCCTCATCCATAGGTGTATGATTTTTGTCCAGTCTCTTCCCACACCCCCCACACCCCCGTCCCCCCCAAGAATTGTCAGTCCACTCCCTTTCTATGCCCCTGATTCTATTATATTCACCAGTTTATTCTGTTCATCAGATGTTTCACTTGATTTTTAGATTCACTTGTTGATAGACATGTATTTGTTGTTCATAATTTTTATCTTTACCTTTTTCTTCTTCTTCCTCTTCTTAAAGAATACCTTTCAGCATTTCATATAATACTGGTTTGGTGGTGATGAACTCCTTTAGCTTTTTCTTATCTGTGAAGCTCTTTATCTGCCCTTCAATTCTGAATGGTAGCTTTCCTGGGTAGAGTAATCTTGGTTGTAGATTCTTGCTATTCATCACTTTGAATATTTCTTGCCACTCCCATCTGGCCTGCATAGTTTCTGTTGAGAAATCAGCTGATAATCATATAGATGCTCCCTTGTAGGTAATTAACTGTTTTTCTCTTGCTGCTTTTAATATTCTCTCTTTGTCTTTTGCTCTTGGCATTTTAATTATGATGTGTCTTGGTGTGGTCCTCTTTGGATTCCTTTTGTTTGGGGTTCTGTGTGCTTCCTGGACTTGTAAGTCTATTTCTTTCACCAGGTTGGGGAAATTTTCAGTCATTATTTCTTCAAATAGGTTTTCAGTATCTTGCTCGCTCTCTTCTTCTGGCACCCCCATAATTCTGATGTTGGTACGCTTGAGGTTGTCCCAGAGGCTCCTTACACTATCTTCATATTTTTTGGATTCTTTTTTCTTTTTGCTTTTCTGGTTGGTTTTTTGCTTCTTTGTATTTCAAATCTTTGACTTGATTCTTGTGATTCTCTAGTCTGCTGTTGGATCTCTGTATATTATTTTTTATTTCAGTCAGTGTATGCTTAATTTCTAGTTGGTCCTTTTTCATATCCTTGAGGGTCTCACTAAATTTATCGGCCTTTTCTAGGAAATTCTTGAAAAACCTTATAACCATGGTTTTGAACTCTATATCCAGTCATTTGCATTCCTCCATTTCTTTTGTTTGTGACCTGTTTCTTTGTCTCCGCACTTTGGCTGCTTCCCTGAGTTGATAGAGTGGCTTTGTGTGCTAGGTGTCCTATAGGGCCCAGTGGCTCAGCCTCCCCAGTTACCTAAGGTAGACACTCTTGGTGTACCCCTTTGTGGGCTGTGTGCACAGTCTTGTTGTAGTTAAGCCTTGATTGTTGTTGGTATCACTGGGGAGAATTGACCTCCAGGCCAATTGGCTGTGAGGATCAGCTGTGTCTACGATGGGAGAACTTCTGTGCTGGAGACACCCTTATGAGACAAGACTTGCTTCAGTGGGGCTTTGGTGCTCACCTAGTCTGCCCCCTGAGTGTGTCCCTTATGGATCTAAGGAGTTGTAATCTGGATGGTCCCACTCTGACCCCTGGGTACACTGGCTCTTGGATCTCCAAGGAGGTGCTAATTTAGCCTCTGCCTGAGGCCACCCAGCAGGAGCTATGGAGAGATCTGCAGATTCCTCTTCTTTAATTGGGTTTTGGAGGTGCCCAGATGAGGCCCAGCTGTGAAGCAATGCAAGCTGCTGCAGAGCCTTGGGCCTTCTTTTGGATGTTCTGGGTCTCACTGACTCAGCTGCAGTTTGTTAGGTAAGTTTAAAATTCAAAGGACCAGGCCATTCATATGCAAAAGCCTCTGCACACAGCTTGGATGGGGCTGAATCTCAGTCAGAACAATCAGCAATGGCTTCGTGGGGCGGGATCTCAGGGCAGAGCAAACAGCAATGGCTTCCTGTCAGCCCTGCCCTAAGAGGCCCCTGGTTCTCAGTGTCCCGTGGTAATCTCTGCAAGCACCTCTGAGAGAAAGCCGCCCTCAAGTTTTGCCTGATGCCAGACAGTCCAGTTTCTCCCCGTATGAGTCTGGGTCCCCAGAGTCTCGCCCGGAACTGGAGTTCAAAGCAGTTGGGACCTTTTGTCTCCCTCCTGATTGAGAAAGCCAGCCACATACTCAGTTGCCAGCCCGCTCTGTGCACACGCGCCTCTGTACCTCTGCCTTCCACAGCACCTAAAAGTCTCAGTGTGCTTTTCTCTTTCCTTCTAGTTGTAGAATTTCCACTCAGCCAGCCTTCCTGTGGTTCTGGATGATGTCCGTTTTGTCTTTTAGTTGTAGTTTTGAAATTGTTGTGTGAGGCAGCAGTTCAGGTGTTTACCTATGCTGCCATCTTGGTTTCTCACTATTACTATTCTTGTTGCTACTACCATTGCTGCTCCTGCAGCTAAAACTACAGCTGCTGCTACTACTGCTATTACTACTGCTGCTCCTGCTGCTGCTTCTGCTGCCACCACCACCACCATGAGTATTCATATCTCAGAGAGGAAAAGTAGCCTGTCATATATTGACCAGTGACCAGAGTGAAACTGGAGCCCAGGTCTCCTGACTCATTCCAGTCCAGTTTTCCCTGTACCTCCTCATTTCCCTTCTCTCTCTTTAAAAACAAAATATTTTTATTGACTTCAAAGAGGAAGGGAAAGGGGGAGAGAGAGAGGTAGAAATAGCAATGATAAGAATCATTGACTGGCTGCCTCCTGCACACCTCCTACTACTGGGGATCCAGCCTGCAACCTGGGCATGTGCCCTGACTGGGAATCGAACCGTGACCTCCTGGTTCACTGAGCCACACTAGCCGGGTTTCCCTTTTCTTTTCAGTATAGCTAAATGCTCCAGTAAACCTCCTTATATAAGACGACTTTAATTCGTGGAGTAGAATGTAGAAACAGGAGACTGCTTTTTAAGGTTTCCATTTAAAACTCCTGGGATACTAAAACCAATTTACCCAATTATGTGTCTTCTCAAGCTCATAGCTTCAGCTCGGTCCAAATTTCTTCTAGGTGCAGCTTCTGTTTCCTTCAACTATGGAATATGGCCTTTCTCTAATTTTGCTTCTGGCCTCAAAAATATTTTCCATGGAAAGTTTTCCTGGATCTGGTAGTACAGTTATTTTCTTAGAAAACAGGACATGTGTTAAATTACAGGGTGACCTTGATTTTTTTAAGATTTTTTTTTGGTATTTCAGTCTTAGTCCTTTCCGCATTTTTCAGTGTACCCACCTCTCCAGGTATGTAATTGCACTTTGAATTATTGTAAATCATAGTATAAAAACAGGACTTTGCCATTTTGAAAACTGAAATAGATGTTGACTTCTTTTTTTGAGGTCCCAGAATGACGTCTTGTTCCTGTTCTTAGACCTGAATACATGTGGCTTGAGAACACTGACTAAAATGTTAACCTCTCAGCCTCAGATACACTGGATTACAAACTGTCATAAATCCTCTGGTGGGTGGAATAGCATATTTATGTAGAAAGTATCCAACTATACCAACAGGATCTGTAAAAGCACTTTGCAACTATTGATACCTATCAGGTATTCTTCTCCCACTTAATTAAGGAAGTGGAAACAGAAAAACAAGATTATACAGTAAAGCTAGTTTCAGGCCTGCCCCACTGTAGAAGGTAATGCAACTCGACACTTTATAAGAAGTTACATGCCCTAATTTGGATGGACACCAGGAGAGCTGTGCATCTGACCCCATGTGTTGGCTCTTTATACCAGTGGAAGAGTTCTGGGGTGAATCAGAAACCTTTGAACAAGCCCCGGGAGTACTGATGTATGTCATTCATATCCAAAATATGTAAGGAACTCATACAACTCAATAGCAAAACATAAGCAGAAGAAATTTTAAATGGGTAAAGGACTTTAATAGGCATCTTTCCAAAGAAGACATAAAAATGGCCAACAGGACATGAAAAGATGCTCAACATTGCTTATCATCAGGAAAATGCAAGTCAAAACCTCACACCTGTTAGAATGGTTATTATCAAAAGTCAAAAGATGACAAGTGTTGGCAAGGGAACTATTGATGGGAATATAACTTGCTACAGTCATTATGGAAAACAGTATGGAAGTTCCTCAAAAAATGAAAAATAGAACTACCATATGATCCAGCAATCCAATTCCTGGGTATACTAGTATATCCAAAGGAAATGAAAACAGGATATCAAAGAGATATTTGCACTTTCATGTTCACTACAGCATTATTCACAACTAGAGGCCTGGTGCACGGATTTGTGCACCGATGGGGTCCCTCAGCCTGGCCTCTTGCAATCCAGGACCTCTTAGGGGATGTTGGCCGGGCCTGTGGGGATCGGGCCAAAACCAGCAGTCTGACATCTCCCAAGGGATGTACTAGTGTGCAAGCAGCAAGCCGCCAGGGAGGAGCCTGAGCCCATGCTGAGTGCTGCGCTGCTGCCACTCATCCTGGCCCTGCTGCACTGCTGTGGAGGCGAGAGAGGCATGTGCCGCCACAGCAGCGCTCGCCAGCCATGAGCCTGTGTCTGGTGGCCATCGGTCAGCTGAGTGGTACTCCCACTGTGGGAGCACACTGACCACCAAGGGGCAGCTCCTGTGTTGAGTGTCTGCCCTCTGGTGGTCAGTGCATGTCATAGCAACTGGTTGACCGGTCGTTCAGTCATTCAGTCGCTTAGGCTTTTATATATATAGATATATCTCAGAGCATTGTATGTAATTTGCCCAAGTTTACACAGCAAATAAATGGCAGGGTCAGAACCCAGGTGCTGTGGGTCTAACCTCTGTTATTATTTACTACTAGTGACCCGGTGCACGAAATTTGTGCACATTAAAAGGGGATTAATTAGAGGAAATAATTTAATATTGCTATTTGCCCTTTCTCTATAAGGGAAGTAAGTGTCAGAGATGAAAGAAAATTAGTAAAATGTATATGAAAACCTTCCTCCTGTCAGAGTCTGGGGCACACCACGGGACCCAGAGTCAAGTCCCTGTCCACCCACATGCACCTCAAAATCGCGTGAGACCCAGACCCGGCCCCCCATTGGGCTAGACCCAGACCCAGCCAGTCCCACCCTTGTCAAGCTCTGCTGGGCAGGGGGCGTAGCCTCAGGTCCCCTGGCCTGCTGCTGGGGTGAGGAGCACAGCAGAAGTCCCCTGTCAAGCCCCACCTGGTGGAGGGCACAGCCTGAGGTCTCCCGACCTGGCGCTGGGGTGGGGGAGCAGCCTGAGGTCCCCTAGCCCAGCACCAGGACAGGAAGCGCATCTTGAGGTCCCCCATCAAGCCCCGCTGGGTGGGGGGGGGGCATGGCCTGAGGTCCCCTGTCAAGCCTCATGGGGGCGGGGGAAGGCGTAGCCTCAGGTCCCTGCTGATTGCTTGTTAAAGCTCCTTATGGGAACTTGGCTTCAGCTGTGAGTGCAGCCATCTTTGTGATGGAGTGATGGTCAATTAGCATATTCCCTCTTTATTAGATAGGATGCTATATCATAAGATTATTATGCTGCAGTTTTCTTTATACTTAACTAGTAGATAAACTTGTTATTTTGTAGTAGTTATGAATCAAAATGGTGAGTTCAATACTTGAATGTGCCAATTATTGAGGCTCTGCATATACAATATATAAGCTAAAGACGAAATTTTTAATTTCAAAGTCTTGAATTAATTATTAGCTAACCTGAGTCACAAGACTATGATAGTTTTGCCTTTCAGGGTTACGTGTTATATAAACTACAAATATAAAAAGCAAGCTAAGCATTATTTCAAAAAATTTCCTAAAGTTGCAATACAAGGGACCAGGTACAATACTAGGGTTTAGTAAGAGAGAATTTAAAAGAGACTAGGAACAAGTTATTTGCCTATTGAACACCTGGATGCTTGCTTTCCATTTTGCTATTTGCATGAAAATCTTCCCCCTAAGTCAGGGTTTATTATAGGTTGGACAAGTTTACAATAGTCAACCATAAACTCAGGAATCAAAATCTCCCAGTGCACATAAGAAACAAACCCCCTCCCTAATCTGTAGCCAGAGCGCTCCTGGGCCCTGGGACCACCGCATCGTGCCAGCTACTCCAGCACAGACCCAGGAGTGTTGCCATGGCGGCAAGGACCCAACTGCGGGGGCTGGTTTCAATAACCGGCAGCTGCTCACTTCAGAAAAAGCGGGACGACAGCCCAGTTCTGAATGAGCGGTTTTTTTTCTCTGGGCTTTGACCTGACCTGAATATTGTTTTCTCATTGAATTTCCTTTTATTTATTTATTTTTAGATATCAACTTTCCTTGAACTTTCCTTTTCATTTGTGTTGCTGTTGGCAGGACTGTAGACTTCTCTTTTCTTCTGTAGAAAATGTGCTGTGTTTTTTTTCTTTAACAGTTCCTGAGTTTCCCCTGTACCTCCGTATCTACCCCTCCAACACACACACACACACACACACACACACATTTTACACACAGACACATACACACATACACTCCACTTTGCCTCATTTTGTAAAGACCCAGAACAAGGGACGTAGGGAGAGGTAGAAAGGGGTACAGGGGGGATAAATGGTAATGGAATGAGACTTGACTTGAGGTGGTGAGCACAATACAATATACAGATGATGTACTGTAGAATTGTGTTCCTGAAACCTATATAATTTTATTAACCAATGTCACCCCAATAAATTCAATTAAAAAAAAAGGCCCAGAACAAGTCCACGGAATTAATTTACTCTAAGAAGTTTGAAGGCCAAGATAGCCGCCCCCCACACTTCCCCCCTACCCCCCCCCCCAAAAAAAAACAACACACCACACACACAAACACAAAAAACAACCCTCCATGATTCATCCATCCACTGGCACATTTTTTTTGCCCTGTGAAAATCTGGAGTTGGAATAGAAAATATGACTCTTACATTATTCTGGACATAATTAGAGAATCTATGTTTAATCCTAAACATATTCTCAATTCACAACCCGTTTTTTTCCCCCCTCTCTCTCTCTCTGTTTATGTGTTGGCAAAATGAAAAGAATATAAAAATATAAACACTATTATTATGACTTCTGACCTCTCACAGGGATTGCAGAAAAGCTATTCTTAATGTAAGACAACAGCTGTACTATATTTGAGGTTACTTGTGCCCCCTCCAAGTCTTAAGGAGTTTAGCATAATTTGGAAATGAGGCTTATACTGCTGTTGAACTTTTTAAAAATAAATTTGAAACAATCTGTATACAAGTTGTTACTAAAGACTGTCAGAGAAAAATGTTTGTGGACATGGTTTCCAAAAGGCTGACAGAATCCAGAACTTGCTTGGTATTCAAAGGAGAGCTCATCCAACATTATCCTGCACAGTGTATAATTACTTGCATGTTGGGAGCCAAAACAGGGAATGCATTCCTGTGAATATGTTTATACTGAAGAGTTTGAGAAGCAAAACAATTCAGCAAGCATTCTTCAATCCCAGCATCTGGGAATAATTAATTTGCTTGCTATGGTTTATAGTATGAAGTTGAGAAAGTTGTCTGCATCTCTGAATTGAAACCATTTGCCGTAGTTAAAGCTTTCTGCTTTAAGGTTTAACACAGTAGCTAATTTTAGTAAATCTGTTTATTTTTAATCTGAAAATGCTGTGACAAGGAAGAACCTTCTGCTTGTGATTTCTTGATCATTTTCTTTTCTGTCTTATTCCCCATATGTTCAGGAAGCAGCACTCACACACCTCCTGCTCCCTTCTTCCTGGCAGTGTAATGCTATAGAGGCAGAGAGCTCTCAGAAGTGAGGCAGGCCCTGGAAAGGTAGTAGGGTTTTTACATATTATTTTCAGTAAACACATACCTAAGCTCTGAAGAGTTCTCTGGAATATAGAATGTATATTTGTTCCATTTTACAAATCTTAGGCTAGGACACTGGAGATTGTCATGTGAGTCTCTCAATCTATGAACATAATGAAAGTATTGTGACAAGTTCTGATGGTTTGTGATAGGTGCTACAGCCCCTTAATTGTGACTTTTAGGAAGGAAATACCATGTATACCTGTAATGTCCTCTCTATCCAACCTAATAATTCCACATATTACAGGAGACTTATCAGTCCCTGGGACTTCTCCAATTTCTCTCTAAGCGTGCTGGAATGAAACACAAGTGTTATTCTGACCTTAGTTTAATTCTGGATTTCAAAATAAGGTCAAGTGTCTTATTTTTGTTGACTGGGTGCTCCAAGCGTTTAACAGCGTTAAAGGTTTTCTATATCACTTTCGAATGCTCATATTTTACAACCTATTTGCTTTTGAATCCCGGTGAGAAACAAACAGAGGAACTTCCTAAATAGAGCCAGGTTTTCATTCCTCCCCAGCCCCACTCTTTTCTCAGGGTTTATCGCCACAGTTGGACAACTGTTTCAAATTGCTTGTGCCCTATATTTCTGGTTTCACTGGACTAATTTTTTACAATGTCATTGTCCTTTGTGGTAAAAAATGATAACTTCTAGAAGGATTTCTGCTTATATGGGGGTTGTTCTCACAGAGTAACCAGCCTGAGGCCCAGGCTTCAAGCTGGCATGCTCACTGCTCCAGAGACAGAAGGAGCTGCTTTTGCTTTTTGCCTCTAGACTCTCAGTCTCTGTACAGTGTGACACCTTCCTGTATATTCCTTCAGGGATAGATGCAGGGTCTGGACTTTATTTAGTGAGTAAGTACTCTCAAGCCATAGCTCTCAAAAGCCAGTATATGGTCAAGACTGGATTGGTACTGGTTGGCCATGAGTTTTCCCAGATCAGTTTTCTGGTTAAAGAAAAGAGTAAGTTCCATGAGTACAGGGACCTTCCCTGTCATAGTTACTGTTGTATCTCATCACACAGAATTTCTAGTGCATATCACTTAATAAATATTTGGCCAATGAATGAATAAAAGGATGTATGAGGGAGGTGAGTTTTTCCTGAAGCTGGATATATTCATTTTCAGAACAAGAACTTCTGATACTATGTCCTTCTTACCTTTTTGCCTTTATAACAAGTTTATTTTGTAAAAATTATCATATAAAGTAAAAGTGTTAGTTGGGAGATTTCAGGCAAAAGGGAAATATTAAGCGACTTGATGTAAGTTCCCAAAATTCTTCCATAAAATTCAAAATCTGGAAATCACGGCCCCAAAGCATGTTCTTTCTTGCTGTTGCCTTGTCTCTTGTGATGTTATTCTTTTCTTCCTAAAGTTTTCGTCAGACAGGGTAACAACAACAAAAAAGTCTAACTATAGGAACCAAAGTGAAAAACATAGTTCACATTCAGAATTACCAACATTGATGAGCATCTGCTTTGTGTCAGGCCCAATGCTATGCATATTCATGTGCTATCCTGCTTAAGTCTTGAGGGCTATGCATTATTATTTCCCTTTTACAGAGGAGGTGACAAGAGAGCTAGATTTTGGGTGGTCCATAGTCTCCATATTAAAGGAGACCTAGAGGGCTAAGGAGGTCCAGGAGAGTCTGATGAAAGATGTGGACAGAATTGAGCCTTGCAGGTCAAGGGCAATTTGGTTGGGAAGAGAAGACATTGTGATAAGAGCAAAGATGAGAGGAAGATTAAGTATCATGTAGTTGGGAACAGAGTCCAGACTGACCTGAATGGAACACAGGCAGCAGACACGAAGACTGTAGATTCATAAGTTATTGGACAAGATCATCATTTAGCAGGTATGAAGCTTCAGAACTTGGTGTGTTCTGGAGCTTGCTCATTTCATAATCAATACCCTGAAAGAAATATTTGTCTCTTTAAATTTGTTTGTTGGCTTCACATGATTTTCCTTGAACAGATGATTGTGCTCTTAACTACTGGGCATATTTTCCCATAAAAATGATTCTCTTCAGCCCAGCTGGTGTGGCTCAGTGGTTGAGTGTCAACCTATGAAATGGAAGGTGAGGGTTAGATTCCCAGCAAGGGCATATGCCAAGGTTGCAGACTCGATCTCCAGTATGGGGCATGCAGGAGGCAGCTGATCAATGATTCTCTTTCATCATTGATGTTTCTCTCTTCCTCTCCCTTCCTCTCTGAAAACAATAAAAATATATTTAAAAAAACAAAATATTCTCTTCAGACCTTAGTATACAATCTTATGGGACTGTAAGCATAATCAGTCAATAGCCCTGTTGCTGAGTATACAGTGCAGTTTTAGTTTTCTATAAGAGCCCAGACTATTGAGTTAGAAGTTTCCAAGAGGAGCAGAAGCTCAGCCTATTATAAGTTTCCAGTCCATTAATGCATCCTTATGCTTGGTGTAAAAATTATATATGACATTAATCTTGTAAAGTCCTACTTTTTCCAACAGTGCTAGCCTGTGGATCTAAGGATACGTCCACCATTGTTAACTCTGAGTCATCTCATTTGAAGAGTGAAAAGCTGATGAAATTTTTATGGTACACATATGGCTTTATATATGTAAAGCTCCTAGTTCAATGACATGTGGTAGGTGTTTGATAAATTATAGCTACAGTGGATTCTTATTACTTGTGGATTGTGTGTTTGGGAATTCGTCACTTCCCTAAAATTTATATATAACCCTCGAATCAATGCTTGTGGCACTTTCATGGTCATTTATGGGTATGGGCAGAACAGTGAAAAATGTGAGTCAGCTGATAGACACATTCCCAGCGGAGGTTGAACAAGGCGATGCTCTGCCCTCTCATTTCAGCTCCTAAGCTGTAAACAAGTGGTCTATTTAGTGCCACATTTTTCACATTTTTTTTGCTGTTTGTTGGTGATTTTGCTTTTTAAAAGAACTCCCAAATGTCATGCTGAAGTGCTTTCCAGTTTTCCTAAGTACAAGAAACACACGAAAATACGATTGTTCAATAAGCTTTGTTCAAGCCTAGGTTACAGTGTTGTTGACCATGAGTTCAATGTTAATGACTCTATAATATACATTAGATAAGGAAATAAGGTGTCTTTAAAAAGAACACATGTAAAACAAAGTTATGTATCGATTGGTTGATGAAAATCTGACCGCAGGCTCACATGAACCTAACCCTGTATTTTCCCTGGGAGCAGTGACTTTCCAGCATTTCCAGTGACTTTCTAGAACATAATAAACACAAATCGTGAAAATCTACTGCTTTTATCATTGTAGTAATTCAAGAAAGCCAAACTGTGTGGTTGCTGCCTAAGTCCAATCTATTAAGTGTGTCAATAATTTTAAGGTTATAGCAGATCTTAACTTCTCTCCTCTGCTTCAACCTTACCAAGACTCTCAAAGTGGTCCACATTCAATTCAATATCCCTTCAGTTCTTGAGCCAATCTTGCCTAAGGCAGATCATTAATAATCACTGCCTTAGGCTTACTATTTGTTAAGCTTGGCATGAAGTC
Organism: Corynorhinus townsendii; assembly: GCA_026230045.1. Taxonomy (NCBI): domain Eukaryota; kingdom Metazoa; phylum Chordata; class Mammalia; order Chiroptera; family Vespertilionidae; genus Corynorhinus; species Corynorhinus townsendii. The sequence continues at coordinate 131,726,337 of JAPDVU010000007.1, read as the reverse complement.
AGACTCCTACCCCCTACTACTCCTGCCAGACCTGAATGCCCATTAGAGTGATCTCAGGTTGAATCCTCAAGTCTATTTTACAGCCCATCATCCTGGAATCCTGAGTCCAAGGTTGAGCCCTGAGTGTCCACCTCACCACTGAATCTCATTACCTCCGCATTTCCTATAACTGAGCATCGATCATGTGGCAGACATCCACCCCATCAGGTTTTTACTCTCACGGGATAGAAAGACCCATGTAATGTAGTCAGTGATGTGTGGATGATGATGTTGTGGGGGTATGGAAGAGGGATGTTAAATCCAGCAGGAAGTCTTCCCTTGCCCACGGTCCAAACTCTCATGCAGGACAGTTCCTCCAAATCCCATCTTGAGTCCCTCTCATCTCACAGGCCATTGCCTAGTCCTTGCTCCCTGGCCTCCCTGCCAACTCAAAGAGCTATTGTCCCAGCTTGTCTCAGGCCAAACCTTTAGGAATTCAAGAAGGTCAATATAACCATTAGTCTTACATGTTTTTCTGAGAAAATATTTACTACCAATAAGGATGAAATTTCTCTGAGGTCATGGAGAGTTAGATAGCATTATGCAGGTACCAGAATAATAGGCAATCCATGGAGAGGTCACTTTATGCCCAGCTGGACATGGAATTCCACATCCAGAATCCATAGCTGATATCACAGGAGACCAGACCTGGGGAAGAAAGATTGGTTAGGGAACTCACAGAGACTTCAAGAAATAGGTCAGAGCTGCCATCCTCATCCCCACTGTGCCAGGAAGAGAATACAAATCCAAAATGGAGTCCATAAGGTATACAGATCCAATGTCACTGTAGGAATCGAGATTTGGGGCCCAGGGAAGTGGAATAACAGCATGGCTTCAGGAACACTGAGAGTCAGGGTCAGATTGCAGGATCATATTGCCCCAGGAGTTCTGGTCTAAGCTAAAATAGAATCTTGCAACTCCGCATCTGCCTCCTGGAGGCTGGCAGAAACAACGCAGCAGGCCAGGAGAACCCTGCTATGCCACTTGGGCCGAGCAAGCCATTTCCAGTGCAGATTAAACTTTGAGACCCAGGCATAAGGGGATCAGGTAGGCAGTTTGGCTGCCCCAGATGCCCCTCCAGGGCAACCTTACCTGACAAAACCCCTGAAGCCTTTTAGCTGCCTGGGACTAGAAATTCACTGAAAAAACTGGGATAGGGATAGGGGTAGGGGTAGGGATAGGGATAGGGGTAGGGGTATGGGTAGGGATAGGGGTAGGGGTAGGGGTAGGGATAGGGACAGGGATAGGGGTCGGAGTAGGGATAGGGATAGGGGTAGGGGTAGGGATAGGGGTAGGGGTAGGGATAGGGATAGGGGTAGGGGTAGGGATAGGGATAGGGGTAGGGACAGGGACAGGGACAGGGACAGGGGTAGGGGTAGGGACAGGGACAGGGACAGGGATGGGGGTAGGGGTGAAGATAGGGATAGGGATAGGGATAGGGATAGGGGTGGGGTAGGGGTAGAGATAGGGATAGGGGTAGGGGTAGGGGTGGGGTAGGGGTAGAGATAGGGATAGGGATAGGGATAGGGGTAGGGGTAGGGGTGGGGTAGGGGTAGGGATAGGGATAGGAATAGGGATAGGGATAGGGGTATGGACAGGGGTAGGGGTGGGATAGGGATAGGGATAGGGATAGGGGTAGGAATAGGGATAGGGGTAGGGGTAGGGACAGGGGTAGGGGTGGGGTAGGGGTAGGGATAGGGGTAGGGGTAGGGACAGGGGTAGGGATAGGGATAGGGATAGGGATAGGGGTAGGGATAGGGATAGGGGTAGGGGTAGGGGTAGGGACAGGGACAGGGACAGGGACAGGGGTAGGGGTAAGGATAGGGATAGGGATAGGGATAGGGATAGGGGTGGGGTAGGGGTAGGGGTAGAAATAGGGATAGGGGTAGGGGTGGGGTAGGGGTAGGGATAGGGATAGGAATAGGGATAGGGATAGGGATAGGGGTATGGACAGGGGTAGGGGTGGGATAGGGATAGGGGTAGGAATAGGGACAGGGGTAGGGGTAGGGACAGGGGTAGGGGTGGGGTAGGGGTAGGGGTAGGGATAGGGATAGGGGTAGGGGTAGGGACAGGGGTAGGGATAGGGATAGGGATAGGGATAGGGATAGGGTTAGGGATAGGGATAGGGATAGGGATAGGGATAGGGATAGGGTTAGGGATAGGGATAGGGATAGGACATGGACAAGAGCCAAGACAAGGCTCTATGATAACTGCCAAGGCTGACATCCTGTTGCTTGTTCTAAAAGATGAACATATCTACAAATTATCCCTAGGATGCTTAAGTTCACACTTCTGCTTAATGCAGTTTAAAAGAGGTAATACATATGCAAACACATTGTATAACTTAACACTGAGTGAATGCTGGGTATTGAGACTTTAAAATCCAGTCATGTAAAAGAGGCTTGATAGCCCCAATTTGTGGGCAAGTGCTATCTAATGACAAGTGTTTTATATACATTATTCCATTCAATCTTCCCCACAACCATAAAAGTAGGTACTATAGTATTATTTGTATTTTATAGATGGGGAAACCCAAGTTCACAGAGTATCTAATGCAGGCCACGCAGCTCATCTGTGAGCGGCATAGCCAGTGGTCAAGCCCATGTATGTGTTGATTCCAAAGACAGTGCTTCCTCAAAGACTGAACATACTGCCGTGTCTTTGTTTCATACATCTGGCTGATCTGTCTCTTCACTCGTTGTCTGCAAAAGTTAGTCCTGCAACTCCAGTCCTCGTCTCCTCTGTCAGCCAGAGAGCATGAAGGATCTTGAGGAGGGCCTGGTTCTGCAGGGCTCCTATACAACAAGGCCACAACCACCAAGCTCTGGGGCCTTATCTGGCTGCTCTTACATTCCTGCTAGCTGCCACAAAGCAGGACACATTCCTGACTGGGTGGAGGGGAGAATTCCTAGCATTCATTGCCATCTATCCTCCCTGGAGCTCCTACTCTCCAGTGGGATGGAGAGGAAAAAAACACCTTTTTAATGTTTGGAATTACTCTGAATTAAGTCCCACTCTCCAAGCCATAAGAAGCAGGGAAAAGGGAGGGAGGGTGAGTCAGAACCAGTGAGACATGTTCTTCGTATAACATGCTTCAGGATTATTGAATCAGAAACTCACGTTCTTCCTCCATAGTCTCTAGGGCCTGTAAGGTCCTTGCATTTGATCTTCATCGTTGAAAGGCGGTCTCTGTTGTTTGTCATTCTTAAGCATGATAGTTTCTAATATCAGTTATACTTTGTAAATAGGACAGTCCAGATATTTGGATGAATACTGCCTGTCTGCAACAATAGCACATGTTACTTTGATAAATAAATGTATACTTTACCATGTTTTATCATTTAGATGATCTCATTTGATCTTCACAAGAAATCTGGGAGGTTGTCGTTATTATTTCCGTTTCATCGAGGAGGAATCTATGCTGAGAAGTGAAGTAACTTGACTGCTGTCAAACAACTGTCAAGGCAGAAGTGTGTGTCCAGGTCTTCCGACTGCCCTCCACTATGTTTCACTCAAGGCCTCTCATTAGGCCATTACAGATGCTGCAAGGTGGAGTCTTCCCAGTTAGCGGGTAACATCTGATTCTCCTTCCTGGAGAGGGACTTCCGTCAAAGACTGGAGATTTAAAGGACCAGGCAGGGGAGCACCATAGAGCTGGCTAGGGTACAAGGTCAGAATGTCTTTGCAGCAGCAAAGTGTGAGACAGGAAGAGTGAACCAGTATTTTAAGAAGCTGAATCAAAAAACAAGTCAACCATCTAAGCAGTGATTTTCAAGGTATGGACTATAGCCAGCTGATAGGTCACAAGCATCCTCCTCATGTTCCACAAACTGATTCCAAAATACACATCTCTTCGTTGCATCTTAGCAAATGGCTTTTGATGCCCTAGATTTTCAGTGTGTGTGTATGAAGGTTACTTATTAATAACTGCTGAGTTGTTAAGAATGAAGTATTTGGTATTCATAAATAAAAATTTAGCACATGACTAGAGTTTACTGAGGTCTTAACTGAATATTCACCTGGCTTCCAGGCAACACTTGGCAATATTTACAAAGCTCCGATATAAATATGTATGGGGGTTCATAACGAGCCACCCGAGATGTGCCTCAGATTATTTTGATCCAAAGGCAACTTTAGCCACAGGCTCAAGAGAAACTTCTGCCTCTGCCTTAACTACCTCAAAGAACTTGAATTAGGGGGCATGGCAAACCTCTATTTACTAAACATCTGTACTTTTTATTGTCCTGTAATAGCCATTTGAAGCTCTCAAGGCACCTTATCTTATCCCTAGGTCAGATATACCCATGTTTCCTTTCTGTCTCTGAACCTCTCCTGCATTTGGGGCCTCTGGCTCTCTCATGTATGCAGAGTTCTCATACATGTGTATGTATTAAATTAAGTTACTTTTTTCTTGCTAACCTGTCTAATGTCTATTTTATTATTAGACCATTCAAAAGAACCTTAAGGGTAGAGGAAAGTTTCTTCCTCTCCTGCACAGGCATGGGTGGATTATTGAAGTGTCCTCCATTTGAGGGAAGATTGCTTTGTTATTAGTATCAATGCTGTATTGAGTTGGTTGTTTTTTCAAGGGTTACTATTCCAGCTTTTTAGTTATAAACTACCATTCATTCACCTCCATTGACATCTATTTTGTTTGAGATGGATTGTTTGATTAATTCTATAGTACGATAGTGATGTCTATACAGGTCAACACAATTTATGACCTCTCAGTTTGTTGATGTAAGAATGTCCAAACCTAAAAAACAAAACAAGAAGACAACAAAACATTCAAACCTGTAGGAAAAAAAAATTTTTTTTGTTGTTAATCCTTACCCTAGGATATTTTTTCCATTGATTTTTACAGATAGTGGGAGGGCAGGACGGAGGGGGAGAAAGAGACAGAGAGACAGAGAGACAGACGGACATTGGTGTGAGAGAGACACATCAATCAGTTGCCTCCCGCATGTATGAATGAACCTGCAACCCAGGTATGTGCCCTTGACCAGGAATTGGACCCACAACCCTTCTGTGTGCAGGCTGATGCTCCAACCACTGAGCAACACCAGCCTACGCCTGTAGAAAATTTTTATAAAAATTTATTTGAACCAAAAAGAGGATATACCTGAAAGCAAGATCTCAACAGGCTGAGATAGATGCTTTGGACAGTAACAGTTTGCAGTTTCTTTTTGTGCATTTGAGATTCAGGAGAGAATCTAAGAAAAATTACATGAAGGTAGGATTTATAAGATAGTTAAGATTATGTGCTCTCTTGAGGGTGGTTGCAGTTTATTTCAAAGGTATGTTTACCTAGATGCACAGAAACAATGAACAGGGCTTTCTTAAGGCAAAGATAAACTTTTTACTTAAAAAGTTATATGCCTAGGGGGTGACTATCCACCATAACCTGCCCAGTTAGGAATTTATGATCAGATCACACTGTGAAGTTACTTTCCATAGAACCCCTTTTTTCATCCACAAGCTTTCTATAACAAAGTGTTAAAACAAATATGGATTGCCACATACATAGGAACCACCCATACCAATATTTTTAAAGCTGGTAGTTACAAAATCCACACAAAATGTGTTTGCATAGTGATAGTTCATTGCTATCAGGTAATTCTTTAAAAAGCAGGAAAGGCTGGGGTATGTGTGTCTTGGAGCCTTTTGCCCCACCTAGGTGGCCCTCAGTCAAAAAACTTTGAGGTCTTAGCTGGTTTGGCTCAGTGGATAGAGTGTCGGTCTGTGTACTGAAGGGTTCCAGGTTCAATTCTGGTCAAGGGCACATGCCAGATCCCCAGTAGGAGGTGTGCAGGAGGCAGCAGATCAATGATTCTCTTTTCTAAAAAAAAAAAAATTTTTTTTTCAATGTTTGAGAATCACTGAACAGAGAGGGAGAATTTGAGTTCATTTTAGTGGGATAGAAAGAATCACAGAGACCAGAAGAGAGTGATCATTTTGAAGAAAGTCTAGGAGGTAGAAATTGGAGAGATTTCTGGTGCTAAAGAAATGATGCTTTCAGTGTCATTGGACGGGGAAGGAGCAGTTAATGGTGAACATGTCTTCAGGTACTCCATATGGTAGTCTAGTTTGTATACTGTGCAACGGTCCCTACCAGGGCTGTTGGGGTTGAATTCCAGTTGTCCTTCATTGACCATGAACCCTAGTGCTAGGGAAGTGGGACCTTTTTGTCATTTGTCTGCCTCAACAGAATGCCTTTTAATTAATGAATTAAAAGGCCCATATGTGGCTTCTGGTCAAAATGGCAGATAGTTAAATACTGTACTTGCCTTTGCCTGTGACAACATCAAAATTACAACTAAACTGCAAAACAACTATCATTGAGAACTACCTGAAGTCTAGGTGAACAAGAGCCCTGTAACTAAGGATATACAGAAGAAGCCACATTGAGACTAGTAGGAAGGATGGGGACTCAGAAGGAGCTGGCCTCACACCCACATGTGGTGGTTAAAAATCGGAAGGGATATCTCGACTGTGGAGGTCCCCATCATGGGGAGTGGAGGTCCCCACTGTGGAGAGTGAAGGGTCCCAGCCCCACACCAGGCCCCTCAGCCCAAGGTTCCAGGACTGGGAAGAAAAACCCCATTAATTTCTGGTTGTGAAAAGCAGTGGGAATTGTGGCTGAGTGAGACCAAGGGCTGCTGGAGTCCCAGGTGTTCCTCTTAAAGGGCCTGCATACTGACTTATTGATGGATTCACTTGCTCTGAGCTCAAAAGGTACCAGGGACATATGGGGGAAGAACTGAAATGTCATCTGAAATGTCATCTGCAATAAGAGATGCAGGAGGCAGCTGATCAATGATTCTCTCTCATCATTGATGTTTCTATCTCCCTCTCCCTCTCCCTTCCTCTCTGAAGTCAATAAAAAAAAAAAATATCCCTGACCGGTTTGGCTCAGTGGATAGAGTGTTGGCCTACGGACTGAAGGGTCCCAGGTTCGATTCCAGTCAAAGGCATGTACCTTGGTTGCAGGCACATCCCCAATAGGGGGTGTGCAGGAGGCAGCTGATCAATGTTTCTCTCTCATTGATGTTTCTAACTCTGTCCCTCTCCCTTCCTCTCTGTAAAAAATCAATAAAATATATTAAAAAAATAATAAAAGAATTGAAAACTCCTTAAGTAAAGCAGGTCACCATAGAGCTATCCTCTACTTTTTAGTAGTTCTAAACCTATCCTGGAATATAATTTCATGAATACTTTATTATAAGCTTTACTAGAGGCCCGGTGCATGAAAATTCATGCACGAGGGGGGCAGGTCCCATCAGCCTGGCCTGCCCCCTCTCACAGTCAGGAGCCCTCAGGGAAGGGAGGTGACCCGGCCATCAGGGGAAGGTGATGCCCCCATCACATCTCTGCTGCTGCCATTGCCTGCAGCACAAATCTTGGCTGGCCCTGGTTACCTGAGCTTCAGGTGGTCCTAGGTGGCTGGGCAGCCGCCATCCGAGGCTTGCCTGTGCCTCGGGCGTCAGCTGGGCAGCCACCATCCAAGGCTTTTTTGCACCTTGGGCCAGCCCTGGGAGGCTGGGGGTGCTGAGGGGACTGGGAGACTCCAGAGGCAGGTGTGTGGAGCGGCCAGATACCCCTGGGAGCAGGCCCAGCTGTGCTGCATGCCTGCTGCCCCAGTGGGGCTGAGAGGACTGGGTGCCGCCATCTTGTGGCTGTGGGCGCCACCATCTTTGAGGGCATGGCAGTCAATTAGCATGTTCCCTCCTTATTGGCTGTGGGTGCCACCATCTTTGTGATGGCATGACAGTCAATTAGCATATCCCCTCTTTATTAGATAGGATACCATTGTTAATCACTGTATATGTCCATTTCATAAAGTGATTATTGTCTTCAAGTAAACCTTAATGAATTGTAAAGTTCAAATATTTTTTAAAATATCACTGAAGATACAGGTGTAAAATAATACTTAGTTTGGCAACTAAAAATTATTCATTTTGGTTTCTTGCCTTGTTACTATTGAGAGAGATGAGATGGCATTGTGCTGTTTCACAAAAACATTTTGTTGAGTTGCCATATTCCTTTTACTAGTAGAATTCACATTTTAAAAATGGCAGTGGTAGTGTCAATGGTTACCTTTATTTGATTGGGTGACTGAGTGATTGTTTATTTGGCATGAATAAACTGAGGATTATGTCTCTGCCACACCAGCCATGATCCTATGGGACTGTGTGGTTGGAAAATGTCCATATGGGAGTTGTTGAATTGTATGAGATACTTTATTTTTTGTTTTCTGGTGGTTTATCAGCCCACAAAAGCCCAAGCCAGGATATTGCTGGAAGAGCAGGCAGAAACCACATTGCTTTTATTTTTATTTATTTTTTTATTTTTTTTAATTTAAATTTTCCCCCATCACTATTTATCCCCCCATACCCTTTCCACCTCCACCCACCCCTCCTCCACATTCCTTTTAAAAATTAAAAAAGCTGAAAACAAAAAAAATCATGGTCCATCACCTGTGGTCAGTAAATTTAAATTCCTAAGGGCTATGGTTAAGTTACATAACTTGCTCCCTTAAATTATGAATAGACAAGCCTACAACAACCAATGTTTTTCTCAGTTCTTAACAGGAGTGTAAAGGCCCAGAGACATCAAATAAAGAAGCCTTGAAGAATCAAGCCACAATAGCAGGTAAAGGCAGCTTTTCAAAGATGCAGATGAAGTAAGAAGGGGGAAATATAGTAAAAGCAAGATTCACTCCGTGTTGTTTTCCCAACATGGAGTTGGGTGTGTTATTTGTTTCTCCTTCAGATTCATAACCTGAGCAGCTTTGGAAAATAATAAAAAATAATACTTTAGAGTTTATAAACTTCATTCATATATATCAGCTTGTTTGAGTTCCAAAATACCCATTATTGTTAGGCTTGTCTTAATCATAACTCACTCAAGGCAACTCAGCTAGTGAAGCACAGCCTGGACTCCAAGCCCCATCTTCTGATCCCAAAGACTATATGTTGCATTTTATCACATAATCTAAAAAGAATGGCATCCCTTTTTTATTTGAGCTCCCATAGCAATTCAAACTGGTTTAATCACTCCCCAAATCATGGAAAACTGACTTAATGAAAACATCAATATCACACTTACCAATCAATTCAGGAACCCCCCAATGCTTCTTGGCTGGTTCTGCTGTTTTTATGACCGAAGTAAGTATGAAAAGCTTGGCAACACCATAACCTCCTCCAGAAAGCCAACGTGACATTAAACCATAACCTCCTGATATCAGATCAGGAAGTTTTCTTTATCCCTTGCAAATTTTACATCACTGGTACCTGTGTACCTAGTAAACTTTAGGCCTTTGTCATTCCTTTAATAATCAGTTTAATTACTCTAACATTCACAGTCTTCCTTTGGATTATTTTTCTTTTTCCATCTATTTTATGTGTTTCTCCCGCCCCGCCCCCCCTGTTCCCCCATCCCCCAGGCAGCTCGCTTAACATTCCAGTTCTTGTCTTAAGATCCTAATAGGTAACTAGACATAAAACAGGGGTCTTAGAAAACCTCACGCCTCTTCACTATTGAAAATATTTTAAAACCTGTTTTTTAAACAAATTTCTCAATAGTAATAAATGACTTAAGACAAAGAATCTTAATACGAAGTCTAAAACTCATATTAGCAAGAACATTAAAAGATAAATAAGATGGTATTAGTCACTAGCATAACAGAAATCTGTATCATTAAATTATGTAACAACAAAAAATTATATAACAACTTGATTTCAAGGTTAAATCCCAAACCATCACCAACAAAGTGTGTTGTGCCAAATGTCTAGAGGTCTGGAGCTAAAACCACAGCTAAGCTGTCCTGGGCTATATTTTAGCCTTGGCAGACCCGAGAAGCAGGAGGACAAAGCATGCTTTATCTGAGCATTTATCCAGAGTACACTGAGCATATTAATTCCTCCCCACCCCCCAGCAGATTACCCTCTTCCACTGCTCCCATGTAAATTCAGGTAAGAGAACTTAGTAAATTTTTCTCCTCAAATATTGAGGGATTTGTCCTTCTTTGTAGTGTCTTTTCTTTCTTTTTTTCATCAATCAAAGAATCTTAAAACAAAACAGCCTCCAGCCGTGTATCTTCTTATTTATGAACTCCTTCATTGGGTTAAGGAGAGATGGGAAAGGAAAGTACTGTTCCTACCTGGACATTTACTCCTGAAAATACTGTCCAGCCGAATGTGCTGCCCATAAAGATGCACAGTTCCTCCCTAATCACTTTGAGTGCCCCCTGGCTTCATCCACATGCCTCACCCGGGCTCCACATTCCCTCAAGCTACTGAATCTGAAGATAAGCGAATTATATTCAAGACAAAGAGAAAAGGAGGCGTGGGTAAGATTCAGATTCTATATGGAGAATCCTACAGATCAAGAGTTTCATTTTCCTTCCCCATTATTACTCATCATTTGTTTGTGATTTAAAATTAATCCGGCCCTTGCTTGCACATTTGGCAAATTGAGTTTCTGATTCCCATCAGTGGATTTGGGAGGAAAGGAGGAAAAGGGGAGGTGAGCACTTAAAATTACTTTTGCTTCCAACATTGTCATTGTGTTTGCTGAATTCAGAACTGGTTGTGCATAAAACAGGAGGGATGGGAGTGAAGACTTGGAATTTAATGAGACAGTACTGGACTCTAGCAGTCAGAAGATGTGAGTTTTTTCTGGTGTGGACCACTGGGAAGCAGCAGACAGGTGAAAGGTCTTAAACTTGTGCCCTTTCAGAGAGCTGCTCCGGCAGTAGTACTATCTAAGAGGAATGTGAGGCTATTCGGGGACAAAGGACAATGGCTCTAGGGAAAACAATACAGTAGTCTGAAAGATAAGAGTTTTGGGACTGAGTCCTACCTCTACCATTGACTAGTTATAACCAGACCTAGTAGGTGCCTCAAATGCAAAGTAGGGAGAAAATACATTACCCAGCTTTCTTTCCAGAGTGATAGTGAATATCAAGTAAGATAATGTATATGAAAATACATTAAAAACCTGAAAACTTGTACGATAGCATAACTGAAATGAGCCAGTGATCCAAGTAACTGCTAAGGTGTCTCCCAACAGGACAAATCTATGCTATTGACAGTCTTGATCTGAAGTTTGACAAATTTAATTTAGAAACGTTGACAGACTGTTTATAAGCAACCATATTGTGTTTAACAGGATAGAACTAATATAGAGAACTACATATAATAGTAGTTGTACATAAATACATAAAATAGTTAGAATGATATAAAATACTGAAAAATGGTATATTTTTTGTCCATTAGTTTTGCACCTGTAAGGAAATACCTTACCTCTGAATGAATAGTAGTAGGATATTGGGGAGACCGTATCATATCATAAGGGGGAATTGAAAGGTAGGAACTAAAGTAGCATCTCAGAGAACTTTGAACAGGATAAGGAAGGGGTGGAGTACTTCGGAATATTTATTCCAGAGGGAAAAATGTGATGGGAAGAATACAGATGCTGTCATAAAATATTGAAAGGGCCAGTACAAAGGAGATGATTAGGTACTCTGTTCCAGAAGGCAGATCACTGAGCACGCAATGAAGTTGTTGTGCCAATGGAATGGTCTCTAAGTTCCTTAAATAAAATTCTGATATTCTAAAGTTACAGGGAAAGAGGTTGTGGCCGAGCACAAGAGAATACTTTACATAAGTAAGAGTTCTCCTTTGATGGGCAAAGACACCCAACCATGGAGATGTTTGGACATTCAGAAGGAGCCTGGATTTAAGAAAGATGTGGGATACATATGTGCATCCTAAGTGAAATCTAACTCCATTAACAGTGTGGCCTCTCCAATTATAAGATATTTTGATTCCTCAGTAGGATGTATCCTAAAAAGTGCTGAATAAGGGGGCTGTGTGTCCTTCACTGTCAGCTAGGATAGATACTGCCTAAGTGTCAATTGTTATTTTCTTTTTTATCCTTGCTTGGAAATTACTAAGAAACAGTTTTTCCAGTACATTTGGATTAATAGCCTTATTTTCTACTTTATTTGGGGTATTTTTGTTATTCATTGAAACCATCTGTAAACAGTTATTTTTATAACAGCTTCAAAACCAAAGCCACATACAAGCTTGCACTAAAAAAATTCTATACTCAGCCTAGAATGAGGATGTCATTGGATTCTGTTTTGCAGATAGTATGTGATAAACTGATTGACAATGTCTAGAAATAAGTCAAGATCATCCTGATGCTTAGAAATCTGACAGACAGATGGTACCAGCATACCAGCACAATTTTAAGCTCTAACTAGGTCATAGGCCTAATGTGAGTTATGATGTTTTTCTGACCTTCTAGGTGGCTATGCCTCTAGAACAAAGCATTGCTGGATTGCGGGGAACAATTTCATCATCAACAAACTATAAATTCTCCAAGTGGAAAAACAAAATTAGCAACAGCATATTCAATAAACACCCTATTAACATTGAAGTGAAGCTCATCCCAACACAGTTATGATGGGGCTAAACATAATGCACAAGAACAAGAAAGTAGAAGACAAAAGAAAGGCCACAGGAAACAATGGCTATATTAGAATGCTTTCAGTTGCAAATGCCAGAAAACCTATCTCAAAATGGCCTAAGCACAAAGAATTTATTGGCTTACATAAGAAAAGTTCAGGCTTGGCTGGCCCTAAGGCTGCAGGTGATGTCAAGATAACATTCCTACCCCCTTGATCTATCTCTCATCTTGGCTTCATTATCTGGAGAGTCCCATTACCTGGTGACCTGCTAGAAATTCCAGGCTTTTAACTTTCAACATTCTTTCAACTCTTTAGTCAAATAGAGACAGCACCTCTTTCCTAGAAATTTCAGTATTAGGCCCCTAGTTAAGTTTCATTGGCTTTGTTTGGTTCATGTGCACTTCCTCTCACCAATGGTAGAGGTCTACAGGTGGGTAAATAAAGTCAGAACCTAGACCTTAAGGACAGATAATAGGAAAACTCAAGAAGAAGGAGGAATGAATGTTGGGCAGGCAAAAAAAAAAAAAAAAAAAAAAAAAAGACAGATATCCACTTGCCTAGAACAGCTTCAATGAATGTAGTAACATGATACATGGCTGGGAAACTACTTCAGGCTATAGCCCGAGGTAGTGGGAGGTCCAGAGTTTGCCATTGTATGAGCAGAAGTATCAGGCCCATCATGGATGAGGATGCAGCAGCTCTAAGAACACCAAGCAGTTCTGCATTGTCTTTAGTTTAAGAACAGGTATCAGGCACACTTGACTCAAGAAGATCCCATGCCCACAAAATGGCCTTATCAGGCACAAATGCACATATGTTGGAACTTATTATCTAGTAGTGTCATCTTATGAAAAAAACAAAAAACTACTCTGTGAGGGTATGTGGGTGTGCATAGGTGTTCAGATATAAGACTTGGTGGCCTTCATGCTGTATCCTGGATAAAGAAATACTCAGAAGAGCACAGTAGCCAACGGATGGTCCTGGAAACTCTTTCTTTCATTTGGAATTGGTAGGAAAGAGCAAGGACAACCTGGGTTAGACGCCTCTCTGGGGGCAAGGGGCAGGCAGGCTGGCAGGCAGAGTTACTCCTTAGGAAGGAAAAAAAGACAGTGGAACATAGCTTCTGCTCCATTTTGGAAGCTTGTTGCTAGGTGTGGATAAAGGACAGTTTTTTAGTAAATTGAAAAAGGGGTTCTTCAATCAAGGAAGGAAAAAGCCACAGTGGAAGACACAAGGGAAAGACTGGAGTTCTCTGAGGGCCTGAAATGAGCCATTGCATTTTAAGAGACATTGATTTGATTTTGAGCACATGAACAAAGCATTGATTGGCACATGTGTCCCTTTGGGGCAGCCCCTTTTGCCCACTATTACCAAATTTTAGTCAAAATTAGATATGGATGTGCCTTTTAACAAATATTTATATTTCTTAATGCTACAGAAAGCATTAAAGTCTATTAATGGCTTAAAAGGGAAATTATGTTTCTATGTCCAGCCTCTTTTTTTCCCCATGAACTTCATGGGAAAAGGAAGTAAGGAAGGGAAGGGAAGAAAAGGGGGGAAGAAAAGAAAGAAGTCAGTTTCATATATTAGTTTTATTAGGACTGCCATAACGAAGTGACACAAACTAAGTGGCCTAAACAATGGAAATTTATCATCTCACAGTTCTGGAGGCTAGATGTTCAAGATTGTGGTATAGTCAGTGTTGGTTGCTTCTGAAGGCTGCGAGGAAGGATCGGTTCCTTGCCTCTCACCTGGTTTATGGTAGGTTGCTAGCAATCTTTGATCTTTGGTATCCCTTGACTTGCAGATGCATTACCCCAGTCTGTGCCTTCCTCTTCACTTGGTGTTCTCCCTGAATGAGTAACTGTGTCCAAATTTTCCCCTTTTCATAAGGATAGCAGTGATATTGGATTAGGGCCCACCCTAATGACCATCTTAACTACCTCTGCAATTACCCTAATTCCAATAAGGTCACATTCTGAGGTAGTGGGAGTTTAGAACTTCAACATATGGATTTGGGGGTGGGGACACATAATAGTCCATAATCCTGCTTAATATTCCAGAAGTTATAAATGGCTGTACATTTCGCTCATGTGTTTGAAATATAGAGCTAAATATATGCTTACTACTAGGATGGGGGGTGGGGGAGGGGGATTGGTTTCAGAATTCCCTCTTTCCCATCACTGAGATCATCGTGATTATAAAGGATAAAAGACCAAATTCTTCCAGCCTGAAAAATTCATACCTCTTCTGAAGCAAAAAATGGAAGGAAAATCAAAATTCCATCTGTTTAAAGGGACTGCTTCTGTGCCTTTCCAATTAGAGAGGGAAACCCTTTGTTACTGTATTCTCAACAGGGACAGGAAAACACAGTACTTCTCTCTTCACTCCCCTGCTCTGAAGAAGGGCTTCAGAAAGGGGTTAATTCCTAATTTGACTTTTGAGAGCAACTTCTCCTATTGCTGATACAAACCAAGTGATCACATGTTGCTGCAAATGCCCACTTGCCCAGTGTGAATGAGGCTTTGTGCTGAACAAAAAGAAAGCAGTCCTACATTTAACCGCAGTCGAGTCTTTTGTGGGACAGACAGGAATAACGTGCATGATTGCAGCCCACAAATAATGCACCTCATGTCATCTGCATTTTACCTACTCTTAGGACAGAGGCTGCTATTCCTCGAGCAGTCAGCATTAATCCTGGACTCCTAACTCCAGAGCCAACTCTTGCAGGGAGTGGCATTTCCCTTCACCTCTTTCCTCTCCCTGTATTTCCAGGCCAGCCAAGCATAAATTAGTGGGCCATTTCTACCCTGATCTCTGAAGCTCTAAAGATAGGGCGCTGAACTCACTAAATGATGAATACACGCCATATGGAGCTAACAGTAAGTTCTGATGTAAATTATCTCCGTATTGCTCTCTGCATTGCAGATACAAAGTCCTTTGTGTCATCTCTTTGTACTGAGCTGTGTGTATCTGAAAATAGCTAAAAACCACTGAGAAAAATGGACAATTTACTTCATCTTAAAAAGAACTGGGTATTGCTTGTGTTAATGATTAGTAAATATTTTTTAAATTATTTGAGGTTATGAACAATTTATTTCATTTGGAGTCTCTTATTTTAAGCCAACATTTGAATTCTCTTGGCCAACTGTATTAACAGTGCAGGGCAGTGTACCAGAGGAGTCAGATGACCCTACTTTGAGTTCCTGCACTGACAATAACGTTTGCCGAGCACTTGAGTACCAGGAACTGTTCTGGGCATTTTACACAAGTGATATCATTTCCTCTCCACAACAACTCTAGAAAACAGGTTCCATTAGTGTCACTTTATATAAGAGGAAACCATTCCAACAGTTACTAGAAGAGCTGGATTCAAATCCATGCTATCAACCAAAAAGGCTATGCTCTTTGCATTACTCCATGTGACCTCCTGCTTTCTACCTGTTTTGACCTGAAGCAGACACAGCCCATTTTGGGGGGTCTTCTTTTTCTTTATTCTTAAAGAGGGGGTTTGAGTTAAATATTCTCCAAGATCCTTTTCAGTTCTAAACATTGTCTTTCTGTGATCATGCTCTCTTTACTTTTCAAAATGTAAGGAAGCCTTTTAGTTAACTACTGCCTTTCATTTTCAAACCATAAACATTACTGTTGATGAAGCTGGGGATCGTTCTTGTTTCAAAGACTGGAAATATAAAGTTTAGAAACTGTTTTGCCTTGGGCCCATCTCTCTGTTGACCTATGTGTAGTGTCTAGTAGTACAAAAGGGACGTAGGAAATCCCAGTCATATTAGCAGAGATCTTGAGGTTCTCAGACAATGTATATGTGGGCTGTGTGGAATTATGAACTGTTTATTATGCTCTGTATAAAAGTATTAAGCTATTTAGGAATTCCAATCAACCACTTATTAGTTGTCTAATTTTGGGGATATTTCTACATAGATTCAATAAAAATACATTTGTGATATGGCATATTAATTTCTCACTGAACTCCCCCAATTTTTCTTTTTTTTTAATTGAATTTTAAGAAGAGAGAGAGAGAGAGAGAGAGACATTGATTTGTTGTTCCACTTATTTATGCATTCATTGGTTGATCCTTGTATGTGCCCTGACTAGGTATAAAACCCACAACCTTGGCATATCAGGACAATGCTCTAAACAACTAAGCTCCCTGGCCAGGGACATTTTTCTTTTTTATGGATGTGCTGACCTAAATGTAGGAGGCCAGCTATGTTCTAGAAAACTGTTTGTAAGCATCCAATACAAAGAAAAAGGACATTTCTTTAAACTCCTAAGAGATTCTGGAATCTGCACAGAAGGGCTATAGAAAGATTAAGGAGACAAAAGTGATTGTGGATTATGTCCTTATCAAAAAAGGATCCTTAAGTGCAATAAAACTCATCAGTCTCACTGATTAAAACCCAAATGTCTCAATGCATCATCCATAAGTTGTGGAAATAAGAAATATCAGTAAGTGTAAGTGTAACCTTAACAGAGAAAAAGTCAAGTATGGTAGAAATTTAAAAAACAAAAACAAAAACAAAATAAAAGTAGGCTAGTTCAGAATCTATTTTGTTATATCTTTCTGAAACAAAATCTATGTTAATATTAAAATAATTTTTAAAAATTATAAGTGTCTATTTTCATTAATTAGAGTTAAAACCTTCTGGCTATATTATGATTACATTAATATGAAATCCTGACTTTCCCCCAACGCAACTACTTTATTGCACATGTATTTGCCCCTGTGTTTAAAGTGAGTTTTAGCCCTTCATGCATGAATGATAAACACGGAAAACATTTATAGTTCTTACTAAAAAGGCAGTAGATTTTATAACTTTAGGAAGTGAAAAAACAGTTATTTGTTAGAATTCTTTAATATTTAATATTTCTTCATATGGCAGAATTTGCATGGATGTTGCTTTAAAATTTTCTGGACTTACAACAAATTGTGATAAATCTGCTTTTTAACCACCTGAATATTATCTCTAATAGTTGAAATTTTAGGGGTATCTGCCCAGGATTAGATGGTGTATGATATCTTTTAGTAATCTGGGAAATTGTGAAAGCAGTCTGGTTAAAACAGTCACCGTAGCAGAGCAATTAGTGACTAGAGCCTCTGGGTTTCTCCTTTGGAGTAGTTTGAAAAGCCAACCTAAGAATGACTGAATGCAGGTGATTTTAAAAATAAGGTTTTTGAATTGAATAATTTAAAATAATTATTAAATAAGATTTTGAACCAACACAAACCAGTTATAAAGCCATGGAAGGCTCTAGTAGATTGCATGATTTTTAAACTTTGTCACCCACCAATGGTTGTTATTATGTCTCTCAAGCAAATACTTAACTAACCATAAACATTTAGTCTAGGTTAGAAAACTGGAGTAGACTGAAAAAGAAATTAGAGTACCCCTGGAAAATGTTTCAAAAGAATAAGATCCTGCCCTCTCCCTACAAACTAATCAAATTTGAAACCACAGTGTTTGGAAGTTCCTGGCTGATCTCAGGTGATATGAAAATGCCAGGAGAGGAGACAGGTGCAATGATAACAAACAGATCTGTACAGTTCTAGGTATTTTTGCCATTGTTAGCAAACTTTTGGAAGACCAAATCAAGAGCCCTTGCATGCTTTGAGGTTAATTTAAAAAATTTTTCCATCCAGAAGGAAGGCTTTAACTTTTTTTTAAAGAGTAAACTCTCCTCCAAACCAATCTAAAGGGATGTTTATTCTTTATGCTTCATAAACCCACTGTATTAGGATTACACTGGACAGAAATAAAACACCTACGTCTTACATGATTATTTCTCTTTCATATAAAAAAAAGTCTGGTGGTAGGCATCTTAGGGTAAATGTAGTGGTTCTACAAATTTGTGAGGGACCCAGACTCCCTCCAGCTTGTCACTTTACCATCCCTCGTCCTCACAATCCAGGATAGATGCTGGAGCCCTATATTCCATTAACAGGAGAGAGGGAACATGAAAGGTACATTTCCTCCCTTTAAGGAGACTTCCTGGAAGTTACACACAAGACTTAGCCAAACTTGGGCACATAGCCACATATAGCTGCAAAGGAGGCTGGCAAGTCTTCAGCTGAGTGGAAATGGTTTCAGCTAAATTCTGGGACTTTTATTGCTAGAGAAGAAAAGGAGAATAGGTAGTCAGAGGTAACTGATAATCTTTGCCTCCAAACTTGGGTTGGGATCCAGGAAAAATTAGAACCCAGATCTTCTAATTCTAAGTGTAGGGCACTTCCACATCTTACATTTCTGTGTTAGAATATTATATTTTGCTGTACTCTCCAGCATATTCAGTTGTCTTGTGACCTTTGAATGAATGTAGTTTCTGGAAAATATAACTGGTGAATGCCTTTGGACAACAGTCTGTTTCTATATTTCTTAATATCTGTTTTCTGAGGTATAAATCATATACAATAAGTGTCACTCTTCATGTAACCAATTTAAAGGATACAATTCAGTGGGATTTAAGTACACACACACACACACACACACACACACTGTAGAGGCCCAGTGCATGAAATTCATGCACAGAGGCGGGGGGGGTGGGGTGTCCCTCAGCCCAGCCTGCACCCTCTCCAATCTGGGACCCCTCGAGGCGTCCCACCAAGATTGGGCCTAAACGGGCAGTTGGATATCCCTCTCACCATCCAGGACTACTGGCTCCCAACCGCTCGCCTGCCTGCCAACCTGATCACCCTCTAACCCCTCCCATGCCAGCTTGATCAACGCCTAACTGTTCCCCTGCCGACCTGATTGCCCCTAAATGCCCTTCCCTGCAGGCCTGGTCCCTCCCAACTTCCCTCTCCTACAGGCCTGGTTCCCCCCAACTGCTCTCCCTGGCAGGCCTGGTTGCCACCAACTTCCCTCCCCTACAGGCCTGGGTTCCCCCCGCCCCCCAATTGTCCTCTCCTGCTGGCCTGATCGTCCACAACTGCCCTCCCCTGCCGGCCATCTTGTGTCCAAAGGGGGCAGCCATCTTTGACCACATGGGGGCGGCCATCTTGTGTGTTGGAGTGATAGTCAATTTGCATATTACTCTTTTATTAGCTAGGATACACACACACACAATTGTGTAACCATCACAACTATATTATTTTAGAGCATTTCATCAGCTCAAAAAGAAGCCCATACCCCTTAGCAATCACTCCCCCATTTTCCTCTTCCTTAAGTTCCTGGCAACCACTAATCTACTTTCTATCTCTATGGATTTGCTGATTGCAGACATTTCATATAAATGGAATCATACAATAGGTGGTCTTTTGTGACTGACCTCTTTCACTTAGCATGTTTTCAAGGTTTATCCATGTTATAGCATGTATCAATACTTCATTCCTTTTCATGACTAAATAATATTGTGTGGATGTACCACACAATTTGTTTATCTAGTCATCAGCTGATGGAATGTGGGTTGTTTCCACTCATGGCTATTATAAACACTCATGTACAAGTTTTTGTGTAGACATTGTTTTCATTTCTACTGGTATATACGTAGGAGTGGAATTCTTGAGTCATATGATAACTCTATGTTTAACATTTTGAAGAACTGACGATGTGTTTTTCAAAATGGCTGTTCCTTTTTACAAGCCCACAAGCAATGTGGAAGAACTCCAATTTTGCTACATCCTCAACAGCACTTCATACTGCTGGTCTTTGATTTTAAGCCATTTTAGTTGGTATGATGTGGTATCTCAATATATTTTTATTGATTTCAGAGAGGAAGGGAGAGGGAGAGAGAGATAGTAACATCAATGGTAAGAAAGAACCATTGACTGGCTGCCTTGTGCACACCCCCACACTGGGGGATCTATCCCGAAATCCAGGCATGTGCACAGGAATTGAACCATTACCTCCTGGTTCATAAGTCGACATTCGATTACTGAGTCACGCTGACTAGGCTCACCCTGGTTTTGATTGCCATTTCCCTGATGGCAAACAATGAACATTTTTTCATGTACTTATTGATTTATATATCTTCTTTGAAGAAATATCTCTTTAAAGCCCTTGCCACTTTAAAAAAATTGGATTATTTGTCTATTGTTGAATTGTTCTTTATATATTGTAGCTAGAAGTCTGTTATCAGTTATGTGATTTGCAAATATTTTGTCCTGTCTGTTGGCTACCTATCACTTTCTTGATAATGTCATTAAAGTACAAAAGTTTTAAATATTTTTAAATTTAATAAATCTTTATTGTTCAGATTATTACAATTGTTCCTCTCCCCCCCACGCCCCATAGCTCCCCTCCACCTGGTTCCCACCTCACCCTCTGCCTTTACCTCCCCGGCACTGTCCTCATCCATAGGTGTACGATTTTTGTCCAGTCTCTTCCCACACCTCCCACACCCCCTAACCCCCAAGAATTGTCAGTCCACTCCCTTTCTATGCCCCTGATTCTATTATATTCACCAGTTGATTCTGTTCCTCAGATTTTTTTATTCACTTGATTTTTAGATTCACTTGTTGATAGACATGTATTTGTTGTTCATAATTTTTATCTTTACCTTTTTCTTCTTCTTCCTCTTCTTAAAGAATACCCTTCAGCATTTCATGTAATCCTGGTTAGGTGGTGATGAACTCCTTTAGCTTTTTCTTATCTGTGAAGCTCTTTATCTGCCCTTCAATTCTGAATAAAAGCTTTGCTGGGTAGAGTAATCTTGGTTGTAGATTCTTGCTATTCATTCACTTTGAATATTTCTTGCCACTCCCGTCTGGCCTGCATAGTTTCTGTTGAGAAATCAGCTGATAATCATATAGATGCTCCCTTGTAGGTAATTAACTGTTTTTCTCTTGCTGCTTTTAATATTCTCTCTTTGTCTTTTGCTCTTGGCATTTTAATTATGATGTGTCTTGGTGTGGTCCTCTTTGGATTCCTTTTGTTTGGGGTTCTGTGCACTTCCTGGACTTGTAAGTAAGTCTATTTCTTTCACCAGGTGGGGGAAGTTTTCAGTCATTATTTCTTCAAATAGGTTTTCAGTATCTTGCTCTCTCTTCTTCTGGCACCCCCATAATTCTGATGTTGGTACACTTGAGGTTGTCCCAGAGGCTCCTTACACTATCTTCATATTTTTGGATTCTTTTTTCTTTTGGCCTTTCCGGCTGATTATTTTTTGCTTCTTTGTATTTCAACTCTTTGACTTGATTCTTGCAGTCCTCTAGTCTGCTGTTAGGTCTCTGTATAATATTTTTTTATTTCAGTCCATGTATGTTTAATTTCTAGTTGGTCCTTTTTTATATCCTCAAGGGTCTCGTTAAATTTATCGGCCTTTTCTAGGAAATTCTTGAAAAACCTTAAAACCGTGGTTTTGAACTCTATATCCAGTCATTTGTTTTCCTCCATTTCTTTCATTTGTGATCTGTTTCTTTGTCTCCACATTTTCACTGCTTCCCTGAGTTGGTAGAGTGGTTTTGTGTGCTAGGTGTCCTCTAGGGCACAGTGGCTCAGCCTCCCCAGTTACCTGAGGTGGACACTCTTGGTGCACCCCTTGGTGGGCTGTGTGCACAGCCTTGTTGTAGTTAAGCCTTGATTGTTGTTGGTATCACTGGGAGGAATTGACTTCCAGGCCAATTGGCTGTGAGGATCAGTTGTGTCTACACTGGGAACACTTCTGTGCTGGAGACACTCTTATGAGACAAGACTTGAAAAATTGCAAAAGCCTCTGTGCTCAGCTTGGAAGAGGCAGAGTTTCAGGGCGGAGCAGACAGCCTTGGTTTCCCATCAGCCCTGCCCTAGGAGGCCTCTGGGTCTCAGTGTCCCATGCTAATCGCTGCAAGCACCTCTGAGAGAAAGCTGCCCTTGAGTTTCGCATGCTGCCAGACAGTCCAGTTTCTCCCCAAATGAGTCAGGGTTCCCAGAAACTTGCCCAGAACTGGAGTTCAGCACAGTCGGGAGTTTCCATCTCCCTCCCACTTTAGAAAGCCAGCTGCACACTCAGCCACTTGTGCACACAGCCGCCTGTCCTCTCTGCATGCAAGTCTCCGTACCTCAGCCTTTTGCAGCTCCTCTGAGTCTCAATGTGCTTTCCTCTTTTCTTCTAGTTGTAGAATTTCCACTCAGCCAGCTTTCCTGTGGTTCTGGATGGTGTCCATTTTGTATTTTAGTTGTAGTTTTGATATTGTTGTGCGAGGCAGCAGTTTAGGTGTTTACCTATGCCGCCATCTTGGTTTCTCCCCCAAAGGTTTTAAATTTTGATAAAGTACAATTTATCTATATTTTTGTTGTTGTTCGTGCTTGTATTATCTTTAACTAATGGTTTTTTATATCTATCTATCTGTTTTTTAAATATCTATCTATCTATCTATTTAAAGACCATTGCCAACACCAAGATCACAAAGATTTAATCCTTTCTGCTGTTTTAGCAGTTGACATTTAGGTTGAGGATCCATTTTGCATTAAAATTTTGTATGTGGTTGTTTTTGTACTCTTAATCTTCAGAATGCTTTAAAGAAATCGTTGTGAATCATGGGTGTCTCTCTCTGAAGAGGGTTTAGACAACCTCATCATTTATACTCACAAAGATTGAAATCTTTGAGCTGATTGGCCATTGAAGTTATATACAACTATAGGCCCGGTGCATGAAATTCATGCACAGGTAGGGTCCCTGGGCCTAGCTGGCGACCAGGTCCAATCGGGGCCTTCCGGCTGCCAGCTGGAGCCTTCCTACCCCGGCTTCTGGCTGTTGGCTGCCGGCCCCTGGCCGGGGCCTTCCTTCATTCTGTGCTGCCCCCTGGTAGTCAGCGCATGTCATAGCAAGCCATCGAACTCCTGGTCTCCTGGTTGAACTCCCAAGGGGACACTTTGCATATTAGCCTTTTATATAGATACTAGAGGCCCATTGTACAAAGATTTGTGCAATAGGCCTTCCTTCCCCTGGCTACCAGCACGGGTTTTCCTCCAGCACCCGGGACCCAGGCCTTCACTCTAGCGACTGCCTTCAGTCTTCACTCCGGCTGGAGCACAGCTCCTGTAGCTCCCTCTGCCCCCCACCTGCCCCCTCATAGCAGGTGTCCCACTCCACCCGGCTGCTCTGCACCTGCATGCGTGCTGCCCAGAGGCCTGAAGCAGCTGGGGGGAGGGGCTGCCGCCATATTTGTTGGGTTAATTTGCATACTCACTCCTGATTGGCTGGTGGTCAATTTGCATATTTCTCTTTTATTAGTGTAGATGTTCTATAAAGATTAATATGTTCTATCAAAGCTTTATTTGTTTATAATTTATCATAGATAATTTACAAAATGACTAAAATTGACTTATGGTTACTCTCCCTCATTAGAGCTGGGTAGAAGCAAAATAATTAGGAATTGTTACATTTAAGAATATCTTCCATGTTCCTAACAAACACTATTCTGCCTTCATGTTGACTATGGGAATTATGACTATACACTTTCAATTTTTGACCAATCATAAAATTAAAGTTAGACAGAAATAATAAAAAATAGTCCCAACTGGGGGGGAAAAAAAACTTCTAAAGATACCAAAACTAGATTATAATGAAAACAACTAGCAAGAAATTCTAATTCAAAAAGCCTCTATTTTTTATTGTCTAAAGTTTTACATATGTCTCCCTTTTCCCCAAGTGATACCTCCCCCCAGCCAAAAAGCCTCTTTTTTTTTTCATACATATATATCCATTTACTAAAGGCAGAAATTTTTAACATTACGGAAGTAGAGCTGGATGGGGTCTTAAGAGTTTATGTCTTCTAACCTTTATCTCCAGGGAGCAAAGTATCATGTTCCCTTATTTCATTTTACAGATGAGGCAAATGTAGCAACTCTGTTTCATTTCTTGACTTCCTCAGTTTTGGCTTCTTTCTCACATGGATTTAGCTAGCAGACGTCACTGGTAGCAGAATATTCATCCTTATAGCTACAAATCCAAGAGTAAACTGCTTCTTTTTTCCTAATCATTATATTTCTACCAATTGTCTGAGAATTGTGTCTGCTTGCCTTGAGGTTTATATACAGTTGACCCTTGAACAACATGGAAATTAAGGTCACCCACCTCTATGCAATATAAAATTTTCATGTTTAACTTTTGACTCCTGAAAAACTTAACTACTCATAGCCTACTGTTTTTGTGTGTGTGTGTGTGTTTTATCGCCATTATTTCTATATCTTTTTCTATTACATTTATTGGAGTAGCATTGGTTGATAACATTATATACATTTCAGGTGTACAACTTCATAATACAACTTCTGTATAGTCCACTGCGTGCTCACCGCCTCCCCTTGCCCCAACAAGTCTAGTCTCCTTCAGTAACCATATATATGACCACCTTTGCCCTTTTCATTTTCCTTCCCCTCTGGTAACCATAATTTTGTTGTCTGTATCTATGAGATTGTTTGTTTGTTGCTTTTTGTTCTGTATTCCATGTATGAGCAAAATCATACAGTTCTTGTCCTTTTCTAACTTATTTCACTTGGTATGATAGTCTCATGATCCATCCATGTTGTTGCAAATGACAATATTTCACCTTCTGATTTTGTCTTAGACAGTTATTTGAATACTTGATAAGCTATTACATTTTTTATAGTTTACACTTTTATTATCTGTATATATTTTTCTCTGAAAGAAGTTTACAATCCTTGAGTTATTGTTAACTCAAAACCTTCTTGAACATATTAGGCACTTGGTAAATATCTGCTTATATCAACCACCTGACTTGACACCAAAGCAGAGAATAGAATCTTCCACATAGAATCTATAATAATAAAAGCGTAATATGCAAATAGAACGAATGGCCGAACAGTGGAACAACCATCCAGACGACCACACTATGACACGCTATGAACTGGCCCCAGGCCAGCAATGGTGGGTGCAATGTGATTGGTCGGGGGGCCCAGCCATTGCCTCACAATCGCACCACATTGGGAGGCCCAAACCACTGGCTGGTGTGGTGATCAATCAAGGGGTAAGGGGAAGCGGGCCGGCTGCTGGCAGCCAGGGAAGAAAGGCCCCAGCCAACAGCCAGAAGGCCCCCATCGGCCCTGATTGCTGGCCAGGCCTAGGGACCCTACCCATGTATAAATTTCATGCACTGGGCCTCTAGTATGAAAATAAGAGGGGAATCAAACATGAGCCTCAAATTAGAAGATGATGAAGAAAATAGCCAGCAGGCCCATGAAAATCATGGTCCTAAATCTGAGCAAAGTAGTTCAAGCATATAAAAAGTACCAATGAAGACTCATCCTGCTCGGCCAGGGTGGCTGAGTGGTTGACCACGGACCCATGAACCAAGAGGTCACCAGTTTGATTCCTGGTCAGGGAACATGCCAGATTGAGGCTTGATCCCCTAGTAGGGGGTGTGCAAGAGGCAGCTGGATCAATTTCTCTATCCTTCTCCCTTCCTCTCTTTCTAACATCAATACAAGCATATTTAAAAAAAAAGAAATTTCATCCTTCTTTTTATGCTATATAATACAGAAAAGATTCCTAGGAATAGCCTGTTTTGTAAAAGAAAAGTCTTCATTTCCTCCCCAAACTGAAGTGTGTCTATGGGCAAAATAGATCCAGAATCAAAATACATTAGAGTGCTATAAATGAATTTATTCTGGGGAGAGTTTTCATTTTTAACAATTAGATATGATTTATAAACAAAAAATATAGGTGGAAAGATTTTAGATAACATTTTAAAGAGTGTGGAATGACTTATACAATATCTTTAATCTAAGACTACAGTTATGTAATTTTAATAATTTTTATTTTTTTAAAAAGTTTAAAACATTAAAGGAGAATTTAAAAAAGAAAATGGTATCACATAATCTTAATACCCTGGCATGAAGTTATTTGTTTATTCTCTTTGAGTCTTCATTCTCTGATAAATGTACTTTAAAAAAAATTTTAAATCATAGAATACATAAAAGATAAAAGCCAACCTTTAATTATTTACCTCTAAGAATATCTAGGAAGAGAGCTAAAATGTTTCTGAATAGAGGGCAGTGAAAATAAGCTGCTATTATTTAAACTTTAAAAAATTATTTTAAGGTGTCAAAAAGGGAAATTAAATAGGATGGATATGTGTTTCTTACAATCCTATCACATTCTTATAACCAATTCATTCTTAAAAGTTGCATGTGATATAATATATTTGCAAATCTTAAACCATGTGCTTTTTTTTTTTTAAACTCTATTTAAAAATCAAGGATACCCTTTACCTCCATTTCATTATTCTCTTTCTCAGCACAATGACAATACTGTTCTAACCACTAAATATTATGCAATATCTTATGTCATCTTTAAGAAGATCTTAAGAACAAGAAAAAAGTTTATTCTTGGGGTGAGTTAAATGTTTGCATGGTTTTCTTTTAAGATGAGCTAGGGCATGTATAAATCTTGAAAAAACATTAATAAATAAAACACAAATAAATAAATAAATAAAGTTGCATGTGAACTCCAAGGATGCATCGATCAGATTGTTTTTGGCTAACATTTAACAAATTGCAGATTATCTCTATCAGACAATGTAATTTAAATTTTGGCATGTGTTAATTTGCATTTTTTATAGTTACAATAACATTACCTTGTAGTCATAATTTTAAAAAATGGATCATTTTTTCTAAAGTGGTTCAATGAAAAACAAACCACGATAAAATAGTAATATAAATACAATTTAAATAAATAAATAAGCACAAATTGTGAACGGGACTCCAATTTAAATGATAAATCTGTGTGAGTTGTGACAAGTCTATATGTGGCTTTACACAGACAGCCACAAGGAAATAAAGGTGTAAATTGAAAGTCCAACAACAAATATCCAAGAATTGAATTTCATTAAGTGGGCTATGCATTAATGTGAGTCCCTAGTGATTGCTTTCATAACACTTCTCTCAGTTTTTGTGTCATTGTTAAACAAAACACAGTCAATAGAGATTTCCCAAAGCAAACATCAAATAATAGTTTCTCACTGATAAGGAATGTGAGCTCCCTAAGGGCAGGGATTTTGTCTCTGATGTGCTGCAATCCAATAGTTAGCACAGTGCTTTGAGATTAGTAGATTCACTTAGTAGTATTAATTAGATAATTGTTGATAAATTAATGGGGTTTTTACTAAAAATATCACCCCAAAAATCAAAATAATAATACTATAATTTTAAGTTGTACACCTTGTAGCAAAACCAGGTACAAGTAACATTGTTGCCTCAAAGCTTGCAAAATCAGCTGAAAATTAATAAGATTTTAATAAGAGAAAGCAGAATGAACTATTGCCAAAATTGTTTGATCAAATAACATTCTTGGGTGTTGCAGATAACCATAACATACAGGGTTAAAGAACAATTGGTATCATGCCTGCAGTGCAGCAGTTCGCTTCCCAGCATGACATGTATGAAGAAGTACTCAGCAGGTTACTCTATTTATCACTGACAATTGCAGGATTTTGGTAATTATTGTTTTGTAAATTGTGATGTCATCTGGAGGGGAGGCTTGCACAAGGTAGCTTGGTGAGTAGCCAGGAAGTGTGTTTTTACAAGAACAAAAAGAAGTTGAACAGTCAGCAAAGAGGCCTCCTGTTTCTGATTCAGTTGTTCAAGGAAAGAGTGAATTTTGAAAATATAATCAAGTTATGACCTCTAAATATACATCTTTTTAGCATGTGTTGTGTAAAGAAAGATGCACAAGCGCAACACTCTCCTTTTCTACAATGAAGTATACTGATTAGCGGGGGAAAGGTGCTTGCATAAGTTGATGAAATGAGAAATGGGACATTAATAATGTCAAATAATTCTTTCTCAACAAATATAGCTTAGCACTATATTCAGTATCTAAAATGGACTAAACATAATTTTGGGGATAAAATATCATGGTTTTTAATGTTGAAGATATAAGGATTTCCTCAGAAGACTGAACCATGGCACAAACTTTTAATCTTGCTCAGCAGTTGACTTTCTGTTCTTGGAGAAATATATCAGTGATTCATTATTGAGGATATTTAAACACAGCATCCAAATATGAAGAAATACCTAGTAACTTTCATGAAGTCCTCTTTGCATAGTTGGCTATGTTCTACTCCCTCTAAGCCCAGTTACCAATTCGGTGACTTATAAGAAGAGAAATCTGTGCCCGGCCAGCGTGGCTCAGTGGTTGAGCGTCGACCTATGAACCAGCAGATCATGGTTCGATTTCGGTCAGGGCAGATGCCTGGGTTGTGGGCTCGATCCCCAGTGTGGTGCATGCAGGAGACAGCCAATCAATGATTCTCTCTCATCATCCATGTTTCTATCTCTCTCTCCCTCTCCCCTTCTCTCTGAAATCAATGAAAATATTTATTTATTTATTTTAAAGAGAGCAATCTGGGACAATATTGCAGCTCCCTTCTGATTTTTATGTGATCACCTTTGCCCTGGAATTTTTCTCCACCTCACCCTGCCCAACAGATTGCCCAAACTGTGCATGAGTCAACCCCAGACTCTGAAATTTGGGTTTATTTTATAACTCTGCTCATCCGGGACAGGCTTCTGTAACAGGGCTACTTTCCCTCGGCCTGTGCCCAGTGCCCTGGTAAGTGGGGTTCTGCGTGATTTCAGCAGGCTGCTGTTTATTGCACTGTTTGAGCTGAAAATGCTTTTGATTTAAATTCACATTGGGGTGGTGGGTATATTCAATGCCCTTCAAGTTTGTGAATTCCTACTGATTTTTTTTTTTTTGCCTTTCCTGTCCAGCCTTATTATTTTGGAATATGTTAATTATATTATCTTGTTCATACTAAATATAGTCATCCAGGAACTATTCAGAGGAAGACACTGGATAACAGCTATATCTGATTACCTGGAATGTCTTCCAATTATTGAAAACACAGGGGGGAAAAAAGCAGATGCCAATAATCCTTGGTCAAGATTCCCTATTGATTTTATAGGTGAATTTATTGAATTTAGCAAAGACTTTCTCAGAAAGGAATCCTAATTCTAACTCAAACCTTTGTTGCAAAAATCCAAATAATGGTCTACTTACTTGCAATATGCAAATCATCTCTGATAACTGCATTTACCTTGGCATAGGGAATTTGTGGGCTGGGACTTTACCAAGATAATTATTAAATTATCATGAGCAGTTTGAACAGTCAGACTGAGAGGATGGTACAGAATAATAGGAGTAGTCTGGAGTCAGAACTGATATTTAGCTAGTCCACAATAGAATAGCTGGGCCAATGGTTTTTGGCTGTCATCCATACTAACTGATTACTGCCTGTGCTGTGTTATTGTTAATATTTTGAGTATCCACATTTTAAATGTTATCGTTGCCCATGATATAGTCTCAAAGATTTCTGAGGATTCTAATTATTCAATATGGTGCTCCAACAGGAGTATGGCTTACTGAATCAGCAATAGATGATGCCTGTAGACTGGTTTCTGTCTGAATTTCAAGGCAGTCAAGGATGCTTCTCTCTCTCCACCAACCAGATCCAGGATGGCCTTTCCTAGATGCTGTGGAGCTGGACAAAAAAAAATTTTAACACATAATTGAGGCCCCAGAATTATTGCCATGTTAGGTTCAGGGTGCAAAGTTTCTTTGTGACTAACTTCAAAGATTCATTTATGGGTAACTGGAACAGAAACAATTTCACAGGATACTCTGTTTTTAGTTGAAAGACGGTTATCTCATGCAGCTTTTCTAAGCTTTCATGTCAACCAAAGAACTTGGGTTCTATAATAACAGAGGGGAAAAAGGCTGCCTTTTAAAAGAATAAACATAGGTTTCTATGTATTTTGTTGGAATTATTATTGTTAAGGTTATATAGTAGGCACAGGTCTCAATCTAAAAAAACCTCAGGTTTGCAAAAAACATTATTTCATAACTCAACCCAATATCTGTTTCAAACTCTGATTTCACAAGGAGTGGAAGACATTTAATCATAGTCAGTTTGGCAGGGATTGCATCAATTAAATTGAGGAGGCTTACATAATATTAGGGTGTTAGAGGAAGGGGACAGAACATTTGATCTTTCTCCTCTCCCATGGTGACTCCCCTGAGAGTCCCCATCTGCATCATTCCTCAATAGCAGCCAGCCTCACAGATTGCATCCATCTGTGTCTATCAGCAAGGCCCCTTTAGGTCTGGTGGCTTCCACTGCTCTGTACCCTTTTGGGTGTCTAGGAATCATTATATTGGGCTTCCAGAATCTCCATGGTACTAGGTAAGGTTTCACTGTCCATTATTACTACCAGCCACATGCAGCTTTTTAAATAGAAATGAACTAAAATGAAATAATATTAAAACTCTAGTTCCTCAGTTACACCAGCCACATTTTAATGCTCAATAGCCCCAGGGAGCTAGAGGCTATAGCCAAGTTCAGAATAAAACTTTCACCACAGAAAGTTCTATTGAATAGTGCTGTTCTAAAGTCTTGGCTGGACTAGATACAGGGCCCGGCTTTTTCTTCTCTTAAGAGTCTTGCCACCTCTTCAGGGCTCTAACAAGGAAAAAGAACATAAGTTCTCTCTCTTTCAGCTCTCAAATCCCTTAGATCAGTGGTCAGCAAACTCATTAGTCAACAGAGCCAAATATCAACAGTACAACGATTGAAATTTCTTTTGAGAGCCGAAAACCGACTTCTGCGCATGGGCCACGAAGTTTCAATCGCACTGTACATGCGCGCCCGCACGTGGTATTTTGTGGAAGAGCCACACTCAAGGGGCCAAAGAGCCGCATGTGGCTCACGAGCCACGGTTTGCTGACCACTGCCATAGATAGATCCTGCCATTTCATGCATCCCTCTCCATGGCTTGTGCCAGAATAGAGTGAGAACAGGACAGTAAGTTCAGTTATAGGGATTCCCCAGCATCCAGCCTCTCATTCCATTTCTTTCAACCTTTTCTTCCTTCTAGTCCAGGAAATCAATTTCTCATCTCTGGTAAAGGAAATTTTACTACTGTCTATGCCAGCACTGTCCAATAGGAATATAATGTGAGCCACATATATAATTTAAATTTTTCTGGTAGCCACATTAAGAAAAGTAAAGGGACAGGTGAAATTAATTTTATGCCTTTCATTTAACCCAGTATATCCAGAATGTTATTTCAACAGCTAGTCAATATAAACATTATTATTGAGATATAGCCCATTATTTTTTACATACTAAGTCTCTGAAATTGGTGTATATTTTATACTTACAGCACATCTCAATTTGAAATAGTTAGATTTAAAGTATTCAACATTGCTAGAAGTTATTATAATGGACAGTGCCAGTCTCTAACTTGATCCATTTCATTACTCACTAAAAGGATAGGATTCTGAAACTCAAAAACTAAGGAAAAATTGTTTCTCTGCATTCTGTTATACTCCTTTTCTGAAATAATGAGCAAAGACAAGCCTAAGTGAGAGTGGGTGTGATGTTGAGGGTGTCTTAGGGTGGGTTATAAGGGTTTGGGAGTGGCCTTAGTATAAAAAGAAATAGTTGGAAAAACAACTACTACAATAACCATTGGTTAACATTTCAAAGTATTAGCCTGCCATAGGTAGTTTTTTTTCCGTTGTTATTATTGACTAGAGGCCTGGTGCACCAAATTCGTGCATGGGGGTATGTCCTCAGCCCAGCCTGCACCCTCTCCAATCTGGGACCCCTCGAGGGATGTCCGACTGCCTGATTAGGCCCGATCCTGGATTGTGAGAGGGCAGTCGGACATCCCTCTCACAATCCAGGATTGCTGGCTCCCAACTTTTCGCCTACCTGCCTTCCTGATTGCCCTTAACTGCTTCTGCCTGCCAGCCTGATCACCCCCTAACCACTCCCCTGCCAGCCTGATTGTCCCTAACTGCCCTCCCGTGCAGGCCTGGTCATCCCTAACTGCCCTGTTCTGTAGTCCTGGTCCCCCCCAACTGCCCTCCCCTGCTGGCCATCTTGTGGCAGCCATATTGTGTCCACATGGGGGCAGCCATCTTGTGTGTTGGAGTGACAGTCAATTTGCATATTACTCTTTTATTAGATAGGATACAGGCCTGGTGCACAGGTGAGGGCTGGCTGGTTTGCCCTGAAGGGTGTCCCAGATCAGGGTAGGGGTTCCCTTGGGGCATGGGGTGGCCTGGGCGAGGGGCCTGTGGTGATTTGCAGGCTGGCCACGTTCCCTGGCGACCCAAGCAGGAGGCTCTGGCATCTGGGATTTATTTATCTTCATTAATTGAAACTTTGTAGCCTTGAGTGGAGGCCAGGGTAGGCCAGGAAGCTTGGCTTCCTCCATCTCCGGGGAAACCCAAGCCTCCTGCTTGCTCCGTGGCCATAGCTATCTTGTTTGGGTTAATTTGCATACTTGCTCCTGATTGGCTTGTGGGCATGGCTTGTGGACATAGCAGAGATAAGGTCAATTTGCATGTTTCTCTTTTATTAGCGTAGATTACAGAGAGGAAGGGAGAGGGAGAGGGAGATAGAAACATCAATGATCAGAGAGAACCGCTGATTGGCTGTCTCCTGCACGCCCCCCACTGGGGATTGAGCCTGCAACACGGGCATGTTCCTTGACCGGAATTGAACCTGGGACCCTTCAGTCCACAGGTCGATGCTCTATCTATTGAGCCAAACCAGCCAGGGACACAGTGAGTTTTTTAAGTACATAAAAATTGCTTTAGGATTATTAGAAGTAAATTGTTTGCTATAGATTTAAAAGAAATAAGTTCATCAGCAGTTAAAAATTGCAGTAATATTGTTGGGTAGTATGGTAATGGAAAACAATGCAAAAACCCTGCATTGTTATTATTGAGAGTAAATCTTATTACTATGACTAAGGCACAGATAAATTATTTTAGTAATTAAATCCTGCTATAATAACTCTGACAATTTTTAGTACAAAAACTATAAAACACAAAGATAAGAATTTTATCACCAGGAATGATAATTCAAATCTATAGTTGCATTTTATAGACTAGAATATTCATTTGGGGGGTTTCTGAAACAGAAAAGTTGCATCTTTGAAAATAATTTCTATCATTTCAAAACTGTCATGGCAGAGAAGATTTAAAGTTTTTGGATGGCATTTTTCACTTATTTCTTCATATTCTAGCTTCACTGTAAGCTTGATGATATTTAAAGGCAAAATCAAAATTATTTCAAATATTGATGTCTCTGTTAAATAAAACATCTATAAAATTTTGTGATCAACACTTGGATCAAGTGGACAGGACAATTAAACTAACTTCCACCACAGGTCTATTTTATGCAGATTAGGCCTAGGACAGAAGGAGATGATAAATCAAGACCTGAGTAAACAGAGGATTATAAAGAGGCAGAACCACAGTAGGCAACTCCACCTTGGAAGAGGGAAGTCTCTGCTAGTAGGTTGGGGAAATGGGGGCCTCAAGAAAGGGTAACTTCTAGCATGCCAACAGATCTCGGCTAATAAATGACACAAAAGGTAGTCATGAGAATTGAGGGTAAGTGAATTCTTAGTAATTATTATGAAATCCTGAGTCTACAGAAACTATTGGTGTTATACTGTTGGTAATCACTGAGTTAATAGGAAAGGAACAATATTAAATGCACTGTTCCTTTTGAGATCCTTTAGTCTTTGAGGTAGTAATCTTTGGTAGCAACCAAGTATTGATTGGAGTTCTGTTTGTTTTTTTTCTTGATGTTTGAGTTTGCTACCAAGCACAATAGGGTATATTATCAATTACCATTTATTGACTGTTTACTATGTGCCAGGTACTTTACATACATATCTTGCATCTTCTCAACATCCCAGAAAGATAGGCATGTTTATTCCTTTGACAGAATACGAAGCTGGAACTCAGAGATTTAAGTAATTCATATTGCTTTCTTGCATGCATGCTGAACATCTGTTTATGAAAGCTCTTAGAGAACAGGGGCTGTATCTTTTATGTACTAATAATAGTATTTAATATGACCAATAATCAGTTGATATTCAATAATTATCAGCTTCCTGGGCAAAATACATTAAAATATTCTATATTGAAGGTTCTTCAATAAATTTAGTTAGAAGACAGGTTATTTTATTTTTTTAAAAAGTTATGAGGGAAGAAGTAGCTGCTCTGTGGAGCTTCCAGGAGCCAGCCTATGAACTTGAGCTCAGCAGCTGAACAATGTCAAGGTCTGCTTCAATTCCTTGGTCTCTTCTTAGCTACCTACCTCTGCAGCAAGACTGAAAAATAAGAGTTTATATCCAAGAAAAATACTTCTCGTACAAAGAAGAGCTGTCTTTTAAGAAACTCTTTGTTGCTCTCTTTAAGTTTCCTACAACTTGAGAAAGATTTCCTGGGTGGTGGTGGTGGGGGGGGGGGGGGAGCTCAGCATAGTTCTTTTATTTTCTTTTTTTTTTAAAGAAAGGTACTTACTTAAAACTGGTTGCTTTTTTAAAAAAAATATTTTATTGATTTTTCACAGAGAGGAAGGGAGAGGGATAGAGAGTTAGAAACATCGATGAGAGAGAAACATGGATATGCCTACAACCAAGGTATATGCCCTTGACCAGAATCGAACCTGGGACCCTTCAGTCTGCAGGCGGACACTCTATCCACTGAGCCAAACAGGTTAGGGCAAAACTGGCTGCTTTTAAGATAATTTCTTTACAACAAAGTCTCTTTTTTTTTTTTTTCTTGAGGCAGGGACATAGTATTAAAATAAATACTATGACCACATGAGAAAATTTGAGAACTTCTGAAAAACAATAATAAATAGGATGCAAAACCCTCCTGATCATCACATGGGTTGTTTCTGAAGGGCAACTTAGATTAAAATAGTTTGACTATTTGTCTAAATTAGCCACTTCTCTCTCTCTCCCTATCCCTTCTTCTCCCTCTAAAAAAAAATTTCAATAAAATCTTTAAAAAATAAATTAGCTATTTAAAAAAACCCATACACTTAAAGTCTGTTAATGATGCAGAATATATCACGGTATCTATAATAATAAAAGCATAATATGCTAATTAGACTGGACAGCCCAACAGCAGAACGACTGGAGGACCTTGCGGACGAAGCTGAACCCCTTGCATGAATTTCGTGCATCTGGCCTCTAGTTAGATCATAATGGCTGTAGGTTGGAATGACCTAATAAACCATTCAGGTTTACTAAGATGTACACAAAAAATAAGAATCAATATAATTACTTTGGCTGTCTTAATATTTTATAATTATTACGATAGCAAAGTAAGTGATAATCTTCTAGTATGTCTTTTTCTGTAAAATGCACATTGGTTTACTTTCTGTACTGCAATGGAAATAGAATTAGATACTGGATTCAAGCCTTCTGTCTCCCCATCTCTGTTGATTCTTCAACATCGGTCTCCTTTCTCTTTCCCCGCTATCTCTATAGATGTGCTCAATTCTCACCCATCAATGCTCTTCTGTCGAGTCTCTCAAACAGTCAATCATTCTCTATACCCTAACACCTTTCAAGCTACTTTGTCCATGCATCCTACTCTCCCGTCCTTAGTAAGATTAATAACCCTTAGTATTTCCAGAAGCCATCCTGCTTATTTTCTTTTTATATATTAGCTTCCTTCTTTTTTGAAACTACAGGGTGTCCCAAAAAATGTATACACACTTTAACAGCTGACAGCTCAATTTTGAAAATGAAATGTATTTTAATAAATACTGCCTTTATAATTATTCTAAGTGTGTGTATATATTTTTTGGGGGACACCCTATGTTTGCCAATTGCTTGCAGGGTGCTCTTACTTCTCTGACCATTCCTCCTCCGTCTCTTTCTCTGCTTATTCCTTAAATGTTGGGATCTCCCCCCCTTTCACCCCCCAAATCCCATTCTTTGTCCTTTTTCTCTACACCAGACGTCTGTGGAGCAACTAAAATTGAAAGCAAATTTGGGACTGGACATTTTTTTCCTCCTTGGGAAAGCGTCTATGAGCTTTCATCATATTCCCAAAAGAGTCCTTGGCTCTTTTAAGGTTAAGTTACCCCTGCCCTCACACTCTTCTTAGATTATTTTATCCTCCCCTTTGCCAATTAACTACCTTTTTTATATGCCAGCCACTCCCAAACCCATATACAGTTCCTACTAGGGGAAAAAGACCCACAAGATTCAAGGAAATGTTGAAAAATCAGAACAAGAAGAAATTGCACCGTAAACATTTTGTGTCTAGCTTGTGTCATTGAGTCCCGTTGAGGACCAGTTGATTGAATGTTAGGCGGGGACTGGCAGGGTCATAAATTCAATCTGTCTGGAGAAATCGGGTGAAAACAAGGCTGTGTGCACAAACACCCTAGTTGCTTAGTGGCGGAGGAGAGGGCGCACCCAGCTCCTGGGGTGGGGATAGGAGACGAAGAGAGAAAACCACAGCAGCCAGGGGCACTGCCCACAGCTGCAGCGAAGGAAGCCCCGCGCTCTCCCACCACGGACTCAGCCAGGAACCCCTCCCGGCACCCGGCTCGCGGTTGACAGGCATTCACCTTCAGCAACCACGTTCCAGTTCACCATAAACACTCCTTACTGCTCCTGCCTATCGCTTCCCTCTCCAAGCCAATCAGAGGAATGGGCGGGATCGTCCTTAGTAAGTTCCAATTTTTTTTTTTTTAAATAGAAGGGTAGATTGGTGTACAGCATTCCGGCTGAGGGGAAAAACACCTCCAGAGCTTGGGAGTGGAGCCCCTGTGATGGGCACCCGGATAGGCCAATGAGAAGGCCCCGCTGATCAAAGGGTTGCCGCCGAGGTGGGCGGGGCATGCGCGGGGCTGGCCAACGGCGGCGGAGCGGACGGCGGTTGAGCCGCTGTGGGTAGGGTTAGTGTGAGAGGTGCGGCGGGGGAGGTAATGATGATGGTGGCGGAGGAGGAAGGCGGGGGAGGGGGTGCTGGGCGCTGAGCGGCGGCTCCGGCAGGGTTTTGTCGGGTGGGGGACGCTCGTGGGGCGACTCCGTCCGGGAGGGGGCGGGCGTGAGGCGCGCCGTCCGCCCGAGGGGCTGCAGACCCGGGCTCCCTCGAGCGCCACGGCTGGCTCGGCTGTTCCATGTGGCTCCGGCGGGGATGGAGGACTCGGTGGCGGTGGCGGCGGCTGCTGCTGTGGCGGCGACGGAGGAGCAGCGCTGAGGCGGGTACGGGGCTAGACTCAGCCCGACAGCGGGATTAGAGGTGTGAGGAGGGGCCGGGAGTGGACGTGCGGAGCGAGGGGACCAGGCTGGCATCGCCTGGGTGACAGGGACCGCGGACGGGCCGCCGCCTGCCTCCTCAGGGGGGCAGGGGTCTGGGCTCCGTGCGGGAATGGAGGAGGCTCCGGCGGACTGTTCCTGAGGATGGGGGAAGGAGGCACCGCACCCTGTACCCCGCACGGTGCAGTTGCCCGGCTGGTCATCGCTTCTCGCCCAGGCAGGAGTTTCCATTTCTCTCCGGTTGGCAGCGGAGGTGAAGGAGAGCCCAAGTGGCCTGGAGCCGGGACGTTGCCCTCCCTCTGCCTGGAGATTTCCCTCCACTCCTCATTCCCCATCCATTTCCCCCTCCGACTCTACAACAGCATTCCTCCCCGCTTCTTAATTTGTTCCAAGCACACTTTCTAGGACTCAAGGCTATTAATTATCGGGTGAAAAACAAAGTTTATTTTAAAATATTCCACTCCTCCCTTTGGCCGTGGACACTGAACAGCATCCCTACACTTTCCCGCTCTGCTCGCCCTTCTGTGATGCTAGGAGGGGATGTAGGGCCCTGACGTGCGGCTCTGGATTGTTGTGGATGCTGACTACCAGATGTACTGCTCCACGTCTTAAGTGTGAATTGTCATTTTTTCCTTGGTGTCTTGTGTCTTTGATGTTACTGGCTTTTGAGGTTGGTGTTTTGTTTCATTGTTTGGAAACGTGTGGAGAACTGGGGATGTCTGTTGCAGTGTTATCAAACGTGGGTGGTTAGTCGCTTGTCATGTTTCTCTCCTCATATTTTTTCTCTTTATTTTGCTTTTCAGTTCTCGGAATACACATCTTATAACCTCTGAAATGGGATGGTGATGTCTTCATGAGGGAACCTCCACTCACTCATCCTGTCATGTATATCACACTGTTCTTGGCTGGGCCATTCATCTAAGATGGGATATACCCTGTGAAACAGGGAGAAGACTTATGGACCCCAAACATCATTTCAAGTTGTAGATGAGTTTTTAAAAGTACAGACACATACATGCAAAGCTTTTTTGCTTTGGACCCTCTGCTTTGTTAAAGCTGCTGTGTTGCTAATCTAGAACTGCTCCAGTGTATTGACTGATCATCATGGCTTCAGTTTGGAAGAGACTGCAGCGTGTAGGAAAACATGCATCTAAGTTCCAATTTGTGGCCTCCTATCAGGAGCTGATGGTTGAGTGCACCAAGAAATGGTAAGACATGCCTGGGCATCTGCTGTGGCCTAAACTCACTGTGGCCTAAACTCTGCTGCTTCTAACAGCAGATTTACCTTTCTGTAGTGTACAAGTGTGTAGAAGCAGGGCAGGGCACAGATTACTCTAACAAGTAATGTGTGCATTGTTGCTGCTGGTATTGTCTCTTTGCGTTTTAATTATTGCACTTCAGCATGGCTCAGAGGACTGTAACTGTGAGAGCATACTAAAATACAGTAGATTTGGTCTTGAAGTCTTTCATCATTAGTGTTAGAATTAGAATAACTTTGATTTTTATAATTTGAAGGCAACAGAATAGCTATTAGAATATTATAAACATATGCATATGTTTTAACTTAAAAAAATCTATATTCTTGTGGTATGGTGATAATGTTATTTTTTCTTGATTTTTCATTTTTCTTTGCTTAAGATAAAAGAAGTTTTCATTATTTGAATAATGGAATGCCAGTCTACATAACCTTAGAAATTCTTTTGCTAGATGCTTAGTCAGGCAACGGTGTTTTATTTTAATTGCCTAATGGGATACATTTCTTGGCCAGACTTAAGGAAGCAATTAGTAGTGCTGGTCTGTGATTTGTTTCTTTCCACTTGAGCAAAGTAAATTTAGGGCTTTCTTTTCACTGCCCTGAATGATCAGTAAGAAGAATTCTTATTTAGTGAAAGAAAAAAGTTAATGTTAAGCAAAGAGTCCTTTGGGTTTTGATTTATTGCAGTAATTAAGCAGTATTACAAAAATAAGTCCATTTTACTGTCCACAAGAACTATAATCTCATGTCTGTATTAACCTCTCTATTTGACATTCTTTTTATTAGTTGGAAAAAATGGCTTGCTCTGTTCTAGAACTCGTACAGCATATTTGAATTTTTATTTAGAAACTAGTTTCTGAGTGATTTTCTCTTCAATTTGTTAGGAATGTTATTTTATATGCAACTCAAAAATGCATGTACTGATTACCCACTTTATACTAGGGAGTATGGCTTTAGAGTTGAATGTGCCATAATCCCTACAAGGAGCTCATAGTTCAGGGTAAAGACAATCATGTAAATAAATTCACTGTGATCAGTGCAATAATATAAATATGTATGCTGTCAGGATTTTAATCTGTGTCCATCACTTAACAGTTGGGCATTCTTGGGGACAGCTTATTTAATTGTCTGTGGTTTAGTTTCCATATCCACAAAGGTAATAATGGTACCACTTCATAGGAAGGGTTATTGTGAAGATTAAATTAGTTAATACATGAAAATGCTTCTAACAAAGTCAGGCACATAGTAAATGTTCAACAAATGCCATTATTACTTACAAGGTTGGCAGAGAAGGAAATATTTAACTCTTAAGGATAGAGAGGGGGTAGGGTCTTGGGACGGCTTCCTGAAATCTAAGCTGGGTTTGAAAGATTCATAGTAGTTGGCCAGGAAGCCAAGGGGGGAAGAAATGAAAGATATTCTAGATTGAATCAGCAGCTTATGTAAAAGCCTGGGGCATTAAATAGCTTGGGTGTGCTGGAAATGCAAGCAGTGTATTTTGATAATGATGAAGCTTAAAGTGCAGGATGGGTGTAGTGCAATGGGATATGATGTTTGAGAGGCAGGAAGGATTCAAATCCTCAAAAAACCTACAGTCTCTTCCACTCAAAACCTTTCACTACATAGGGACATAGTGAAAGGTTTTGGGTAGAAGAGACAGTAGGTTGGCATTTTGGAAAATCACTTGATGACAGACAGCATGGAGTAAGGATCATAGTGAATGGAGGCATAGTAATGTTAGGGGTAGCTCTTGCAATAGATAAGATGAGGGAAAAGGGTCAGACTAAGGCAGTGGCAGAGGGAATGGAGAGAATAGATTGGACGAACACTTAAGACACATAAGTGGTCATATAAGTCAGAGGCCTGGAAAGAATTGGGATGAGGGAGAGGGAAAGGTCTAAGTTGACATCCAAATTTCTGGCTTGGAAAACTGGGTGTACTACTAACCAAGCTAAGGAATACATGAGGAAGATCCTCATTACAAGTATTTCTTATTGATAGGATCTTTATGATAGGATCTGGCCTAACACTAAAAAACATTTGGATGTTCTAGAATATTCAGACATTAGTTCTAAATATTTTGCTTCTTCCCCCTTTCCCCCTGCATTTAACAATATAGGTTAAAACTTACAAGGTGATAGACTCAAAGAATAATATTTGTTTGATGTATTGGAATTTTATTTGTAAGTGGATCCCTAAATAGGGCTTTAAAATCTTTTCAATATATAAAAATTTGTTGTAATGACTTTTAGTTAGTATTCCTTTTGCCTTACTTTCATAGGGTTCTGTGATAGATACAAATTAGGACCGATTTCTACACTTTCAGCCTATAATTTTTACCATTCCTCATTTTGATCTTTGCAATAAATCTTAAATTATTGGATGTGTGTGTTATGAATTAGAAACTATTTAAAGGAAATAAGAAAAAAATAGACTCGGGCACATAGTAAGACGATTTTTTATTAGCTACTTTTACATCTAGGTATTATTTTGGGGGTATGGAAGAATAAAAGATAAAGAAGGAAACTTAGAGATAGCCAATTGAATAAAAGGAAAGAGACATCAGTAATGGCATTGAAGATAATTTGCAAGTATAGGAAATTTGCAAGAGGATAGGAAAATATATCTGGTATAAATTAGAGAAGAAGGAATAAACTATAAAAAGAAAGATAAGTTATCATTTTATTAAGGTTGTGTTTTTGGAGGTAACCTGTGTATGTAGGTACCATTGTCTTTTATTTACTAGAGGCCTGGTACACAAAATTCATGCGGGGGGGGGGGGAGTGAGGGGGATGAGGGTCTCTCTCGCAATCTGGGGCCCCTCAGGGGATGTCCAGTTGCCGGTTTATGGGCCTAAACTGGCAGTCGGACATCCCTCTCACAATCGGGACACTGCATGCACTAGTGATCATACTTTTCACACAGGTGAAAGGCATCTTGCCGTTGTATGGGCAGCTACATTTTTTTGCCGATTATAAAAAGTAATACATAACATGATCCTTCTGAGGCAGTAGTACCATATTCCTCATCTTATGGGTGAAAAAACTGAAGCAGAGAGAATTGGCTTTGTCACACAGTTATAAGTGTCAGAATCAGAGCTGACCACAAAATGTGCATGCCAGAGTCCATGCATGTCATCGCTAATTCATCCTATTTTTTCAGTGTTAGAGTAGTCTTACCAGGTTTTAATTTTTAAATCTAAGAGACTGTTCCCAATGTATAGGGTAGGGTCCCTAGGCCTGGCCAGCGACCAGGGTCATCTGTGGGGCGACTGGTGGGCAGGGCGATCAGGGAGGGGGGGGTTCGCTGGCACCTGCCTTGGATGGTGGCCTGGCACCGCCTGCTGGCTGGCCCTGCCCCTGATCAGTGCTGCCATCACTGTTTGCCCCCCGGTGGTCAGTGTGCATCATAGCGACTGGTCGTTCCCCCGGATGGTTAATTTGCATATTAGGGTTTTATTATATAGGATTTTAAAAAATATATTTTTATTGATTTCAGACAGGAAAGGAGAGGGAGAGAGAGATAGAAACATCAGTGATGAGAGAGAATCATTGATCAGCTGCCTCCTGAATGCCCCCTACTGGGGATTGAGCCTGCAATTTGGGCATGTGCCCTTGACCAGAATTGAAACCAGGGACCCTTCAGTGTAGACTGATGCTCTGTCCACTGTGCTAAACCGGCTAGGGCAGTGGTCGGCAAACCGCGGCTCACGAGCCACATGCGGCTCTTTGGCCCCTTGAGTGTGGCTCTTCCACAAAATACCACAGCCTGGGCGAGTCTATTTTGAAGAAGTGGCGTTAGAAGAAGTTTAAGTTTAAAAAATTTGGCTCTCAAAAGAAATTCCAATTGTTGTACTGTTGATATCTGGCTCTGTTGACTAATGAGTTTGCCGACCACTGGGCTAGGGCAGTACCATTGTCTTTTAGAACCTTGCTTTTTAAAGTGTTTTCTGAGAAGCAGGAACATTTGCA
Organism: Corynorhinus townsendii; assembly: GCA_026230045.1. Classification (NCBI taxonomy): domain Eukaryota; kingdom Metazoa; phylum Chordata; class Mammalia; order Chiroptera; family Vespertilionidae; genus Corynorhinus; species Corynorhinus townsendii. The sequence continues at coordinate 131,683,542 of JAPDVU010000007.1, read as the reverse complement.
ACATCTGGGAATCCGTTAGAACTGCTAACTCTCAGGCCTTTCCCTACTAGACCTACTGAATTAGACTCTGCATTTTAATAAGATTTACAGTATGCATATTAAAGTTTAAGAAGCAGTATTTTTAATATATATATAGATATATTGATTGATTGATTGATTTCAAGAGAGGAAAGGAGAGGGAGAGATCGAAACATCAATGATGAGAGAGAATCATTGATTGGCTGCCTCCTGCAACGTCCCACACTGGGGATTGAGCTTGAAACCTGGGCATATTCCCTGACCGGGAATGGAACCATAACCTCCTGGTTCCTGGGTAGGTGCTCAACCACTGAGCTACGCTGGCCAGGCGAGAAGCAGTATTTTAATGTCATGTTTTAAATCTTACCAAGTGTCCATTCAGGACTTTAGGAAAAAGTATATTTAAAATACACTGAATCCTACATGAATTTGAAACTCAAAGAAATGAAGATGAAATTCAAAGGATTTAGAAAAGGCATAGTAATGGGAATCAGGGTATATTTTCCTAGGGTGACTGTGTTATTTCTGTGATTATGGAGAAGAGAAACTTTTCCCGTGTTCTCTTGTCATAGCCATAGGGTTTGAATCTAGACATGGCAGGTAACAGGATGAAGGTAAGGGTTTAAGGAGGCCACATTTTGAGATCTAGGCCATGAGTAAACTCACAGCACTTTGTCCTTGATCAAAGGATGGATTCTATAGATTAGAGGGTTTGGGATTTCTGCTTTCTTTTTGTTGCCATTTATCATATTTAGCCTTTGCCCTCATTGATGCAGCATGATTTCCTTCAGCTCAACAGGGTCCACTTCCTGATACTTTCATGGTGTAGTGTTCTAGAATTTAAGTCAGGAACAAAAACCAGAATGACCCTGTCACTCCTTGATTGCCAGGTAGAGCTCTGGCAAATTTGGAGATAAAAGTTTATATCTCCTACTCTTATGGTTGTCCCCAAGTCATTTAATTATTAATCTCTCTTAACTGGTGTAGCTGTTGGCAAGTGTTGAGACTGGCTACTGGAGATGAGTTTGAAAGAAAGAGACTGTAGTTTATTGTAGTTTACTTCTTATTCTATTCTTTTATCATTGGCAGGCCTTTAGACTTCTTAGAGAAGTCTTCACATATGAGCATTCAATGGCTGTTCAGGTACTGAAGGAAACTAGTTGAAAATTGGCATGTTGTAGTTTTGATAATTTAGGTTGTAGAATCCAATTCCAGTAGAACCTCCCTAATTTTTTATAAAGAACCATTATGTATGAGCATGTATTTTAGATTTCTGTGTATATGTCTACACCACCTAAACATATAATGTATTTTATGTTCTTATATTTTTTCTATCTAATTCTTAGTTATGGCATTCAAAAAGTATGTTTTTCTTAAAAAGGCATAAATATATTTGTTTCTGATTTTTCTGTCACATAAGAATTTCTTGTTTTTAAATAGTTTTAATTATAATTTATTTTAAAAATAGATAATACAATCACATGGTTCAAAATTCTAGAGGTATAAAAAGGTGTATATATATCCTTCAAAGTAACACCTCGTATTTTTTCATTATTCCACACCTCTCTGCAAACCTTGTGACCTCAGGATTTGAAAAGTAAAAAAAGTAGCTCTTTCCAGTGCTTAAGTTTGTGATGCTGGCCTGTTTAGTAAATATAAACTCCTTAATCAGATGTTCCAAGCTATCTGTAACTGAAACCAATTTTACATTCCATTTGGACACCAGGATGCTACATGCACTTTTAAGTATTAACTTGAGGTTATGAAGTCCCAATTACATTAGTAAGTAATTCAGATCCACTTCTGAATCTGGGTGGATTAAGCAAGCATTTCTTTGTTGACCATCTAGTAGAGTGAGACAGAGGTACATCAGCCTTAATGTGAAGAACTTTTGAAATACATTTTAAGAAAAGGGAGAGAGGAAAGGAGGAGGAAGGGGGGGGAGGGAGGGAGGGGGAGAGAGAGAGAGAGGAAGAGAGAGGAAGAGAGAGGAAGAGAAAGAAACATTGATGTGAGGGAGATACATCGATCAGTTGCCTCTGTACTCATTCACACTAGGGATCAAACCAAAAACCTAGGCATGTGACCTTACGTTACAGGGGACAATGTTACAACCAATTGTACCATACTGGTAAGGGGAAAGTTTTGACAAATATATATACCTGTGTTTCTGGAAATAAGTGTTTTTGAATATATAGTTGACAGGATTTAATAATGGATTAGATATGATATAAAGTGAGAGAGAAATTAGTAATGATTATAGTTTTTTTGGCCTGAGCAACCAGGTGAATATAAGGAACACTTGGGAAGGACAAGGTTTGGCATGACAGAGAAATCAAGAATTGGCTTTGCTTTTCTTAAAATTTGGGACATCCGGATAGAGGTCTTAATTGAGCAGTTAATTATAAGAGTCTTGAGTTCAGGGGAGAGAGGAGGCTGTAGTCACTTAGTACAGTCATGTGTCACTTAACTATGGAGACACCTTCTGAGAAATGCACCATCAGGCAAAGTTGTTGTGTGAACATTATAGAGTGCACTTAAACAAATCTAGTTGTTATAGCCTTCAATATATAGTAAGGCTATTTGGTATTCCTCTTAGGCTGCAAACCTGTACAGCATGTTTCTATATTGAATACTAGGCATTTGTAACACAGTGGTAAGTATTTGTGCACCTAAATGTATCCAAACATAGAAAAGGTACAATAGAGATACAGTATAAAAGATAAATGCTTCACCTGTATAGGTTACTTATTATGAATGGAACATATAGGACTAGAAATTGCTCTGGATTAGTCAGTGAGTGAGTGGTGAGAGTGTGAAGGCGTAGGGCATTACTGTACACTACTCTAGACTTTATAAACACTACTCCACAAGCGCCCCTCCCCCTCCTTCCAATAGGGTCAGAAATAGAACATAGGAGTTGTCAGTGCTGCTCCCTGACAAGGGTAGAGTTGTGGACCGGATTGATTGGAAATATTGAGGATAAACAGTCTGGGTAAGGTGTAGATCACCATAGTAGTGACTATCAGGAGAGAGTGAAAGGTTACCTGAGTAGAAAAGAGAAACTGAGATGGAAAGATAAAGGATCAGAGTGGATTGTCATGGCAATTTAGTTTGAGCTATTGCATGTTGGAAGGGTGGTCTGATTAAGGAACTTGTGGTATTCATTTAAAAAAAAAAAGAGGGTGTTTAGTATTGAGAGTGTGTAGAATTGAGAACTCAATATTTTGTCTTTGAAATTTGGTTTTGGTTCCATTGATCCTGTCTGGCACAAAGGATTTTGTCTGGCATTGAATTGATGGAAAAAAAAATACAATTTATCTATGCATTAAAACCTGAAAATATTCCCAAAGTATAAGGATAGGCTGGCTCCACACTTGTACTAAAGTGGCAGTGGCACTTCATACTTGTTAAGGTAACTCCTGTGGACCTGTGTCCTCAACAAAGAATTTACAACAATGTACTCTGAAACCATCAAGTAGAATTAATTTGCCAACATTTGTGTGTGTGTGTATGCATGTGTGCGCATGTACACTATGATGAAGGTAATATTTAGGATATATTTTTTATGACAGTTTTCTTAAAAAATTTTCTTCCCTGTCATGATTTTTTAAATGAACCTCTGGAGTAAATTGTATCTTTTGGTAGTGTATAATTCTCTTACCTTATTTTGGTATCAGGTCTTGGTTTATGTATTTTTTTAAAATATATTTTTATTGATTTCAGAGAGGAAAGGAGAGGGATAGGGAGAAACATCAATGATAAGAGAGAATCATTGACCAGCTGCCTCCTGCACGCCCCACACTGGCCATGGAGCCTGCAGCCATGTGGGCATGTGCCCTAACCGTGAATTGAACTGTGACCTCCTGGTTCACACAGGTCAGCACTCAACCTCTGAGCCATGCTGGTTGGGCTTGGTTTATGTATTTTTAAAGTTGATTTTTTAATGAAATTTTAAGGGATTATGTGAAGAAGTTCTACTCTTAAGGTTTAGTTTAGTTTCACATTAGTTTTGCAGTTGATTGACTTTAATGCTCAGAGAACTTAAAATGTGCTGTTGATGCATCAAATGTGTTTGTTCTAATTTTGTGGAAAATTTCAACAAAAGAGTCACTGAAGTAGTTCACTGCATGATATAAAAATAGTCCAGTGTGCTGAAGAAAAAATTATACAAGCATTTTGAACTGAATGCTCAATAGGGATGTTCATATCCTGCATCAGGGCTTTTGCATGTATATTTTTTTGCATGTGCCCTTGACCAGAATTGAACCTGGGACTCTTCAATCTGCAGGCCAACACTCTATCCACTGAGCCAAATTGGCTAGGACTGCATATTTTTTAAAAGGAGTGGGATTGAGTTTGTGAAATGGGGGCAGTAAAATTACTACAGGCTGTCAATGTCAGTATTTGCTTGTCTTATTTTTCACTGTTATAATGATATTTTTAGACAGCTTTGCTTATAAACTTTCTTTGGTAAATCTGATCTGTTAACATTTTTTCCAGGTGTTATTAATCCCAGTTTTTTATTAAAAAAAATAAATATATATTTTTAAAACACCTTTTTTAAAAAAATGTATATTTTATTGATTTTTTTTTAGAGGGAGGAAGGGAAAGGAATAGAGAGTTAGAAACAATGATGAGAGAGAAACATCAATCATCTGCCTCCTGCACACCCCCTACTGGGGATGTGCCCGCAACCAAGGTACATGCCCTTGACCGGAATCTAACCCAGGACCCTTTAGTCCGCAGGCCGACGCTCTATCCACTGAGCCAAACTGGCTAGGGCTAAAATATTTTTTAAATAACAAAACATTTTTAAATATGATTTTAATACCTCAAAAACAACAAAAAAAGATTGATTTTAATGAAAGGAAGTTATCATATTAAAAGTTGATACTTTGCCAATGTCTGAAAGAGTTTGTCAGCTTTAGAATTTAAAATAACACTATGTTGACTAATTTAGGGATATAAATAGAACAGAGATAGTCTTAGAGGAGTGAAAGTACATATTACCAGGCACTTAGGAGGAGTTACCATTGGACACTGGACTTGGTTCTGAGTTTACTGGCAGCTAAGGCGAAAAGGAAAATTGGCTCACATAATATTCTTTTTAGCTAATTAATTTGCAGGGACTTTGTTAGAACTTAATTCAGAGTATTTTTATTATGAAAAAATATGAATGGCATTTGAGATAGAATCTTCACCTACAAAAGACTCAGACTGTTAAATTGGATAATACTTATATTACTATAATATATAATCTTTATAAAAACCCTTTATGAGAGAATATGGCCAAGGGACCTAATTTTCTGATTATCTAATTTAAAACCAAGGGGACAATTTATTTAGAAAGATAAATACTTATATTAAGTCATCAAGTTCTGTGTTTAGTATAGAAGCAACTTACCACATCCAGCAATTTACATCTAAATTTAAATTACTTTTATTTAAATTAAATTAAAAATTCAGTTCCTCAGGCACATTATCCACCTATCAAGTACTCACTAGCCACATATAGCTAGGGGCTACCCTATTGGACAGTGCAAATGTGGAACAATTCTATCATCGCAGAATATTTCATTGGATAGTGTTGTTTAGCTATTCCTCTCAAACTGGCTGATTTCAGAATAATCACTAGAGCCCTTTGCAAATACAGAAATTTCTATGCCTATAAGAAATTGCAGATTTTTGTAAGTCTGGAATGGTGCTGGAAAATTTGTCATTTGAGAAGTTCCCTAATTGCTTAAAATCTTCAAGCCAGGTTTTAGAACTATCATATTTATGATTCTTTCTCAAGTATCTGTCTGAAGTAAAGTTTTTGCAGATGCTGGATGATAATTCCTGTTGGTACTTCAGACATGTTTATTGAGTCAAAAATTTGAATTGAATTTTCTTCTTTTGGTTGTTTTGTAGTGTGTGTGTGTGTTAAAGTGAGAGCAGTGTATTTAATCTATATCACATATAAAGCTGTCAAATTAATATAAATATTTTAACAGCTTCATTCATTTGCTTAAAAAAATTGGTTTGTTGTCTTCATTGAAGCAAGGAATATTGGGGAGTGGGTCACTTCTCAAGTATTTGCACTGTTATACTTTCAGACAACATCTCTGGGAGCTACTGCTTTTTTTTCTCTGAAGAATGCCTCCTTACTCCAATTTTCCTATTGCCACTGCCTTTGTGGCATCCTTTGCCATCTTTTGCCAAGGCCCATAGTTCCCAAACTGCACTTTTGCAATCTATAAGGCACTGCAGAGAACTCACAGGTGTGCCAAGAGATGCTTAAAAATTTTGAGGGAAACACAGCAACATCTGTTGGAAGCCACACAAACTTCTAGCTTGAGATAGTTCATTTTCAAAATTGGATTGCTACATCCCATATTTTTACAAAGCAGAGTTTTTAGTAGTTGCTATGACAAAATGCAAGTACTATGTGAAAATCTACATGGAATAGACCAGTGGTCGGCAAACTCATTAGTCAACAGAGCCAAATATCAACAGTACGACGATTGAAATTTCTTTTGAGAGCCAAATTTTTTAAACTTAAACTTCTTCTAATGCCACTTCTTCAAAATAGACTCGCCCAGGCCGTGGTATTTTGTGGAAGAGCCACACTCAAGGGGCCAAAGAGCCGCATATGGCTCACGAGCCACAGTTTGCCGACCACTGGAATAGACAAAGAGGAAGGCAGTGTCCAATTTGATCTTAAGATTTGAGAAGTTGTGCAGTGCCCAACACAGGTGCTAAGTTATTAGGACATACATCTTAAGTTGTTTGAACCTGATTACTTAGTAAACAAAATGGTTAGGTATGTCTTTTGGCCTGTGAAAAACTTACTGACACATTATAAGTCTTGTAAACCCAGAAAGTTTGGGAATCTTTGGTGTAGGCTTTGTGATAGTCCTTAAAACTTTCCTAGCCTCTTCTGGTCCTTTGTCTATTTTATTGCCATAGTTATCCTTTTAAAATGAATCTTCCAGATTCCCCCTTTATTTATAGGATACTTTTAATGTAGTAATTTTAATCTTTTAAATCTGTATTCTCTTTTACTTACACCATTCCTCTTAAGTTTCCCCAAAATCTTGTTTCCTTGAAACATTATCTTTCTTCTCTATCTCCTTCCAAAAATAATTAAAGGCAAAGAGAATGTAGTAATAGTCTATCTCAAAGTAACTTCATTGAAACTGAATTGATTCATGTAGTAACTGAGTTCAGAAATGAGTTTAATGGTTCTGCTTTAATTTGAAGAGTACTCTGGTTTATAAAATAATCTTCTAAATATTGGTTCCTTTATTTTTTAAACTTTTTATTGAAATTATTTTATGATTACAGAAGAGTTGCCAAGATAGTATAGAAGTGGAACTTCTGGGTCATGTGGTTTCTTTTTTAGGAACTGCCAAACCCTTTTCCAAAGTGGCTGCATCATTATATTTTATTTTTTAAAGAGTAAGCCTTTTTTATGTAAAGAGCACATTAGAAACCTGTAGTTTTCATTATTTTAAATTTTTCAATATATTTTTATTGATTTTAGAGAGGAAGAGAGAGATAGAAACATCAGTGATGAGAGAGAATCATCGATCATCGATCGGCTATCTCCTGCATGCCCCCCACGGGGGATCGAGCTGCAAGCCAGGCCTGTACTCTTGACAGGAATCGAACCCAAGATCCTTCAGTCCATAGGCCGACACTCTCTCCACTGAGCCAAACTGGCTAGGGTGGCTGCATCACTTTATATTCTCACTAGCAACATATGAGGGTTCCAAATTTCTTCACATTCTCACCAGCACACTTTATTATCTGTTTTATTTTAGCCATTCTAGTGGTATATCATTGTGGTTTTGATTTGCAATTCTCCAATTGCTGGGTGCTGTTTAACCACAATCTTTTCTTTTTAATGTGTTTATTGGCCATTTGTATTTTTTTCCCCCTGAGAAATGTGTATTCTGATCCTGTGCACATTTTAATTGAGTTATTTATATTTTTAGCATTGCATTGTAAGTTTTTAGAATATATTTTAGATATTAGACACATCAGACATGTGATTTACAAATAATTTCTCTCATTCAGTGAGTTGTCTTTTCACTTTCTTGGTGGTGTCTTTTGGTGCACAAAAGTTTTAAATTTCATGAAGTTTCATTTATCTATTTTTTATTGTATTACTTGTGCTTTAGTGTTGTATCTAAGACTATTTTGAGTTAATTTTTGTGTATGGTATAAGGAAGGGGTCTAACTTCATATTTTTGCATGTGAATATCCAGTTATTCTAGCACTGTTTATTGAGTCTGGGTATATTTTTTCTGCTTCTTTTTGCACAAATGAGCAGATATATGTATTTTTTCCTTTATTTCTTCTCTTTTACAAAAAGGGGTAGGAAAGTACTATTGGTATTCTGTTTCACTTTGCTTTTCATTTAGCAATATATGTTGGAAATCATTCCATATCATTTTGTAGATATGATTTTCCATCCAATAGTGATACGTTACTATTATCTGAAGTCCATAGTTTACATTAGGGTTCGCTCTTTATGTTGTGCACCTATGGGTTTTAACAAATATATAATGACATGATCCCATAACAGTATCATACAGAATAGTTTCACTGCCCTAAAAATCTCCTGTATTACACCTATTCATTCATTTCTCCCTTTTCTTGAGTTCTTCCAACCACTGAACTTTCTATTGCCCCCGTAGTTTTGCCTTTTCCAGAAAGTCATATAGTTGGAATTATACAATACATAGCCGTTTTAGGTTGGATTCTTTCACTTAGTAATATCCATTGAAAGTTCCTCCATTTCTTTCTAACACTGAGTAGTATTACATTATGTGGATATGCCACAGTTTGTTTACCCACTCATCTATTGAAGGACGTGTTTGTTGCTTCCAAGCGCTTTGAATTTTCACCATTCTAGTAGGTGTGTAGCGGTATCTCATTTTAATTTGTGATTCCCTAGTAACATATGATTTTGAGCATCTTTTCATATGCCATCTATATATCTTCTTTGGTGAAATGTCCAGATCGCTTTCCGAATATTTAAAATTGGGTTGCTGTTTTCTTATTGTTGAGTTTTAACAGTTCTTTTTATATTTAGGATAACAGTCCTTTACCAGATAATATGTTTTGCAAATATTTTCTCCCGATTTGTGGCTTGTTTTTTCATTCTCTTAATAACATCTTGTACAGAGCGTAAGTTTGTAATTTTAATGAAGTCCGACTTACCAACCTTTTTTCTTTCATGGAGTATGTATGCTTTTGGTGTTGTGAAAGGTATAAGGTCTTTGTCTAGATTCATTCCAGTACAGTTTGTTGAAAAGACTGGCCAGTGTGGCTCAGTTGGTTAAGCAGCCTCTGATGCACTGAGAGGTCACACGTTTTTAAACTGGTCTAATAGGTAGTGAAACATAGGAGCATCTAATGGACTGTGTAAAACACCATAGCATGAATTAGACTTACGATTAATATCACTGGATGACAGAAGGAAAAGAAGCAGATGACTTTAACGTTATAAGGGAAAATCATTTTGAATCTAGAATTCTCTATCCATCCAAGCTTTAAAACTAAACACTATGCAGATTCTTTAACATTTTTTCCAGCTTAAAATACACTTTCTATATTGTACTCTGATGCTGGGGCTGAGGCTGTGCAAAGTATATTTCTTAGACTATATTGGGTGGCTTGGTTTCTGCCATTAGGAGACAGGCAAGAATAAAGGGGAAAAGGGACTTCCTACCTGTTTTATATCATACTAGAGGCCTGATGCATGAAATTCATGCAAGGGTAGGCCTTCCTTCCCCCAGCTGCCGGCACTGGCTTCCCTCTGGCACCCGGGACGCGGGCTTCCCTCCGGCTGCCGGCAGGCCCGGGACCTGGGTTTCCCTCGCAGCTCTGGCTTCGTCCAGAAGGTCATCCAGAAGGACTCCATCCAGAAGGACTCCGGTCTAATTAGCATATTACACTTTTATTATTATAGCTAAGTGGAATCATACAATTCTTTTGTGTCTGGCTTCTTTCACTTAATCAGTTAACTGCCGTGATATTTTGAATTTAAATAAAAAAGGTCTGCCGCTTGCATCTATAGACGCTTATGGTGTACAAATAGATAACATACGTCTTCAAGATTCATCCATGTTGTAATATGTGTCAGAATTTCATTCCTTTTTAAGGCTGAATATATTCCATTGTACATATATACTACATTTATCCATTTCAGGGTAAGGATTACATTTATGTAAATAAGGTTTGTTCATTCATCAATTGATGGATGCTTGGGTTGTTTTCACCTTTTGGTTATTATAAATAATGCTGCTATGAACATGGTGCTTAACTTTTGGGGGAAACACCAAACTGTTTTTCTCAGTGCCTGCATCATTTTACATTCCCACCAGACATGCACAAAGGTTCCAATTTCTCTGTGTCCTTGCTAACACTTATTGACTTTTCTCTTCCCTCCCCCTCCCCTCTGATTCCCTCCCCTCTGATTCCCTCCCCTCTCTTTTCTTCCTTTCTCTTTCCTTACTCCTTCCTCCCTCCCTCCCTCATCTTCCTTCCTTCCTTTCTTCCTTTCTTTCTCTCTTTCTTTCTTTCTTTCTTTCTTTCTTTCTTTCTTTCTTTCTTTCTTTCTTTCTTTCTTTCTTTCTTTCAAGGAGAGCTATCCTTAGGAGTCTGAAAAGTGGTATCTCATTTTGGTTTTGATTTTCATTTCTGTAATGGTGAGTGATATTGAGCATCTTTTCAAGTGCCTTCTGTATATCTTCTTTGGAGAAATGTCTGTTCAAGTCAAGTGCATTGCCCATTTTTTAATTGATTGGGTTTTTGTTGTTAAGTTGTAGGAGTTCTTTATATATTCTGAATATTAATTCCTCTTATCAGATAACATGATTTGCAAATATTTTCTCTCATTTTGTTGCTCTTTTACTCTGTTGATACTGTTTCTTGATATACAAATGTTTTAAATTTTAATGAAATCTGCATGCCTGCTTTGTGGGCATGCCACAGGTGGTTAAATGATTTTATGAGTGCTATTCACATCCTAGAGGTTGTTAAGGACAAAGCAGGATTTCATGAGGAAATCTACCCTTATGTGATCCAGGAACTGAGACCAACTTTAAATGCAGGGGGAATCTCCATTCCAGAGGAACTGGGCCTTGACAAAGTATAAACCCCATCTATAGACTTCCCAAAGATTTACTGATAATGCTCCTTGAGTGTAAACAATCACCTGAATATACTGATAACATACTACCTTGTTTGAACAGGTTTTCCTTTATTGAGTACCAAACCATTTAATGGTACCATGAACTTTAATAAAAAGGAAATGAAAAAAAGTTAATATTTCTTGATATATAAAAGTTTTAAGTAGTTAATGTTGTTCTTTGATATACAAGAGTTTTAGATAGTTAATTGTGTTTCTTTATATAAAATTTTTAAATTTTAATGAAGTCCAATGTATCTACTTTTTCTTTTGTTGCTGTACTTTTGTCATATCAAAGAATTCATTGCTAAATCTAATGTCATGATATTTTTGCCCTATTTTTTCTTAGAGTTTTCTAGTTTTATATCTTACATTTAGGCTTTCTGAGTTTTGAGATCCATGTTGAGTTAAGTTTTAAATATGGGGTGAGGTAAAAAAGGTAGGACAAGGTAGAAGAGGATGAACCTGCAAAGAGGAAGAAGTGGACAAGTGTCAATGTTGTTAAGAAGTCAAATTAGACAAGGAACCCCCAAAAATGTATATTACATTTAGCAACATGGAGGAGACAGAATGGAAAGCACAGGTCATGTTGTTTGAACAAGGGTCTAAGTTGTGCGCAGCATATATACAGTATAGGAAATTATATTAGAAGATTGGTAGAGGTCAATATGAAGAAGGCTTTGAGTTTGAATTTTATTCTCTGGGCAGCAGTAAGGCATAAAAAAGGGTAATGAAATAATTCTTCCATGGGGGGAGTATAATGGCAGAGAGTATACTAATTCTTTTCATGGGGGGTAGTATAATGTATTTCAAAAATTAAAGAGGTATAATGTAGGTCATTAGTTCTAGGGGAACTAGTTCCTAGATGGTGCTAATCTTTGGTCCTAGAGGTAAATAAAAATATCTTGACTATTGAATATATCTAATATACTCAGCTTCTTGTAGGGGTATATCTAAAAGTAATTCAGCCCTGTTTCTTTTTGGTCATGACTAGATTGTATTGAATCTGAGTTATTTTAAGCTGAGGATCAGACTGCTGATTGATAAGTGTTATTTATATGCCTGAAAGTTATCAAGAAGTGCTATTATTTTCTGTTTTGCTATGCAGAAACTAGTTCCAGGTATTTTCTTCAACCTTGGGACTATTTATTTGGAAGCTGGCTACTTCAGGATCACCTCAATGTTAGGTGATCCTGAAGATAAGATTATTCACCACCACCAGTATTTTCCCAATTAGAAGGTCCATTAAGAAAATTTGTTTTTTGCTAAGTAATAGGGATAGAGGTGAAATAGTCAAATGGCTACTTATATTTGATGTAATAATTTAACTGTACATATATAAACTCACAATCTATGAAATTATATATAAAAATACAATAAATTCCATCAAATCTCTTAAAAGTTTTCTTAAGATACATTTTTATTTGGTTTTTATAATTTCAGATATATAAAAGTTAAAAAAGTAGTACAAAGAACTCCTGTATACTCTTCTCCTAGATTTCCCGTTTACTTTATCATTCTCTGTATATGTACATATATATGTGTGTATGATTGTACATACATTTTATCCAGGCTCATTTGAGAATAAATTGCAGATATGATGACTCTAAATCCTTCAATGTATATTTTCTAAAAATAAACAGTGTCTTACATAAACACCACACAGTCATCAAAATCAGGAAATTAACATTGGTACAATGCTATTATCTAATCTACAGACCTTATTCAGATTTCACCAAATTTCCCAATAATGTCCTTCACATTAAAACTAGTGACCCAGTGCATGGATTCGTGCACATTGAAAGGAAATTAATTAGAAGGTGGCTGGCAGGGCAGGACTGGGTGAGACGGTATAGACATACCCTGGAGCCAACCTCCTTCGGTCCCTCCCCAGCCGACTACACCTGGGGCAGTGCCGGGACTCGAAGAGCGTCTGCAGAGTGAGTGGTGTCCCTCGGCCTGGTCTGTGGGGATCAGGCCAAAACTGGCTCTCCGACAACCCCCTAGGGGTCCCGGAGTATGAGAGGGCACTCTGTAAAGTTGCTGTCATACAGGGTGTGGAACGCACATGTAAGTGTGCAGTAAACCAGATTCAGGGCTGACAGTGCCCCAGCAACAATGGCTGAAGGTGGAATCATGTGGCCCCGCAAGGAATTGGACTCCCTCCTCTCTGGTTTCGGGGTGCGTCATCCGAGAACCCCTGCTGCCAAGTCACTGCAGCTTGGAAGCTCCTGTGTTGAGCGTCTGCCCCCTGGTGGTCAGTGCGTGTCATAGTGACCAGCCAGACCTGCAGAGGGACACTTAGCATATTATCCTTTTATAGCTAGATAACAGATTTTTGCCATGGCCCGTGAGGCTCACTTGACTGGGCATCGTCCTTTATTGAACCATAAAGGTTGCTGGTTCAATTCCCTGTCAGAGCACACGCCTGGGTTGGGGGATCCCCAGGAGGGAGCGTGCAGGAGGCAGCCCATCAAAGTTGCAATCTCAGATCCATGTTTCTCTTTTTTCCCTTCATCTTTCTAAAAATTAATAAATATTTTTAAAAAACAAATTTTTTTTCTGGTGTAGGATTTTAATTAGGACACATATTACATTTAATTGTCATGCTTCTCTTAAAGCAATTTTTTTCAAACTCTGCATGTGTCTTTGACATCAGTATTTTCACCCTCACTAGAGCTATTGTTTGAGTCATCTAGCCTAACTTTTTAGTGATTATTATTTCACTTCTCTTTCTTTGAGATACAGCACTCTTTGATTCTAATTAATGTCATTGGAAACATTATTACAGGCTGCAAATAAATTACATTAAATAATAAAACATTAAAACACTTATTTTTCTCAGTCATCACATGTATATATTTGGATTTATACATGATAACTTTTTACTGTATTGCTTTTATAGGTTTTTTTTTTTAACTAAAAAGCTTATTATTCTGCAATAGAGAAACCATATTTTTAATTCATTTATTCTCTCGGTAGACCCATCTAAAATTTTAAAATTAATACTGGTTGGATTTATTTCAGGCTTCTCTAAATACCACTTTGTTCATATAATGAAATAATGAGTAAAATAGTTGTAACACTGTGTACCAGTATAGGCATTTTCTTCCCCTTTAAAGAAATGATATCAAGATAATCTAAGAATAGCTTTGTAGAGAAGCAGATTAATTCATTTTACAGCAACTGAAAATGAAAATATCTGATTTGAACAAAAACTTGTGGTAATCTGAAAGGCAAAGATAAAATCACAAACCAAATAATAATATGTACATGTATTCCTTGTGAAAGGTCAAATATTGGTCTTAAAAACAAATCTTATGGTTGGATAATGTCATAGGTTGGATGTTATAGACATAATATGAAGTATGTGACTAGTATAAATAATTTAAATAAGCTAAAGTCTATGCTTATAAATAAATAAAATTTGTGCACGGGGATGGGGGGTGGTCCCTCAGCCTGGCCTGTGCCCTCTCGCAATCCGGGACCCCTCCTAACCGCCCACCTGCTCACTCCTAATCGTCCCCCTGCTCACTCCTTACTGCCCGCCTGCTTGCTCCTTACTGCTTGGCTCGCCGCTCCTTAGTGCTGCGGTGGAGGCAGGAGAGGCTCCTGTCATCACCACAGCGCTCACAAGCCATGAGCCCAGCTTCTGGCTGAGTGGTGCTCCCGCTGTGGGAGTGCACTGACCACCAGGGGGCAGCACCTGTGTTGAGCGTCTGCCCCCTGGTGGTCAGTGAGCGTCATATTGACCAGTCGTTCTGGTCGTTCCACCATAACGGTCGCTGGACTTTTAGATAGATAGATAGATAGATAGATAGATAGATAGATAGATAGATAGATAGATAGATAGATAGATAGATAGATAGATATAGATATTGTCCTTCTGAGTGTAAACTCGCAAAGATATCCTTGCAGCTTGGAGATCTTTGAGATTCCCTATAGAGACTATAATTCATTCTTAAGTATAGAATAGTGGGTTAGGAGCATGGACTGCCATGTGGTGCCAAACTGCTCATTTCATATCTTCCTTTCCACTTCTATTTGAGTCACCTTCACAAAAAGCTTCTTAACTTCTCTATGCTTCAGTTTCCTTATTTGCAAAATAAGGATAGTAATATCTAATATCTAATCAGGTCATACAGGGTGTAAATGATACCTATTGTTGGGCAGTGGAGCAGCTCATTACCTATTTGTGATTTTTTTGTGAACTTTAAAAAATGGCATCACATACTAGTATACGTCATGCAAGTATTTGCTATTCTTTTTAAAAATATTCTCAATTATGGTGAATCTTTTGAGGATGTGTTTTCCTAGGGAATGATCAAGTTAATTTGGAGCCTTGGTGAATAAGGAAGGTTAAACTGAGTAATTCTCTTTTTGATCTTAAGTAAGATATATGATCTCAAGTGCGATATAATAACTCCATTTTCTTGTAGTCTATAATCTGTTAGCATTCATTTAATCCTTTCTAGCCTTCATTCTTAGTCTTATGTAAATTCTTAAAAATACTTGCTGAGTCTTTTGTGACTGATCAGTTCTTTAAATATATAAAGATGCAATTAAGATCAAAGGTAGAGATCATGACTTTAAAAAAAAATGTGTTTTTCTGTTTGATCTCATGTTCTTTTCTAATCCAGTAGATGTACATTTTTACCTTTACTTCAGATTTTTACATTCCTTTTTACTCATGGAAAAATTTTTCCCCTTAACTGCTGAGACCTTTTAAAATTGTAATTCTTCAAATATTTGACATTTTCTTCTTTTTGAAAAAATATTTATTGACATAAAACATTGTATTAGTTTAGTGTGTACAACATAATGATTTGATATATGTATACTAGAGGCCCGATGCACGAAATTCGTGCAAGAGTAGGCCTTCCTTCCCCCGGCTGCCAGCACCAGCTTCCCTCTGGCACCCAGGACCTGGGCTTCCCTTGCAGCCCTGACTTCGTCTGGAAGGTCATCTGGAAAGACGTTTGGATGGACATCCGGTCTAATTAGCATATTATGCTTTTATTATAGATATTGCAAAATGATTACCACAGTAAGTTTATTTAATATCCAGCGATGACCTCACATAGTTACATTTTTTCTTATGATGAGAAATTATAAGATCTACTTTCCTAGCAACTTTCTTCTTTTTAAAAACTTTTTGATTGCTTTTAGAGAAAAGAAGGGAGTGTGGAGAGAGAGGGAGAGAGAAAGATCAATTTGTTGTTCCACTTATTTATTCATTCATTGGTTGCTTATATGTGCCCTGACTGGAGATGGAACCCGCAACCTTGGTGTATCAGGATGACACACTAACCAACTAACATACCCGGCCTGGGCCTCTCCTAGCAACTTGCAAATATACAATACAGTATTATTAACTATAGTCACCATGCTGTACCTTATATCACCAGAATTTATTTATGTTATAACTGGAAGTATGTACCTTTGATTGCCTGTACCCATTCCCACCTCATATGCTTCTGACAGCTACCAAACTGTTCTCTGTATCTATGAGGTTTTTTTTAAGAATCCACATATAAGTGAGAGCATACAGTATTTGTCTTCCTCTGTCTGACTTCTTTCACTTAGGATAATACCCTCAAGACCCATCCATGTTGTCACAAATGGCAGGATTTACTTCTTTTGTATGAATTAATAACATGTATAAATATACTGTATTTTCTTTATCCATTCATCTGTAATGGGCATTTAGGTTGTTTCCATGTCTTGACTATCCTATCTAATAAAAGAGTAATATGCAAATTGACTGTCACTTCAACACACAAGATGGCTGCCCCATGTGGACACAAGATGGCCACCACAAGATGGCCAGCAGGGGAGGCCAGTTGGGAGGGACCAGGTCAGCAAGGGAGGGCAGTAGGGGGCAATCAAGCCTGCAGGGCAGGGCAGTTAGGGTGACCAGGCTGGCAGGGAGGGAAGTTGGGGGTGACTGGGCCTGCAGGGGAGGGCAGTTAGGAGCCATCAGGCTGGCAGGGGAACAGTTAGGCATCAATCAGGCTGGCAGGGGAGTAGTTAGGGGGTGATCAGGCTGGCAGGCAGAAGCGGTTAGGGGCAATCAGGAAGGCAGGCAGGCGAGTAGTTGGGAGCCAGCAGTCTGGATTGTGAGAGGGATGTCTGACTGCCCGTTTAGGCCCGATCCTACCGGGATGGGTCCCAGATTGGAGAGGTTGCAGGCTGGGCTGAAGGACACACCCCCTGTGCATGAATTTCATGCACTGGGCCTCTAGTTGTAAATAATGTTGCAATAAACATGGTGTGGATGGTGCAGATATCTTTTCAAGATAATAATTCTGTTAACTTTTGATGTGTATCCAGAAATGGAATATGGATCATATGGTAGTTCTATTTCTTAATTTGTTGAGGGACCTCCATACTGTTTTCCATAGTGACTGTACCACTTTATTACCAACATCAGTGCATGAGGGTTTCTTTTTCCCTTCATTCTTGTCCATACTACTACTACTTCTACTTCTACTTCTCCTCCTCCCCCTGTCCCCTCTTCTCATCCTTCCTCCCCCTCCATTCTAATAGGTGAGGTTATACCTCATTGTGGTTTTGATGTGCATTTCTCTTATTACTAGTGATATTGAGCATCTTTTCATGTACCTGTTGGCCATTTGGATGTCTTCTTTAAAAAAAAAGTTTTTATTGATATTAAAGAGAGAGGAAGGAGAGGGATAGAGAAATAGAAACATTGATGAGGGAGAAATGTCGATTGGCTGCCTCCTGCATGCCCCCTACTGGGTAACAAGCCCACAACCTGGGCATGTACCCTAACCGAGAATCAAACCTGGGACCTCTTGGTTCCTAGGTCAATCACTGAGACACACCAGCGGGCTGGATGTTTTCTTTGGAAAAGTGTCTGTTCAGTTTTTTCTGCTGCTTTTTAAAGCTGGGTTGTTTGTTATTTCTCTATTGAATTGCATAAATTCTTTCTATATTTTGAATATTAACCCCTTATTAAATATATGACTTGAAAATATTTTCTCTCATTTTGCTGCATTTTCATTTTGTTGATAGTCTCCTTGGCTGTAACAGAAGGTTTTTAGGTTGATGTAGTCCTGCTCTTTAATTTTTACTTTTATTGCCTTTGCTTTTGATGTCAAATCAAAAAATCATTGCCAAGATTGATGTCAAGAAGCTTACTCCCATGTGTTCTTTTAGGAGTTTTATGTCTTACATTCAAGACTTCAATCAATTTTGAGTTAACTTTTGTGTATGGTATAAAATAGGGGTTCATTTGCATTCTTTTGCATGTGGCTGTCAGTTTTTCCAAAACCATTTACTGAAGAGACTGTCCTTTCCCTAGTGTGTAGTGGGTTTATTTATGGGCCCAAGTTTTTGTTTCGTAACTGAGATTCACCATTTAAAATTTAAAATTTACGTTTTACAAAGTGGTATATACAAATGAAAGAGTACTGCAGAACTTGTAATAGAGAACCACAGCAGTTCCTTGTCTTACCGCTCCCCAGTGTTGTTCTCATTCCCTACAGAAAACCACTTTCAACTCTTTTAATTCTTTTGGTGTTGTACTCTATATTCTTCAATATCATGCTTTTGTTTTTTATTTTTTAGTTATAATTTATGAAGCATAAAATTTGCCCTTCAGTGTGGCTTGGTGATTGAGTGTTGACCCATGAACCCATATGTCACTGGTTTGATTCCAGGTCAGGTCATATTACCACCCCCCCCGCCCCCCCCCCCCCCCCCCGGCAGGCTTGAACTCCAGTAGGTAGCGTGCAGGAGGCAGCAGATTGATGTTGATGTTTATCATTGACTAAAGGCCCGGTGCACGAAATTCATGCACGGGTAGAGTCCCTGGCCTGCCAGTGATCAGGGCCAATCAGGGTCTTCTGGCTGCCGGCTGGGCCCTTCCTTCCCTGGCTGCAGGCTGCCAACCAGGGCCTTCCTTTGTTCCACGCCGCCCCTTGGTACTCAGCACATGTCATAGCAAGTGATTGAACTCCTGGTCTCCTGGTTGAACTCCCAAGGGGATACTTTGCATATTTGTCATATATATATAATATATATATGTGTGTGTGTGTATATATATATAAAATATATGTATATATCTGTATTATATATATGTTTCTATCTCTCTATCCCTCTCCCTCCCACTCTCTCTAAAAAAAATAAAAATATATTTCAAAAATTTACCCTTCAAAAGTGTGCAATTCAGTATCCTCCTATCTAATAAAAGAGTAATATGCAAATTGACCGTACCTCCACTACACCCACCAGCCACACCCACCAGCCAATTAGGAGGGAATATGCAAATAAACCCAACCAAGATGGCTGCAGCCACAGAGAGCAGGAGGGAGGCTTGGGTTTCCCTGGCAATGGAGGAAGCCAAGCTTTCCGCCTGCCCATGCTGGCCCAGGCCTCCACTCAGTGCTACAAAGTTTTAATTATAGAAGATAAATAAATCCCAACAGAAATGGCGGCAGCCACAGAGTTGGAGAGAGCAGGAGGCTAGGGTTGCCCGCAGTGATGGAGGAAGCCAAGCTTCTGCAGCCCTGGCCTGCTTTGGCCTCTGCTTAAAGCTACAAAGTGTCAATTATAGAAGATACATGAATCCCAACAGAAATGGCTGCCACCATGGAGTGAGCAGAAGGCTTGGCTCCACTCCAGGCTACAAAGTTTCAATTGTAGAAGATAAAGCCCAGGTCCCAGGGCCTCTGCTTGGGTTGCCGGGGGGTGTGGCTGGCCTGCAAACTACCACAGGTCCCTCACCCAGGTCACCCCACACTCCAAGAGAACCCCCACCCTGATCTGGGACACCCTTCAGGGCAAACCAGCTGGCCCCCACCAGGCCTCTATCCTATCTAATAAAAGAGTAATATGCAGATTGACCAACACACAAGATGGCTGCCCCCATGTGGTCAAAGATCCTGCCCCCATGTGGACACAAGATAGCCACCACAAGATGACCAGCAGGGGAGGGCAGTTGGGAGGAACCAGGCCTGCAAGGGAGGGCAGTTGGGAGGGACTAGGCCTACAAGGGAGGGCAGTTAGGGACGATCAAGCCTGCTTGGGAGGGCAGTTGGGGGTGACCAGGCCGGCAGAGGAGGGAAGTTAGGGGTGACTGGGTCTGCAGGAAAGGGCAGTTGGGGGGGACCCAGGCCTGCAGGGGAGGGGAGTTAGGTATGACCAGGCCTGCAGGGGAGGGCAGTTAGGGGCAAACAGGCTGGCAGGGGAGCAGTTAGGCATCAATCAGGTTGGCAGGGGAGTGGTTAGGGGGTGATCAGGCTGGCAGGCAGAAGCGGTTAGGGGCAATCAGGAAGGCAGGCAGACGAGTAGTTGGGAGCCAGCAGTCTTGGATTGTGAGAGGGATGTCCAACTGCCCGTTTAGGCCCGATCCCACTGGGCCTAAACGGGCAGTTGGACATCCCTCGAGGGGTCCCAGATTGGAGAGGGTGCAGGCAGGGCTGAGGGACAATCCCCCCCACTCCCGCCACCGTGCACGAATTTCGTGCACCGGGCCTCTAGTTTTTAATATAATCACAAAGTTGTGCAACTATATCATTACTAATTTAGAATATTTTCATTACCTAAAAAAGAAATCCTGTTTCTGTTAGTAGTCATTTTCCATCTTTGAAGTTGTAACATTTCCTCCCAAAAGCACACTTACCCCCTTTCCTTTCCCCGTCCTTTCCATTCTCCAGAGTTAGATCAGAATTCATTGTTATGACTTAGTATTGTTTACAACTGAGCCTTCTGATATTGTGACCACATTTCCTTTCTTTAGGGTTTTTTTTGTGTTAAAAATTGCTATTTTATGTTTTGCCTTTTCTCTCCATTTGTCTATCATTATTAACCTTAATTTTTTGTTGTTAGCCTCTCATAATCTCTCTCTCTAAACAGTTAAACATTGGTGATTCATCAGTTCAAATTTCCCCTCAAGCCCTCAGGCCCTGCTCTACTTTGAAATGGTTTCTTTCTAGGCCTGCAGTGTTGGTGACATCTGGAGACCTTTTTTTTTTTTTTAACTATCACCCTGTGGGATTAGTCAGATATTTAACTCTGGATTGATCTAAATTTCTTATCTTTTTTTCTCTTGCCCTTTTAACATCTCTGTTCCTTGTTTTAGATCTGGAAGATTTTCTCAACTTTATCTTCCAACTCTTCAATTTTTGCTTTTCTAAATAAAAAAATGACTATTTCCAGAATACTTTCTTATTCTTTAAATATTTCTTTAATATTTTTCACGGGTACAATAGCTTTTATATTTCTAAGGATATTAGCGATAATGTCCTTGGCCTTTCAAGTTCTGTTTTTTTCTCTTTTCCAGCCACTTGTCTTTTATGTTAGTTTTCCTTCTTTGTTGTTCACATTTAAGAGGAGGATGACTGTACAAAGCTGTTTGGAAGCTCTATGCATATACCAAGGGTGGTTGCTAACATTTGAGAATTTTCTGAAAGTCAGGCTGAACTAAGCACTTTTCTTACATTATCTTAACTGATTTTTACATTGGTTCTATGAGGTTCTAATTTCACAGATGAGGAACCTTGAGGCTTAGATGATATAACCAGAAAAAGGGGAACCAGATTCAAATATGGATCTGTCTGCCTTCATGATTCTTTTATTCATCATATTCTCTTTCCCATCTCCCTCCCAGTAAATGCTTCACAAATACCAGGAAATCTCTTGAGAACTTGAAAGTCAGGTAGAAGCAAGGTAGACAATGTAATCATTCAAACATACGATTGAAACCATTACAGAAATATGCTGAGAAGAAATGATGAAAATGATTATTGAGGAAGGCTGGGGAATGGTTTAAGAGGATGTATTTTTTTTTTTTTTTTAATCTTTTACTAACTCCAGTTTCAGGGAACCAGGTACATAACTTGGAAATACTAATATTTATGTGAGTGACATGTGAGTTTTATTACAACAGATATAGAAAGAAAAAGTAGTAGTAAGTAACATGCTAAATTGAAGGAAGTAGTATGGGTGATTCTATAAAATAATAAGGAAAGTGGAAAGTATTATTTGGGGATATATTTGTGTGTTGTGTATACAGGCCATGTAAAGTACACTCATCTAAAGGCTGCCAAATGGTGAAGTCTGTCAGTTGAAATGGTGCTGTCCCTAAATACAGATATATAGGCATTAGAAATACCTGTCAGCAAAAGTCCATATGCATTACCAGTTAAATATTTTTAACCAAAAGCAATCACTGTGAATATATTTTAAAGATGTTAAGAAGCCCTAGCTGGTTTGGCTCAGTGCATAGAGCGTCAGCCTGCGGACTAAAGGGTCCTGGGTTCAATCCCAGTCAAGGGCACATACCTGGGATGTGGGCTCGATCCCCAGTAGGGGGCATGCAGGAGGCAGCCAATCAATGATTCTCTCTCATCATTTATGTTTCTATCTCTCTTGCCCTCTCCCTTTCTGAAATCAATAAAAATATATTTTAAAAAAAGATGGTAAGATGATGCAAAATATAATTTAATGACAGTATTTTTATTTAAGTGACAAAGATTTACATCTCTTATTAGAACTATCCTTTCACTTTTACAAAAAGAAATATATCCTATGTGTACTTGCATAATTTGTCTTGTATAATTATTTTTCTTATTGAATTAATTATTATAGTTTGCTAAATAACTCTTGTGAAGTAAGCATAAAGGAGTATAATTAACTGGAGCTACAGCAGTGATAGTATAATAGGAGGCAGATGTGCCTACTGAAGGATAAAAATAATTACTTGAGAAATAGTAAAGTTAGAGTATTTCTGTGATAAAACAATTTCTAACCTTTTGTTTCAATATTCACAGCATTCCACCATGAAATGTTCAGTTATGGCTAAGAGCCCTTTTCCCTAAAAGGAGTAAAACCTTGTTATTTAGTGAAGTGCCTATTCACATTAACTTCAGGGTTAATATTTTGAGCTTTTTCTCATTATAGGCATATCCTGGATTCTGTGGTGAGAGGAATATGTTGTACTTTTTGTGTTCTAAGGACTTACGGTTCTTTATTTTTAATTTAGGAAAAGTGCAGAGGCTTACATATTACTAAGTTTGGAAGTATAACTGTCTTATCTTTAGAGACATTGATTTCATATAAATAAAAACTAGTAGGACATAAAAAGCTTTGTGTCTCAGCACTTTGCAATATAAGCTTCTACAAGACAGCAACTGTCTTATTGTTAAGTATATGTGTGTGTTTAATTTACTAAATTTTCTAGAATGTTGAGGAGGTACTATATAGATATACCCACAAATTCAAGTGGCTTAACCTAATCAAAGTTTATTTCTTCCTCATTCCTCAGTCTAGAGAGGGTATTCCAGGTTGACTGTCTTTTCACATCGTCATTCAGGGCCCAGACACCCTTTACATTATGACTGTGCCCTCTGCATTCTAGAATCCACTCCATGCAACTGCTGTGGAGAAGGCATACTCCTTTATTATCCATTTTATTCTGGAAGCGGCACAGCTCACTTCTCACATTCCAGTGGTAAGGAGTATCATGTGGTTCCATCTCAATGCATACATGGTGGCAGTGGTGGTGGTTGGGTGGGGTGGGGATAAGGGACTTCTTGCTACACCTCTCAGGATTAACTTTATGCTTTGGACAGGGAGCATGAATCTTTGGTGGTCAGTTTAGTTCTCTACTAAAAAATATTACTTCTTCCTGTATACACACACACAAATAATACTGTTCAAAGTTGGTAATATTAGCTACCTCTAGATTGTCAGAAGATAGGAAGTAAGTGATGCCCTGCCACAAATTATTTACCCTATTCCTAAATTTCTCATTTCATTTTAAACCACCAAATATTTAACCAGTTAGAGTGATTTAACCTTACAGTCATTGAACCATAGTGCTTCAGAACTAGCTGAGATTTTAGTGCAATCTCTTCATTTGATAAATTACAGAATAGACTCAGAAAAATGGAGAGACATTCCTAAAGTCACTTAGGGTCAGCACTAGGAAAAACTAGTTTTCTAACCTTCATTCTAGTACTATGTCATCTTGGAAGCATCTTCTTTTACAAATTCTTATCTCCTAAATTAATACAAATTGCTTCCCCAGATTTTTTTCCTTTCAATAACCTCCTAAGATACTCTGGGGAGAGGGGGATTTTAATTGCCATAGAAAAGAATGAGTGAACTGAAGAGCATTTGTCTATTGTGATTTTGGGTGCTGTAATGGAGCACCACGTTGATTTTGCATAACAAGGAAGAATGGCCCTGGAATTGGAGGGGCTGCAAATCAAGGCTTAGGGAGGATGCCTAAGTCAAGTGGGGCCTATTTCACAATTTTGCCTGCTCAGTCTTTGGGGAGTGTTTATGTTAACTTAAGACAAAAAACACACCATCCAAACTTCTATTGTTTTAGGAAACAAATTAATTCAGCTGTTTGAGAGTTCTTTAAATTCAGCAAAATTTAAAAAATTAAATTATTTAATTCTTCGTTCATACTTAATTCCAAACTGAAAAGTATTGTTTCACTTTAACTTCCACCACAACACATTTAAATAACTCACCAGCATAAAGTAATGTCAATTAGTTGCAGAAAATACAGAAAGTATATTCTTAAAATGTCATGTAATTTTACTTTGTAGTAGTAACCACAGCATTTTGAGATATTTCCTTTGGTGTCTTCTTATATTACGCAGTGTAGAAAAAAATTATGATCGGTATAAATAAGTTTAACATGATATCCCAAGCTTATAAATGATTTTAGAAAATATTTTTAACATGTTGTAATTTTCTATTAGATAGATGTACTGTAATTTGTCACTCATCTTTTGTTGGACTTTATATTTCAAGTATTGTAAATTATAGTTTTTTGTTTTTTTTTTACAGTTCTAAATCAAGTAATCTCAGTAGCTGTGCAGGGTTTTTTTTTGTTTGTTGGTTTTTTTAAAAAATAAATCTTTATTGTTCAGATTATTACAGGTGTTCCTCTTTTTTTTTTTCCCCCATAGCTCCCCTCCACCTGATTCCCCACCCCACCCCATGCCCTTACCCCCCGCCACTGTCTTCATCCATAGGAGTAAGATTTTTGTCCAGTCTCTTCCCCCACCCCTCACACCTGCTTCCCCTGAGAATTGTCAGTCCACTCCCTTTCTATGTCCCTGATTCTATTATATTCACCAGTCCATTCTGTTCTTCAGATTTTTTATTCACTTGATTTTTAGATTCATTTGTTGGTAGGTATGTATTTGATGTCATTTTGTTGTTCATAATTTTTATCTTTACCTTTTTCTTCTTCTTCCTCTTCTTAAAGAATATCCTTCAGCATTTCATGTAATCCTGGTTTGGTGGTGATGAACTCCTTTAGCTTTTTCTTGTCTGTGAAGCTTTTTATCTGACCTTCAACTCTGAATGATAGCTTTGCTGGGTAGAGTAATCTTGGTTGTAGGTTCTTGCTGTTCATCACTTTGAATATTTCTTGCCACTCCCTTCTGGCCTGCATAGTTTCTGTTGAGAAATCAGCTGACAGTCGTATGGGTACTCCCTTGTAGGTAATTAACTGTTTTTCTCTTGCTGCTTTTAATATTCTCTCTTTGTCTTTTGCCCTTGGCATTTTAATTATGATGTGTCTTGGTGTGGTCCTCTTTGGATTCCTCTTGTATGGGGTTCTGTGCGCTTCCTGAACTTGTAAGTCTATTTCTTTCACCAGGTAGGGAAAGTTTTCTGTCATTATTTCTTCTAATAGGTTTTCAATATTTTGCTCTCTCCCTTCTTCTGGCACCCCAAAAATTCGGATGTTGGTACGCTTAAAGTTGTCCCAGAGGCTCCTTACACTATCTTCATATTTTTGGATTCTTTTTTCTTTTTGTTTTTCTGGTTGGATGTTTTTTGTTTCCACATATTTCAGATCTTTGGTTTGATTCTTGGGGTACATTGATCTACAGTTGAGTTTCTGTATATTCTTTATTTCAGACAGTGTATGCTTCATTTCTGACTGATCCTTTTCCATTTTTTTGGCATTCTCATTAATATCCTTAAAGGTCTCATCAAGTTATTCAGCGGTTTTAAGAAGATTCTTGAGTAACCTTATAAATGTGGTTCTGAACTCTATGTCATCCAGTAGTTTGCTTTCCTCCGTTTCTTTCATTCGTGACATGTTTCTTTGTCTCCACATTTTGGCTGCTTCCCTGTGTTGATGGAGTAGCTTTGTGTGGTAGGTGATCTATAGGGGGCAGTAGCTCAGCCTCCTCAATCACCTGAGGTAGATGGTCTTGGTACACCCCTTTGTGGGCTGAGTGCAAAGTCTTGGTGTAGTTAAGCCTTAATTGCCGTTGGTACACTGGGAGGAATTGACCTCCAGGCCAATTAGCTGTGAGCACTCGCTGTGTCTATAATGGAAGAACTGCTGCGCTGAAGACACGCTTATGGGGCAGGACTTGTTTCAGTGGGCTTTGGTGCTCACTGAGTCTGCCACTTGAATGTGTCACTTATGGATGTGAGGAGTTGAAATCTGGTGTCTCACACTGACCACTAGGTACACTGGCTTCTGGATCTCCAATGGGGTGCAGGTCAGCCACTGTCTGAGGCCACCCAGCAGGAGCTACAGTGAGAGCTACAGTTTTCTCCTCTTTGCTTGGGGTTTGGAGGTTTTGGAGCTGTCTGACCTGGGCTGCAAGTTTGCTAGGTTAAGCTGCAATAGGGCATGCCTTTCTTATGCTAAAACTGCTGCTTGGAGCTTGGGTGGGTTTGTAGGTTGTGCAGGGCGGGGTCTCAGGGTGTCACTAGGCTAGGGCGTGGCAAACAGCAATGGCTGCTAGTTAGCGGGCTCTGTGTCCCCGACGGCATCCGCGAGTCCCATGCCCCAGTGCAGTAAACAATTATTCCTGCGCGCAGCTCTGCAAGCAAGCCACCCTCTCTGGCAGACAGTCCAGCTTCTCCCCGTAGGAGTTTGGGTCCCCTGTGTCTCCCCAGAGACTGGATTTCAGAGTAATCCAGGGCTTGTCTCCCTTCGGGTTGAAAAAAGCAATGCCTGCCGCCAGCCCGGATCATGCGCCTCTGGACCTCCGCTTTTCAGTGCTCGTGCACGTCTCAATGCTCTTTTCTCTTTCCTTCTAGTTGTAGAACTTCCACTCAGCCAGCTTTACCATGGTTCTGGGTGATAGATGTTGTGTCTTTTAGTTGTAATTTTGAAATTGTTGTGCGAGGCAGCAGTTTAGGCGTTTACCTATGCCGCCATCTTGGATTCTCCTCGCATCTCTTGAACTTTATTTCCTACTCCTTTCCCCCTTCATAGTTCTTTTCCAGCCTAACTCTGTTTGTTTGTTTGTTTGTTTTTGTCTGAATATTTCCTGAGATATATAAATAGATTCTTTGTTGTATAAAATCTTTTTGTCTTTGCATTCTCCAAGGTTGTGCCTGGGCTGGGTTAGTTGGTTTAATTGTTTTGTCTCCCCACTATATTATCTTCTTTCATTTATGTATCTCCATTATTGAGTCCAGTGCGAGGAATATAACAGTCATTTAATAAAATATTTGTTGAATGTTTATTATGATTCTGGAAAGAAATGAGCCCGGTTTTCACCTTATAGCTTTGGATTTTTTTTCTCATAGCGTTTTTAGTCTCATCTCACATATGTGACACACATGAGAGTGGAAAAGAGCAAAGGAGTCTAAATTTAAGCCAGAAAAGGTTTTCTTTAAATTTACCTTAATACACAGTAGCTCACTAGTGACAAAGAGGAAGCCACAACATTTAGCTGCAGACCAAAGAAAGATACAGATTACTGCTTTATAATCTGATTAATTGAAACTTGCATATCTTTTCCTTTTTCTACTTCTTTTCCTTCCCTTCTTTTCTACTCTTCAGAGTTCAACATCAGGACCATCATTTGAGGCGTCTTGACATCTTCCGATTCAAGTTGTTTTTTTTAAGGACTTTTAGGGTAGGGTAGAAGATAAGATGTTAAATGTTTATTTTTAAATGTAAAGTTTTCCTTTTCTGAATAAGCCCACCAAAAGGCTTTGAATTTCCCACGGAAGTCCTTTAGATCCATTTTACAGAAAGTGTATCTGTGTGTGTGTTTATGTAAAGAAAATATATATGTAAATATCTCTGTGTAAACATATATGGTATATATATATTATGTCTGTTTATATTTCTTTGTATATATTGTGTAGGGCTTCCTGGTTACTTAATTTAGATAATCCTATATAATAAAAGTGTAGTTAGTATGCAAGTTGTCCCCTTGACTGCTAGTTTGTCTGGGAGTTCAACCAGGGGGTGGGGCCAGCAGGGGGAAGGGAGGAAGACCTTGGCCCGTAGCCACTAGGGACCCTACCAGTGCATGAGTTTCATGCACTGGGCCTCTAGTTGGATATAATTGTTAAATGTATGATTGTTGAATTCTTTCTGAAACCTGGACTCTATCAGGTTGTCTTGACTTTTTTGATAGGAAGTTGTATAATTAATTATAGGTTCTTTGGTAGTTGGATAAACCTCTCACAATTGCTCTGCTCCTGGCCTCTTGGAAGCACAGAGGTAAATATTTAATGGTTCTTTTCTAGTACACCACGGATGCTTAAAATATTAATTGTGGTCAGCTAATTGTGTGGTTATTGGTACTCTTCTACTGAGAACAGTAACTCATAGTGCAGTTCT
This sequence comes from Corynorhinus townsendii, assembly GCA_026230045.1. Classification (NCBI taxonomy): domain Eukaryota; kingdom Metazoa; phylum Chordata; class Mammalia; order Chiroptera; family Vespertilionidae; genus Corynorhinus; species Corynorhinus townsendii. Next base: position 131,654,737 of record JAPDVU010000007.1, on the reverse strand, counting down.
TTGCTTTAGTGTTCTGCCCTGTCCCTGATAATATAAAGGTGGATTGATTTTTAGTAAAGAAATTTTAAAAAATGGGACACAACTTAGAGTCATAAAAAAGTTTAGCTTTCTGGAGGCATTTCCAAATAAGTTATTTATGTTTTATTTACATTCTTGGAACTTCAGGCATATGGGTTAGGAGACTATCCTTCTTGATTTTTTACAGTAAAAGATTTTCTTATTCTGAAGTACCAAGATCAGATTGAGTTGGGTGGAAGGAGATTCTGAGAAGCCAAGTTAGAAGTGCAGGTGGCACTAGAACAATGTTGTGAAGGGGAGACACCCTCACTGCCATCACCACTAATGCTTCACTAGTGTTTCAAGTTAGGAGGTGTGGGGATAGCTTACCACTTCCTATAAAAGTGTTTCTCAGCTTTGGCTTCACATTAGAATCACCTGTGGAATTTTAAAAAATCTGCACACTAGACCAATTAAATCAGATTCTCTGGGGGTGGAACCTATGCATCAGTATTTTTAAACTTCCCAGAAGGTTTAAATAAAAATTCAACACCTTCTATCCTACCCTCAAAGTTCTTAAAAAAGAACTCCTCAAATTATGGTCCTGATGAACTTTGGAGGAGAGGAGGAAGGGGGTGGAAAAGGAAAAGATATATTAGTTTCAGTGAATCAGTAGAAGTGAGAATCCCTGCAAAGCTCAAATAAGCTGCTGAGAGGTGTATTATATAGGTACTGGCTTTAATTGGACCTTCATCAATTATAATTAACCAATTGGGAATTCCTAGATGAAGCTTAAGTTTCATTCAGTAGTAGATGGTCATTGAGCCTCATCTGTACCAGATTCTTATTTTTTTTAAAAGCTTTTATTGATTTGAGAGAGAGAGGAAGGGAGAGGGAGAGAGGTAGAAACATCAATGAGAGAAACATTGATTGGCTGCCTCCTGCACACCCCTGGGGATCGAGCTGGCAACCCAGGCATGTGGCCTGACCAGGAATGGAACGGTGACTCCTGGTTCCTAGGTTAATGCTCAACCACTGAGTCACATCTGGCCCGGCTCTCCTCAGTATTTTTATCACTTTATTTCTGTGCTACATTCTGGTCATTTCCACCATAATATTTTTCATTGTACAACTCTCTGTTTGGACAGATGTATTGGTGAATTACTTGGTAAGGAGTTTATGTCTGGTGGCCTTTTATATATATGTTTATATTTATTAGGAGGACATATCATCTGATAGTAAGGGCTTCCAGGGTAAAATGAAGGAGATATAGAAAGTGGTGAAGGTCATCAAATGAGTCAGTTTTTTTTTTTTAATATATTTTTATTGATTTTTTTTTTTTTTTTTAACGTAGAGGAAGGGAGAGGGATAGAGAGTTAGAAACATCGATGAGAGAGAAACATCGATCAGCTGCCTCCTGCACACCCCCTACTGGGGATGTACATGCCATTGACTGGAATCGAACCCGGGACCCTTCAGTCCACAGTCCGACGCTCTATCCACTGAGCCAAACCAGTCAGGGCATCAAATGAGTCTTAAAGTTCATTTCTTGATTTAAAAACTTTTATCCACGATTTTTAAAAATAAAAGGAAATTAACTGATAATCATAGTCTTGATGTTTCTTTTTTTCCCTGAGCACTAAAGAGAACTTAGTTGTATTAGCTGAAAATATAAGGGCTTTTTGTTTGTTTGTTTTTTTGCTTTATATTATCAGCAGATAAAGAAGAGAGGTCTGAAATTACAAGACCTGTATTTCAGTCTTGGTTTTGCCAGAGCTTTTGATTAGTTATTTAACCTTGCCAGTGTTTTTAAGTGTATAAAATAGCAGTAATAATATGTATTGTGCATATTTTCAGTACTGTATTGTTTTTATGAAGATAATTGAGTTGATCATAAAAATAATGAATACTATACGATTGTTCATAAGATATAGAGATGTTGAAGTAGTTTAACTCAGAGATTTAAATTATCTTGGTAATGCTATTTGTATGCTTATTTTCTCCAAATTAAGGTAGCTACTGTGTGAGAAGTATAGTATTAAGTTTTAGAGAAAATATATGTGTGCTATTCTTTTTATAATGGTCACTAGTTCTAAGTATTTTATTTTACATGATTTGTTCCAATGAGTTAACTTGCTAAAGTATTTTTAGAAAAACATATATGGCTAAAATATTAGTAATTTAGATTAGGTCACTATATTCACCATCTGTACTGATTAATTTATTTGGATAAGCTTTATTGTAAGAGTAATTGCCCTATATAATCTAAAGCAAATGACATTTTTGTCCTTTTAAATGTGCTAGAATTTGCCTTGGCCTGTGTGGCTCAGTGTGGCTCAGTTGGTTGGGCCTCTTCCAATGCTTGGAAAGGTTGCTGGTTGGATTTCCATCAGGGCAGATGCCCGGGTTGCAGCTTGGTCACCAGTAGTGGGAGTGGAGGAGGCAGACAATCGATGTGTTCTCTCACATCAATGTTTCCCTCTGTCTTTCCCTCTCTCTTCCAGTCTCCCTAAAAATCAATGGAAAAATAACCTCAGGTGAGGATTAAGTCCTCCCTCCCCCTCCAAAAATCAATAAAAATATTAAAATTTAAAAATAAATATATTGGAACCAAACCTCACATTACTTTGATTTAAGATAAATTATATTTAATCTTTTTCTTGTTTGGCAGGCAACCAGATAAATTGGTGGTAGTTTGGACAAGAAGAAGCCGAAGGAAGTCTTCTAAGGTTAGTCTGTTTCTACATTTCTTACTTAAATATTGAATTCAATTTTAAGTTAAATTATTAAACTTCTATGGCCCTACCGTTGAATATTTTCAAGCATTATTAGATATTTTGGGTTATTTCTAGTCTACTAAAATGATTGACCAGCCATTGTAATCTTGTTACTAAAGTTCTTAAAATGGAAGCCAGATATCTGAGCCTTGATCTTGGATTTGGTAGCCTAGAGTAAGAAGTTATCTAACTTCCCTGTACTAGGGTATCATGAATTAAATGGGTACCACTTATAAAACGTACGTAGGAATAATTTATTCAGATTACAAGAGGATGAGGTTGGGGTATACATAAGGAATGATGAGTTATCTGAGTCTATTGCTGAGTTGAAGAAGAAAAGGATTTATTTTTTTCAAAGGCTTATATTTTTTGGACTGACAGCTTTATGGAGAGTAGAATAGAATTTTAAAATGTTCAATAGAAATTACACAGATTTTTACTAAGGGTATCTTTTCAAATTTTATTTTTATTGAGCTAAAATTTACATACAGTGTAACACACAGATGTTAATTATATGATATAGTGAGTTTTGATTAATATATACTTCTGTAATTACCATTCTTATCAAGATACAAACTATTTCCATTATTTCTATCAGTATGTTTCTGAGATTTCTTCATGCTATTTTGTATATTGGTAGTTTTTTATTTCTGAGAAGTATTTCATTATGTAAATAATATTGCAGTGTAATTATTTATATTAACCCTGTTAATGAACATTTGCTTAATTTTCAGTGAATATTGCAAATATTTCCTATTGTGCTATGAATGATACTAATATACAAGTATTTTTGGGGACAAATATTTTCATTTCTTTTGGGTAGATACTTAGGAATAGAATCACTGGTAATAAGGTAAATATATTTTTTTAACTTTTAAATGTAATACTATAATGTAGCATTATAGGAAATATTCACTTGCTTTATAGCATGAATGGCATCTTCTTCAAAGCATACATTTATAGTTTTTGGGGGCATTATATTTTATATCTGGAATATTTTCTTATTAAAATATGAGTTCTGAAAATAAACTTAAGGTCTTCTTATAGATTTTGGTGATTGGGCCTTAAGCTTTGGAAAAAGAACAATATAAGATCATTACTAAGTATAATTAATAGATGAATATGACTACAATTATAAACATTAGAAATAGTCCCTAAATGTGTTTAGCTATCAACAGAAAGTGATCCCCCTTTTAATGATTAGACACCAGTTATTTTCTTAGGAAAATTATTAGACATAATGAAATACTTTAGATTATAGATCAATTCAGAATACCCATGCTTTTGAAGTTAAGTACACTTTTTATTTGATTGCTAATCATTTTTATTTTATGTCCAGATTTTAAAAATATATTGTATCAAATAGTAATTGAATCCATGTGGTGAAATGCATATGTGAAATGCAAAAATGAGGCTACAGGTTGATTTTTCTCAGAATGCAATATTTTCTAGAAGGAATTATTTCTTTTTTTTTTTTTTTTTTGTTTTCTCAATTTTTTTTTTCCTTTAATAAATCTTTATTGTTCAGATTATTACAGGTGTTCCTCTATTTTTTCCCCCATAGCTCCCCTCCACCTGATTCCCCACCCCACCCCATGCCCTTACCCCCCGCCACTGTCTTCATCCATAGGAGTAAGATTTTTGTCCAATCTCTTCCCGCACCCCTCACACCTGCTTCCCCTGAGAATCCCTTTCTATGTCCCTGATTCTATTACATTCACCAGTCCATTCTGTTCTTCAGATTTTTTATTCACTTGATTTTTAGATTCACTTGTTGGTAGGTATGTATTTGATGTCATTTTGTTGTTCATAATTTTTATCTTTACCTTTTTCTTCTTCTTCCTCTCCTTAAAGAATACCCTTTAGCATTTCATGTAATCCTGGTTTGGTGGTGATGAACTCCTTTAGCTTTTTCTTGTCTGTGAAGCTCTTTATCTGACCTTCAACTCTGAATGATAGCTTTGCTGGGTAGAGTAATCTTGGCTGTAGGTTCTTGCTGTTCATCACTTTGAATATTTCTTGCCACTCCCTTCTGGCCTGCATAGTTTCTGTTGAGAAATCAGCTGACAGTCGTATGGGTGCTCCCTTGTAGGTAATTAACTGTTTTTCTCTTGCTGCTTTTAATATTCTCTCTTTATCTTTTGCCCTTCGCATTTTAATTATGATGTGTCTTGGTGTGGTCCTCTTTGGATTCCTCTTGTATGGGGTTCTGTGCGCTTCCTGGACTTGTACATCTATTTCTTTCACCAGGCAGGGAAAGTTTTCTGTCATTATTTCTTCTAATAGGTTTTCAATATTTTGCTCTCTCCCTTCTTCTGGCACCCCAAAAATTCGGATGTTAGTTCGCTTAAAGTTGTCCCAGAGGCTCCTTACACTATCTTCATATTTTTGGATTCTTTTTTCTTTTTGTTTTTCTGGTTGGATGTTTTTTGTTTCCACATATTTCAGATCTTTGGTTTGATTCTTGGGGTACGTTGATCTACAGTTGAGTTTCTGTATATTCTTTATTTCAGACAGTGTATGCTTCATTTCTGACTGATCCTTTTCCATTTTTTTGGCATTCTCATTAAGCTCCTTGAAGGTCTCATCAAGTTTCTCAGCGGTTTTAAGAAGATTCTTGAGTAACCTTATAAATGTGGTTCTGAACTCTATGTCATCCAGTAGTTTGCTTTCCTCCGTTTCTTTCATTCGTGACATGTTTCTTTGTCTCCTCATTTTGGCTGCTTCCCTGTGTTGATGGAGTAGCTTTGTGTGGTAGGTGACCTATAGGGGGCAGTAGCTCAGCCTCCCCAATCACCTGATGTGGACACTCTTGGTACACCCCTTTGTGGGCTGAGTGCAAAGACTTGGTGCAGTTAAAGCCTTAATTGCTGTTGGTATACTGGGAGGAATTGACCTCCAGGCCAATTAGCTGTGAGCACTCACTGTGTCTATAATGGAAGAACTGCTGCGCTGAAGACACACTTATGGGGCAGGACTTGTTTCAGTGGGGCTTTGGTGCTCACTGAGTCTGCCTTTGAATGTGTCACTTATGGATGTGAGGAGTTGAAATCTGGTGTCTCACTCTGACCACTAGGTACACTGGCTTCTGGATCTCCAATGGGGTGCAGGTCAGCTACTGTCTGAGGCCATCCAGCAGGAGCTCAGCTTTTCAGCGCTCGTGCACGTCTCGATGCTCTTTTCTCTTTCCTTCTAGTTGTAGAACTTCCGCTCAGCCAGCTTTCCCGTGGTTCTGGGTGATAGACGTTTTGTCTTTTAGTTGAATTTTTTAAATTGTTGCGCGAGGCAGCAGTTTAGGTGTTTACCTACGCCGCCATCTTGGATTCTCTCCAAGGAATTATTTCTTACTAGGGGCCCAGTGCACGAAATTCGTGCACTGGGGGTTGGGGGTCCCTCAGCCCAGCCTGCCCCCTCTCACATACTGGGAGCCCTCAGGGGAAGTCCTATTGAGGCGACCGGGCTGATCAGGGGAAGGCACCAGCCCCATCGCCCCACTGCTGCAGCCACTGCCAGTCACCGCAGCCACCAAGGTGTTTTCATCAACATAGACTCCAGTCCCTTCACCATGAAAAAAATGACAACTTTCTTTAGGCATTTTCAAGATGTGTCTTTCATAGGATATGACATTTCTTTCTTTATTTCCTTACCTGAGGATATGTTTCCATTGATTTTTAGAGAATGTGGAAGAGAAAGGGAAAGACAGCGAGAAACATCAAAGTGAGAGGAACACTTTGATTGGTTGCCTCCTGCATGAGCCCTGACCTGGGCCCCAGCCAGGGAGGAGCCTGCCCTTGATCAGAATCCAACCGGACCCTGTGGTCGGCAAGCCTAGGCATTATCCACTGAGCCAAACTGGCTAGGGCAGGATATGACATTTCTTAGTCCTCCAGCAGCAGACCTTCCTTTTTTTTCTCCAGGAGTGTGGTGGAAAAACCCTAGATCACCTTTTTGGATTCTTATACCCAAGTTACTAAGAATATTACCAGTGGCAAACAGGGAGCTTAGCCAAAGAGCGATCAGAAAAGGTATTTCCTCTATAGTTCACACCCATCGCCTCCGATCTCTGGCTCCACCCCTGCCAAGGCCTAAAGCCTCCTAGCCTGGGCAAGGCCCCCCCAGCTCCCTCCCATCGCTAGCTCCACCCCTGCCAAGGCCTAAAGCCTCGGGGACTGGGCAGCGGCCCACGAGCTCCCTGCGATCACCGGCTCCATCCCTGCCAAGGCTTAAAGCCTCGGCCAGGGCTTGGGGCCTGGGCAGGGGACCCCCAGCTCCCTCGGATTGCCTGATCACCTGGCTCTGCCCCTGCCCAGGAGCCCCATGGCTCAGGCCCCTCCCAGGTTGCTCAGGACCCATGGGGCCCTATCTTGGAATGACCTGGGTGCTGAGAAAGTTCTCATGACCCAGGCTGCTGGGTGCCTACGTATGCAAATTAACCTCCATCTTTGTTGGTTTAATTTGCATACTCACTCTGATTGGCAGGGGCTTACCAGAGGTATGGTCAATTTACATGTTTGTCTAGTATTAGGTACTAGATGCCTGGTGCACGAAATTTGTGCATGCGTGGGGGGGGTGTCCCTCAGCCCAGCCTGCACCCTCTCTAATCTGGGACCCCTCGAGGGATGTCCAGCTGCCCATTTAGGCCCGATCCCATTGGGCAGTCAGACATCCCTCTCACAATCCAGGACTGCTGGCTCCCAACTGCTCGTCTGCTTGCCTTCCTGAATGCCCCTAACCACTTCTGCCTGCCAGCCTGATCACCCCCTAGCCACTCCCTTGACAGCCTGATTGATGCCTAACGGCTCCCCTGCCAGCCTGTTTGCCCCTAACTGCCTTCCCCTGCAGGCCTGGTCACCCCTAACGGCCCTCCCCTGCAGGCCTGGTCACCCCTAACTACCCTTCCCTGCAGACCCAGTTACCCCCAACTTCCCTCTTCTGCCAGCCGAGTCATCCCTAACTGCCCTCCCCAGCAGGCTTGATCTTCCCTCCTCTGCCGGCCGGGTCATCCCTAACTGCCCTCCCCAGCAGGGTTGATCGCCCCCAACTGCCCTCCCTTTCAGGCCTGGTCCCTCCCAACTGACCTCACCTGCAGGCCTGGTACCTCCCAACTGCTCTCCCCTGCAGGCCTGGTTTCCCCCTCCCCCCCCCCCCCACCAACTGCCCTTCCCTGCAGACCCAGTCATTCCCAACATCCCTCCTCTGCCGGCTGGGTCACCCCTAACTGCCCTCCCCAGCAGGCTTAACTGCCCTCCCTTGCAGGCCTGGTCCCTCTCAACTGACCTCCCCTGTTGGCCATCTTGTGGTGGCCATCTTGTGTCCACATGGATGCAGGATCTTTGACCACATGGGAACAGCCATCTTATGTGTTGGAGTGATGGTCAATCTCATATTACTCTTTTATTAGATAGGATAGAGGCCTGGTGCATGGGTGGGGGCCTGCTGGTTTGCCCTGAAGGGTATCCTGGATCAGGGTGGGGGTTTCCTTGGGGCGTGGGGCGGCCTGGGCAAGGGGCCTGTGGTGGTTTGCAGGCTGGCCACGCCCCCCGGCGACCCAAGCAGAGGCCCTGGGACCTGGGATTTATTTATCTTTTACAATTGAAACTTTGTAGCCTGGAGTGGAGCCAAGCCTTCTGCTAACTCTGTGGTGGCAGCCATTTCTGTTGGGATTTATGTATCTTCTATAACTGAAACTTTGTAGCCTTAAATGGAGGCCAAAGCAGGCCAGGGCTCCAGAAACTTCGCTTCCTCCATTGCCGTGGGCAACCCTAGCCTCCTGCTCTCTCCAGCTCCCTGGCTGCTGCCATTTCTGTTGGGATTTATTTATCTTCTATAATTGAAACTTTGTAGCATTGAGCCGGCAAGGGCAGGCGGAAAGCTTGGCTGCCTCCATTGCCAGGGAAACCCAAGCCTCCCTCCTGCTCTCTGTGGCTGTAGCCATCTTGGTTGGGTTTATTTGCATATTCCCTCCTGATTGGCTGGTGGGCGTGGCTGGTCGGTGTGGCTGGTGGGTGGAGTGGAGGTACGGTCAATTTGCATATTACTCTTTTATTAGATAGGATGATTTGTTAGATGAATTTTTCAGTTGTGATGATTTTAATATTTTAAATCCCTTCTGTAATTTTAGAATCATTGTGTTTTATCTCCACAATGTGTTAAACTTATTACAGCATATGCATAATATTAAAAAGGCTGTTTTATAAATTGTATGCAACAGCTAAATAAGGACATAAAATGCAGTTCCAGAAGCTGCGGAGGAAATGATTATGGTATTATTATAAAAGTTAAGGAAATAACTTTTTAATCTTGAGAAACTTAAGTCATTTTGGAATTCTTATTTCCAGCTATTAAAAAAAAATTAGCTATCAGTTATATTAAATCCAAATAGTAGAATCATTGTTTTCTCCTGAAAAGACTCTTCTGTGTTCCTTTAAAATATACTTTATTTGCTGTTAAGTCCTATTGAAATCACTTAGGGGAAAACAGGTCTCTGCCACCACTAGCCAGAAAATATTCTAGTTTTTAATTTTAAGTATGGTTCTGAAAAGAGTTTGAGCTCTACACAGTTATCAATTTTTTTTATCATCTGTTTAGCTAGCTACTTATCTTTCCTGATTCTGAGTCTATCAGTCTATTTTTTTTTTATATTGGTAGATTGAAATTTATAACTGACACCAGATAACTATCAGATTAGACAGCAAAATATTAAGGCACGTTGCATTATTTGATTTAAAGTTTAATTCTCAGTTTATTAATCACTTTCTTTAGATACGTATCTATTTTTATTGCTAAATATACAAAGAGCTCTTTGCTGAATTATCTTTTATTGAGAAAATAATTATCATGGCTAATTAACACAATATGCAGCTTCCCCTCAACTTCTTAAGTCATGGCATTTATAATAAAGATTATTAGGCTGCAATTCATTTGTATATGCTTACATTATTTTGCAGGATAATAGGTATTCACAGGAAGCAGGGCAATTAGGCCAGAAAAATTGTGGCAGAGTAGCCTGAGCCTTAAATCTAGTGTGTGAACTATAAATTTAAACTCACAGAGAGATGGGAGAATGCCAGAGGGAAACCAGAATTCTAAAGTCCTCACTAGCTTTTTTTATGGCATTACCACCTTTACTTTCTTGCCCTGTGGTTGTACTACAGCCTTTACAATGCACTATGATATCAAGAGGGGAGGCTACAATTGCAGAACTTTGCCTTATCGTGGTGATGGTTGCAGCTCTAAGATAACTTTATATGTGACATCCTAAACTTTTGAGTTTGCTCAGTTTTATAAATTCAGAATTATCAACTTAATATTTATATGACAATTACAAATTTTCAGTGAAATATTTTTATTTTTATAGGAATCAAAAATAATTAGTGAGTGTGTATTCTGTGTTTGGTTCTATACAAGGTACATATCTTTTAGGTAAAGTATGACATGAAATAATTAGAAAATAAGGCATTTTATAGAGTCAGTACCACAAATTGAGAAATTTTGCCTTTATTCCTAGGCCAGCTTTGGCAGATGCCAAAGGATCTGTGATGTCATTAAAAAGTGAGAAAGTTTGTATAAGGGGAACTGGATTATTGCAATCATTATCTGTACTAGGATACTGGCAAATGATTAACTTGCCTTTCATTACCATACTGAGGAGCTAAATAGCTGTACCTATGCTTTGGTACCTAATTATTTCATAGGGAAGTCCTTTCTGTTACCCTGAATGAAAACTGATTCGGGTTATTATAGTGCTGATATTTGCCAAAATTATGTACTTTTTCTATATCAAATTCTTAAGAACCTAAATTACTGTCCCTGTGGATTTGTACAATTAGATGTTTATTAACATAGCTATTTTTAGTTACCTGTATTAGACTTCATTCTTGTTCTAGCTTCAGATTCTTGAATTCAATTTGAGGTAGAGGTTGTAGTAAGCTCTTTGAAAATAGGAAAGCCATTTTTTCCATATTTGCCACTTATGTGCATAACCTATTCCTCTTCAGTAAAATTTACTGGTCCTGCTTTTTGTCTAATCTTTTCTAATAAAGAGGGAATATGCTAATTGACCCTCATGCCATCACAAAAGATGGCAGTGCCCAGAGCCAATAAGGAGGGAATATTCTAATTGACTGCCCTGCCCTCAAAGATGGCAGTGCCCACAGCCAATAAGGAAGGAATATGTTAATTGACTGCCCCGCCCTCAAAGATAGCAGCACTCACAGCCAATAAGGAGGGAATATGCTAATTGATTGCCATGCCCTCAAAGATGGCGGTGCCCATAGCCACAAGATGGCGGTGCCCAGTCCCCTCAGCCCCACCGGTGCAGCAGGCACGCGACAAGGCTGGGCTGGCCCCCAGGCGGGCCCGGCCTTGCCGCGTGCCTGCCTCCAGAGTCCCCCAGTCCCCTCAGCCACCCAGCCGCCCAGGGCCTGCCCGAGGCACAGGCAAGCCTTGGATGGCGGCTGCCCAGCTTCCCAGGGCCACCCGAGGCTCAGATAACCAGGGCTGGCCAAGGCGTGCACTGCTGGCAGTGGCAGCAGCAGAGGTTTGATGGGGCCTCGTCTTCCCCTGATCGCCGGGTCGCCTCCCACCCCTGAGGGCTCCTGGATTGTGAGAGGGGGCAGGCTGGGCTGAGGGACCCCCCCTCCAGAGCATGAATTTTCATGCACCGGGCCTCTGGTATATAATAATTCATTAACATTATAAAGCTGGCATTGCCAGCTATTCAGCTGGACTAGTTGATATTGTTTCATTGTCCTCACTTAGCCAGGTTGTACAGTCTCTGGAAAGAATATCAGAAAGCCAGAGCTCTTTTTTTTTTTTTTTTTTTAAATATTTTTATTGATTTCAGAGAAGAAGGGAAAGGAGAGATAGAAACATCAACCATGAGAAAGAATCATTGATTAGCTGGCTTCCTCCTGCACATCCCTCCGCTGGGTATTGAGCCCGCAACCTGGGTGGGAATCAGATCTGTGACCTCCTGGTTCATAGGTTGATGCTCAATCACTGAGCCATGATGGTTGGGCAGAAAGCCAGATCTCTTAGTTGGACCTTTCTCACTGGGGAGAGAGATGCTGGATAGAATAGTGAGAAAATGGCAGCATACTAGCAATTTGGGAACTTTTCTTTTTATTTAAAAAAATAATATTTTTAGTTTGTTAAACAGATTATATTTTTGTTTGTTAAGTAATCGAATTACCATTCCCTGATTCAAGACTGAGGATTGAAAGAGGTCATTTAGAGGACCAGCATTAGGAGACCTGAGGAAATTCACCTCATGGGGAGCCGGGATTGGCGCCTGACTCGCAGTGTCCCCCTGCTCCCCTGCCTGTGTCTGCTCCAGGGCTGCCCAAGCTGCCGCACCTGTCTCTGTCTCCGTCTCTGCTCCGGGCCTCACCTAGCGCGCAACCACCTCCTGTCCGGTCATGACCCATTACGGCGTCCTGGCCTAATTTTCATATTACCTCTTTATATTTATAGATTTTATATGGAGGCTATGAAAATGAAAATATAATTATATGAAAATATAATTATGGGAAGTTTGAAGACACTAGAGAAATAGCCTGGTCTACCTTCCCAGTACATGATAATTAGAGTTGTCATAAGTCTTCAGAATTAAAAGTATGTAGAGTATGTAGAGTGGAGTTTTGATTAAGGATTATCTAAGGCAGAAATTTACTTTTCAAAATGGAGATTGTTTACTTTATGGAGTTTTGTTTTAAGACTATCAACAAACATGGAAATAGGAAGGGTAATAAGCAGAGGAATTTCTGGAGATGTTTTTCAATCAACAAAACTCGTTTTTTTACCTTGACTATGGTGTGCTAAAGTGGTGAGTCTCTACTTCCCTATCCTCACCTGAAGTTTTGTGATTGGAAGCAGTGGAGAGAGAATAGAGGGGGAATTATTGACAACTTATGAGTTGGAGGATGAGAACACTGCTAAACCTATATCTTCTGCTGGTATTTTAGCTAATAAGATCTGAAAAGATTTGCATGGATGTAAGATTCCATGATCTTAATCTCTTCTCAATTCCATTTCCTGGGTTCAAATCCAATTTCTGCCACTTATTTGCTTTGTGATCTTTGGCCAGTCTGTGCCTTGGCTTCCTCGTTTGTTAAGTCTGCTCACTTACATGCATCTGCACTCATATACTCGAACTTCATTCCTGCTATTGCAGAGTGGTCTGTGGTGAATCTGTCTCCTTTTCTACTGTTACGGACATTACTCTAGCAATTCTTTCTCTTCTGTATCATTAAATTGTCCTTCTTAAATGGGTATTTCCCATCAGCATGAAAATACTTTTTTCTTATTAAAAAAATTCTCTCTGATAGTATTTCTCCCACTAGCAACCAAACAATTTCTCTCTTCTCTTTAAGCAAAACACCTCAGAGGAGTTGTGTGTACTTGCTGTCTTCAATTTCTTTCCTTCTATTCTTTCTTGAACCCAGGCATTTGCCATCATCACTCTACTGAAACGTACTCTTGTGAAGTCAATAATAGCTTCTGCTTTGTTAAGTCCAGTGGTTATTTTTCAGGTCTCATCCTATTTGACATATCACTAACATTTGGCACGCATGGTTGATTGTTCCTTTCTCTTGGAAACATTTTCTTCACTAGACTTTTAGGATCCCAATACACCTCTGCTTTTCCTTCTGCTTTACTGACCATCCTTTTCTGATTCTTTCTCATTTCCTTGACCTGTAAATATTGTGCTCAGAGGTTCAGTGCTTGTGCCTTTATATTCTTCTTCATTTTTAAATATTTTTATTGATTTCACAGAGGAAGGGAGAGGGAGAGAGAGTTAGAAACATCAGTGAGAGAGAATCATTGATTTGGCTGCCTCCTGCACGCCCCCTACTGGGGGATCAAGCCTGCAACCGGGGCATATGCCCTTGACCGGAATCGAACCTGGGACCCTTCAGTTTGCAGGCCAACGCTCTATCTACTGAGCCAAAACAGCTAGGGCTGTGTCTTTATATTCTTTATCTGTACTCCCTTGGTATCACATCCACTCTTAAGCTTTAGATATCACCTGTATGCTAATGATTCCCCAGTTTATAATCCCAGAGACATATATTTAGCAGTCTATTTGAACATCTGTACTTGAATATCTCCTAGGCACCTCAGATTTAATGTGTGTAAAACTGAGTTCTCTATCTTACTTCCTAAACCTGCTCCTCCTGCAGTCTTGCTTGGTTGTGAATAGCCATTCCTTTCTTCTACTTGCTCAAGGGCAAAGACCTTAGAATTGCCATGTCCACTTTCTTTCTCTCATCTAATCAGACAGCAGATCTTATTGATTCTGTTTTGAAAATATAAAAATATTTTCAGACTCTAGCCATTTTGTACCATCTTTCTACCATTCCAAGCCAAGTCACTATCAGCTTTCCCCTGGTTTATTGCAGTAGCTTCTTACTTCTCCTTGTTTTCCCCTCGTCTAGAGCCTATTCTTGATACATTAGCTGGAATGAATCTGTTAAAACATAATTTAGGTTATCGTTTTTCTGCTTAAAACCCTAGTAGCTTCCTGTCTCCCTCAAATTACAAGCCAAACTCTCTGCAATGTCCTCCCAGATCCATATATGGTTGGACCCTTATTATTTCTCTGGCCTTGTCTCCTACTCCTCTTCTTTTTGATGACTTGCTCCAGCCACATTGGCCTCCTTGTGATCTAACTGCCTCAGCACCTTTCCAGTTGCTATACCATCTCCTTGGAAAGCTCTTATCATGTATTTATATATCTGATTCTTTCACCTTCTTAAGGTCTTCTCTTAACTGTTACCTTCTCAATGACACTTTCTCTGACTACCCTATTGAAAATTGTTACTTTCTTTTGCCCCCCTCTACCCTTCTTCCATACTTCTGTTTTTCTCCATAGCACTTACCTCCACCTAACATACTATATATTTTACTTAATGATTTTGTGTGTCTCTTCCTATTATACTATAAACTCTACTAAGGCAGATTGTGTTTTGTTTTTTCCTACTCTGAGTGCCAAGACAGTGCTTGGCAGATAGTATCAACCGAGTGAGTGGACTGAATGAATGAATGGTAGCTATACTTCATAGGCTTCTTAGGCAGATTAAATGAGTTAAACATAAGTAAATTCCAAACATAGATTGACATATAGAAAGTTCTTTATAAACTGTCAGCTTTTATTATCACATTCATGGCATTTTCATGGGTAGTCCTGCAGGCCATAGAGATGAAGATTTAGTTGAGACTAAAGACTGGCATACCTAATCTTCCATCAGCTTTGGCTGGAAATGCCACCACAAAGAAAGAACTATAGTGGTAACTCCCAAATTCTGGGGGGTTCCTTAGGGAACCTTGATAACCAAGATTTACAAGGAAAAGAAATCTTTAAAATTACACTCATTAGAAATATTAACTGCAAAAATTGTGTATTTTTGTTTTTGTTTTTTTTTACTTGTTCCAAATAAACATTGACAGTCGAATGGGAAATGAACTTAAATGCAAAGCAGGCAATTACTTTTTTCTTTCTTTTTCATTTAAAAATATTTTTTATGCTATAATATAGCAACATGTACACTCATTCAATACCAAATTTTTCTGCCCTTGAAACCCACCAAATTGTTAATTTGCATTTTCACTGCCTGATATATTATTAATGAAATGCTGTAAGTTTAACCTTAAAATAAATTTAAGCCAATAAAATACAACTTATTTCACACATTAGAGTTCCAAAAATATTTCTTACAACAGACAGGGTTCTGCTGCCAAAATAATTTGAAAACCACAGAAGCCAGATAAAATCATTCATTTTTTAAAAATATATTTTTTTTATTGATTTCAGAGAGGAAGGGAGAGGGAAAGAGAGATAGAAACATCAATGATGAGAGAGAATCATTTATTGTCTGCCTCCTGCACATCCCTCGTTGGGTTTGGGCCTGCAACCCTGACCAGGAATCGAACCTGTATCCTGGTTCATAGGTTGACGCTCCGCCCCTGAGCCACATCGGCCAGGCAAGTCATTTATTTTTAAATTCCAAATTCCATTTTTCATGGAGTTTTCACCTTAGATTCTGTGCAAATTCTAGCCAGAGTAAGAGTTCCTGCACATGCCAAAAACTGCTGCTGCCCAACTCTTAGATACTTCAGACGGTGACATGATTCCTGTTTACACAAGGACAGCCTGTACTGCCCTCTCTCAGAATGGAAGGCTGCAAACCAGGAAATGCTTGAATTAAAATGAGTATCTTTGAGGTCGTGAATTCCCACCTCACACCTTCAGGGGAGTTTGGAGTATTCCATTTATCCCAATAAAGAGGAGATTTAGTTGTAGCCAGTCTCACTTTATGTGAGAAAAACTCAGAAGGCAACAGCTTCACCCTGCTGCACCAGCTAATGGCCAAGCAGCCAATGTGTTGTTAATGCCAGCACTGAAGAATAGTGACCAAGTAGTGGGAGAAATCTACAGGAAGCCCCACATACTGTGAGAGCATGGAGTGTAATTCCCACAGCAAAAATCAGAGGAAGGTCAGGGGAGATTCTTGAGGATAATTTACAGGCAGTATATAGGAGGTTTCCAATGAGAACACGTTTCCAAAACTTCATGATGGTTCCCAATTTTGAAGCAGGTCCCCCATCATCACATTTGTCACAGACCTTGGCAATGTTACAGAGATCAAGCAGCAAGGAAGGGGTCTGTGTGTAGACCCAGCTATTCCTTTGTGTGTCTGAGGCTACTGGACTGGGGTGGAGACAAACAGTGTCAACATTTAAAAACTTTGTCACTTTGTCATCTTCAAGAATGGCTTAAAGTGGAGAGTAGTTTTTGGCATAGAGGGGTTTTCTCATTACCTTTACCCTCACCTGAAATCACATCTTCATCTCTTAGCAGAGGTAGAAGTGAAAGGATCCACAAATGCATGTACAACCCGGGTGACTGAGTGCTGCGATTGGAAAACTAGCTTCCTTAACCACAGCCTTTTGTGGGTTTTATTTGTTCAGACATTGTTTGCCCAAATGAAAATCTGGCATCCTCCTTCAGACGGTTGGAGGGCATTGATTGCCGCAGGATCTGTCATTGGGAATGGTGGAGTCTAGAGCTGGCAGACTCTCATGCAGCATTGAGTCCCCTCATTATTGCCATAGAGGATGCAACCCAACAAAAGTGATGCTGAGAAGATAACCTAGTGTCCTCAGCCCTCTATTTTGCATCTTTGGGAACAGTGGTGTGAAGGTTTGTTTATAGATGTCATTGGTAGCTATCATGTGATATAACTGTCATGGCCCAAGTATAAAGCTTGGAAGTTTTATTTGACCAGTTATTTTTGTTTCAGGGAGACTACAGATCTAATGGATAGTTAAGTAGGGTCAATATATTTTTCTAAATTATTAACATTTCATTTCCTGTACTTCATATTGAAACCATTATTTTTTTCTGGTAGGCTCATAGCTGGCAACCTGGAATAAAAAATCCATACCGTGGTGTTGTAGTATGGCCTGTTCCTGAAAACATTGAAATCACTGTGACACTTTTTAAGGTAAGTTTCATTTTTATAAATTAAAGAATTTATTATAGAATTCTAAATGAGAGAATATTTCACTATTAATTGTTCTATACATTTGGGTCCAGCCTGGTACCTTAATGTGCATTATTTTTAGGGATACAGCAGTTTATTAACAATGCAAGAGTATCAGGGTATTTCATGGTCTATAAAGTCAGAATAATTTGGTAGTCCTTTTGAACTTGTTATAATTAAGATACTTCTTTTACTACTTCCTATGTTCTGTCCATGGGAATATTTAAAGTGCTTTTCCTTTAAGAAAGTTGAGGTTTGTGGAATTCTTAGTTTTGAGGCTCATTTTGTTAGCCATGTTTGGCTAATACCAAGGTATGTTTTAAAATGAGCATTTGATAAATACAGGGTATCCCCCAAAAATGTATATACACTTTAACATCTGATAACTCAATTTTGAAAACATATTTCTTTAAAAAATATATTTTATTGATTTTTCACAGAGAGGAAGGGAGAGGGATAGAGAGTTAGAAACATCGATGAGAGAGAGACATCGATCAGCTGCCTCCTGCACACCCCCCACTGGGGATGTGCCCGCAACCAAGGTACATGCCCTTGACCGGACTCGAACCTGGGACCTCTCAGTCTCCAGGCTAACGCTCTAGCCACTGAGCCAAACTGGTCAGGGCTTGAAAACATATTTTAATACGTTTATAATTATTTATAGAGTATGTATACATTTTTGGGATACCCTACATTTTAGTGATGATAGTATTAGAAGATAAATTTTAAATTTATATTTTGTTGATATTAATATTTTACTTATTTTTTTCAAATGTGTTTTATTGATTTTTTTAGGGAGAGAGGAAGGGAGAGGGATAGAGAGATAGAAGCATCAATGAGAGAGAAACATTATCCATCAGCTGCCTCCTGCATGCCCTCTGCTGGGGATCGAGCCCATAACCTGGGCATGTGCCCTGACCAGGAATTGAACTGGCAGCCTCTTGGTTCCTGGGTTGATAACCACTGAGCTACACCTGCTGGGCTTGATATTAATATTTTATAAATATTATAGCTTAAAAGCAAAATTCTAGTGTAAATTCAAAGTATAAATCCAAAAATATAGGTGTGCATATACCTACCAGCCTATTTTATATACATGTTTTTTTCTTGAAAGTCTTCCATATTTCTGGAAACATTATAATGTATTTCTCGCACATATGGTGATTAAGTACTAACATATTTAGTACTTTCCTAACCAACTCCTTATCTACTCAAAAAAAAAAGAAACAACCTGTTTAGCCTCTTTGAAAATGATGAAATTAGAAAACGAATGCTTTATTTCTCTTTTTATTTTTTTAATCCTCGCCCCAGGATATTTTTCCATTGATTTTTAGAGAGAGTGGAAGAGAGAGGGAAAGACAGAGAAAAACATTGATGTGAGAGAAACACATCAATTGGTTGCCTCCTGCATGAGCCCTGACCAGGGCCTGGGCCAGGGAGGAGCCTGCAATCAAGGTACATGCCCTTGACTGGAATAGAATCTAGGACTCTTCAGTCTGTAAGCAAACTCTCTATCCACTGAGCCAAACCAGCTAGGGCTTATTTCTTCATTTAGTCATTCCAATTGTTTTGAAGTTACTTTCACAGAAGGACAGGAGGAAGAGGGACATCTCATTAAGCATAATTTAGTAACATAAAACTTGAGAAGCTCCACTAAATTTTACACACAGACACACACACACACATACACACACACACACACACTAGAGGCCTGGTGCTCGAAATTCATGCACGGGGGTCAGGGGGGAAGGGGTCCCCTCAACCCAGCCTGCACCCTCTCCAATCCAGGACATCCCTCTCATAATCCTGGACTGCTGGCTCCTAATTGCTCACCTGCCTGCCTGCCTGATCGCTCCTAACTGCCCCCCCACCACCGGCCTGGTCACCCCTTACTGGTCCCCCTGCTAGCCTGGCCACCCCCCTGCTGCCCCCAACTGCCCCCCCTGCTAGCCTGGCTGCCCCCAACTGCCCCCCCTGCTGGCCTGGTTGCCCCCAACTGCCCTCCCCAAAAGCCTAGTTGCCCCTTATTGTCCCCCCCAGCCTAATTGCCCCCAACTGTCCCCCCTGTCGACCTGGTCACCCCTAACTGCACCCCCCCTGCTGGCCTGGTTGCCCCATGTAACCTGCTGTTTGGTCGTTTGGTCGCCCCTCACCCTCCTGCCGGCCTGGTCACCCCATGTAGCCTGCTTGTTCAGTCGTTTGGTCGTCCCTCACTAACCTCCCTGCCAGCCTGGTTGCCCCACGCAGCCTGCTTGTTCAGTCCTTTGGTCATCCCTCACTAACCCCTCTGCCAGCCTGGTCATAGGCAGCCATCTTGTGAGGGTGTGAGGGTTAATTTGCATATTACCTCTTTATTATATAGGATACTATATAATAGGATACTATATATATGTGTGTGTATACATATATGTGTATACACACACATATATATAGTTTTAAAATATATTTTTATTGATTTCAGAGAGGAAGGAAGAGGGAGAGAGAAATAGAAACATCAATGATGAGAGAGAATCATTGATTGGCTGCCTCCTGCACATTCCCTACTGGGGATTGAGCCCACAAACCGGGCATGTGCCCTGCCCAGAAATCGAACCAGTGACATCCTGAGCCACACCAGTCTGGCCACTAAATATTTCAGGACATTAAATTTAAGTAGAGCATTGATATATGGCTTAGATGTGAAATCTGTGTAAAAAAGTTACTTTTGATTTTGTGGTTGATTATGTTAATTCATTTATTCAGGAACTACTGCAGAGATCAGTAGAACAAAACAGTATGATAAATGTTAATGTACTAACCCATGAATGGAATACTACTTTTAAATGCTCTGTTTCATTTCTTCTATTTTACAAAACATTCTTAATATTTTATGTGTATTTTATAGTTTTGATATTACTGTTATTGGCTTTAAAACATTACTGGATTATGCTTGTCATATATATACCATAGTTGATTTGCCTAGGGAGAAATAAGGGGTGAGACAGTAGCTACTATTCGTTTTCTCCAGGAGGACCAGGGCTATCCTATTGCCTTTCAGCCAGCTGTCCTAAAAGCCTGTTATTAAACCCCTGTAATCCATATTTTTTCTACTGAAATAATACAGTAAGATTAGAAGTTAACTATGAGACCTTTGGAGTATTTCATTTAATTCTCACAGAAACCCTAAGGTTCTATGATTATTTCCGTTGGATTGAGATTAGAAATGAAGGTAACTCGCTTAGTTACACTGTGATTTAGCCCTCTTCTTCTTTTTCTTCTTCCTCCTCCTCTTCTCCTCCTCCTCCTCCTCCCCCCCACCACCACCCAAGGATATTTTTTGCATTGATATTTTAAAGAGAGCAGAAGGATGTAAGGAAAGGAGGGAGGGAGGGAGGGAGAGAGAGAAAGAGAAACATCAATGTGAAAGAGATACATCGATTGGTTGCCTCCTGAATGCACCCCAACTGGGGACTGGGGATGGAATCTACAACCCAGGTACATGCCCCTGACTGGGGGTCAAATTAGAGACCCTCCCATGTGTGAGCTGACGCTGTAGTCACTGAACAACACTGGCCAGGGCTAGTCCTGTTCTATATTCTACATTGTACTGCCTATTCTGTAATCAAAAGACTGTGACTATCCTACTATCTAATAAAAGAGTAATATGCAAATTGACCATACCTCCACTACACCCACCAGCCAATCAGGAGGGAATATGCAAATAAACCCAACCAAGATGGCTACAGCCACAGAGAGCAGGAGGGAGGCTTGGGTTTCGCTGGCAATGGAGGCAGCCAAGCTTTCCGCCTGCCCTTGCCGGCCCAGGCCTCCACTCAATGCTACGAAGTTTCAATTATAGAAGATAAAATAAATCCCAACAGAAATGGCTGCAGTCACGGAGCTGGAGAGAGCAGGAGGCTAGGGTTGCCCGCAGTGATGGAGGAAGCGAAGCTTCTGCAGCCCTGGCCTGCTTTGGCCTCCATTTAAGGCTACAAAGTTACAATTATAGAAGATAAATAAATCCCAACAGAAATGGCTGCCGCCATGGAGGGAGCAGAAGGCTTGGCTCCACTCCAGGCTACAAAGTTTCAATTGTAGAAGATAAATAAATCCCAGATCCCAGTGCCTCTGCTTAGGTCGCCGGGGGGTGTGGCCGGCCTGCAAACCACCACAGGGCCCTCGCCCAGGCCTCCCCACGCCCCAAGGAAACCCCCACCCTGATCCAGGACACCCTTCAGGGAAAACCAGCAGGCCCCCACCCATGCACCAGGCCTCTATCCTATCTAATAAAAGAGTAATATGCAGATTGACCATCACTCCAACACACAAGATGGCTGTTCCCATGTGGTCAAAGATCCTGCCCCCATGTGGACACAAGATGGCCACCGCAAGATGGCCAGCAGGGGAGGGCAGTTGGGAGGAACCAGGCCTGCAAGGGAGGGCAGTTGGGGGCGATCAAGCCTGCTGGGGAGGGCAGTTAGGGGTGACCTAGCCGGCAGAGGAGGGAAGTTGGGCGTGACTGGGTCTGCAGGGAAAGGTAGTTGCGGGGGACCCAGGCCTGCAGTGGAGAGCAGTTGGGGGGTACCAGGCCTGCAGAGGAGGGCAGTTAGGGGTGACCAGGCCTGCAGGGTTGGGCAGTTAGGAGCAAATAAGCTGGCAGGGGAGTGGTTAGGGGGTGATCAGGCTGGCAGGCAGAAGTGGTTAGGGGCAATCAGGAAGGCCAGCAGGCAAGCAGTTGGGAGCCAGCAGTCCTGGATTGTGAGAGGGATGTCCGACTGACGGTTTAGGCTCAGTGGGATCTGGCCTAAATGGGCAGTTGGACATCCCTCGAGGGGTCCCAGATTGGAGAGGGTGCAGGCTGGGCTAAGGGACACCCCCCCACCCCCGCGCGTGCATGGATTTCGTGCACTGGGCCTCTAGTAGATTATAGCAACAACAAGATCTCTTGACATTCTTGAAGAATTTTAAGTAATCTCTTGAGTGTTTTGATTCAGTCTGTTGTTTATATTGGTAAAGTAAATGAATGGACAGAGCTATACAACTTCTTTTAAAAAGAGGATGATAGTGAAGAGCGGTTAGAATAGAGCTGATAAATAGCTGACAGCCATGTGTTTGGGGAAAGTATATACACTGAGTGATTCTGAGTTGAAAGTGGCTGTTGAAATATGTCACTTGGAGGATTAGGAGATAAGTGTTGTTTTCAAGTACTGATGAGAATGTTCAGCATATTCTCATCACTGAACTTTTATGACTTTGAGTGTTATAGTATGTAGGAAAATAAAACACACTCCCAAATACCTCTTCCTGCCTCATTTGCTGTATCACTTGTGGTAAGGCAACCTTGTGACCATTTAGAATATTTAAGAAATATTTCAGTCAACATTTTTATCTTCCTGACTCCCCCATCCCATCAGAATTATAATAGAGAAAAGTAAATCAAGCAAAAAAACCTTTTCATTTTTGCATGATAATTTTTGGATCTTGTTTTTTGAACATCATTGAAAATATTCAAGTGAAAAACTTTTTCATATTTTCCCTCTTTTAAATTTTACTTTAATAAAATTTCACAATTCCCTTAATCTTGAAACTTGAAAATTGGAAAAGACTGCTTTAAACCCTCTTTGTTGGAAGTATAGTATTCACAGAGGTGTGCTCATAGTCAAGGTGCATTTTAAAGAACTTATCAATGTTTTATGTTTCTGTGATTCAAGTAGAAATTAATTTCTTCATGCTGCATGCTTGTTTTTGAAATTTGAATTAGATTGAAAATATCTGATGCTAGTAAATGAATAACAAGCCTTTTAGGGTTTTGAGAAGGAAAAAAGGCTCTTTAAGCCATTTTCAATTTTTCTCTTTTTTAAAAAATTTCTTTATTGATTAAGGTATTACATATGTGTACTTATTCTCCCATTACCCCCCACTTCCCATTCATGCCCCCACCCCCCTGTGGTCCGCGTCCATTGATTAGGCCTATATGCATGTCAATTTTTCTCTTTACTGCAGTGGTATGAGAGGAGACTCGAGCAGTGATTTTCACCCCTTTTCATCTCATGGCACACATAAATTAATTACTAAAATTCTGCAACACACCAAAAAATATGTTTTTGCAGAACTGGGGGGAAAAAAAAGTATAATTTCAATTCATTCATACCGGGTAGCTATTGTTGTGTTGGCTGTAGTCATTTTTTTATTTCACAATCTAAGGAAAAGAGGTCAGTCAATACCCCTAACTAAATAGGAAGGTATTGCATGTTTTAAAAGTTCTTGTGGCACACCAGTTGAAAAATCACTGCTCTAGAGCAGTGGACACCAACCTTTCAGACCTCACGGACCATCAGTGGTCCGGGTTCCTTAAACCAGCAGTCACCAACCTTTTGGATTTCACGGACCACCAGTGGTCCACGGACCACCGGTTGGCCACCATTGCTCTAGAGCAGTTGGCAAGCCGCGGCTCGCGAGCCACATGTGGCTCTTTGGCCCCTTGAGTGTTCTAATGCCACTTCTTCAAAATAGACTCGCCCAGGCCGAAAACCGACTTCTGCGCATGGGCCACGAAGTTTCAATCACACTGTATGTGTGTGCTTGCATGTGGTATTTTGTGGAAGAGCCACACTCAATGAGCCAAAGAGCCTCATGTGGCTTGCGAGCCACAGTTTGCCGACCACTGCTCTAGAGGATAGAGAATAGGACACAAAGAAGACTTAATTGATTCAAGCTGAAAGCAGTCTTCATTACAAATGTTTTTGTCTAGTGAATAACAGTTACTTATGTAGATACTAAAGGCCCGACGCACAAAATTTGTGCAAGAGTAGGCCTTCCTTCCCCCAGGTGCCGGCACTGGCTTCCCTCTGGCACCCAGGACCTGGGCTTCGCTCCGGCCACTGGCAGGCACCTGGGACCCGGGCTTCCCTTCGGCCCTGGCTTTGTCCAGAAGGACATCCGGTCAAATTAGCATATTACCCTTTTATTATTATAGACTAGTGTCCTGGTGTACGAAATTTGTGCACTTGGGTGGGGGGGGGAGGTTCCCCCAGCCTGGCCTATGCCCTGTCACAGTGCGGGAGCTCCATGATCCATTGCCCCAGAGAGGTAGGCTCCACCCACTCATCCGGGGTTTCTCGATGTTTTGCCTCAAAGAGGTAGGCTGGAGCTGGGGGTCCCGCCTCTGCGCTGCATGGAGCCGCGGGACCCCCAGGCCTTGCCATGCGGAGCTGTGGGACCCCCGCCTCCAGGCTGGGCCGCGCAGAGGCTCCTGGATCCCCAGTGCAGTTGTGTGGAGGCCTCTGCTGGGCCCTGCTCCCGGGCTGGGCTGCACAGAGTCCTGTGGACCTGGCGGAGCTGTGCGGAGGCCTCTGCCAGTCCCCAGGCCTCCTGGTGATGGATTGTGATGGCGTGACGCAAGTCCCCGATGCTACAAGTCCCTGCCCACCCACACCTGCTGTGTACGCAGCCTGCTGATTGGTCTTTGTGTGTGAGGCCATCCCAACCATTTGCATATTACCCTTTTATTAGTATAAATGCCATTTTGAAATGTCTTGAAAATGAGCATTACCGTTGCTATTTTACATGTTTTTACTCACTTTGCCATATCAGATGTGTCCCTTGAAATTATTCTTTTAGGAGTAGTACATCATTGGTGTTTAAAAATAATATTTCAGCCATCTTCAGTGTGGCTTGGTTGAATGTTGTCCCATGCCGGAATACAAAACTGAAATCTAAAAGATGTATGGTCCCAAGTGAACAACTAATAGTATTAAAACCATGTACTAGCTGTGATGCAACTAGGCTGCATTCCTCAACAAAATGAGGGGGGAGGGCAAGCAGGGTGGATGGTAAAATGTCTCTTGCCTGAGCATTGTGTCTCGCTTTATTACTTAAGTCTCTAAAGTAGCACTGTTTGTGCCTTAAATTCCCCATGGAAAAGCTTTTTAAAGTTTTATTATAGTACTAGATACCCGATGCACGAAGATTCATGCAAGAACGGGCCTTCTTTCCCCTGTCTGCCGGCACCACCTTCGTTCCGGCCCGGAGTTGCCTTTACTCCTTCCCATGCTGCCCAGAGGCCCGGAGTGACTGGGGTGGGGTGGGACACCCTGTCCCCAGCCACTTGGCACCTGTGCATGCAAATTAACCCACTGTCTTTGTTGGGTTAATTTGCATACGCACTCCTGATTGGTTGTGGGCGTCACAAAGGTACAGTCAGTTTGCATCTTACTCTTTTATTAGTGTAGATTCTCTGTCCATAAACCTAGTTCAGGGGCAGGTCCAGCCTGGGCAAACAAATATCAACTAGAGTTCTCTACCTTTCTTTTCCTTTTAGCCTTTTTTACCTCTCCCTTACCATTACCACCAAAGATACTCCTTTTTGAAAGGTTTTTATCCTATTTGCGTAAATTTACTAATAGAAATAGTTGCCTTAATGCAGCTTAGAATCAGTCACTACTGTGCTATTTCAGTGAAAAAAAAAAGTAAACACATATAAAGAAGTAAAACTAAGGAGTTTTGAATTTATCCCATTGGTATATAAGAGTCATTAAAGAAATTTGAGTTGGTACTAACATGGTTAGAATTGTGCTTTGGGAGAATCCATGTGTACAAGATTGATTGGAGGACAGATAGACTGAGAATGCTGCAGTTGCTTCTATTCAGGCACCATGATAAGGACTCAAACTAGGCTGTGACAATAGAAACAGAAGATTAATAATAGTCTAAAGTGGAATCAGACATGAAAAAAGATGCTTCCCTAGGAGCAGCATGTGGGACCTGAGACCCAGAAGGGGAATAGCAGAGCCAGTTCTCTTATCTGTGTGCACTCCCTTACTCTTAGATTGGAATGTTGAGCCAAAGGCCTCTCTATTTAAATATTGTCTCTCTCTCAATATTTTCATCCCTCCCTCTTCTCTAACACATGGAAGTGAATTTGAATAACTTAATTGTACATATGATGCGATCCAACTACTTTTTTTTTATGTCTTATACTCTGTTGCCTTTTGCTTTTACTTATTCTAATATGTGTAGAAGTCCTAAACCATCCCTCCTGGCTCACATGCTTTCTCTTCATAAAAGTTTTCATGTTCATTTCTGTAAAAAGTGATGTGTTGTTTTCCAGTGTTTGGTGAAACCATGTATTTCATTCAGTACATATTTATTTTGATTAGTTTTTTTTTCTTAGAAAGCAAAGACAATTATATTTGAATCCATATAACACCTCTACACTCGCTTATATATAATAAGTATCTAATAAATACTTATCAAATAAATACTTGCAAAAATGTGCCTCATTTTTTTTTTAAAGTTGTATTTGGTTGTAGGATCGATTATCCTTTTTCAAGTTTCTGAGGCATTTCCAGGAGTAATGAGTGAAGGGGGAATCAGCATATCAATAGCCACACCAGTTTGCCATTTATGTAGAGTATGAAGTCCTTTGCAGTGCTTTGAAATACCAGATGTTTACATAACCTCTGCTCAGAAGAAAGCCTTGCCTCAAGTGAAGCTTTTAATTTAAAATATTTACATGTATAAAAATGAGGGCAGGGCTTTATAGACACATGTAATATCTAAATAAAGTGCTTCTTAATAGTTTACTCGCTAAGTTATCTGTCTCTGATCGGGTTTCTTTTTATCTTGTCATCTATGCAATGCTGGAAGATGATATGCATCAATATAAGTGAAATAAAGTATTTCTCAATATAAAATAATGCTTTAAGTTTAGGGACATAGAGTAAGCCATTCTGCTTAAAAAGTCGGTAAAACTGAAAACAAGGCAGCCTGCATTTTATTGCTTGATTGATTACATTAAAGAAATGTGTATCAGCCCTGGCCAGTGTGGCTCACTTGGTTGTAGCAATTTTCCATGCATCAGAAGGTCATGGGTTCAATTCCCAATCTGAGCATGTATAGAGGCAACTGATTGATGTCTGTCTCTTACATCGATGTTTCTCTCTCTCTCCCCCATCCTCCCTTTCTAAAATCAATAAAAAAAAAAAAAGAAATGTATATCAACTTTATAATTTTGTTTTACTTTTATTACAGGATCCTCATGCAGAGGAGTTTGAAGATAAAGAGTGGACATTTGTCATCGAAAATGTAAGCTAATGGCAAAGTCTGTCTTTCACATTTTTACCATAGTGTATACATTACCAAGGTACACTAGCATTTTGGTAATAGGATTAATGTTTCCTTATAAAATTAAATAGCAATTTAAAAGTAAAAATGCTCTTCAGTACTGAATTATATATCTATTTTGGGGGCTTGAGGGAAAGACTATATATCTTACTCAACTTTTTATCTGTTCAGCATCTAGCATGGTGCTTCTCACATAGCAAATTTTCATTTAAACATTTGTTGAATGAAATCATGAGTGACCTTTGAAATCTTTTTAAAATAAAGCACATGCTTTACTTTTTGTTTGGGTTGAGGGATTCTAGGTTGGTGCTTTAATCTTTAATTTACATATTGTGGAATTTAAGTGACAGGCAGGTGGGTATGGTAGGTGTTCAGTAATGTATTTGAATAGGGATTAGGGAATGGAAATATAGTAAATTAAAAAGAGTGTGGGTTCTGGAGTCAGATATTTCAAGCCTTAGCTCTTTCACTTATAAGCTCTGTGATCTTGGTTAGTTTCTTAACTTCTCAGCCATAATGGTTGTTGTGAGGATTAAATACTTAATTTTAATGAATATTAGTTTTTATAATTATTGTCACTGTTATCATGACCAGCATTGAAGTTCTATAATATATTGGTAACAGATTTTAACATGCTTTGCAGCATATATTTCCTTCCCAAGTCAGCATATTGTGTGATGTTGTTTTATATCTCAGTGATAAAAGGATTCTTACACTTTTTCCAGTACTAGCTACGTCATTTTTAGTCTGAAAGATCTGGGAAGCTTGGGAGGGAGGTCAGGTTCAAGCATAGCGGGTGGAGTTTTGATGCCTGGATATCAAGCCAATATCATATGAAGGTTCACACATGTTAACAACACTCTGGCTTTTCTGTAGTGATAGATTTGAACATTATACTTTGAATAGCAACTGAAGTTTTAAAAACAAACAGACTTAGACTTCTTGAAATTAGTTACAGCTTCAAAAGCTAGCTTTCATTCTCACATCAGGAGCTTCTCCCCAATGTATGTTCTTTCAGTTTTCAATGCTCATGGTTGTGTTATACATTGAATCTAAAATCTGTTTGTTAAGTTGATATATTAAAGAATTAACTTTGGGTTGTAATTAATGGTAAAGTGTGTAAAAAACGGTAACTTTATATTTGTTTAGAAAGGTGTTTTACAACACAATTACTCTTAGGATAGGGAAGCACACTAGTTCTAAGTTCCTGAAGAATAGGTTATGAACTAACTAACCTACTGAAAGGTGGAAGTAAAAAAAAAAGCTATATGATATTCTGTGTTATATATTTTATAAAGGTGTTTTAAATGTCAATAGAGAAATATTGAAATTTAAATTGAAAGAGATGTAGAATGGATCATGAGATAAAGGGGTATATTTTGAATTATCCTTTTCCTTTGGAGGTATATGTTTTCAAGTCAGGAAGTATATTTGATATCCTTTTAATGATATTTATTAAAGATCATTTTGTTCATTTGTATATTTCTTACTCAAATAGTTGAAGTTGCTAGAAATGTGACTATGAGGTAAGGGAATGACCATGGGGGAAAATGGAAAATAAAATGTATTAGCATTCTTTCTGTACAAATGTTTATTAATGAATTAGACTTATAAAAATCCAAGAAACATAATATAGATGACTTTGAACTATTACTCATATTGTTTATAAAACTTAGAAAATCAACATTTTTTTGAACTATTACTAGAGTTAAATTTTATTATGCCATTCAGTGATTCTAAAGACCTTAACTCTGAGTTATGTAGTGGGTAAAACACTGGACTTGTGGAGATTCTCAGCCATCATTATGCTTTTTAATAGCATAATGTTTCTTGACTCTCTGCCTCATATTCTTATCTGAAAAGAATACATTTTTCTTTCTCCCGTATCGTAGTATAGAGAAAACATGAACTTTTGCTTGGGTTAGAATTGAGTATAAATCCTGATTTTGTATCTTCAAAACTAGTGACTTTCAGTAGGTTATATTCTAGGACTCAGTTTCTTCATCTAAAAATAAAGTTTTTTTTTTTGTTTACTGATCTCAAGAGAGCTTTTCCTAGGTTTGTGACTTTGTTTTAGTTGATAGAAATATTTTTATAAACTTTTTGAAAATTACCTTTTTGTAGATCAAATTTTTGGTTTTCTAGTTCATGAAGAATGAAATATTTAAAATAATGATCTAGTATACCATTTTGGAATAAATTAATATCTCCCTAATTTATATCTTTCTTTAAAAATCCATATCTCTATATGTGCTTTCTGTATGCTTTTAAATCTGGAATGGAATATGAGTATTGTTGTGAGTTTCTTATTCTGAACTTTTTAGCACAACAGTTTTTTCCCTCCTACTTCTTGTTTTTATAATAGCTACTTTCTATGCCAGATTAAAAAAAAAAGAAAATTAAATTGTGTGGGTGAAAAAGGTGAAGGGGAATAAGAGGTACACCCTTCCAGTTATAAAATAAGTCAGCATAGGAAATAGAGTCAATAATATCTTAATAATCTTTGTGTGATGACAGATGGTTACAGATTTCTATTAGTCATCACTTTGAAAGGTATGTAAATGTTGAATAACATTTTTTGTATTCAACATAATATTGTATGTCAACTGTAGTTTAATTTATTAAAAAATGGAAAATTGAATTATGGTGTAAACTTGCTTTTCATGTTGAGGAAGATATTAGCTATTGTAGCAGAAATCTAATTTTTCAGCTATGGGTATGAAAAAAGTATACCCATCTTTGAAGAGGTAGCAAAACTTAGGGAAATCTAGGTATGGAAGATCGAATTTGAAGAAAATTAAAATTAATCACAATGTGGGAGGGAGGCAGTTTTTCAGCCATCAGTAATGATGACAATAATTAATAATGCTTGCTAGGAACCCAAATTCAATAAAATAACATTTATTAGATGAATTTCTTATGATTTTATTACTGGCTTATAGCTGTTTTTATAGCAAGTGTTTTTTCTTAGAGACAATATGGGATTTGACCTATTTTACTAGCACCATGTTTATTTTTTAAAAGAGTTGTTAAAGAGAAAAAGGTAAATAGTAAATATACCCATTATCATATTTACTTACATTGTATATAGTTACCAGACTTCGGAGGTATTGTGAAATTGCTGTGTTCTTAATACATGGGAAAAAGCATGAATGTACATTAAAACCAAATCATCTAAAATATATTAACTTAAAAAAGAATATAATAATTTACATACTTTAAATTAGAATAACTATCACAAATTGTGATCTATCTAATCTCAGAGGATGAGGTCGTATAATTACTGTAAAACTAAAACAAAACAAAAGGAGAAATAGTGTATTCTTATCTGGAAAATAGAACAGGATTGGGCAGGAACTTAATTTCTTTCTGCCTGGACCAACTCTTATATAGTGAGAGGAAAAAATGAATTTTGAGAATAGTGTTTTTCTTTCCTATCTGGGTATTAAAATTTTTATGTGCTCTGGAAAATCTAGGTCAAATTTCTGAGATGCTCAACAGGACCACTGCTTGGATAAGTAATTTTAACAGGGGAAAAGTTCTGTTCTATATATGTCTGTATATACCACACACAATTTTTTTTTTTTTTTTTACATAATGCCTTTTGTGTAATAGGTACTCAGTAGATATTTGTTGAAAGAGTGAATAATTATAGCTAACTGTTAGAAATCCTATAAAGATTATTATTTTTAAGGGAGGAATTATAGCTCTTCCTGCAAGCATCCTGAGGTGACCTCTGAAAATGGTTTGCTATTTTCTTGATGCAGAAAACCCCACAAAATCATGCAAATCAATGGTTCAAATTTTTGTGTTCACTTTAAGAACACTCATGAAACTGCCCAGGTCATCAAGGGTATGCATATCTGAACAGCTACCCATTATCTGAAGGATGTCACTTTACAAAAGCGATGTGTGCCATTCCGTTATCAGAGTAGTGGAGTTGGTAGATGTGCCCAGGCCAAACAGTGAGGCTGGAGTTGCAGGGTCAGTGGCCCAAAAAGAGTGCTGAATTTTTGCTGCACATGGTTAAAAATGCAAAGAGTAATGCTGAACTTACGGGTTTAGTTTCGATTATTTGGTCATTGAGCACACCCAGGTGAACAATGGTCTGAAGATGTGATGTAGAATTTACAGAGCTCATCAGTGGATTAATCCACACATGAGCTCTCCCTGCCATATTGAGATGATCCTGCTGAAAAAGAGCAGATTTTCCCTAAACCAGAAAAGAGATTGCACAGAAGAAAAAAAAAATCCTTGAAGAAACGAAAACATATGGCTAGGAGTAAATTCTGCATCAAATAAATGCTAATAAAAGTAAAGAGAGAAATTAAAAGGGTGAGAAATTACCTAAAAATCCATCAACTGTATAGAAGAAAAATTTAAAAAGTAGACTCCTGTGGCAGCGAGATAGTGTGTGAAGGATCTCATTTGCCATTACATAGAAGTTCTTGTGATCAACCTCTACTTAATTTACATAGATTACCTCATACTTCCCATGCTGTCAATAAAACATCCTGGTTTTAATCCCACATGTGTCAACATGGTTAATAGGCTACTACTTCATTTAATTGACCAACTCTCTGTGCCATTCAGGTCATTTAAGATGAATTCTACTATAAATGTATATTAAAAAAGTCATTCTTATGAGATCTGTTTGTGTACTCATCTATAGGATTAAATAATGGCTCTTGGGTATTTTCTTTTAAACCAAAATTCAGTATATGTAGACATTACATTTTTCAGGTACTAGCTGTTTGCTTTACAGTAATCCCCCCTTACTTACAGTGGATATATTCCAAGACCCCCAGTGGATGCCTGAAACTACAGATAGTATGGAACCCTGTACATACATACATACATACCCAAGATAAAGTTTAACTTATGAATTAGGCAATTTCATGGATAGAAGATTCATTTTTTTCAATCTTAGCATACGTTTTTTAGCTTTTTTAAAGTTAGGAACTTTCACCTTTAAAGTTAAAGGAAGCACTTACAGCTTCTGTTTGTTATATCTGCCAGCATTACTAGTTTTACGCTTTGGGGCCATTATGAATAAGCAAAAGGGTTACTTGAACACAATGTTGCAATATCTCTACAATCTGATAACCTAGAAGACTACTAAATGACTAATGGGCAGATAGCCTATACTCTGGACAAAGGGATGATTAACTCCCTGGCTGGATAGAGTGGGACAGCCCGAGATTTTATCATGCTACTCTGAAGGGCATACAATTTAAAAGTTATGAATAGTTTATTTCGGGAATTTCTCATTTAATATTTTTGGTCCACAGTTGACCGTGAGTAAATGAAATCTTGAAAGTGAACTGTGGACTAAAGGGACTATTATACTTGACATTATGTGTTTTTAACCTTTCAAATAAATGAACCAGTATTCATTTATTCATTAAGTAGCAATTAATTCACTGTGCATGTATTTTGTGCTTGGCACTGTTTTAGGCTAGAAATACTTTTGAGTGGTATATAAAACATGAATAAAAATCTTCATGGGGCTTACATTCCTTTGTGTGTGTGTGTGTGTGTGTGTGAGAGAGAGAGAGAGAGAGAGAGAGAGAGAGAGAGAGAGAGAGAGAGAGAGAGAAAAGGAGAGAGAATAAAAATTATTGTCTGAGAAATATGTACTATGTTAGATAACATAAATATATAGTGTATGTTACATGACAAATATATAGTATGTTAGTAAGTGCTATGGAGCAAAAGCAGAGAAGCTATAGAGATCTCCCATTTTTTTCTATGGATATAATGAACCTTCTTATTCCTTGTAAAGAGAATTCAGGCATACTTATCAAATTAATTTAAAATATAATAAAAATTTATTAAATAAATATTGTGAGGTGTGAGAAAGTTTAAAAATAACCTTGGGAGTCTATATAAACCTTTTCTTAGGTTGCAGCTCCCCTCAGTGGTGAATGATGAAATTGACTCTCATCTGGAGAAATAATTCTATTACTGTAACAATAATATATTACAAATGTTGTGCTCTGTCTTACATTTTAATGTGCTTCCACATTATGTACAGAAGAACTAGTAAATTTCAAAGGGCTAAAGTTTGTCTTTTCTTGTAAAATCTGCGTTTTGTTAAAGGTTTTTGATAAATTGTCCAGACACTGAAAAGTGTTCTGACACTTTGAATGGAAATTTTAATACCTTTCTTTTCCTTGTACAGTCAATAAGAAACATTTTAAGTTTTTGCTTAACATAAAATATCACAATAAAACATAGAGATCATCAAAGCATATTACCCTAACAAATTTATTGAGCCCCTACTGTATACCAGATATTATGTGGAATACATTATACACATTATCTCATTTACTCATTACAATAATTGTGAATCAGGTATCAATATCCTTATTTTATAAAGGAAGTTACTTAGGTTAAGTAACTTGCTCAAGGTTATATTGCTAAGAAGTCAGGATCTTATTCAGTTTTGTCCTTCTTCATGCTCTTTACCCTTTACTTCTGTGCAATAACTACTTCCCTTAGTCACAAAGTTGAAAATAATTTGAAATTATAGAATCATAGATAATTTTTAATCGTTTTCTTTAGTGAGAAACCTGTGAGGGATATATGTATTAGGTTAGTAAAGGTAGTCTTTAATTATTGTGCATTTTTAGGCTAAAAGCTATTGGGATTACTTGACTGCTGCTAGACATTACAAAATGGAATCCCAGAATTTATCAGTTCCTACAATTCTGAGTATTTTTTCTCAAAGCAACCTTCCAACCTCTTTGTGTAAATTGAGATAATGCTGTCTTCATCATTTTGGTTCTTTTGTTTCTGGTTACAGAGAAGATTTCCCATTTTTTCTGAGCTTTCTTCTTTGAACCAGAAAGCTGCTTTTACATAAATGATTTTGCTACTGCTAGCTTTGTAACTTTAGACAAGTTATTTAATCTTTTATAGCCTCAGTGTACTCAGGTATGAAAATTATGGTATGAATATCTACTCCATAGGTTATTAAAGATTAGAACTAATGTATGTAAAGCATCTAGTCCAGTAATGGGTAATTACTTTTATCATTTTAAAGGAAAGGAAGCTAGATTTCCAAATTTATTGTTTTAGGATTTTAGTTTTCCACTCCTTTATATTACTTATGCCTCTCAATGATATCTAGACTTGATCATTATCTTAAATGAATGAAAACTTACAAACATCTCACTTAGATTAAATTTAAACTTAAAAATATTTTAATCTTTCTAAAGTTTTCAGCTTTTGATAGGATAGCTTCTCCATGTAAATTTAATCCAAGAATAAGAACCAGTTTGTTTTTTTTGAAATTAAACAAGTGCTGGTAATTTATTAATATATACCTCTGGGCCTGAAAGTCTTATGTTTGTGTTTATCTGTTCACAGTATGACTATGTGAATGTACTTCAAAAACAAATATAAATGAGTTTTAAACTATCCTTTATTTTGGATTATTTACCATCCATATCCCTATTATTAGTGCAGATCATTAAGAATAGATATTCTAAAATAACATGTTTCTTTTTTTTTTACCTACTATAATATAACAATGTTTGTTCACCAGGTAATTGACATTGTGGGTTTTACAAGGTGGGGGGCAAAAGTAGTTTTATAGGTGTGAGCATGCAAAACACAAGAGTTTATGCTTGTATTTATTTATTAACTAGAGTTTATGCTTATATTTATTTATTAACTATATTTATTTATAACACAAAATTGTGCGGGTAGGGTCCCTAGGCCTAGCCTCCAATCAGGGCCATCTTCTGCCTGTTCGCCAGTACCCAGGCCGAACGCCACCTCTGCTGCTGGGGTGGGTAGGTCACGGGCGCACCCCACAGCTTCCATCAGCGCCACAAGCCCCAGTGGCAATGGCGGCAGTGGTGGCGCCTGCGTGAGTGGCCCTGAGTGGATAGCGTGTTCCATCAGTGGCCAGCCTGGCACATGCGCATGGAGGTGAAGTCGCCAGCACCCACTTTCCCACAGGCCTGAGCCCCCGAGCAGCCACACATGCATGGAGGTGAAGTTGTTGGTGCCGCCAGCCTGAGAGCCGGGGATGAGCTGGGGATCCCAACGGCCTGACAGCCAGTCCAGTCCTCCCGCCACCCACTCCGGTTCCCCTGTTCACCATTGCTGCTCCATCGGAGCCTGCGGGCCGGGGGGAGGGACCAAGATGTCAGCCATTCTGCCCACTCACCAGTCCCCAGTCCCGCCCCCGCTGTCACCCACCTGCTTCCCCGTGGTTCCGTTTGCCTGCGGGTGGTGGTGAGGGGTGGAGGAAGTGGGGGAGGGGAGGGACCAAGAGGTGGTCAATGCACCTCATGGTGACTGTCGAGCGGTCATTCTGGTCATTACACGTATGGTCCCTGGCCTTTGATTATATAGGATTATTGTAATTTTTTTATATAAACTACTGTAAACCTACTTTTGCCCCATCATATATTTTATTTTTATTTTTTCATTGATTTTTTTAGAGAGAGAAACATCAATTTATTGTTCTACTTACTTATGCATTCATTGGTTGACTCTTGTATGTGCCCTGACTGGACACCAAACCCACAAACTTGGTGTACTGGGACATCACTCTAACCAACTGAGCTACCTGGCCAGGACCCTAGGCTGTATTTTAATGTGAACTCATAACAGTTATATTTAGAAAACAACAAAAAAAATTTCTTCCTGGTGCTGTAGTTATTCAACTAAAATCAGAACTAGTGTATTTGTAAATTATATCAATAGGTCTTAGTTTTAAAAATCTAAAAATTTTTATTCTTAGATTTTTTTGGATTTTGAATAAATAAAAATTCATACCAATGAAAAGTATAAATCTAAGTTGAATTCATTCATTCATTCATTCTGCAAACATTTAATGTGCATTTTCTATATGCGTAGACATTGTCTTACTGTTGAAGATATAGAGTCAGCTAAGACTTGCAGAATTTTGATTCCTATATAAATATTCCCCTCCTTCCCATATTTTGACTTCTCTGAAATTGGGATCATCTCACATTTTTGGTGTTTCACAATTATAACTGGTAGTGTCTTATTCTTTCTTAGCACTATCTATATATAAAAAAGGCTAATATGCTAGGTGTGCCCTCTGTCTGGGTAATGACATCACATATCGATGCCCAGCTTCCTCCCCCTAGAGACAACTAGTTGCCTTGCAGTTTCTTCAGCCCAGGAACACGACTAGCTTTATATCACTGCACAGAATATAGTCAAACACTGCTTTGGTTAAATATTTTACCCTTTGTTCTCCCTGCGTGATCTACAGTAATAATCTGCTTCGTGTTGATATTTACTGCTGTGTTGCTGACAATTACCTGAAAGAGAAGTTGGGGTGCTTCACTGGGCTGGAAAAAGTTTAGCTAAATCAGAAAGCAGGTCTAATTAAGCAAGTTTATTCTATATATATAAAAGGCTAAGTTGACTCGCACATGCATGATACATAAAAAGCTCTTACTGGCGCCAATCGCACATGTGTGTTTCGATCTGTCATTGTCAATCATGAATTTGGTTGACACTTCTATTATAAAGAAAGGGCGAATAGTGATATTAGAATATTTCTTCTAATTAATTTCCTTTCAATGTGCACGAATTTGTGCACCAGGCCACTAGCATAAAATAATGGCACATAATTTAAAAACCATGGGAGACTTATATTTTATGGAAGTAGCCTGTCCTCCTGAAGTATATAAACTAGTGAGGGTATCATATATGTAGAGAAAGAAATACAAGAAAAAAAATATCCTTAGGGGCTGCAAAGGAAGGCAAAGTCAAGAAAGACTTTGTGGAGGAAGTGGCTGCAGAGCTTTGGAGTTATGCAAAAACTCCAAATAGGTCTTAGTTTTAAAAATCTAAAAATTTTTATTCTTAGATTTTTTTGGATTTTGAATAAATAAAAATTCATACCAATGAAAAGTATAAATCTAAGTTGAATTCATTCATTCATTCATTCTGCAAACATTTAATGTGCATTTTCTATATGCGTAGACATTGTCTTACTGTTGAAGATATAGAGTCAGCTAAGACTTGCAGAATTTTGATTCCTATATAAATATTCCCCTCCTTCCCATATTTTGACTTCCTAAGCAGAGGAAAGAAAGATCAGGTAAGGGCGATGGTGAATTTAGAGTAGTAACCATTCTTGATGAAATAATTGAGAGGAAGAAAATAAATAAAAAATTGGAACCAACCAAAACAAAACACGAGCTCCTTACCAAAAATCAGTAGACCTCTATTTTTTTTTAACTGTTAACCAATAGATTTAAAAATAGTCTTATGATTAACTTGAGAGGCTTTGTCAACCTTAGAGGAGATCACTGGAATTTCAAAATGTGTTTTCTTGGGGCCAGCTATTCTGTCTTTTCCATTGTTTCCACATGTGAACAGTAAAATGAGCTTTTTGGCTCTCAGTGTGTTTATTGCTATTCATTTGATCTTACCTCCAGAAGCCTTTTAAGTGGATAGAATAGGATATTAATTATGTTAATTCCAAGGTAATACTATAAATCCTCCTCTTTTTTTTTCTTTTATTGGATTATGTTGAACAAGATTGCTTATCCAACCAAATTTACCTGGCAAGATTATACCAGAAATAGAAATAATATAATAGCTCAAGCAATACAATACAATGTAAATAATATAAAAATCACATGGCCTTATTAAATTTAAGTTTGAATATTCCTCTGAACTCAAGTCAGTCTCTTAATCTCAGAACATTGTATTCTGATAAATTACCTCAACTTTTTCTTTCAAAGGAAAAAGTATAGATATAAATGCTTCTTTTTACCTTAAAAATTTATTTTTCCTGTATCTTCTTGGCCAAGGAATATCACTCTGATGGCTGGTTAAAGAGTGGATATCTTTTTTAAAACTATAGGTTACGCTTTCTTCCATTTAAACTGATGTAGCTTTACACCAAACTAAAAAGATTTTGCACAGTGAAGAAACCATGAACAACATGAAAAGGCAACCTACTGAATGGGAGAAGATATTTGCAAATGATACCTGTATAAAATATATATTTTGTGTTAATATCCGAAACATATATATTTAAAACCTCATATAAATCTATATAAAAAAATAAACAGTCTGATTAAAAAATGGGCAGAGAACCTAAATAGACATTTTCCAAAGAAGACATCCATGTGGCCAAAAGGTACAGGAAAAGATGCTCACCATCACTGATCATCAGGGAAATAAAAATGAAAACCACACTGAGATATCACTTCACACCTGGCAGAATGGCTATTATTAAAAAAAAAACAACTAACAAATATGGTGCAGATGTGGAGAAAAGAGAACCCTTGTGCACTGTTGGTGGGAATGCAGATTGATGCAACTACTATGAAAAATAGTATGGAGGGTTCTCAAAAAATTAAAAATAGAACTACCATATGATCCAGTAATTTCACTTCTGGGCATTTACCCAAAGAAAACAAAAACACTATTCCAAAAAAATATATGCACTCCTATGTTCATTGCGACATTATTTACAATAGTCAAAATATGGAAGCAACCTTTGATAAATGAGTAGGTAAAGAATATGTGATGTATAACTACAATGGAATATTTTTTATCCATTAAAAAAAAAGAAATCTTGCCATTTGCGACAGTATGGATGGACCTAGAAGGTATTTTGCTAAGTGAAATAAGTCAGACAGAGAAAGACAAATCCCATATGATTTTACTTGCATATTGAATCTAAAACAGTACCAAAACAAATGACCAAATAACCCAAAACAGACTCATACAGCGAACAAACTGATGGTTGCCAAAGACGGGGGGAAGCCTCTCATGAATCACCACTTTTCCAAAGGTCCAAAGGGTGAATAGTACATACAAGAATACCACAACCTACATCTCAAAAATTAGAAGCATTCCTTCTGCATGTAACCAATACAATAATTTATGAGTACCAATCAGAGATGGCCCAGCTTTTTTAGAGTAGGACATTTGCCCTAGTATAGCCCTAGTTATAGCCTACCTATTATAATGTTCTACCTGCTAGAAATATGACTCAGTAACTTTTTGAACCTGATCAATCCCTGTTGACATTTCTTCTGTGAAAATGATACTGAATGGGTGGAGAGGAGGTTCAAATTTCCATTAAGAACATAATGTACTACCCCATACACAAAAATAAACTCAAAATGGATAAAGGACTTAAACATAAGACAGAAAGCCATAAAAATCTTAGAAGAATCCATAGGCAGCAAAATAGCAGACATATGTCATAGCAATATCTTTACCGATACAGTTCCTAGGATAATGGAAACTAAGGAGAAAATAAACAAATGGGACTACATCAAAACGAAAAGCTTCTGCACAGCAAAATAAACCATCAACAAAACAAGAAAGCCCACTGCATGGGAGAACATATTTGCCAATGTTACCTCCGATAAGGGTTTAATCTCTGATAAGGATTCTTCTGGAGGAAAATTCCACCCCCTTTATTCTCAGAGTCCCTTTGGCTTTGAAGAAAATAATGAAGAAAAATAAAAAAGAAAGGTGTGCCCAAGAATGATCATATGTGTTATGAGCCTGGCAGAATTCTCAAAATCCTAAGATTTCTTTTTATAACTACCTACTTGCTTATGTATTTAGTTTTCCAATTTCATCTTGCCTCATGTCTGTCATTTTTTTGGTTAATTATTTGTCAATTTTATTAGAGTATGTTAATTAGAAAAAAGCAAATTTTCATCTTTAGATCCTACATTCTAAAATTCCTGATAACAGGAAGGGACATAACATGGATTAATAGCTAAAGTATCTATCTATAATACAAGAAGCTCTGTGAATAAATAGTAAATTAAACTACTGCATGTTAGATAATTTATTCCATGTAGTAGCTTACTTTGTAAAATGTCCTAGCTCACAAATTTAAGCAAGAGTTTTACTTTGCAGCAACGAAGCACTGTTTCTATACTATTACAATGAGTATGCTATTGGGTAGTCTTTTTATTGGACTTTCTGACTTTTCCCAGTTCATTATGTAGAGATGCATCTTCATGGATGTTAAGCATACCTTACAGATCAAGCAAGTATGCTAATATTATAAAATGTCACTAAAGTCTTAGTTCCCATAATTGCTTATTCATTTACTGTTTATTAAATGAATACTATGTGGCAGATACGTGGTAGTGATTGAGAGTGTAATAGTGAAAAAGATGTGGCCCCGACTCCAGGTATCCTTCAGTCTGTAGGGAGGTAAAACGGCAACCACTAAGATAAGAGGAGGTATAGGCTGTTAAATGTGTACGTATAAAAAGTACCTAATTCAATCTTGGTGTGTTAGGGGAAGTTTTCCAATGAAAATAATTTATAAGTTGAAACCTAAAAGATAAAGTTTTTACAGTCTTTTCTCTGTAACCTCAAAATCCAAAACTTCTATCATCTAAAGATTCATTTAAAGTTTATTTTTTGGAAATTTGGTTCAAATTCATTTGGTAGCAAAACCTGTCCAGACTGGAAGTGAGGCTATTTGTAGTAATTATTCCACTTAGAGTAAAAGTTTATTCATTTTGCTACAGAAATAATATGTTTGATTATGGGGTGTTGCCTTAGACCTCAATGGGAGTGTGCTGTAATCTAGGCACTGTAATATAGGCATAGGTACTTTATTGCCTTCCTAAAATCCAAATAAGAGATTTCAGATAAGAGATTAAGTACTCTGATTGTCAACTGCAGGTGACTGGATTATCTTGAGCAGAGGTAAGAGAGATTGTGGTTCCTTTGTGGACCAACATATAGTTCAGTGAATGACTTCTTTGAATATTTTATCTTAAAAAGAGTAATTAATTTTTCTAGGGTTGTAGTAATTTATAGCCATTTAGTAGAATTATATAATTAATGAATTAAAAATTCACTATATAATTGCTGTGAATCTACAAATTTACATGGTCCACATGATGGATAATAGTGGTAAATAACTGTTAATGTGACTTTTAAGTCAACATTCACTTAAAGTCATCCATGTCCTTTTTTAACAATGCAGATACCTGGATGGGCCCCAATTTGGACCGACTGAATTAGAATTCTAATGCAGAAAGGAGGTGGCTTTGAGAACATTAGAGTCATCTACTTATGTATTTTTGGAAAATTAAAGATTTGGAATATTGAGGGGGTGGATGAATATATAAAACAGTATTTTATATGTTAGGAAATGTATTCCACTATGAAAATAATTTTGTGCCATAATACTTAGGTTATTAAACAGATGGTATACTTTATTGGGATTTATTAGTTTACTTTTCTTTCTAAATTTATTTAGCTAGGCTGATGTGATGATATATTAACTTTAAGATCTTACTTCACCTCTTAAAATGAAATTAAACATATCAACTGATAAATAAATTTTATAAATCTTAAATAATGTTTGATAAGTCTTGTTAAAGAATACAAAATGTTTTCACATAACTCATTTAATCCTTTAGAAACCTCTCTAAAGTGGACATTATTATAATCTCTCTGATTCAGTGATGTTATATGATTAGCCCAAGAACACATAGAAAACAGCTTAGCCTGGTCTCAAAATGAAGTTTTTATACTCTGAGGCCCATGCATTTTACTGTTTATTAGCTTATTAAACATTTATTGTCCTAGGCACTGTGTTTAGAATCTACCTGTACTGATTAATTACTACAGGGAATGCACACAAACATCCATACTCAGATAATGAAGTCTGGTTTGAGATAAACACATATAATAGGAATCATGTGATATATACTATGATAAATGTATAACAATAGCTGTAAAATATAATAGAAATGAGAGGTAGATAAGTTAATGTAGATTAAATTTATCAGATTGTTTAAGAAGTAGATTTTCAAACATGCCTATGTTTATCCCTAGAGGTGTGTGTCAGTTTCCATCTTTCTGCATTATAAATTTTCTTCTCTAATATATACTTTAAGGTGTTTTTATAATGACATCTCCATGGAATTATTTCAGAAAAAAAGAGGCAAAAGTAATGTGAATTTTAAAGGTGAAACATGAGTTCAAAGAAATGCCATATTCTGATTGAGCTGCTTCTGGTCATACTTCCCAGGAATGCATCCTAGTCCTTTATTATTAAGGGTAATTGAGAAGAAAAGTTGGAGAAGCATTAGATGGGGGGGAAAATAAGGCGTTGGGCTCAATTAAACCTAGATTTGAATTATATTTACTAACAGTATAAGTTTGTACTTTATACTTATGTATCCTTTCAGAACTTCCAGTTTTTCATCTGTAAAAGAGAGAGAATTTTAAAAATATTAGCTGGGATTAGAGATACTTATTAAAGACATAAAAAGCATCTAGCACAGTGTTTGGTATATAGTAAGAATTCAATACATACTAATAATAAATGGCAGAGAGAGACTTTACAAATGAGGTGAAAATAATAAGTGTGGAAAGAAAACTTGAGGAGAGAGTAAGAAAATCATTCAATTGATTAGGTTAAAAAGGAATAGGTCATGGAAACTTTCTTTAAAAAAGTCTTTATTTTTCAGATTATTACAGATGTTCCTCTTTTTCCCCCCCATAGCTCCCCTTCACCCAGTTCCCTCCCCACTCCAGGCTTTTCCCCCGAACCACTGACTTCATCCATAGGTGTAAGCTCTTTGTCCAGTCTCTTCCCACACCCCCCACAACCCTGCCCCCCCCCCCCCCCCCCCGAGAATTGTCAGTCTGCTCCCTTTCCATGCCCCTGATTCTATTACATTCACCAGTCTGTTCTGTTCATCAGGTTTTTTATTCATTTGATTTTTAGGTTCACTTGTTGATGGATATGTATTTGTTGTCACTTTGTTGTTCATAATTTTTTTATCTTTTTCTTCTTCTTCCTCTTCTTAGAGAATACCTTTCAGCATTTTATATAATCCTGGTTTGGTGGTGATGAACTCCTTTAGCTTTTTCTTGTCTGTGAAGCTCTTTGTCTGACCTTCAATTCTAAGTGATAGCTTTGCTGGGTAATCTTGGTTGTAGGTTCTTGCTGTTCATCACTTTGAATATTTCTTGCCACTCCCTTCTGGCCTGCATAGTTTCTGTTGAGAAATCAGCTGACAGTTGTATGCTGATTGTAGGTAATTAACTGTTTTTC
Source organism: Corynorhinus townsendii (assembly GCA_026230045.1). Classification (NCBI taxonomy): domain Eukaryota; kingdom Metazoa; phylum Chordata; class Mammalia; order Chiroptera; family Vespertilionidae; genus Corynorhinus; species Corynorhinus townsendii. Next base: position 131,611,241 of record JAPDVU010000007.1, on the reverse strand, counting down.
TCTTGCTGCTTTTAATATTCTCTCTTTGTCTTTTGCCCTTGGCATTTTAATTATGATGTGTCTTGGTGTGGTCCTCTTTGGATTCCTCTTGTTTGGGGTTCTCTGCGCTTCCTGGACTTGTAAGTCTACTTCTTTCACCAGGTGGGGGAAGTTTTCTGTCATTATTTCTTCTAATAGGTTTTCAATATCTTGCTCTCTCTCTTCTTCTGGCACCCCCATCATTCTGATGTTGGTATGCTTGAAGTTGTCCCAGAGGCTCATTACACTATCTTCATATTTTTGGGTTCTTTTTTCTTTTCCAGTTGGGTGTTTTTTGCTTCTTTGTATTTCAAATCTTTGACTTGATTCTTGGGATCCTCTAGTCTGCTGTTGGATCTCGGTATATTATTCTTTATTTCAGTCAGTGTATGCTTAATTTCTGATTGGTTCTTTTTCATATCCTTGAGGTTCCCACTAAATTTCTCAGAGGTTTTTAGAAGATTCTTGAGTAACCTCATAACCATGGTTTTGAACTCTATATCCAGTATTTTGCTTTCATCCATTTCTGTCATTTGTGATCTGTTTCTTTGTCTCTGCATTTTGGCTGCTTCCCTGTGTTTGTTTCTATGTACTGAGTAGCTGCTAAGTCTCCTTGAGTTGATAGAGTGGCCTTGTGTGGTAGGTGTCCTACAGGGCCCAGTGGCTCAGCCTCCCCTGTCACCTGAGGTGGATGCTCTTGGTGCACCCCTTTGTGGGCTGTTTGTACAGTCTTCTTGTAGTTAACCCTTGATTACTGTTGGTATCACTGGGAGGAATTGACATCCAGGCCAATTGGCTGTGATTACCAGCTGTGCCTACACTGGAAGATCTGTTGTGCAGGAGACACCCTTATGGGGCAGGACTTGCTTCAGTGGGGCTTTGGTGCTTACTGAATATGCCTCTTGAGTGTGTCTTTTATTGAAGTGAAGAGTTGTAATCCGGTATGGTCTTACTTTGACCACTGGGTACACTGGCTCTTGGATCTCCAAGGAGGTGCAAGGTCAGCCACTGTCTGGGGCTGCCCAGCTGAAGCTACAGAGACATCTGCAGGTTCCTCCTCTTTTTATGGGGTTTGGAAGTGCCCAGACAAGGCCCATCTGTGAAGCAAGGCAGGCGGCTGCTGCCGGGCCTTGGGCCTTCTTTTGGAAGCTCTGGGGCTCTCTGACCCAGCTGCAGTTTGACAGGTTTTAGGTGGAGAAAGGACAGCCCATTCATATGCAAAAACCCCTTTGCACAGCTTGGGTGGGGTTTAAATTGGGTGGGGCGAGGTCTCTGGGAATCACCAGGGTGGAGCAAATAGCAACAGCTGCCAGTTAGCCCTGCACTGGAGATGTCCCTGCCCCCCCCCCCCCCCGCCCCCTGTACAGGAACAATTATCGCTGCAAGCACCTCTGAGAGAAAGCCACCCTGGCATTCCTGTCTTGATGCCAGACAGTCTAGTTTCTCCCTGTATGTGTCTGGGTCCCCCAGAGTCTCACCGGGAACTGGAGTTCAGAGCAAACGGGAGCTTGTATCTCCCTCCTGATTAAAAGAGCAGCACATCCAGGTGCCAGCACTTTCCGCACCTCCGTACCTCTTACCAGTCTCAATGTGCTTTCTTCACCTCTCTAGTTGTGGAACTTCCACTCAGTCAGCTTTCCTGTGATTCTGGGTGGTAGTTGTTCTGCCTTTTAGTTGTAATTTTGATGTGGTTGTGAGAGGCAGCAAGTATAGGTGTTTACCTATGCTGCCATCTTGGTTCTCTCATGGAAACTCTTGAATACCAGATTTGGAAATGAATATGCTTAGTCAAAGAGCAGGTCTTTATAAGCAAAAAGGTTTCAGAAAGAGTATATTGAAGTATAGAGTCACTTACCCAGCCGTTTGGATTTCTGAAATCGTTTTCCCCTGAATAGTTGGGCAGCACTGGTGACAGATGCCACAGCCAGCTTGCTATCTCACCACACAAAGGCTCTTAATCTTGAAATTTGGGACCTTAGAGGTTCTTGCATGGCTGTACTTCAGAGGACTGCGATCTCTTTAAAAATGTCAGTAAAAGTTTGTGTATGAACGTCCTTTAAAAAAATCAGATTTTCAATGAATTATTGCCCCAAATACTTTAAAGACTACTGGGTGTTTTTTATAATTTTTGAAAAATAAGTGTAGGACATAATGCAAGCAGAAAAACCTCTTCTCGCGAGGATAACCCAGTTTTTTACTGTATAACTTTAGGTACTAGTGATCCTTTTATCTTACTTTTTAAAATCTATCCTTTTTGTATACAGCAAATGGAAGGCACTAGCATATACCCCCAGTTAACATTTTTGAATAATATTTAAAAGTTTAAATTTGTTAGGGGTTTAAATTAATGTATACATTTCATAAACATACCTTAAAACTAAAGGAAGTAGAGCAATAGCATAATATTTTTACATTGTAATAGATGTTTCTATTTAAAATCAAGAGACTAGAAATAAATTATTATTGTATCTCATACAACTGTATGTCCTTTGAGGTGAATGTGACTTGACTATGAGGAGACTTATGGGAGTTAAGGAAAATAACCACAGCCTTGTATGTTCTAGTTTCTGTAAACTAAAAAATAGACTAAACTTTAACTTTATACTGAATGAATTTGAAGGCATGTAATTTGTATGGTTATTATTGAGTCACAGTAGTATACTGCAGTCTGTCTTCTAAATTGCTAGAGCCATTTAAATTATTATTCTTACTACCTGCTAGCTACCTTTAAATGAGTGAGAAAAAAAGATAACCAAAGTTGCTTTCAATTCTATTTTTTGCCAACTGGAGGAAGGAAGCTCATAAACTAGATAGTCAGCTATCAAAACAAACCTCTAATACCATGCTAGCAACATTTAAAACCAGCAGTATATTTGAGCAATTTTTTACATATTTATTCATAGAAATTTGGCAGTAAAAGATACTATCGCATACAAGATGTTATGAATCTGCATGTGGCCTTTTTTACCCCTAATGAAAAACAATAAAACAGAGACTTGGAAATTGTATTACTGTAGGGTTCTAATGACATGGCCACACTTTTAAAAAAGTATTTGTAAGGAGAGGTAACATCTGGAAGTTTTTCTTGTTGCCTTTTTTGTGATCCTCCCATTAAGATGATGTGCACAGACTGTCCTAATTTTAGGCCAAGATCCTCTGTTCCATGTGGTTTAAGCCTTCCAGCTGAGTGAAGTGAGGCCAGTGGAGTTGGAGGCAGGCATCTCCTTCTACCTCCAATATGCTCCACCTCCATCAGTTAACACTCATTTGACAAATAGAATTCAGCTGCTTTTGAGCCAATCCTGGAACCATCTTAGACTCAGAGTGAGTCAACTGTTTGAGTCCAAAGCTGTGCAAGTTAGGCATCTTGGCTGAGCTAGACAAGAAGCCAGTATCTGGGTCTTGATACATAAGGCTTATAGCTAGGAAAACTCTAGTTTGGGAGACGAAAGTAACAAATATTGCTTTCCCCGAGCACTTATCTTAGTGACAGGCTCTAGAAAGCACCATGATGTAGAAATTAGACATAGATGAAAAGTTTTGGAAAAACCTTCAGAGTTCCTAACAATGAGGATAGGAAAGGAAAGTACATATCTTTGGCTTTTCCTTGGTTATGTTGTGGTTTCAGGATTGGGTGAGGTAGACATATGAGGCCCCTTGTCCCAATGTCATGTTCTCACTTAAGCCCTTACCCGACAGTCGGGGAGCTGCACATCCCTTCCCCAAATTGCACGATAGAAATCTTCCTGAAAGTTTTACTGAGTAATGGCAGGCTAATTGCTACTAGGTTCACTTGGATAGCCTTGTACTTGGTGTTGAACCTGCTTACACAATTAGATGCTCAAGATTGTGTGCAAGGAATCCTTCCTTTCAGTTAATAAAACTTAGTGTTGAATGTCTTAAATGAAAAAGGGAATGAGAATACTTCTTCTTACATTGATTTATAGTATTTTTTAAATTTTATTTATATTTTAGGTTCTTATTAGGAAGCAAATTTAAACATATTTATTGATATAATTCACATACCATAAAATTCTCCCATTTAATTTAAATTCAATATTATGTTGTATTAGTTTTAGGTATAAGCATAGTGGTTAGACAATCATATACTTTACAAGGTGTTCCTCCCAATATTTCCAGTACCCACCTGGCACCATACACAGTCATTACAATACTAGAGGCCCAGTGCATGAAATTCATGCACAGGTAGGGTTTCCTAGTGGCTGCTGGCTGCTAGCCAGGGCCTCCCTTCCGTTGGCTGCCTGCCACCGGGGCCTCCCTTCACACCCACCTTGGCCTGGATGGAGCTGCCCACTCACCTGCTTCTCCATCCCGCCACGATCCTACTCTTGTTGGGGCCCATCTGGGCCGGCAGTGCCTCCACTGCCGCCCACTGCCAGCGCCACATTGCCAACTCCCGCCATGTTCTGTGCTGCCCCCTGGTGGTCAGCGCACATCTAACTCCTGGTCGGTCGAACTCCCACCCATAGGGACAATTTGCATATTAGCCTTTTATTATATAGGATTATTAAATATATTCCCTATGCTGTACTTTGTATCCCCATGACTGTATTGTAACTACCAATTTGTACTTCTTAATCCCTTCACCTTTTTCACCCAGTGCCCTCAACCCACTTCCCCTCAGCTACCATTAGTCTGTTCTCTGTATCTGAGTCTCTTTCAATTTCTTTAAATTCCATATGGTTTCTAGTATTTTTATGTGGCTTGCCCTAAAATATTTTAAAACTTTCCCTCCATGCTTAAGGTCCTGTAACACCAGTTCAGTCTTTTCCAGGGCATCTGACTCCTTGACCAAAATAAAACATAAGGATTAAACTTTTTTCTTTCTTTCTAAACTACATCATCCTTTCCTCATCTGCCAGAGATGCTGAACTCATTTTTCTGATCCTTCTGCTTGTTGTTACCATGATGTATTTCACTTCTTTCAAGGTTATGAAATAGAGCCAGTATTATTTGATTTGTTTCATGCAGCCATGCGTAAGGTCTAACAAGGAACCTGGTAGTTGGTATGATAATGTATTTTCAGACACTTAGAAAAATTTCAGTAGCCTTTTAGTGGCAGTTTGCTATTATAAGCAATGCAGGTTAAAATCTGCTGACTATTCTCCAGAACTCAATGATCATTTTCTGCTACTTGTGATCCAGTTTGATAGGTCAGATTGTAGTCACTGTTCAATTATTCAGTTTCTGTGAGACAGGAAGGGCTTAGCGAGGCAGTTGTGGTTTGGAGTCTCTCATGCAGTAATCTGAGGTGTTTGGGGCTAGAACATCACACAAGAAGGCCATTTCTTCAATGGCAGTTGGACTGTTTTTGTGGCAACTGAAGACCTCAAGAGTGACTGTTCCAGCTCTCCAAGTGGAAGTTGCATCACCTTTTCCTACCTAGCCAAGCTAGTTACTTCCCACACTCTTAGCTACAAGTCAGTCACAAACCTGTCCAGGTTCAAGGGGAGGGGAATTAGACTCTACCACTTGATGAGAGAGTGGCAAGGCTCTAGAGGAAAATGTGGTATGAAAAATAGTTTTGTAGGCAGTCTGAAACAGCTTTGTAGAAAATAATTAATGCTATCATATAGATCTTTAGGTTTGCCTGGAATTTTCTATTCAATTAGTACGGCTCGTTAAATCTTCTAAAAATCAAGTTAGCTTTTATGATTTAAGATCTTATATCTTGTCTCCTCTCTGAACTTGAATAATTTGCTTTCTCTGCAGTAGAATGAAATATAAAGTTATGAAGATGCTTTAAGCCTGTGTGTGAGATTTCCCTGGTGCAGGACAGGTCAAAGCAGGAGTTTAGTCTGCTCTACAGAGTAGGTCATTTGATTTACATGTTATCTTGTGTGTGTTTTCTAAGAGCAGTTCTAGATTCCTATCTTCAGAACTCTAAATGACCCCTGTAGCCTTTGGAATAGACTGTTGAAAGTTTTCTAAGAGTCTGAAAATACATTCTCATACCAACTGCTACATTTCTTGTTAGACCTTAGGCATGACTGCATGAAATAGATCAAATAATACTGGTTCTATTTCATAGCCTTGCAATTTTTCATTAGTATTAGGGATCAGATCTGACAAGACACTGTCCTTCTTTAAAGTATGTGCACTGTTATTGCTTATTTTTAAAAATAAGCTTCTATCAATCTAGTCTTGAATTTTGATTGATAAATTTGTTTAGTTCCCAGTAGTGCTGCCATGATTGAATTGTGGCTAACAATTTGATAATCTGCTGACATAAATATTAACCCTAACTGTGGCTCTATAAAATTGTGCTTTATCAGTATGTTGTGCATAAAAGCAATCCCTGAAAGATAGAAAATAAAGAACAAAAGTTAATACGGATAGTTCCCTGTTCCTGACCCCCATTGATGTGTTCTTTTATGGAGGAGTGACAGTTTGTCTATATTGAAGAAAGCCTAATAGGAATAGTCATTTAGTGTAATGCTGTTTAGAGTATTATAACCACTTGATGGCACCCTTTGATTTGGTACAAACCTCATTAGCCATACTATACTGCAGTATAGTATTTGTAATGGAATAACACGTAAGAACTAAAGACTGCAAGGTATCTGGTTAATGTGGAGATGAAATGAATGCAACAGCAAGGCTAAGCTTTCCTGACCCTTCATGAGAGAATAGATGAAAAAAGGAAGAATAAGCTATTGTGCCTAAGGGAGATGATGAAATTCAAGATCCACACACATAATCTCTGGCTCAGCCTCTGAAATGTTAATCCCTGGGTAGAATTATTTGAGCTATAGATTGCAATTTATCATCAAAATAGCATGTGTCAAACAATACTTTTCATATGTGTGGTGTTTAGAACTATCGAATTTTAATATAAAATGGTTCACAGAGCACTGGCTAAATGTTTAAGTGTCAACTCCTTAAGGTTTTGACTTTTGGGGATGGAGTGGAGTGGTTTCTTTACTTCAAAATACTAATTGTATTTTTGATTGAGGACTGTCGGGGAATATTTTTTGCTTTTCTTTTAGTGAGAGTTTAGATTTAGTGTCAGGAGAAATAGTTTTTAAAGAATGCCTCTTGTTAAATTAAGTAGTTTTTTTAAATTGTGGTATTTTTTTTCACATGCTAAGAATATTTTTATAAATATAGAATAATCTTGTAGTAGTTTTATGATCTTGCTTAAAAATACTCCACTTGATTAAATAGTATGCTTTTTAAGGGTTATATGGACATTTCTATTTCCATAAATATTTGTGGATTCTTCTTAAATTATCCCACTTCTGCCCACTAGGGAATGCTGTCATAATTAGTATGTGTTTGTGATATTTCCTTCTTAGAAATAAAATTCTCTCAATTAAAAAAACAATCTAAATTTTAATAGTGTAGGTCAGGGAAGGGTATTATATATGTCTACTAATCTATCATTCAGAGCAACAATCATGTTATGAGCTTTTCCTATATAAAAAATAAATCAAACTTCTGCTTTTAAAAGTATCAGAACAATTTTTTCTGTTCCTCAGATTTTTAATTCGCTTGATTTTTAGGTTCACTTGTTGATAGATATGTATTTGTTGTTCATAAACTGGTGAATATAATAGAATCAGGGGCATAGAAAGGGAGTGGACTGATAATTCTCAGGGGGAAAGGGGTATGGGGGGGGTGCAGGAAGAGACTGTACAAAAATCGTACACCTATGGATGAGGACAGTGGGGGGGAGGTAAGGGCAGAAGGTGGGGTGGGAACCGGGTGGAGGGGAGCTATGGGGGAAAAAGGAGAAACAATTGTAATAATCTGAATAAAGATTTATTTTAAAAAATTAAAAAATAAAAATATCAGAACACTGCAAAATCTAGAAGCTTGAAAATTCAGTTTAACTATATCCTTTCAACTTTATTATGCTTATTTTAAGAGGCATCTTTTCCTTCCTTTAATTCAGACAATTATTTTCTATTTTATTACTAATAAATTATTTTACATAACTTTGTATTCAGAACTTGTGTACCTGTTTCTGAAGGTTCACCAGCAAGGTGATCTCCAGTTGATCATAGAATTTCAGTACTTGATTACAAATGTTGAAGACATGCTGTGATCCTATATTAGATGCTGCAGCACAGATCTGCTAAATATCACTCAACTATGCTTGGATAATTCTGTCTTGTCCTATTTTAGCTCTGATGACAAAGAATATTTGATTTTGTAGTGGTGAGGAAAGAAGGTGGGAGGGATCACTGTGAAAAGAAGATGAGCTATGAAAATAGCTTGATTTTGACAGCTCTCTTTAAGTAATCCTGAAAGGTTAAGAGTGAGACCCGGAATCCCATCTTTGAAGACCAGAGATTGTGCATGTTTGAGGCACTGCTTTGAGTCAAGGATAGCATAAGAGTAGTACTAAGTGCTGTCAATAAAAGTGTTCTAATGAGACTGAGCAGGCTCCTCCCCGGCCCGGGCCTTGGTCAGGGCTTGTGCAGGAGGCAACCAATCAATGTTTCTCTCACATCTGTGTTTCTCTCTGTCTTTCCCTCTCTCTGAAAATCAATGAAAATCCGAGGATTATAAAAAACAAAATGTGACACTTTCTCAACCTAATGTTATAAAGGAGAGGCAGTGCTTCAAACATGCACTATTTCTGATCTTCATGGGTGTGACTCTGGATCTCACTCTTAACTCTTCATGATCACCTAAAGAAGACAGCTGCCAAAGTCAAGACTGCAGTAACCTTTTACAAAGCCTACTGGTTTCACACAGTGCCAATGCATGCATCTTCCAACCCACTGCACTGGCAATCTCACACCCAGTTGCCAAATATGGTGTTCCAGCCTGGTGCCTTTCATCATACACAAAACTGGTCAATGTCCAACTTTATCCAAACACCTACACTAAATCCAAAACCTCGTGATGCTGTCACAGATGCCTGTAGGGTGGCACTCCTGCACATTTTTAAAAAGATGAGATTATAAAAACTATTAGGAAAAAAAACCCTTTGTCATGCCTTCTACCTGAAGTTTATACCTTCTTTAGTTTGCTATAGGATGTTGGCAAACAAAGTTTGGTGGGAAATGTGCATTTTATATTTCTTGATCTTCCCACATCCTCCTAGTTTTATAGGTCTTATTAAATAGGTTTCAATGGGCCAGTCTTTGAAACATGGCCCAGACGAACATTTTATTTCAACTGTAGCAATAGGGTGCATTATTGATGAATGACCTTTACCCTGACATAGTGTTGTCTTTTGACATTGACTGAAATAAGTGAAGAAATTTCTCCTTGGCTTGATTTGTATTGGCAGAAGAAAGCAAACAGAGTGGTTTGTCAAGTTGCTAAAAATGTCAAAATATAGTCCTGGGACAATTTCTAGCACAAAGGTGTGTGTTTTTTGTGTGTGTGTTTTTAAATTTTTCCTTTTGTTTTTTAAATAATGTGTGGGTGGTTGGATGTTCTTTGAAAAAAAACAACACCACACACCTTTGAAAGAAAATTGAATTCCAGTAACACCTATATCAGATTAATAATAGGAAGTAAAGTGTTTGCCTTCAGTAAAGTTGTATTTTATTAGTCAGGTGCTTGTTGGTGACATGTTTATACATTAAGCCTTTAGAGAATTTCATAATTTTAGAGAAAATAGTGTTAATTCATATAAGTATTATATGACTGGTAATGTGTTAAAAGATATATGGCTGTTTTCCTATTTTTGTTATGTTGCATACTTTTGTTATGTTGCAGTTTTAATGATCATTTTAACTCATTCTGGTTTCTACATGTAAGTTGTACAGAGTATAACAGAACTCCATTTCAAAAGTAAGATGTAAAATATTTCAGCTGAATTCGTATTACTTGTCAATAGTTTCTAGCTTTGTAGGTAAATATTTCTGCAAGTGGTGCCTATAAATGAAGTGTCCTGTTTTGTAGACTTCCTTGTTCATACCATCATAAAAGAGCACAGATACATGCAGTTGTTGCTCCTGCTTTTGTTTATCTTGAAAGCATTGCTTTCTGATAGTTAATATGTTTCAAATTAGTATTGTAATACTTTTGTTGTTTAAGTTACAACCCACAATTATGTTATTTTATAATTTTAGAAGCTAGTTTCTTAAGGCAGATATGGGTTTCTTAATTCAAATAATCAAATCATAGAAATTTAGAGCTGGAAGGAGGCTTAGAAATCATCAAGTTCTCTACCCTCATTTTACAGATAAAGAAACTGAGGGTATCATGATACAGAAACTAGCCCAAGGTCATATTGCTAATTAGTAGTAAATTATATCCATTCATTTCCTTCACTCCTGTTCTGTTCTTTTATCTACCAACATACAGTATTTGCATTTATGTGATAACACAATATTAAGTGTTTGGTTTTTGTAATTCTTTAAATAGAACATAATTCAGCTGTTTTAGAAAACTGAAATTTGATTTATATGAAAAAATATTTGTAATCAGGTTTATTAGGTAAAGATCAATTTCACTGAGGTAGATTTTTTTATAGTAATGAAAACAACAAGGCCAAAATTCCCAGAAGCCACACCTGGATTATTCATTTAAATTCAGTGCACAAGATCATTGGCTTCAGATCATGCATATATACTAGCCACATACTAAAGTTCACAAACTCACTTAATTTGCTAAAAATTTTTAACAAATATATATTGAATAATATAACGTATGAAATGCTTTAGTTTAATTTAAAAAAGATGATCAATATAAAAATGTAAATTTATAATTATGTGAAAATATCTGAGTGTAAACTTTGTAAAAATAAATTTGTTAGGCAAAAATTTATAGTTTTAATTCAGCTTTTTTATTCATTTATTTATTTTCTTTATTGATTAAGGTATTACATATATGTCCTTATCCCCTCTTATCCACTCTCTGCTGATGGGTACTTAGGCTGTTTCCAAATCTTAGCTATTGTAAATTGTGCTGCTATGAACATAGGGGTGCATATATCCTTTCTGATTGGTCTTTCTGGTTTCTTGGGATATAGTCCTAAGAGTGGTATTACTGGGTCAAATGGGAGTTCCATTTTTAGTTTTTTAAAGAAACTCCATACTGTTCTCCACAGTGGCTGCACCAGTCTGCATTACCATTAGTAGTGCACGAGCGTTCCTTTTTCTCCTCATCCTCTTCAGCACTTGTCATTTGTTGATGATAGCCATTCTGACAGGTGTGAGATGATACCTCATTGTCGTTTTGATTTGCATCTCTCAGATGATTAGTGACTTTGAGCATGTTTTCATGTCTCTTGGCCTTCCTTATGTCCTCTTTTGAAAAGTATCTATTTAGGTCCGTTGCCCATTTTTTTAATAAGAGATGGATTTTTAATGGCATTTTAATATATATACACAATTAGCCATTTTAAGTTGTCTTTATAGGATGATTAAAATATATATAGTTTTATCTTACAAATTATTAAAATAGAGAAGTTTGGAAATATTATTTGGTCAAGAATAGTAACCAGATGTTTTACATTAATATTTATGAAGGTAGTTTAGATATCTAAACTAGAGATTGCTTTAAAATAGGTTATTTATAATGTGTATCTGTCCTGTCATGCAAAAAATAATACTCAGCAATAATATTCAGCAGCAATGCTTATTCTCTGCATATTGCTAACTATTTAGAACTTTGCCATAAAGCACTTTTGTGATTTCTGAATGTGGTTGTGTAATATATACCCAGCCTTCTCCTTACAGTCTAGGTACAGCATTGGACACTACTATAATAGGTTAAACCAGTGGTCAGCAAACTCACTAGTCAACAGAGCCAAATATCAACAGTACAACGATTGAAATTTCTTTTGAGAGCCGAAAACCGACTTTTGCGCATGGGCCATGAAGTTTCAGTCACACTGTACGTGCGCGCCCGCACGTGGTATTTTGTGGAAGAGCCACACTCAAGGGGCCAAAGAGCCGCATGTGGCTCACGAGCCTCAGTTTGCCAACCACTGGAACTTAGAGATTAATATTGGCTTACAAGTACTCCTTACAGCACATCATTCCAGATCTCTGCTTTTATTGGTATGTCAATTGCTACAGTTAATTAAAGAGAGCTGCATATACTGCTGTTTAAACCAATTTAAAGCATTGGGCATGTATTTCCAGTTATGTGAACTACAGAATGATTATACCTTAACATGAGCTCTGTCCCTGTAAGCCTGTAGTGTCCCACAGTTCAGATAGATTAGTGGTTCAGATTCTTTTCTCAGTCCATAAATATCCATCTTTTTGCTTGTTTTTGGAGTGATGGAAATGTAAGTGTATATTACTGATTTCCACATTTTAGAATAATGTTTTACACATAGTAAGTGGACCCTCAATGAATGTTTGAAAAATGATTTGTCACTGATTTACATATTAAGCTTGTGAATTTTTAAAAAATTTTATCATAGCTTATTATTTAACTTTTCATAGATAGTCTTCTCTTTGCCTGCTGATCTTAGGCAGCTACCTAAGGGTGGGAAGAATTTATTTTTTTTTATTAAGCAGACATACTCCACAAGATTTTATGCACTTATAAATATCCAATAAATGAGTAAGTGGGTATTCAATTGTTTTCATTTTCAATAAACTTGGAGTAAAAATTTTAAGCCCTGCTACTTGAAGAATTCTTAGTTTCATGCTGAAAGAAGACATCTGTTATAGAGTCTGTGAGTCAGATGTGCTTGGAATAATGTACTAATAAAATTAATATGTATAACTCTTTTGTTCTTTAGACTCTTTTAAGAGCTTATTGGATCTTTTAAAAATTGAATATGTATTACACATCCAACAAAATGACAATATTAGAAATATTTAAAAATGAAAAATTATTCATAATCCCATCTATCCATATAAAAGCCTAAGTGACCGTTGCAACCAAAACAACCGAACGAATGACCGAACAGGCTGCGTGGTGTGACCAGGCCAGCAGGGGGGTTAGTGAGGGCCAAATGACTGAGCAGCAGGCTGCAAGGGGTGACCAGGCTGGCAGGGGGGGGCAGTTAGGGGTGACCAGGCCAGAAGGGGGGGCAGTGAGGGGTGACCAGACTGGCAGGGGGGCAGTTGGAGGTGACCAGGCCATCAGGGAGGGCAGTAAGGGACGACCAGGCTGGCAGGCAGGTGAGCAGTTAGGAGCCAGTGGTCCGGGATAGTGAGAGGGACATCCCTCGAGGGGTCCCAGATTCGAGAGGGTGCAGGCTGGGCTGAGGGGACCGCCCCCCTCACCTCCCCTATCCCCCTTCCCCCCCTCCCCCCCGCACAAAATTCGTGCCTCTAGTCATTTTAATAAAAATTGATTTAGGTTATTTTTTGTTTCATTTCATAGAGTAGATAAAATTCGTAATTGGTGTTATTACATTTCTTATTTAAAAATGTATATTATACCTTTGTCATTTTCAGGCTTTTATAGAAATGCTTTGAGAGCTGATACTTGCGTATAAGTATAAAAAGCAGCTCCACTCACAGAACTGCTTCCCAGGTGTGAGCTATGAGGGGACCTCAATTCTCTCTGCAGTGACTCTCACTTTGGAATTTACTCCAACAATAGCTTGACCTAGTGAAAATCTATAGGGCTTCAGGTTATTATACAAAACCCATCATTCACTTAGGCTTTTGGAATGGTCTTGTTGATTCAAGGACAGTTTTGGTGACTAGATTCAGAGTTCAGTTTAGAAGCAGATTTTCAATGGATACGTGTCAACAAGAAGATCATATAAAATGAAAGTGATGACTAGGGGGGTGTGTATGGTAAAAATAAAATAAAATTGAAGAGTGCTACCTGAGATTGCTCAATTTAATTTTGTAGAAAGGTCTTATTGCCTTTCAGGAGTTTGAAAGTAATAAGTTTAAACTGGTAGTGACATTTATTTTATAATGTTTCCAAGCTCCATGTGATTTATTAAAGAAAGAAGGGAGAAATATAAAATTAATTTTTTTTTATTTTCCAATGTAAAAAAAAAAATACAAGAATATTTAGTTGCCAAACATATGTGTTAGGAAGGAAGGAAAATGAGAGGAAAAGGAATCTGTACTTATGTCATAGCAACTGTCTGCTTAAGTTAAGCCTGGGATCTTGCTTACTATAAATTTTTATGGTATCATCAGGTAGTCTTAGAATATCCAAAACATATTTTTCTTATTCTTCACCTCACTCCTAATTTTTATCTCTTGTCTAATTCTTTCTTATAAATTGCTACTACTAGCAATTTAGGAATAAAGTAGAGATCTAAAAACTGATTTCAAATCTATCCTTTCTTAAACTCTCCTCTTCATTTGCCAATTTCTAAATAATCCATCACATTTCCCCCTATAAACCTTTATTTTTACATATCCCACCCTATACTGTGGACCCAATTATTGAAATCTACTCAAAAGTCAGTCATAGTATAGTATAAATCATGTTATTGGTTTTGATTACCTTTTCTTTAAATCAAATAGGTTGTTGCAAAAAACTAAATTGCTATAATTAATATTTCTTGTTGACTGGATAAAGTAATTTTATTTTAGAAAAATGATTTTATAAAAATTAAGATAGGATAAATTTGCATATCTCACTGTTTCTTCATATGTGTTTCTATAATAAGAAAACTTTTCAGACACTTTAAGTGACTATTTGTGAGGCTAAATTGGGTATTTATTTTTAGATACCCTAAACTTGAGAAACTGATTTTACAGAATAGCTACTTTTTACTCAGTTTCTTAAAAAAGTATTTTTAAAAGTCTCTGCATGTATAAAAATTAAAGAAAATAATTGTGATTTCTTCTGTCATATTTGATATCAAATCTTCTTCAGTTAAATTTTTTACCACTTCACCAAAATTAAAATGCTAAATAGATAAGTTCACAAAGCCTATTTTGAGTAAAGAGAGAAAAAATACATAGTATTTTTCCTAATTTCTAAGGTGGATCAAGTCTGCACTTCCATTTACTTAAAATGCGTTTATTGTTTGTGAGCCCAAAACATGTATAAACCCTTTCTTTTACCATATGTATATTTAAATAAGCAACACTTAATATCTTCTCCACGTGAAGTGAAATATTTCCTTAACACTAACACAAGTTAGTTCTCAGCCAAAGCAAATAGAAGAATGAATGCTTTGTTAATCATCCGTAACTAATGTGTGTATACACAGGGGGAAAAATCAAATCTGTTTTTGACAAGAACCTTTTGATGGAATTTGCAAAAAAAAAAAAAAAAAAAAAAAAGAAGAAGAAGAAGAAGAAGAAACTTTTAAGACAGGTCAGGCCCTTCTAATTTATGAGTTTAAAATTTTTGTTTTTTATTTTTTTAAGTATAGGTACTTGGTAACAAATCAAACAGTATAGAAGACCTTTTAATGAAAATCAACGTTCTTCTGCCCCTTCCCTTCCTATCTTCAACCCTCTCCAAGAGACAGCCTCTTTTAACTGCTCTAGATTCTCGTTCTTCTGGTGGTTGGTTCCTTCATGATTCTAGTTCCATAGGATATACTTGTACTCTATTTCAAATATTGTCAACTTCAGACAACGTTTATTGAATCTCCAGTTCATATTGCATATTCCTGGCTAGCAGCATTTCAGAAATGCATATAGTCATTCCCTATCGTTTTTTTGATAGTTTCTTAAGGGATTAGTACAGTTCCACCATTGTGCTCACCATTGTTCCCACCACTTCAAAAACTTACTGTCAAGCCCATCTCATCTGCTCTCTGATTCTTGTCCACTTTTTTTCCTTGTTAAAATCTATTCTGTTCCCCTTTTTGGTATTAAAGTTTGGATGAGCCATAGATTCGGATTCGGGAAATCATATATTTTTCTTTTAAAAATATGCAAAATTTATTTTTAAAAATCTATGTAACCCCAAGTAATTGTATTTCATTTTAATTTTTTTCCCTGTGAGTCAATGGTCCTGGTAAGAAGTTAGTTAGTTTTTGTTTTTTAACCCTTCCCCTAGTAGATAATAGCTGGACATAAGGATTTTGATTAAAAAAAAAAAAAAAAGAGCAGGCATGTTATAAATTTGACTTGATGGATTTCTAAGAGTTTACCATTCTTCTCAAAGACTCTTAAAATAATGTAAATAAAAATAATACATTCTGAAATGCCAATCTTTTTCACCCTTCTGCCCCTTCTTAGCTCAGCTGGTCCTTTCTACTCTTTTCTCAACAAACTTCTTCAACATGATTCATATCTGCTTTCCAGCTTTTCCTAGGACGGTGGTCGGCAAACTGCGGCTCGCAAGCCACATGTGGCTCTTTGGCCCCTTGAGTGTGGCTCTTCTACAAAATACCATGGCCTGGGCGAGTCTATTTTGAAGAAGTGGCGTTAGAAGAAGTTTAAGTTTAAAAAATTTGGCTCAAAAGAAATTTCAATCGTTGTACTGTTGATATTTGGCTCTGTTGACTAATGAGTTTGCTGACCCCTGTCCTAGGAGATAATTCCAATTTTAAATAGCAATCAGGATAAAAATGGAGCTTGGCATTTAATTTTAGGACTTTACTTTTACTACAATGTGTCAATTACTTCTAGAGAGTCTAGTACTGACTTTAGTCCTTTTTAAACAGTTTGGGACACTGCTTGGAAATATGCATGGAACTGTGTGACCCTGCCTAAATCTTCTCAGCATTATATGAATTACCTTCATTAATTTCTGTTGCTCTAAAAAAGTCAATTATAGCTCTGTGGTTAAGCCAGAAATCCTGCTTTCACAATACAGATAATAGATTGTGGATCAAGACTAATAGGTTATCATCAAATTGGTGTTCTGGTTGTCATAAAAGCTGTGGATAGAAAGAAATTCTAGGATGTGAAATGCTTTGCCTTTTGAGGTAGCCTAACTGAACTCTGAGGATATCTCCTTTCTTTGTTTCTGTGGTCAGTAGGATTTACTATTATTCTGCCTTACCAAGTATCAAAGAATGAACATGGTTATATTTTAATTTCCTGATTCAGCCCCTGGACTAATTGAGTTTTTCCCTTTACAGAATGTATAATATAAAAAATGTATAACTTTATTTTTAATTTTTTACTTTATTTAACTAGAGACCTGGTGCACGAGATTTGTGCACTGGCGGTGTGGGGAGGGAGGAGGAAGCCCCTCAGCCCAGCCTGTACCCTCTCACAGTCCAGGACCCCTTGGGAGACAGCCGGCAGTCAGACATCCCTCTTGCAATATGGGGCTCTGGCAGTCCGGGACCCCTCGCTCCCTACCACCCGCCTGCAGCTGAGGTGGTGGGAGAGGCTCCTGCCACTGCCGCTGCACTCACCAGCCGTGAGCCTGGCTTCTGGCTGAGCAGCGCTCCCCCTGTGGGAGTGCACTGACCACCAGGGGGAAGCTCCTGCATTGAGCATCTGCCCCCAGTGGTCAGTGCATGTCATAGCAACTGGTCATTCTGCCATTCGGTCGATTTGCATATTATGCTTTTATTATATAGGATATTTATAAAATATTCTTAGGGGCCCAGTGCATGAATTCATGCGCCTTGAAAGGAACTGTGGGCCGTGAGGCTGCAGTGGGCACAGGGGTGGGTCTCGGCCCATCCTCTGCGCCCCATTCTGCCCCTCCCACCGCAGCCCCTGGTCCCCTCTCTGCCCACATCTCTGCTCCCGCTGCTGCCGCTCACACCCACTGATGGTGCTGAGTGATTGGGGCCAGTAACAGCGGCAGGTGCAAGCAGGGCCGGCGCTGTTCAGCGGGTGCTAGCAGTGGCTGCTGCCCTGATCGCCTCTCAGGAGCAGGGGGAAGTGGAGAAGCCCGAAAAGCTATATCCAGTTCTAAAAATAAATAAATGTTAAATGTCTGTTTCATTTTTTTAAAAATCTTAGATAACATTATCCTTGAGCATAAACTTGAATTTTATTCTTAAACTAGTGGCCCGGTGCATGAAATTCGTGCACATTAAAAGGGGATTCATTAGAGGAAATAATTTAATATTGCTATTTGCCCTTTCTCTATAATAGAAGTGTCAGAGATGAAAGAAAATTAGTAAAATATATATGAAACCTTTCCTTCTGTCAGAGTCTGCGGTGCACCATGGGACCCAGAGTCAAGTCCCTGCCCACCCACATGTGCCTCAAAATTGCATGAGACCCAGACTCGGCCGCCCTCCTGCCCCTCATTGAGCTAGATCCAGACCCAGCCAGTCCCATCCTTGTCAAGCCCCGCTGGGCAGGGGATGTAACCTCAGGTGGGCGTGGCCTGAGGTCCCCCAGCCCAGACCAGGCAGGGGGGTGTGCCTTGAGGTCCCCCATCAAGCCCTGCCAGGTGGGGGACACGGCCTGAGGTCCCCCGTCAAGCCCCTTCAGGCGGGGGATGCAGCCTCAGGTCCCCCGTTAAGCCCCACCAGCAAGGGGGTGCAGCCTCAGGGTCCCCTGTCAAGTCCCGGTTGGCAGGGGGTGCGGCCTGAGTTCCCCGGACCAAGCAGTGGGGGTGCACCTTGAGGTCCCCTGTCAAGCCCCGCTGGGTGGGGAGCATGGCCTGAGGTCCCCTCTCAAGCCCTGCCAGGCAGGGAGGCACAGCCTCAGGTCCCCTGGCCTGGTGCTGAGGCGGAGGGTGCAGCCTGCGGTCCCCCAGCCTGGTGCAGGGGTGGGGGGCGTGGCCTGAAGTCCCCTGTCAAACCTCACTGGGCGGGGGGGTTGGGGTCTGAGGTCCCCTGGCCTGGTGCCAAGGTGGGAGGCGCAGCCTGAGGTCCCCTGTCAAGCCCTGCCAGGCGGGGTGTGTGGTCTGAGGTTTCCCAGCCTGGTGCTGGGGCTGGAGAACAGCCTGAGGTCCCCTAGCCCAGTACCAGGATGGGAAGCGCACCTTGAGGTCCCCTGTCAAACCCTGCCGGGTGGGGGACACGGCCTGAGGTCCCCTGTCAAGCCCCACAGGGGCAGGGGAGGGGGTAGCCTCAAGTCTCTGCTGATTGCTCATTAAGGCTCCTTATGGGAACTTGGCCTCAGCTGTGGGTGCAACCATCTTTGTGATGGAGTGATGATCAAATAGCATAATCCATCTTTATTAGATAGGGTTATTTATTGTATTTTACTAAGCTTTCAATAGGAAATAGGAAGTAAAAATTTTCCACTTTTTTGTTGTTGTTAATACTCACCTGAGAATATTTTCCTCCCCCTCCCCCCCTTTTTTTTTTTACCTGGTGGAAGGGAAGGGGAGAGACAGAGAGAGAACATTGATGTGAGAGAGACACATAGATTGGTTGCTTCCTGCACATGCCCTGACCTGACTGGGAGACTGAGAATCTGAGGTATGTGACCTAGACCAGAATTGAACCCATGGACTGACACTCTTAACCACTGAACCAAACGAGCTAGGGCAAATTTCCCACATTTTTTGTTATTAGCTACTAAAATCAATCAATCAATCAATCAATTAATTAATTAATTTTAAATATATTTTATTAATTTCTTACAGAGAGGAAGGGAGAGAGAGAGTTAGAAACATCAATGAGAGAGAAACATTGATCAGCTGCATCCTGCACGCCCCCCACTGGGGATGTGCCCACAACCCAGGTACATGCCCTTGACCGGAATCGAACCTGGAACTTTTCAGTCCGCAGGCTGACATTCTACCTACTGAGCCAAACCGGTTTTGGCTAATTAATTAATTTAATAAACCTTTATTTTTCAGATTATTACAGGTGTGTTGTTTTTTACCCCCCATAGCTCCCCTCCACCTGATTCCCCACCCCACCCCATGCCCTTACCCACCGCCACTGTCTTCATCCATAGGTGTAAGATTATTGTCCAATCTCTTCCCCCACCCCTCACTCCCCCTTCCTCCTGAGAATTGTCAGTCCACTCCCTTTCTATGTCCCTGATTCTATTATATCCAGTCCATTCTGTTCTCCACATTTTTTATTCACTTGATTTTTAGATTCACTTGTTGGTAGGTATGTATTTAATGTCATTTTGTTTTTTCATAATTTTTATCTTTGCCTTTTTCTTTTTCTTCCTCTTCTTAAAGAATACCCTTCAGCATTTCATGTAATCCTGGTTTGGTGGGGATGAACTCCTTTACCTTTTTCTTGTCTGTGAAGCTCTTTATCTGACCTTCAACTTTGAATGATAGCTTTGCTGGGTAGAGTAATCTTGGTTGTAGGTTCTTGCTGTTCATCACTTTGAATATTTCTTGCCACTTTCTTCTGGCCTGCATAGTTTCTGCTGAGAAATCAGCTGACAGTCGTATGGGTACTCCCTTGTAGGTAACTAACCGTTTTTCTCTTTCTGCTTTCAAGATTCTCTCCTTGTCTTTTGCCCTTGACATTTTAATTATGATGTGTCTTGGTGTGGTCCCCTTCGGATTCCTCTTGTATGGGGTTCTGTGTGCTTCCTGAACTTGTAAGTCTATGTCTTTCATCAGGTAGGGAAAGTTTTCTGTCATTATTTCTTCTAATAGGTTTCCAATATTTTGCGCTCTCTCTTCTTCTGGCACCCCAAAAATTCGGATGTTGGTATACTTGAGGTTGTCCCAGAGGCTCCTTACACTATCTTCATATTTTTGGATTCTATTTTCTTTTTGTTTTTCTGGTTGGGTGTTTTTTGTTTCCTCATATTTCAGATCTTTGGTTTGATTCTTGGGGTACGTTGATCTACAGTTGAGTTTTTGTATATTCTTTGTTTTAGACAGTGTATGCTTAATTTCTGACTGGTCTTTTTCCTTTTTTTTTGGCATTCTCATTAAGATCCTTAAAGGTCTCACTAAGTTCCTCAGAGGCTTTTAGAAGATTCTTGAGTAACCTTATAAATGTGGTTCTGAACTCTATGTTGTCCAGTAGTTTGCTTTCCTTCATTTCTTTCATTCGTGACATGTTTCTTTGTCTCCGCATTTTGGCTGCTTCCCTGTGTTGATGGAGTGGCTTTGTGTGGTAGGTGACCTATAGGGGGCAGTAGCTCAGCCTCCCCAGTCACCTGAGGTGGACGCTCTTGGTACACCCCTTTGTGGCCTGAGTGCAAAGTCTTGGTGTAATTAAGCCTTGATTGCTGTTGGTACGCTGGGAGGAATTGACATCCAGGCCAATTGGCTGGGAGGACTCACTGTGTCTATAATGGAAGAACTACTGTGATGGAGACACACTTATGGTGCAGGACTTGTTTCATTGGGGCTTTGGTGCTCACTGAGTCTACCTCTTGAATGTGTCACTTATGGATGTGAGGGGTTGAAATCTGGTGTGTCACACTGACCACTAGGTACACTGGCTTCTGGATCTCCAATGGGGTGCAGGTCAGCTACTGTCTGAGTCCACCCAGCAGGAGCTACAGCGAGAGCTACTGTTTTCTCCTCTTTGCTTGGGGTTTGGAGGTTTTGGAGCTGTCTGGCCCAGGCTGCAAGTTTGCTAGGTTAAGCTGCCATAGGGCAGGCCATTCATATGCTAAAGCTGCTGCTTGGAGCTTGGGTGGGTTTGTAGATTGTGTGGAGCGGGGTCTCAGGGAGTCACTAGGCTAGGGTGTGGCAAACAGCTATGGCTGCCAGTTAGCCGGCTCTGCGTCTCCGACTGCGTCCCTGCGTCCTGCGCCCCAGCACAGTAAACAATTATTCCTGCATGCAGCTCTGCAAGCACGCCACCCTCACTTTCCGACCTGATGGCAGACAGTCCAGCTTCTCTCCCTAGGAGTTTGGGTCCCCTGCGTCTTTCCAGGTACTGGATTTCAGAGTAATCAGGGGCTTGTCTCCCTTCGGGTTGAAAAAAGCAACGCCTGCCGCCAGCCTGGATCATGTGCCTCCGTACCTCAGCTTTTCAGCACTTGTGCAAGTCTCAATGCTCTTTTCTCTTTCCTTCTAGTTGTAGAACTTCCATTCAGCCAGCTTTCTTGTGGTTCTGGGTGATAGACGTTTTGTCTTTTAGTTGTAGTTTTGAAATTGTTGTGCAAGGCAGCAGTTTAGGTGTTTACCTATGCCGCCATCTTGGATCCTCCCCTAAAATTAATTTTTTATATGAAAAGTAATAGATAGCTAAAGTTTTTTTTAGAAACCAATAGAATAAAAAGTAATTCTATCTCCCTACTTTTTTTATGTTTTCTTTTCCTCAGAGAACTTACTATTAGGTCCTTATGTATATCTCCAGATTTATACATATCACCTTTTAATACACAGTAAGAGCAGAATAATAATATTTGATATCTTGTTCTTTTCATTTAAGCATATACATTGATAAATTTCAAGTATATAAGACATGCACTATAAAATTTTTACTATATCATTATTTTTCCCCACATAAAACTTATGATTTTTCTTAGAGTTTTTAAATGTAAAGTTTAATTACAAATGAATCATGGGTTTTATTCAGAATTTCAGTGCAGCTTAATACTTGAATTTTATAGCACCTACCATTTACAAAGCATTTTCATACATTTCATGTTATTTGATACTCTCCAAAACCCTGTAAATGAAACCCAATAATTGCATGGTTTGGTATGGGTTTAATGAAGTTCAAATTTTTATCTTTCTTGAACACCTCTTTTCATTACTTCTGACTTTACTCTGATTTGTAAGCACAGGCAGAGGCAGATCTTTTCCTTTGTCTTCTAAGTTCTCCATCCTTCCCATCCCCCTCTCCAAAGTGCGCGCGCACACACACACACACACACACACACACACACACACTTTTTTAAAAAACCTAATGAATTGAGGTACACTGCTTTTATCTTCCCTAGCTCCTGTGACACTTGGGAGTCCTATGAAAGGACACTATTCTCTTCTTAGAAATATATAAATATTTAGGAAAACCTAACTAAATAATCATTCTTTTTTTGTCCTGTGCAAAAACATATTCTGATTGCTAAAATATGAACATGTAAACATCATATACAAGTCTTTGTTCTTTTATTGATGTTTTAATCCTCACCTGAGGATAT
Organism: Corynorhinus townsendii; assembly: GCA_026230045.1. NCBI lineage: Eukaryota > Metazoa > Chordata > Mammalia > Chiroptera > Vespertilionidae > Corynorhinus > Corynorhinus townsendii. The sequence goes on along the minus strand of JAPDVU010000007.1, from coordinate 131,588,442 downwards.
TTTTACATTGAGTTTTAGAGAGAGTGCAACAGAAAGGGAAAGACAGAGAGAAATATCAGTGTGAGAGAAACACATGGATTGGTTGCTTCCTGCATGAGCCCTGACCAGGGCCCAGGCTGGGGAGGAGCCTGCAACCGAGGTACATGCCCTTGACCAGAATTGAACCTGGAACCCTTTGGTCCACAGGCCGGCGCTCTACCCACTGAGTCAGACTGGGTAGGGCTTTTGTTTGTTTATTTATTTATAATTGTTTAAAGTATTAGATAAAGTATTACATATGTCTCCTTTTCCCCCCATTGACCTCTCCCTGGCCACCCCCAACCCCCAGCACATGCCCTCACCCTCCTAGTGTCTGTGTTATGCTTATATGCATGCATACAAGTCCTTTGGTTGATCTCTTACCACCCCCCCCCTTTCCCCCCCACCCCCCCGCCACCTTCCCACAGAAGTTTGACCGTCTGATGCTTCTCGGGTCTCTGTATCTATTTTTGTTCATCAGTTTATGTTGTTCATTATATTCCAACAATGAGTGAAATGTGATGTTTATTTTTCTCTGATTGGCTTATTTTGCTTAGCATAATGCTCTCCAGATCCATCCATGCTGTTGAGAATGGTAAGAGTTCTTTCTTTTTTATAGTAGCATAGTATTCCATTGTGTAGATGTACCATGGTTTTCTAACCTACTCATCTGCTGATGGGCATTTAGGTTGTTTCCAAGTCTTAGCTATTGTAAATTGTGCTGCTATGAACATAGCGGTGCATATGTCCTTTCTGATTGGTGTTTTTGGTTTCTTGGGATATATTCCTAGAAGTGGATCACTGGGTCAAATGGAAGTTCCATTTTTAATTTTTTGAGGAAACTCCATACTGTTTTCCACAGTGACTACACCAACCTGCATTCCACCAGTAGTACACAAGGGTTCCTTTTTCTCCACATCCTCGCCAGCACTTGTCATTTGTTGATGATAGCCATTCTGACAGGTGTGAGATGGTATCTCATTGTCGTTTTGATTTGCATCTCTCGGATAATTAGTGACGTAGAGCATTTTTTCATATGTCACTTGGCCTTCTGTATGTCCACTTTCAAAAGGTGTCTATTTTAAGTCCTTTGCCCATTTTTTGATTGGATTGTTTATCTTTTTTTTGTTAAGATGTGTGAGCTCCCTATAAATTTAGGCCCTTATCTGATATAACATTGGCAAATATGTCCTCCCGTGCAGTGGGCTTTCTTGTTGTTTTGTTGATGGTTTCTTTTGCTGTGCAGAAGCTTTTTATTTTGATGTAGTCTCATTTGTTTTATTTTCTCCTTAGTTTTCATTGCCTTAGGAGTAGTATCAGTAAAAATATTGCTATGACATATTCTGATATTTTATTTTTTTTTAAGATTTTTTATTGACTTTTAGAAAGAGAGGAAGGGAGAGATGGAGAGAAACATCTATGTGAGAGCGAACATCCATCAACCACTGCCTGCACTATCGAGCCTGCAACCTCAGCATATTCCCTGACTAGGAATCGAACCGGCAACCCTTTGGTGTATGGGATGACACCCAACCAACTGAGCCACACTGGCCAGAGCAAATTTTTGTTTATTTTTAAAATAAGTGTTCAAATACTGCTTATAATTCTTCTGACTCTTAGCTATGCATGGCTTTTGTGTCAGATAACTTTGCATGCAGTAACTTGGTGATAGTTGTTGTTGCTCGTGTTATAATTTGAGCACCAATAGCTTACTGGGCATCACACCAGAAACATCCCAGCCCCACGGACACAGTTTGATTGGCAGAAAACTAAATTCCCATAGAATGATAATGATTGCATAAAAGCAAAAAGAACTAAATTGACATTTTTATCAATAGTTAACCTGAAATAACCCTTGCTAGGTAATGTAAAAGTAAAAGTCTAAGACTTTAGTTTCCCAGATACTACCTTTAGGATACTTAGCTTTGCTGATATATTAATGAATAAACAAAAGCATGCCTGCTAAGTATGCTGTTGTGGTATATGAAGGGCCAACTAAGGTAATTTCATTTAACTTTAACACAAAACCTTTTGCTTATAAGCAAACCCTTTACCTTTTTAATAGTGGTTGGAGGATATCTATATATGAACTCTTTTGTCCTACCATCTGCCTTACAAAAACAAAACCAGAAACCACTACAGTGGTAGAACTGATGATATGTCTTGATAAACTTACAGCATTTTAAAGTTTCTAGGCCTAAGTTTCCTTAGTCATCTGTAAACAGTGGTAATAGCAGCAGTCCTACCATTTAACAAGATGTTAGTTAAGATCAAATAAATAATGATCCCAAAGTAGGTCACTAAACAAATGGTAAAAAATGGTCATTATCTTTTAAGTGCTATTATATCAAATGATGAAAACATTAATAATTTTTTCTGTAGTGTTTGGAATATATGGAAATAAAGAAAAAGATGTAAACGAAATTGAAAGCAATTATTTGTTTCATAGAATAATATATTTCTGTGAAAATCTCACCTCTTCTTTCTCTGTAGATTGCCAAGTGCAGTCAGTTGACTGTCTCTTCAGAGGCATTTTAGTGTAGTTGGTGTATTGGTTAAGACTTGGACATTCTTAGCTGTGTAGTCCTGGGAAAATTGATGAACCTCAGTTTACTTATCTCTAAAATGAGAATAATGCTAGTCAACATATAAGCCTGTGTAGTCAACACTACAAAAAGCATTAACATTTGTTTAGAATAGTGCTCAACACATGGTATGTTGTCATTGTAGTTAGTTGTGCTGTTATTGATCTGACTTAAGCAGCAGCTAGAATTATAGAAATCCGTGATGTAAGAAATGTTTAATGATTTCTACTATAGGAAAAGATCCCAAGCGGTGTGATACCACATGGTCTGTCTAGTCCTATATATGAGAAATAGTCTTCAAGCTTTCATATTATTATTCTTTAAAAAAAAGAAATCTATATGTGATTAGGTTTAGTAAGATTATGCAATTTTTATAGAGAACTATATAGTAGGTATACCACACAAACCTTGTGTTATCTATAATTGCTTATTGAAAAAGTTCCCTAAAAACAGATAAAGTATTTATTTGAAATGGTAGTAATTTGAGGTGTTGACTCTTGCATTTTAACAATATTTGCTGAATTTTAGCTGAAACATTAGTTGATGTTACCTCTTTTCTTGCACTATATTATAGGAAAGTATGCCATAACTATGTAACTGTTCAGCTTTAAATTTTAATGGTTAATTATGACTTTTCAACTTCAGAAAGTTTAAGACATTTTTATCACCCTGGAGCTGAAAAGCACTTTAAGAAATCACCTGCCTATCTTTCTGCTCTTAGGCAAGGCTGTACCTAAAACATCACAGAAAGCTATAGTAATTATCTATATGGTTTGTTTGGGTTTTTTTTAATCTGAAGAAAGAAGATCCTACAACTTGCCCTGAAGCAAGCTCAACACTACAAAAATATTTAAGTATTTAATTATACTGGAAGCTATGAAGTTGGGGCATCAATACGAGGATCATATACCTCTTTACCCTCATGTTTCATACTCTTTCAGTTACCTGTGGGGGCCAATAACTTTTATTTTATTAAAACATATTTTTAGTGGTTTCAGAGAGGAATGAAGAGGGGGGGAGAGAGAGAAACATTGATGAGAGAGAATATTGGCTGCCTCCTGCATGCCCCCTACTGGGGATTGAGCCTGCAATCCAGGCATGTGCCCTGATCCCCCCTCACCCCCAAAATCTAACCATGACCTCCTGATTTATAGGTTAATGCTCAACCACTGAGCCATGCTAGCTGGGCTGAGGGCCAATAACTTTTAAAAAAACATGTAATCTACTTGGTTCAAAAGCAAGTAAGCATTTGTGAAAATTGTGTTCCATGGCCCTGGGACCGATGATCTTAGGCTCTACAGCAGCGGTTCTCAACCTGTGGGTGACCCACAGGTTGAGAACAGCTAGCCGGGTAACCTAAAACCATCAGAAAACACAGATATTTACATTACGATTCATAACAGTAGCAAAATTACAGTTATGAAGTAGCAACGAAAATAATTTTATGGTTGGGGGTCACCACAACACGAGGAACTGTATTAAAAGGTCGCGGCATTAGAAAGGTTGAGAACCACTGCTGTAACTAGTGTGAGACTGTACAGAGTGACCGTAATTTATGTACTGTTTTATAATACTTCTATAAATTAGGAAAGCCCTTTAGATTTTTCAAAGCCTTTTTATGTTGTCTCTCATATAAGGAGCCACAGTATTAGATTTCTGCTTTGTTTTAGAGAGGAAGGCCATCCTGCAGCATAAAGACTAGAGAAGGGAAGATATACTCCACACATTGCCTCTCCTTTACAGCCTGGAGAGGATTTGGTGCAGAAGGGGTGGGACTAGACTTTTGGTAGTGTCACACTGAAGCAAACTGGCTAAGAAAGGTCAGCTGTTGTTTCTTTTATCCTCAAACTGATGGAAGTTTAAGCAAAAGCAATTAACCATGCCATCATTCAAACAGAAGTACGTAAAAATATGTTATTTACTAATGAGTTGTAGGATGAGTAAATTATTTTTACTTGCTACTTGAAACTTGTGTCTTCTTTTCCAAATTCCCTCAAAATGCTCTGCTTGTTTTTAATCAGAAAAACACCCCATGGGTTATCAGTCTTTAGAAAAAGAAAAGTAAAAAAGGAGCAGGCTGGGTCCATGGCAGGGCAGATCTGAGAGGCTAAAGACAACTGGGAACCAAGGTTTGTTATGCAAGAGAAAGAAAAAAAACAAAAACAGGTTTTCCTGCTGAATGCTGGCTTGGAGTATGCTTCTGTCATATGGTGGTACTTCTTTAGTGCACGGATCCAGTGCTGCATTGCTTTTTATGCCATCTCAACCCTCACGATGTGGCTATTGTGGAATTACTGCGTTTTACCATAACTTCTTCATATTATTTTTGTGTCAGTAACCCTTCTGTTATGCTTTTACTTCGAATATGGGCAACACAACTGCAGTGTAACCATCAGTGGATGGCTTCTCTTGAAGAATAGAAAGAAGGCTTATGGAGAATATTTCATTCACTTCTATCAGCCATCCTTGAACACAGCTAGATATAGTATATTCTTTCCCATCTGAGCAGTAAATCTTACACAGAAGTGCAAGTTCTGTTAGAAACTGTGCCCCCATTTAAATTCCCAGAGACCCTGTTTTGAAGTCTGCTACAGTTGGTACTGATTTGATAGGAAATGTTTTTGTTTTTCCACTTCAAAGAACTGGATGAGATTCTGCCAATGTGATGACACATATTCAGTTGGAATGCTGTAGTATATAGTGGTCCTCACAGGGTTTTCCTTCGACGTCCACTTTGTACCAGCAAGTGAAGTAACAATTCATAAGTGATGGCACCACGGACTTCATGGCCACCCGCTTGGTAACTATGGTGACCTGGGGCACCACTACCTCTGCCCTCAGAGACCCAAGTGCTTCCTCTCAATAGTTTTTATGTTAGTCATGTGTATCCCATAATTGGATGTCCCTTCTCCTTTTTGTAGTGATGGCAGTGGTGATGTTTCAATTTTGAAGCCATAGGGATGATACTATGACCCTAGATTATCTTAATGTATTCTGGTGTCCCTCAAAAATGTCATTTACCTTACGTTTTTTTAAAAATATATTTTATTGATTTTTTGCAGACAGGAAGGGAGAGGGATAGAGAGTCAGAAACATCGATGAGAGAGAAACATCGATCAGCTGCCTCCTGCACACCTCCCACTGGAGATGTGCCCGCAACCAAGGTACCTGCCCTTGAATGGAACCGAACCTGGGACCCTTCAGTCCACAGGCCGACGCTTTGTCCACAGAGCCAAACGGTCGGGGCTACCTTATGTTTTAAAAATGGTATAGTCTGTCTCTGGTGATAGATAAAGCAGATTTCCTATCTTTTATTTTGTTTTATTTTTCTTTAATGTCATTTTAATACCAAATCTGTAGTGACTCTTTAAAGAATGTTAATACCAGATTTTTGTTTTTAATGATTTGAGGATGGTATCTCAGCTGCATGGTATATAAAAACCCAGGTCTGTTTCCTACAATTGCTGGTTAAGAAATTTTAAAGACCATCCAATTTTGTTTTATATTTGACTAGAAGCCCTATAATTCGCACAAGAGTAGGCCTTCCTTTTCCTGGCTGCTGACACCAGCTTCCCTCTGGCATCCGGGTCCCATGCTTCCCTCACTATCAAGTTATAGAGAAATGACCACATTCTGTCATATACAGATATTTTTAAAATGAGAATTCTTTAGCATGCCGAACCAAAGCAGTATATAACAATCTGTTCTGTAAGGTCCAAGAAGGAAGCTTTGAGCTCTTCATTGAGGCATTCCAACCATCACCTTACATGAAAAGGTTCAGTAAAACTATATACACAACATTCATAAGGCAAGATTCAGTTACCTTTCTACTCAGCATCAGGCAACCAGAAGTGCTCCCAAACCAATGGCAAGGTACAGGATTGGTAAAGGATCAACTCTGGAGACCATCTGTAAATGTAAAGGCTATACGCTTTGCTGGATGTTTATAATCTATTTATTCAAGGGTGGAAAATAACTATAAAGTATTTATCTAATTTAAAATCCTATTATTTAATACTAATAAACCCCATTTCTGATATTTACTGTGCAAATTAGCAATGTCTCAAGTGTTGATCACAATATGAAGAAAATAAGTACTTGTGGTCACTGCCTCTAGAGGGTAGCTGTCTGATACAGTGCTCCCCTTCATGTGGTTTCTTAGTTAGGACATTTGACTGCCCTTGAAGGTGAAGTTTAACTAAACTAACTTACGAATTCATACCTATCACACCATCTATTCTGGTTGGATTACAGAGATCATAACAGGAGTGTTGTTAAATATTTAAGAGGAAATATATATATATGTTTGTGCTATAGGATCGGGGTTGGCCATAGGCCATGCATTCTTTTTTTAAAATTTTATTTTATTGTTGAAAGCAGTGGTCGGCAAACTCATTAGTCAACAGAGCCAAATATCAACAGTAAGACGATTTAAATTTCTTTTGAGAGCCAAACTTTTTAAACTTAAACTTCTTCTAACACCACTTCTTCAAAATAGACTTGCCCAGGCCGTGGTATTTTGTGGAAGAGCCACACTCAAGGGGCCAAAGAGCCACATGTGGCTTGCAAGCCGCAGTTTGCCAACCACTGGTTTAAAGTATCACAAATAGTAGTACATATGTCTCCTTTTTCCCCCCATTGACCTTCCCCCGGCCTCCTCTACCCCCTGGGACATGCCCTCACCTCCTCCCCACTAGTGTCTTGCGTCCATTGATTATGCTTATATGCATGCATACAAGTCCTTTGGTTGATTTCTTACCTTCCCCCCTCCCAGTCCTCCCAGCCTTCCGGCTATAGTTTGACAGTCTATTTTATGCTTCTCAGCCTCTATATTTTTGTTCATCAATTTATAATGTTCTTTATAATGCACAAATGAGTGAGATAATGTGGTATTTTTCTTTCATTGACTGGCTTATTTACTTGGCATAATGCTCTCCAGTTCCATCCATGCTGTTGCAAATGGTAAAAATTCATTCTTTTTTATAGCAGCATAGTATTCTATTGTGTAGATGTACCACAGTTTTCTAATCCATTCATCTGCTGATGGGCATTTAGGCTGTTTCCAAATCTTAGCTATTATAAATTGTGATGCTATGGGAGAAACCAAGATGGCGGCATAGGTAAACACCTAAGCTGCTGCCTCGCACACAGTTTCAAAACTACAACTAAAAGACAAAATGTCTATCACACAGAACCATGGGAAAGCTGGCTGAGTGGAAGTTCTACAACTAGAAGGAAAGAGAAAAGAGCATTGAGACATGCACAAGTGCTGAAAAGCTGAGGTTCGGAGGCACGCGAATCAGGCTGGCGGTGGGTGTCTGGGTACACTGCTTCTTTCAACCCGAAGGAAGACAAGCTCCTGATTACTCTGAACTCCAGTTTCTGGGGAGATGCTGGGGACCCAAACTCCTACTGGGAGAAGCTGGACTATCTGCCATCGGGTTGGAAAGTGAGGGTGACTTTCTTGCAGAGGTGCGCCCAGCAATCATTGTTAACTGCACTGGGGCGTGGGGCGTGGGGACTTGGAAAGGTGGAAACACAGAGACAGCTGACTGGCAGCCATAGCTGTTTGCCACGCTCTAGCCTACTGACTCCCTGAGACCCCGCCCCGCACAATCTACAAACGCACCCAAGCTCCACACAGTGGCTTTTGCATGTAAATGGCCTGCCCTATCGCAGTTTAACCAAACAAATTGCAGCTCTGGTCAGACAGCTCCAAAACCTCCAAACCCCAAGCAAAGGGAAGAAAACTGTAGTTCTCGCTGTAGCTCCTGCTGGGTGGCCTCAGACAGTAGATGACCAGCATCCCATTGGAGATCCAGAAGCTAGTGTGTTTAGTGGTCAGTCTGAGACAACACCAGATTTCAACTCCTCACATCCATAAGTGACACATTCAAGAGGCAGACTCAGTGAGCACCAAAGCCCCACTGAAGCAAGTCCTGCCCCCTAAGCGTGTCTCCCGTGCAGCAGTTCTTCCATTATAGACATAGCGGGTCCTCACAGCCAATTGGCATGGAGGTCAATTCCTCCCAGTGACACCAACAACAATCAAGACTTAACTACAACAAGGCTGTACACACAGTCCACAAAGGGGTGCACCAAGAGTGTCCACCTCAGGTAACTGGGAGGCCGACCTACTGGCCCATATAGGACACCTAGCACACAAAGCCACCCTACCAACTCAGGGAAGCAGCGAAAATGCGGAGACAAAGAAACAGGTCACAAACGAAAGAAATGGAGGGAAACAAATGACTGGATATGGAGTTCAAAACCACGGTTATAAGGTTTTTCAAGAATTTCCTAGAATAGGCCGATAACTTTAACAAGACCCTCGAGGATATGAAAAAGGACCAACTAGAAATTAAACATACACTGACTGAAATAAAAAATATTATACAGAGACCCAACAGCAGACTAGAGGAACGCAAGAATCAAGTCAAAGATTTGAAATACAAAGAAGCAAAAAACACTCAACTGGAAAAACAAAAAGCAAAAAGAATCCAAAAATTTGAAGATAGTGTAAGAAGCCTCTGGGACAACCTCAAGCGTACCAACATCAGAATTATGGGGGTGCCAGAAGAAGAGAGAGAGCAAGATACTGAAAACCTATTTGAAGAAATAATGACAGAAAACTTCCCCCACCTGGTGAAAGAAATAGACTTACAAGTCCAGGAAGCACACAGAACCCCAAACAAAAGGAATCCAAAGAGGACCACACCAAGACACATCGTAATTAAAATGCTAAGGGCAAAAGACAAAGAATATTAAAAGCAGCAAGAGAAAAAACAGTTAGTTACCTACAAGGGAGCACCCATACAATTGTCAGCTGATTTCTCAACAGAAACTATGCAGGCCAGATGGGAGTGGGAAGAAATATTCAAAGTGATGAATAGCAAGAACCTACAACCAAGATTACTCTACCCAGCAAAGTTATCATTCAGAATTGAAGGTCAGATAAAGAGCTTCGCAGACAAGAAAAAGCTAAAGGAGTTCATTACCACCAAACCAGTATTATATGAAATGCTGAAAGGTATTCTTTAAGAAGAGGAGGAAGAAGAAAAAAGTAAAGATAAAAATTATGAACTACAAATTCATATCTATCAACAAGTGAATCTAAAAATCAAGTGAATAAAAAATCTGAGGAACAGAATAAACTGGTGAATATAATAGAATCAGGGGCATAGAATGGGAGTGGATTGATAATTCTTAGGGGGAAAGGGATGTAGGGGGTACAGGAAGAGACTGGACAAAAATCGTACACCTATGGATGAGAACAGTGGGGGGGGGGGTAGAGGTAAAGGCAGAGGATGGGTGGGAACCGGGTGGAGGGGAGCTATGGGGGGAAAAAGGAGAAACAATTGTAATAATCTGAACAATAAAGATTTATTAAATTTAAAAAAATAAAGGTTCAGAGAAATTAAAGTATGAAAAAAATTGTGCTGCTATGAACATAGGAGTGCATATATCCTTTCTGAATGCTCTTTCTATTTTCTTGGGATATATTCCTAGAAGTGGTATTACTGGGTCAAATGGCAGTTCCATTTTTAATTTTTTGAGGAAACACCATACTGTTTTCCATAGTGGCTGCCATCAGCAGTAAAGGAGGGTTCCTTTTTTTCCACATCCTCTCCAGCACTTGTTGTTTGTTAATTTGTTGATGATAGCCATTCTGACAGGTATGAGATGGTACCTCATTGTTGATTTGATTTGCATCTCTCAGATGATTAATGACTTTGAGCATGTTTTCATATGTCTCTTGGCTTTCTGAATGTCTTCTTTCAAAAAGTGTCTATTTAGGTCCTTTGCCCATTTTTTGATTGGATTGTTTATCTTCCTTTTGTTAAGTTGTATGAGTTCCCTGTAAATGTTGGAGATTTAAACCCTTATTGGAGATAACGTTGGCAAATATATTCTCCCATGCAGTGGGCTTTGTTTTGTTGATGGTTTCTTTCGCTGTGCAGAAGCTTTTTATTTTGATGTAGTCTCATTTGTTTATTTTCTCTTTAGTTTCCATTGCCCTAGGAGCTGTATCGGTAAATATACTGTTGCGACAAATGTCTGCTATTTTACTGCCTATGGCTTCTTCTAAGATTTTTATGGTTTCCCATCTTACATTTAAGTCCTTTATCCATTTTGAATTTATTTTGGTGTAAGTTGGTGGTCTAGTTTCATATTTTTGCAAGTATCTGTCCAGTTTCCCCAACACCATTTATTGAAGAGACTGTCTTGTCTCCATTGTATGCTCTTGCCTCCTTTGTCAAATATTAATTGAGCATACTGGCTTGTGTCGATCTCTGGTCTATATGTCTGTTCTTGTGCCAGTACCAAGCATTGTTGAGAACAATGGCTTTGTAGGATAGCTTGATATCTGGTATTGTGATCCCTCTAACATTGTTCTTCTTTCTCAAGATTTCTGCAGCTATTCGGGGTCTTTTTTTTTTTTTTTTATTCCTGATGAATTTTTGGAGAATTTGTTCTAGGTCTTTGAAGTATGCCGTTGGTGTTTTAATGGCGATTGCATTGAATTTATAGATTGCTTTGGGTAGTATGGACATTTTAAGGATATTGATTCTACCAATCCATGAACATGGTATAGTCTTCCATTTGTTCATGTCTTCCTCTATCTCCTTTTATAGTGTCCTGAAATTTTCTGAGTATAGGTTCTTTGTCTCCTTGTTTAAGTGTGCCAGGCCAGCACATCCAGGCGTTCAGTGAACGGGGGAGGCGGCGAAAGATTAAAGAAAAGACAAAGAGAATAAGCTGGGGCTGATTTTTCTTTATAGTCCTCAGATTTGGGCAGTCTTAATTTCCCATGTTTTACACCTAGCTATTACTAAACTTCACTCCTTACCTTCCTTTTTGCTTTCTTCACGTGCTTCGCTGGAGCATCCTTTCACCTGAAAGCTGCAGTTCCCCCAACTCAGGCCCACGTTGGGTGCCACATGTGCCGCACCAGCACAGCCAAGGGTTCAGTGAGCCTGAGGGGGAGTGGCGAATGATTTAAAAAAGACAAAGAGAATAAGATAGGGCTCGGTGGATCTTCTATGCCTCGCTGAGGCCACAGAAAGAGAGATCCAGATGGCAAGCTGATGCTTTATTTTATAGTCAGAGGTAAACAAGGTAGTGGTCACCATAGTTATAATGTTCTTATGAGTTTCACTTGTTTTGGCAGCACTTGCTGCACCTCCCACAGCCCATTAGCTACCTAGGAAGGATGTAGGGAATGTCATAAGGTCAAGCTTAATTTTGCTAAGTGGGCTGTGCCCTCTAAGCTGGGACTTGTTTGCAGATTTGCCAATAGGTCAGTCCGAGGCTTACCCCTATAGTCGCTCCCTACAGTTAAGTTTATTCCTAGGTATCTTAATTTTTTTGTTGCAATGGTAAATGAGATTGATTTTTTAATTTCTCTTTTTGTGAATTCATTATTGGTATATAGAAAAGCCATGGACTTCTGGGAGTTAATTTTGTATCCTGCTACATTACCGAATTCATTTATTAAGTCTAGTAGTTTTTTGATAGAGTCTTTGGGGTTTTCTATGTACAATATCATGTCATCTGCAAATAAGGACAGTTTTCTTCTTCTTTTCCAATTTGGATTCCTTTTAGTTCTTCTTGTTCGATCGCAATGGCTAGTACTTCCAGTACTATGTCAAACAGGAATGGTGAGAATGGGCATCCCTATCTTGTTCCTGTTCTTAGGGGAAATGGTTTTAGTTTTTGCCCATTGAATATGATTTTGGCTGTGGGTTTCTTATATATGGCTTTTATTATGTTGAGGTATGATCCTTCTATTCCCACCTTGCTGAGAGATTTTATCAAGAAAGGGTGTTGGATTTTGTCAAATGCTTTTTCTGCATCAATGGATATGATTATATGGTTTTTAATCTCTCAGTTTGTTTGTGATATATCACATTTATTGATTTGTGGATATTGTACCATCCTTGCATGCTCAGAATAAATCCCACTTGGTCATGGTATATGATCTTTCAAATGTAATGCTAAAGTTGATTTGCTAGAATTTTATTGAGGATTTTGGCGTCTATGTTCATGAGGGATATTGGCCTGTAATTCTCTTTCTTTGTATTGTCTTTATCTGATTTTGGGATTAGGGTAATGCTGGCTTCATAGAAAGAGCTTGGAAGTGCTCCTTCCTCTTGAAGTTTTTGGAATAGTCTGAAGAAGATAGGTTTTATTTCTTCTTTGAATGTTTGATAAAACTCCCCTGTGAAGCCATCTGGTCCAGGGCTTTTGTTTATTGGAAGTTTTTTGATGACTGCTTCAATTTCTTCCATAGTTATCAGCCTATTCAGATTTTTTGATTCCTCCTGGTTGAGTTTTGGAAGGTCGTATTTTTCTAGGAATATATCCATTTCTTCTAGATTGACCAGTATGTTAGAGTTGTTCATAGCATTCTTTTTTGCGCTTCTTCATATTTCTGTGGGGTCTGTTGTTATTTTACCCCTTTTGTTTCTGATTTTGTGTATTTGGGTCCTCTCTCTCTTGCTTCTTGGTGAGACTGGCTAGAGCAGGGGTCCTCAAACTTTTTAAACAGGGGGCCAGTTCACTGTCCCTCAGACGGTTGGAGGGCTGGACTATAGTTTTAAAAAAAAAACTATGAACAAATTCCTATGCGCACTGCAGGCCCGGGACGAGTCGGCCGCTAAGCAGGACAGGCAGTGGCACCCGGAGGGCCGGATAAATGTCCTCAGTGGGCCGCATGTGGCCCGTGGGCTGTAGTTTGAGGACCCCTGGGCTAGAGGTTCATCAATCTTGTTTATCCTTTCAAAGAACCAGCTCTTGGTTGCATTGATCTTTTGTATTGTTTTTTTTTTTTTTGTCTCTCTGTCGTTTATCTCTCCTCTGATCTTTATTATTTCCTTCCTTCTGCTCACACTGGGCATTTCTTGTTGCTCTCTTTCTAATTCTTCAAGTTGCAGAGTTAGATGGTTTATTACCAGTTTTTCTTGTTGTTTTTTTTTGAGGTAGGTCTGTAATGCTGTGAACTTCCCTCTCAGCATTGCTTTCAGTGTGTCCCAAAGATTTTGGATTGTTGTGTTTTCAATGTCGTTTGTTTCTAGGATGGTTTTTATTTCTTCTTTGTTCTCTTTGGTAACCCACTCATTGTTTAATAGCATGCTATTCAGCTTCCAAGTGTTTGAATTTTTGTGATTGTTTTTACTGTAGTTGATTTTTAATTTTATGCCATTGTGATCTGAGAAGATGCTTGATGTGATTTCAATCCTCTTGAATTTGGAGACTTCGCCTGTGTCCCCATATGTGGTCTATCTTTGAAAATTCCCCATGGGCACTTGAGAAGAATGTATATTCTGTAGTTTTGGGTTGGAATGTTCTGAAGATGTCGATTAAGTCCATTTGACCTAGTGAGTCATTTAGCATTGATGTTTCTTTGCTAATTTGGATTTATCCAGTGATGTTAATGGGGTATTAAAGTCTCCTACTATGATTGTGTTGCTGTCAATCTCTCCCCTGATATCTTCCAGAAGTTTTTTTATGTATTTGGATGCTCCTGCATTGGGTGCATAAATGTTTACCCGTGTTATATCCTCTTGTTGTATCAATTCCTTTAGAATTATGAAGTGGCCTTTCTTGTCTCTTGTTATGGTCTTCACTTTGAGGTCTATTTCGTGAGATATAACTATTGCTACTCCAGCTTTTTTTTTCATTTCCATTTGCCTAGTAGATATTTTTCCATCCTTTCACTTTCAGTCTGTGTGAGTCCCTTGTTCTGAGGTGGGTCTCCTGTAGACAGCATTTATATGGGTCATGTTTTCTTATTCATTCAGTCACTCGATTTCTTTTGATTGGAGCATTTAATCCATTTACATTTAATGTTATTATTGACAGGTACTTGTTTGTAGCCATTTCTGTACATTATGCCTGTGTTCCTTCCTCCGTTTCTATTTCTTCTTTTTACAGCATTCCCTTTAGCATTTCTTGCATTGCTAGCTTGGTAGTGATAAACTCCCTTAGCCTTTGTGTGTGTGTGTGTGTGTGTGTGTGTGTGTGTGTGTGTGTGTCTGCGAAGCTCCTGATTTCTCCTTCAATTTTGATTGGTAGTCTTGCTGGATAGAGTATTCTTGGACTCAGTCCTTTGCTTTGCATCACTTTGTATATGTCCTTCCATTCCCTTCTAGCTTGATGTCTTTCTGTTGAGAAATCACTTGATAATCTGATCGGAGATCCTTTGTAGGTAACTCTCTGTCTCTCTCGCAGCCTTTAAGATTCTCTTTTTGTCACTAACATTTGCCATTGTAATTATGACGTGTCTTGGTGTGGGTCTTTTGGGATTCATCTTGCTTGGGTCTCTTTCTACTTGTGTAACTTTTTTCTTCACATTAGGGAAGTTTTCTGTCATTATTTCTTCAAGTAGATTTTCTAATCCTTGCTGCTCTTCTTGTCCTTCTGACAGCCCTATTATACGAATGTTACTTCATTTTTTGTTGTCTCAAAGCTCCCTTAGGCTCTCCTCCTGCTTTTTAATTTTTTTTCTCCAGTTGCTGTTCAGATTGGGTTTGTTTCTCTACTTTATCTTCTAACTTATTAATTCAGTCTTCTGCTTCTTCTAGTCTACTGTTAAAACTTTGTATGGTGTTTTTGATTGCAGCTATATCACTTTTTATTTCTTCCTGATTTTTGCATAGGGTGTTGATCATCTCTCTGGTGTATGAATTGTACAACCATAACTCTGAATTCTTTTCCTGTCATGTTGCATGCCTCCCATTTCCTTTTTTGGCAATTCCTCTTGGGATTGTTTCGTTGTCTCCCCATTCTAATTATCACCAGAAGGTTCAAATGCTGAGTTGTGGGGGCCTGGGCTGTGTGCAGTGGGAGCTTAGTGCCACCTGAGTGTCACTGAATAGCTCCGACACCAAGACATGTGGCTGCTGTGGGTTGGTGGGAGCTACGCTTGCCCAAGATCAGAGTCACCAGCGCTCAGTGCAGCCTCGTGCATGCACCTAGAATCAGAGACCCTGCTGGCATGTGCTGAAAATAATAGTCACTAGCGTGTGCCAGGAGCCAGAGTCCCCCTGTGCCCGCACTGAGAATCACATATCAGAGTCTCTGTTGCTTGGTGCTGCCTCACGCCAAGAATCAGGGTCCCTGTGTGTGCATGCGCCAAGAATTGGAGTCACTGGCTCTTACTGTGCATGCACTGGGAATCAGGGATTCCAGGTGTGTGAGATGAGAAACAGTCAAGTCACTGGTGCTCAGTGCTGCCTCTTGCATAGACAATCAAGTCCGTGGTCTGCTTGGGGGACCAGGTTGCACAGCCACCTTGTGTCGACAGGAGATCCACTCCTGCACTGCGGAAAACAGACTTCTGTGTGCGCTTGCCCAGAATCCAAGTCAGGTGGCACTGCTTCCCTATGTGGGAGTGGGGTCTGGTCATGCGAGTGCGCACTGCAGGAAACAGCCTCCCAGTGTCTGCATGCCCAGGCTCAAATTCAGGCAGCGGAGTCGCCCTGTGTGGGTTTGGGGTCTGGTCGCATGAGTGCACTGTGCATGAATCAGATTCCCAGTGTCCATGTGCCCAGGCTCAAATTCAGGCAGCAGAGCTGGAGCCACCCTCTGTGGGCAGGAGGCATGCTTGCATGGGGCGGGTCCAACAGTTCCTATGGCACTGCAGCAAGCCTGCAGGGAGGCGGATGGGCTCTGTGACTCACAGAAATCTGATGCCAGGATGTCTGGATTCTTGGTGTCTGTGGGTCTGCAGCTGTGGTTGCAGGTCTTTGTCCCTAGTGGCTATAGGGTCTCGGTTTGCTTCTGAGACCAGATTGAGTGGTGGCGAAGCTAGGATGCTAGTCTCAAGCAGTTCTGTTTTTCAAGATGGCATGGTCTCTGTGACTGCGCTGGCCGCCCTGAAGTGTCTCTGGTAGTGGCGGGATTTCATTGCCTAAGACTGCCCAATTTGGCAGCTCCTTGAAATACCTGCAGGATCCAACTGTCCCTAGCTCTCTCTCACACACACACACACCACACTCCTCTATCGCTCCCTCACTCTCTCACACACTCTCCCTTCCCTTTTGCTGGTCACAATCTTCTCTCGCCATTGAGAGGAAATATTTTATACATGTCACTTTTACTGTGTTTTAAAACTTTTAAAAATGTGTTTCAAAATACATTTGATCAGCAAATAAAAATACCTGTACTAGTAATAAGTTTACTTATATATTGGTGTTCTTCTCTTCATCAGAGATTTGAGATCTGGCTTTTAATTTTTTTGATACAATTTTTAGTAAACTTATTGCTAGTATTTAGAATCATGTTTACCTGTTTGTTATTAAGTGGCATAATTTACTTAAACTAAATTTTATAATTTATAGCCCTTTTATTTTATAAAGTTTATATATTTGAATTTTACAAGTAGATTGGTTAGTTTTACATTTGTTAACTAGAGACCAATAGAATCCATGCATTCATTCAACAATTACAGAGCACCTGCCACATGCAGGGAATTGTACTAAACTATAATATACCGGTAATTCTCAAACTGTAGTATGCATTAGAATTATCTTGGGAGCTTGTTAGATCTTAAGTGAGATCCGGGACGCTGAATTTTAACAAATATCGCAGGTGTTATGGATGAAGATGGTACCAGTCCACATTTGAGGAACATAGTTTAATTTAATGAGGAACATAACTAATTAAGCAGACTAAACACTAACTTTGAAGAGCCCCACAGTCTGGTGTAGACAAACAAGGAAACAAAATTAATAATTAATGTCATATGGGATGATGTGCATGGAATCCTAACTCTGGTTGAGGGACTAAAGAGGCTTCTCAAAATATTAGATTTCTTAATTCCGTGGTTCTCAATGTGATGGGGGAACATTTTTGCCCCTTAGAGAACATCTGGGGATGTCTGGAGACTTGATTTTCATGATTTGGTGGGAGAGGGTCGAGGTTTACTACTGGAATCTAGTGGGTAGAGGCCAGGGATGTTGCTAAACATTCCATAATGCATAGGAAAGTCCCCCTGTAAGAAAAGAAAAAAGAATTATTTGCTCCAAAATATCAATAGTTCTGTGCTTGAGAAACCCTGCTTAATTATTTTCTCCTTTCCATAATGGCTGTTGCTCCTCTCCCCCCACGCCCTGCACACATAGTTTTTAGAAATTGGACAAGTATTAAATTAGAATACATGATACTAAATGTGAACAGATGATTATTTTTACTTTATATATTTGTTTATTGTTTAAATATTATTAAAATTATACAGCAGTTACACACAGTACAGTGAGAAAAGCAAGCACAAAATAATATATCAAGTGTGATGCCATTTATTTTATTTTTAAAATCTTTATTGTTGAGATTATTACAATTGTTCCTCTTTTTTCCCCCCATAGCTCCCCTCCACCCGGTTCCCACCCCACCTTCTGCTTTACCTCCCCCCCACTGTCTTCATCCATAGGTGTATGTTTTTGTCCAGTCTCTTCCCGCACCTCCCACACCCTTTCCCCCTGAGAATTGTCAGTCCATCCCTTTCTATGCCCCTGATTCTCTTATATTCACCAGTTTATTCTGTTCATCAGATTTTTAATTCACTTGATTTTTAGATTCACTTGTTGATAGACATGTATTAGTTGTTCATAATGTTTATCTTTACCTTTTTCTTCTTTTTCTTTCTCTTTTTAAAGAATACCTTTCAGCATTTCATATAATACTGGTTTGGCGGTGATGAACTCCTTTAGCTTTTTCTTATCTGTGAAGCTCTTTATCTGCCCTTCAATTCTGAATGATAGCTTTGCTGGGTAGAGTAATCTTGGTTGTAGGTTCTTGCTATTCATCACTTTGAATATTTCTTCCCACTCCCATCTGGCCTGCATAGTTTCTGTTGAGAAATCAGCTGACAATCGTATGGGTGCTCCCTTGTAGGTAATTGACTGTTTTTCTCTTGCTGCTTTTAATACTCTCTCTTTGTCTTTTGCTCTTGGCATTTTAATTATGATGTGTCTTGGTGTGGTCCTCTTTGGATTCCTTTTGTTTGGGGTTCTGTGTGCTTCCTGGACTTGTAAGTCTATTTCTTTCACCAGGTGGGGGAAATTTTCTGTCATTATTTCTTCAAATAGATTTTCAGTATCTTGCTCTCTCTCTTCTTCTGGCACCCCCATAATTCTGATGTTGGTACGCTTGAGATTGTCCCAGAGGCTCTTTACACTATCTTCAAATATTTGGATTCTTTTTGCTTTTCTGCGTTAGTGTATTTTGCTTCTTTGTATTTCAAATCTTTGACTTGATTCTTGCAGTCCTCTAGTCTGCTGTTAGGTTTCTGTATAATATTTTTTATTTCAGTCAGTGTATGTTTAATTTCTAGTTGGTCCTTTTTCATATCCTCGAGGGTCTTGTTAAAGTTATCGGCCTATTCTAGGAAATTCTTGAAAAACCTTATAACCGTGGTTTTGAACTCTATATCCAGTCATTTGTTTTCCTCCATTTCTTTCATTTGTGATCCGTTTCTTTGTCTCCGCATTTTCACTGCTTCCCTGAGTTGGTAGAGTAGCTTTGTGTGGTAGGTGTCCTTTAGGGCACAGTGGCTCAGCCTCCCCAGTTACCTGAGGTGGACACTCTTGGTGTACCCCTTTGTGGACTATGTGCTCAGCCTTGTTGTAGTTAAGTCTTGATTGTTGTTGGTATCACTGGGAGGAATTGACCTCCAGGCCAATTGGCTGTGAGGATCAGCTGTGTCTACGCTGGGAACACTTCTGTGCTGGAGACACTCTTATGAGACAAGACTTGCAAAATTGCAAAAGCCTCTGTGCTCAGCGTGGATGGGGCAGAGTTTCCGGGTGGAGCACACAGCCTTGGTTTCCCATCAGCCCTGCCCTATGAGGCCCCTGGGTCTCAGTGTCCCTCGGTAATCACTGCAAGCACCTCTGAGAGAAAGCCGCCCTCGAGTTCCGCCCACTGCCAGACAGTCCGGTTTCTCCCCAACTGAGTCGGGTTTCCCAGAAACTTGCCCGGTACAGGAGTTCAATGCAGTCAGGAGCTTCTGTCTGCCTCCTGCTTTAGAAAGTCAGCCGTGCACTCAGCCTCCCATGCATTCAGCAGTCAGTCCTCTCTGCGCACTCGCGCCTCCAGACCTCTGCCTTCCGCAGCTCCTGAGTCTCAGTATGCTTTCTTTTTCCTGACAGTCCAGATTCCCCCTGAATGAGTCTGGTTTCCCAGCGTCTCTCCCGGGACTAGAGTTCAGTGCATTCAGGAGTTTCCTTCTTCCTCCTGCTTTAAAAAGCCAGCCGTGCACACAGCCACTCTTCCTCTCTGCGTGCAAGCCTCCATACCTCAGCCTTTTGTAGCTCCTCTGAGTCTCATTGTGCTTTCCTCTTTTCTTCTAGTTGTAGAATTTCCACTCAGCCAGCTTTCCTGTGATTCTGGATGGTGTCCGTTTTGTCTTTTAGTTGTAGTTTTGATATTGTTGTGTGAGGCAGCAGTTGAGGTGTTTACCTATGCTGCCATCTTGGTTTCTCTCAAGTGTGATGCCATTTAAAAACAAAACAGAAATCTACCCACCTCAAACTATATGTATGTTTAAGTAATTTCATGAAAAGAAATGTCTAGAAGAATTATGTATGACAACTTTTTTACTTTATATATTTGTTTATTGTTTAAATATTAATATTTTTACTTTATATATTTGTTTATTGTTTAAATATTAATATTTAAACAATATATATACTAGGCCCATGCACCGGGCCTCTAGTATATATTTAAACAATAAACAAATATATAAAGTAAAAAAGTTCTCATACATAATAATATATCAAGTGTGATGCCATTTAAAAACAAAACAGAAACCTACCCACCTCAATCTAATACTACCCACCTTAAACAATAAACAAATATAGAAAGTAAAAAAGTTCTCATACATAATTCTTCTAGACATTTTTTTTCATGAAATTACTTAAACATGCATATAATTTGAGGTGGGTAGGTTTCTCTTTTGTTTTTAAATGGCATCACACTTGATATATTATTTTGTGCTTGCTTTTCTCACTGTACTGTATGTAATTGCTGTATAATTTTCCATAGTATAGATGGATGTACCGTAATGATTTAACCATTCTTCTGCTAATGGATGGTAAGGTTGTTTTCAGTTTACTTGTTATAAATAGTACTTCATTGAGATTTATGCATATATGCACAATAGGGTCTCAGATTCTGGGATAGATTCCCAAAAATGGAGTTGTTCAGTCAAAGGGGATATTTATTTTATTTTGATAATTTTAATGGTAAAGAAATATCCTCATAATAGACTATAATTATTTCTGTTCCCACCAAAAGTGATTGAAATGCCTATTTTCTATATCCTGACCAACACTAGATATTACTGGACTTTTTTTTTAAAATATGTTTTATTGATTTTTTTACAGAGAAGAAGGGAGAGGAATAGAGAGTCAGAAACGTCAATGAGAGAGAAACATCAATCAGCTGCCTCCTGCACACCCCATACTTGGGATGTGCCTGCAACCAAGGTACATGCTCTTGACCAGAATCGAACCTTGGACCCTTCAGTCTGCAGGCTGATGCTCTATCCACTGAGCCAAATGGGTTAGGGCATTACTGGACTTTTTAATTGTCACTCTGATGAGTGATAAAGAAGATGAAGAGTTTTCTGAGCTTCTAAGCAGTGGGGGAGAAATCACAGAAGAAAAGATACCTAGATTTATCTACATAAAAATCAAAACCAATATATATGCATATATATTTAAAAATCATAGTAAGCCCTGGCCAGGTTGCTCAGTTGGTTGGAGCATTGTCCCTTACACCAAAAATATTTCGGGTTCAATTCCTGGTTGGGGTGCGGATGGGAGGATGAAAGGCAACTGATTGATGTTTCTTTCTCACATTTCTCTCTCTCTCTCTCTCCCTCCATCCCTCCCTCCTCTTTTTCTCTCTCCCTTCTTCTCTCTCTAATAAATCATTGGAAACAAAAGCATTGAGGATTAACAACAACAAAAAAGATTTCCATTGTAGCTTGAGTTCTAAATGACTAATGTGAAGTGACTTCAATGTTCATTAATAGGGAATACTTATGTAAATTTGTGCTGTAACCATATTTCAGAATGATAAGCAACTTCTAAAATTTAGGTTTACAGAGTTATAATTTTAAGCTGTATAATTTTAAATGTAAGATTTTACAAATAGTAAGCTATTTTTTAAAAACTAGAAAAAATGTGTCAAAATATTAGCAGTAGTTTCAGCTAGTGGGTAAAGTTTTGAGTTCTTTTTTATACTACCCTGTGTATTTACAATTTTGTTTAATGAATTTTTTCTTATAAGAAAACAACATATCATTAAAAAAAAGATGATCACCCTCATAGAATTATGGAAGATGAAATCTAAGTGTGTATGAGCCTACAAAAAGGGCAAGTCCAGAGAGTATAGTGGTGGTCTGTTCACAGATGATGATGCTTGAATTTAGGAAAATGTGGCATTGAAGATAGAAAATTGCTTTCCAGATTCTGGATAGATTTACCAGTTAGAGCAAACATAGTTTGGTGAGTCCTGGGATTGGGAGGCTTGATGGAAGGTGGAACAATTCACCAAGATGAGAACTAAGCGGAGAAACAGCACAAAGAATAGAGATGAGTTCCGTTTGGCTATGTTGAGTTAAGCTAAATAGTGGGCACTGAATGCTTTGATCTGGAAGTCAGGAGTAAGTTTGTCTAGTTATGAAGATTTGGGAGTCATTATCAGCACACACATTGAAATCCTGGCCATGAATGATATAATCCTCAGCTATCAGATCTTTAACAGATTATCTTACTTCCCTTAGAACAAAAGCAAACTCATTGGTCAACAGAGCCAAATATTAACAGTACAACGATCGAAATTTCTTTTGAGAGCCAAATTTTTTAAACTTAAACTTATTCTAACGCCACTTCTTCAAAATAGACTCGCCCAGGCTGTGGTATTTTGTGGAAGAGCCACACTCCAGGGGCCAAAGAGCCGCATGTGGCTCATGAGCTGCAGTTTGCCGAACACGGCCTTAGAACATCTACTGAAAACTCATGGAAAATTCTGATAGTGTAGTTCCTGGTTAAGGCTAAAAAATACCTATCTATATAAAAGCCTAAGCGACCATTGCAATTGAACGGACAACCGAATAGGCTGCGTCGGGCGACCAGACTGGCAGAGGGGTTACCAAACAACTGAGCAGCAGGCTGCGTGGGGCAACCCGGCTGGCAGGGGGCTTAGTGAGGGGCAACCAAACGACTGAGCAGCAGGCTGAGTGGGAAGACCAGGCTGGCAGGGGGGTTAGTGAGGGACGAGCAAACGACTGAGCAGCAGGCTGAATGAGGAGACCAGGCTGGCAGGGGGGTTAGTGAGGGGCGACCAAACAACCGCGCAGTAGGCTGCGTGGGATGACCAGGCCAACAGAGGGGGCAGTTGGGGGCAACCAGGCCGGCAGGGTGGCAGTTGGGGGCAATCAGGCTGGCAGGCAGAGGCAGTTAGGGGTGATCAGGCAGGCAGGTGAGCGGTTTGGAGCCAGCGGTCCAGGATTGTGAGAGGAATGTCCAGTTGTGAGAGGAATGTCCCTGGGATTGGGCCTAAACCGGCAGTCGGACATCCCCCAAAGGGGTCATGGATTGGAGAGAGTGTAGGCTGGGCTGAGAGGACCCTTCCTCCTCCTCCCCCCGCCGCCGTGCACCAGGCCTCTAGTATATATAAAATAGTATGAGTACACTTTTAGTGGCTTTTGCTGGAGTAGGGGTTGATATAACTGCTCTTTAGCAACTTTATAGGAGGCTTAACTTTAGGGTAGGACACTGTAATAATTTTTTTTTTTTTTTTTTACAACTTACAATTGGTTTAGACCTTTGACTGGAATACTTTAACTTGTATTTTTATATATATCTGGAATTTCCCCTCTATTTGAGCAGGTTGAGGTTTTTTTATTTGGATTTTTTAGAGAGCTGTTAGATTTCATTCTAAAATCAATATATTTTTATAAATGTTTTTGAGTACATATCTAAACATATTTTTCGCAATTCTTTCAATTCACATTTGTGCTACCGGAATCCTCCATCCAACCATCTAAGTTGGTTATTTTAGCTGACATGTTTTCTAATTAAGTCTTTGAGGTTGAGAGAGCTCCCTGTGGCATGTCTGCTTTAGCAGTTAATTGCTCCATGGACTCCAAATTAAATTCTGTATTATTCCAGTTTGGTCTGCTGATGAAGCAATGATCTTTTCAGCACGGCCTGAGAAATCCAGGCCTTGTGACAGCTCAAAGGACCAGCATCACAGTTTTGAAAAAGTTAGTTTGACTTTTAGATTGACTTTTTCTCATTTGAAAATAAAATGTGTTATCACAGAGTTAAATGAGAGAATACCAGGCACATAATAGGCTCTCAATAAGTATTTTAAAGAATAAATAAAGCAAAATTATTGGCCTTGATACTGTGGTATACCAAGTTGTTATTATTATTATTTTTTTAGAAATAACAAGGTATTGGGCATTTTTAGGTGAAATTTGATTGAAAAGTACCAGGAAACAAATATGATAACTTTCTGTTAAGGATGGTATAAGGTGTTTTTTTAGGGTCACAGGTTGGATTAAGAAACCTTTAAAAGGTCTCTTCTAACTCCACATTACCTCACTTGACCATTTTGGTTCTTCAGTCAATAGGAAAAATGATTATTTACACAGATACTTGGGTGTTATAGTTTTTTTTTACTGTGAAATAATTCACATAGTCATAAAATAGAGGGTAAGATCTAATAAGTAAGACTTTTAAATATGAATCTGGTCACATGACTTTAGAATGCTATTCAGAATTCTTGGTTGCCTTGATTCAGTTGTACAGAATCAGAATTTAGAGTTCTAATGGAGAAGAATGAGCAGAATCAGGCTTTAGACTGAGACTACAGACTGGCATGTGCTGCAAGCATTGATTTATCATTACTTGCTTATGGCAGCGCTGAGACATAGCATCTAAACAGACAAAAGAAGAGAATGGTATGGTTGTATTAATGATCACAGGTTCACATCTATAGAATTCCAATAAAATAAATTCTCAAATAATCCTAATAAGTCACTAAGAATTGCTAAATTGAAGAGGTTAGGTCAATGTGAGATAAGTAAACATTGTTTTGATGGCTATTCCTTTTATCAGAATGATTAGTTCTGTACTTATAAAATTCAGATGAAGACTTCTGCTTCTGACAATGTGATAGAATAGATAGTATGAATAACTTTCCTATTGGAAAACAGATAAAAGCTTGGGTAAAATAAGACCAAATGATCTTTATGAATGCACTCCTAAAATGACACAGATAGAAAGAATCCAAAGAATTTTTTTTTTATTGAAAGCAGGAAGTCTAGAAGATAAGCATTCATCATAGCTTTCCCACTGAGAGTTTCTACTGAACTAGTGATTTACTGCTCTTACCACTGCATGGAGATATCAGAAAAGTCTAACACTTCCCATTTCCTGATAAGTTTCCCTTGTTGCACAAAGCAGACACCCCTATTTGGAAGGTCACAAATAGCCAAAGAAACTCTTTAAAAAAAATTTTTTTAAATAGGTTTTTATTGATTTTTAGAAAGAGAGCAAGGGAAAGGGATAGAGATAAACTTTGATCAGCTACCTCCTACATGCCACCAATGGGGATCAAGCCCACAACCCAGGCATGTACCCTGACCAGAATGGAACCAGTGACCTCTTGGTTCATGGTCGATGCTCAGCCACTGAGCCACACTGGCCAGGCCAAAGACTCTTGAAGTATGAAAATAAGGAGAGGAACCATGAGAATGTAGTTATTCATGTTATAATCAGTTAATTCCTTATTAGTTATTATAAAATCTTTATTTTATGCTGTACAGAGGAAACATTCACCTATTGCTTGTATTGTAAACACTTGAATACCAGTGAGATTATATTGAGGTGGAGAATTTATTTTAGGTCTAGCAAGAATGTAGGGGGGGGTCCATGCATAAATTTTAATAACTACATTTCTTCGTTACTGTAGTACCTACTTAACTAGAGACATTACTTTTTTTATTTTAATAAATCTTTATTCAGATTATTACAAATGTTTCTCCTTTTTCCCCCCATAGCTCCCCTCCACCCGGTTCCCACCCCACCTTCTGCCCTTACCTCCCGCTCACTGTCCTCATCCATAGGTGCACGATTTTTGTCCAGTATCTTCCTGCACCCCCCCCCCCCCCCCAATACCCCTTTCCCCCTGGGAATTATCAGTCCACTCCTTTTCTGTGCCCCTGATTCTATTATATTCACCAGATTTTCCTGTTCCTCAGGTTTTTAATTCACTTGATTTTTAGATTCACTTGTTGATATGTATTTGTTGTTCATAATTTTTATCTTTACTTTTTTCTTCTTCCTCTTCTTAAAGAATACCTTTCAGCATTTCATATAATACTGGTTTGGTGGTGATGAACTCCTTTAGCTTTTTCTTATCTGTGAAGCTCTTTATCTGCCCTTCAATTCTGAATGGTAGCTTTGCTGGGTAGAGTAATCTTGGTTGTAGGTTCTTGCTATTCATCACTTTGAAAATTTCTTGCCACTCCCGTCTGGCCTGCATAGTTTCTGTTGAGAAATCAGCTGACAATCGTATGGGTGCTCCCTTGTAGGTAATTAACTGTTTTTCTCTTGCTGCTTTTAATATTCTCTCTTTGTCTTTTGCCCTTGGCATTTTAATTATGATGTGTCTTGGTGTGGTCCTCTTTGGATTCCTTTTGTTTGGGGTTCTGTGTGCTTCCTGGACTTGTAAGTCTATTTCTTTCACCAGGTGGGGGAAGTTTTCTGTCATTATTTCTTCAAATAGGTTTTCAGTATCTTGCTCTCTCTTCTTCTAGTGCCCCCATAATTCTGATGTTGGTACAATTGAAGTTGTCCCAGAGGCTTCTAACATTGTCTTCAACTTTTTGGATTTTTTTTTCTTTTTGTTTTTCTGGTTGGATGTTTTTTGTTTCCATATATTTCAGATCTTTGGTTTGATTCTTGGGGTACGTTGATCTACAGTTGAGTTTCTGTATATTTTTTATTTCAGACAGTGTATGCTTCATTTCTGACTGATCCTTTTCCATTTTTTTGGCATTCTCATTAAGCTCCTTGAAGGTCTCATCAAGTTTCTCGGCGGTTTTTAGAAGATTCTTGAGTAACCTTATAAATGTGGTTCTGAACTCTATGTCGTCCAGTAGTTTGCTTTCCTCCGTTTCTTTCATTCGTGACATGTTTCTTTGTCTCCGCATTTTGGCTGCTTCCCTGTGTTGATGGAGGTGCTTTGTGTGGTAGGTGACCTATAGGGGGCAGTAGCTCAGCCTCCCCAATTACATGAGATGGATGCTCTTGGTACACCCCTTTGTGGGCTGAGTGCAAAGTCTTGGTGTAGTTAAGCCTTAATTGCCGTTGGTACACTGGGAGGAATTGACCCTCAGGCCAATTAGCTGTGAGCACTCGCTGTGTCTATAATGGAAGAATTGCTGCGCTGAAGACACACTTATGGGGGCAGGACTTGTTTCAGTGGGGCTTTGGTGCTCACTGAGTCTGCCTCTTGAATGTGTCACTTATGGATGTGAGGAGTTGAAATCTGGTGTCTCACACTGACTACTAGGTACACTGGCTTCTGGATCTCCAATGGGGTGCAGGTCAGCTACTGTCTGAGGCCACCCAGCAGGAGCTACAGTGAGAGCTACAGTTTTCTCCTCTTTGCTTGTGGTTTGGAGGTTTTGGAGCTGTCTGACCCAGGCTGCAAGTTTGCTAGGATAAGCTGAGATAGGGCAGGGCTTTCTTATGCAAAAGCCGCTGCTTAGAGCTTGGGTGGGTTTGTAGGTTGTGCAGGGTGGGGTCTCAGGGCGTCACTAGGCTAGGGCGTGGCAAACAGCAATGGCTGCTAGTTAGCCAGCTCTGAGTCCCTGTCGGCAGTCCCGTGCCCCAGTGCCGTAAACAATTATTCCTGCGCACAGCTCTGCAAGCAAGCCACCCTCACTGGCAGACAGTCCAGCTTCTCCCCGTAGCAGTTTGGGTCCCCCGTGTCTCCCCAGAAACTGTATTTCAGAGTAACCCAGCACCATTTATTAAAGAGATTGTTTTGACTCCATTGTATGCTCTCGCCTCCTTTGTCAAATATTAATTGAGCATAATGGCTTGGGTCAATTTCTGGGTTCTCTGTTCTGTTCCATTGGTATGTCTGTTCTTGTGCCAGTACCAGGCAGTTTTGAGAACTGCGGCTTGGTAATATAGCTTGACATCTGGTATTATGATCCCTCCAACTTTGTTCTTCTTTCTTAGGATTGCTGTTGCTATTTGGGGCCTTTTTTTATTCCAGATGAATGTTTGGAGAGTTCGTTCTAGGTCGATGAAATATGCCATTGATATTTTAATGGGGATTGCATTGAATCTATAGATTGCTTTGGGTAGAATGGACAATTTTTAGAAAACACAGGGCACATCTCTAGATTTACTAATTTAGGATCTCTAGGAATGGGAGATAAGCATCAGAATTTTTACAAGCTCTTCTAGTTTTATTTTTGTTTTTTAATAAACCCGAAAGTTTAAAACTGCTTTAGGGATTTTGAAGTAATTCCCCAAATACTGCCTAATTCACTAACACATGTATAAACATGGGACCAGAGGCAGAAACTTAAACCTACATATATGTTATCACTCACTTCTTACTGACTTTTGTCATCTAACTTCCTTTTTCTAAGAATTTATCTTACTATTTTTCTCTTATTTTTGTTCTCTTGTCTAATCTGCATGCGATATGTTAGCATTAGTACTCTGGCATCAATAACAGTAATTCTCTCTAAACTTTCCCTGCCTGGCTGGTCCTTACTCCCTTAAAGAGGACTATAGGATGTAAAAGATTTGCTCATATAGCAATGCAATCAGTTAATTCATTCTTTATAGAACTGTTGATAGCAATTATACCAGTCTTGGGTGGGTAAAGATTTGGATTCAATGGTTATAAAAAGTGAAGATTTGTGAAGCTGGGGTTTCTGCTAGCTGAAGAATTAGTAGAAACACCATCCAAACCCCTTCTCCCAAAGACATAAACTTTAATGAGATCCTGTGATAATATCAGGAATGGATATTGTAGACTCAAAGGAGCTCTATACTGCGTACCTGCCCAAATCTTATAAGTGCTGTTTTTGTTATTGCTGAACAAATTTTTGTTTTTAATTAAGTAGTATAGCTAATTTTGTTTAGAATTTAATAATAATTTTATTTCCTGTGGGTTTTTTTTTTCAGACACACCAATTTACCAAATAGTTAAAAATTCTCTAAGTTCAGCAGAAAACCTTTTCTGCGTAACTTTTATTTAAAAAAATTAGTCCACAGATTGTTAATCATCTATACTCTAGATTTTGCAGGAATCATCCTTAAACTGGGCTTTCAAAATTATGTGCATTTCCAAGTTATCTTATGTTTTATAGTTTTATTATTTGGTTATAAAATTAGATAATTACTATTAAGGGATCAATGTCATAATTTATGAAACAGATGTTTAACAAAATCTGAAAATAATATGTGGTACATTGTATGTTATGCTTTCAAAAGAGGTTTTAAGTCGTATATTACATGTAGAAGTTGTTAGCTATTCAAAAGGTACAATAAGAGATTATTGTTCATATCAGTGTAATCAGTTGATACTCCCTGATCGTACTTTTTCATTTTGCACATTGTCAGAACCTTGAACCTTCATCTTATTCTTTGATTGACAGTAGGGACCAGGGAAAGATCACTTGTGTTGTTTGGGATAGTCACATCTGCTCAATTTGATTCAGTTGAGGGTATTTGCATATTCTTAAGTATTTCTTCTGAGAGAACCTAAATCCTTCTCAAGTGCTTGATGCTTTTTTGAAATTCATTCATAAGGTATCTACATGCACTAATAGTTCTGTATAATATTGCTGTGCATAATCTGACAGATAAAACCACATTTTAAAACAAGTTATTCTTTAGGGATGCTATATTACATTTTTGACTTGTTCTGCTCGTAGAAATGTCAAAAATTTTTAAAAGGCTGTTTCAATGTTTTGATTAAATTAGTATATCCTAATTTTAGACAAGTGTGTCAGTCATAGGACAAATAAAGATTTATTAAATAATTCAAATGGTAATGGTAGTTTTTCCTGCCTTGGTAATTTTATAGAAAACCAATGTAGAGCTTGGATGGATTTGTTTAATCTCCTTATTTTATAGAGAAGGTTACTGAGGCTCAAGTTACTGATTTACTCAAGGTCATGTAGTTTGGAAATTAAGCCTTATTTTAGGTCTTAACTCTCAGACCAGTAAACTCTACGAAATGCTACTTTATGACCTCTGGTTACATTAATGATGGTATGACCTCTGATTTACATTATTTACAAATTGACCTTCTAAAATTTCCCATATGAATTAACCAATGCCACACCAATAAAATTAATTAAAAAATAAATTTTTTTCTTGCTATTAGAACACATAATCAGGGATTATTATGTCTTATTCATTATAACATTTCTCCAGAATTGACACCTTGTCTTTTTCATACTTAACACCCAATCATTATTTTGCTGTCCTGTTATCATTGTTCTCCTATGCTATTATTCTATAAAGGATAATTTTGAAATAAGATAGTTTATTAATGGAATGTTAAGTACCTTTAATAGCAAATAGGTTTCATTTTGTGTTCTATTTTTGATGAATTAGCAATTGCTATATGGAGAAGAATTTTTATATCTTCTGGGTTTGCTTAGCAGTGTATACCACTGGCATAGGATCAGAGAAACCAACTGTTTTTTCCTTGATATATGTGATCTTAGGAAAGAGAGAGAACTGTAGACTGGAGTGATTAGAAAAGGCTTCAGGAAGAAATAAGACTCAAAGTATAGGATAGAATTCAGTATTTATAGGTAGAATGAGGTAGAATGTTACCAAGGCTGGGTGTTTCCTTAAAAAGTATAGGCATTCGGAAAGGTTAATTAGGTTAATGTAACCTAATATCATTAGTTTTACATTATAATGTAGATAGGTTATATTAAATATAATCAAAGGAAGGAAAACGATTATTGAGAACTTTGATATCTGCCCCTTTGCTTTTTACAGGGACCTGGGAGCCTTTCTGTTCTAGTTTCCTTTCCTGAGTTATTGAGGGTTGTTAAGTCTTCCCCTATTTTTGCCTGTGTCAGCTCTCTCCAATTTTATATCTGCCTTACATATGTAAAAGTTGTGATATAAACTCATTACAATTTTATTTCATTATTATGTTACAGGAATTCATTGGAGAAGGAAGTCTCAATTGTTGTTTAATCATATTATTAAAATTGTATTTTAAAATATTTGGCTATAAAGTAAATGACTCCAAATAACATAATTATTTTTTTATCTTCCAGGAATCCCCTTCCGGTCGAAGGAAAGCTCTTGCTACTAGCAGCATCAACATGAAACAGTATGCAAGCCCTATGCCAACTCAGACTGATGTCAAGTTAAAATTCAAGCCATTGTCTAAAAAAGTTGTATCTGCCACTCTCCAATTTTCATTATCTTGCATTTTCCTCCGGGAAGGAAAAGCCACGTAAGTTTATTTTGTCCAGAAAGCTGCTTCAGAGTGTGTTTTAAAACACTGTAGGTTTATAGCGTTGGACTCAGTAGATTAGCAACAGTTGAGAACATCCTACCACATACCAATCATTCTTACCATTCTTTGTTTCAGAGACTGAATTAAATGAATTCCTTGTTATTTATAGTCTCTTGTGACTCTAGAGAATGAACAATAATATAAGTGATTACAGCAAGTTTCAAATTTTATATTATAATTATATATTATAGTATATCATACATGTTTGTTTTAAATTTTAGTGTCTTTGGTGTAAGTGGTTGTACTCTGAAATATGGACAGTTCAATTTGTGGAGCTGTTTGGTTCAGCTGAGATATGAGAGGAACCCAAAATGAAAAGTATAGGATAAGAGTAATGAAAGAATGAAAGGAACCTTTGCCAATTCATATTCTTTGGCTCAGCCTTCCAAAAATTGTATAGCAAGGTGTACAGGTAGACACACTTTGTTATAATCACTATCCTTTTCAAAAATCACTTCTAAAGTTCTCAATAAGCATTGCACAAAGATAATTTCTATACCCAGTTCTAGTTTCCTAAAAGACTTAACATTATAGCTGGATAAAATGAGGTGAACATACCTAGAACAGGTTAAAAAAAAAAAGTAACATTCACTCTAGTTAAATGATGGGGTAAGTGCATGTTTTGGGTATAGTGAAATCGTTATTACCTATTTGGAATGGAAGATGAAAATGTAAATTCTACAACTTGACTTAAAAGGTAAGGGGAAGAAGGCACCTATAAACATTACAATCCAATCTGAATTACACTTCTGAATGTATTTGACCTAGTGAAATATGGTTACCATAATTGGTCATGTCTACTTAACTGATTAGACTGAATACTGTGCGTCAGAATGAGATGTTTGGCAGTCATCTCCAGGGCGCAAGTGACTTGGTAGATAACATAAGCCTCTTCTCTGGAAAGTTTGCTTCTAAGTGAGTGTGGTAGAGAGTGCAGAATAGAAGCATTAGTCTTTCATATCAGGACTGTAAATTGTAGACTTAAATATTGAGAAATTAAAAATAAAGACCTTATCCTGAAATCCAAGCCAAAATGAAAGGTAAGGAAATAGAGAAAGAAGAGAGAAAACAAAATCAGAGAAGATCCTTTGAAGGTGGACTCCTTTCCACTGGGCAGAAGCAGTAAGTGAATCAGTACCATTCACAGAAATGTGGGTGAGAGGAATTCAGTCAAACCAAATATCTCAGTTTGAGTGAAGCATTCTCTCAAACACCCTAAATTCCCTCTTGCTTCCTTACCTTTCCCAAAGAAAAATGTTCAGGGTTAAAATATGAGGAAATTAAATAGGTAAAATTAAGCAAATTAGCATTTTCAGAATAATATATCTTGAAATTATTCTCATTGATAGGTGAGCAACTTGTAAGGCATTTTAATATAATGTAACATAACTTTTTTTATTCATGCAGACTTTGTGTTACTAACTTTTTTTAAAATGGGAAATTATTTTAATTCTAAGTTTATATGAGATAAAATGCAAAGAATTTTTAAAACCAGTTTAGTCTGCAAAGTCATATTATATTTAGAAAAATGAATATTTCCGTAAGAGACTTTAGTGTGTGTTTTTTTATTGTATTGTGCTAAGAACGTGAGAAACTGTTTTAATTTGACTTTCTGAGTTTTGAGAAAGTATACCTGATTAAAATTTAATTTGTATATGACATGTTAGAAATATGTTTCATTCACTGTAGTTTGTTTGAAATTTAAGATGAAAATAATAGATCAGGAAAACTTAAATTTTTTAATGTTTACAGTATTTAATGTAAATTTTTCTTTTCAATCAACCCAGGCCATTTTCCATCTTGTAATTCTTAAAAAGGCTAGACTTTGTCTTAACGTGCTTTTTTGTATTACATTAGTTTTTTAACTTTTGAACAACTATAGCCCCTTTCAGAAAAATGCACCTTTAAATAAGATTTAAATATAATTTACAGGGCTTTATTCTACTTCTTTTTCCTCCAGTTCACAAAACCAAAAGGGTTCATGGACTTCAGATTAAGAATTTCTATTTTAATTCCTTATGAAAATTTAAATATTTTAAAGTCTAAATCTCATCTGATTTGCCAATTATCTCATTGTTTTATGAAACAAGTTTTTGTTTGCAGACTTCATGGTTAAGAAACCCTACTTTAATCCCATAGAGAAAATTTTAGTCTTCCGTATGTCTGCAGCAGCACAGAATTAATACTCCTAACCAGTTAGTTTTTAATCCTGTTTGTTTTTTACTAATTAAACATGCTGTTTAAAAATTAATAAATGAGCCCTAACCGGTTTGGCTCAGTGGATAGAGTGTCGGCCTGCGGACTGAGGGGTCCCAGGTTCGATTCCGGTCAAAGGCATGTACCTGGGTTGCGGGCACATCCCCAGTAGGGGGTGTGCAGGAGGCAGCTGATCTATGTCTCTCTCTCATCGATGTTTCTAACTCTCTATCCCTCTCTCTTCCTCTGTAAAAAATCAATAACATATTTTTAAAAAAATTAATAAATGAGTGTTTAGAGTTTTCAATAGTATTATATCACTTTAAAAAGATATTAATGTACAAAAGAGGAATATATTAATATTTTTTAAGCATCAGTTCTTTTCAAGTAATGTCATTTAATGAGCTTTGTATTATATTATAAATCATTGATGTAGGGATGAAGACATGCAAAGTTTGGCTAGTTTGATGAGTATGAAGCAGGCTGATATTGGGAATTTAGATGACTTTGAAGAAGATAATGAAGATGATGATGAGAACCGAGTGGACCAAGAGGAAAAGGCAGCAAAAATTACAGGTTGGTTTTATTAAGCTGTAAGTTTATCTTTTTTTTTCTTTCTTTCTTTCTTTTTTTTTTTTTTTTTGTAAAGTTGAAAGCTTATTCTTATTTCCCAGGAAACACAGTTTCACTAACAAGGCATTTTTTTCTTCCTTAAGCCTTTATAATCTAACTAGAGGCCCGATGCATGAAATTGGTACAAGAGTAGGCCTTCCTTCCCCTGGCTGCCGGCACAGGCTTCCCTCCAGCACCTGGGACCCGGGCTTCCCTCACACAGGGAGGCCCCGCCCACCTGATGCAGCCCGCTGGTCGGTGGCCTGGGCCTCCCTCTGCAGGGTGATCATGGGTGATGGCCGGGCCCCTGACCAATCACATTGCACCCACCTTGGCCGGCCTGGCACCAGTGGGTGTCATAGTGTGGTCCCGGAATGGTCATCTGGATGGTCGTTCTGTTATTTGGCTGTTAGGTCAATTTGCATATTACGCTTTTATTATATAAGATAGTCCATTTAGCTCTCTGAAAACTTTGCATGTTGCTGGTAATAACAGATTTCAGCAGTTTAAGATCATGTTCAAGTTTAGTTAAGAAAGCATAGAACTTTACTAGAATTACTAATTATAATATAAAATAGCCTGAATATATTCATACTTATTTTGTCAATGTTTGAATGAATCCTATAAATAAAGAAATGAGAATTTGCATTAGCTACCTTCTCCTAGTGCAGTGGTCGGCAAACTCATTAGTGAAGAGAGCCAAATATCAACAGTACAACGATTGAAATTTCTTTCGAGAGCCGAAAACCGACTTTTGCGCATGGGCCACGAAGTTTCAATCACACTGTACGTGCGTGCCCGCACGTGGTATTTTGTGGAAGAGCCGCACTCAAGGGGCCAAAGAGCCGTATGTGGCTCGCGAGCCGCAGTTTGCCAACCACTGTCCTAGTGCATGGATATTTTATCTTATATCTAGAAGCTTCCATGCAATTATTCATTATGGTTGGTTTGATCAAACTACTAAAATGTTAAGTGATTAGAACCTCTTTGTATTAATTGATCAATAAATACTTATTGGCAATCTGGCTATCACACTTAAGGAATTGATGTTATGCCTTTATTATTGGAGTGAAAATAAAGCACTAAATATATATACATCAGGCAAAATTTCAAGACAAGAATGATTAAATAGGGCATACTGATAAATTACAACACCTCCTCTAGCCCGTTCTATTACTTTTATTTCAATAACATTTTGGGATTTCTCCCTCCCTCCCCCCAATAATTAATGCTGACATTTGCATTATGTTTAAATGATGTCAGCAACAATTATATAGTTATTTTTAAAACGCCATGTCTTTCCTGTCTTTGAGATCTCTGTTTTATTTGACTAGCTGGAGTACCTCAAGTTGGTGTTCTTCTGCTACCACTACCAGTGACCTTCTGCCTGTCCTTCAAATTTTAATTCTGTTCCCACGTAGTCTGAGAAGCCTTTCATGCCAGCTCCCCTCTTAAGCTTGACCACTCCAACTTTTATGCTAATACTATACCATTTACAAATGCAGGCATTTTTTTATAGCATGAGTTTTTATAATTCCAGTGGGATATAATTTTTTCTTTTAATTGGAGGATACAGTTTGTTCTTTGTTGATGGCTTTTAGTTAAAACTAATTTTCAGTTAGATATTAGTACCATAAGTAGGAATAAAATACCCACACAGTTACATAGCTGTTTTGAGCTATATTGTATTGTTTTAATCATAGTAATGGGAAAAATTAGTGATAACAAATTGTCACAAGTTCTGTGCTGGTAGAAAGGTAAAGAAAGGACATTACTGTTTAGCAAAATACAGATTTAATGAAGGCATTCAATAATAATTAGATTTTACAGTTCATTGTCTTAGTTCATTTGGCCTGCTATAACAAAATACAATAGATTGGATAGCCTATAAACAGCAGAAATGTATTTCTCACAATTCTGGAGGCTGGAAGTCTGAAATCAGGGTGCTCGCATGATTGTGTGAGATCCTTTTTCTGGGTCACAGACTCCTTATTGTATTCCTCATATTGTGGAAATGGGCAGGGTTGTTCTTTTGGGCCTTTTCTATACGGGCATTAATCTCATTCATAAGGGCTCCACTGTCATGACCTAATAACACTGTCCAGAGGCCCCATCTCCTAATACTATCACATTGGGAATTAGGATTTCAACATAAGAATTTTGGGGGACACAAACATTCATACCATAGCAACCATTATTTCTTATACATATATACCTTTTTTTAAAATTTTTTCTTCATTAGTTAAGATATTATATGTGTCCTTATCCCCCCATTGCCTCTCTCCCCCGCACATGCCCTCACCCACCTAGTGTCTGTGTCATTTGGTTATGCTTATATGCATGCATACAATTCCTTTGGTTGATCTCTTCCCCTTCTTCCCTACCCTCCCCTGTCTTCCCTCTTGAGGTTTGACAGCCTGATCGATGCTTCTCTGTCTCTGGATCTGTTTTTGCTCATCAGTTTATGTTGTTCATTATATTTCGCAAATGAGTGAGATCATGTGATATTTATCTTTCTCCAAATGACTTATTTCGCTTAGCATAATGCTCTCCAGGTCCATCATGCTGTTGCAAATGGTAGGAGTTCTTTCCTTTTTACAGCATCATAGTATTCCATGGTGTAGATGTGCCACAGTTTTCTTAATCCACTTATCTGCTGATGGGCATTTAGGCTGTTTCCGAATCTTAGCTATTGTAAATTGTGCTGCTGTGAACATAGGGGTGTATGCTAGTATATCCTTTCTGATTGGTGTTTCTAGTTTTGGGAAACCATAAAAATCTTAGAGGAATCCACAGGCAGCAAAATCTCAGACTTATACCAAAGCAATATCTTTACCATTACAGCTCCTAGGGGAATGGAAACTAGGGACTACATCTAATAAAAAGCTTCTGCACAGCAAAAGAAACCATCAACAAAACAACAAGAAAGCCCACTTCATGGGAGAGCATACACTGAGTGGCCAGATTATTATGATCTCTGAACGCATAATAATCTGGCCACTCAGTGTATATCCTATATAATAAAAGGCTAATAAGCAAATTGTCCCCTCGACCAGGAATTAGACCATCAGGCAGGCCAGCCAACCGCCCATGTCCCCTCCCCCTGGCCAGGTTGGCCAGACCCCACCCATGCACAAATTCATGCACCAGGCCTCTAATACAAACACACACACACACACACACATGCACTGAGTGGCCAGATTATTATGCCTTCAGAGATCATAATAATCTGGTCACTCAGTGTATTTGCCAATGTTTCAACTTAACAATCCAATCAAAAAATGGGCAACGCACCTAAATATACCTTATTTTTAAAAATTTCTGCCAAAGGAGTAACTTCTTTTTAGATAGTCTAAAATTCTTCAATCATAATTGAAAAAATTTGATTTAATATAACTTGTGATGATTCAATATTTCTTTGGAATGTTACCATTATTTATGCATTTCTTTTCCCTATTTT
The DNA here is from genome assembly GCA_026230045.1 of Corynorhinus townsendii. NCBI lineage: Eukaryota > Metazoa > Chordata > Mammalia > Chiroptera > Vespertilionidae > Corynorhinus > Corynorhinus townsendii. The sequence continues at coordinate 131,550,963 of JAPDVU010000007.1, read as the reverse complement.
ATGAAATACTATGTTCTAATCCTTTTTTCATCTCTAGCTTCTAGCACATTGTCTAGAACAGTGGTTGGCAAACTCATTAGTCAACAGAGCCACATATCAACAGTACAACGATTGAAATTTCTTTTGAGAGCCAAATTTTTTAAACTTAAACTTCTTCTAACACCACTTCTTCAAAATAGACTCGCCCAGGCCGTGGTATTTTGTGGACGAGCCACACTCAAGGGACCAAAGAGCCGCATGTGGGTCGCGAGCCGCAGTTTGCCGACCACTGGTCTAAAACATATTGAGAATTTAATATATGTTAACTGAGAGGTCATAAGTAAATGAATTCGGGCTTCCCTCTCCTATTGTAGCCCATATTGGTAACTCTGGCTTATTATCTTATTGAATTCATTTTTACCTTTAATCATGTACTACCTTACACAGGGTAGTGTGGTCCCATTTTATGGAAGGAATGGGATCAGGAGGAGACACATAAATCAAACCTTAAATAATTCAAGACTAGTTTTCCAAAAGTAATGAATGTAAATGTGTGTTGAAGGAGCAAAGATAGATGGGGACCATGGGTGATTAGATGCATATTCTAAGTAAACCCATAATTATTGTAATAAATGTTTGCTTTGATGTTGCATTTTTTTCCATCTGTATTTTCTATTTTATTTTCAGAGTACAGTCACTTAAATTAATAGCACAGCATTTCATGGCAATTTTTTGGCTTCCTAAGTTGCATTTTTTTAGCATATGCAAATTCTATTTCAAAGTTATTAACTTTCAGGAACTATTTGTTAAGCATCAGCACTACTACTCTAAAAATGTTTGAGTAAAGTAGTTTTAAGATAATAAAAAATTTATTAAAAATTAATAACAGTACTGTTAAAATAATAGCTGAAGAGTAAACAAAACAAATGTTTTATAAACATGGTACAAATAAAGTATTATGGGTATTTTTATTTACCAGCTAAAGTGGCAATAACTTAAAGCACAGCTTACATTCACACATCCTTTCAGCTCTGAAATTGTTGACACAGTTTTTTAAACGGAAGGAATGATTATTTTATATTCTGCCTGTATTATATCTTTATATTGCAATGTAAATACATAAAATGCAATCACATTATATCAATAAAATCATATAGGTATATTATTACCCAACTAAGTTGCAACCTTCTTGAAGAAACAGATTGTTACAATTATTTTGTGTATCTCTTAGATTGACACCTAGAGGCTATTCGTGTAGTCAGTGATTTCTTATGGAACATTGCTATTAGGCAGTAGTAATTAACATAATATATCTTATGAAATTACAGTCTTTTCTAAAAGAAAATTCATCGTATCTGTATTGGACTTATCAAATGTCTTTACCTTTTTCTGTCTGAGGCAGAATTCACTGCTAACTGTAAACATTTTGGGTCTGGCTCTTAGGCAGGAAGCTTTTCTTGATGCTGATGCTACATGTATAGCTGCATTCTACAGAAGTGTAGCACCAGTGAATGGGCAAGGGAATTTTGAATTGCAATTGAAAAAATAACTGAAATATAGTGAGAGTGATAGATCTTGGTATTAAAGAAACAAAGCCTTTTAGTGAGAAGTTTACTTTCATCATCATATGAAATTTTATAATATTGTAGCCCTTATTAGAAATTGTTTATGGTTTCAAAATAATCTGTACCTCCATCTTTACAGAAACCTCATAGTGCTTGACCCAAACTTTGGTAATATCATCATTGGTAAGCATGTTGAATATTTGAACACACAACAAGAAGAGAAAGAGAAAGACTCCTGCATAAATGTCAAAGTCCTATTGAATACAACTCAGAAAATCAGGTTTAACTGAAACAGTTTATAGCAAAATAGTATCAGGGAAACCAGATATTATCAGACACTTGCAAGGCCCCTGTTATACTTTTAGTTGTTGCAGAGAGAGCACCAAATATTCTCTGTAGGCTTAACCACACATTCAGACTCTCATGACCTGAATAGGTCAAACTTAGCATTAGATTCACTTAAAAGAATATTGGGCAGGAAACAGCATGCCAGCAGAGCATTCCTCTTTTACTGGAGTCCTCACAGCAGCCCACATGCTATTCTTTGACCTCTGTACTCAAATGACAACTTGAGTACAAGGGGACAAGATCCACATAGTTACATCACGGATTACCTTAGAATCTTTATGCTGTTCAGGAGTTGATATCGTTTGTAACAGTTTGATAAGCATAATTTCTCAGGTCTGTGTAAGGAACAAAATGCCCAGTTATTAGTCTCTATAATCAGAGAAGCTAAAACTATGGCCTTCCATTCAGAGTCCTCCCATCCTGATGCAATTTATAAATTAGGATTCATTTATACTATAAGTAATGTGCCTGTTGTTTTTCATCTTTTTCTCTTAGTTGGTAAAGTTAATTTTGGGGGAGGAAGAGAGAGTGATATATTGGCTACCTTCAAGGAGCATAATCTTATAGTATAGGTTGAAGTAGAAGAGATTACAGTTCATATTTGAGGAGCTAGAGTTGATTATAGTATGACTCAGCCCTCTGAGATTAAATGTCATACTTACTAAGGCTGTGAATGGCCATAAGTAGATCTCCCTCCTTTCATTTGAAGGTTCCTTAGAATAAGCTTGGGACTCTGGTCAGAGAATACATCCATTAATTTGCTTCTGGTTTTTACCTGAGCATATACCCTCCAGTACCTATAAACAAGTCATAGGATTATTGTGGACTCTATAAAGTTTTAAAAAGGCAACATATTCTGGAGGTCTGTGTAAAGGATGAGAATTTCTGGAATAATTCATCTGTTAATTAGGTGGGAAGTAGGGTAGAAACAGAGAGATGGGGTTATTTCTGATTTTTTGAGCTAAAAGGCTTCTAAGGCACCACAGCTATCTCCTTTTTAAAAGATTTTGAGACCTAGAATAAGAGCCTGAAGTCAGCAAGAATATCTCCTCCGAGTGTTCTCATCTCAACTACATGTCACCTCAGAAAGTAGAAGTGGCAGAAGATACATATTATAAATTTATCCTACTTTCTGTTTCACTCTTAAACTGTAATGCTGCTCTGTTTTTACTGACAGCTGAACATTCTCTATCATCCCCCTCAGGACTTATAATTCTGCAGATACTGAGAGCTCATTTCACAGTCAGAATGGAAGTGAGATCTGAAGAAGTTATAAGCTCTCCAATATTTACTTATGGTAGGAAACAGGAAACAAATAATATTTTAAGTACCAATAAGTATTTGCTGAGGATTTGACCTAGGAATGTAAGATTGGTTTAACCATATTAATAGAAGGAGTAAAACCATATAATTATCTCAAAGGAACATTTGACAAAATTCAATACCAAGTTTCTTAGCAAAGTTTTTTTTTTAATTTTTATTTATTTTTTGAGATGCTTTTAAAAAAATTTCTTTATTGATTAAGGTATTACATATGTGTTCTTATTCCCCCATTACTCCCCACCTCCCATTCATGCCCCCACCCCCCACCCCCCTGTTGTCTGTGTCCATTGATTAGGCTTATTGCATGCCTATAAGTCCTTTGGTTGATCTCTCCCCCTGACCCCCACTGTCCCCTACCTTCCCTGAGGTTTGACGTTCTGATTGATGTTTCTCTGTCTCTGGATCTATTTTTGTTCATTAGTTTATGTTGTTCATTATATTCCACAAATGAGTGAGATCATGTGATAGTTATCTTTCTCTGCCTGGCTTATTTCACTTAGCATAATGCTCTCCATCTCCATCCATGTTGTTGCAAATGGTAAGAACTCCTTTTTTACCGCAGAGTAGTATTCCACTGTGTAGATGTACCACAGTTTTTTAATCCGCTCATCTGCTGATGGGCACTTAGGCCGTTTCCAAATCTTAGCTATAGTGAATTGTGCTGCTATGAACATAGGGGTCCATATGTCCTTTCTGATTCGTGTTTCTAGTTTCTTGGGATATATTCCTAGAAGTGGGATCACTGGGTCAAATGGGAGATCCATTTTTAGTTTTTTGAGGAAACTCCATACTGTTCTCCACAGTGGCTGCACCAGTCTGCATTCCCACCAGCAGTGCACGAGAGTTCCTTTTCTCCACATCCTCGCCAACACTTGTTGTTTGTTGATTTGTTGATAAAAGCCATTCTGACAGGTGTGAGATGGTACCTCATTGTTGTTTTGATTTGTATCTCTCTGATGATTAGTGACTTGAGCAGGTTTTCATATGTCTCTTGGCCTTCCTTCTGTCTTCTTTCAAAAAGTGTCTATTTAGATCAGTTGCCCATTTTTTGCTTGGGTTGCTTATCTTCTTTTTGTTAAGCTGCATGAGTTCCCTGTTAAGCAAAGTTTTATTATAAGGGAATTATCTTCATTTTGATAAAAGCATCTGTGGGAAGCTGCAGTTAACATCATACCTAATGGTGAAATCCTGAACACTTTCCTCCTAAGATTGGAAACAAGGCAAGGATATTTGTTCTCACCACTTATATTCAACATTATTCTGGAAATCCTAGCCCAGCACAGGGCACAAGATCAATGTAGGAAAATATGTATTTTTATATATGAACAACTAACATTTGGAAAATGAAATTAACAAAACAATTTCATTTATAATGGAGGCTAAACATAACATAGCCTTTTTAGAAATAAATATAACAAAAGGTGAAAAAACTATAATACATTACTAAAAGTAATTAATGAAGAGAGAGAAATTAATAAATGGAGAGAAATTAGTTGTTCACATATTAGAAGACAGTATTGTTAAGATATTTGTACTCACATTGATCTGTAATTCAACTCAATGCCATTCATAATCCTACCAGGCTTTTTAAAAAAATAAAAATTGAAAAGCTGATTCTAAAATATATTTGGAAATGCAAAGGACCTGAATAACCAAAATAATATTGAAAAAGAGAATTATTATTCTAATATTACCTTACATCAAGATTTACTTTAAGATTTACTTAAAGCTATGATAATTAAGATAGTGTGGTATTGGCATATGACAGACAGATTAATGGAACAAAATAGAGAGTCCTGAAAAACCCAAACATATTTGGTCAATTGATTTACAACAAAAGTACAGTATAATTCAGTGAAGAAAAGGAAGTATTTTCAACAATTGATGCTAAAACATCCAGATGTCCTTGTGGAAAAAATGAGCCTCAATTCGTACTTCACAGCATACCCAAACATTAACTCAAGATAGATTATAGACCTAAATGTGAACAAAGAATCTTTCTTCATTTATTAAAGTCTTCTTTAATTACCTTCAGAAGGTCACTGGATTGATTCCTGGTCAGAGTACATATCCAGGTTGTAGGTTCAATCCCCAGGCAGAATGCATACAGGAGGCAACCAATCAATGTTTCTCACATTGATGTTTCTCTCTCTCTCCCCCCTCTCTCCTCTCCCACCCTCATCCCTTCCTCTCTCTCTAAAATCAATAAAAACATATTTTAAAAAAATGTTTATGGGCTAAAGCCTGTGGGAAAAGTAACATCTTTTGAATCTCAATTTCTGCCAGGAAGTTGAAATGTTACTATCTTAAAATGAGATATCCTTGTACTGAATTTTGTTATACTTTGAAGAGAAGAATGTCGAACATGCAAAATTTGCAGGTATCTTATCGTTTCAGGCAACTTAGTATTATTTTTTTTAACTCAGCTACTGACTTTCCTAAAGTGAAAAGCGCCCCACTCTTTGTACCACCACCCCTCCCCCTTTTTTTATTCAGTGTGATAATCCCTGGTGGTCAATTTCTATCTTCTTTTGCCTTCCAAACAGTAAAGAAGAGTCTCAAATTACTTGACCCTTTGCTTCGATTGCCTGCCCCTAATTTAGTTTTCCTTCTCATTCTCACTGTTGAAGCAAGTTCAGATTGACACACTGTTTTAATAACTAAATGTGCTTCCTATGTGCTTAGTATGGGTTTATTGCTCAGTTTGAGAAGAATAGGGTAGAAATTTGTTTGTGCTATAACATAGCATTATTAGCATTTTCCAAATATTTTTGGCAAACCAGTGCTTTACTAAGTAATAAAGTATTATATAAGTATAGTAGAGGCCCGGTGCACAAAATTCGTGCATGGGTAGGGTCCCTAGGCCAGGCGATCAGGACCAATTGGGGCCTTCTGGCTGCCGGCTGCAGCCTCCCTTTCCTGGCTGCCGGCTGCCAGCTACCACCAGCAGCCGGGGCCTTCCTTCCTTCCTTCCTTCTGCGCCGCCCCCTGGTGGTCAGTGCACATCATAGCAAGTCATTGAACTCCTGGTTGAACTCCCAAGGGGACACTTTGCATATTAGCCTTTTATGTATATAGATTGGTCCAGGGAATTGTTTTTGGTCAGGGTAGTATATTACTGGGAAAGCTTTCCACTTAAAAAAATAAAAATCTGGGAATAAATTTTTGTTGTAAAACTCCTTTTAATTTATTTAACTTTCCCCATACCCTATGTCAAATTAACTATCAAATCTTTCTTCTTATTCTTTAATTAGCAATATTTATTGTGTACCTCTCCTCATAGAGTAGTGATGATGAACTACTTATCTTTGCTTCCTATGCTGTTTTTTTCCAATGATGCCACCATGTTGATCCTGGACTGATGTTTCTAAAATATGAATTTGATCTTTCAGTGGATTCCCAGAACTGTCAGAGTAAAGTTTACTAATACATTCTTTAGTTTGGCCACAAGAACTTTCATAAGAACATTCATTAGCCTCATTTTATTCCATTCCTCATTCCTGGCATCTTAAGCCCCAAACAACTTGCAGATCCTCAAATATGTCATGCTCTTACTTGCAGTGTCCTCCACTTTCTTTTTTATTTTAATAGTAATGTCTGTTTGTCTAATTTAGCTCACATTTGAGTAAGTCCACAAGGTGTTCCTGACCTCAAAGTCTCTCTTCTAGTTTCACATAGCCTATGAAGCATATCTCAATCATAACATATATCATATTTATCATACACTATGTATTGCTTTACTTGTCTATCTGTCCTTCAAACATATATAGCCATGAGGGCAGGTACTATTATAGGCATTTAATACGTACTTAATAAATGTTCATGAGATAGATAAATGGTATTTCTTTGGAGTTTGCTTCTTGTTATGTTTGGATTAACATTTGTTTGCATACCAAATAAAGGGATTGGTATAGATTATTAAAACAACCTTTACCCTGTTAATATGAATGAAAGTTCTAGAAGCAGAAGTTCTAGGATTTAAGTAAGGATTTATTTAAGCTATGACTAGGGAAAACTAGAATAGGAAGGAAAACTTAGTGAAGTGAATGGAAAGAAGAAATTACTTTGGATTAGTTAATGAGGAAATGGTTATCATTGTTTTTAGATATTACTGAAAGCATGATGATGAGGAAATACTCTAAACATTCCCAAAAATTAAAATGTAAATAATTTAGTCATGTAATAGAGTCATCTTCATAGTATTTAAATAAATGCCCACATTGTACCTAAAACTGTAGAACAGTATTAATGATCTGAATGTAAGGACCAAGTCTAATGTTTCTTCAGTATTCCCTATAATGCTTATTATATGTTTAAATAAATTATTGATTTCTACTTTCATTGAGATTACAACTAAGAATATAAATAACAAAAATGTGTAATAAACTAAAAATCTTTTGGGCGTTATTTTTAAATGTTTTAACTAAGTAATTGTACATTTGGGGATATAATGTAAATGATACTAACATATGTGCTAAAATGTGGATATTCAAAGAATACCTCAGGATATTTATGAGAACTAATTCTGATAACATGTACAGTTCTTCCTACTGCTCATTTATTTAAATAAATGCCCACATTGTACCTAAATGTGATAGGGACAATGACTAGTAGTAGGAGGTAGAGGATCTAACATGAATGAATTCTACCAACTGAGAAATTTGCTAGGCTAGTTTGAGTTGGAGTGGGGTTTAAAACTATTGGCAGAATAAAATGGAAGAAGAGTCTGACTATTCATCTCTTATTCAAATTCAAATGAAGAGTTTAGTTGGTTTTGTGTTTACTCCTTTTTTTTTAAATTTTTTAAAATAAATCTTTATTCAGATTATTACAATTGTTTCTCCTTTTTGCCCCCATAGCTCCCCTCCACCCGGTTCCCACTCCACCTTCTGTCCTCATCCATTGGTGTACGATTTTTGTACACCTTACCTCCCCCCCACTGTCCTCATCCATAGGTGTATGATTTTTGTCCAGTCTCTTCCTGCACCCCCCCCCCATACCCCTTTCCCCCTGAGAATTATCAGTCCACTCCCTTTCTATGCCCCTGATTCTATTATATTCACCAGATTATTCTGTTCCTCAGGTTTTTAATTCACTTGATTTTTAGGTTCACTTGTTGATATGTATTTGTTGTTCATAATTTTTATCTTTACTTTTTTCTTCTTCCTCTTCTTAAAGAATACCTTTCAGCATTTCATATAATACTGGTTTGGTGGTGATGAACTCCTTTAGCTTTTTCTTATCTGTGAAGCTCTTTATCTGACCTTCAATTCTGAATGATAACTTTGCTGGGTAGAGTAATCTTGGTTGTAGATTCTTGCTATTCATCACTTTGAATATTTCTTGCCACTCCCGTCTGGCCTGCATAGTTTCTGTTGAGAAATCAGCTGACAATCATATGGGTGCTCCCTTGTAGGTAATTAACTGTTTTTCTCTTGCTGCTTTTAATATTCTCTCTTTGTCTTTTGCTCTTGGCATTTTAATTATGATGTGTCTTGGTGTGGTCCTCTTTGGATTCCTTTTGTTTGGGGTTCTGTGCACTTCCTGGACTTGTAAGTCTATTTCTTTCACCAGGTGGGGGAAGTTTTCTGTCATTATTTCTTCAAATAGGTTTTCAGTATCTTGCTCTCTCTTCTTCTAGCGCCCCCATAATTCTGATGTTGGTACGATTGAAGTTGTCCCAGAGGCTTCTTACATTGTCTTCAACTTTTTGGATTTTTTTTGCTTTTTGCTTTTTCGGTTGAGTGTTTTTTGCTTCTTTGTATTTCAAATCTTTGACTTGATTCTTGCGTTCCTCTAGTCTGTTGTTGGGTCTCTGTATAATGTTTTATTTCAGTCAGTATATGTTTAATTTCTAGTTGGTCCTTTTTCATATCTTCGAGGGTCTCGTTATATTTATCGGCCTTTTCTAGGAAATTCTTGAAAAGCCTTATAACCGTGGTTTTGAATTCTATATCCAGTCATTTGATTTCCTACATGTCTTTCATTTGTGATCTGTTTCTTTGTTGCCGCATTTTCACCAGCTGTGTCTCTGCTGGGAGAAGTTCGGTGCTGGAGACAGCCTTATAGGATTAGACTTGCCAAATTGCATAAGCCTCTGTGCTCAGCTTGGATGGGTTGGAGTCTCAGAGTGGAGCAGACAATCTCGGCTTCCCGTCAGCCCTGCCCTTGTGCACGTGTGCAAGTGCCTCCAGACCTCTGCCTTCCCCGCCTCCCACGCCTCTGCCCGAGAGTCCAGATTCCCCCCAGAAGAGCGTGGGTCCCCAGGGGCTTGCCTGGAACTGGGGTTCAGTGCAGTCGGAACTGGGATTCAGTGCAGTCGGGGGCTTCCTTCCCCCTCCCGCCAGAGAAAGTCAGCCAGGCTCTCAGCCGCCCTTCCTCTCTGCGCGCACAAAGACCCTTTGCCGTACCTCAACCCTTTGCCGTACCTCAACCCATTCCTCCAGTTCTCCGTGAGCTTTTTTCTTTCCTTCTAGTTGTAGAATTTCCACTCAGCCAGCTTTCCCGTGGTTCTAGATGGTGTCCGTTCTGTCTTTTAGTTGTAGTTTTGAAATTGTTGTGCGAGGCAGCAGTTTAGGTGCTTACCTATGCTGCCATCTTGGTTTCTCCCCTATTCCTTATTTTCTATGGTTTACTTTTACTATCTCAAGCAATTTCATTCGTGCAAAATATATGTTCTCATTCCAACAGGGAAATATCTTTGTCAACTTTTCATAAATATTTAGTTCAAAGATCTAAAATATAACACATATTTCTGGCCATCTAATAATAGTAGTCATTTATTGTCTGTTTCAATATTTTTATAGAAGATAAATTCCATAAGGACAATACCATGTCTGCTTTTTTTCATTATTGTGTATCAAGCATAGTATTTGACACAGCATGGTAAATAAGTATTTGTTGAACAACAAGCGAATGGATGAAGGCAACCTTATTACACTGTGTATTGTGTTATTTGGGTCAAATAAAATTTATAATGTACAGTTAGATTTACAGTGTTAAAGAATAACATTTTTAATGCTGAATTTACAACTCTTTTATATTTCTAATTATTTTCTTTCTTTCCCATTTGAATGATCTAGATCTGTTTGGTTTGTCCTAATTACCTAAATTATTCCCAGGTTTTAACTTTGGAAACAGCAAGAATTAACTAGAATACTCCACTAGGCACTTTTTCATCCAATGAATTATAATCTCATATATTGAGAATTATCTGTGTAATTCGTGTAAAAAATTTATTCACATATAAAATGAATTTTTATTTTAAGATTTTTCTATCCATATCTTTTTTGTTCTGTCTCCTATTGGATAAATTATAAGGTTTCCTAAAACAGATACTCAAGCGTTCCCTTAAAAGACAAACTCCTTAGAAAAAGGAGTAGAAAATAGTAGTATTGCCTTTCTCTTATTTTGTGCTGATTTTTAAACTCTAGAATATGAATAAGTGTTTTTTATGTTCATGATTCAGGTAGATGCAATCTAAAAACCTTTAGTTTAAATTTGTCATGTAATAAACAGTATTATATTATGTTATAGCGTAACCCCCATCTTACAAAGGACGCCTCAAAAAGTCGAATTATGGAGTCATTTATTAAAAGCCTGCAGAATATGAGGGAGCAAAAGCGCTCCAGACCTCGCAGCCCCGAACAGTTTGCCACATCTGGCTTATATTGGCAGAGTATCACAAAGGTAGCGATTACATCTTTGGTCCTGGAATGAGGAACCTGGTTCAGTTACAGAAGCAAAATTGAGCAAGTTAGTTATCTAAAGTATCTATGAATCATGGAATCAACAGAAACACATTATCTGGGACCATGGGGGCAATTTAGAATAATTGTGCTGTCCAGATTCCGGGACCACTGAGTCAACCGAAACTCAGTTATCTGTAGCTACTGAGACAATTTAGGATAAGTGTGCTGTTCTAATTCCCAGAAGAATGTGCTTCAGTAACCAGTGAGATCACAATCAATGGGATATTCAAACCATCATCAATGGAGTATTGGGATAGCATACATAAGTTCAGAAAATCAAAATAACTTTCTATTGTTTTAGCAAACAAATAAGTACAGAACCCAAACAGCAGTTTCTACCTGAGTTGCTTGCTACCATACTTCATTCCCCACTGGTTTTATGTGCATGAGTCAAATCATGGACTCATCCTTATTAGTTAGGGAATTGTACTGCCCCCTAACTTCAAGTAGTTTGACTGCACTAATTTTTCTAAACTGCCTGCTTGGCACAATTAGTTTTCTATTTACTCACCCCACCTCCTTTAAGGGCATTCTCTGTTCTGTTCCTGCTCTCCTGTCCCCTAGCACATCTAGCCCTACTTGGCCCTGGACTTTCTCACTGGCTAGCAAAAATGTTCTTACAGTTACCAAGGCCCCTAGTACCACAGCCCCCGTTAGTGCTGTCCTCACTGAAGTCCAGTTCCCCTCCTGCAGGCATTGAGTCTCCTCCTGGCCTGCATGGAGCCCAGGCTAGGGATCTCACGGGTGAGGCCGCTGGCTGCCAGGATCCAGGCTGTTTCCTGGTGCAGGAGCTGGGAGTGATGTAGCCAGGTCTGGACGCCGTCTACTTTAACAGCTGTGGGCGTGCTCAGGATAACTGTACCGTCCCTTTCAGGTTGGGGTGAGTCCTTGGGCAGTGAACTTCTTTACCCACACCGAGTCCCTGGGCTGGAAGGGATGTACAGGGTCCGTGGTGGGCACTGGCAGTGCGTTTCGAACAAGCTTTTGGGTGGCTCTCTGTGTATACTGCAGAGCCTGAAAGGACTTGAGCAAGGAATGGTTATGAATTCCAGCTTTCAGTTTCTCCCTGACCCTGGGAAGGATGGGGGGGGGGGTCTACCATACATGATCTCAAAAAAGGGGAAACCCCTCCTGGTAGAGGGTACACCTGGCCCATAAGAGGGCGAAGGGACTTGTACCCTGATGCTGGTGGCTTAATCTCTGTGAAATTCACCTCCCAATGCTCTCCTAGGGAATTTCCCCCAGGCCCGAATTCCCAGGGGGACCCTCTTACCTTGCTTAGCAGTGCACAGATCCGGTAAGGTTACTAAGACTTGTAAAGGCCCCACTGGTTTTTGGGCCGCTTCCTTGGCAGTTTGGTCTGCGGCTCTATTTCCTCTGGCTTCAATTGTCTCCCCTTTTTGATGTTCTTTGCAGTACACTATTGCAACTGCCCTTGGGAGCCAGATGGCCTCTAATAAGGCTAAAATCTCTTCCTTATTTTTAAAGTCCTTTCTGGATGAAGTTGGTAACCCTCTTTCCTGGTGGATGGCACTGTGTCCCCATCGAAGGGCCTGGATTAAGGCCAAAAGTTTAGCTTTTTATACGGATATCCCCCTGTTCAGAGACTGTGCCCAAATGGTGTGGTCCAGGGTAACTACCGCTGCCCCTGCATATCAGATGCCATCCTGAACATAACTGCTCCCATCCGTGAACAGTACCTTGTCTGGTGATGATAGAAGGACATCTGTCAGGGCGAACTGTTGTTTTTTTTTTGTACTACATTTGTTACCTCTATGCAGTCATGAATGGGTTCCTCCAGATCATCATCTGGGGGCAGGCTGGCAGGGTTGATGGCCAGTGTCTTATGGAACCAGACACAGGGATGGTCCAGGAGAAGAGGTTGGCACTGGGTGATCCTGGTGTTTGACATCCATCTCTCTGGAGAACCTCAAAGGAGGGCCTCCATAGCATGGGGTGTTGTCAGGGCTAGTTCCTGGCCCAGAGTCAGCTTATCTGCCTCCTTTACCAGCAATGCTGTGGTGGCCACTGCCCGGAGGCACACTGGCCACCCTGCTGCCACGGGGTCTAGTCTCTTAGATAGGGTACAGGTCTCTTCCAGGGACCTAGATTCTGAGTGAGAACCCCTTTGGCAATGCCCCTTACCTCACTCACGTAGAGGTGGAAGGGCTTTGTGACGTTTGGCAAGGCTAGGGCAGGTGCTGAGATGAGAGCCGCCTTTAGCTCCTCAAAGCCCATTGCTCCACTTCAGTCTAGTTCAGCAGCCGAGCTGGAGTGGCGGTGGCTTGCAATTGGACTACTACAGGAGCTTGATGACTTGCCAACCCCAGGGGTTTGCAAGCCCAGACCATGGGATAGAGACGCTGTAATTCCTCCAAGTAGGTGGAGGGCTTATGCTCTTCCCCTGGCACCACTTTTTCCATTTCCTGCAAGAGAGATTCCTCTGAGAGAGGACAGGTTAAAAGAATAAAGGGCAGGAGAGGATGCAACCGGAGCTGGGTTCCTTGGATCCATGGTGAAGTGTGCTCCGTCCCCCTTAAAGGATATGGTGGCTTGTAGTTTCTGTAGGCAGTCATGTCCCAGTAGGGGTATGGGCATTCTGGCATGACCAAAAATGAATGTGTTACCGTGTTCCTTCTGAGGTCCACAGTCCTTTTTGATGTCCAAGGAAAACAGGCTGTTTGTCCAGTGGTTCCCTGGACTGATGTCTTCTTAGAGGTTACAGGTCCCCATCGGCTCTGTCAAGACTGAATAGGCTGCCCCACTGTCCACCAGGAAACTTAACAGGTTTGCCCCCCACCCCCCAACTTGTAAGGTTACCCTGGGCTCCTGGGGGCTTAATGGAAAGGAGCCCCGGCCCCGACAGTCCTCTTCCTCTAAGTTAAAGATCCTTGGAGTCTGAGTCTCCCCTTTTGCTTCCCTACCTAACCTGCCAGGACATTCTCTCTTTCAGTGCCCCTGCTTCCTGCAATAGGCATAGTAATTCCTTCCTATTTTCAATATTTCTCTTTTCCTTCTCATCACACACAAACCTTCACAAATCTCACAATTTCAAATTAGCTTTCAAACCTTCTTTCTATGTCCTTCAAAAATGCATAACCATGCCTCAAGCCTTCCATTAAGTATTTCTAAACATGTCTAGCAATCAGTGTTTCAGTATTGTATGCTAGTTTAAAATATTTAGAAAAGGCAGGGGGAGGAGGGAGCAGGCCCAGCAGCCTGTTCCCAGGCCTCTAGCCGCTTGAATTTTTAAACTACCACATTTTCCCTAGAGATAAAGATCACATTTTATCAAAACCTGAAAAGGGGAATGGGGGAATTTCTTGCTGCCGCCTTTAAGCCACCTAACAGAACACGGTGAAAAGTGTCCAAGGAGTCGCCGGGGGTTCTTGGGTCTCATTGGGGCTCAGGGATTCACAAGGGAATTTCCCTCCTTGCCGCTGCCTCCAGCTACTCAAAACAACCCCTGGAGGGGATGGGCGCTGGGTGGGCAGAGGCAGGGAGCACGGCGCGGATCCCAGGTGGCGAATGGAGGTGCTCCCACCAAGGAGAAGGCGTTTTCATCTGGCAGTCCTCTCTGTTCCCACTGGGAAAAGCGCTTGCTTCCTGCCAATGAAAATGGCGTGGGGAACCGATGATCCTTACACTGCAATCAGACTCCCTGACCTCTCTGAAAAGCCCCTCTCCTTGAGTGTGTTTCCATTAAAAAGTACTGATTTTAAAAACTAATAATTTAAGAGCTGCCACACACAAAAAAAGGACCAAGTGGCCCACAAAACATTCTCCTTTTCTTCTACAGGTTTTACAATGTATTGTAATCATTAACCATATTAAACTCAAATGGCCAGTTGAGACAAACAGTTCCTCTACCACTGATTAAGACTGGATGGCAGCAGGTGTCAAAAATACGATTCATTTAGTTTTTGAGCTTTCTGGGCAGACGTGGTGACTTTGCCAGTTCTGGCTTCCTTCTTATAAATAGTTAACTTTAGAATTTGGTCCATGCTTTAAACCTCTTCGGACCACAACTGTTACAACTTCATACCTTCAAATTAATATACATAGACAGAAATGTTAGGTGGGCTGATTCCCCCTCTGACAGAGAGCAAGCACCCCTGGGAAAAAGGAATCCCAGTGGCCACTCGGGGCGGTTTGCTATGTGTCAGAGCACTCAGCCTTAAATATATTAAATGTTTCTTTCTTTTTTTTCTCACAGACTTCCACACTTACATGAACAAATAATTATACCCAGGCAGACAAACAAAATATCAAACAAACATCTGTACTTACACCCTTTCAGTGAACAAGTACTCTTACAGTCTTGGGATCTGAACAGATAACAGGAACACTGCCCAAGTCCCCTGATGGGGGCCTAACAAGAACAAACTTGGGGGCCTCCCTTTCCCACATCCCAGGACAGGATTCTCGACCCATGTTTCAGCAAATCAGAAATGGCACTCATGTTGGACAAAGGAAACAAGACTAATAGACGCAACAAACAGATAAATGCCCCATCGTACAACCTAGGGAGTTTCTCGGTAGCTCAGTCTGCCTCCCATAATGAGGGCAGAACCAGGAGGGGTGGTGCAGAGAGACTGAGGGCTCAGGAAGTGAACACCCTGAGGGAGGGGAGGGGCATGCAAACGCTGCCACCTCCGCTTTTTCTGGCTCCGCTGCCACCACCACAGGCCAGTGGGTGGGACCAGTGTGTGTGAAGGGAAAAAATGGTTAAAACCACTCCCGGAGTCCACCAGAGACTGTGAGGGGGAAGTCATCCTGCACTCCGACGTTGACCTGGGCAAAAGAGTGCTTACTCAGGGAGGGGCAGGTTACACATAGAGGGTTATTTCCGGAGAGGTAAAATCCTGCAAGGAACCTTGATAAAAAGATCAGTAATCCAGTCACACAGTCAAAGGTTAAACAGGAAGGGAAGAACCACTCAATGTCCTCCAAGAGGATTTTAACAACCTGAAAAAACCTTGACAAATCACAACTCAACAAATAATACACATAGGCCCAAATACCAGACAAAAAGACACAAAACAATCCAGGAACCAGGAGTGACCTCTGAGGTCTCAGGGCACTTCTAGGATGGGGAAGTCCCGGCTGTGTCCAGCCCTTCCCACCATCCCCAGGTGACCAGTCCACCAGTAAACCAGGACTCACCTCCAGGAGGGTTTCCAAGATTCCGACAAAAATTTTTAGGGATGTGCCAACATTCCCTGTCCACTCGCTGGATCCAAAGGGAAGTTCTCTGGGGCCCTGGGACTTCTCAGGGTGTGCACCCCCTAGAGACCCCTCAGTCTCCACGACTGGCCCACGGGAGATTGGCCTCCCTTGGCGTCTGGACCAGCGCCCCCTAGTGGCGGATCTCACTGGAGCCTCCAAATGTTGTAGTATAACCCCCATCTTACAAAGGACACCTCAAAAGGTTGAATTATGGAGTCATTTATTAAAAGCCAGCGGCATACGAGGGAGCAAAAGCGCTCCAGACCTCACAGCCCCGAACAGTTTGCCACATCTGGCTTATATTGGCAGAGTATCACAAAGGTAGCGATTACATCTTTGGGTCTGGAATGAGGAACCTGGTTTAGTTACAGAAGCAAAATTGAGCAAGTTAGTTATCTAAAGTATCTACGAATCACGGAATCAACAGAAACACATTATCTGGGACCATGGGGGCAATTTAGAATAATTGTGCTGTCCAGATTCCGGGACCACTGAGTCAACCGAAACTCAGTTATCTGTAGCTACTGAGACAATTTAGGATAAGTGTGCTGTTCTAATTCCCAGAAGAATGTGCTTCAGTAACCAGTGAGATCACAATCAATGGGATATTCAAACCATCATCAATGGAGTATTGGGATAGCATACATAAGTTCAGAAAATCAAAATAACTTTCTATTGTTTTAGCAAACAAATAAGTACAGAACCCAAACAGCAGTTTCTACCTGAGTTGCTTGCTACCATACTTCAATACATGTTTTTTTTGTGTGTGTGTTAGCAGAGGATATTTTTTTATTGTTTTTAACATATGCATTTAAAACACTATTTTACAAATGCATAATGTGGTTGCTGAAAGCCAATGCCAACCTCTTGGGTTATTATCTTTGTTTTGTGTTTATTAACATAGTTCTTATATTACTAATATAAGTTTTAACAATAAAATGTTTTCTATCTTAAATGGTACAATATAACTTTAAGTTAAATGCTTCTGTTAAAGTTCATCAAAGTAACATTCTCTGAATGTATTCTCTTGATAACGAAGCATCCCTTTTCTGTCTTTTTGAGTAACAGCATGCTTCTACAGCTCTTTAATTAAATGACCTTACCTTACATTTGTCTTGACTGGCTTCTGTTTACAGAAATTGTAAACCAATTGAATGCTCTGAGCAGCTTAGATGAAGATCAAGATGACTGCATAAAGCAAGCAAATATGCCTTCAGCTAAATCAGCCAGTTCCTCTGAAGGTCTAAGAGCTTTCTTCCTTTCTTTCTGCTTCTGACTGCCTGTATTTACTGTGACCTGCTACCTCTTGACTTCTGTCTATACTTAGCTGTCAGTTTTGTCTTCGTGCTTTTCCTTGGATGTTTTCTTTAGTAATTTGTAGTACACCAACAGGCAACAACATAACAGAACTTGCCATCTTTAGCAAAGCCTTATATCAAGATTCTCATTAGGTAGTGATTTTAAAACATCTTGTAAGATAATAATTGGCCATGTAAAATGGCCATATTTTTTCAGCTACTGTATACATTGTAACTCTTCTATTTTTAAAAAAATATTTTCTTAGATTAAACCCATTTGAATTATTTATATTTAGGAGTGAAGGATGTTTTACTAAAAATCTGTCAGTACTTTTTCATTAGATAAAATTAAATTCAGATGAAAGTTTCTCTAGTTCATTATCTGATACAATTTTCAAATTAATATGTATATGTTTTGTTTCATATGAAAATGTTGGTATACTACAAAATACTTGAATGGCATTCTGCCACTGGTAAAATGCTATGTCTTATTATTTGCAGGTATTATTAGTGTGAATTTTTATAATTCAAAAATTTCATGAATGATCGAAATTATGCCTTACTGTAACCATAGTGAACTAACACATATGTTTATTTTCAGAGCTTATCAACAAACTTAACTTTTTGGATGAAGCAGAAAAGGATTTGGCCACTGTGGATTTAAATCCATTTGGTGATCCTGATGTAACAGAATTAAATCCATTTGAAGATCCTGACTCAGAAGGTAACAAGTTGTTTTTTTCCTGTACTTCTAGAGTCTTTATATAGTCAAGATTCTCTTAAATGGTAATGGCAGGAAGAGATTTTTTAAAAAGACTCATAAAGTAATTTTTCTCCCTAATGATAATGTTATTGTGTTCAGTACCACTTGCAATTTATCAGCAATTCTGGGTAGCTTCAATTGAATTTTTAAAGAAAAGATAAAGTCGTACATAGACATGTACTTGGGGTATTTATTTATTTCTAACTTTTAAAATATGCTTTTATTGGTTTCTGAGAGAGGAAAGGAAAAGGAGAGAGAGAGAGAGAGAAAGAGAGAAAGAGAGAAAGAGAGAAAGAGAAACATCAGTGATGAGAGAATCATTGATCGGCTGCTTCCTTCATGCCCCGTACTGGGGACTGAGCCCCCAATCTTACATGTGCCCTGACCTCCTGGTTCATGGATCAGTGCTCATCCACTGAGCCACACCTGCTGTGGGGAAGGGGCTTATTTTTAAATGTCTGTTAGTTTGATCAAATAGTAAAGCTCTGTTGTTAGAGATAACATTGTTCTGTTTCTTACTGGAAAAATTATAAGGTTTTCTAAAGCAGATACTCAAGAGTTCCCTTTAAAGACAAATTTCTTACAAACAGGCGTAGAAAAGAGTAGTAGCTATTGACTGTTTTTCTTATTTTGTGCTGATTTTTAAAATTTTAGAGCACGAACAAGTATTTTACCTAGCTGGCATATGGTAAAGTTTCATTAGTTTAGCAGTCTGACCAAGTAAGGTCAGGTTGTGGCACATACTGATATTGACAAGGTGGGGTGGCTTCTCCCTCTAGACAATTCCTTCACCCTCACCCTCAGAGAGTTTGAGGAATCCCTCTACCTCCCACTCCATGTCTCTGGCTGAGAATTTAGTCAGTGGTTACAGTAAGTTGTGCATGTGAATAAAGGAGCAGAAAGAAGACTGAAACCACTGTTGTCATACATACAACGTAATTAGAAGTAATAAGCCCAGGTATTTTTTCTGGGTCATTTTTCTTACCAAGTAGTTTTGATCTCTTAAAGCCTAGAAAAAAGCTGTTGAAGCAGTGAGACTTCTGTTTAATTAAACTCTGTTTGCTCAAAGTAAATGTAAGAATGACTAATCACTGTTTACCTCTTTTAGTAGACTGCTCTTAGGAAATCTTCCTGAGCTGTAAAGAATTTTGCTGCCACTAGTCATGGTGAAAATGAGGTTTTAACTTCAGGATTTACTCCATAAGAGCAATATTATTTAATAATCCACTTCTCTTTCTCTTCCTTTACTTTCTCACTTCTTATCAGATTCTAAACTAGTAAGTTTAAATTAATTTTATGTTGTGAGCTAGTTATATTAAGAACATATTTTAAATCTTAAAAGTTACAATAAATCTTAGAGGTGATCTAGTTCAGCTGCCTATTTTCATAGATTAGGAAGCTGAGGCCCAGGAGAATTAAGTGATTTGAACAAGAACTTTAGGTAAATGGAGATGGAGTTAGAGCTAAGATTCCTAATCAAAAGTCTTCTTTTGACTATACAACTTCTCCTTGATTATTATATACATCTGAGTATATTGAATTTAAAAAATATTAACAAGATATTTTGAGACATCAGTATTTGAGCTTTCCATTTCAAAATAAAATAAGTTTTCTAAATATATGTATACCTATTTTCTGAGGAATAGGAAGGAATAGCAGATATCATGTGATATCGTATTTCTATATAGGAGAGGTCAGCCAGCCTGACTGAGAATCTTTACTCATGTCTGTAGCACTAAGAAATACTGTGACAATCAGTATTTCTCTTTCTGAAATTAATTTTATGGATTAAAAACTTGCTTCCTGAAGTAAAAAAATATATATATTTGGGGAAGATAAAAATATGTTACAATTGTTAAGATGGTGTACTATTATTTGCTTTTACAGCTTCAGTTCTCTTATATTCATGATCTTCTGTGCTTCAGATCCCTAAGTGGTTTTTGCTTGTGTAACTAACCAAAGACCTTTTCAAAATTTAATCCATTTTACGTTCTTTTAAAAGCAAAAATTTATTATGTATCAGTTTGAGATGGCAAGCTAGTATATGGAAATAAAATAGGCAATAATAGAATATTGTACCTTTAAGAAAGTTAAAATTTCCAAAACTGTCATTATATAATGCTCATATTATTAGAGACTTCAAAGGCATTCCAAAGATGCCATTTTGGGGTTTACCATTCCTGGAAAAGTAGACAAAGATCTTAGATATCACACCTTCTGAAGCTAGCCCCTCTAAAATGTACTAGTACTTTGCCTCTTTCAGTTCCATTCAATATTGAGCATTTTTGAAAGCATTAAAAATGTGAGAAAATGTTAGATAGAATTAATTGGATTTAATTCATCTGTTGCTATTGTTTTATAGAACCAACCACCGAAACAGTATCACCTAAAAAACCAGAAGAATCTTTTTATAATAACAGCTATAATCTCTTCAAAGAGATACAAACTCCACAGTATTTAAACCCATTTGGTGAACCAGAAACCTTTGAAACTATAAAGGATTCTCCTCCCCAATCAACAAAAAGAAAAAATATAAGACCTGTGGACATGAGCAAGTACCTCTATGCTGATAGTTCTAAAACTGAAGAAGAGGAGTTGGATGAGTAAGTATATTTCATTTTGCTATCAGCATAGGTCAGGCTTTATATTAACTACTAGAGGCCCAGTGCACAAAATTTGGGCATGGGGGTAGGGGTGTCTCTCAGCCCAGCCTGCACCCTCTCCAATCTGGGACCCCTCGAAGGATGTCCGACTGCCCGTTTAGGCCCGATCCCACTGGGCAATCAGATATCTCTCTCACAGTCCAGGTCTGCTGGCTCCCAACTGCTTGCCTGATTGCCTTCCTGATTGCCCCTAACCACTTCTGCCTGCCAGCCTGATCACCCTCTAACCATTCTCCTGCCAGCCTAATTGATGCCTAACTGCTCCCCTGCCAGCCTGTTTGCCCCAAACTGCCTTCCCCTGCAGGCCTGGTCACCCCTAACTGCCCTCCCCTGCTGGCCTGATCGCCCACATCTGCCCTCCCTTGCAGGCCTGGTTCCTCCCAACTGCCCTCCCTTGCTGGCCATCTTGTGGTGGCTATCTTGTGTCCACATGGGGGCAAGATCTTTGACCACATGGGGGCAGCCATCTTGTGTGTTGGAGTGATGGTCAATCTGCATATTACTCTTTTATTAGATAGGATAGGATAGAGGCCTGGTTCACAGGTGGGGGCCAGCTGGTTTGCCCTGAAGGGTGTCCCGGATCGGGGTAGGGGTTCCCTTGGGGTGTGGGGCAGCCTGGGCGAGGGACCTGTGGTGGTTTGCAGGCTGGCCACGCCCCCCGGCGACCCAAGCAGAGGCCGTGGGATCTGGGATTTATTTATCTTCTACAATTGAAACTTTGTAGCCTGGAGTAGAGCCAAGCCTTCTGCTCGCTCTGTGGTGGCAGCCATTTCTGTTGGGATTTATGTATCTACTATAACTGAAACTTTGTAGCTTTAAGCGGAGGCCAGAGCAGGCCAGGGCTGCAGAAGCTTTGCTTCCTCCATTGCTGCGGGCAACCCTACCCTCCTGCTCTCTCAAGCTCTGTGGCTGCCACCATTTATTTATCTTCTATAATTGAAACTTTGTAGCCTGGAGTGGAGGCCTGTGCCAGCAAGGGCAGATGGAAAGCTTGGCTTCCTCCATTGCCAGGGAAACCGAAGCTTCCCTTCTGCTCTCTGTGGCCGCAGCCATCTTGGTTGGGTTTATTTGCATATTCCCTCCTGATTGGCTGGTAGGCGTGGCTTGTGGGTATAGTGGAGGTATGGTCAATTTGCATATTACTCTTTTATTAGATAGGATAGGGATCCTCTGTAATACACCTTTAAATGGGTAAAATGAGATCTGGTGCAATGTTAACATACACTTTACAAGTTAGTATCTATCTCATCCCCATCTGAAATTTTATAATCTTGACCATTAATCTCTTACCCTCTTACATATGCTTGTATACTCTAAACCCGTGGTCGGCAAATCACGGCTCATGAGCCACATACGGCTCTTTGGCCCCTTGAGTGTGGCTCTTCCACAAAATACCATAGCCTGGGCAAGTCTATTTTGAAGAAGTGGCGTTAGAAGAAGTTTAAGTTTAAAAAATTTGGCTCTCAAAAGAAATTTCAATCGTTGTACGGTTGATATTTGGCTCTGTTGACTAATGAGTTTGCCAACCACTGCTCTAAACTAACAAATGAGGGATTATGTTCTTGGAATCTCTCTGGTTAGAATTTCTATGGTGTCTTCCCATAAGAACTGTTATAAATGGCACTTGAGTATTTTTAGTTGATTACTGTATGCATTATGCTTTAATTATGTTATGGAAACCAACTAATCATTTATGATATTGATTTGATCAGAAGGCTTATTCAAATGCCAAACAATGAGATCATAACATTTATAAATTAGAAATTGTCAATTGTGTTATTATTCTTACCTAAATGTGAGGTTGATTGACCACAAGCTCAGTATAAATAGTCAATGTGATTAGGGATACCATTTTACTCAAATCTAGGTAGGGATAAAGAGAGCAGTGAATTCACGTTGTGTTCTGAAGTTGTACAGTGTATTACTTGTGTGACTACAGACTGTGGCCCTGAGTGTGTTAAAAAGCAACAAGCAAAACTTCTACTTGCGGCCATGTTAACAAGAAACTCTTCAGGCAGGAGGAACATGACACTACTTAGAGATTTGGATCTACACAAGGAAATGGAGAGCACAAGAAATGGCAAATATAGTATTATATATAAAATATTGTCTTATCTTTAAAAACTTCTTTAAAATATAACTGGCTTTGAAGTTTAAATAATAATTTATTCTGTGTGTTTTTTTAATTGCTTATTTTAGAGAGAGAGAAGGAAGGAGGGAATGGGGAAGGGAGAGAAACACCAATTCTGGAGCGTGAGTCTGCAACCTGGGCAAGTGCCCTGACCAGGAATCAAAGGCACCCTTTTGGTGCCTGGGAAAATGCTTGACCAACTGAGCCACACCGGCTAGGGCTATATTCTGTGTTTTATAATGTGTATAGAAATAAACAATCTTAAACATTCACAGTTATAACAATTTAGCATAAAGGCTGAGAGTGGGAAATTGAAGAGTCCTGTTTTAAGCTTTTTCAACATGTTACTTGAAGATGTACTTTTTTTATAGAGGACATAATTGTTTATGTAGAAAATCATAAGGAATCTTCAAAAAGTTTACCAGAACTAAAAAATAAATTTGGCAATGTTACAGGATACAAGATCAATATGTAAATTTAATTATATTTTTCTATAGTAACAATGAAATACCAGAAATAGAAAATTTTTAAACACCATATACAAAAGCATCAAATAAAGCCCTCAGGGATAAATTTGAAGAAAGATGTGCAGTAACCGTATGTTGAAAGCAATAAAACATTGCTGAGAGCAATTAAGAGAAATCAGCCCTAGCCAGTTTAGCTCAGCAGAGAGAGCATCAGATTGAAGGGTCCCAGGTTTGATTCTGGTCAAGGGCACGTGCTTGGATTATGGGCTCCATCCCCATCATTGATGTTTCTATCTCTCTCTCCCTTTCCCTTCATCTCTGAAATTAATAAAATATATTTTTTTTAAAAAAAGAGGAGAAATTAAATAGACAGAAATGCTGTTGGACATGGACTCAAATTGATCTATACATTCAGTGCTATCCCAATCAAAGTTTTGACATACTTTTTTTTATAATAATGAAGCTAATCCTAAAATATATATGGAAATACAAGGGACCTAGAATAGTCAGAACAATTTAGAAAAAGAACAAAGTTGGGAGGACTTATACTACCTGACTTTAAGACTCATTAACCAGGACATTGTGGTATTGTCTTCAAAGAAGAAATATAAGTGAAAGGAAGAGAACAAGAAAGTCTAGAAAAAAAGGCCATACATATATTGTCAATTGACTTTTGACAAAGCTAGCAAGGGAAATTGGTTAAGAAATTATAATCTTTACAACAGATGGTGCTAGAATAAGTAGATTTCGGTGTCTTTCTCCCATTCCCCCCCCCCCCCCCCAATAACTACAACCCTTATCTCACACCATATACAAAGTTTAACTAAAAATAGGTTATACACCTAATATTAAGAACTAAAACATTAGAACTTCTAGAAGAAAGCATAGGAGAAAAATCTTACTGACTTTGGGTTAGGTAAAATGTTTTAAATAGGATTCAAAAAGCACAAAACAAATCAAAGGAAAATTGTTAGACACTATCAAAATTAAAAACTTACACTCTTTTTTTAAAAAATGAGGAAAATGAAAAGGCATGTCATGGTTTGGCAGAAATTCTTTGTAAAACAGAAGACTTCTATCAAGCATATGTGAAGGATTTTTTTAGCTCAATAATAAGACACACTTTTTTTAAATAGGGGAAAGATTTGAACAGAAATTTCACAAAAGGAAATATAAGAATGGCCATTGTGCACACAGAAAGATGCTCAACACCTTAGTCATTAAGGAAATGCAAATTAAATCCAAATAAGACACCACAACATAGCCACTTGAAATGCTAAAATATAAGAGACTATGTCAAATGGTGTCAAGGATGTGGAGTCACTGGAACTCTCTCAAAGAACTCTTGAGTTCTAAATGATAGAACCATTTTATTTTTAATTAAATTTATTGGGGGTAACAATGGTTAATAAAATTACATAGGATTCAAGTGTACAATTCTGTAACACATCATCTGTATATTGCATTGTGTGTATACTATCCAAAGTCAGATCTCCTTCCATCACCATATTTTTGACCCCTTTTACCTTTTACTATCACTCTGCATCTCCCTTCCCTTTTGGGTGCCACCGTACTGTCTTCTGAGTTTTTGTTTGTTTGTCTTGCTTGTTCATTTATTGTTTTCAGTTTTATATTTTACATATGAGTGAAATCATATGGTTATTAACTTTTCTTGTCTGAATTAATTTCACTAGTAAGACATTCTCAAGATCCATCCATGTTGTTGCAAATGGCAGTATTTCATCTTTTCTTACGGCTGGGTGGTATTCCGTTGTATGTGTGTACCACTTTTCCTTTATCCAGTCATCTATCAAAGAACATTTTAGTGTGATACAACTATTTTAGAAAACAGTTTTGGCAGTTTCGTAAAAAATTAAACTTATACCCATCATTTGATGCGGCCATTCCATTTGTAGGTACTAGTCACTCAAAAGGAATGAAAGTATATGTCCACAAAAAGATTTGTACATGAATATTTTAACACCTTTATTTATCATAATAGCAAAATATGGGGATAATTCAAATGTCTATCAGTAGGCAAATGGGTAAACAAACTGTGTATACCCATACAATGGAATACTTACTACTCAGTAATAAAGAAGAAATAAATGATTTTTCTGAATTTTATTTTTTAATTACAGTTGACGTTCAATATTATTTTATATTAGTTTCATGCATACTGCATAGTGGTTAGACAATTATATCATTAACGAAGTGATCCCCCCAATAATTCTAGTACCCACTTGGCACCATACATAGTTATCACAATATATTGACTATATTCCTTATACTTTATATTCAGTGACTATTTTGTAACTCAAATTTGTATTTGTATTTCTTAATCTCTTTACCTTATTCACCCACCTCCCCCACTCCTCTCTCATCTGGCAACCCTCAGTTTATTATCTGTATCGATGAGTCTTTGTTTGTTTTGTTTAATTGTTTTATTCTATAAATTCCACATATAGGTGAAATCATGGTATTTGTCTTTTTCTGTCTGACTTATTTCACTTAGCACAATATCCTCTAGATCCATCCAAACTGTGGTAAAGGGTAAAATTTTATTCTTTTTTTGTGGCCAAGTAATATTCCATTGTACATAAGTAACACCACTTTTTTTATCCACTCGTCTATTGATGGGTACTTTGCTATTATAAATACCACTGCAATGAATGTAGGTAGGGGTGATAAATTCTTTCTAATTAGTTTTTTTTGGTTTCTTCTGTTATATATCCAGAAGTGGAATTGCTGGGTCAAAGGGCAGTTTCATTTACAATTTTTTGAGTACCTTCCATACTCTTTCCCACAATGCCTGCACCAATCTGCATCCCAACCAACAGTGGACAAAGTTCCCTTTTCTCCACATCCTCACCAACACTTTGTATATGTTGATTTATTGATGATAGCCATTCTGATGGATGTAAGGTGATATCTCATTGTGGTTTTAATTTGCATTTCTCTGATGATTAGTGATGTTGAGCATCTTTTCATATGTCTATTGGCCATCTGTATGTCCTCTTTGGAGAAGTGTCTTTTCAGGTCCTCTGCCCATTTTTAAATTAGAATGTTTATTTTTTTTAGTGTTCTTATGTGAGTTATATGAGTTCTTTATGTTTTAGATGTTAATCCCTTATTGGATGTATCATTGGTGAATGTCTTTTATCATTTAGTATGTTGCCCTTTGTTGATGGTGTCCTTTGCTGTGCTTTGTTGATGGCAAAAACTTTTTAGTTTGATATAGTCCCATTTATTTTTTTTCCCCCTTGTCTGAGGACATATATCAGAAAAAAAATATTACTAAGAGAAATGACAGGGGTTTTACTGCCTGTGTTTTCTTCTAGGAGTTTTATGGTTTTGAGTCTTGTATTTAAGTCTTTAAATTAAATTTGAGTTTATTCTTATATGTTGTGTCAGAGGTGATCTAGTTTCATTTTTTTGCATGTATCTGTCATATTTTACCAACACCATTTATTGAACAGGCTGTCTTTACCCCATTGTATATTCTTATCTCCTTTGTCATAGATTAATTGACCATATAGGCATGGGTTTATTTCTGGGCTCCCTATTCTTTTTCATTGATCTATGTGTCTGTTTTTATGCCGGTACCATGATGTTTTGATTACTATGACCTTGTAGTGTAGTTTGATATCAGGTAGTGGGATCCCTCCAGCTTTGTTCTTTTTTTCTCCAGATTGCAGTGGCTATTCAGAGTCTCTTGTAGTTCCATATAAATTTTTGGGATTATTCTAGTTCTCAAAAATGCTGTTGGTATTTTGATAAGGATTGCATTGAATCTGTAGATTGCTTTAAAGAGAATGGACTTTTTAGTGATGTTAATTCTTCCTATCCATTAGCATATTACATGTTTCTATTTATTTGTAAGGAAGAAACGAACTATTGATATATATAACCATATTGATGAATCTAAGAGGAATGAAGAGCACAAGAAATGTCAAATATAGTAATATATATAAAATACTTTTCTTATGTTTTAAAATCTCTTTAAAATGTAATTGACTTTAAAGTTTAAGTAATAATATATTCTGTGTTTTATAGCGTGTAGAAGTAAAATGTCCCAAAATTAAATCAAATGAACAGTGATTTGGGGCAAAGGTACTGTTTGAATTAGAAAAGAGATGATTTAAAGTAGCTATAATAACCAAACTCAAATATTTAAAAGACTTGTTTGGTGAATAAGGTAGTTGACTTGTTTTCTGTTGCTCTGGAACTGCATTTCTCAACCTTTTTCCATTTTACAACAGGTGGCTAATAACTCTCACATATGTTATATGCATGGCTAGGTTTTGATAATAACTTCTAATGTCCTATAAGTATGTAGAATTACATCATAACTAATTTCAAAATGAGGTTGAGGTTTCAATACTAATTAATAACTATACAGTGATTGAAAAAGTTGGCTCAACTCTTGCTAAAGTTTTATATTTGTTTTCTTTGAAATAGTTAATGTCTGATCAAAATAAAATTACTCATGGGTGGTGTAGCTGCTGAGTAATAGCCACACACCTAGAATATTTGAATGTCAATGCAAACTTTAAGTACAAGCATTCAATCGTTCCAGGATGCCTGGGTATTACCCAACACACACACCCTGCTCTCTTCTATTAACAAATTAGAGAGACATCTAATGTTTGCTTAAACTTTTAAAATGTCTTAATAAAAACTAAAATCAGAATGACTGGGTGTTTCCTTTTGACTATTCTTTTATCACATGAAAGTCACAGTCTTTACAAATTTCCCACGAATAAAGAACATTCTAAATTGCTCAATCATCTGAGGTTACCAGAGAGAGCCAATAAACCCTCCTTCCTGCTTTTTTTGTAGGAACATACACACAGATTCTTAAGATTCATATGAAAAGATCTCATCAGCTAAAGTGAGAATACAGGAAGAACTCTGTATTACTTCCTTATTCGGTATTTCTCATCTTTTCCCCCCCAGAATTTGTAGATATAACTTCAGTAGCAGAAATAACCCAAAATTTGTTTACTACAATAATAAACTTATGTATGACCTTTCAAATCAAGTGAAAAGGCTGACTCATCTTTCCTTACCAATCTCTTTCTGTATCTGACCTAAAACTATCACAGATAAATAGTGCTGAGTCCTTTGATGTGTAAATAATCTTCAGAACCTAACATATCCATCAGCAACAAGAGAAATTATATGCCCTTCAGTGCTTTTAGTGCATGCCCTTTTCACTTAGCAACCACGTGGATTACTTAGTTTCCTCATGTTTGGGAGTTAGTTCAGCCATTCTAGTTTATGTGGCAAAAATGAAAATTGATAAAGCAATAATTTTTTAAAACATTTATGAAGTGACTAGAGGCCCGATGCATGAAGATTCATGCAAGAATGGGCCTTCCTTCCCCTGGCTGCTGGCACCGCCTTTGCTCTAGCTGGAGCCTCCTTTCCGCCTTCCTGCCTTCCCATGCTGCCCAGAGGCCCAGAGCGGCTGGGGTGGTGCAGAACGCCTGTGTCCTGCCCCCAGCCGCTTGGTGCCTGAGTATGCAAATTAACCCACCATCTTTGTTGGGTTAATTTGCATACTCACTCCTGTTGGGCTGGTGGGAGTCGTGAGGGTACAGTCAATTTGCATCTTACTCTTTTATTAGTGTAGACTTTTGTGCCCAGCATGAATTATTTCTGGTATTTTTTGTGTGTCAGTATTTCAAGGAAAATTGTCATTGGGTTTTATTCAGATATGCTACACACTCATTTTAATAAATTTGGATTGTTTTTCCAAAGGAACAGAAATTTTCAAAGTGACAAGAAAAGAGACTATAAGTTTTGCTATACCCTTTCTTCGTATTTTTTTCAGTATGTTTATTAATCCTATTTCTAATAAACTTATAGTTTTTCTTTCTATAATTTTTTTTCTGGGTGACTTATTGTCTAAACAATGAGTAATGTCATTTAAAACTATCCTGTCTAATTTTCCACTTAATATAATTGATGCATTTTTAATTCACAATGAGTTAGTGATATAACTAATCTATTATGCAAGGATAAAAGTAATTCTTTTTTTATTTAGAGTGATGCAGGAAGCCCTGAAATAGATTATTCAAATCCTAGATGATCAACAGAATGTGAAAATTATGCTAATTCCTTAAATAATTTTTCCTTACTAAAAATATTGTTTAAATATTTTTAAATACCTTAATCAGCAGTTATATAACTTGTTATTATTCAAGAATGGAGCAGTTTCACAATCATATATATATATTATTCTTATTCACTTTTTTATGGTACTTTTATTGAGATATATGTTACATAATGTAAAATTCCACATTTTAAAGTATATACTTAAATGATTTTTAGTTTATTCACTGTGTTATGAAATCATCACAACTATGTAATTCCAGAGTATTTTCATTACCCCAAAAGAGGAATCCCATACCTATTAGTAGTTAGTCCCAATTTCTCCCTTCTTCCATCTCCTGAAAACCACTAAATCTACTTTCTTTCCATATGGATTTGACTATTCTGGAGAATTCATATAAATGTAAATATATCCTATTCATTCTTCAAGAGTAGGAAATTCAGTTTTATTTAGGAATCTCTGATTTACAAGGAGGTTCACTCAAAATCCTTAGCAGTTTCTTGTCCTTTTTCTGATTTAGTACATAATTAGTGGTGGTGCCTAGCACACTGTTCATTAACAGGTGGATCTTAAGTGAATAGGGATACTGACTCCCTTAGTTCTCCTAGTGGTCATTCATATTCCAGAGCAGCTGGAGTCCCTGGTAACTCCATTTTCCAGCAGCTTCCTATGTTTCCTCTAGCAGGTCATACAGATTTTATTTTTCACTAAATGGCACAGTTAAAACAGATTGAGAAGCATGGCTTTAATTGTTTTGAGAAAATGTCCATTTGACTATGTTTCTAGTAATATGAGCCTCAGGAGCCAACTTTGAAAATCAGTCTGAGCTTCTTTTCTACTTGTATTTACCTTCTCAATAAAAATAATACAAATATTCAAGTGGTTAGAGGGAGACATGTGTGGTTAGAAGCAAGCAGAGAGACATGAATAAAAAAGACAATATTTAGATACTTTTGTGTACATACTAGATGTTTTATAAAAGTTGCATGCAACTGAGTATTGTAAATTCAGTTAGAATTGCCAATTTAAATAATTTTTTTAAAATACAAAACCTTTTGTAATGTAAAAATCTATCCTCTAACACTTCTGAGTTTTTTCTTAAAGCTAGCCAATTTTATATAACCAGTCCTATCTAATAAAAGAGTAATATGCAAATTGACCATCACTCCAAGACACAAGATGGCCACTCCCATGTAGTCAAAGATGGCTGCCCCCATGTCGACACAAGATGGACGCCACAAGATGGCCAGCAGAAGAAGGCAGTTGTAGGCAATCAGGCCAGCAGGGGAGGGCAGTTAGGGGTGGCCAGGTCAGCAGAGTAGAGCAGTTGGGGGAGACCAGGCCAGCAGGGGAGGGCAGTTGGGGGGGACCAGGCCTGCAAGGGAGGGCAGTTAGGGGTGACCAGACTGGCTGAGGAGGGCAGTTGGGGAGACCACGCCTGCAGGGTAGGACATTTGGGGGGACCCAGGCCTGCAGAGGAGTGCAGTTGTGGGGAAACCAGGCCTGCAGGGGAGGACAGTTAGGGGCAATCAGGCCAGCAGGGGAGCAGTTAGGCATGGATCAGGCTGGCAGTGGATTGGTTAGGGAGTGATCAGGCTGGCAGGCAGAAGCGGTTAGGGGCAAGCAGGCGAGCAGTTGGGAACCAGCAGTCCTGGATTGTGAGAGAGGTCCCAGATTGGAGAGGGTGCAGGCTAGGCTGAAGGATACACATCCCCTCCATGTCTCTCCCCCCCCCCCCCCCGCATAAATTTTGTGCATCGGGCCTCTAGTTAATAATGATAATTATTGTAGTAGCTACCATCTTATAAATTGCTATGGAAATTTGTTACAAGGAGTTTTAACTGGGAATAATTTTTTTAAACATCACCCAAATAATTCACATAACTGAATTAGCTGTTAGATTGAAGTGGATTTGTTCAGTCCTAAAACATCAATTGTTAAGTAATAAGTTTGGGGCAGGGGGAGATTTTTTTTCTTGTCTAAGTTTAGGAGTTTAAAAGAATTTTTTGTTTTTATCCCATTTTTTTTATATTTACCTCTCTTTGAACTACTTTTAGAGTTTGAAAAACAGCTATATTAGACTATAGATAAAATTAGTAGGACAAGTAAGATTGTTGTAAGGATTAACTAGGTTAATACATGTAAAAAACTTAAAGCAGTTGGTGTAAGCACCTTTTAAATGTTAATAATGTTATTGGCAAGCCCTCCATTCTAGACTGGTTGTGATAACCTTTTACTTGTTTTCAGAGGGAATGTTCAGCTTTTTAAAAACGCCTAGTTATTTTAACATTGTTCCTTGCTTTGATTTCCCTAAGTTCTTCAGTAGGTGGTAAGTATGGGATATAAATGCTTCAAGCATATCTCAGTCACTAGGCAAGAATATTTTGGTCTGAAAAGCTAATTTTCAAATATATATCTATGTATCTACTTCCTATTCTTTTTCTCTTGAATGCATAGATGTAAAAAGAGGAAGAAAAGGGAATAGGTTTCTATGTAGATGTCAACTCCATTCAATTAAAACCAGTTATCCTGAGTAAAGTTGAGATTATGAGGCTGTCCTCCAGCTCAGTGGGAAGGAGTCACATGATTCTAACTGCTGCTCTGAGTACTGAATGAGAATGACATTACAAATAGAATATATTTCCCATCTCTGATTTAGATATAGTTGGTAACCAAAGTCTCATGTGACTGTAGATATAAATACTTGGGCAGGGATATAGATAAAATTGGTTTTGGTTCTAAGTGAGTCTGGTACTGTTGTAGTTCCAATAACATGCAGAATTGAAACACAAGGCTATCACCCTTAGAGGCCTTATATGACTTAGATGGAATTCCCTTGGTATAATCACTGTGTTTGTTTGGCCGGGTGCTTAGATTTTTAGACTCAGAAATTCTGTTGTTTCTATGCACGCAGGATATTAGACTCTAGGGGACTGACTGTTACTGAAAAAAAATGCAACAAACTAAAAAATAAGAACCAGAAAAACAGTTTATTAATGTGTAATAGGAGGGAAACTCATCATATATACCAGATAGTTGTGTTTATGATAACTATGAGAAAGGGAGTTAAGGAAGATTTTCTGCCTGGGCCTAGACTCTAGATGGGGGGTGGGGGGGTGCAGGGAATCTTCCCTGAGAAGTTATAAGCCCAGGCCCACTCTCATGTGGATTTGATATATTGACAAGATTGTCTGGGAACCTCCAAGCCAAGAAAGTAACATATGAAATGCCTCCTAAAGTACTTAGCAATGCAAGTACCTCAAGACTAAAACACTCTGAAGAGAGCCACTCCCATCTCAGATTACAAAGTATTTCCTCAAATTAAGTTCTGAACTCACAATCTAGAATTACAAAACACACAGGGAAATAGTTGACTAAGAGAAATAGGAGACAAAAGAAACATCAGGATTATATATGTAAGAACTTCAAATAATAAATTTATCGGATAGACCCTTAAAATAAACATGTTTAAATTATTAATGACTCAAATCTCAGTACCTGAGATATTATACACACAGCCATAATAAGCTTAGGGTAGTTAAAAATTCATGAAATTACATTATATTAAACACAGATGAAGAGAGAAAAAGTTAACTTGATTATAGATGTTAAGGGATTATCCAGAATGTAGCACAGGAGGAACAAAAATTTGTAAAAATATGAAGGAGAGAGTTAGTTCAATATATCTAATAAGATTTTCTAAAGAGAATAGAAAAAATGAGAGGCTACCAAAGAGATAATTGCTATAATTTTTCATAAATAAGGCAACACATGACTCTTCAGACTCAGGAAATATAAAGAGTCTGAAACAGGAAAAGTTAAAAAAAAATTCACATCTGGACATAGCATGTAAAATTGCTCAAAACCAGAAATAAAGAGAAGATGTTAACAGCAAAAGGGAAAAGATGACTTACAAAAGAACAATAATAAGCTCATAGTGGGCTAATATTTTTTAAATGCTGAGGTGATTTAAATGACAATTAGAGCCCTAACCAGTTTGGCTCAGTGGATAGAGCGTTGGCCTGCAGACTGAAAGGTCCCAGGTTTGATTCTGATCAAGAGCATGTACCTTGGTTGTGGGCACATCCCCAGTAGGAGGACAGGAGGCAGCTGATCGATGTTTCTCTCTCATCGATGTTTCTAACTATCCCTCTTCCTTCCTCTCTGTAAAAAATCAATAAAATATATTTTTAAAAAATTATTCTAAAAATAATAATAATAATAAAATAAATGACAATTAGAATTCTCTACTCAGTTAATCTGTCATTGAGCTTATCATTTCAGGTTGAAATAAAGCTATTTTTAACTCTTAGGAGAATTTACTACTAATAGAACCTCACTGAATGAACTTATAAAAGATGTTCCTTAGTAAGAAAGGAATTTAACACAGAGAAAGGGATAAAATATAAGGGGGGAAAATGTTTGGTGTGGGGAGTATAAAAAACCAAATCATTATTTCCACATCTAATGTATTTTTCCTTGGATATGGAGAATATGTAGGATTTACTATTATTAAAAACATTTCCCTAAGGATCTAGATGTAATAAGAGCTGAATTCACCTTGAGATATAAAAAATTAAAAAATACTTTTTAGAAGCAAAACATTTTATTGTTAATGTTTAATAAAACACAAGATTAACAGTGATTGTTTCTAAATTATAGGTTATCAGAAGTTTGAGTTTTTTTCTTACTATTTTCAATATTTTCTAGTTTTATAAATGAACATATTATTTTAGTTAGATATAAAATACTTTTAAAGAGACATTTAACAGTAATTCTTCTTTCATTTAGATCAAATCCTTTTTATGAACCTAAACCAACACCTCCTCCAAATAATTTGATAAATCCAATTCAAGAACTGGAAACTGAAAAGAGAGTGAAAAGAAAAGCCCCAGCCCCACCAGTCATCTCACCAAAGACGGGAGGAGTAAATGAAAATACAGTTGTTTCTGCAGGAAAAGATCTCTCCACTTCTCCTAAGGTAGGGGTTTATTCTTAATAAAACATGTGTTAACATTTGGTCTTTCCCCATGCAATTTAATTAAAATTAAGGAAAGTCATTGTTAGCTATTTTTGATGATTTAAAAGTAAACTCCAACTAATTTCATTATACAGAAACAGGATTGTCTGGGAATCTATATGGAAAACTATATGTTTATAGTATAAATAGAGGCCCGGTGCACAATATTCATGCACTTGGTGAGGGGGAGGAGGACGTGTCCCTTAGCCTGGCCTGTGCCCTCTTGTAGTCCGGGACCCCTTGGGGGATGTCCGCCTGCCGGCTTAGGCCCGCTGTCCGTAAGCCAGCAGTTGGACATCCCTCTTGCAGTCCAGGATCCCTTGTTCCTTACCGCCTGCCTGCTCACTGCTCCTTACCACTTGGCTCACTGCTCCTTAGTGCTGTCGCAGAGGCAGGAGAGGCTCCCGCCACCGCCACTGTGCGCACCGGCCATGAGCCTGGCTTCTGGCTGAGTGGCACTCCCCCTGTGGGAGCACAGTGACCACCAGGGTCAGCTCCTGCATTGAGCATCTGCCCCCTGGTGGTCAATGTGTATCATAGCAACCAGTCGTTCCGGTTGTTCCACCATAAGGGTCGCTTAGGCTTTTATTATATAGATACTAGAGGCCCAGTACACGAAACTCGTGCACTTGTAGGGTCCCTAGTGGCTGCAGGCTGGGTACTCCCTCCCTTCCCCCGGCTGCCTGCTGCCATCACTGCCAGCCAGGGCTTCCTTCCCTTCCTCTGGCCGCCCCCCCCACCCCACCCCGTCGAACTCCTGGACGAACTCCTGGTCAAGGGGACAATTTGCATACTATGCTTTTATTATATAGGATGGATTGGATAGTTTAGGTTAAGTTTTGTTTTTTAAAAGCTATTTTGAAATCAGAGGCATTACAAGTCTGTGGTTGGTGATTTAAACAAAGGATACCTAATGCCTCTAGCTAGGTGTGAAGGACAGCTTACACTGATACAGAAGGAGTAGAAGTCATCCTTTGAGAAATACCCTGGAAAGATTAAGGCTCAGTGCAGAGAAAAGCTTTGTTGAAGAATTTCAATAGTATCACTTTGATATATGTCAACTTATAATTTTGGCTTTATTGTCACTATTTTTTTAAGTAAATTTTAATGCATAATGACTATGTGGAAAGGTAACAGTATTGGAACAAAGTAATGAAGCTTTACATGGTTTGTTTGCAAACAGTAAGATTCCATATGTAAGGTAGAAATGTTGGATTTAGCAAGTGTTTTGGGGGTAAATAGCTTGCTCATGTACTTATGGATGTTTTAGTATTGTTTTTGTTACCATATTACATTATGTAATTCTCACGGTAGTTAAGGGAAAAATAAGATGAACTCAAACTCAGAGAGATAAAGTGAAGGTCCCCCAGCCAGAATTGGAACAGGCATTTTTATTAATTGTGTGATATCTTGGTGCTACTCCTCCTGAGATGCCTAGGCTGCTGCTTTTCTCAAGGGCATCAGAGTTTTCTCTTTTTTACTTCATTCAGTGGCTTTCATGAAATGAAATAGCTTGTTTGCCTGTATTTTCATTGTTTTAGACTCTAAAACTTAGAGGGAGATTGAGTTCACTGAGGTCTTTACTGTGCTATTCCAAAAGTCAGTCTCTAGGTGTTTGTTTTTATATCAGGTGTTTGTTTGTTTGTTTGTTTTTACCCTATCACTTTAGAGGGAGAAACGAACTAAATTGTGTCCTGCAATTGTCTAGGGCAAGGGGGTAGGTCTGGGAGACTACATGAAAGTAATAAGCGGTGGAAATGTAAAGCAAAGGAGACAGCCAAGTTCTGTACCCACCCATGGTGGGGAAAGAAGACCATAATAGGGATGCTAGTCAGAATCGAGAGCTAGTTAGGTCCTTTATCCAGTCGAATCATCAAGAGTACCTAAACCTATTATCCCTTGTGACCCTGAATCTACTTCATGACCTACTTCTTGTCCCATCTTTTTTTGGAGTCCAATCAAGAGTTTGAAGCTAATCAAGAACTCCTAATCTCTTTGTAGGGAAGTGGAAAGGAACTTAATAGTGCCTATTGTGTGACAGACAATATTCTATTACCTCATTTGATCCATAGAACAACCTGAGAAATACGTACCTTTCACTTCTTTTTATATATGAGAAACTGAATCTTAGTTAAGTAACTTGCTCAAAGTGATAGAACTAGTAGTGACAGTGCCAGTATTAAAGTTCAAGCCTTTTGAGTCTAAAACCCATACTTTTCCCACTGTACCAATCTACCTTTATAGAGGTATTTCCAGTTCTAAGTTGGAACTCTTAATACCTTTTTTCATAGAAACATTGTTGTAGTGAAGTATAACATGGCTATTTTTTACATTATTTTGAGGATAATGTTTTATTGCAGATACATCGTGAAATGTCATGTTTATATGAAAGGCTGAACATGTACTATCATGCTTCTCTTAGAAAATGCTTCATTCTGCTCAGACACAGATAGTAGAAACACAGTCATTCATGTTTTAATTCTGTTTTTGTTTGTTATACTAATAGAGGTTTTGGAGTAAAGAGATCATGCATCTTTTTTGTTGTTGTTGCCATCCATACAAAATGCAAGGTAACATTACCTTAAACAATGTTTATCTTTCATGAGAGGATGTCCCTCTTAGGTTTGATCAGGAATATTAAACTATTTGGTGGTGACCTGGGTTTTCATGAGGTCCTTGGTATTCAGCACTGGAGACCAGGTAGAGAGGCTTAGCAGCAGGGTACTAAACCCCCTGTTCCCCTTTTACAGCACAAATCCACACTCATTTATATATTGGAATTCATGTAAGATTTCATTTGGAAAAAAATGGACTATTGCCAAACTGAAAAAAAGAAAAAGAAACTGGAAACTACTAACTATACAATTATGTATGAGATAAGGAAGAAGATAAGATCAATGGCATAATAACAGTAATAAAAATGATAAATGGCAGGTGAGAAGTATGGGGCTTATTCATCATAGATATATATATTCCTGTGTGTGTGTGTGTGTGTGTGTGTGTGTGTCTGTATACACATATATTCCCCCAGTAGACTGGAATATATTCCTGAAGACTTTGCAGTATTAAAGCATAGAGAAATAATTGACCATTTTGGCAACCTTGAGTCAACATGAAAGAGTGGTACTATTTTGTGGTTGTTGTTTTGTTTTTGTTAATCCTCATGTGAGGATACTTTTTTCCATTGCATTTCAGAGAGAATGGAAAGGAAGGAGGGAGGGGAAGAGAGAGAGAAAAAAAAAAACAGTTTGAGAGAGACACATTGAACTAGTTGCCACTAGCTGCCTCTCACACTCTTGCCCCAACCAGGGTCAGGGAACAGACCCCCAATCCAGGTACGTGCTCTTGACCCGGAATCAAACGTCCAACCCTTTGGTATGCAGGCCTATGCTCTAACCACTGAGCAGCACCAGCCATGGTGTATATGTTTTGTATATAGTATTCTATTTAGGAAAACAGGAAGGTGTGTTTTACATCAAAACATTTTTATTAAAATTATTAAACAGTTTAATGCCTAAAAGATATGCTTCCTGGCCAATTATTTTCCTTATTTGTAAATTAAAAAGGAGACAATAGTTCAAATAAAGCTTTTGAAAAATCAGACTAAAATTGTAGTCAAATAATAAAAGGATATTACACCACAGTTTGTTTTTTTAATCCTTACCCAAGGATATTTTTTCATTGATTTTTAGAGCGAGTGGAAGGGAGGGGGAGAGACAGAGAGAGAAACATCAATGTGAGAGAAACACATCAATTGGTTGCCTCCCACATGTGCCGGGATTGAGCCTGCAACCAGGGTATGTGCCCTTGACTGGACTCAAACCCAGGACCCTTCAGTCTGGGCCAATGCTCTATTCACTGAGCCAAACCCAGTAGGACCACAGTTTTTTTGTATGGCAAAGGGCCAAACTGCACTGAATGGCTACTGCCTACAGAGGCTGAAGAGCATCCTATATAATAAAAGCCTAATATGCTCAGTGTCTGGTTGTCCGGTTGTCCATTCAACCAATCAAAGCATAATATGCTAATGATATGCCAAGGCCGCTCAACCGCTCACTATGACGTTCACTGACCACCAGGGGCATAGAGTTGACCGGTCGACCAGTCGCTATGACGTGCACTGACCACCAGGGGGCAGATGCTCCAACTGGTAGGTTAACTTGCTGCTGGGTCCAGCTGATCAGGACTGAGCGAGACAGGCTGAACATGCCTTGGAGCCCTTCCGTGGTCCCTCCCCGGCTGACCAACCTCCCGCATCCCTCCCTGGCCCCGATTGTGCACCAGTGGGGTCCCTTGGCCTGGCCTGCACCTTCTTACAATCCAGGACCCCAGGGGATGTTGGAGAGCTGGTTTCAGCCCAATCCTGCAGGCCAGGCCGAAGGACCCCACGCACCGGGCCTCTAGTTTACTGTCATAAAATGACAGGTGCTCAGCCAAAAGATTAATTTCCCCATTTGTCACCTGAAACTACTTATTTTTAAGAAAATTTATGAAAAAGAACTAGAACCAGAATTTAAACAAAGTAATAATAAGCGTGTCCTTTTACTGGAAATAAAATTCAAACTACCCCCCAAAAGCAGCTATGGACCCCTCATTGTCAAATCTACATAAACTTCAGACCATTGATTTCTGCATTTGTAAAATGATAAAGCCAAAACACTTTTAAGGACAACTTAGGAAGAAAAACTGATATTTAGAGAGGTAACCTGACATTAAACACACAACCATCCAATAACATAAAATAAGTTAGGCTCCATGGCGGCTGACCACCATATACTGACTGTGAATATAAGTTAATTCATGTATAACTCTGAACACGTAGCTATAATTTGCACAACTTAGTGTAAAATGCAATCTAAATTATAAGTAAGAGCTTAGGATTATAAATGACATCATTGCCCCATACATCTGCTAAAGTATGTTATTAAACACTTTGTGCCCAATTCCATAAAAGCCACTATATAAACAGCTAACTATTAATGACAAAAATTAAAAGAAATTAAACTTACACTTTTTGGATAGCATAGAGAAGAGCCACACTGCACAATTGATGATAAAATTAGCCTGGCCAAGTGGAGAAGGGCTTCCTCAAAGATCCTGTTTGGTGGAGCTCCGGTGGTTGACAGTGATACCACTGCCCCTTTGCTCCATCTTTAAAAGTGAAAATCCTATGAATTTCTCTCAGAGGCTAGCTAAATAATTGAAGCCTGCACTCAGATTGTTAACTCTTTCTAAAAAGTTCTGACAAAGACCTAAGACTTACATTTGGATGTTTGTGAACTTGAGTACAGATTGCAGTAACTGCGGGAAGTCTGGGCAGTGGTCGGCAAACTCCTTAGTCAACAGAGCCAAATATCAACGGTACAACGATTGAAATTTCTTTTGAGAGCCAAATTTTTTAAACTTAAACTTCTTCTAACGCCACTTCTTCAAAATAGACTCGCCCAGGCCATGGTATTTTGTGGAAGAGCCACACTCAAGGGGCCAAAGAGCCGCATGTGGCTCGCGAGCCGCAGTTTGCCGACCACGGGTCTAGGGTAAACCAAAGTCAAAGTTACAGCAGCCCCTTTGATTGGTCCCAACAACAGATTCAAGCCACAGGACAAACACCTTTTTCAACTTTTGCATATAAAGGCCTTCTTCTCTAAAGTTCTTTACATCCATTTCTGTCTTTGCAATACTGTGTTCCTTTGGGCTATTCATGGTGCCTTTGGGCTATTCATGCTAAAAAACAGTAAGCACACAATCAAACTATTAATTTCCACATATGAAAGTTGAAAATCTCTTAACACCTTCTTATGAAAGTCATAAACAGAATGAGGATCAAAATTTAATTGAATACAATGATAAATACACAACTATTTTGTAAAATAAAATACCAAGCTGCATTCAATGATAGCTGGGGGGAGGTGGGAAGGTAAGCTTAAGTTACCTATAAAATTTTTCCTTATTAGAACACCTTATTATTATACCTTAATCCTCAATAATACTGAATAAATTGAGAACTCCTGTATATATCACCTCTTTTATTGGTTTGTACTCTTTTGTTTATAACTAATAGAAATGAGGCATTTGGTTGATTTTTTTTTTTTTTGGCTTGCTCTAAAGACCCAAGGAGATTTTGTAGAACCCTAGGTAGAGGATACAGTGGGGTTTCAGGAATCAATCTCAATTATATCTGCTTGTTTTCTCCCTGCAAAATAGTTTATGTCTTAGAACTTCCCTTCTTTAGTGTGGCTGACTTTAAAAAAGGTTAAGAATAAATTACATTTTGAATCAACTACTTTTTCTGTTTCTTTTTCTTTTTTCTTTTATTGGTTTTAGAGAGACACAGAGAGATATTGAGAGAGAAACAGAGAGACATTGATTTATGCATTCATTGGTTGATTCTTACATGTGCCCTGACTGGATTGAACCTGCAACCTTGGCATGTCAAGAGGATGCTCTAACCAACTGAGCTACCTGGTCAGAGCCTCAACTACTTTTTCTTAATATGTATGTGGAGCTTCCCAGAATTATTTCTTTTGATGTTTAAAGAAATATTTTTATTGATTTTTAGAAATAGAGGAAGAGAGAAAAACGTCAGTTGGCTGCTTCCTGCATGCCCCCTGCCAGGGATTGAGCCCGCAACCTGGGCATGTGCCCTGACCAAGAATTGAACTCACAACTTTTTGGTGAACAGGAAGATGCCCAACCAACTGAGACATACCAGCCAGGGCATTACTTATAATTTTTTATAAAATTTATTGGGCTGACATTGGTTAATAAAATTATATAGGTTTCACATGTATATTGCATTGAGTATATACCACCCATAGTCAACTCTCCTTCCATCACCATATTTTGACCCTCTTTGTTCCTTTCCTCACCCCTTTTTTCCTCTGGTAACCACCAAACTGTTGTTGTGACTATGAGGTTTTGTTTATTTGTCTTATTTGTTTATTTGTTGCTTTCAGTTTTATATACAACACATGAGTGAAATCATATGGTTCTTGACTTTTTCACTTAGCATGATGTTCTCAGGATCCATTCATGTTGTTGCAAGTGGCAATAATTCATCTTTTCTTATGGCTGAGTAGTATTCCATTATATATATGTACCACATCTTTATTCAATCACCTATCAAAGGTCACTTGCATTGTTTCCATGTCTTGGCCACTGTGAGTAATGCTGCAACAAACAGAGGTGTACATATATTTTAACAAGTAAATATTTTTATGTTTTGGGTAGATACCCAGAAGAGGGGTTACTGGGTTTAAGATCTTATTAATCACATGAGTCTCTGGTTAATGGAATTTCAGTTGGAATTAGGATTATCTATGGGCTATAGGAAGCCCCAGATGACAGTTTAAATAAAGGAAAATTTTATTTATATCTTTGAAAATATTAAAATCCAATGCTGATACAGTAGCCTCACAAAGTCATCAGGGATCCTGTATCCTATTTTGCTGATCTATCATTATCAGCATAAACTTCTACCTTGCGGCTCAAGGTGGCTACTTGAGCCACAGCCAATATATCCCTTTCCAGTCAACAAAAAGAAAGGACAAAAAACAGTCACATCTACCTCTAACAAAGAGGGACTAGAAAGTGAATCTTTATTCTGGGAAATTGTACTACCCAGCTAAAAGTCAAGGATTCTATTACTCAGACTGATGGTTGCCAGAGGGGAAGGGTATTCAAAGACTGGGGGGAAAAGGTGAAGGAATTAGGAAGTACAAGTTGCCAGTTATAGAAATAGTCACAGGGGATATAAAGTCACAGCATAGAAAATATAGCCAGTGATATTGAAATACCTATATAGTGTTAGACAGATACGATACTTATTAGGGTGAGCACTTATCCTATATAATAAAAGCCTAATATGCTAAGTGTCTGGTCATCTGGTTGTCTGTTAATCAAAGCGTAATATGCTAATGATATGCTAAGGCCTCTTAACTACTTGCTAAGATGTGCACTGACCAACGGTGGGCAGACGCTCCAACAGCTAGGTTAGCTTGCTGCTGGGGTCCAGCTGATCGGTTCTGAGCGAGAAGGGCCAGACATGCCCTGGAGCCCTCCCACAGTCCCTTCCCAGCTGGCCAACCTCCTGTGTCCGTCCCCCGCCCCGATCGTGCACTGGTGGGGTCCCTTGGCCTGGTCTGCACCCTCTCACAATCCAGGACACCTCAGGGGATGTCGTAGAGCCGGTTTCGGCCTGATCCCGCAGGCCAGATCGAGGGACCCCACTGGTGCACAAATTCTTGCGCCAGGCCCCTAGTAAATTATATAAACATATAATCACTATGTTATACACCTGAAACTATAACAATATTTTATGTCAGTTGTAATTTAAAAATATTTTTGGATGAGCATTTTTATTACATTTATGAACAGAAAACTCAACAGTGTACACTTAGCCCAGTTTGCTGGCTAGTTATTTAGCCTTTGATTTTTTTCAGTTTGGCAATGTGAGCCACTGACTTTGGACCCAGGATGCTGCCTCCCTAGTGACACCAGATTTCATCATGTCTGTCATGGTTAGCCA
The DNA here is from genome assembly GCA_026230045.1 of Corynorhinus townsendii. Taxonomy (NCBI): domain Eukaryota; kingdom Metazoa; phylum Chordata; class Mammalia; order Chiroptera; family Vespertilionidae; genus Corynorhinus; species Corynorhinus townsendii. The sequence continues at coordinate 131,507,778 of JAPDVU010000007.1, read as the reverse complement.
GAGTTCCTTTGTCTTCTGAGTTGACCTGTGTGAAGGCAACAGTGATGCAGGTCTCCCTGTGGATTAGACGCCCCAGTCTGGCCTTCCCCTTGATAATGCAGTAGGGAACCCCCCATATTACAGCATAGTGCATGCAGGAGGACAACCAGCTCGAAGGGATCCACATCATGTGCAATCACTATTGCCGAGCCTTCTTGTTCTCCACCAAGGTGGTGACAGTGTTAAACCCCGCTCAAAGGACATGTGGCCTCTTGGTGGGACAACCCCTTTGCCAGCAGTGTTCTTCTCAGCCCAGGCCAACAATCTCTGCTTCTTCTCTGGCTTTGTCTATAGTCTGTACTAGTGGACAAGCTTAAGCAGCTGAGTAGTTGTTTGATGGTCCAAGACCTGAGTGAACTAGTTAATCACAGGAGGCACTTTCAGATGCTTATAGAGAATAGTGTTTTGCCACTGCAGCTGAATATAGCAGGGCCATTTAACAAACAGGTGAGGCTCCTTTTTGGGCTGGATGTTCTGGTCCAATACCAAAATTCTTGGCCTTTTCTCAAATGGAATTTATCACTTTCCTCGCTTCCTGCTTCTTCACTACAGCAGAGGCCACCCAGCACTACCTTCTTCCCCTTAGCCTGCTTTTCCTTTCGGCATCTTGGGCAGCAGATGGAGAGAGTGAAGAAAAAAAAGTAATAAAATAAAATAAATGAAACAAGCAAGTAGTCACAAAAACTAATGACTGAGTCAAAATATTAATCAGGGGTGAATCAAGATTAAGAATATGTGGGTTTTTATTGTATTACTAGGGAAACAGTGCATGAAATTCATGCACCTTGAAAGGAACTGTGGGCCATGAGACTGTGGGGGTGGGTCTCGGCCCATCCTCCGCGTCCCTGACTGGCCTCTTCCGCTGAGGCCCCCGGTCCCCTGTCTGCTGGCAGCCCCGCTCCCACCACTGCCGAGCGATTGGGGCTGGCTACAGCAGCGGGTGTGAGTGGAGCCGGTGCCATCAGCGGGTGTGAGCGGAGCCGGTGCCATCCGCGGGCTGCTGTCCCAATAACCCCTCAGTAGCAGGGGGAGGTGGAGAAGCCCTCAGGGGCAATCAGGGCCGGCAGTCGCTGCTCGCACCCGCTGATGGCGCTGAGTGATCGAGACTGGCACCGGGCACTGGCAGCGGGTGCAAGCGGCGGCTCCAGCATGGCTGTGGGTGCAAGCAGGGCTGGCGCTGGCAGCAAGTGCAAGCGCCAGGTGGGACCACGGTGCATGGGAGCAAACAATTTTCAGTAACCATCTGAGGCTTGCCCCAATGGCAGTGACCAGCCCCCCTTGGTCTGGTGCCCCCGCTCACCTGCTCTACCATGCCGCAGTGGCAGATGCCCACCATGTTCCGCTCACACCCCCTGGTGGTCAGCGCATGTCATAACAACCAGTTGTTCAGTTGTTCCTCATTCAGTCTATTTGCATATTAGCCTTTTATTACATAGGATGTTTGTAACTTTTCTGTAGGTTTGAATTTTCCCCAAAAGATGGTAAAAAGTAATCATTTGTGATTAGGAAGGAGCTCTTGGATGTGAAAAAATATACTTTCAAGTTAAAAATTATAAACGATATATTATTTCAGAACATCAAATTAATGATTAGAAGACAAACGTGGAAAGTTCTCTTTAGAATTCAAGGTGAAAACTGAAGAGATTAAAATAATAGGAGAAAAAATAAGAATAAAGGAGAGAGTTAGGAAATTCACTACTTTTTAATGGGGGTTGTAGAAATGAGAACAGGTGAGGAAAATAACTTATCAGAGAAAAAAAAGAAGACAATTTATGTGAGCTGAAGAAAGACTTGAGTATTTAGATTAAAAGGGTTCATGAATACCAGGCAGGATGAATGGAATGAGGTAAAAACCTAAACACATCCTGATAGTACTTCTGATTTTCAAAGGCAATTTATCTATGAAGGGAAGATTTTATCATCAGATACTTTCATAACATTCAACACTGGAGACAGGAGAGCATGTTTATATAATTTAAAAAGAATCAATATTTGAAAACCATCCTATATACTAACAGGCCAATATGCAAATTATCTCCTCAACCGGGAGTTCGACCAGGAGTTCAACTAGGGGGCAGGGCCAGGCAGCCAACCACCCACATCCCCTCCCCGTGGCGGGCCGGGCATGATCGGCCCCGATTGGGGCGGGCCGGCCGGGCCCTACCCATGCACAAATTTGTGCACCTGGCCTCTAGTTAATTGTATAAAAACTAGAGGCCCGGTGCACAAATTCATGCACCAGTGGAGTCCCTTGGCCTGGCCTGTGGGATTGGGCTGAAACTGGCTCTCTGATGTCCCCCAAGGGGTCCTGAATTGCAAGAGGGTGCAGGTGAGGCTGAGCAACCCCACTGGTGCATTATCGGGGCCAGGGAGGGATGCAGGAGGTTGCCCAGCTGGAAAGGGACTGCAAGAAGGCTCCAGGGTGTATCCAGCCCGTCATGCTCAGTCCCGATTGGCCGGCCCCCAGCAGCAAGCTAACCTACGGGTCAGAGCGTCTGCCCCCTGCTGATCAGTGCACATCATAGCGAGCGGTTGAGCAGCCTTAGCATATCATTAGCATATTACGCTTTGATTGGTTGAACAGATGACCAGACACTTAGCATATTAGGCTTTTATTATATACAATTCATGAATTCATAATATTAATACCCAAATAGTTGACTTTGGAAGTTAGTAGGGCACTAACTCATATTAAGTAAATTAATAAAAAAAAGTATTTATCCTAACTTGCCTTCATGAACTAGATAATTAAATACCTGATGAGGGAAAGGTCTTCCCCATAGAAGAATTCTAGCTAGCTATAAGATACAGAAGGAATGATATTATTAGAAAACTCACCATTTTATAATCTCTAATGAAATGATGGATTTAGCAATAAATAGCATAGCTTCTAAAGCATTGAGAGGAAAGGTCTTATAATAGGCTATGGGCTCAGTGCAGGAATTTGTGCACCTTGAAAGGATCTGTGGGCTGCGAGTCTGTGGTGGACACAAGGGGTGGGTCTCATCCTCCTCATCCCCTCCAGCCCCTCCCACCATGGCCCCTGGTCTCCTGTCTGCCAGCAGCCCCACTCCCACCCCCACCACTCCCACACACTAACAGCACTGGTGCCAGCAGCGGGTGCAAGTGGGGGGTGCCATTAGCAGGTGCGAGCGGTGCCTGCTGCCCCGATCGCCCCTCAGGAGCAGGGGGAGGTGGAAAAGCTCTCAGGGGCCATTGGGTAAGGCAGCCAATGCTCACACCAACTGACAGTGCCGAGTGATAGGGACCAGTGCTGGACGCTGGCAATGGGTGCGAGCAGCGGCTCCGGCACCGGCTATGGGTACGAGCAGGGCTGCCAGCCCTGATTGCCCCTCAGGGCTTCTCCACCTCCCCCTGCTCCTAGGTGCAAGCAGGACCAGCACCTGCAGCAGGTGTGAGCCCCGGGAGGGACTGCAGCACAAAGGAGCAAAGAATTTTCAGTAATCACTGTTACAGAAGACCGGAAAAAAACCAATCCACGCTTAGAGAAAGGGAGTTACATTTTATTAAGCACATGCCCAGAGGAAAATGTGCCTTTCAAATTCTGGGCCCCCCACCCCCACCCCACACACACACACACACACGAGGAAACCTTTTCTATTTATACTTTTCCTAGCCCTTTTGTCTCCCAAATTTGGAATGAGAATTCCTGGCCTTCTGGGAAAGAAAGCCTACATGCTGGGAAGGGGCCAGGAGACCATATTTCAAGGCCTGGCCTGGTGTGAGCACTGACAACTCTGTCTGGGGCATAGTCCACGGCCTCTCTGGAATGGGAGTAGTCTTATTTTCCTTATTATTTAAGCAAGCAAACGTTTCAGAAGCCAAAATAGCTGGTTTAAAATTTCAAACAGCAGTTTTTATATAAGATGGATGCTTTATTCCCCACTGATTTTATGTACATGAGTCAAATAATTGACTCTTTTGGGTCACTGGTGAGGTCATTGGTGGGGAGTTATATTGACCCCTGAGGACTATAAGCTTGATAGAATTAATTCTCTGCTGAATAAAGTCAGTGGGCCTGTTTATAAGATAAGGGCCAGGAATGAGGGCTAGGACTAATCTTTAGAGGATCCGAAGAGTCCTGAACTCTCTATTTTGCCTGAGCTGTCTTAAGCCAGTGTGATGAAGCCACGTCGGGATCCCGTCTACCTTGACTGCTGTGGGGGTGGTCCTTTCCAAGTAGGAGTCAGTCCTTGTGTGGCAAATTTCTTTACCCAAACAGAGTCACCAGGGTGGAAGGATGGACTGGATCAGAAGTTGGTATAGGCAGAGTACCTTAGACATACTTCTGGACTGCTTTCTGGGTGGACTGTGAAGCCTATAAGAACTTGAGTAAAGATTGGATATGGATTTCAGCTTTTCTAGATTGGGTTTCCATGTAAGCTGGTGAGGTGGGTAGGTCAGGGTTTGGAAGAGTCACTAGAATTTGTAGAGGCCCCACTGGTTTTAGGGCAGCCTCATTCCCTCTTGCTTCTGGAGAGTCCCCTTGTCTCACATAGGTGGAGATGGAAAGACTTACATCTGGTAGTGCTGGTAGTGCTAGTTGTGCCATGGTCCTTGCTCTGTTCATATCTGTCTAACTGCCTAATATATTACCTCAAGGATCCTGGCTCTGAATTCTTTTAGGGAAAATGAATGTCAATGGGCTCTTCTAGCTACTTCCTGCTGAGGCGGGTCAGAGGTTTCTCTCAGAGCCAAGAGATCCTTGCTGTCTGTCAGAGAGACAATGAGGCCTGGGCACAGAAGGAGGTGGGCTTGTGACCTGGCGGAGACAAACTGTAACAAATGGTCTGGTGGAAGGGAAAGAAAACCTTTCAGTTTTAATAACTTCTATTGAGATAGACTTTTTCTCCTCAAAATTACCCCCATGTTTATCAAAAGAGCCAAATCAAGACTAATTTACCTTTGTCGGAATTTCATGATTGAATCTTAATGTGCCCCGTAAGGCCAGGAAGCCAAGCCATCCAGCTGCCGTCAGGCCTGCCTGTAGTATCTGCTGAGTTAGGTGAAGTCCTCACCTGTAGTGGCTCTACCCGGACCCATGCCCTAGGCTTCAAGGCCCATCTCAGCCTTCCTACTCATCATGGCTCAGAGTGCGTGGGGGTCCTGCAGGGACGCAGAGGCGCCCTTATTGCTCCCCTTTTACTCTGACCAACCACCAGTGATGGTAGGGTATGGGCCTGATGCTCCAGCACCAGCTATTTTCAGGGCTACCAAGCAGGATACCAGACTTTCTCCTTGGCACTCTTATTGGCTTCAAGTCTTCAGAGTTCAGGCAGGGCTCTTTAAAGCATGATACTCCAGTCAAAGTTTCTGGTTAATAAAACCACTATTGGAAACGGGGCTTATTTAATTTATGCAAAGAAATGTATTGCCATGATTTTTTTATTAAGTATTGCCAAATTTTGGAGGAATTGTATAAGGAGAAAAATATACTGACCTGCTTTAAGATAGAATTTTCCTTGCCAGTCCTTTTTATGGACTTTCCAAATTAATATTTTCTGAATGTATTATAACAAACAGTAGCTGTTAGATTTCTTTTATGAGTCCCTCCCTAAGTACTTTGGCATAACTATTTACCCTCTGTTTAGGGAGGCAGAATGTAAATAATTTACATTCTGCCTGTCTTACTGGCCTTTATTATTTGATTTCCTTTCAACATTTCTCTTCTCCTTCTTACTACATACACAACCTTTATAAATTTTACACTTCCAAATTAGCCTTCAAACCTTTCTGTGTCCTCTAAAAATGCATAACCATGCCTCAGACCTTCTACTCAGTACTCCTTATTCTTTGAAACCTCAATCCTTTAATGATTCCTGAAAAGTAAAGAGCCAGAATTTCTTAGATTAACATTTATGACTTTGACCTTCTGTGATAAAACTAAGAGTAGGTAAAAATATTTCTTTTTGAGAGACAGAGATTTTTAAAACTTAAGCTAGTTGTAACATTAAAGATATTATATCTTAAAGTTCCTTTGCTGAATATTCCACCACCACCCAAGAAGTACCCAGTAACCCTGCCCTGCCAGGCTCGGACATTGAGATATTCTTTATGTGTATTGGAAGGGTTAAAGAGAAGAAAACGGGGCAGATGAAGATCCACTGTGTTTTGTAGAAAGCCTTGAATCTAGCATAGTTCAGATAAGCAAGAAACCAAGGACTCCAGCAGAGCGGGTTGTAGCCAGCAAAATCAACAAAAACCTATCTCTCCCTGCTCTCCCCACTGATGCCCCCCCCCCTTTTTCTGCATTAACCATTTACTCTGCCCTTAGCAGGGGAAATAAGGCAAGCAGTCTGAGATCATGTATAACGAGGCTTTTTACACTTAAGGAACAGCTGCTCTCCCTTCCAGATTTTCCTTCTGGAAAGATCTCAGTCTTCACCACTTCTGATATCTCCAACCATCCCCTGTCCCCCAGCCTAGGGATTCTCTATCTCAGCAGGCTGAGAGTGAATTCCACTGCCTCTATCCTTTCTCACACCTGCTCTGGAGCAGTTTTCGGCTCTCTTCCTCCCTCAGAGACCCACTGTAAATCTGTCAGGAAGGGCAGGCAGGTTGCAGTTCTCGGGACCACATGATTCTCTGTTTGCTAGCAAGGCTGAAAAAGGCAGCCTACACAGCAGTTAATTATGACTAATCTTAACCCAACAAGCCTTTGTTTAAACTTCTCTGTATTGGCAACCTTCACAAATTTTATACCCTTAAATTAACCCTAGAATTCCAAAGTTTTAAACTAACATAGCAAAATTATAAATCAAGGAAAAGCAATTAAAATTTCTTTACTGCCTTTCCCCTAAAGCAGGGTTTGCACTGTCTTTCACACAGACTGTCACACTTAGATTCATACACCAGACAGTCCTGAGTTTTTTACTTCTACCAGATATTTACTCAGAGTTTAAACAATCCACCTGATTCCTGATTAATTGCCTGAGGAAGTCCTTGACTTCCAGGGAGGTGATCAAGCTTCCCCTTCCACTCACTCAGAGTGGGCCTGACAGATAGGGCCCCTACCTTACCGATTCTGTCGACACGTCCAGAAGTGCCTGTCCACTTTCTCCAGATGCTGGCCGGGTCCTAGGCTGAGGTCCGGGAGTGCCCAGAGTCCCCTGGTTTAATTCTGCTAAGTCAGCAGAGCGCTGCCTTCCGGAGGCCTGTTCAGCTCCCCCAGGCCCCAAACCCAGTCCATCCACCAGAGGCCAAAAGGCCAGCTTGTTTGGCCTTCTTCTCGGTCAGGGAACCATTATGTTACAGAAGACCGGAAAAAAAAACCAAGCCAAGCTTAGAGAAAGGGAGTTACATTTTATTAAGCATAGGCCCAGAGAAAAATGTGCCTCTCAAATTCTGGCCCCCCTCCCCCCCACACACACGGAGGAAACCTTTTCTATTTATACTTTTCCTAGCCCTTTTGTCTCCCAAATTTGGAATGAGACTTCCAGGCCTTCTGGGAAAGAAGGCCCACATGCTGGGAAGGGGCCAGGAGACCATATCTCAAGGCCTGTCCTGGTATCAGCACTGACAACTCTGTCTGGGCATAGTCCACAGCCTCTCTGGAATGGGAATAGTCTTATTTTCCTTATTATTTAAGCAAGTAAGTGTTTACAGAAGCCAAAATAGCAAGGTTAAAATTTCAAACATCAGTTTTTATATAAGATGGATGCTTCACCACTAGAGGCTCACCCTGATGACAGCGACTGGTGCCCCACCGTGGTCTGGTGCACCCATTCACCTCCTCCACCATCCTGCTGCGGCCGATGCCCGCCATATTCTACTCTCTGCCTCCTGCTGCTGATGCCCACCTTGTTCCATGTGCACCCCCTGGTGGTCAGCACTTGTCATAGTGACCAGTTCGGTTGTTCTGCCATTTGGTCTATTTGCATATTAGGGTTTTATATATATAGATATATAGATGAGTGGATCAGGGTGACCACACTCAGCTGTAGTTATCATTAATAGTAAGACAGGCAGTCATTTTGTGCTTCCTGATATATTACAGTAGAAAGACCTGGGACAAGGGGACGGGATTGGCTAGAGGGGATCAATGGCAGGAAAAAGGGTATATCTGTATAACTCTCAACAATAAAGATTTAAAAAAGGAAGAACAAAATTATGTAGAACTACTTATAAAGGATTCTTGCCAAAGAATTAAACTTAGATCTAGTTAAGCCACTGGTTGTAATAGCTTCCAGTTTATAAGAAACTGGTATATAATTGATGGGTAGAGGAATATATGAAATGACACCGTGAAGATGGAATAAACCAAAGCAGAATGTGGGAAGTCCTCCAGCACAAATGATCCAATTCATTTAACCAATGAATAACTTGGTGAAAGTGAAGGAGGGGAGAAGGAGAAATTACAGATTTTAAATGTACTTACATTTTAGAGTTATATTTTGGATTACTTACTGTTGAAATATAGCTCTCTGGGATTTGCTTTAAAATGCTCTAGAAGAAAAACAACTGTGTTTGGGGGATGGTATTTGGAGATAATGACAAAACAAGATTGGAAAAAATGTTGATAACTTTTGAAGCTGGTGGTTACATGGGGTTCATTATAATATTTGTTCTGCTGTTGAAGTTTTTCATTATAAAACTAGAGGCCCGGTGCACGAAATTTGTGCACTGGGGTGTGGGTTGGTTCCCTCAGCCTGGCCTGTGCCCTCTTGCAGTCCGGGAGCCCTTGGGGGGATGTCCGACTGCTGGCTTAGGCACGCTCAAGCTGGCAGTCATACATCCTTAGCGCTATCGCGGAGAGCTGTGAGCCTGGCTTCTGACTGAGTGGCGCTCCCTCTATGGGAGTGCACTGACCACCAGGTGGCAGCTCCTGTATTCAGTGTCTGCCCCCTGGTAGTCAATGTGTGTCATAGCGACCAGTTTTTCTGCTTTTAGGTCAATTTGCATATTAGCCTTTTATTATATAGGATATTTTCTAAAAGTCCTGAATTGCCTGGCTTACTGGTTGAGTGTAAACCTATGAGCTGGGAGGTCATGGTCAGGGCCTATACCCGGGTTGTGGGCTCGGTCTCTAATGTGGGGCATGCAGGAGGCAGCCATCGATGATTCTCTCTCATCATTGATGTTTCTATCTCTCCCTTCCTCTCTGAAATTAATAAAAAATATTTTTAAAAGACCTGAAGGATTGAGTAAGATGTAGTATAATTCTAAGAAGACTGAAATGGAAAAGAAAGAGTAGAGCAGAGATTGTATTTGAAGAGATAATGTCTTGAGAATTTTTCAAACCTGATAAAAAGGATACAGTTTGCTGATACAAGAAGCCAAACAAATCCTAATCAGGATAAAAGAACTCTAAACCCAGAAATTTCATAGTGAAACTTCAGAAGATCATTGATCAATTGATAGGCAGATAGATAGATAGGTATAGATGATAGATAGATGGATGATAGGATTTTTAATTAGCCCAAGTGTGGGAAAAATAACTTCAAAGGAACACTGATGATTTGTCAACCACATCAGTAAAAGCAAGAGACAGTTTGATGTTAACGTCCACATAATGAAAGAAAATAAATGCCAGTCTTGAATTGTATGTTCAGTAAAAAGTGTTTTTAAGAATGAGGACAAAAATAAACATGTTTTTAGACAACTAAGTTTGTAACCAGCAGACTCTTACTAAAGGGAATACTAAAACATGTAACTTAGACCTAAGGAAAATATTCATTAGCAGGTCAGAAATTCAAGAAAGATTGCACAATCGCAAATATGTGAATAAATTAAACAATTGACAACATTTATCTATATAAATAAAAATGTAAATGTTCGTTTGTTCAAAATCTTAAATCTCCGAAAGTTCTTCACCGATTACTTTGAAATTTTGACACAACATTGCATTCGAATACGCGCACGTTTTTATATACCTTATACATACTATTATATAGATGTCACACCTCTGACAGGTAAAAACATGCTTTTTTTGAAAAACAGCGCCATCTGTTGGACATAAAAGCAACAAACGCTATACTAAATACTTTACGATTCCATTTCAATGTTTCTGATTGCATTGTTAAATTGAATTTTCATAGATTTCGATTTATTTTCATTTAGATTTAATTATTTCGTGTGACATTGCATTGGAATTGAGCTGTGTCGTGTACCATAGTGTTCATTTTTTGAGTATAGTTCGATCTGCTTTAGTTCATCCAAATAATGCCTCGCAGAAGATCAAACCTAGGTCGTCATACTCATGGAGCGGAAGCAGTAATTGCAAATCCAACTGAGGAAGAATGGGCATCAGCAAACGAGCGAAACAGACAAAGAGTGGCTCAAATGTGTGCCGAGGAAGCAGCAGAGCGACCTGCAGCCAGACTTGAGGATGCACAGTTGCGAGCATGGCGATCGCATTCTGCAGCTTCAGATCTGCTTCATTCTCAACAGAATGAACATGACAGGCTGAGCGTGGCTGAAAGATGTCAAGGAGAAACAGCAGATCAGCATCAAACACAACTCCGTGCTCAGCAATCACGCGATTACAGTAGCCTTGCATTCCGGTACAACCCAGCTGATGATTATAGTTTGAGCCGGCATGTTCTCATCGGCACTGTGACTGAAGTGTGTCCTTATTGAAAGGCTCTGAAATTTAATGGAGAAACTAAAGGAATGTGTTGCGCCACTGGAAAAATTAAACTGTCTCAACTTGGAGAACCGCCAGAGCCATTAAAAACTTTGCTTGCTGGATATACCGCCGAATCAAAGCATTTCCTACCTATCAGGAAATACAACTCATGCTTCCAAATGATGTCATTCAGCGCAGAAATCGTAACAGCTCAATTCATGACAACTTTCAAAGTGAAAGGACAAATTTATCTTAAAGCTGTAAAGACGTTAAAATTAACTACAAATATGCGTGTCCAGCTGCAAAATGATCGATCAGCTGCGATATTCTCACATCAATTGCTGGAAATTGGGCACGGAAAGGTGCCGTTTGATCTGACCTCAGGAGAAATTTCATTGCCTCATAACTTCTGCAATTTAGTGACGTCAAAAAGAAGAATTGGTTGAAAAAGTATTTCCCAATATTCAAACCAATTATAAGAATCACGATTGGCTGAATGAACGAACTATTCTTGCAGTCAAGAACAAAGACGTCTACGAACTTAATATTATTCAGTCTAACATTCAAAAAGCGAGGCAGTCACATACAAGTCTGTCGACACTGTTGTGGAAGCAGATGAAGCTGCTAATTATCCAACAGAATTTTTTAATTCACTCGATCTGCCAGGAATGCCACCGCAGGTACTGCAATTGAAAATCGGCATGCCAATTATTGTGTTGTGAAATATCAACCAGCCAAAGCTTTGCAACGGTATGCGGCTTGCAGTAAAAAAATTAATGAGCAATGTTGTAGAAGCAACAATCTTGACAGGACCTTTCAAAGGTGAAGATGGGAGGAATCCAAGATGGTGGCGTAGGTAAACACCTAAACTGCTGCCTCGCACAACAATTTCAAAACTACAACTAAAAGACAAAACGTCTATCACCCAGAACCACGGGAAAACTGGCTGAGTGGAAGTTCTACAACTAGAAGGAAAGAGAAAAGAGCATTGAGACGTGCACAAGCGCTGAAAGGCTGAGGTACGGAGGTGCGGGATCTGGGCTGGCGGCAGGCATTGCTTTTTTCAACCCAAAGGAGAGACAAGCCCCCGATTACTCTGAAATACAGTTTCTGGGGAGATGTGGGGGACCCAAACTCCTATGGGGAGAAGCTGGATTATCTGCCACCGGGTCGGAAAGTGAGGGGGGCCTGCTTGCAGAGCTGCACGCAAGAATAATTGTTTACTGCGCTGGGGCACGGGACACAGTCGGAGACAAGGAGCTGGCTAACTAGCAGCCATTGCTGTTTGCCACGCCCTAGCCTAGTGACGCCCTGAGACCCCGCCCCACACAACCTACAAACCCACCCAAGCTCCAGGCAGCAGCATTAGCATAAGAAAGGCCTGCCCTATCTCAGCTTAACCTAACAAACTTGCAGCCCAGATCAGACAGCTCCAAAACCTCCAAACCCCAAGTGAAGAGGAGAAAACTCTAGCTGTCGCTGTAGCTCCTGCTGGATGGACTCAGACAATAGCTGAACTGCACCCCATTGGAGATCCAGAAGCCAGTATACCTAGTGGTCAGTGTGAGAAACCAGATTTCAACTCCTCACATCCATAGGTGACACATTCAAGAGGCAGACTCAGCGAGCACCAAAGCCCCAATGAAACAAGTTCTGCACCATAAGCGTGTCTCCAGCACAGCAATTCTTATAGACACAGCGAGTCCTCACAGCCGATTGGCCTGGAGGTCAATTCCTCCCAGTGTACCAACAGCAATTAAGGCTTCACTACACCAAGACTTTGCACTCAGCCCACAAAGGGGTGTACCAAGAGCGTCCACATCAGGTGATTGGGGAGGCTGAGCTACTGCCCCCTATAGGTCACCTACCACACAAAGCCACTCCATCAACACAGGGAAGCAGCCAAAATGCGGAGACAAAGAAACATGTCACGAATGAAAGAAATGGAGGAAAGCAAACTACTGGACGACATAGAGTTCAGAACCACATTTATAAGGTTACTCAAGAATCTTCTAAAAACCACCGAGAAACTTGATGACACTTCTGAGGAGCTTAGTGAGACCTTCAAGGACCTTAATGAGAATGCCAAATAAATGGAAAAGGACCAGTCAGAAATGAAGCATACACTGTCTAAAATAAAGAATATACAGAAACTCAACTGTAGATCAACGTACCCCAAGAATCAAACCAAAGATCTGAAATATGAGGAAACAAAAAACACCCAACCAGAAAAACAAAAAGAAAAAAGAATCCAAAAAATATGAAGATAGTGTAAGGAGCCTCTGGGACAACTTTAAGCGTACCAACATCCGAATTTTTGGGGTGCCAGAAGAAGAGAGAGAGCAAAATACTGAAAACCTATTAGAAGAAATAATGACAGAAAACTTTCCCTACCTGGTGAAAGAAATAGACTTACAAGTCCAGGAAGCACACAGGACCCCAAACAAAAGGAATCCAAAGAGGACCACACCAAGACACTTCATAATTAAAATGCCAAGGGCAAAAGACAAAGAGAGAATCTTGAAAGCAGCAAGAGAAAAACGGTTAGTTACCTACAAGGGAGTACCCATTTGACTGTCAGCTGATTTCTCAGCAGAAACTATGCAGGCCAGAAGGGAGTGGCAAGAAATATTCAAAGTGATGAACAGCAAGAACCTACAACCAAGATTACTCTACCCAGTAAAGCTATCATTCAGAGTTGAAGGTCAGATAAAGAGCTTCACAGACAAGAAAAAACTAAAGGAGTTCATTGCCACCAAATCAGGATTACACGAAATGCTGAAGGGTATTCTTTAAGAAGAGGAAGAAGAAGAAAAAGGTAAAGATAAAAATTATGAACAACAAAATGACATCAAATACATACCTACCAACAAGTGAATCTAAAAGTCAAGTGAATACAAAATCAGAAGAACAGAATGGACTGGAGAATATAATAGAATCAGGGACATAGAAAGGGATTGGACTGACAATTTTCAGGGGGAAGGGGGAGTGAGGGGTGTGGGAAGAGATTGGACAAAAATCTTATACCTATGAGGAAGACAGTGGCAGGGGGTAAGGGAATGGGGTGGGGTGGGAAATCAGGTGGAGGGGAGCTATGGGGGGGGAAAAAAGAGGAACACCTGTAATAATCTGAACAATAAAGATTTATTAAAAATTAAAAAAAAAGTTTAGCAGCTTTGCCAGGCCTATTGGCTGGAAATTTAAAACTTTTAAGTTCAAATGATCTAAAATGTATTGAAATTTATAATACTGAACTGTTGATCTGAGTATGCCTAGTATGAATGAAGCATCCATCTTATATAAATACTGCTGTTTGAAATATTAAAAAAAAACAAAGGTGAAAATGTCCTCATTCCTCGCATTCCTATGATTCCAACGGATATGCCATTTCAATTTAAGAGATTGCAATTCCCAATTCAATTGGTGTTTGCACTCACCATCAACAAAGCTCAGGGCCAATCTTTAGAATTGTGCGGTTTAGATCTAGACACAGATTGCTTCTCACATGGACAATTATATGCTGCGTGTTCTAGAGTCTGCAAACCAGACAATCTCTATATCTGCACAGTTGAACAACAAAAAATATTCTATACCCACAAGCATTGTGAAATTAAACATATTAGAAACGTGTGCTTTCTCTTTTCTTTCTTTTCCATTTAACCAGACTGAGCCACAGCAACGCGTGGCCGGGTACAGCTAGTATATATATAAAACCCTAACATGCAAATAGACTGAACGGCGGAACGACTGACCAACGGGTTGCTATGACGTGCACTGACCTCTAGGGGGTGCATGCGGAACATGGCGGGTGTCAGCAGCAGGCGGCAGAGCATGGAACATGGCAGGTGTCAGCTGTGGTGGGGTGGTAGAGCAGGTGAGCAGGAGTGCCAGACCAAGGTGGGGCACTAGTCGCTGTCATTGGGGCGAGCCTCTAGTGGTTACTGAAAATTCTTTGCTCCCATGAGCCATGGTTCTGCCTAGCACTCACACCTGCTGCCCATGCTGGCCCCACTCCCACTGCTACCAGCGCCGGAGCCACCGCTTGCACTCACTGTCAGCACCCGGCGCCAGTGCTCTCAGCGAGTGTCAGTGGCAGCTGCCAGCCTCGATCACTCCTCAGGGCTTCTCCACCTTCCCCTGCTCCTGAGGAGCGATTAGAACCAGCAGCTGCCTCTCGCATCCCCTGCCGGCGACGGCCCTGCTCGTACCTGCTGCTGGCGTTGAAGCCACCGCTCACACCCACTGACTGCCCTGACCCTGCTCGCACCCGCTGCTGGTGCAGACCCCAATTGCTCCATGCCATCTGCGGGTGCGAGGAGACCAGAGCAGTCAGCAAGTGGGAGCAAGGCTGCCAGCAGACGGGACCGAGGGCTGCAGCAGGAGGGGCTGGGCCGGGGCGTGAAGGATGGGTCAAGACCCACCCCTGTGCCCATGATAGCCTTGCAGCCCACAGTTCCTTTCAAGGTGCATGAATTCGTGCACTGGGCCCCTACTAAAACAATAATATCTCATGCTGTGCTGAAATAAAAGATACAATTAAGCCATGTGACAACAATCTATATATATAAAAGGCTAATATGCAAAGTGTTCCCTCAGGAGTTCAAGCAGGAGACCTGGAGTTCAATCGCTCGCTATGATGTGCGCTGACCACCAGGGGGTGGCGTGGAACAAAGGAAGGCCCCAACCGGCAGCCAGAAGGCCCCAATCAGCCCTGATTGCTGGCCAGGCCCAGGGACCCTACCCGTGCATGAATTTTGTGCACCAGGTCTCTGGTAATATATAAGCTGGAAATGAGGATAAGTACACTAATGTAGTCTAAGATCCCTATATTATTGAGAAGAAGGGTAAAGATTTCTCTTTAGACAGTGATTAGTTAAGTAAGCTTGAAATTTTTAGGGCAACTACTAAAAAGGTAGAAATGTCAAACTAGAAGAGAAAATAAAGGAAAGATTTTTTAAATTAATTTGGTAAAGGAGATAAATTCAATAAGGGGAAGGAAAAATAAACAGGAAGTGGTTGGAACGAATCAAAAACTTGAAATCGATAGACTTAAACTCAAATTATTAGTAATTCTATTAAATCAAAATGGTTCAAGTGTTGCAGTTAAAAACAAATATTATCAAACTGGATTTTTAAAATATCTTAACTATACACATCTAAAAATAGATATCTGAAAGATTGAAATTAAAAGACTAAAAGAAGATTTACCGTTAAAGCAACCCAAAGAAAATCAATGTAGCCATGTTAATATCAAATATAATAGGTTTTAAAACTAAATGGATTACTAGATATAAAGCTGATTATCATATCATGATAGAAGATTCATTTCACCAAGAAGATATAATTTTTTATTTTACATTCACCTAATAACATATTCTCAAAATATACATAGTTAACTTTGAAAGAACTACAAGGAGAAACACATAATTTATATTATAGTGAGCAATTAGAGCACATCTCTATATAACTGATGGAATAGGCAGACTAAAAAAAAAAATCAGTAAGATTTAAAGACTCAATTAACAATTTTGATCCCATAAATTATATTACACTATGCAATTGCAGAAGTCATTTATTTACAAAAAGTAACTATGTCTTAGGCTGTAAAGTAAGTTTTTGATAAATTTCAGAGGATTGAAATTATGATTTCTGCCCATAGTGTAATTAATCTAGAAATCAATAACAAAACAATAACTAGAACAAACATATATATTTTAACACAATGCACACCAGTAGTTTTATTGCTAGTTTTACCCAGTGGCCAGATAAGTTTCTATTGAACAAGTACAAAAAATGTTTTACAAAGTATCATACTTTAAAAAGATATTAGCTTGTAAGAACTTGTAATAAATAACTTCAAAATGCAATGGGTATTTAATTTTAAGGTGTGCCTTTAACATTTATGTAAAACACTGCGTAATATGAAAACACGAGAATGCTCGTGATCCGCCTGCAGTGTGTTAAAATTAACATATAAACTTTCAAGTAATATATAGGTCAAAGAAGAAAATATAAACAAGAAATAAACTATAGATCTATTGACAATTTTTTTGTTTTACTGCTTATGTTGGTGAGGAAGATATTTATAATCAAGTTGAACTCCTGTGATCATTTCTATGAAGGTTTTATGTTTCCTTAAACTTTTTGCTTGGCACTGTGTGGTGTGTTTTTTTTTAACATTAAGTCCCATCTTGAAAAGCTTGAAGAACAAGGCTGACAGGTTTGAACTTGGAGATGAGTCTTGAAAGCAGTCACAGTACAATTGAGTTAATGGAGCAACTAGATATCATAAAATGGCTTAATAGTCTTTTACTGTCTGTTTTCATGGTATTAAAACAAGAAGTTAAGACATATTTTTAGTGGTAATAGGTATTCTTTAACTGGCTTATGTATAGAAGGGCCAACTACTGCAGGACCTGTAAATTCTTTAATACATGGATTAAGTGTTGTAATCTAAGGATTAATATATACGCTATATATTGGCACCACTAGTGCCATTATCATTGAGTGTGAGCATTTTCTTTGCAAACCTGTATGTTGTTAGATCATTTCATTAGGTTTTAAGTTTATAACTTGGGAATCTTATTTTCCTTTTAAAAAAAACACACACTTTTACTAGCATTCAGCATAGTGCTGCAGAAAGGTGACCTTTAAAGCTAGATTAAACCCCTCTAACAGTGATCTTTTTGAGAAGCGAATCCAGTCATTGAAAATACATTGTGAATAAATTAGTAATTCTTTGAGAAGATAAACATCACAGTATTACTTTATGATAAAATATATTTATGTTCTAGAATGAAATTCCATAGTTTGGGACCATCCTTATACCCAGAATGCCTTGTGAATCTCAAGAGATAATTGCTTATGTTTACTATATTATAATTTCTAATTCTGTGATGTCTCTGGATCTATTTCATTCATTAGTTTATTTTGTTCATTAGATTCCACATATAACTGAGATATGTGATACTTGTCTTTCTCTGACTAGCTTATTTCACTTAGCATAATACTCTCCAGGTTCCTCCATGCTGTCTCAAAGGGTAAGAGATCCTTCTTTTTACAACTGCATATTAATCCGTTGTGTAAATGTACCACATCTTTTTTATCCATTCATCCACTGATGGGCACTTGGGCTATTTCCACCTCTTAGCTATCCTATATAATAAAAGGCTAATATGCAAATAGACCGAACGGTGGAACAACCGAACAACCACATAACCAGTCGCTATGATGTGCGCTGACCACCAGGGGGCATGCGCAGAACATGGCAGGCATCAGCAGCAGGCAGCAGAATGAGGAACATGGCGGGTGTCGGCCATGGCAGGACGGTGGAGCAGGTGAGCGGGGGCATCACACCAAGGCGGGGCACCGGTCGCTGTAATTGGGGCAAGCCTCTCTTGGTTACTGAAAATTCTTTGCTCTCACGTGCCGCGATCCTGCCTGGCACTTGCACCTGCTGCCGATGCTGGCCCCACTTGCGCCCGCTGCTGGCATCAGAGCCGCTACTCGCACCCGTTGCCGGCACCTGGTGCCAGCCCCGATCACTCAGTGTTGTCAGTGGGTGTGAGCGGTGGTTGCTGGCACCGATTGCCCCTGAGGGCTTCTCCACCTCCCCTTGCTCCTGAGGGGCGATCAGGGCAGCAGCCACCGCTTGCACCCACTGCTGGCGCTGGCCCCAATCACTCTGTGCCATCAGCAGGTGCGAGTGGGGTCAGGACCATCAGCACATGGGAGCAGCGGTGGTGGGAGCAAGGCTTTCCTCCAGCAGACAGGGCTGTGGCAGGAGGGGCCAGGCCGGGGCATGGAGGATGGGCCAAGACCCACTCCAAGCCTCGCAGTCCACAGTTCCTTTCAAGGTGCACGAATTCGTGCACTGGGCCCCTAGTTGTAAATAATGCTGCTATAGACATAGGGGTGTACACTGATTCCCACTGCCTGATGCCACACAGACTTCCCTTCCCCTCTCTGCCACTATGGATTTGGGATCCCTGTGTGGAACTGAGACCTCAGGCTCCCAGGGATCGGGAGCTCTGCTGTTGCATACTCCTTCAACTTCCCAGCTGTGCAGGTGCTCCTCCTGTCTTTTCACTATGCACTCTGCTCACAGTTCTTCAGATCACCTATAATGCTGATTTTTCAAGCCCAACACTCTGCAGTTTAGCTGCAAGTCCTGTCCAATGTTGGGAGCAAGCAGATGGAGCCTTCAGCTGCTCTGCAGCCATCTTGGAATCCCTAAACATATCCAGTTTGTTCTAACCTCAGGATATTCACATTTGGGTTTTTTGCTCCATCTGGAACATTATTTTCCAGAGTTTCTCATGACTTGATTCCCTCATTTCATTCAGATTTCTTCTCAGTGTCACCTCTTTAAAGAGACCTCTCACTACCCTGTATAAGCCATCCTCCCTTTCCCAGTCACTATCTTCTCCTGTATACTTTGTTTATCATGTCCTCTCCCCCCAATCCCACCCTCGTACACACACAAACTATTCTGTGAACTCCATGAGATCAGGGATTTTATTTCTATGTGTTTAGATCCTAGCATGGGTGCTTAGCATATAATAGGTGCTTAGTAAGTGCTTGCTGCATGGATGGATGGGTAGATGGATAGATAGGAAAAAAGGAAGAAAGGAAGGAATTCGGAAATAATGTAGAATAATAGGAAGAAAGACAAGTTATCCTGGCTCTGTAATAGAATACAAAAAGAATAAGTTTGTTATTTAAGAAAATGAATTTTGTTCTAGATGGTTATAGCTTCTTCTTCCATTCTTTCTATTCCCCTTCCTCCATCTGAAGCATGCATCTATGCATGGATGTCAGAATTAACAGTGAAATTGGTCTTGCCTTTTCAAGAAATTAGCAAGTTCTAGATCTTGTGAAATATGGCAATTATAATTAAAATCTAAGTAAGAAACAAAAATTCAGACTGTAAGAGAATGACTCTTAAACCTCCTTCAAGGATATCTGAACTTAGGGTAATCAGGAGGTGCTAGCCTGTTGAGGCTTCCCAGGGAAAAACTCATTAATTCTAAACTTTACAGAGAAAATATACTTGTGTTATAAACTCAGGAGCGGAGGGTCTCCTGTACTTCAGACAACATAGAAAACTAGGGCTTAGTGAACTGAACTTTGGGTTAGGGTAGGATCATCTTTAGGTAAGGGAGGCTGTTCAATTCCATGGGAGGAAAACAAAGCTGGCTCCAGTAGTTAAGATGCATGATGTATTTTAATAGGAAAAACAGACAACATAAATATTTTGTGATTTTCTGGTTTCTCTGCCTGTCTCTTTATTGAAAGTAAGGAACCTTTCCATCCAGATTCACTGTGTATGTTCTTATACACAGGCAGGATGTGAAACCCTTGCTAGAATTTTTTGGGTGTGGATTGGGAGACTGGGCCTGAATTGGATGACAGCAAGTAACATTAGCTTTGGAGAATTAACTCCTGCTGGGTTTTGTTCTCTCACAAATATTTTACATTCATATATGCTGGGACCATCTAGAAGAGTCTTGAAGATGATGATGGTCCCAACTGCTAAAATCATGAGAATTCTTAAGAAAAATCATGAAATGAAAAAGCTTGAGACTCTTTGACATAGAACATTTTCTTTGGTTTATTTGAGTCTATTTCCATATGAATGAGTACTGCTTCAAAGAAATACAACTGCTGACCAGTTGACAAAAGTTCCTTTTGCATGATAGCAATTCCTTACATTTACAAAATGCTTTATAGTCTCTAAAGCATTAACATTGGCTTGATTCCTTTCATTCTCTGTACAAAACCATGCAGCAGGTAGGGTGGGTGCTGTATTTCCCATTTTAAAAGGAAACTGAGGCAAATATTAGGACATTCATTACATCACACACTTTCTAGTATAAATATGGCAAATACAAATTTGTAAACCGATTTACTGATTTACTTGCTAAAAAGACTCTTATTTAGAAAAATAGATTTAGGAAAACCCATTATGAAATAGTGACAAGGTGTCCTTAACATCTGTTGGACTTTATATATAAGTAGCTAAGTAATTTTTTAAAAATCTTGTATTCAGTTTTGCCTTATATGAAAAATCTCAGTTAAGATAAACAACATAGTATATTTTTTAAAGAGTTTACATTATTTTATATACTAGAGGCCTGGTGCATGAGATTTGTGCATTATGGGGGGGTGGTCCCTCAGCCTGGCCTGCGCCCTCACGCAGCCCAGGACCCCTTGGGAGATGTCCACCTGCTGGACATCTTAGGCCCAATTAGGGGGGAATCTGATCTAATCTGGCAGTCAGACATTGCGCTCACAGTTTGGGGCTCTCACAATTTGGGGCTCTGGCAGTCCTGGACCCCTCGCTCCTTACTGCCCACCTACAGTGGAGGCAGTAGAGGCTCCTGCCACTGCTGCTGTGCTCGCCAGCCGTGAGCCCAGCTCAGGGCTTCTGGCTGAGCAGTGCTCTCCCTGTGGGAGCACACTGACCACCAGGGGACAGCTCCTGCATTGAGTGTCTGCCCCCGGTGTCAGTCAGTGTCATAGCAACCAGTATTTCCTCTGTTCAGTTGATTTGCATATTGGCCTTTTATTATATAGGATTTTATCGTTGATAGTATTAGAGATGTTTCCCATTTCCCCTATACCCCCTCCTCCCGACCTTACCCACCCCTCAGGACTTCATTACCCTATTGCCTGTGTCCATGTGTTGTGCATATCTATCTATATATAAAAGGCTAATATGCAGATTGTCCCCTTGGGATTTCGACTGGGAGAATGGGAGTTCGATCGCTCGCTATGATGTGCGCTGACCCCCAGGGGGTGCCACGGAACATGGCAGGTGACCAGTGGTGGCAGCAGGGTGCTTAGGGAGCGAGGGAAGGAGGAGGCAGGGAGCTGGGGGGAACTGCATGGTGGCAAGGGAAGGGGAAGGCAGGGGGACCATATAGTGGCAGTGCACAGGCAGTGAGGAAAGGAGGAGGTAGGGAACCTAATTGGCTCTAATTGCCAGCCAGGCCTAGGGACCCTACCTTTGCATGAATTTTGTGCACTGGGCCTCTAGTCTATAATAATAAAAGCTTAATATGCTAATTAGACCGGACGTCCTTCCAGACGAAGCTGGGGCTGCAAAGGAAGCCCGGGTCCTAGGTGCCAGAAGGAAGCTGGTGCCGGCAGCCGGGGGACGGAAGGCCTACTCTTGCACGAATTTCGTGCATCGGGCCTCTAGTAAGTATATAAGTTATTTGGTTTGTTTATTCTCATCCCCTCAACCCCACATCAAAATATGTCAGTCTGTTTCATACCTCTGTGCTTCAGATCTTATTTTGTTGGTCAATTCCTTTTGTTCATTAGATTCCACAAATAAGTGAGATCATGTGATATTTGTCTTTCTTAGATTGGCTTATTTCATTTAGCATAATATTCTCCAGATCCATCCATGCTGTCCCAAAGGGTAAGAGATCCCTCTTTTTTACAGCATAATATTCCGTTGTGTAAATGTCCCACAGCTCTTTTATCCATTCACCTACTGGTGGGCACTTGAGCTGTTTCCAGATCTTAGCTATTATAAATAACTAGAGGCCCGGTGCACAAAATTCATGCATGGGTTGGGTCCCTAGGCCTAGCCAGTGATCAGGGCCGATCAGGTTCCCTGCCTCCAGGCCTCCTCCTTCCCTTGCCACCCACACACCGCCACCACGTGGTTCCCCACTCCTCACCTCCCCTGCTCCTCACCTCCTCCCATTCCCGCCTCCCCCCTCCTCCTTCCCTCACCACCCATGTCCACCGCCACCCACTCCCGGTTCCCTGTTCCAGCCTGGGGGGGCCTGCTGGCCTGAGGGAGGAACTGGGAGGTTGGCGGGCAGAGGGCTGGGGGCAGCTCTTGCGTTGAGCATCTGCCCCTGGTGGTCAGTGCGCATCATAGCAACCGGTCGTTCCAGTTGTTTATAATGGTCACTTTGGCTTTTATATATATATAGATGTTTCTATGAACATAGGGGTGCATATATTCTTTTTGATTGGTGTTTCGCAGAAGTGGGATTATATTCCCAGAAGTGGGATTGCTGGGTCAAATGGAAGTTCCATTTTTTAATTTTTTGAGGAAACTCCATACTGTTTTCCATAGTGGCTGCACAACGTGTATTATGGACAAGATTTCTTTTCTATGTAAGCCATAGGAATAACAGTGGCCTTTTCCTTGATTGCTTGAAAATAATTGAGCATGGTTCTCCTTAAGTTGGCAGGCATCTTTTTTTAACGTGAACATAAGCTTTGTATGAGTAAGTATTCTCATATTTTAGTCAAACTGAGTTATGAGCATATTAAAAATAATTATCTTCACCTCATAAATCTTTAGTCAAGTTTATTTTCGTGCTTACTTTAATCTTTCTATTAATGTCTTCTAGTTGTGGTCAGGTATGTATGGATGGCAACAAATTATAGATTTGAACTCTATTTAGCATAGAGAAAAAGGCCAGAGGCATAATGTATTATAGCTATGGTTTCTAATCAGTGTCCATTAAGAGTTTTGAGACACAACCAAACCCATTTTGCTGCTTATTATAATTGGAAACTTATTTTTTAAGTTGAATCCAATAATTTAGTTTCATTGGCATATTTTGAGAATTTAAAGAATGAGAGATACCATTCTATGGAGGAGCAAGGTTGGCGGTTGAGGGGGGTGGGGAGGGGCTGCTGCTGTTGCTTTTGCCAAGCACTGATGGTGGTAATAGGGTTAGAGTAGATAGATCCTCTCAGTTCATTCATGCTGTCAAGGAAGGCACAGTTAGTAATATGAACACTCAACAGTTGGTTTAAGACAAAAGAAATGGCAGTGTATGACCAAAGGTCAAGATCCCTATTATAATTGTTATGATGTCTAGCAAATACTGCAGTAACGCATATAACACTTCAATGTTGGAGACTTCAAGATTGGAGGCCTACTCTGAGACACTGTGAGCATGTTAGCTACATGTTCAACAGTGTGCTTTGCTATTGCTCCTCCATTTGTTGAATTCAGGATGACCTTTTCATGAATAAAGTCAAATAGGATTAAGCCAGGAATTTTCAACAATGGAAAAGAGCAACAGATGTAGCCGACTTTGAACGTGGGAGGATTCTTGATGCACTATTGCCTAAAGAGAGTGTCTGTAGTGGGGAGGGGAGAGCAGGGGAAGGAAAATGAAAGGGCAAAGGAAAAAATAATTTTACAAAATATCAAAAATGTAGAAGAGGAGTAAAAATAGTCCAAGATACCCTCTGTAGGTATTTTTGTAATTGTGATGGAATTACCTTGCAATTTTCAAATCACTGTTCTTTAAATAAACTGATTAATTTTTTCCTTTCGTATTAAAGAAAAGTAGCTTAATATATAACATACACTTTCAAAAATATGGATAGGAAAATGACATAGTTAGGAAAATCAGAATTACTACTGAATGATATTCATGAAAGCTGTTTCTTTCTTCACCTTATTTCATTTTGGGCTATAAACTGTGAATATTGCACACAAATTATTCTGTTAGGTTTCATACATAAAGTAACAAAAGATAAAACTCCAAAATAATCATTTGTATAGTGAGACCATAGTTAATTTATGATTGATATATGTGAGACATTTTTAAATAGTTATTGCATATAAACCACTTTATTTCATCTTATTTTTGCTTGGTTTCATGTAAAAAAAAAAAAAGGAGGTTGATTTATTTTTAAAAGGATATTAGTGTGCCATATAGAGTCTCTTTTCAAGTGATTTAATTTAAAACAAATCTAATGCTTGGGGTCTATTATACACTAAATGTAAATCCTGGAAAAATTGACTGCTTTGACATTGTTGTCCTCTGGTTCCTGATAATATTTGTCCCCTAAGTTAGCTATTGTAGTTTGTTGTAACAAGTGATCTATGCTGTAAAAAAGAACCAAAATGAATAAAGAGGCATTTAATAAGAGAGATAATTTAATGCTTCAACAGAAAGTTATTTAGAGGGCTTAGTGAGAAAATTTATGAGGAAAGGTAAACAATGAAATGTTTATATCTATTTGATTTATTTAAATTACATTCTAAATGTAATTTATATACAATGTCCTAAAGGGACATTGTATATAAAATAGTTAAAGAGATTGAAAATTTGGGATCAGGAAGAAAAATCTAAATATCAAAGGAGAAAAATTCATCCTTAGTTTTTCATCTAATACAAGGTTTTTAAATAGGTTCCCACCCACAAACTGAGTTTTAGCAGTGATTGTATAAAACTTAATAATACATACTTCTACCATCAAATGTAAAGAATAATCTATACTAATAAAAGAGAAATATGTAAATTGACTGTCACTTCATGACACCCACAGCCAATCAGAAGTGAATATGCAAATCAACCCAACAAAGATGGAGACGTCTGGGCAGTGCGCCTCCTCAGGGCCTCCCTGCTGCATTCCATACCTGTCAACTGTCCTTACAGCCTCCCTGTGGCCCAGCCCCCGGCCTCAGAGGCAACCCTCTGGTGCCTGAGGTCATAGCTCCAAGTGTCTGGCTGTCTCCCTCTACTCCACCCCTGCCCTGCTGCTCTGGTAAACAAAACCCTAGCATTGAAGCAGCCCTGCAGGCGCAGACACGCAGTGGAGCTTGCTCGGTGCACAGTTAGCACGCCTTGGGAGTCCCAGGCCAGCCAAGGGGCAATGGTGGCGGCTGTGGCAGCAGCGGCAGGCGGCTCAAGCTTTGTTTTGAATAGATGAAAGAGGCCACCTACACAGTAACCCAAATTATCAGATCTCCCTCCTCCCTATCTCACCAAATCAAGAGGGGAGGGGCGATGGGCGTGGAGGGAGGGCGGGCGGGAAGGAGGCGGAGGGCGGAGGAGGAAGAGGATGAGGAAGGGGCCAGTTGCATCCCATTTTCACAATGGGAAAGTGAAACACCAGTGCACCCAACTTCTCCAATCCTCCCCACCTGCCTCGCTCCCCTCACCTCTTCTCCTCCGCCCCTCCCCAGGAGCACCAGCACTGCACAGAGGAACTCTCCAGAGAAGGAGGGTGAGGAGGAAGCGGTGTCGGAGCGTGCAAGGCTCGCCACCACCGCTGCCACTGCCCAGGCTGCCAGAGCGAGCCCGCCGTGTGCTGGCAGCCAGGGGAAGGAAGGCCTATTCTTGCACGAATCTTCGTGCATTGGGCTTCTAGTCACTTATATTTTTAATTTACTTTTTGGTTTCTCTTTGCTGTTTCAACTAAAAGCAGTATAAACACTTGCAGGAGAAATAATACATGTACAGTAATCAGATAGCCATAAAATAGGGTAGAGAGGGTAAATTACTATAAGAAATTGTGATATATGGAATGTGGTATGGAATTTGGGAAAAAGGAAAGATAAGAGAAGGTTTTATATAGGAAATGAGAGTTGAGCCTGTATCTTACTAGTTTGGTTGACACAGAAGTGGAGGAAAGGGACATTTTGAGCAGATGAAATATTGTGACCACTTCCTCACATGAATCCTGTGCAGTGGTCTTTCTTACTCAGATATTTACAATTTCCTTCACATGCCTTCTCTTCCATTCCTTTATGAATGCAGCTGTAGGCTTTCTACCTGGAATTTCCAGTGGATTTACTCTGCTGCATCTCTTAAGATCTGACTCAAGTGCCTCCTATGTGAGGATCTTTCTTGGGCCACCTAAACAGAGACCATCACTCCATTCTCTGTGCTACTAATTTATTTCCCATGCCTGTCTATATTTGTTTATTTAGATATCTATTTTCTCTACAAGACTAAACTTCTGAATTCATACAACAGATTCCTGGAGTTCTGCTATGTGCCAAGCAATGTAGATAGAGTATGAATAAAACAATGCTTTGACCTTGGGGTACTTATATTCTAGAAAGTTAGAAAGATTATGTAAATAAACAAATAATTAAAGAATATAATTTTCATATTTGATAAGAAAATAAAGAAAGGTAAGAGGTTAAACAGTGATTAGAAGGATTGTGTTTTAAATAAGTGGCCATGATAGTTCTTTTTGCAAAGGTGGTGGTTGAGTAGATTCCTAAATGATGTCAAGGAGTGAGCCATGTAGTTATTGGGAAAGAGCTTCCCTGGCAGAGGAAACAGCAAGTGTATATTTGTTTGATAAAATGCCCAAAGTTTTTAGATTGTACTTAAAGGGGAAAGAAGGGCTACTTTATTGTTCTGAAAGAGAAAGTGAGTAATGTACTTAAAAGGGAAAGTAGGGTTACTTTATTGTCCGGAAAGAGAAAGTCAGTAATGTTTTAAATTTCCAATTATTTGTTGTAATATATAGACATACACTTGGTTTTTATGTTGATATTTTATCCCAAACACTTGCTTAACTTATTTATTGGTTCTAGTAACATTTTTGTAATTTCTATAGGATTTTACACATAAACTAGAGGCCCAGTACACGACATTTGAGTACTGGAGGGTGAGGGTCCCTCAGCCCAGCCTGCACCCTCTCATAGTCCGGGACCCTTCGGGGGATGTCCACCAAGGGGTCCTTAGCGATGCCATGGAGAGGCTCCTGCCACCACCGCTATGCTTGCCAGCCATGAGCCCAGCTTCTGGCTGAGTGGCACTCCCCTTGTGGGAGTGCACTGACCACTAGGAGGCAGCTCCTGCATTGAGCATCTGCCCCCTGGTGGTCAGTGTGTCATAATGACAGGTCGTTTCACCATTCAGTTTACCTGGTATTTGCATATTAGGCTTTTATTATATAGGACTAATGGCCCGGTGTACGAAATTCATGCATGGGGTGGGGGTGTCCCTCAGCCCAGCCTGCACCCTCTCCAATCTGGGACTCCTCAGGGAATGTCCGACTGCCGGTTTAGGCCTGACAGTCGGACATCCCTCTCGCAATCTGGGACCGCTGGCTCCTAACTGCTTACCTGCCTGCCTGCCTGATCACCCCTAACCACTCTGCCTGCCAGCCTGATCGCCCCCAATTGTACCCCCTGCCGGCCTGGTCACCCCCAACTGCCCCTCCCCCGCCGGCCTGTTCTCCCCCAACTGCCCTCCCCTCCTGGCCTGATCGCCCCTAACTGCCTCTGCCTTTGTCTGGAAGGACGTCCAGAAGGTCTCCTGATCTAATTAGCATATTATCCTTTTATTAGTATAGATAGAGGCCTGGTGCATGGGTGGGGGCTGGCTGGTCTAACCTGAAGAGGGTCTCGGATCAGGGTAGGGTCCCCTTGGGGGATGGGGCCAGCCTGGGCGAAGGGCCTGGGGTGGTTTGCAGGCCGGTCATGCCCTCATCGGGGTGAAGTGGGGGCTGGGAGGCGTTGCTGGCCTGGGTTAGGGGCTGAGGGCCATTTGCAGGCCAGCCATGCCCCCTTCGGGGTAAGGGTCCCGGCTGGGGGGCATGGCCAGCCTGGGAGAGGGGCTGAGAGCCGTTTGCAGGCTGACCACACCCGCATCGGGGTGAGAGTCCCTGCTGGGGGGTGTGGCCAGCCTGGGTGAGGGGCTGAGGGCCATTTGGGGGCAGTTTGCAGGACAGCCAAGCCCCAGGCTTTGTCCAGGAGGACATCTGGAATGTCTCTGGAAGGTCTCCTGGTCCAATTAGCATATTGCTCTTCTATTAATATAGATTATCTATAAATAAAGATCATTTTACTTCTTTCCAACTTGGGTGACTTTTCTTGCCTTATTGAATTGGCTTGTGCAATGTTTAATGAAAGTGGTAGAAGAGAATTCCTTGTTTCTGTTTTAATGTTAAGAATTGGTCTCTCACCATTAGCTATAGTAATAGGTTTTCTATAGATGTCCTTTATTGGATTGAGGAACTTTCCTTCTATTTCTAATTTGCTAAGAATTTTTATGAAGACTAGATGTTGGGTTTTGTCAAATGCTACATCTATAGAGATAATCAGTTTTCTTTTTAAATCATTAATACCATGAATTACATTGTTTGATTTCCAGTTGTGTTAAAAGATAGTTTTTAACTCAGTGAAGTTGTATACATTAAATAGGTATGTTAACAGGCATCAATAAAGTGGTTTTTAAAAAGACAGTTTCACAAAAGGTAAAATCATGACTCATATAATATTAGTGGCCTGGTGCACAAAATTCGTGCACATTAAAAGGGAATTAATTAGAGGAAATATTTTAATGTTTCTATTTGCCCTTTCTCTATAATAGAAGTGTCAGAGATGAAAGAAAATTAGTAAAATATATATGAAAATCTTTCTCCTGTCAGAGTCTGGGGCGTGCTACGGGACACAGAGTCAAGTCCCCACCTACCCACGCATGCCTCAAAATCACACAAGACCCATACCCGGCCGGCCCCACCCCCACTGGGCAAGATCCAGACCCAGCCGGCCCCACCCCCGTCAAACCCCACCAGGTGGGGGGCGCAGCCTTAGGTCCCCTGGCCTGGCACTGGGTGGGGGGCCACAGCCTCAGGTCCCCTGTCAAACCCCACCGGGCGGGGGGGCGCAGCTTCAGGTGCCCTGACACATGCCAGGTGGGGGGGCGCAGCCTCAGGTCCCCTGGCCTGGCACCAGGGTGGGGGCGCGCCTTGAGGTTCCCCGTCAAGCCCTGCCGGGTGGGGGGCATGACCTGAGGTCAACCGTCAAGCCCCACCAGGCGGGTGGCATGGCCTCAGGTCCCCCTGCCTGGGGCGAAGGGCGCAGCCTGAGGTCCCCCAGCCTGGCACTGGGACAGGGAGCACGCCTTGAGATCCCCCATCAAGCCCCGCTAGGTGGGGGGTGCAGCCTCAGGTCTTCCTCCCCACCCGGCTCCATGCACCCTCAGGTCCCTGCTTGATCGCTCGTTATGGAAACCGCGCCTCCGCTGTGGGCGCAGCCATCTTGTGACAGTGTGGTGGTTAATTTGCATATTACCTCTTTATTATATGGGATGAACATGTGTCAGAGGCTTTTTAAATGAGGGACCAGAAAGTTGTTACAATCCAGTCAAATGAGATTCCTAAGAATCGGCACATTCTAGATCAGGAATATTGAAATGATGGATGCAAACTGACTTTTTGGTTGGAGAGGTTGTTCCTTCACCAGATTAAATTTATTTACATGTCTATGGATAAGAATTGTTTGCATTGCTATTGATTATTCCGCAAGTTAACTTAATCTCAATAACGGTAGTTTTCAATTTGGCAATGTCTGTAGATGGTTTTTAGTTATCACACTGGGAGGGTGGTGTTACTGGTATCTGGTGTATAGAGGCCAGGGGGGCTCCTAAATATTTTATAGTGCCCTCCATAACAAAGGATTATCCAACCCAAAATGTCAGAAGTGCCAAGGTTGAGAAACCCTGTTGGTTGTTGTAAAATAACTTGGTTAAAGACAAAGGCACATATGCCTATAGGTTCAGGTAAATTTTGGAGTCTCCAACATCACTTTGAAAGGACATCACTAATGCCTTTTGTTTATTTCAAAGTATTAAAATTTTTCTTTACACTTGTTAAACCAACCATGCATTTTTGGGTAAAACCTCACTTGGTCAAGATGAATTATCCTTTTAATATATAGTCGAATTTGATTTGCTAAAAATTTGGTAAAATTTTTTACATCCATTTTTATGATGGTTATTGGTCTGGAGTTTTTATCTTCATGTGATCTGGGAATCAAGACTCCTTAGAATTAGTTGAAAAGTATTACCTACTTTTCAATTTTCTGGAAGAGTTTGTGCAGAACGGAGATTATATCTTCCTTAAATGTATGGGAGAATTAACCAATAAAGTCATGTGGGTCTGGGGTTTTCTTTGGGGTAAAGTTTTTAGCTGCAAGTTAAATTTATGTAGTAGATATACAGCTATTCAAATAATCTGTTTCTTCTTGAGAGAACTATGGTAGTTTGTATCTCTCAAGGAATTTGTCCATTTTATCTCAGTTGTCAAATTTATTGCCATAAAGTTGTTTGTAAATTTTTTTATTATGTTGTTAATACCTGTAGAATCTGTAGTTAAATTACTGTCTCATTTCTGATATTGGTAATTTTTGTCTTCTCTATTTTTCCCTTGATCCGTCTGGCTAAAGGTTTACCAGTTGTGTTTTCTTAAAGACCCAGCTGTTCATCTGTTCATTTCATTAATCAATCTCAATCTCTCTCTCTCTCTCTCTCATTTAATTGATTTCTACCCTGATTGTTATTATTTCCTTTCTTCTTAGTTGCTTAAGGTGGTAGCTTAGGGAATTGATTTGAGACCTTCATTGTTTTTTGATATAGGTATTGAGTGCTCTATATTTCCCTGTAAGAGTTGTTTTAGCGACATCCAACAAATTTTGACATATGTTGTGTTTTCACTTTAATTCAGTTCAAAATACTCTAAATTTTATTAACCATTGGCTGTTTATGAAGTGTTATTTAATTCCAACTACTTGGCATTTTTCTAAATATCTTTCTCTTTTTGGTTTATAGCTTAATTCAATGTGGAATTCCATTCCACTTCATATGATTTAAATTTTTTGAATTTATTGAAATATGTTTTATGACCCAGAATGTAATTGTCTTAGTAAATATTCCAGATGTAGTTGGGGTGGGGGTGAGGGGTAGTGTAGTCTGCCTGGGCAGAAATTTGTTCATTTTATTCACCTGATAGACCACTGATAAACCCCAGGTGTCTAGAATATTGCCTTGCCTTTTTGTTGAATGTATAAACATATGTGCTATATTAAATATTTAACTCAAAAGAGTTGAATCTGGTGCTGAGACCCAGAACAGAGGAATTACTCAGTAAATTCTTATGAGCAGAATCTTTATGGCACCAAGCTAGGTCATAGCTTGCTGAAAGACTTATTTAATTAATACAGAGAACTGAGTAGAAATTCTAAGGTTTATACCAAAGCACAGTTGTTTCTCCGAGAACTAGAACAAAAATGTTTAGGATCAGAAAGTAGAATTGAAAACTGGCAGGAGCAAACTGTGATCCTGTTTCCCAACTGCATCAGAACTACCCTTTTTATCTACTGAATCAGAATTTTTAAGTGTGAGTTTGATTTTATAAAACCATCTCTCAAAAGTAGCTTTAGAAAGTTGGGTAAAGCTTCTTAGGGATGTTTTTGTGACAAACTTCATCAGTTTATGTTTTTAAATAAAATCTTCACCCACTTATTAAGTTCTTCTTTGTGGCAAGTGTTGTAAACTCTTTAAGAAAGGGACTTGTTTTGCCTATGATTATATTGCCAATCCTTACATATAATGGATGTTAAATACATTTTTATTAAATGAAAAAATGTACTAACTTGTGGCAGTTTTGGTAAAATTAGACAGAATAGCTGAGGAGTTTTGCTAGTTTTATCTTAAGTTTCCTTATGAGACAAATCATTAAACCTCTTTGGCTCAGTTTCATCTCTTTTATCCTTAAAAGACATGCCAGGTTTTAAGGTGCAAGCTAAAATAGCTGTAGGGCCCTCTTGTGAGCTATTAACTTGGAAAATAGACTTTACAGGTTACTAAAAACAGGTTTTCAGTAATGCATATTGCCTAACATTTACTAGGTGCTTAGTGCATTACAATTGAATAAGTGAATCTTAATTCACTCCTCTTTTGTTTGTTTTATAAATAATAAAACCAAGAACCAGAATAGATGTTAAGGTTAATATCACACAGCTCTTTAAACTGCATCTCCAAAACTAGAATTCAGGTCCTTGGCTCTAGTACAGTGTTTTTTTCTGTGTAATATTTCAGTTCTGAGTCAGCTACAGAGAGAATGATTTTTAGGGTACTGAGTCTTCTCTAAGATCCTTACCATCCTGAAATCATACCACAAAGTAAGTTATATATTTTGCCTGGAATCACATTGCCACAACCACTGACTATGCCTTTTAATAATTAAAGCAAGTTACTTAGCTTCTCTATCCCTCTGGGTGTTCCCTATAAAATAGGAATAATAGTGCTTATCTTAGAACTGTTGTGAGGATTAAATGCATTAATATATGTAAAATCTGCAGAATAGTGCCTGGTATATAGTAAGTTCTGTAAGTGCTAGCTGCTGCTGCTGCTACTACTACTACTACTATTATCATTTTGTTATTGTTATGAATACTTCTGTCTATACTTTGACCCCCCGCACCCTGTCCACATTCCAAAAAGGCATTAGACTATTTACTTGTTTTTTTTAAAGCTTTCCTTCCTTCCTTAGCAACTTTCAAATCATAGATGTGGTGGAGATGTATAGGGTTAGTGGGGATTGAAAAAGAAGAAAAGTTCATGATTCTTGGCATTGATAGATTTGTCTTTGTTTCCAGAATACTCTTGAACCTAGGTGTCTAGCATGTATACATGTTGGGAGGTAACAATGAGGTTAACAATCTCCTGAAATGTAAGAAGACTTTTCAACAGAAGTTTTTTGTTTTTACTTTTAAGAAATGTGTCAAATATGAAACATATAAATTTATTTTATTTTACAAGTTACCTGGGTTTTTTGGTGAGATCAGAGCTGTAAATGATTGGAAACCACTGGTATATACACAAGTGAGCAAGTATAGGTTTATAGTTGTTCATATGGAAAAAGACATGCAGGTTATGACTATTAACTCGGCCCTGGCCAGTGTGACTCAGGTGGTTGGGCATCATCCCATGCACCAAAGGTTGCTGGTTTGATTCGTGGTCAGGGCACATGTCCCTGTTGTGGGCTCGATCCCTGGTGAGGCAGCCGATTGATATTCTGCTCTCTCTCCCTCTCCTTTCCTCTCTATCTTAAAAAAAATCAATAAAAATATTTAAAAGTAAATAAATAAGAGCTTTATTAACGCAAAAGAATGTCACAATGCAACTGTAAATCTACTTTTGCCCATCCTTGTATGTTGAAGGAGTTGGAGAAGAAAGAAACACAACTTCTTGTATTATATATGTCAAATTAACTTTTAAAGGGCTCCATTAAATCCTGTTTTGTTTTGTTTAGGTTTTTTTTTTTTTTCTTGTTTTCTGGGCAGAGCAGTTATTTTATTTGTTGCAAAGGAAGCTGGCCACAGATTATACACATGGTTGGAATAATAGTTACAGGGAATGCTCATTCTCTCCAGTACCTACCACATAGTGTTCCTGAAGGAAGGAAGATTGCCAGATAGCAGTGGGAGCACCTTCTGCTCTGTATACCAAGCACACAGCTTCTATAGTACTCCAAAGCCTGCTTGCTTGCAGATTTGTAAACAAAAAATAGGAAAGGATCCAGCAATGCAAATCATTTTTAGTACTCTTCAATATCTATTAATTGAGTACACATTATCTATTTTGCTATATTGTATCACTTTATTAATTCCTTACACATGTTAAGATTTAACTTCAATATAGAAAAAGCTATTAAAATTATCAGTGCACTTTAAATTGCCATTGATTCCTTCTAGCATTTATCCTATATAATCCTATATAATAAAGAGGTAATATGCAAATTGACCCTCATGCCCTGACAAGATGGCTGCTACAACCAGGCTGGCAGAGGGTTTAGTGAGGGAGGACCAAACAACTGAACAAGCAGGCTACGTGGGGCGACCAGGCCTGCAGGGGGGGTTAGTGAGGGACGACCAAACGACTGAACAGCAGGCTGTATTGGGCGACCAGGCCAGCAGGGGGGCAGTTGGGGGTGACCAAGCCAGCAGGGGAGGGAAGTTGGGGGCAACCAGGTCAGCAGCGGGGGGCAGTAAAAGGTGACTAGGCCGGCGGCGGGGCAGTTAGGGGCAACCAGGCCAGCAGGGAGGGGGCGGTTGGGGGTGACCTGCCTGGCAGTGGGGTGCAGTTAGGGGCGACCAGGCCAGCAGGGGTGGTGGGGGCAGTTGGGGGCAATCAGGCGCCATGCAGAGGCAGTGAGGGGTGATCAGGCCGGCAGGGGAGGGCAGTTAGGGGTGACCAGGCAGGCAGGCAGGTGAGTGATTAGGAGCCAGCGGTCCAGGATTGTGAGAGGGATTTCCGACTGCCGGTTTAGGCCCGATCCCGGGCCTGGTAGTCAGACATCCCCCAAGGGGTCCCAGATTGGAGAGGGTGCAGGCTAGGCTGAGGGGACCCCCTGCACCCCTGTGCACAAATTTCGTGCACCGGGCCTCTAGTTATATAATAATGTAAAACCACAACTATCTAGATTTCTAATTTGAATATGTAAAAAGTATGAATTGGGAATTATTAGTTTATTAGTTTCAGTCCTGGGTCCACCTCTACTAGAGAGCATTTCATCACTAAGATGAATCTACTTCCTAGTCCAGGGCCTTCGTAAAAATAAATGCCATAATTGAATAAATGAGTAAATATCTGCCTTGATGCTGATCCTCTTTGCTAGGTGTTCTGAAAGTGTAGTCTGTGGAGGTCCTCATGAGATAGTTTGATAGGTTTGTGCAGAAAAGGACATTTTCATAATAATAGCAAGGCATTATTTGCTTTTTTCACTGTGTTGACATTTGTACATATTGGACAAAAGCAATAGTGGGTGAAACTGCTAGCACTACCATGAATCAAGGCAGTGGCACCAAACTGTAGTAGTTATTGTATTCTTTCTTGATGGCCATGCACTGTCATTAAAAAAACAACAACAAAAAAATAAACCAAATCTTAATAGAGTACACATTCTTCTAATATTCTGTGTAACAAAATGGGAAGTATGCATAAACACTAATACTTCACATCAGAGTGCTACCATTATAACCACAGAAAGCTTTTGCTTGTTTGAATTGTAAGCTTGGTTAGGCGCCTGCATCCAAGAACACCATTTGAAAGAATGACTGACAAGCTATGGTTATATTGACTTGCTTATTTGGTAAATATTTTCTCAAAAAGGAACAAAATGAGCTTGTCACTTCAAAGGAAACAACTGACAGTATTTTGTTGCCAATGATAAAATTAGAGCTTTCAAGCAAAAATTAGAATTTTTGAAAACTCATATCTGCCACTTTAAGCTTAAGATCTTCCCAATACTTAAAAGACTTTTATGAAGAGATTTGTGATGAGGTTAAGAAAGGTAACCTTTTTAATGGTATATAATGAAATGTTTCAACATTTGGAAGATTGTACAATTCAGGAAATAAGTATTTTCCAAATGGCCAATGGAAGATGTTTCAAAATTATGCATAGATAAAAATTCATTTCAAAGTGCAAGATAGCTGAATGGATTTAGTATAACAGTTTGAAAAAAGTCATCAATATGGTTTCATATTTTACATAGCAACTAAACTTTAAAAAACTACTGTTACAGAACACTGGAAAAAAAACAAGCCATGCTTAGAGAAAGGGAGTTACATTTTATTAAGCACATGCCCAGAGAAAAATGTGCCTTTCAAATTCTGCCCCCCCCCCACACACACACACGAGGAAACCTTTCTATTTATACTTTTCCTAGCCCTTTTGTCCCCCAAATTTGGAATGAGACTTCTGGGCCTTCTGGGAAAGAAGGCCTACATGCTGGGAAGGGGTCAGGAGACCATATTTCAAGGCCTGGCCTGGTGTGAGCACTGACAACTCTGTCTGGGGCATAGTCCACGGCCTCTCTGGAATGGGAGTAGTCTTATTTTCCTTATTATTTAAGCAAGCAAGCGTTTACAGAAGCCAAAGTAGCAGGGTTAATATTTCAAACAGCAGTTTTTATATAAGATGGATGCTTTTTTCCCCACTGATTTTATGTACATGAGTCAAATAATTGACTCTTTTGGGTCATTGGTGAGGTCATTGGTGGGGGAGTTATATTGACCCCTGAGGACTATAAGCTTGATAGAATTAATTCTCTGCTGAATAAAGTCAGTGGGCCTGTTTATAAGATAAGGGCCAGGAATGAGGGCTAGGACTAATCTTTAGAGGGTCCGAAGAGTCCTGAACTCTCTATTTTGCCTGAGCTGTCTTAAGCCAGTGTGATGAAGCCACGTCGGGATCCCGTCTACCTTGACTGCTGTGGGGGTGGTCCTTTCCAAGTAGGAGTCAGTCCTTGTGTGGCAAATTTCTTTACCCAAACAGAGTCACCAGGGTGGAAGGATGGACTGGATCAGAAGTTGGTATAGGCAGAGTACC
Organism: Corynorhinus townsendii; assembly: GCA_026230045.1. Taxonomy (NCBI): domain Eukaryota; kingdom Metazoa; phylum Chordata; class Mammalia; order Chiroptera; family Vespertilionidae; genus Corynorhinus; species Corynorhinus townsendii. Next base: position 131,471,235 of record JAPDVU010000007.1, on the reverse strand, counting down.
TTAGACATACTTCTGGACTGCTTTCTGGGTGGACTGTGAAGCCTATAAGAACTTGAGTAAAGATTGGATATGGATTTCAGCTTTTCTAGATTGGGTTTCCATGTAAGCTGGTGAGGTGGGTAGGTCAGGGTTTGGAAGAGTCACTAGAATCTGTAGAAGCCCCACTGGTTTTAGGGCAGCCTTGTTCCCTCTTGCTTCTGGAGAGTCCCCTTGTCTCACATAGGTGGAGATGGAAAGACTTACATCTGGTAGTGCTGGTAGTGCTAGTTGTGCCATGGTCCTTGCTCTGTTCATATCTGTCTAACTGCCTAATATATTACCTCAAAGATCCTGGCTCTGAATTCTTTCAGGGAAAGTGGATGTTAGTGGGCTCTTCTAGCTACTTCCTGCTGAGGCGGGTCAGAGGTTTCTCTCAGAGCCAAGAGATCCTTGCTGTCTGTCAGAGAGACAATGAGGCCTGGGCACAGAAGGAGGTGGGCTTGTGACCTGGCGGAGACAAACTGTAACAAATGGTCTGGTGGAAGGGAAAGAAAACCTTTCAGTTTTAATAACTTCTATTGAGATAGACTTTTTCTCCTCAAAATTACCCCCATGTTTATCAAAAGAGCCAGATCAAGACTAATTTACCTATTGTATTTAATTTGGCCTCATTGCTTGCATAAACATAACAAGAATAGTAACTGACTACCTTTGTCGGAATTTCACGATTGAATCTTAAGTGCCCCATAGGGCCAGGAAGCCAAGCCATCCAGCTGCCGTCAGGCCTGCCTGTAGTATCTGCTGAGTTAGGTGAAGTCCTCACCTGTAGTGGCTCTACCCAGGCCCATGCCCTAGGCTTCAAGGCCCATCTCAGCCTTCCTACTCATCATGGCTCAGAGTGTGTGGGGGTCCTGCAGGGACGCAGAGGCGCCCTTATTGCTCCCCTTTTACTCTGACCAACCACCAGTGATGGTAGGGTATGGGCCTGATGCTCCAGCACCAGCTATTTTCAGGGCTACCAAGCAGGATACCAGACTTTCTCCTTGGCACTCTTATTGGCTTCAAGTCTTCAGAGTTCAGGCAGGGCTCTTTAAAGCATGATACTCCAGAGAAACCAAGATGGTGGCATAGGTAAACACCAAAACTGCTGCCTCGCACAACAATTTCAAAACTACAGCTAAAAGACAAAACGGGTATCACCTGGAACCACGGGAAAGCTGGCTGAGTGGGAGTTCTACAACTGGAAAGAAAGAGAATTGAGCATTGAGAGGTGCACAAGTGCAGAAAAGCTGAGATACGGAGGCGCGCGAATCGGGCTGGCGGCGGGCGACTGGGTGCGCTGCTTTTTTCAATCTGAAGGGAGACAGGCTCCCAGTTACTCCAAACTCCAGTTTCTGGGGAGACGCTGGGAACCCAAACTCCTACGGGGAGAAGCTGGACTGTCTGCCATCGAGTCAGAAAGTGAGAGTGACTTTCTTGCAGAGGTGTGCCCAGCAATCATTGTTTACTGTGCTGGGGCACCGGACGCGGGGACTTGGAAAGTGGCAGCCATCGCTGTTTGCCACGCCCTAGCCTAGTGACTCCCTGAGACCCTGCCCCACACAATATACAAACCCACCCAAGCTCCATACAGTGGATTTTGCATATAAATCGCCTGCCCTATTGCAGCTTAACCTAAAAAACTGCAGCTCAGGTCAGACAGCTCCAAAACCTCCAAACCTCAAGCAAAGAGGAGAAAACAGTAGTTCTTGCTGTAGCTCCTGCTGGTTGGCCTCAGACAGTAGCTGACCTGCACCCCAGTGGATATCCAGAAGCTAGTGTATCTAGTGATCAGTGTGAGATGACAACAGATTTCAATTACTCACATTCATAAGTGACACATTCAAGAGGCAGACTCAGTGAACACCAAAGCCCCATTGAAGCAAGTCCTGCCCCAGCAGTTCTTTCATTATAGACATAGCAGGTCCTCACAGCCAATTGGCCTGGAAGTCAATTCCTCCCAGCGACACCAACAACAATTAAGACTTAACTACAACAAGGCTGTACACACAGTCCACAAAGGAGTGCACCAAGAGTGTCCACCTCAGGTAACTGGGAGCCCGACCCACTGGTCCATATAGGGCACCTAGCATACAAAGCCACCCTACCAACTCAGGGAAGCAGCGAAAATGCAGAGACAAAGAAACAGATCAGAAACGAAAGAAATGGAGGAAAACAAACAACTGGATATAGAGTTCAAAACAATGGTTATTAGGTTTTTCAAGAATTTCCTAGAAAAGGTCAATGAATTTAACGAGACCCTTGAGGATATGATAAAGGACCAACTAGAAATTAAACATACACTGACTGAAATAAAAAATATTATACAGAGACCCAACAGCAGACTAGAGGATCCCAAGAATCAAGTCAAAGATTTGAAATACAAAGAAGCAAAAAACACTCAACCAGGAAAGAAAAAAGAATCCAAAAATTGGAAGATAGTATAAGAAGCCTCTGGGACAACTTCAAGCATACCAACATCAGAATTATGGAGGTGCCAGAAGAAGAGAGAGAGCAAGATACTGAAAACCTATTTGAAGAAATAATGACTGAAAACTTCCCCCACCTGGTGAAAGAAATAGACTTACAAGTCCAGGAAGCGCACAGAACCCCAAACAAAAGGAATCCAAAGAGAGACATCGTAATTAAAATGCCAAGGGCAAAAGACAAAGAGAGAATATTAAAAGCAGCAAGAGAAAAACAGTTAATTACCTACAAGGGAGCACACATATGATTGTCAGCTGATTTCTCAACAGAAACTATGCAGGCCACAAGGGGGTGGCAAGAAATATTCAAAGTGATGAATAGCAAGAACCTACAACCAAGATTACTCTACCCAGCAAAGTTATTCAGAATTGAAGGTCAGATAAAGAGCTTCACAGATAATAAAAAGCTAAAGGATTTCATCACCGCCAAACAGTATTATATGAAATGCTGAAAGGTATTCTTTAAGAAGAGGAAGAAGAAGAAAAAAGTAAAGATAAAAATTATGAACAACAAATTCATATCTATCAACAAGTGAATCTAAAAATCAAGTGAATTAAAAATCTGAGGAACAGGATAAACTGGTGAATATAATAGAATCAGGGGCATAGAATGGGAGCGGATTGATAATTCTCAGGGAGAAAGGGGTGTGGGGGGTACAGGAATAGACTGGACAAAAATCATACGCCTATGGATGAGGACAGTGGGGAGGAGGTAAGGGCAGAGGGTGCGTTGGGAACCAGGTGGAGGAGAGCTATGGAAGGAAAAAGGAGAAACAATTGTAATAATCAGAACAATAAAAATTTATTTTAAAAAAAAACCATGATACTCCAAAGTTTCTGGTTAATAAAACCACTATTGGAAACCGGTCTTATTTAATTTATGCAAAGAAATGTATTGCCATGATTTTTTTTATGTATTGCCAAATTTTGGAGGAATTGTATAAGGAGAAAAATATACTGACCTGCTTTAAGATAGAATTTTTCTTGCCAGTCCTTTTTTATGGACTTTCCAAATTAATATTTTATGAATGTATTATAACAAACAGTAGGTGTTAGATTTCTTTTATCAGTCCCTCCCTAGTACTTTGGCATAACTATTTACCCTCTGTTTAGGGAGGCAGAATGTAAATTATTTACATTCTGCCTCCCTTTATTATTTGGCCTTTATTATTTGATTTCCTTTCAACATTTCTCTTCTCCTTCTTACTACATACACAACCTTTATAAATTTTACACTTCCAAATTAGCCTTCAAACCTTTCTGTGTCCTCTAAAAATGCATAACCATGCCTCAGACCTTCTACTCAGTATTCCTTATTCTTTGAAACCTCAATCCTTTAATGATTCCTAAAAAGTAAAGAGCCAGAATTTCTTAGATTAACATTTATGACTTAGACCTTCTGTGATAAAACTAAGAGTAGGTAAAAATATTTCTTTTTGAGAGACAGAGATTTTTAAAACTTAAGCTAGTTGTAACATTAAAGATATTATATCTTAAAGTTCCTTTGCTGAATATTCCACCACCACCCAAGAAGTACCCAGTAACCCTGCCCTGCCAGGCTCGGACATTGAGATATTCTTTATGTGTATTGGAAGGGTTAAAGAGAAGAAAACGGGGCAGAGGAAGATCCACTGTGTTTTGCAGAAAGCCTTGAATCTAGCATAGTTCAGATAAGCAAGAAACCAAGGACGCCAGCAGAGCGGGTTGTAGCCAGCAAAATCAACAAAACCCTCTCTCCCCCTGCTCTCCCCACCGACACCCCCCTTTTTCTGCATTAGCCATTTACTCTGTCCTTAGCAGGGGACATAAGGCAAGCAGTCTGAGATCCTGTATAACGAGGCTTTTTTACTTAAGGAACAGCTGCTCTCCCTTCCAGATTTTCCTTCTTTACTCCAAGGCCCCAGAAGTTCTCAATCTTCACCACTTCTGGTATATCCAACCATCCCCTGTCCCCCAGCCTAGGGTTTCTCTATCTCAGCAGGCTGAGAGTGAATTCCACTGCTTCTACCCTTTCTCACACCTCCTCTGGAGCAGTTTTCGGCTCTCTTCCTCCCCCAGAGACCCACTGTAAATCTGTCAGGAAGGGCAGGGAGGTTGCAGTTCTCGGGACCACATGATTCTCTGTTTGCTAGCAGGGCTGAAAAAGGCAGCCTACACAGCAGTTAATTATGACTAATCTTAACCCAACAAGCCTTTGTTTAAACTTAAATTTGCATATGCAGGAGCCAAGTGGCCAGGGGCAGGGCAACGATGCAGGCGTTCTGCACCGCCCCAACTGCTCCAAGCCTCTGGGCAGCGTGGGAAGGTGTAAAGGTGGCTCCGGCCAGACCAAAGGTGGTGCTCGCAGCCAGGGGATGGAAATCCCATTCTTGCATGAATCTTCGTGCATCGGGCCTCTAGTACTAGTATATTAGTGTCCTGGATTTTCTTCATTTACTTCAAAACAAGTCATAGCCCTGGCCGGCGTGGCTCTGTTGGTTGGATGTCATCCAGTGCATCAAAAGGTTGCTGGTTCAGTTCCTAGTCAGGGCACATGCCTGGGTTTCAGGCTTAGTTCCCATTTGGGGGCACGCAGGAGGCAACTGACCCATATTTCTCTATCCCTCTCCCTCCACCTTCCTCTCTCTAAAAATCAATATAAATTGTTTTTAAAGAACACATTTTAACAGATTGAAAATAGGAGATATGATAATCTAGCTGTCTTCTATTAAGCCAAACATTAAAAAGATGTGTAAATGTGTGGAATAGTACCATTCTTTTTACTATTTTTCCTTGGGACATATAGTTTTTATAGAGATACTAACATGTAAGATTTATTGTTTTAAAAAGAATATTTTTAGTTTTGTTTTAATTTCTAACATAGTAAAAGCATAGTAGATATCCTTATAAATAAAACTTTGGGGAGTCCTCAATAATTTTTTTTAAAGAGCATAAAGAAGTCCTAAAATGAAAAACTTCAAAAATGGCTGCTCTCTACCATCTCTGGCTCTATCCTTTGCCTCTAACTTTAATTGCAAGCCTGAGACTTCTAAGAGCTTAGATCTGTCTTTGTTTCTGATTTTGCCTTGGAAATGATCCAGATTCAGCCTGATATCCATTTGAGTAGACATTAGAAGTTTCAGAATTTTTGTATGTACGTATGTATGTATGTACGTACGTACTAGTATTTAAATGATAAAGCGTATGTTTGTTTTTTTAAATGTTTTGCCTGGACGGTGTGGCTCAGTGGTTGAGTGTCTATCAGTGTTTTAATATATATGTTTTCATTGATTTTTTAGAGAGAGGGAGTAAGAAAGAGAAACATCAATGTGAAAGAGAAACATCCATCAGTTGCCTCCTGCACACTCCCATATTGGAGACCAAGGGAGCAATCTGGCATGTGCCCTAACCGTGATTTGAACTGGCGGCCATTTGGTGCATGGAACAATGCTTAACCAACTGAGCCACACTGGCCAGACTTTGGTGAAGACCAGCTCATCTTTCAGCTATCTAGTTTAAATGACACCTGTGAAGCATTTAGAAAAACTTTTTTTACTTTTCAATTACAGCTGACATTCAGTGTTATTTTATATTAATTTCAGGTGTACAGCATAGTAGTCAGAAAGTGATATACTTTGCAAAATAATCCCCCCCCCCAGTATTTCAAGTACCCACCTGACACTGTTCATAATTATTACAATATTATTGATTATACTAGAGGCCCAGTGCACAAAATTCGTGCACTGGTGGGGGGGGGGGGAGTCGTCCTTCAGCCCAGCCTGCGCCCTCTCGCAATCTGGGAGCCCTCGGGTGATGTCCGACTGAAACGGAGGTGGGAGCGGCTCCTGCTACCACTGTTGCACTCGCTGGCCATGAGACCGGCTTCTGGCTGAGCGGCGCTCCCCCTGTGGGAGCACACTGACCACCAGGAGACAGCTCCTGCATTGAGCATCTGCCCCCTGGTGGTCAGTGCATGTCATAGTGACCGGTCGTTCCGCCATTGAGTCTATTTGCATATTATCCTTTTGTCGTATAGGATTCCCTATGCTGTACTTTACATCCTGTGACTGTTTTGTAACTACCAATTTGTACTTCTTAATTCCTTCATCTTGTTCACTGAGTCCCCACCCATCAGTTTGGCAACCATCAGTTTGTTCCCTGTATCTATGAGTCTCTTTGTTTTGTTGGTTCATTTATTTTATTCTTTGGATGCCATATGCAAGTGAAATCATGGTTTTTGTCTTTATCTGACTTCTTTCACTTAACGTAATATCCTCTAGATCTGTTTATGTTGTCATAAATGGTAAGATGTCATTCTTTTTTATAGCCCAGTAATATTCCATTGAATATGTATGTAGCACATCTTCTTCATCCACTCATCTATTGATGAGCACATAGGTTGCTTCCATATCTTGGCCATTTTAAGTAGTGCTGCAATGAACATAGAGATGCACATATTTTGCAAATTAGTGTTGGGTTTCTTTGGATAGATACCCAGAATTGCTGGGTCAGGGGTGGTTCTATTTTTAATTTTTTGAGGAACCTCCATACTGTTTTCTTTTTTAAATAATATTTTTATATTTTTAAAATATTTTTTTTTATTGATTTCAGAGAAGAAGGGGGAAGGAGGGATAGATAGAAATATCAGTGATGAGAGAGAATCGTTGATCAGCTGCCTCCTGCACACCCCACACTGGGGATTGAGCCCGTAACCCAGGCATGTCCCTAACCAGGAATTGAACTGTGACCTCCTGATTCATAGGTCGATGTTCAACCACTGAGACATGAAGGCTGGGCCATACTGTTTTCCATAATGGTTGCACCAATATACATTCCCACCTACAATGCACAGGGTTCCCTTTTCTCTACATCCCTGTCAACACTTGTTGGTTCATTTATGATAGCCATTCTGACAAGTGTGATGTGATATCTCACTGTGGTTTTAATTTGCATTTCTGTGATTATTAGGAAATTGAGCATCTTTTCAAATGTCTACTGGTCATTTGTATGTCCTCTTTGGAGAAATATCTATTCAGGTTCTGTGCCTACTTTTAAATTGGAAGCAAGCATGAGAATGGATGCTGGTTAGCAGCCAGCCTACAGTGTATGCTACAAAAATATTTTCATATATTATTTTGTAGCTAAAAACAAAACCTGTGTCACCTATGTAAACTCTCAAAGCAATACACTTTAAGAACCTGAATTTTCTAACCTGTTTTATTTATTTTTTAAATATATTTTTATTTCAGAGAGAAAGAGAGTGGGAGAGAGAGATAGAAACATCAATGATGAGAGAGAATCATTAATTGGCTGCCTTCTGCCTGCCCCTACTAGGGTTCGAGCCTGCAACCTGGGCATGTGCCCTGACTGGGAATCGAACCATGACCTCCTGGTTCATAGGTCGATGCTCAGCCACTGAGCCATGACAATTGGGCTCTAACCTGTTTTAAAGTCCAAATAAAAATTATTAGTGGTGTTTTAAACATAACTAATTGACCTCAGGGAATAGAAACTAAGTGAATATCAACAAAAATCTTTTGTATAATTGGTAGATGGGATTGAAAATGAGTATCTTGTTTGAGTAAGCATAACCAATGATGTACTTTTTGCATTTAGATTTATGTATCTTTGCGATATATCTTTTTCAGCTATGACAGACATTCAAATCAGGTATCAACATATACACTTTAGAATTATACCTTTAAGTTATTAAACCAACATTTTAAAAAAATCATTAAGCCTTTTCTATCACGCTGTTCTTTTTTATAATGAGGAAAAATTGGTTTTTATACTATAAGTAAGTTAAATAAAATGTTTTCATTGCTAACTTTATTTTTTAACTTTAGCTTGTTGTATATGTTTTTTAATATACAACAGTATATGTATATAATCTATACTAATAAAAAGATAATATGCTAATTAGACCAGGATGACCAGGCATCATCCAGACGTCCAACTTCCTTCTGGACAAAGCCATGGTGGCAGGGGCCGAGGCAAAGGTGGTTAGGGGCAATCAGGCCCACAGGGGAGCAATCGGTTAGGGGCGATCAGGCCGGCGAGGAGGAGCAAGCAATTAGGGGTGAGAGCAAGCCTGCAAGGGGGAGCAAGCAGTTAGGGGCACGATCAGGCCGGCGTCAGGGAGCAAGCAGTTAGGGGGCTATCGGGCCAGCAGAGGAGGGCAGTTGGCGGCGATTGGGCTGCCAGGGGAAGGCAGTTGGGGGCGATTGGGCCAGCAGGGGAGAGCAGTTGGGGGGTGATCAGGCTGGCAGGGGCGGGCAGTTGGGGCAATCAGGTTAGCAGGGGAGTAGTTAGGGGGCAATCAGGCAGGCAGGCAGGCAATTGGTTAGGAACCAGCAGTCCCAGATTGTGAGAGGGATGTCCCAGATTGGAGAGAGTGCAGGCCAGGCCGAGGGACAACCCCCCTGTACATGAATTTCATGCACTGGGTACCTAAGCAACCGAACGACCGGTCGCTATGATGCCCACTGACCACCCAGGGACAGACGCTCAATGCACAGGATCAGGCTCTCTCCTGTCTGCATTGGGCCTGTGGGGATTGGGCCGAAACTGGCTATCCGACATCCCCCAAAGGGTCCTGGATTGCGAGAGGGTGCAGGCCAGGCCAAGGGACCCCACTGGTGCACGAATCCATGCATCGGGCCTCTAGTACATAAATAAATGTTTACCTATGAGAATATGTCTCTATTTTTCCCCCCTGATACTGGAATGCAATAAAAGTTGGAGACACAATCCTACATAATATTACTGGAATGTGTATTTCTTTTTTCCACAGACTTTGTATCCAAGTATTCAGTGTGAAAATTTCTTTAAAAAAAAAAAATTCTCACTATTCCCAGCTGACCCATTCAGCTACTCTGACTACTTTGCAGCAGTAATAGGCAGTTCCAGTTCCGTATGAACATTACATCTAATTGAGATCATGATAGTTTAGTGATTATGGTTCTCCTGAGGACCATATAGGACTTCAAATTCATTAAATTTTTTAAAATCTTTTTGTTAACTGACATTATGATCCAATTGGAATCCATTTATTAAATAACTATGCTTAAACAGTTGATAGCATCTGTAACTTCTACCTTCTGATTTTTTTTCTTGTGATTTTCAGTGGAATTTTTCAGTCATATAAAAAGGTAAAAGGATCCTTTACAATTAATTCTTGTGTGCCCATTGTTCAGTTTAAGATAAAACAACTATAATTGAAGCTTCCTGTGTAACCATAGTAATTTTAAAGCACATTTTAAATTAAATAATATAATTTCATTTTAAATTTGAAACATTGGAATGTTCTGAGTACAATACTCATCTGGTATTTGAAGACTCTCCCCTGATTGGTACCTCTCAGGAAATAGATAGAGTTAGGGAATTCAGTAAAAGAAAGTTTTATATATTCTGTGGTAAATTCTGCTTTCTATTTCTGTTCTCAACTAATAGTAAGAATAGTGGGTGGATAATGATACCTGGTGGAAGTATTATTCTATCTGTGCTTATGGTCAGTAGTAATTACCTCAGTTCTTTTCTATTGGTAAGAGATACCAAATGTAGGTGATCACAGAGCCTGGAGCTGTATTCCACTGCTTGGTACATTTTCTGGTGAGAAGTGAAGAATAGCCGGATTCTGTCTTACTTCAAATGGCAAACGATGTCTGCATTCTCCCCCCTGGAAATTCACCACCTGTACTTCCATGTTGACATTCCTCCATAATCACACCTTCAAATTTATTTTTGGCTACATCTATTGTGATGGCATGACAGAAAAAACTTCCTTCTTAAGATCAGTTATAATAAATTTTCAAAAACAACCAAATAATCAGTATGTTCAATGATGGTAAGAGATCAGCCAAATGATGTTTTTAAAAGGCTTTTCTTACTAGTGATTCTATAAAAATGATCATTTATTATATCTCATATTGATGTTTTGCTGATTTTTCACCAAGAACAACAAAAGTCTTTGGAGTTACTCTGGTGTTTTAAGTGCATAAATCAGAAACAACAAAAAAGACTGCTGTTCAATGTTTTGAATCCCCCAAGATGTAGTTAACCGCCCACTCGGGGCATGCTTAGACTTGGTTGGTAATTACAATTGAGCTGTAAAATATTTTGACAGTTTCCAACTGTTGTGTACTTGTTAGTCATTTGGTGGCAAATGCAATTTGGTGAGGTTTTTTGGTGGGACACGTTTAATTAAGAATCTTTCAATTAAGTAGTATGGCACATTAAGCATTAATACAAAGTTTTGCAGCTATAAGCTACTTTTACTTTTTACCCAAAGCAGTAAATATGTTTCCTTAATAACTATAGGGTACTGAAGCTTGCCATGCTTTTATGCCTCTCCTTTTTTTTGCAAGCTTTTACTTGTCATATAGTAAAGCATAACCACCCAGTACTTAATTTGTAGCTGGAACATTATGTATGATTTTCCTAGGTAAATGAATTCATGGCAAATAAATCAAATTGCTTATAATAATTACAGGACTAAAAAAGAGAGATTGGATAAATTTTTGTTGCATGTTTTTATTCTCTTTTTATAACAACAAAGCTCCTAATAATAAGCTAATTTGGGCAACATGACACTTCCTAGAAAGAGTCAAACCTTTGAAATCAAGGCATGTTGTCTATTTAAATTGAAGAGTGTAACTGAATCATTTTTAAATCTCTAAGTTTAACTATGGCTATTGGATAAATCATTTTCAATATTATATAGAGCTAAATGATAATGGAAAAAGTTTAAGCCTTAATGTATCCAACAATAAAACAGTAAAAAATATACTCAAATCACTTGAAAAAACGATTATTTAAAGGTTATAGTGGTTTCCTTGGAAATCTTCAGACATTTTATTCTTTCTATTTTGTTGATATGAGTTTTGATTAGTAAACCAGCAATATAATGAAGATTCTTAGCAAAAAAAGAGAGAGAGAGAGAACTCAGAACTTCATGTACAATGGAAACAGTGTGGTGATTGCAGGGTGAGGGTGGAGGTGGAAGAGGGTATGGAGGGGATAAATAGTGATGGAAAAATAAAATATTAATAACAAGGATTCTTAGGAAAAAATGTTCTGTGAATTTAGTTCATTAGTTCTTTAATCTTTCTAAGTTTTCCTGCAAAAACATATTAATATGATCTGTAAAAATAAAACCAAATGTTATGCTGAATTAATTTGTACTGAATCAATTTAGGCTTTATTTTGAAATGTGTAATCAGTCTTCCCAAATTATCAATGTTGGGAAATGTATTAAACAAACCATCTTTATTTGCTTTTATAATCTATATATTCAGTAAGCAAAAGTGCTGAAATGAGGTCAGAGAAAAAGCAGGAATAAGCTGCTAATTACTGGCTCAATTAGAGAATAAGATAATTAAGAATATTTATGAAACTGTATATACTTTAAGAGGTTGAATTTTGTTGTATGTAAATTATCCTAGCTAATAAAAGAGTAATATGTAAATTCACCATCACTCCAACACATAAGATGGCTGCCCCATGTGGTCAAAGATGGCTGCCCCCATGTAGACACAAGATGACTGCCACAAGATGGCCAGCAGGGGAGGGCAGTTGGGAGGGACCAGGCCTGCAGGGGAGGGCAGTTGGGGGGGACCAGGCCTGCAGGGGAGGGCAGTTGGGGGCAACCAGGCCAGCAGGGGAGAGCAGTTAGGGGCAACCAGGCCGGCAGGGGTGGGCAATTAGGGGTGACCGGGCCAGCAGGGGAGTAGTTAGGTATCGATCAGGCTGGCAAGGGAGTGATTAGGGGTGATCCAGCTGGCAGGCAGAAGTGGTTAGGGACAATCAGGCAGGCAGGCAGGCAAGCGGTTGGGAGCCAGCAGTCCTGGATTGTGAGAGGATGTCCGACTGCCTGTTTAGGCCCGATCCCTTGAGTGGTCCCAGATTGGAGAGGGTGCAGGCTGGGCTGAGGGACACCCTCTCCACCCCGTGCATGAATTTCGTACACCGGGCCTCTAGTATTAAGAATAAAAGAAGAAGTACTGAATAAGATAACACACTGGTTAAGACCTTCTTGGCATTTTACCTATATAATTTTACTTAAATAGTAATATTAAATATTGTGAAGGTATCCATCTTCCCTAGATTCTTAATAGATTTTATGTAACCACGATAAAACTGCAAACAGAATATTTCTTGGGATAGTATCAAAATGATCCCAGAATCGCTTAGAAACACGTTAATGTTTATGGCTAATTTATTAAAAACATTTTCAAAAGAGATGATGGTTAATGACATTTGATTATCCCTACAAGATATTAATGCACATTATAAAATAGCAATGTACTCCAGTTTTGGCCTCAGACAAAGCAGCCGTTATGATGTTGATTTCCAAGAAAAAACAGATTTCCATTTATTAACTCCTTTTTAAGGAGGGAGTGATGGTGGACAAGAGGATGTTCACATGCCTAAACACCCCAAGCTGACAGACAAGAACATGCCTAATCTTCAAGTAATGAAGGCCAGGCAGTTTCTCAGATCATGAGGCTATGAAGGAACAGTTTGCCTGGAGACATTTCTACTGGTGATTTCCCAAAAAGTGATCCAGTATCTCTGTGATCACTTCCACCTGCCCCCTGAGATCCTGCCTGCCACTTTGCACCACAGCTAACATGAAACTGGCAGGGAGTGAATGACCTGCAAGACTCACATGAGGGGAAACTGACTGAGACACCTACAGAAGGAATGCTGTGCCCCCTGGTGCTAACAAGAAAGCTCAGGCCACGGCTGGGTCAGCAACCAAATTCCCCACTTTTATAGCAGTCATTAAGCCTGTTCTTTGTCCCAGAGGGAGATGCTACCTCATGCTTAAAGGCTGCTTGCTTTTCTGTCACGAATAACCTGATAAAGAGCAGTCAGGACTTTTCCTTTTTGGACAAACCAGCAAGATGCATAAGAGGCAGTAGAGATGGGCAGAGAAATGTCTCCCAGCACTCTGATATAATATATTTTGTTCTTTTGTTTTTTTTAGCAACTGTGCTCTTTTTTATATTACTACCTATATAACAATCATTGGGCCTGAAATTTCACTAACTCTACCACTCCTTGATTTATACCTACAGATATAAGTTTTAAAGAAATAATTGTATTTACCAGATGTAACTGGTTAATAATGCGGATTTTTTTTTTCAATAAATGGAGTTACAAATATGTTGATATATATGCAATTTGATATGTGTGCTATTTTTGTTGTATTGACAGCAAGCTTCAAAACTTCATATTTTCTGAAGGTGTTAACATCATATATATTTTTACACTTAAAAATGTCGAATTTTGTGCCAAAAAACGAGTATTTGCAGAAAATTTTAATTCATTACTTTGAAGAAAAGTGCTGCTGAAAGTTATCATATACTTCGGGAAACTTATGGTGAACATGCTCCATCTCAAGATACTTGTGAATGCTGGTTTAAGCGTTTTAAAAGTGATTATTTCAATGTGAAAGACAAAGAATGTCCAGGTCAACTGAAAAAGTTTGAAGACCAACAATTACATGCATTATTGGATGAAGATGTATGTCAAACTCAAAAACAACTTTCAGAAAGATTAAACGTTGCTCAGCAAACAATTTCCAATCATTTACAAGCAATGGGAAAGATTTTAAGGGAAGGAAAATGGGTGCCACATCAACTGAATGAAAGACAAATGGAAAACCGAAAAGTCATCGGTAAAATGTTGCTTCAGTGGCATGAAAGAAAGCCTTTTTTGCATCGAATTGTGATTGGCGATGAAAAGTGGATTTATTCTGAGAATCCCAAATGCACAAAATCATGGGTTGATCCAGGTCAACCATCAACATCGAGTGCAAGGCCAAATCTCTTCTGAAAGAAGACAATGCTCTGCATTTGGTGGGATCAGGAAGGTGTGGTGTATTATGAGCTTCTAAAACCAGATGAAACCATTAATACTGATCGCTATGGACAACAAATAATCAATTTGAACCATACTTTGATCGTGAAACGATCAGAATGTGCCAGAAGACCCGGCAAAGTAATTTTGCTTCATGATGATGCACCATCACACACTTCAAAACCAGTTAAAGACATGTTAAAAGATCTTGCCTGGGAAGTATTAACCCACCCACCGTATTCACCAGACCTTGTTCCTTCAGATTACCACTTGTTCCAATTGATGGCACATGTACTTTCTGAACAGCACTTCAAAACGTATGAAGAAGTGGAAAATTGGGTCTCTGAATGGTTTGCTTCAAAACAAGAAAAGTTCTATTGGGACAGTATCCACAAATTACCTGAAAGATTGGGCAATGTGTAGCTAGCGATGGACATTACTTTGAATAAAGCACTTTTGATGTTTCTCTTGAAATTATCTTGTTTTCTTTGATTACAAAATTGCCATTATTAACCGGCACACCTAGTAAAGGCTGCTGGTCCAAATGGGGAATTTATATGGTCCAAATACTCTGTTATAGAATGGATTTTTTCATATTTTTGTCACTTTTATAGGATTGGAATCAATCATACACTATTCTTTTGTTTTCCTAGCAAACTTATTATTACAGTGTTCACTTTCATTAGTGACTAGGCAAGCCACCCATTAGGAAACTTCATGGGTTTAAATACTAGTATACTCTGCAGACAACCTTGTATTGTTCAGTATTCTCCATCTCTTCAACCTCTTTATTCTTTATTAGTGACACAACAAGGAGACTCTTTTTGAAATTGGTGCTTTAGTTTAAGTTCTAACATTTAAACTTAATCTATCAATTAGTCTTATCATTTTGCTTTAATACACTCAAAGCTGATATTGGTTGATTTGGTCACTTAAAAATATGGTTTACAACAGTGACTCTGAAATCTTTTTGTCTCAAAACCCCCTGATACTCTTAAAAGTTATTGAGGAGACAAACATTTAAAAATGGAACTGCCATTTGACCCAGTAATACCACTTCTAGTAATATATCCTAAGAAAACAGAAACACCAATCAGAAAGGATATATGCACCCCTATGTTCATAGCAGCACAATTTATAATAGCTAAGATTTGGAAACAGCCTAAATGCCCATCAGCAGATGAGTGGATTAGAAAACTATGGTATATCTACACAATGGAATACTATGCTGCTATAAAAAAGAAGGAATTCTTACCATTTGCAGCAGCATGGATGGAACTGGAAAGCATTATGCTAAGTGAAATAAGCCAGTCAGTGAAAGAAAAATACCACATGATCTCACTCATTTATGGATAATAAAGAACATTATAACCTGACGACAAAAAGATAGATATAGAAGCATCGAACAGACTGTCAAATTACAGCAGGAAGGCTGGGGAGAGGGGTGAAGGGGGGTCTAACAGATCAACCGAAGGACTTGTTATGCATGCATATAAACATAACCAATGGATGCAAGACACTGGGGGTGGGGTGAGGACATGTGCCAGGGGATAGAGTATGCCAGGGGAAGGTCAATGGGGGAAAAAGAAGGAGACATGTGTACTACTATTTGTAATACTTTAAACAATTTTTTAAAAATGAAAAAAAAAAGTTATTGAGGAGAAAAATAAAAAATAAAAAGTTATTGAGGAGATAGAGAATTTTAGGAAGATTGTGGAGTAAGAAACACCAGAAATCCGTCTCCTTATCTAGGCAATTGAAATGACAGAATTTGTCTGATCTATTTTGGAACTCTGGAGTGTATTGAAATCTTTGGAACTCAGGGGAAGGGTTAGATGGTAAATTGTAGTTGACTTTGATTAATTTCAGCTCCTTAGCTCAGCAATGGCTACTTATCTCCCACCTCCCAGCCCCATTACAGGCAGCTATGCACGTATTCCTAGAGCAAGCACACAGCTTGCAGGAAGCAGGGTGGGCAATAAGGACCCTAGTCCTCCATATATTAGAGATCTGTGTTCTGATTGATGACAGCTTTTGCTGACAAAAGTGCAGACATAAAGTTGGCCAGACATTGTTATAAACACACACACACACACACACACCATTGTTTCAGGTCCTTCCTCAGACTAAAACAAGTTCTATGGGACTTAAAGGCTGGTGCTTTCCCTTACTGCATTTTCCTCTTTGGAGAGCCAGACTTTAAAAACAAGTACATTCAAAATCAACTGCACACACAGGAGAAATTAGAAAATTACCACTCATAGCCAGAGAAAGGCACAGGGCCAGAAAAGACTTGAGAAGGCCTTAAGTTTATACTCAAGCTAATCCATGGCATGGAGACGGCCTAAAACAATTTAAATAAACAAACTAATCTATATAATAAAAACCCAGTGGCCGTAACACCGTAATGACCAAAGACCGGTCACCAGGAGGTGCTTTGATGGGTCCCGCAACACTAGCAGGACTTGACGCTGGGTCTCACAGTGTGCCGGGTATGGGTCCCACGCAATTTCACATGCTGGGCCTCTAATCATCATCATCATCATCATCATCCCACAAATCCTGAGGAAGTTATCATTCCACATAAAATTACCACATTATTACATTCAGATACCCAGTTTTGAACAAGAAAAACAAAAGGTATGCAAAGAAAAGGGCAAGTATAGCCTAATTATAGGGAAAAAATTAACCAACAGAAACTGTCCCTGAGAAAGACCACATGTTGCATCTACTAGACAAATACTATAAAACAAATGTCTTAAACATGCTCAAAGAATTAGAGGAAGAGGTGAAAAAAAAAGATATATGAATAAAATGGAAATAACAATAAGGAGAAAGCCCAAAAGGACACAAAAATAAATTCTAGAGATGAAATACACAAAAAACAGAAATTAATAATTCACTAGAGGAATTCAAAGGCAGGTTTGAGCAAGCAGAACAATCAGTGAACCTGAACGTAGAACAGTGGAAATTATAACATCTAAAGAACAGAAAGGAAAAATAATAGGGACCAGAACCTAAGGAACCTGTGGGACATCATCAAGTGGATCAATATACTAGTATACATTATGGGAATCCTGGAAGGGGGCAAGAGAAAGGGGCCTAGAGATTATTTGAAGGAATAATGGCTGAAAACTTCCCAAGTTTGAGGAAAGATATGATTATAAACACCAAGGAAAATCAGAAATTCAAAATGGGAAGAACTGAAAGAGATCTTCACCAAGACACAATCTAAGGAAACTGTTGAAACACAAAGAGAATCTTGAAATCAGCAAGAGAGAGGTGACTCGTCAAATGCAAGGGGATCCTCAATGAGATTAACAGCAGATTTCTCATCAGAAACTTTGAAGGATACAAGGCAGTGGGTCAGTATAGTCAAAGCACTAAAAGAAAAGTACTGTCAATCAAAAAATCTGTATCTGGCAAAATTGTTGATTTCAAAGGTGAGGGGCAAATTAAGGCATTCTCAAATACACAGAAGCTTGTTTTAAATCCTACAGGACATTAGTTAGTAAATTGAAGCCATATGAAGAAATAAAAGTCTCAGTAAAGATAAATAGATGGTTAATTGCAAAAGCTACCATTATTGTAACCCAATATGTAACTCCGTTTTTGTTTTCTCCACAATTTAAGAGATTACTACATTTAAAAAAAATTATTGATCTAAAATGTAGTATAGTTGTAACTTCGGTTTACACACTAGATTTTAAAGAACTTAGACCAAACTAAGATTAGAAAATTTATTAATAAGGTTAAGAATTAATTGTATATTTGAATAACAGTGTTGTGAATATGTTGGCTTAAAAAGAAAGAACCTAATTCACCAACCTAATATTACAACATAAGGAATTAGAAAAAGAACACACTAAACTTGCCTGGCTGGTGTGGCTTAGTGGTTTAACATCAACCTATGAACCAGAAGGTCATAGTTTGATTCCCCCAGGTTGCAGGCTCTATCCCCTGTGGGGGACATGCAGGAGGCAGCCAATCAAAGATTCTGTCTATCTCTATTTCTCCTTTCCTCTCTGAAATCAATAAAAATATATATTTTTAAAAAAGAACAAACTAAACTCAAAACTAGCAGAAGGAAATAAATATTAGAGCAAAGATAAAGTAAAGAATAGAAAAACAATAGAACAAATGGTGCTGTAACAGCTAGACATTCACATGTAAAAATATGAATCTAGACACAGACCTTACAAACATCACAAAAATTATATCAAAATAGATCATAAACCTGAATGTAAAACACAAAACTATAAAACTAGAAGACAACATAAGAGAAAACCTAGACTACTTTGGGTATATATGTGTGTTATTGGTTTAAGAGGGAGGTTGTGGGCTAGATCCCAGTGTGTGGGGGGCATGCAGGAGGCAGCTCATCAATGATTCCTTGTCATCATTGATGTTTCTTTCTCTCTCTCCTTCTTTCTCCCTCTCTGAAATCAATAATAAAAATGTATTTTAAAAAGAAAAGATAATTTTAATAGCTACTTCAAATAATTTGAAATTGTCTTTTTTTAATACTACACCGAAACTCACAAATGGTAGTTTAAGTTATTTGCAGTGTGGAAACTGAAATAGTTCATTGGTCTGTCTTGCATTTTCAAATGGATATTTTATTGATGCATGATTTATTGAACTTCATGTATTGTTTCTTTGTAAAACATTGATTTTCCCCAACTCTTGAAGATCTTCTAAATGTTGTCACATTTGATTACACAATGTAAAAAGCAACATTTGTTAATATTGCCACCAGTCTTTTCACACAAGTCCTTAAGTCCATCCTTTTCCTCACTTCTATTGTATGTGGGCCTATTTCTACTCTCTGTTCTACATAATTATTAGCTACTAGAGGCCCGGTGCACGAAATTTGTGCATGGGAGGGGGGGGGTCCCTCAGCCCGGCCTGCACCCTCTTCAATCTCGGACATCCCCCTCGCAATCCGGGACCACTGGCTCCTAACTGCTTGCCTGCCTGCCTGCCTGATCACCCCTAACCACGTCTGCCTGCCAGCCTGATCACCCCCTAACTGTCTCTGCTTGCTGGCCTGATCGCCCCCTAACTGGTACCCTGCCGGCCTGGTCGCCTGCTAACTGCCCCCCTGCCAGCCTGGCTGCCCCCTAACTGCCCTCCTGCTGGCCTGTCCGCCCCCTAACTGCCCCCCTGCCAGCCTGGTTGCACCTGACTGCCCCCCTGATGGCCTGGTCAGCCCCCTAACTGCCCCCCTGCTGGCCTGCCCGCACCCCAACTGCTCCCCTGCTGGCCTGCCTGCCCCCTAACTGCCCTCCTGCTGGCCTGTCCGCCCCCTAACTGCCCCCCTGCCAGCCTGGTTGCACCTAACTGCCCCCCTGATGGCCTGGTCAGCCCCCTAACTGCCCCCCTGCTGGCCTGCCCGCACCCCAACTGCTCCCCTGCAGGCCTGATAGCCCCCTAACCACCTCTGCCTCGGCCCCCACTACCGTGGCTTTGTCCGAAAGGAAGTTGGACATCTGGAAGATGTCTGGTCTACCTGATCTAATTAGCATATTACCCTTTTATTAGTATAGATGTTTGGTTTTAGTTCTGATATCCTATTTTATATTATGCTTTCTAATTTAAAAACATTTTAACACTCAGTTCTATATTCTCTATTTTTTTTATATTCAATTCTTCTGATATGGGAATTTTAACTGTTGTTTTATTTGTTACATGTCCCCATATATTGCTGTTCAGTATTACACATCTTCTAGTTTATGCTGAAAAAAGGTACTTTTCGGTTTCTCATTATCCTTGTTACCTTTAAGTAATTTTCAAATTGAATGGGGGACCCACCATTTTTATTTCATCATTTTAAAACCAGCAATTCCAGTATTCTTCTTAAAGTCCTTTTGCTGTAAAACCTAACATTAGTGTGAAATATATACAAAAAAGTACATAAGACTTAATACACAGCTTAACAAATTATATTAAGTACACATCTATTTAAACACCATAAGAGTTAAATCTTTGCAAAATCTCCAGAAGCTTTCTGCTTTTGTGTCCCTTATCCTAAACTCTTTCCCCTTTCCTAGAGATAATCACTGTCATAATTTTATTGAAATCACTTGTTCTTTGCTTTATAGTTTTAAGTATAAATCCTTAAGCAATATGCTTTAGTTTAACTGGTTTCTCATTTTCTTTTTTTTATTGGATTTATTGGGGTGACACTGGTTAGCAAACTTACACAGGTTTCAGGTGCACAATTCTACAACACATTGTCTTTTCACTGTGTTGTGTGTTCACCACCCAAATCAAGCCTCCACCCATCACCATTTATCCTCCCTATAGCATCTTTCACCTCCCTCCTTTAACCCCTCCTCCCTCCACCCCCAAAATCACCACACTGTTAATCTGTGTCCATGACTTTCTTTGCTCTCTCTTCTTTGCTCAATCCCTCCACCCTCCCTCACCCAGCCTGACCCCCCCCCCCACCCCATTCCCCAACATCCTGCTCTCTATCCATGAGTCTGTCACTGTTTTGCTTGCTAGTTCATTTTGTTCTTTTGATTCCACATATGAGTGAAATCATAATGGTACTTGTTTTTCTCTGACTAATTTCACTAACATAAAGCTCTCCAGGTCCATCCATGCTGTCGAAAAGGGTAAGATTTCCTTCTTTTTTACAGCTGAGTAGTATTCCATGGACATTCGGGTTGCTTCCAAATTTTAGCTATTGTAAATAGTGTTGCATTGAACATAGAGGTGCATGTATTCTTTCCAATTAGTGTTTCAGGTTTCTTTGGATAAATTGCCCGAAGTGGAATCACTGGGTGATAAGGCAGTGGGTTCCATTTTTAATTTCCACAGTGGCTGCACCAATCTGCATTCCCACCAATAGTGCACAAGGCAAGAGAAAGATTATAAAAACATTTCAACAGCAGGATCAAAATTGCTCATGAATTAACTTGTAAGAGATGATAGTTGGAGTTCAAAACTGATTCTGAGACTAAAAGACTAGAAATTGGGACAATAGCTTATCATTTGCAAACATAATGAAAATGAAGCAGGTTGTAAAGAAAGATTGTAATTATGGTTTTGAACATATTGAGTTTGAATTTTATATGGCAGGAAGAACAGCCAGCTGGAAATGTCAACTTGAGATAGATTGAACTATAAATGTATATTTGGGAATCATCTGCATGGAAGTGATAGTTGCAATCCTGGGAGTGATTCAGCTCAAACTGAGGGAAGAGAAAGCTATTTAAAGCAATACCTAGAGGAATATGTGCTTGTATCCGTGGAAGAAGAAGAGTCAGCAAAAGAGAAAGCAACTGCCCTGTCCAGATGGCTCTGTTGGTTGGAGCATCATACCGTACACCAAAAGGTTGTGGGTATGATTCCCAGTCAGGGCACATACCTAGGTTACAGGTTCCATCTCTGATTGGGATATGTACTGGAGGCAACTAATTGGTGTTTCTCTCTCTCTCTCTCCCTCTCTCTCTCATCAATACATATTTTAAAAAGAGAGAGAAAGCAACTATAGTCAGAGGAGTAGAGTAAAAAAAATTAATTGAAATTTATTGCAACTATTAAAATGTAGGAAATTTTGTAATAAGTTATTTGATTAGATTTTTTGAAAAAGATCCTATTGTTATTATTTGTAAGAATAACTAGGTAACCTTAAGGTGATCTATATCAGAACATAGA
Organism: Corynorhinus townsendii; assembly: GCA_026230045.1. Classification (NCBI taxonomy): domain Eukaryota; kingdom Metazoa; phylum Chordata; class Mammalia; order Chiroptera; family Vespertilionidae; genus Corynorhinus; species Corynorhinus townsendii. Next base: position 131,449,219 of record JAPDVU010000007.1, on the reverse strand, counting down.
ACTGTTAAATGAAACAGTAGCCTCAAGTCCTATTTCTTCTCTACTGTCACCACTTCAAATTGGCTCTGTAATCATGGTTGACATTTAACTAGTTCTCAGTTAAACTGAGATCAGTGAAATTTTGTCTATACAGTGGCTTGATTGAGAGAGAACTGGAAGGATCATCTAACTGAGCAGACTGATCATTCTAATCATAAAGTTATAATTAGAATAGCTTTTATAAATTTCCTCTTTCTCCATGCATAAAAAGGACAACTATAATATCTGTGCCTTACTTTCCCAATACGTTAAATGGAGGTGCCTTCTCATACATTTTATCATTGCAAAAATACAAGAAATAAGTATTAAAGAGTTGTTCCAACATTTGAAAGTTTGGTTCTATGCTTAATGGCCAGATTTTTATGTCTTCCTTTCACCAGAAATAGTTGCATTGCCAAGAATTCCAAGTGCCCCATTTTGCACATAGAATATCAAGATTACCTTATAGTTAAAGCTTTGTCTACAGAGTTTTTTCTTTGTTTTGGAGAAATTAATGTCTTTTAACATTTTCAAAACACTCAAATATAGGAATTCAAGTGCTAATAATGCATTGGTAGCAATAATAATAATTGCAGTTAACATTTACTGAATAGTTACTATGTGCAATCCATTGGGCTAAGTGTTTTTGCATGAATTTATTGATTTAGCAGTATTTACTGAGTGCCCACTATGTGCCAGGAACTGTTCTGGACACTTGGGATCAATTAATAAACAAAAACTAAAATCACTGCCATCATAGCCCTTTTATTTATGAGGATGGTCAGGTAATAAGCATTAACAATAAGCATATTTTGGAACTAACCACAATAAAGTGTATGGACCATAAGAAGATAATAAGCTACAGAAAAAAACAGAGCAAGGTAAGGGGAGTCAGGAGAGCCTAGTTGGGTTTGGATGATGGAGATGGGCTGTGTTATTAATTAGGGTGGTCAAATGGAGATGGCTCCATTGGAGTTAACCATGCAGATATCTAAGAGGAGAGCATCTAAGCAAATGGAACAATCTGTGCAAACGCAATAAGGTTAAGGTGGGACCATGTCTGGGATATGCTGGATGGGATCAGGGAGAAGCAGATCTTGTCACTACAACAACACTATGAGTGCCATTATAATCCCCATTTTATAGTTGAGGGAACTGAGACAAAGAAGTGGAACAACCTGCCACAATTACTACCAAACCAGGAGCCAGCAATAGCAAGAAGGTTTCGAACTGATTTAACTACTTAGTTCTCTGTGACCCTCTACAAAATATAAGATGAAAGGTCAGTAGTTGTGAAGTACTAGTAGATGACGTCATTGAAAAATGTCTGTACTTCAATTTTCTGCAATTTCTAGGGCTTGTGATTTCATCAAAGTTTTTTCAATACATATGACTTCTTTTTCTTTGTGAGATGTTTTAATATAAGAGTTTGGTGTTAGAGCAAATCCAAAGTTTAGTTTAGTTCTTCCAGTCTTTCCATATTGAGCCTTTGTTAGAACAGGATATATTCATAATCATAATGACATGGTATATTTTCATTAATTTTTAAGTACAGAAAAACTCTAGATTGTAATATAATTATGACATATGTACATTACTTATGTACATGCTACTGATGATTAGAATGAATCAATGTAATGATAGTTGCAGGTTACTGGCCCATCTACTTGCTACCCATACTTGGAATAAATCAATGCTTTAAAATAATAATTCAGAAAAATATTTTATTATGTTTTTTAAAATTAAATTTATTGATGTAACATTGGTTAATAGCATTATATAAATTTTAGGTGTATGACATTATAATTTGATACAGTATAATGTATCACCATCCAAAGTCTAGTTTCCTTCCATTACCACATATCTGATCTCCTTTACCCAGTTTGTCCTCCCTCCACCTACTTCCCTATGGTAACCACCATTCTGTTGTCTATATCTATTAGTTTGTTATTTCATTTGTTATTTTTTGTTTTATATTCCACATCATGCAGTTTTTGTTCTTTTCCATCTAACTTATTTCGCCTAGCATAATACTTTCAAGATCCATCCATGTTGTCCCGAGTGGCAATATTTCATCTTCTTTTATGGCTAAATAGCATTCTGCATATTTATCAAATCATCTGTAGAGGGACACTTAGGTTGTTTCCATGTCTTGGCTATTATAAATAATGCTGTAATGAACATAGGGGTACTTCTATGTATATGAATTAATGTTATCAGATTTTTCAGGTATGTATCCAGAAGAGAAAGTGCTGGATCACAAAAATTATTTCAATAAAAACAATCCTTTAAATAATAGAAAATCTAAGAAAAGATGTGTTTATGCCCAGTTTATTGATCTCCTAGCTCGATCATAGACTGCTTGCCACTCTATTTTCAAGTTAAGTGACTGAGGGATTTGAAAGTCACAATGAAAAGACACCATTATGTGAAAAAATTTAATAGTTTATTTTTATACATGTTAGATTGATAGTTAAGAGAGCTATTATTTATTTTAAGGTTAATATTTTACTTTATTGGGAATTCCATTTTTACCTACTTATTCATATTGAATAGAATTAATAAAAATTTGTCTTTTATGACCTGTGAATTTTTCAGCATTGACTTTGTATAACCATTTAAAGAACAAAACTTTGCTAGATTCATTGGTTTTTTTTTACATAATCTGTTCATCTGACAGTTAATAAAAAAGTGAGAAATTATATCGTTGGTGTTCTTTAGTAGTGTTCCACAGGAGTAGTGAATGTATAAATCATGGTTATGTGGGGTTGATGATTTTAATTGTCTAGCACTAGCATGCTTTTGTCAAGTGGGGGCATCATTGGTCTTTCTTAAATAAGCTGTGTGGCAAGAGTAATTTGCTTGTTAATCTTAAATGATATTAGGGATAAATAATTATTCTCCTTTCACCTTATTTTAGAGGACCTGTATATTATGTCTATAACCAGTACTCTTAACTGATAGCAAGAGTTAAAGTCCAGAAACATTTAGTAGTCTTCTTTTTAAGTTTTCAATTGTATCAGTCTCTAAAGTTACCATCACAAAATGTGGTTTTTACACAGTAAAAGGAAATGGTTTTAAGAATAATTAAGAGTTTAGAGTAAAAATCTTACTTTGTGGTCTTAGTTTTGCTGTCATCATTGTTTTAAGTATATGAACAAGGAAAAGCCAAGTATATGCTTCAGATTTAAAACACATGCACACAAAGATGCACTCCTAAGTGACTTAATATTTAAAAGTAGTTATAACTGATAATTAGAAGATATTTTGAGCAAATCCAAATTACACATTGTTGTGTTACCAACACCAGACTATTGATAATAGTTCTAAATTTCTTTTGCCATCTTTAAATTTATATAAAAGTACATTTGATTATGGTAATCATTCTGCTATCTAAATTGAATATGATTACTGTGTTTTGATCTCTCCATTACTAACAATTTGTGTCGCAGTTAGACTTCCAAATACATTATTCTTTAGTCAAAAAAAAGAACTATATTTGTACATGATTGCATGTGGGTAAATTTCTTTTAGGGTGTGCAAGTTATACATATATTCAGCCTGAAATATTGCAATATTTTAATACAATGTTTCCACCAATCTTGCATGCCTACCTCTTTGTCAGATGAATGCCACAGGCTAACACTGAGGATAATCCTATATAATAAAAGGCTAATGTACAAATTGACCAGATGGTGGAACAACCAGTCGCTATGATGTGCACTGACAACCAGGGGGCAGACGCTCAATGCAGGAGCTGCCCCTTGGTAGTCAGTACGCTCCCACAGGGGGAGCGCCACTCAGCCAGGAGCCCTGAGCCGGGCTCATGGCTGGCGAGCGCAGAACCGGTGGCTGGAGCCTCTCCCACCTCCTCTGCAGTGCTAAGCTCCCTCTGTGAGGGAGTGGGTCTAAGCCATCAGTCAGACATCCCCTGAGGGCTCCCAGACTGGAAGAGGGCACAGGCCAGGCTGAGGGACACCCCCCCGCACCCCATGTGCACAAATTCCGTGCACCGGGCCTCTAGTAACTTATAATTCATGTCTCTTCCTTGGAGGTTACAGTTGTCTTGAATTGACAATTTTGAAGGACCTGAACTGACATCTAAGGTTTCAAATGATCTAGAAAGGTCAATTAATATTTTCTGTTTTAATATTTTTCTCTTTTTCTTTTTTCTAGCCAAGCCCTATACCAAGTCCTATTTTGGGGCGAAAGCCAAATGCTAGTCAGTCATTGCTTGTATGGTGCAAAGAAGTTACAAAAAACTACCGGGGAGTAAAAATCACAAATTTTACTACATCGTGGAGAAATGGTTTATCTTTTTGTGCAATATTACACCACTTTAGACCGGATTTAATGTAAGTAAAAATTTTTTGTTCCTTATAAATATTTTGTAAATAAAAGATAGCTTAAAAAAATAAAATAATTTTAACACGTCCTGAAATACTTGACTTCATATTTCTTTTTTATTACCCACACCTCTTCTTTTTGAAAGAAATGCATGCCACCCTAGCTGGTTTGATTCAGTGGGTAGAGCATCAGCCTGTGAACTGAAGGATCCCGGTCAAGGGCACATGCCTGGGTTGCGGGCTCGATCCCCAGTAGGTGGCGTGCAGGAGGCAACCAATCAATGATTTTCTCCCATCATTGATGTTTCTGTCTCTCCCTCTTCCACCCTCTCTGAAATTAATAAAAATACATTTTTTTAAAAAAGAAAGAAGTGCATGCCAAAAAGAAAAGTCCCTCCTTCTTGATATCTAAAAAATCTGTTTTTTTTATTATTTTTCTTCTTAATCTCATACAAAGAACTTATTTTAAATTATTATAAAAATAAGTTAGTGTTTCAACAATAAAGATTTTTTAAAAAAATTTTAGAAAGAGAAGTAGATGAAAAAAGAAATTAGGTTAGTGTTAAAATTATATGACACAAAGAAGCCTGTAGCTCTTTGTACATTGACAACAAGGTCATGGCTTCATGGTAAATTTGGTTGTCAAGGCTAGTCTCTGGTTCCCTGCCTTAACTTCTCTTTAGATGGAAAGCTTCAGGCAATGAAACGTGTAATCACTGTTTTCATTTATTTGTTTGTTTGTTTGTTTATTTTCGTTAATTTCCCACATAGATTTGTTGATTGAATTGCTGTGAAGTTGCTAGTTACTCTTGGGTATTATTGACTGTCAAATTTTTAGAATCAGTTTGTTTTAAAAATAGCTGTTTTGTGAAATACTGTATATATCCTACTATGCCATTTTCTCCCTCAGTGACTACAAGTCTCTGAATCCTCAAGATATTAAAGAGAACAACAAAAAGGTAAGAATTGCCACGAAAAAAAAAGTTGTCATTTTGGCCTCTCTGCAGGCTTTTATTAATTTGGGGGAAGTGAGGTTTTTTTTGTGAGGTCATAACTGCAGCTCTCAGAAGGTAGTCCCCTTCCTGCAGTTCAAATAGGATGCATGGCTTATTCTCGTTTGTCATAGCCTTTAAAGATCACAAATGCCAGTCTGGTATCAGATTATGCTATGTATATGAACATCATTACCTGTTAAATATTTGTTAAAGCACATTACTTTTATTCAGAATTTAGCTTTTAAAAAGTGTACCCATAGTGATTGTACCATAAATTATTATGAGTTTAGAAAAATCTTTTGGGAGAGGATGAGGTCAGGAACCTAAAACCAAAAAAGAATGCCTGTGTTCCTAGAAGCAAAATGATATGAACATTGGTTTCTTTTTTTATTTTCTGGTAAAATGCAATTTTTTTCCACATGATTAATTAATATACAGAGGTCAGAGCTTCCCACTTGGTATGTGGGGGATATCAATTCTTTCAGCCTTCAAGGTATCTATGCAAGGGCTGAATTGCTGGAGCCTTCCAGGGCCAGCTGAGTATGGCAGCAGGCTGACTTAACTACTTCCCTCAATAGCACAATATTACAATTTGTGCACCATGACATGAAAAAACAGGGATCATCTAACTCTCAACACACAGTAGTACTCAGTGTTGTTGTTTGGGGGAGGTAGGGGTTGTGCTTAATTGAATTCTTCAACTGATAAGTTAATGAAATGTATTGTCTTCACCTGGGGCTATGGATAGACTTCAGGGCATCTTTGAACATGGCTGGTGAAAAAAAAATATTTCTCAAATTTTTAACTAAAAGTTAGCATTTCCTTCAATTATAAATTTAGGCAACAATCTACTGTAGGATCAGCCATGACTGAGACTTTGTCACCTTTAGAATTTCAGATATTTTCATGTCACTTTACAGCTGTAAATATCTACCAATACCTTTTAAGCTCATCACTTTTTCAAAATTACAGTAGTTAATGCATTCATAAAAGCACATATATTACTGGTTCTCAAATTGAATGTTGCTAATATTTTCATAGTTTTATTTTTTAATATAATTGGTTTCTTTTGTAATTCTATGTATTTTATACATATAAAACATTATTCTGAGAAGGGATTCATTGCCAAAAGAATTAATGGGATAAAGTGATTAATAATTATTTAGATTATTAAAACCATCAGTAATAAAGGGGGTTTTTATAGAAGTTCAATTAACATTAAGTCAAAATAAGTATTTTTACTTTTATTGCTTTCTAATACCAAAAAATTTGTATTACCCTTAAAAAATTCTTATTTATTTGCAAATGTATTGTTATTATGCTGGCCATAAGGAAATACATTTAAAAACTGTCCATTTTTAATTGAAATATGTTACCCAAGAAAAGGAAATCTTAAAAAAAATATATGATTTTCTTTATAGAAATCACCTTTATGGTGGGCATGCTGCAAAGTAAGTCATTCTCATAAAATATTTTCTGTATAATTTTAGAGAGGTTATATCTACTGTATAATTTTAGAGAACTTGTTTTTCATCGATTAAATCATATCTTTAGATATGACAGTTCTTTACTTGCATTTTTTTGCATTTGAATAAAATATTAAGCTAATTTAAATGCAGATAGAAGCAATATAAATCATTATTTTTATTAAGTGAAACTTTCAGGTTACTACTTAAAATTTTGAAAAGGAAACGTTTTTATCTAAATAATTTTTAAGAGTATGGGGACTCTTATTAAGGCTTAAGTCACACTTCTTTACATTATTTTTTCAGGAACTTAATAATGATGAGCATACCTTGGATTTACAAATTACGACATAAAGGAGAATATTCCATTAAATTTTTTTTCTCAATTATATCTTTCAGGGCAGATAATCATGTCTTCAAAGGATTTTGATTTTGATGATCCTATTCATTGCACGATTCAAATAGTTGTAGTTATACAATCTTTTCTTTTCATCACTTTGCAACTTCTTACCTAATATCTACATTGAGTATCAGTTGCTACCTGCAGATTTATTTCTGGCTTCACACAGTTCTTCCGGATAACCCCATCTTGCCCTTGATTGAACTTAAAGCAGCAGGAGAAACTATGTTTTAAGTTCCAAACAGATGTATAACATAACTAGCAGTGATTCCTCCTTACCAATTAAATAATATCTAGGACCGAATAAAACAATTTTCTCTCAAATACCTCTTTTTTCTCCACATACTAATAGTTAAAAAGATAGTAGGTGGTTGACCATAACAAAAGAGGTTAACCTATGGGAAAATTCCTTTAAAAGTCTTGACCTCGCTTTTAAGAAACCTGGTTTGTTTTTAAATGTTTTTTTTTTAGTGCAATTAGTGTGCATAAAATGAAATGCTACATGAAGCAGAACACCAGCAGGAGATTCCCCACAAGGAAGCTAATCATTTTCCCAGGTCTGTAAAAAGTGCTGAATAATAAAGGTATTTACCTGTGACATCTGATCTTAACCAATATGTCAATGTTTTAGATAATTGGGAAATGTTTAGAATACTGCTTGTGGTGCTTTTCCTGATGGTCTGCAATTGATGCCTGTTAATCTAGTTGCCAAGACACATGAGGAGGAAAATGACTTTAATTTTCCTAAAACATGTAAAATAACAAACAGGCCTAAACATGCACACCAACTGAGACATTCTCTCAAATTAATATTTTGAGGTACCTATATTATGAAATATAGGGCTACAAAAATTGAAGTGGTTTTAATATCACAGTTTCCTTTTCCTTTTCTTTCTAACGTATTCCATAACATTTATTAAACTACTGGAAGAATACAAAAATCAAGGATTAAATTCAAAGGTAGTAATGCAATTTAACACATAAATGCAAAAGACTGATTTCTTCTTAATTGTTACATAATTTCCTAATGTGTTGTTTGTTTTTAGGAAAAACTTTGTGTTATGATCCTACAGCTAGGTTGACAAAGACAGACATTTTTATATCCCAAAGTAAAAATATAACTAAAGGATCTTTACTTTCTCCAAGAATATGTGTAAACCTTAAACCATATTATTAATGCTTCCTAGCAACGCAATGCTGTTTTCAATGGTTAGGTCAGGATACTAATAATTAATTGTAAATTGAGAAACAGCTTTGATTCTTCAGAACTAGAAAAACCTGATATGCCACCGTCATTTAAAGTCTAACAAAAATAATACAGTGCAGCCTCACATCTTCAACTACTCAAACATTTTATTCTTTCCAAAATGGAGGAAGTGAAATTAAGTTCCTCTTTTAATTATGAAAATCAATTTCAATTGGGCATTTAAAAAGTTGCTATGTTTTAGGCTTGTATTTTATACTAGGTAATCTAGGAGTTAGTTCTTTTGGGGTATCTAGCTGTATTTATTCTTCATAAGTCACTTCAGTTACATGACCATGGAAAAGAGAGGTTGATAGGAATGATAAAGCTCCAGATGAATTATTTCTTATAACTTAATTCCTTATCTTAAAAAATATATTCTAAGGGGTTTTTTTGTTTGTTTTAACTCTATTTTGCTTATTTTCTTTATTGGGAAAGAACATTCCATTTGATATTAATTAAGGAAATTTCTCTGGGATCTACCCCACTTTTACAAATTTATGACTTGGAATTTTGTTTTGCTCATGTGGTTGTCATGTACCCTCCAACAACAACAAAAATCCACTAAAATTTTGCTGGTTTTTTTTTTTATGGTAACTTAATTTTATTCATTTTTTAAACTTAATTTTGAGTTTTAATTTACATGTAACATTATATTAGTTTCAGGTGTACAACATGTTTCAATATTTGAATCATTGTGAAACATTCCCCACATTAAGTCTAATTAACATTCGCTGTTTTTTTGTTTTTGTTTTTTTGCTGTTTTTAAAATGTATGGAATATCTGAACTGTTCAATATATCTTTTGTTTTTCCTTCCTTTGAAGGCATATGATGGATTTGCCAGCATAGGAATTTCCCGGTTATTGGAACCTTCTGACATGGTCTTATTAGCAATTCCTGACAAGCTGACTGTTATGACTTATCTCTATCAAATAAGGGCACATTTCAGTGGCCAAGAACTAAATGTTGTTCAGATAGAGGAAAACAGCAGTAAAAGCACATATAAAGTTGGAAACTATGAAACAGATACAAACAGTTCTGTTGATCAAGAAAAATTCTATGCAGAGCTTAGTGATCTGAAACAGGAACCTGAACTGCAGCAACCTACCAGCACAGCCATAGACTTCTTATCACAGGATGACTCTGTATTTGTAAATGATAGTGGGGTTGGAGAGTCAGAAAGTGAACATCAGACTCCTGATGATCATCTTAGTCCAAGCACAGCCTCCCCTTACTGTCGCAGGACTAAAAGTGACACAGAACCTCACAAGTCCCAGCAGAGCTCTGGAAGGACTTCAGGTTCCGATGACCCAGGAATATGTTATAATACGGATTCAACTCACGTGCAAGTTTTGTTAGGCAAGAAGAGACTATTGAAAGCTGAGACTTTAGAATTAAGTGATTTGAATTTTTGTGACAAAAAGAAGGATGTGTCTCCACCCTTTATTTGTGAGGTGACAGGCGAGCAAAAGCTTCAGACTCTGGACATCAGTAGTAACTTGGAGCAAGAAAAATTAGAGAATTCTAGATCCTTAGAATGCAGATCGGATCCTGAATCACCTATCAAAAAAACAAGTTTATCTCCCACATCTAAACTTGGATACTCATACAACAGAGATGCAGATCTTGCGAAGAAAAAGCGTACTTCCCTGAGGCAGACAGAGTCTGATCCAGATGCAGATAGAACCACTTTAAATCATTCAGATCATTCTGCAAAAACAGTCCAGGTAAGAGAGTTGGAATGATGAATACATATATTTAGTTAATAGTCATCCTGTGTTTTTTTTTTCTTTTTGTTTTCATAAAATACTTTAAAATGTTAAAAATGATTAAAGGTGAAGTATAATTCCCATTATATAAAAAAAACTGAAATATACCTGCTCTTCATTTAAAATTTATGATATAATATTTTAAGCCTAGAAATAAATTCCAATTTCAACATTGAAGGATAAAGAATGTCAACCTTTCTTTTCTTTTTAAATATGGTTTTATTGCTTTTAGAGACAGAGAAAGAGAGAGAGAAAGAAACATTGATCGCTGCCTCCTGCAAGCCCCCAATTGGGGATGGAGCTGCAACCCAGGCATGTGCCCCAATGGGGAATCAATCAATGACTACTCAGAGTGTATGGGACAACACTCAACCAACTGAGCCACACCAGCCAAGGCTGTCAACTTATCTTTTTTCAGATATATTTATTCATTTGAGAGAGAGAGAGAGAGAGAGAGACATCAATTTGTTTTTCCACTTGTTTATGCATTCATTGGTTGCTTCTTGTATGTGCCCTGATCAGAGAGCGAACCCACAACCTTGGCATATCGGGACAATGCTCTGACTGGCTGAGCTACCTGGCCAGGGCCAAATATCAACTTTTCAAATCAAAATAGAATATCTTGTGAAGGCATGTACTGGGGGGTAGGGGAGGTCAGGGGGAGGTCAATGGGGGAAAAAAAAAAAAGGAGACATATGTACTACTATTTGTAATACTTAAAACAATAAAAAAATTAAAAATAATAAAAGCAGAATATCTTACTGTAAGAATAAATAAATGATACTTCAGTATTTCATTTAGTAACAATATCATTCTGAAATGTATAAAGACAGGTTAAATATTTACTATTTAAAGCATTTTCTTCAAATGTTTTGGTTGCATTATGATTGATATTTTCAATCCCATCATTACTTGTAGATAAAAATTCCAGTGGCATCAAACTTCTCCACATGAGAAAATAATGATACAGACTTGACCTTATGATATTGACTATTTAATTGAATCTATAATACCATCAATTGTAGTATATATCATTATTTTATGAACCACAAAGAAAGAAAAACACTGCCAATAAACAATGATACATGTTTTTCTTATCCTAACATAGGATTTTTATTTTATACCTGTTGGAAGTTCTTTTAGATTTATTTAGGCATATAACTTTTCTTAATCAGGTAATACTCACATATACATAAAAGGAAATTTTAAGCAAAATAAATTAAGGTATAATAAATTTAGAATTAGAATTTAGAATCCAGCTCTTCTGAATCATTTTTTTATATAAAGCTTTGGACGTTCCTGTTTTTCTGCAGTGTTATCCTCTGTGCCTTCAGAAGTATTATGTTACAGCAGTGGTTCTCAGAAGTATGATCAGTGACTACTGATACTCTCCAAGATTCTTTCAGAGAGCCCCAAAGTTGAAACTATTTTCACAATAATACTACAATATTATTTACCTTTTTCACTTTCATTCTCTCACAGTGTACAGTGGTATTTTCTGGAGACTACAAATTTGTGATATCTCAACAAATCAAATATAGATGTATATAATAGAAAATATAATGGCATTCTCCTTTTTTGAATAATTTTTATTAGACTACTTAAGAGGCCCAGAGCACAAATTCGTGCATGGGTGGAGTCTGGCCAGCCCGCCCCGATGGGGGCCAATAGGGGACAGGGACAACCAGGGTGAGGGGCTGCAAATGGTTGGCTGTCCTGCCCTGCCCCCGATCAGGGTGTTGGGGGCCAATCTGGGGCTGGGCTGGCCGGGGGATGGGGGGGGTCTATGGGGGCCCAGATCGGGCTGGCTGGCTGGCTGCTGCAGTGTGCATCATAGCCACCAGTCGTTCTGGTCGTTCTGCTGTTCCGGTCACTGGGCTCTTAATATATAGATTTTATTAGAGTAACATCTAATGGGCTTATTATAGCTGTTTCCAAAGGAATAAATTAGTAAGTATTTTTAAAATTTCTCCGTTTTATTTTTAATGACAAATATCAATAGGTATAACCTACATAAGCAAAAGCTTTTTGGGAGTCTCTAATTTTTAAGCATATATAGGGATTCTGAAACCAAAAGTTTGAAAACCTCTGAATTACAGTATTTCTCCACAGTTGTCTCTAGATTTTTCTTTACTGTAATACTCATTGATAATAGCACTTTCTTGATCTTATTGGACGGTCCCAACAAAAGATTTTTAGATAATAACCTGGAGTTAATTTTCATTCTCTGAAGTAGTTGTTAACTGAAACATCAAGGAATTGCAGTCATATACCCAAAAAAATCAAATAGATACATATGTCGGCATTAAAGACTGTTATCTTAACTACCACTTGTATAACAGAGATTTTAAGATGCCATCCATTTTAGCTTTTCAGAGGTGTTAAGGAAAAATGTGACTCTCAGGATCAAATAAATATAGTAGTAGCTAACAAAGCAAGCCCTGTTCTCCTAATCAAAATTATCAAATCAAAGATTTTAAGTACATGAACTTGCAGGACAAAAGAGCCTTCAGGACATCATAATGACCATACATAGTAGATAATCAACAAACATCAAGTGATTAACAATTGAAGAATTCGGTGAGCCTAAGTTCTAATATCTAATATAGGTTTTTCTTTTACTCCTGATTTTTTTTTATCCTCACCCAAGGATATGTTTATTGATTTTTGGAGAAAGAGGGACGGAGAGAGAGAAAGAGAGAGGGAGAGAGAGAAAAACATCGGTGTGAGAAACACTGATTGGTTGCCTCCTGTACATGCCCTGACGGGGGATTGAACCCAAAACTTAGATATGTGCCCTGACCTGGAATCAAACCCGCAGCCTTTTGGTGCATGAGACAACACTCCAACCAACTAAGCCATCCAGCCAGAGCTTTAATTCTGATTTTTAAGGTAAATATGTTTAGTTAAATCTATAAATTAATTAATGTTTAGAATTTTAAAGTACTCTGGACTGAGAATCACAAAACCTGGATTCTCATCTTCGCATTGCCAGTGATTATCAGTGTAACATGTTAACTAGCCATTTAATTTCTATAAATCTTATTTTCCATATATGTAAAATGAAATTATCTCTGAGAGCCCTTTTAGCTATAAAATTCTATCATGTTGTGATTTTATTCAGATGACTGAAGTCATGTACAGTAAATCCATATGATGATAGAAGTAGCAACTATTTACAACTCTGTATATGTTTGTTTATTGGCCATTAGTTTATTGGTCAGAATTTTATTTAAGATAAATTTATATTATCTTGGCAAAGTATTGCCTGGCACTAAATAGTTGTAATATGAGTGTTAATGCTTCATAGGTTTTGTTTTTGTTTTTTAATTTTTCAGAGATGGTGTTTTGGGGTTTGGTGTGTGTGTGTTTTATATAGCAATTAAATTCTGGACACCTAAAAATGTTTTTCTTTTTCTTTTTTGTACTGTGTTTCATCAATTTTAAGATACGAATCTTTTTATAATTCTCTGAAATCAAGATGTTACTTATAATAGATAGTATGGTAGGGTTTAATTGACAGTGTTTGTTCTTCCTTAGTAGTTAATAAAATAATGGTGAATCTAATAATGGTATTAGATTAGAGGAAATTTGATAATTAAGCATGACTGCAGAGACATCCACATTTGAGTGCTCATACATGTGATAACCATTATATATCTTACACATTTCTTAAATTTACAACTAAGGAGGTAAGTGATTGAATCCTATTTTATATATGGAAAATGGGGGTTTACAGAGTTGCCTAAGATCATATAATAAGCACTAATGTTCAGACTGAAAACCAACCTATCTTGCTCCGAAGTCTATGCTCATAAATTTTATGGTCACAATATCTCATTGTTTTTTTACCATGATAGCACTAAGAATAATCATATTTCATATGTAAAGCAGATAACTTTACTGAAAGCCAATTTAGCAATGCACATTAAGTTACATAAAATGTTAATCTCATAGATTCTGCCTCCAGAAATTTTTTCTAAGGAGATAGGCAGAACTGCATGTAAGAATTTCTTGTAAGTCCCTGGCCAGGTGGCTCAGTTGATTAGAGGATCATCCCATACACCTAAAGGTTGTGGGTTTGATTCCCATTCAGGACATATACCTAGATTGCAGTTCAATCCCTGGTCAGGGGTATGGGAGGCAACCAATTAAATGTTTCTCTCTCACATCAATGCTTCTCTCTCTCTCTCTCTCTTTCCCCCCCCCCCCCGTTTCTGAAATCAATAAACATATCCCCATGTGAGGATTAAAAAAATATACTACAAGGTACAAGGCCATAGTAATCAAAACAGTGTGGTACTGGGATAAAAACAGACATAGATCAATGTAACAGAATAGAGAGCCCAATGGGGTAAAGATAGTCTATTCAATAAAAAGTGTGGGAAACTTGGACGGACAACATGCAAAATAATGAAAGTAGATCACCTTACCCCATACACAAGAATAAACTCAAAATGGATTAAAGACTTAAATGTTAGACTTGAAACCATAAAAACCCTAAAAGAAAATATAGGCAATAGAATCTCGGACATTTCTCTTAGGGATATTTTTTGGGAAACAAAAAAACACAAATTGGACTTTATCAAATGAAAACATTTTTGCACGGCAAAGGAAACCATTAACAAAATGAAAAGACAACCCACTGAATGAGAGAACATATTCACTGATACATCTGATAAAGGCTTAATATCCAGAATTTATAAGGAACTTATAAAACTCAATACAAAAAAACACACACACACACAAAAATCCAATAAAGAAATGGGCAAAGGACCTGAATAGACACTTCTCCAAAAAAGGACAGATGGCCAATAGATGTATGAAACAATGTTCTACATCACTGATCATCAGAGAAATGCAAATTAAAACCACAATGAGATATCACCTCATACCTGTCAGAATGGCTATCATCAATAAATCAACAAACAAGTGTTAGTGAGAATGTAGAGAAAAGGGAACCCTCGTGCGCTGTTGGTGGGACTGCAGATTAGTGCAACCACTATGGAAAGCAATATGGAGTTACCTCAACAAATTAAAAGGGTAACTAACTGCCTTATGACCCAGCAATTCCACTTCTGGAAATATATCCAAATAAATCTGAAACACTAACTGGAAAGAATATATGCACCCCTATGTTCATTGCATCCCTATTATAGCATTATTTATAACTAGACGCCCAGTGCATGAAATTCACTGCTGGCCAGGGCTTCCCTTCCCCCGGTCGAACACCCAATCGAGGGGACAATTTGCATATTAGGCTTTTATTATATAGGAAGGATAGCCAAGATTTGGAAGCAACCCAGAAGCCCATCAGTAGATGAGTGGATTTAAAAAAACCTGTGGTACATTTACACAATAGAATTACTACTCATCCATAAAAAAAGAAGGAAATCTTACCTTTTGCAACAGCTTGGAATCCAGGCAACCCTGCTAGTGGTTCTAGAGAAACACTGCTGTAGAGCCTAAGACCATCGGAAAACACAGATATTTACATTACGATTCATTAACAGTAGCAAAATTATAGTTATGAAGTAGCAATGAAAATAATTTTATGGTTGGGGGTCACCACAACATGAGAAACTGTATTAAAGGGTCGTGGCATTAGAAAGGTTGAGAACCACTGGCTTGGATGGACCTGGAGAGTATTATGCTAAGTGAAATAAGCCCATCAGAGAAAGACAAGTACCATATGATTTCACTTACATTTGGAATCTAATGAACAAAATAAACTAATCAACAGAATAGAATCAGTCTCATAGTTACAGAGAACAGAGTGACAGCTGTCAGAGGGGTCAGGGTTGGGACCTGGATGAGGATGAAGGAATTAAGAATAAAAAGAAAGACTCATGGACCCAGACAACAGTATAGTGATTTCCAGAGGGGAAAAGGGGTTAGGTGGAGACAGAAGAGGGTAAAAGGAGAAGTAAAGACACAATATAATATACAGATGATGTATTGTAGAATTGTATACCTGAAAGTTATATAATTTTATTAACCAATGTCACCCCAATAAATTCAATTTTTAAGTAAGAATTTACATATAAAGATGTTCATAAAAGTAGTGTTTATGATAGTGAAAAATTATAAACAACCTAAATATGCAATGAGTTAAATACAATATGAAGCATTTATGTTACTACAATACTAGACAATTTAAAATTGTTTTCATGTCACCATACATAGTTACTAAAAATTTTGTTTCTTGTGATTAGAGTTTTAAGATTTATTCACCATGCTGTATATTACATTCCCCTGACTTATTTATATTTTACCTGGTAGTTTGTACCTTTTTGACCAGGTGGCTGTCCAGTTTTCCCAAAACTTATTTATTGAAGCAACTATCCATTTGCATAGGTTAATTTCTGAGCTCCCTGTTTTGTTTCATTGATCTGTGTATCTGTTTTTATACCAGTACCATACTGTTCTAAGTACTATCGCATTATAATACTAGCATAGTTTAAAATGAGGGAGCGTGATGCCTTCAATTTTATTTTTTTATTTTTACTTCTATATATTTTCTAAAATTTCTATAATTAATATAAATTGCATTTATAATCAGAAAAAAATGTGTTTTTGTGTTTTAAACACGAAAGCAATTTTTTGCTACACCTGTGTAGCTGATTGAAATCCCTAAAGGACTATGGAATCATAATGTAGAGCTTGTGGGATCTTAAAAATTATCTCCCCTTTTTTCAAGATGAGAGATTTTTAAAAATATAATAATAGTTAACATTTATTCAATCATCAGTATATTATTCTCCTTCACTTAATCGTAATAGTATACTTAATGAGAGTTGTTCTGTTTTTATTCCCACTTTATAAATGAGGAAATGGAGAGTCAGACGGTTTAACTTGCTCACAATTAAGTGATGGAACCAATATTTGACTCCAGAGTTCCTAAATATCATGTAATGGAATACAGTATAGTTTTTAAGTGACCTGTTCAGTGTTACATTGTGTATCAGGATTAACAGCCTGATGTTTAGACTGCAAATTCAGTGTTCATTTCACTAATTCTGTCTATTTAGGGAAAAGTATTGATTTGTAACCATTTTAAATGCAATGACCAATTTTATTCTATTATGTCTTATCAACATGAACTTAAAATCTATCATTATCACTTATACATTTCAAGTGTATCTGTTAAATTAATAATTTTTTAATCCTCTTAAAACCTTGGGTGATGAAAATGTCCTAGAATTAATAGTGTTGGTGGTTCACAACCTTTTGAATATACTAAAAACCACTGACTTTGTACATTATTAAAAATTTTTTTCCTTGCTTAAGATTACAGAAAAAGTTTTAAATTGTTATATTAAAATATAGAGACCCAAAAATGATATACACAATACATTTGTAATGAAGTTTTATATTACACCAAATAAAATAATAGGCTTACTGTTTATCACCTCTTCCTTGACCATGAAGAATACTTATGATTGAAGCAACACTATTATTTCGACAGGTTGTATAACCATTGATTAGTTTAGAAATGTAGAATACATGCTCTTGGGGTTTTGTTTGTTTATTTTTGAGGCTTCTAATTCTGTATATTTGCTTTTAAGCAACGAATGTTATCTCGACAAGAAGAACTTAAAGAAAGAGCAAGAGTTCTGCTTGAGCAAGCGAGAAGAGATGCAGCTTTAAAGGCAGGAAATAAGCAGAATACCAACTCAGCCACAGCACTCTGCAACAGGCAGCTAAGTGATGTGAGGATCATTGGTTTAAAAATACCATAAGTTGTTCATTGTAATCATGGGGGTGAGGGTACTAATTTATTTGCATTTTTGCTAAATTACTTTTCTACATACTTTGTATATTGTGGGTATTTGTTACACTTGTTGAGCTTACAAAGTCATACTTGGAGGAGCATGTTGTGATTTTTTCTACACAGTAGTGTTAGCTGTGAGGAAAAGTAAGATCCTGGAATATAATTTCTGCACATACATGAATAATCTATTTTTTCATTAATATACTTTTATAATTTAGTTGTACTTTAAGATTGTATTTTTGTCCATAGAAGTTAATTTTGTTGAAAATATTAGAATTTAACAATTATGCCTATCACTTATTGGATACCTAGCAAATATTCCAGGTACTATAATGGATGTTTTACATAATTTTAATTTTACTTAACCCATGAAGAAGATTTTCAAGCTACTTTCCAGATTAAAAAAAACCCACAAAACTAAGGCTCATAGATAGGTAAACAAGATTGCACAATCAGTAAATGATAAATCCAGGATTTGAACCTCAGCCTCATCAGACTTCAAAATAAAAATGCTTTTTCCTATCATATACTGCCATCCCTGTTAAAGCACATTTTTTATATAGTTTTGTGTAATGCTTCACAGATAATAATGAACATATAGTAATAGAAGCCCTTAGACTTAGGGGGCCATAAACCTCTTCATGAATCTGAAAACCATGACAACCCTGCCCTACCAGCAAACTCATATATACATAAAACTGCATGATCTTTTTTTTTAATTAATATTTTTTTAGAGCGGTTTGTGTTTCACAGAATTGAGGGGAAGGTACATATTTCCCATAATCCCCTATACCCACACATGCATAGCCTCCCCATTAACAATATCCTCTACCACAATGACACATTTTTTACAACTGATGAACCTACATTAATGTATTATAATCACCCAAAGTTCATAGTTTACATTATGGCTCACTCTTGGGTGTTGTACATTTTATGAATTGGAAAAACATATAATGACATGTGCGAGTGCCCCACGTTGGGCTGCCAGTTGTGAGTGTCCCTCCCTCCCCCCATGTCCCGTGTGGTTCAGGGTTCAGGTTCAGGGTTCGGGCTCTGGAGGAGGCCGCACACAAATGAAAGAGACTAGACAAGAAAGTATAAATTTGGGAATATTGGAGGCCAGGCTGGAGCCCAACTCAAGGGGAAGGACTCCATTCCCTCTGGCCTTGCTATCCCTTTTATTCAGATTGTGGGATACACCCATAGCCCTTAGGCAGACAATTTCAATAATAGCCAATCAGTAAGAATTTACATAAAACTAAAAAGTGGAAGTTGCTTTAGCTACCTTTGTCTCAACTAGACAGTGGGTGCTTGGCTCTGACCTTTCAGAGCTTCAAGGTTGACCAGCCTTCCAGGTTCTTTGTCCACACCTCTCTGTTAGTGAGGACAATGGGCAGCTTCCTACAGACATGCATCCATTATTAGAGTATGCAGAGTATTTTCATTTCTCTAAAAATCCTGTGTTCCACATATTCAGCCCTCTCCCCATTCCCAGCCCCTGGCAAACTGATAATTTTACTATTTCCGTGATTTTGCCTTTTACAGAATGTTTTAGTTGTAACCACACAGTATGTACCCTTTTCTTGTTTTCTTTCCTTAGCAATATGTATTTGAGGTTCTTCCATGTCTTTTCATGGCTTGATAGCTTATTTCTTTTCAGTGTTGAATAATATTTCATTGTCTGGATGTACCATGGTTTATCCATTCACCTACTGAAGAACATCTTGGTTGCTTCCAAGTTTTGGCAATTATGAATAAAGGTGCTATAATCATCCACACATAGGTTTTGTATAGATAAAAGTTTTTAACAACTTGGAATACACACCAGGTAGCACAATTGCTGGATCGTATGGTAAAAGTATGTTTACTTTTGTAAGAAATCACCAAACTTTCTTCCAAAGTGACTACCATTTTTGCATTCCTACTAGTAATGAATGAGAGTTCAACTACACATCCTTGCCAGCATTTAGTGTTATCAGTATTCCAAATGTTGGGTTAATAAATGTGTAGTTGTATCTCATTGGTTTTTCTTTTCCCTGCTAACATGTGATGTGGAGCATCTTTTGATAGGCTTATTGGCCATCTGTACATCTTCATTGGAAGAGGTGTCTCTTAAGGTCATTGGCCTATTTTAAAATAAAGTTGTTTATTTTCTTACTGTTGAGTTCTAACAGTTCATTGAATATTTTGGATAACAGTTTTTATTTAGATCAGATGTGTCTTTTGCATATATTTTCTCCCTGTCTGTGGCTTGTTTTCTCATTCTCTCCACATTGTCTTTTGCAGAGCAGAAGTGTTTTTAATTTAATGAAATCCAGCTTTTACCTTTATGGGTCATGCTTTTGATGTTGTACGTAAAAAGACATCACATAACTCCTGTGTTATCTTCTAGGAATTTTAGAGTTTTGTGTTTTAGATTTAGGTTCACAGTCCATTTTGGTAGAGTTCTGTGGTGGGTGTAAGATCTGTGTGTACATTTATATTTTTGCATGTGCATATCCAGTTGTTTCAGCACTAGTTGTTGAAAATTGCCTTTGCTCTATTGTTTTCCTTTTGCTCCTTGATCAAAGGTCAGTTGACTGTATTTGTGGGGTTTATTTTTGGGCTTTCTGTTCTGTTCCACTGATCTTTCTGTTCTCTTGCCAGTACCATACTGTCTTGATTACTCTAGCTTTGTGGTTAGTTTTGAAGTCAGTAGTGTCAGTCCTCCAACTTTGTTCTTCTCCCTCAGTATTGTGTTTGCTCTTCTTGGCCTTTTTCCTCTCTGTATAAACTTAGAATCAGTTTGCCAATAGCCACAAAATAACTCTGGATTTTCATTGAGATTGCAATGAATCTATCAATCGGGTTGGAAAAAACACATCTTTACAATATTGGGTCTATCTACTCTTTAACATAGAATCTCTCTCCATGTGTTTAGTTCTTTTATTTCATTACCAGAGTTCTTCATATTGATCTTGTACTTATTTTGTTAGTTTCATACCTAACCATTTAATTTTGGGGGGTGTAATGTAAACGATGTGTTTTTAATTTCAAATCCCACTTGTTCATTGCTGTCATGTGGGAATGCAATTGTCTTGTATAATAACCTGGTATCGTACAACCTTGCTATAATTGCTTATAGCTCCAGGAAAGTTTTTCTTTATTATTTTTTTCAGTTTCTACATAGACAATCATGTCATCTATGAATAAAGACAGTTTTATTTCTTCTTTCCCATGCATATTTTTTAAAATACCTTTCAGATATCAACTTAATAACCTCTGACCTCAAGAATCATTTTTCAGACTTCAAGTCTTTATACATTAACATGATATAAAATCAGTTTAGTGAGTCACAATAATTATTTTTTAATATAAAGAAATATAATAGACTGGAATAGAAAATAGAATTCATCACACATAGTAAGTATAGTATTTTTGTGTGAAATGTTTTAATTCTGTGGATATGTGTGGTTATCACATATATACTTTATATATGTGATATAATATATATTAACTGTGGGTCATGATAAAAATGTTTGAGAAACACTCATCTAGAGGGCCTTTTTTTATGGAAAAAATTTTGTAGCCTTTATGCCAACTTTTTTCATTTCCATCTGTTACATCATCAATTTGTTGATTCAGACATTAATTGAGTGTCTGAACTGAGTATATTCAGAGTAAGAGAAAGGACTTCCCGCATGGAGTTTATATTTTGGTGGGAAGAGACAGATAATAATAAGTATATAACTACAAAGTTTGAAAGGATAATTTGCATAAGTTGAGCTTGAGTGATTTGAGAAGGGGACATTTAAACTAAGATTTGATGGGTGACAAGGATCATCATCCAAGTGAGTAGGCACAGAAAGAATATTCTTTCTAAAAAGTAAGTTATTTTGTTTGTTGATAGCATATTTGTGATAACCTTTGTTTTATAATTTGTTCAGGTCTAAAAATATGGAAGACTTTATAGGTTTGTTTTTCGACTATTGATTTAAAATTCAGAATACCTGAGATTCAAACCTTCTGTCTGTCAAGTAGATTTTTAAAAATTACTTTGCCTGTATGCAAAATTTACATATACTAATAATTATCATCTAATGTTTATTGAGCATTGTACTGTGTGTCGGCCAGGGTTCAAGTGCTTTCACACGGGTTTTCTCATTCAGTCTCTACAACAATTGTATAAGTTAAGTATTATTTTCCCTGTTTTACAGTTGAGAAAACTGCCACTCAATTTAATGAATTGCCCATAGTCACACAGCTAATAAGAGAGCCAAGAATTAAACCTAAACAATTTGACTTCAGAGATTATATTTTAAAAGCTTCACGCTATATTTCTTATTTATGTTTCTGATATCCTTGTGAAGTAGGACTACAAATTGATTTTTATCATTGTAGAGAAAAAGAAAGTGAGTTAGGAAAGAGTGTTTAAATTTACCTGGGGTTGCAGACAATGACAAACTAGGTTTAGAATTCAAATATCCTAACTTTTAAAGGTATTTATTTTTTTATTCAGTTTGTTTATTTATTTACTACTTCAAACTTTCAAAAAATATTTTATTGGTCATCTATTCCATTTAAGTCACTAATAATTTTACTTAATGTTTTTATTTACCAAGTAAAACTTCAACTTTTAGCTAAATTATATTAGTGTGAATTCAACATCAGCAGTTTATTGCTAAAACATCTGTTGTTCTATGTCTGTGTCATCTTACTATTTCTAAAATATATATCTTGGATGTTAAGAAACATGATGCTGTTGAAGTGTTATTGACTTAGATACTCTTTTATACTGCTGGTAACATGTAACTTACACACCTTTCTGGAAAGTAACTAGGCTTAATCAAGAAATGCTCATTTTCTTTTACCTAATAATTTTTTAACAAATATCAATATATAGGTTTTCATCATAATGTTATTTGCAATAGCAAAAATTACAAAATAGTAGTTTCTCAAAATGGGGAAATGATTAACTAAATTATAACAAAAACATATATACTTATTATGTAGGAATTAAAATTATTCAATAATGTTTTGAAAGAATATTGAAAGGATATAGGAAAATGCTCACAATGTCATTTTGTACTAAGCAAAATATAAAATATAGTATCTGGCATATGAACTCCATTTTGAAATAATAGAGACTGTTTTCGTATGTGCATTAAAAAGGATAAGGAAAACATCATAAAAATATTAACAATATTTATTCCTAAGAGATAGTATAGCAAGTGGCTTGTCTTTTTCTAACAAATGGCTTATTAAAACGTTTTCCCCCTTTTTCTTTCTGTTTTGAAAATATGACACATTAAGACAAGTATTTTAGACTAGGAAAATTTTTGGTAACCAAAAAAGATATTTTTTACTAGATTATTATTATTTTTTTAGCATACCCAAGCAAACTTGACCATTTATGCTAGTATTATCTTTCAGTATCTCTAAAGCAGCAGTTGCCAACTGCTGGTCTGCGGACCACTGGTGGTCCATGAGGTCCAAAAGGCTGGCGACCACTGATCTAAAGGGTGTGTGTGTGTGTGTGTGTGTGTGTGTGTGTGTGTGTGTGTGTGTGTGTTTTAAGAAGAGAGGACCAGAAAAAAGCTCCACGCTTATAGTTGATGTTAGTTTGTACCTTGGTGTGAAATAAATGGCAGTGTCAATAATAGCAGTCCCATTCACATTAAGGCATGAAATTACCAATGACTGTTGTTTGAGATTCATGAATAGTAATCATGTATCTCACAAAATATCTCATAGCTCCTTTGACTGCTATGAAGTTACTTGGGTTGGTTGTCATATTCTTGCAGTAGTTGTTGTAGATGTTTTTCACAGCGAGAACATGCCAGGCTGGTTACTTTGTTGGATTTGTTTTCCACTTACCCAAAGTTGTATCTTATTACTTATAAAACTTTGCTTTAAACAACCCCAAAGATGTTTTCTCTACCCTTCCTCTTTCAAGGTATCTTTTGCTACATAAAAAAGCACTGCAAACCTTATTGGCATGAAAGAACCATTTTATTACGGTCATAGATTCTGTGAGTTAGGCATTAGTATAGGACCATAGGAATAGATTACTTCTGTTGCACGATGTGTGGTCTGGTTTTCAGCTAGGACCTCTGCTGAACTGTCAGTTGAGACACCTACATGTGGCCTTTCCGTATGGTCTCTCCACTTGGGCTAGTTTGGGCTTCCTCCATAGCATGGTGACTGGGTTTAAGAGCAAGTGTCCAAGAGAGTAAGGTGAATGAATGTGTATGGCTTTGTTATGATCTAGCTTTAAATGTCATATAACATCACTTTTGTCCTACTGTTGGCCCAAGCAGATACAAAGCTCCACCCAGGCTTAAGAAACAGAGTTGTGAACTGTATCACTCCATGGGAGGAGCATCAAAGTTACATTGTAAGAAGAGCAGGTGGCATGGGAGATATTGTTGCAACCTCTTTCAGTTACAGTTTAGGCTCAATTTAAAAGCTCTTTCTTTTTTTTGTTTGTTTTAAGTATTACAAATAGTAGTACATATGTCTCCTTTTTTCCCCCCCATTGATCTCCCCCTGACCTCCCCTACCCCCCAGTACATGCCTTCACATGCCCGCCCTCCCCCCCGCCCCCCACCCCAGTGTCTTGTATCCATTGGTTGTGCTTATATGCATGCGTACAAGTCCTTCGGTTGGTCTCTTACAGCCCCCCTTGCCCAACCTCCCCTGTCTTCCCAATGTAGTTTGACAGTCTGTTCAATGCTTCTTTGCCTCTGTATCTTTTTCCCACCATTTCTTTCCTTTAAAAAGTTTTGCCTTTGCAGACTAGAAATAAACATATAATAACAAAACAAAAAAATGTTTGAGTCCCAGTTTCAATGTCCAACAGTTCTGAGTCCCCGTTTCAATGTCTAACAGTTCCTTATGTGTACATGTCAGCAATGATATCTGGATGGTGGGCACATGGTGGCAATGCAGGTCCGACACTCTCTGGTTTGGTCCTAGGTAACCTGCAGCGGTGCACAGCTGCTGACTGCTCCCATGGCAAGGCGTTGTCAGCGTCTTCCATCTCTGGACTGTTTTTTCCCTCTTGTCTTCGTGGTTGGAGCACACCTGTCAATTCCTCTCTGTTGCAGGAATCCACCTGGTCTTGGGGTTGTTTTCTGAAAATATACAAATATATTCTCGACCACAAGTTAATAAAGGAATCTTTTCTATATAATTGATTTGGGATCCTTTTTATTTTTGTTCAAACGATTTTCCTTTGTCTTATTTAGACACCATGTGTGTTTTTAATGGCCGTCTTGCTGTTAGCATTACAAATGAAACTTAATTTGGTAAAGTAAAAATTTTCTAGATGTAATTTACTTATAGGATATTTTTCCTTATATGATATTGCCCTACTATCCCCCCCCCCTTTTTTTTTTTATTAATGGAGGTTTTTGTAAATTTTATAATGCAGTCTTGATAACTTTAAATTTAATTTTTTTTTTTTTTTTTTTTTTTGCCCACACATATGACTGCTTTAGGTTCATTGAATATTCAGGAATTTTACCATGAGATAAACTACCAATAGAAATTTTAGTTATTACTTTAAGAACAGCTTTTTGTCCAGTACAATTAACTTTACTTGAATATTCACTTATTTCAATTAGCCTATTTAAATTAATCTGAAAACTTGATTACTATTTTACTGTCAAATTTAATACTCTACCAACAATCTTAGTTTACCCTGTAAATATTAGTGGGAAGGATTATTTGCATTCTTGAGTGGGCCCTGAGCATTCCAGTAAAAGCTCTTTCTTGTTTAGGTAGGTCAAGCCCTATATAGATGTTCATTGCTGATATATAGTAATGTAATTATCTTGTATAATAAGACAATTGCATCAGTTTCTTCAACTAATACATTCTAGGGTTGTTGCTCTAGTTTTGACATGATACTCTGTGGCTTTTGGCTAATATTGAAATGATTTAAGGGACAATTTAAAAAAGAATGTAAAATGTCAGTTAAGTCCAGTTTCACAAATACAGGAGAAGTTTGACCTCACCATTTTTTTTCTGAATTTTAATTTAGTGTGTAACTTGATAGTAGGTTGATACCTTTTTGAAGAACATAGTACTTTTCTTAATTTGATCATTTCTTTATAATTTCTAGATACCTCTCTCATATATATACATTTAATTATTTAGCAGTATTGTCCATATTTTGAGAAAGTAGTATGGCCAACTTGGCTGACTAAAGAAAAAGGGGATCTTTGGAGCAATTGAATGTGAACTACATGATACTAAAACTAGAAATTACTTAATTTCTTTAAGTCTTTTTTTCCATTTTTAAAATGGAAGCAAATTTTTTTTCTTCTTGTGTGCCATTCAAATTAATAAGTGTCCACAGTGAAGGAGCTAAAGGAACCATGACTAATGCCATCCCCACTTCAGTGTTTGCATCCTTTTCACTCTGGAGAAATCAAGACTTAACGGTAAATAAAAGGCAGGTCTAACTAAAAAAAATAAGCTGGCATCTAATTTAATGAACTGATTGCTACTATTTCACTTGCTTATGTTCTTTAATCTGTGCCTTCATTTATCATGCTTTTATTTTTAAATTTACTGTAAATTACCTTGCCCTTCATAAGGTATGCTATGGTTCTGAGAGTCAAGTTGTGGACGGGGAGAGATATATCTGCAGCTAACCACTGCTTTTTATGTTCTTAGTTTAACTGAGAATTCCAGTGAGCTTAAAAAAAAAAGTTGGCACCCAGGAGTGACCTTAAGCCTTAACTAAATGAGACACTGATCTTAACTCTTCAAGAGTTTACTGGAGAGTTGATTATTATTTACTCTTAAGAGACCACTGATTGCCCTAACCGGTTTGGCTCAGTGGATAGAGTGTCGGCCTGCGGACTGAAGGGTCCCAGGTTTGATTCCAGTCAAGGGCATGTACCTTGGTTGCGGGCACATCCCCAGTAGGAGTGTGCAAAAGGCAGCTGATCGATGTTTCTTTCTCATCGTTTCTAACTCTCTATCCCTCTCCTTTCCTCTCAGTAAAAAAATCAATAAAATATATATTTTTTAAAAAAGAGACCACTGATTTATAACCTGATACATACCAATAAGAATGAGTAGATCTATTTTACTCATTGATGTTGCATATAGGACATGGGACAATATCTGGCACTCAGTATAGGTTACATTTTTTTGAGACTTTTTTACCTGGTTCTAGGCTGAAAGTGAGAACTCACAGAGAATTTGGAGAAGTGTTAAAGGATTTAAAAAAAGATCTACTTATAAGGAAAGATGGGCATATAAAATATAAAGAAGAGAAAACTGGGAAATAGCTTAAATACTAATTTGAGTATATGATGGCTCAAAAACTTGTTGGCAACTTCTGCCAAGAGAATAAACTTTCCAACTACTCAACATGGCCTCATGCAAGGTTATTACACAGCCTAGCGCCCCCCCCCCCCCACCCTTCTAACTTCCTTCATCTCTCTTATTTTTCACTCTACAGTCCCACTCAAGTAAGTTGCTTGCAGAGAAAATGTGGTATACTCTTTGTTCCTGTGCAAGTATTTGCTGTTCTCCCCCTAAAATGCCCTTCTTAGCTTCCACTGAAATATCACTTATTCTTCGAGCACCTTTGTCATGGTCCTAGCAGTAAAGTTAATTTTCTTTCCTGTATCTTTTTCTAATATGTTGTGCATATCTCTATTGTCACATTATCCTATATAATAATTTAATTACACACCTCTTTCTCCCACTCAACTATGAGCTGAATACCAAGAAGTATCCTTAGCACCCAGTATTAAGTACATATTCAATGAATAAGTGGAGGGAACAGTTTCAACTTAAAAAAAAAAAAGAGCTTAAACATGAAAATTTGGGTTGCTAAAAGGAGTGTCTTGGTAGTAATGTTTTGTAAACAGGAAGAAAATGTCTCTCTGAAGGTCTTCATGATTTTTTTTTTTAATCCTTACCTGAGGATATGCTTAGAGAGAAGAAAGGGGAAGGGATGGAGAAACACTGATGTGTGAGAGAAGCATTGGTTGGTTGCCTTGTGTACATGCTCCAACAAGAGATCAAACCTGCAGCCCAGGTATGTGCCCTGACCAGGAATTGAACCAGCAACCTTTCGTACACAGGACATTGCTCAACCAACTTAGCCACACCGGCCCAGCTCTGAAAGTCTTCAAAGCAGAATTAATTATTACTAGGCAGAGGAAGTTAGTGTCCATCTCCTTTCCTTGAGTCAGTTACAGATATGACATTTGACACTTTGGGATTTAAGGCTCGCTGTGTCATCTTTGTCTTCCTATTCTTGAATCCTACATTATGATACTTTTCTTTATTGCTAATACATGTGCACAGCAAAATCCTTAGACACAACTGCTTTTCCCATATTCTGGGACCTCAGCTCCCAACTCTGCTTTGAATGACACCACTCTACCAAACCATTTCCTCTGATATAAATTAGAATAGCTTTAGGCTGGAAGGCTAGGAAAACTTAAGTTTCCCAGACCTTGAAAACAATTCTTGGTAATTTTACCTGGTGGGTCTTTATGTACAGACTCTACTTAAGTTATTCTCAAGAAAGTTATAAACTATAATTTCACTTGAAAGGCAGTTTACAGATACAGATACTATAAACCTTTTTAATTTATTAATTTTTATCAAGACTGTCATATTGTATGCTTTAATGAGAACTTGCTACAAGTTTATACTGCATTTAGGTATTTTTTAGGGAAAGTAGTTTACATGACTCATTTGTATCTGTGTGCCTTTAGGTGTTCATTTAACCTATTTCAGGTGTTTCCTGAATTTATTTTTCTATAGGAGACATTGCATTGCTCTGAATTAATATTTCTTTGTTTCTTATTTCAATTACTCTGTGATGGTTTTCATATGTTACATTTTACTAATGTAAATTTTACATGTGATATTTTTGTTCATTGTTTTCCACATTTTTTCAAAGTACAATTCAGGAGTTTGGCAAGTCCAACAGTCCAGCCATTATATAATCCAAAGGAACCTCCTTGATTATATAATGCTAGTGGCCCGGTGCACGAAATATGTGCACATTAAAAGGGAAATATTTTAATATTGCTGTTTGCCCTTTCTCTATAATAGAAGTGTCAGAGATGAAAAAAAATTAGTAAAATGAAAATAATATATAACTTTATCGCCTGCGAGGACACAGTGTCAAGTCCCGCTGGCACCGTGAGACCCAGAGTCAAGTCCTGGGTTCGGGTATCCGGCTCCTTCCTGTCAGAGCCTGGGCCAGCGCCCGCGGGGACACAGCATCAAGTCCCACCAGTGCCACGAGACCCAGAGTCAAAACTCCATGCATCCTTGCGCACCTCGCTGAGCATGCAACCCCGCCCACCTGCACGCGCCTTGAAATCGTGCGAGACCCAGACCCACCGGCACCCACGGGACGCGGCATCAAGCCCCTGCTGGCACCCGTGGGGATATAGCATCAAGTCCTTGCTGGCACCCGCGGGGATGCAGCTCCCCGTCAATCCCCGCCCACCCATGCATGTCTCGCCGCACACATAGCTCCATCCACCCACTTGTGCCTGCCGCACACACAGCCTCCTGGTGATTGGTCATTACGGCATGAGGGCATCATGACCACAGGGTTTTTATAATATAGGATAAACACAAACTCTGAGAAAACGGTAATAGTTTTTGTTTTGCAAGAAAGTACTTTCTTTTTATTATTTTTCTTCATTACTCAAGTCCCCCAAACACCCTTTTCCCCAAGAAATGCACAAATAGAATTTAATAGGCTAGTCTATTTCAGACTATTTTGCTTATTACTTTGCATTTAATATAATTGCTTTTTTTAAATACATGTAATAAACCCATCATTACATTAATAAAACATATAATTTCGTAGCTAGCTGAAAGAGATGTTTGCATTTGAAGTGCTAAAGTTTAGGATCAATACACTAAGAATAAGGGATGACAGTCCTGCTACCCACAGCCCTTGGAATTGTTAGTACATTTGTAAAGCACTTTGAACCTATCAGAAGAATAATGACATATACGTTTAATTATTACTTTGGTGTTTTTAAGAAAGAATAAAATCGATTTTATAAATAGAAAGTCTAAAACAAGAATTGGGATGACATTTTTCAATCTAATTGGTCTGATCACTTAACAATCAATGAATTTATAAATATTGTGTTTAGTTTTTTCAGCTGTAAATTATGTAGCACTAGAGGCCCAGTGCATGAAATTGGTGGATGGGGGGGGGTGTCCCTCAGCCCAGCCTGCACCCTCTCCAATCTGGGACCCCTTCAAGGGATGTCCAACTGCCCGTTTAGGCCCGATCCCAGTAGGGATCCCAACTGCTCGCTTGCCTGCCTTCCTGATTGCCCCTAACTGCTTCTGCCTGCCAGTCTGATTACCTCCTAATCATTCCCCTGCCAGCCTAATTGATGCCTAACTGCTCCCCTGCCAGCCTGATTGCCCCTAATTGCCCTCCCCTGCAGGCTTGATTGCCCCCAGCTGCCCTCCCTTGCAGGCCTGGTTCCTCCCAACTGCCCTCCCCTGCTGGCCATCTTGTGGCAGCCATCTGGTGTCCACAAGGGGGCAGCCATCTTTGACCACATGGGGGACAGCCATCTTGTGTGTTGGAGTGATGGTCAATTTGCATATTACTCTTTTATTAGATAGGATAGAGGCCTGGTGCACGGGTGGGGGTTGGCTGGTTTGCCCTGAAGGGTGTCCAGATCAGGGTGGGGTTTCCCATGGGACGGCCTGGGCAAGGGGCCTATAGTGGTTTGCAGGCCAGCCATGTCCCCCGGTGACCCAAGCGGAGGCCCTGGTATCTGGGATTTTTTTTATCTTCTATAATTGAAACTTAGTAGCCTTGAGCGGAGACCAGGGCCGGCCAGAGCGGTCGAAGCTTGGCTTCCTCCATTGCTGGGGAAACCCAAGCCTCCTGCTCGCTCTGTGGCCTCAGCCATCTTGGTTGGCTTAATTTGCATACTCAGTCCTGATTGGCTGATAGGCGTGGCTTGTGGGCAAGTACAGTCAATTTGCATGTTTCTCTTTTATTAGTGTAGATAGGAATATTTGCAGATAGTTTTTAAACATCTGGATGCGTTTTTAGGAAGCTTGGAAGCTTTTTTAAAAGAAATGAATTACAATGTTGTTATAAAACATGAAGTTTTTTGCCTGATATTTAATCTGCAAGCATAGTGAGTAACCCATTACAATCAATTGACATAGGAACCCATTTTTACTTAGCTAGATCAAACTGCAGGTTAGCAACAAGTCAGTAGATCTTCAGAGATTTGCAGGAATATTTAAACCCTCTGAAGAAAACTGTCTATTTGGAATTTCAGCTTGATCAGACCTTAAGTTAACTGCAAAAAAGTAACTTAAAAAAGATACAGTGACTTTTTTCACTGATCTTTGGTAATGAATCCAAATGACTTATTTGGTAAAAACGAAGAGAATTCAAGCTGCTCTCTTTGCAAATTAAGTCTTTAACACGTATTTTGTTGCTGTGAAGGGGTGAGACATCAATCTTGGACTTTTGATGTTAATTGGAAAATATTGATTTAAATGGAACTAGTCTGTCATGCTGGTAATTGTAGCAGGTTTAGATAAGATCACTAGGTTTCTTCCAGATTATAAAAGAAGCAGTTACTATCCCATTGGTAAAAAATACTAAACATTATTTTGACAATCCCTGATAGATAGAAACTTTTCCTGGAATTTTAATAAATATATGTGCCCTATGTCTGTATCATCATAAAAATGTATATGATGTAAGATTATACTTATATGTTTATGAATAATGGCTGTGTTATATTTAAATGACTAATATCTAGGAATCAATCTTTAAAATTGAGGTCAAGCTAAAATTTTTACTTTTCCTAACTGCACATATTTTCGGTTCTATTACTAGAAAGAAGGAGGTTAACTTTGCACTTGTAATTTCAAAAGGACATTAGTTATTTAAAAAATCTAAAATCTTTAATAGCATGTAGAATAAGATTTTGTCTTACTTAGGGATTTTTATTCTCTATATGAGCTGGAATATCTATACACAGGACACTGACATGAAAATATATTCCTTATTTCTTACTCCAACACAATTGACAGAAGATTTAATGTACCGTAATCCGTTTCAGACCAGTAAGACACTTTAAATGTATAGCTAATCTTTTTTATAGTTGCATTTGTAGGAGAAGAATGCCGGTGTATTTCTATGCTCGGCATAAATGCCTCTGTACAAGGCAGAGGTTTTTATTCATTATTATTTAAATAATAGTTTATCTATTATGTCTAAATTTAAGTTGATTTGAAGTCTGCTATCCTAACAATGGCTACTAGACTTCTTAGAAAACATATTGTTAGCTTGCTAGCATATCTTCAAAGTCACACAAAACACCATCATTGTTAGGGGGAAAAAACTCAGCATCTTTTCTATTATGTGGCCACAAACCCCTATCCTCAAAAGTCTTATTTATTTGAGATTGCCATGAATGCATGAAACTAGGGCTAGGTGTCTTAGCATCAGGAGCACTTCTTTTATGTGACTATTCATGGCCATAGACATTTTCCGTATGGCTGTTCAGTAGAGTTTTGAACATCCCAGGATAATATCACCATTACTAAGAGCCATATTTTATATGCCTATTCTGTTATTGCTCAGCATGCACAAGGGTAGAGTTTAAATCTTTATTCATTTCATTTTTTAATGTTGCTTTTGTTCTCCTTATCATGTTCTGGCTTTCCCAAGGATATATGCCTTGAACAAAAAGTCACATGTGCATTACTAATTGTGTGCTATTGTATTTACAGTTTCTAGTAGTGGCACTGTGAAGCTACTAATTCTTTGCTTCACTTGATGTAAAATAATCTGAGTGTCTTTGATAGCAGCGAAACAGTATTAATTGTTTTGTACATTTCTTGGTCAGTCTTCTTAGGTGGTCTTCATAATCTATTAGAACTTTCAGCCAGATTTTTGTAATGTCATGCCTCCAGCAGTGATTAAATTGGTAATTAATGAACAGTCTTTGGCAATGTAAACCACATCCCGTTAATTTTCCCTTTTGAGTTTTTAGAAGTTGTCTTCTGTGTCAGAAATCATTGCGCCACCTTGCTATGGCCCCTTGGCATGAAACCACAACGACTTGATTTTTGCAGCCATTAGTAGATCAGAAGAGTAATTTCACAGTATTTTGGTCAAGGTAATTATAATACCAAGAGCTGACTAGATTTGAAAATTCACGAAAGAAGTCCAGAAATACCAGGTGAGCTTCCTTGTGTTCACTGGAACGTTATGATTTGTTTAATTGGTCTTTGTTTGATTTTAGCCGCAGAAACTATTTGTGCCACAGTAGTGCATTGACTTTATACTTGAGTGTTTCTGACCTTCTTTGACAGGGGTGATGCAAAAATGAGCCCTTTGTAATAGTCCCCTTCCCAAAAGGGGGTTAAACTGCATTTTAAAAAATTAACTATAGAAAAGAAAGCTCTCTAATTAATTCCTTATTATCTTACTTAAGTTTATGAAATGATTAGCAAGTTTATTTTCTCTGTATATTTAAAATATTTGCAATTCTTTTGATTTTTAAAATAATTTTAAACTATTAGTCTTTGCTGCCTCTGTGTATTCTTTTGATTTTGTAAAAGAACCTTGCAATGAGAGTGAAATGAAAAATGTAGCTTTAATGA